>BSBM01000196.1:9080000-11480000 GCA_027924585.1 Larix kaempferi
ACTTTAATTAAATTAAAGGTGACTAATGTGAAAATATATATTATAAATTAGGTATTATAAATTAGTGGTAATATATTTTATAACTTAGGTTTGACTAATATGAAAATACATCTTATATATTTTATAAAATAAAATATTAGAATTATGGTTTATATCTGATATAATTTTTTAATAAATTTATATTTCATATATATATTAATAAATTTAATTAATTTTAAGTATTTTTAATATAATAGGAATTAAATTTCAAGAACCTTATTTCTTCATCTAAAAATAAATAGAGAAGAGCTAAACCTATTATGTGGTTGAAGTAGGATTTTCATTTTTTAACATGCCATTTTGAAATTTTAAAAATAATAGTTGAAGTAAGATTGCAATTCTTAATATATTATTTTGAGTTTTTTAAATATCAGTTGAAGTGAGATTGTAATTTTTAAATATAAAGTTTTGAGATTTTTAATTTTTTTTTAAAGTAAAAATGAGATTACAATTCTTTAACAAGTAGTTTTTTTTCATAAAAATAATTTTAAAAAACATATAATATTTTATTTTTGAAATTCAAACTAAGTAATATGTATATAGCTAAGTACAGTGATATTTCCTTTTTAAAGTTCAAGTGATGTGTATGATATGTGAGACGTGATTGTTTAAAGGTATCAAATAACTTTTTCTAGTATGTACCTTTTCAACATCAAGAATAATTGTTTTAATTATTTTGTTATATTTACTTACATGAACAATAATACATTCTTTTAGTTGAAATCAAGTTTGAAAAATATTATTTTTTTAGGAGCAATTTAAATGCTATAAAATTGTTGATATTTTTATTAAAAGTATTTCAATTTAATTATAAAATATTTATTAAATTATAATTTTTTATTATTAAAATTGCATTTTTTTAATATATAAATGGACGTTCCATTATAAAATGTGTTTATTACATTAATATTTTATAATATTAACCAGTAATATCTGTTATTTTAAAAATTCTTTTAAATTTTTTTATTCATTAAAAAAAAATCTAATTAAAAAATATGTAAATTATAACATGTACACATAGTTTTAGTCAATAGGGCAAATCGGCCGTGTAAAATTGCTAATTAAAAGTTCCTCAACTAGCCAGTAATTTTTGTCAAAATCTTAATTTGGGTGATGATGATAGTTTTAAAATTGAAATAATCTAGAATAAGTAATCTCCATTACTGTAATTACAAAAATGTGAAAATAACAATTCTGAACATAAATTTCAACAGATTTTAGAGGCAAAATCACCCGAAAAGTGAGGATTTTTATTTTCTCGTTATCCTACGGGATACAAATCTAGGCCCGTGATTGTTGCTTCACCATAAACAGTTGCTTAAATAATCTAGGCCATGAATTATGTTATCCACGTTTCTATAGGCTCAGACAGTTCCATGTGATCGTATAAATTCTCTCGTTCATTTGTCATTTTCATGTGATATATTACGCTACTCTAGAGATATTGGGCAGAATAAAATATTCACATGAATGCATATAATACAAAACTCTGAAGTGCTTTTACACCAATAACCAAATGTAAAGGACAAAATACTTCATTACAACAACCTTTACCAAATACAGTACTGGTGTGGTCAATATGTCTTTTATAAACCAAATTTATACGCTTTGGACTACCTGAATCCCATTACCTGCTATATAGTATAAACTATGGAAGCAGGATGGACAGCTCGCCCAAATCTAAGAAGCTATCAAAATATGAGGAATTAAAATCCTTGGATTGTGGAAATTCCTTGTCAAAGAAATTACAAGAAGAAGAAGACTTATTTTCCTGCAGTATTATACTTTGACTGACAGAAGGGGAGGGGAACTGGTGATGTTCATCTGTTGATCCATTGCTGGCGTTTATCATGCTGTTTGGTTGAAGGCCATGAATCGCTTCAATTTGATCGTGTTGATAATCTTCCATGCAATCCTCCAACAGTAATTGGCACCATGATTTGGAGGTATCTATTTCCACAGCATTATCTGCTGCTTCCCAGCCCTCTTCTTGATTAATAAGATGGTCATGCCTATCCTGTACATGATGATCATATTCATATCTATCAAGATTGTCTATATTTGCTAGTGCCCTTCCAGAGTATCTGACTGCCTTTGTTTTCAAGGGTAGAGTTTGAGCGGTATAATTATCTTTATCTAGGACTCCTTTCTTAGTTGAAGAAGGAATGTCCCTTGATCTTTTGTTTATCTTTCGAAATTTAATCTCGAATTCACCCATTTGTACCCTCTTGCTCAACTGGGTACTCCAATAATTCTTTATTTCATTGTCTGTTCGACCAGGGAGTCGCCCAGCTATCAACGACCATCTGCACATTACCATGTAATATTAATGACCATATGCACATTAATAGTCCTTCACTGACTACACCTTACCATCTGATATTAATGGTGATTGACCTAATCTATATCATAGTAAGACTATGAAATCATTGTATCAATTTTCGTTTCAGTGCTCATGCAAACATCCTATATAAAACTAACTTGAACATCGCCAGATTGTAAAAAATTGTTGACTGGCATACCGATTGCCAAGAAGACGATGTAATCTGACGATAAGCTCGTCT
The DNA here is from genome assembly GCA_027924585.1 of Larix kaempferi. NCBI lineage: Eukaryota > Viridiplantae > Streptophyta > Pinopsida > Pinales > Pinaceae > Larix > Larix kaempferi. The sequence continues at coordinate 9,082,604 of BSBM01000196.1, forward strand.
TCCTCGGGGGAAATATTTCCGCGCTTAATATCTGGACGAAGATAGTTCAACCAACGCATTCTACAACTTCTCCCACATCGTTTGAGACCTGCAGAAACAAATTTCTTCAGCTCAAGCTCCATATATTAGCTTCAAAGCTCTCATTAAACGACAAATTCTTCTAAAAACTAATCAGATGCTTCCCAGAGTGCTGTATCTATTTTTTAGTAAATCAAACCACGTATACGACTGCGCCCTAATCTATTTTTTAGAGATTAGTCCACCAATACAGATTAGATCAAAAGGCTCACCTGCTCTCTTGGGCAGAGATGTCCATCCACCGTCTCCATGATTTTTAATGTATTCACTCAAAATCTTGTCCTCGCTAGCAGTCCAAGCCCCGCGATTGAGACTCTGATCCTCATATTTTGAACAAGAAGGAGATCTACCCATGATATATGACCTAATCGATCCAAGAAACACTCAACCAGCAGCTCACATAGAATTCTATGTTTCAGAGACCACTTCTTAACTGTTCCCCTTGCAGAACAATAATAAAATGGGAATATATATAGACACAGGCCGACTACAGCCTGATGGAAAATTTGTAACAGTTTTCCACATAACCTGGACCTCGTGATCCTATTAGAAAATCGAGATGCAATTAGTAAAGCCTGGCAAGTGGCTACTTACCGGACGAAGGTGATAACGATCGAAGGACGGCCGAATGTGCCGACAATGTGTTTGCACGTTAACAATTGAAAAAACTTCCATGTGAATGACTTCATGTTCGTATTGTAGTAATTGAAAACAAATGATGTTGAGACGAGGGCCAGATATTTTGACTGAAACCATAAGAGCTTAAGTTTTACAGGGCGGCTCAAGTTCCCAACTGTCATTCTTAGGCGCAACTGCCCTTCTTCTTCTGCTCACATCCAAAAAAACATGGTAGAAAGCAGATGTGAGGTTCAGATCTCAAAAAACTAGTCAACATTATTAAATATGATGACAAATGTCACGTGCATTGTCTCCATCGGTGGCTAGATGTATAATTGCATAAAAACTGTATCCCAAAGAAACAAGCGGTGTATTGCGACAGGTAGAAGTCAACAATGTGCTAAAAAAACATACAGATTAGAGATAGACTTATACTTGAATTCAAAGTTCGATGAGGTAAAGTTTTTTCTTTTTAAAAAGGAGACCTGATGCATATAAATATGCCTCTTTTTCTTTTCTAAATTAAAGTACAATTATTAAAATCAAATTCTTTTTTGTCTAGAAGCGGAGGGTTTTCAAATTTCAAGGCGTTAAACATTCATTTTGATACACATGTGAAAATATCTTATGACAGTTCATAATGCATATCGTGCTGTCCAAACTTCTGCAATCCCACCACTATATCCCATGCATATATGTTTTAGGTACTCTTGAACATACTCGTTCAAGCATGATGTTCTTGTCACATGTATGTGTTTGGAAGTCTTGAATACACCATCGTTCATGCATTACAAGGGTCACACTTGGAAAGTATTTGGTTCGAATGGTGGAGTGGATGAGATGGTGATGTTATTTATTGATAAATGTAATTTTTATATTATGTTGATAAGAGTTTGGATTAATTGGGATTATATTTTGTTGATAAGGTTTTGGAACAATTGGGATCATATTGGGTTGATAAGGGTTTGGGTTAATTGGGATGTGGAATGCTACTTGTGCATAATAATGTGTTTCATAAGGGAATATGTGTTTTGGGGTGTAGTCATAAGAAAGTTAAGTTGGAGTTTTATGTAGATTGTTATTATGATATGTTTTTAATGCTCATCCTCTTTGGATTTGGATTTAATATAGATTTGAAGATATTAGCTCCATCTCCTTTGCAACTCAACTTTTCTATATAAGTATATGTTCTTTGCATTGATGTAATTGGATTATACATGGTTGAGTAAATAAATGGATTCAAATGGATTTAATATAGATTTGAAGGTATCAACTCCTCCTCCTTTGCCACTCAACTTTTCTTCATAAGTACATGTTCTTTGCATTGATGCAATTGGATTATACATGGTTGAGTAGATTCCTGATAGGCTAATGATTGATTTTTCCATCTATTGTTATATGTTTTAGTTATCCAATTGTTTAGGTATATAATTTATTTCTAGATATATGTTTATGATATCACAACTCTTGAATAAAATGGATATGAATAAGACACCCATAATTATTGATTTTGTCATCTAAGTTATTGTTCTATGTTTTAGTTATCCAATTTTCTAGGTATACGTTATTGCTATATATGTTTATGATATCACAACTATTGAATAAAATGGATATGAATAAATCACTCATATAAATATTAGTTTTCTTTTTTATATGTGGACATTGGTTAACAATAAGGCTTTTTTAGGGGTTAACTATTTCTTTAATCATGAAAGGTTTGGTTTTTCTTTGCAATCTTTTTTTATAAGCTGGCATTAGTTAATAATAAGGTTTTTTTTAGTGGTTATGTATTTGCTTAATAGGGAAAGGATTTTCATCATGCATTTTGTGCTTTCATGTTGGAGTCACTTTGAGACCCAACATCAAACAACCTCTCATAGATAAATAAAGGAGAGATGGTGATCCAAAATGGATCTTAACATTAGCAAATGGTTGTAAGGAATAGTACCCACAAGTACAATTCGACAATTAATGAAGGTTAAATAAAAACATTTAAATGATAATGCAAATGTTAAAAATTAAATGAGACAAAAGAGAGGAAAATCAGAGAATTAAATAAAACATAAAAAATAAAATATAAGAGAAAATGATGAATGGGAAATGAAAGGTTAATTTCTTGGCTTTCTCATTACCCTTCCATCCCCTCCCCCAGCTCTCATATATATTCTTGGAACTTGAAACTCAAAAGGGATTTCTTCTTTTGCTAGCCAAGATGTGAGGATGACATAGAGCCATAAATTATAAATTATAATCGAAATTGTGGAAATGAGAACTAAGCAATCATTTGAAGTTGGTTTTCTTAATTTGGTTTCCAAGATAAATTTTCTAAGTTAATTATGCATGTGATTTTATTTCTATGTGATTGAAATTTATTTACAAATGCATTCATGGATTTCCATGATAAAACATGTATGGCCTCGATATTATTCATTAAATTCAGTACATGTAGGTTATTGGAAGCTCTTGATCTCTATGTTTAATTACTACCTAGGTTTATTTTAATGGTGTGAGAATCCATTTCCTTTTGTACTTCTATGGATTTATTTCATAATTCCGTCCATTCTCCTTAGCAATTGAAGAATACCAACATCTTTCTATTCCCCAACATTCATTTTTCTTTGAGAATGAGGACCTATGGCTTCTATTAAGTGACTATTGTAATTTACTAGTTGAATTTCTAATTATGATTGTAAGTAACAAGAAGAAAAAATATTTGACGAATACTATTGGAGACCTAAAGCCAATCCAATGTTGATTGTTTCACATTTTTGGGAGCATGCATATGCATGCTTATCCATTCAAGGTCGTACATAGTAATTTGAAGAGGCATGTGAAGGTATATGCATTCTTGGAGAAATCTTGAGGTTGTATGCTTCCATACCTTCAAGGTTGTGCATTGGATGATGTATGTCACGCATGAGTATTGGAATGGATGGATGTATGGATAGTTTATATTTATCTCCTTATCATTTTTACATAATATATGTCTTCACTCTACATGGGCATGTCTTTAAGCCAGGTGTTTGGTATTTAATAAACCATTTGTGTCAATGTATCATGGTGATACATTGATAATTAGTCCATCCATCCTTGATGTTTCATGAGTGACCACAACCTACATTTTTTACATGATAAAGCTATTTCTAACATAGTTTAATCAATTACCATCTTATATATTGTCTCCTTTTCTTATTCTATTTCCTCATGAATCTAACTCATTTATCTACATGTTTATTAATGTGTCTCTCTCATATGTTGAGTAAAAAAATTCTATCATGTTTTTAATGAGTGTTCTTTAGTCTAAGATTGAGATTCCCCAATCCCTCAAACAATAAACTATATTATCCTACCTTCCAATATTCCCAACTTGGATCCCAAGCCCCATTAGGAAAATAATATCTCACCCCTTCTTCAAATTTTCTTTAAATCACGTTTTTTTCCTTGTATCAATTTCCCTCCACGACAATAATTGTTCTTATTTTATTTTAATTTATCTTTGTGAGTTAATATAGTGTTTATTATTTGCTCTTAAATTATATATATATATATATATATATATATATATATATATATATATATATAGATATCCTCCTCATTATTATAATTTCATAAATTTCATTTCATCTTATTTTAGTTGTTATTTTTGTTATTATTATTCCATATAATGTGAGGTATTACATACTTTCCTCCATCATGGAACTTCTTCCCCACGTCAACATAAATTATGTTACATTAATTTTATTATTATTATTATTATACCTTTAATTTCCACACACTCATCCTCTATTATAACTTGTATATGATCCAAGTAACTATAGCAAGCATAACAAATCCACATAAAAAAAAATGGGGAAGTGCCCATACAAATCTATCCTTATTTCTAATTCTTTCCATCATGTTTATAATCATATCGGTCTATGCAAGCCCCAATGCTAAGGCTTCATCTACCCAAGTAGACATTTGGTCTATTCCACTAAATGACATACCCAAGAATCTAAAAAAGGTGGCCTAAATTGCCCCCCACAACTTCATAATCCCTCAACATGAGGAATCAAAGATCCAACCTTCACAAATCTATAGGCAAGTATAACTCTAGCCATTCTCCGAGACCTTCAACATCAAAAAAATTAAAATATCACTATCATAGGCTTATTGTTTGAGTTTTTCCTCATTCTCTATGGCATTACATAGAAATTATCATTCATGGTTATGGTCTCCCACAACATCGACCTTTAATGACATAGCCCTCTAGGCTCGTGGGTGGATTTCCTATCAAGTTCTAACTTACACCATGCCACCAATGCATTAGTTATAATCATAACATCAAATTTGTATTATTTATAGAAAAACACACAAAAAACATCGCATTGTATCTGCCATATGCCATCATGAGAACACAACATCATCATCATCACTACATTCAAAATAATAAGAACTTCTTACTACTTTGTGCAAGCATAACAATATCTCATCATGAAATGTTATGATCAATGAACCACATGCAGTTACCATAGGTCATCACATCGGGAAATATCATTAAACAAACTGCATGCAATTATCTCATGCCAACATCATATCATGAAATATCATCAAACTACATATGATTACAACACACCATTATAAGAACCATACCATCATCATATCATCATCAAGGATATAACATCATCATATCATTGTCAAATAATTTCACATCATCGTATAATCATAATAAAAAATTGCATGAAATTAATTCATGCCATCATAACCATCAAATACACATACACATACTGTAACTACATGCTAAATCCCACATGTGTTCATAAGACTATATAACATCATTAATATTATTATTATGCTAATCATCTCAATGTATAACATATACAAAATGAATAAGATATCATTCCCATTACTATCATGATTGATCAATTCAATGCATAATATATAGTAAAACATCATGAACGCCCCCTATCATGATTAATCAACAAAATCAAGTTCACTAGTATGCATGAATATATAAGTAATAAGTGCCATATATAATTATGATTCCATAAATATACCATCAAACACCCATGTAATACATGGATATGCTTTTATTAAGTGTGTCAGTCTAAGATTACTCCACAAAATCTCATCATGAAATAACTTCATTAAATATCATGAACACCATGTGATATCTTGCAACGCAAAGAATTTTATTTTATGGGATCATGTATAGTCAAGGAAACAATAAGATGCTAAAGTTTTCATATTTTTTCCTCATTCAATTACATTGTTAAAACTTTCAAGTAAATATAAATAAATCTCAATCGTATAGAGCCACAACAATGTAATCTTTTTGAGACAATGAAATTCAACAAGTTGTGGTTAAGGACATTAATGGTATGCCCTAAGTTCTTGAAATCAAAATTACATTTTAATTTTCATATTTTTTCCTCCTTCAATTACATTGTTAAAACTTTCTAGTAAATATCAATAAATCTCAATCGTATAGAGCCACAACAATGTAATCTTTTTCAGACAATGAAATTCAACAAGTTGTTGTTAAGGACATTAATGGTATGCCCTAAGTTATTGAAATCAAAATTATATTTTCATGTCTATCATGATCTTAATGGGTGCATCTATTGTTAACTTACTATGTTGCTTCTCTATTTTGTTTAGTTCTCTATATCATTTGACCATTCCAAGGTTCTATTGTCTCATTTTGCATTAACTCCCTTCAAGGTTAGTTATACCCTAAATAGTACATAAAGAGTTTGGATGCTATGTCATAGTGTCATCTAAGCTTTCTATTGTGGTTCATCCACTTGTATCTAGGAATGATTTAGACCCTCATGATTTACTATTTACTTATAGGCATCCATCTCTTCCCTTCCTCAAGTTACACATGTCAAATTAATGTATTTAGGTGATTTATATCAATTCACACAACACATGTCTCTTCTTAATGTCTATAACTAGGTTTCCAATTTTATAATGTTAGGCCTAATGGAAACACCTAATATAAATTTGATCGTTATCACACATATTGTCATCCATGTTGATAGCATGATTACACTACTATGTTTTACTAATTATGTGGTTCATCATGTTATATAGAATGTATCAAATTATACCATTATTCCACTTAGACTATTTATTAGTTGTTTATTCTTCTAGACAGAATATGCTTCTCCATTACATATCCTCATAATAAAGGGGAATTGTGACATAAAAATGAATCCATTCCTACTTTTTCTCCTTTGTTTGTCATCCAATGTCTATCATACACCCACATTGAAACTTCATCTTGAATTTATAGTCAACAAAAGTAAAAATGCAATCCCAATGTATTGTATATGCATCTTTATTGGAAGGAAACCATAAAATTTCAAAGGCATATTGAACAACATTTTTGAACCAATTAAAGAATCCAAAAGGTGATATAGAGGGGTATTAATTCATCCTCCTTAGAATTCCTAGCATTTTGCTAGGTTTTCTTACTTCCTTAAAAACTAAGAATTCTCTCCATCTCAAGTTATCAATACAAGCATGTCTTGAAATATCACTTCATGCATTCATTTGGTGACATTATTGTATTGGTGTCCTAAATATTCGTTATTGATTAAATATTGTTTATGGATAATCTACCTAAGCGGACTTAAAGGCTAGATCTCCCTAGTCCAACTGGATCTAGAACAAATAAGTACAAAATATAATCAAATTCCCTAGATCAATAGAAGTGCAAAGTAAAAAGTAGATCTCTTACCTGAGATTCGCAATTCCCTTTCCTCTTTGCTTGACCCAATGCTCTAGAACCTTCAGATCTACAGCTGCGAAGCCTTGTTGAACAAGTAGACACAAACAAATAGTAAAATCATATATTGCATATGATTGATCTAACCTAACAGGAAGTAAGATCTAAACATTAACAACACAATAATGTATATGGGAAGATATTGTATTAACTGTAATAAAGGAGAGTACAACAAGAGAGAACGTTACAACCTATGCCATAACGTCAGAGCCTTCCTTCCAAATATCCAAATCAAGCCTCCAAGGATGAAGTAAGACTCCCAAAGATGATTCCACCAACATGAGAGTGTTATAGACCTTCCTCCCTTTCCAATGGGGAGGAGCTTCATATTTATAAGACCAAATGGATAGAGTGGGTTGAGGATTAATGGGAGAAGTCTAAGGGATACTCCCTTGAGGTTAGGGAACCAAAGGACAACTCACCTATAAATTAGGTATATACTTCCACCTCACAATGCTTCGAGAAGTCACTCGAAACTCTTGTTTATCCAATTTAACCAACCCTGGAGCACTCTGCATGAAGGAAACTGGTGCCAAGAAGTGGGCACCATAGGCTAAATGATGGAAACCTGAGCCACTAGCACATCCTTCAAAGTGGAATTTTGTGCTAGACATGCTCTGGCACCTGTTGCTGAAAGACAACCTGTGTCGGTGCAACTAGAAAATGTGGACACAAGGGTCAAAAATTTGCTTTGGGTGTTTTTGGTCAGGGAAACTTCAGGGATTGAGGCATGAAGTTGAAACAAGACTCATGATGACGAGTTCGATAAAGAAGATTAGCTACATATTATCCCTACAAAATTATTTGAACATCATATAAATAGACATGTCAGCTCAATAATTTAATCATTATTTATTATACCAAAGTGTACGAAACATTCATATTTCCAATAAAATCCAATTAAATCATCTAAAACCATTTAAGAATTATTAGTAAAATCCCTAGTCAAGTAAAACCATCCCAACATTCCAATCCCTTTGCTAGGTTCTCACAATGATACCATCTAGAAGGTTCCTTCCTTGAGAACTCAAGCATCAAATTATCTAGGGTAATGTGATTCCTTTCAAAACATTGTCAATAGTTACTTTGAATACGTCATATTTAAGTTACATACATTTTACATTAATACTCAAGTTGCACTGTCTTCTTATTAGTGCACATGCACAATCATTTTTCTTCTATTTTGCTTCTCTAGGGGAGAGTGGCGATTCTACTAGAGTTCTCCCATTGATTTTATGGTCAATAGAACACTTTATAAGTCAAACCCCCCTTTTAGGGTCAAATTTCCCTTACAATCAACTACCCACCTTTTCTAGGGATGAGTTTCCCCACTTTTTAGGGTTTAGTTCACTTCAAATAACTGTATTTTCCTATTTAACTGACTAATGTAACCTAGTTGGCTATTTAGGTCTAGTTACAATCCAATTTCACATGCATGTCCAATTAAGGACTGGTTGTTCATGCATGATTAAGTTAATTACTGTATGAGGTATTTCTAGGACCTCTTAACCGTAGATACATAAGAATGGCCTAGTTTACTTCCTAAGGAGGGCACACTTGTCTAATATTGGCACAAAATCACCTCACATATTAGTTCTAGGCCTAGTTAAAACCTAACAACACTTTTATGGTCAACACAACTCCCTAAGGAGGGAACATTTGACCATTCATGGTGACTACTCGTAAGTTTACTAGCCTTTTATGCGTATCAAAATAATTAAGCCTAGATAAGATACCTATATATGTAACCTTTCATCTCATTGATTGTAATGTACTCGAAAACCTCTTTCCTCTATGGAGATCACGTGGTACCCAAATCTATACATGAATTATACCCTTGGTACTAATTTCAGGTTTTTCTTTTCAATAGCTAGATATAATACTAATTTTAACAACATAAGTAAATAAATACAATAGTCATTGATCCAAATTATTTATTCAAGAATGCAAATATTCCTACCATGAATTCATTCAGGCCACACTCAGTAATTCATGCACGTAAATAATTCCATAAACAATAATTTAAACAACACGTAACATAATATATATTCCATGGCATTGAAACACATTTGACACTTGTATTTATGGGTGATTCCATGAATATGGGTAACTCTTTTTGGTCAAATATGATGGTGAAAAATGAAAATTTTACCCATGTACTAAATTGAAGCCCTCGAAACTCATATTTTCCAAATGAATTTTGACATGCGGTTGAAAAATGAAATGTAGAGAATTATGTTGGCTTTCCAATAATATTTTTTTTGAAATATACCAATGTCATTTATCATGTCAAGTTTTCATTTAATGAAACGTGTGTACTTAAAAATTTGAAAAACAATTAACAAGTAGTTTGTGTGTGTGCATGATAATTTATGTTAAAGTAATAATTTAAAAAAATGAAATATGTGAACATGATCTAGACAGAATGCACCAGTGCTTACATATTTTTCTTTTAATTTTTCTCGAAAAATTATATTTATTATTATTTTTTGAAACTGACCAATGAATATTTCAGTCGCATTTTGCACACATGTGTGTGTGTGCATGAAATCATTTGATTCTTTACATAATTTGAAAAACTAAAAATACCCTTTTGAAGAGGACGTGTTTATCTAGTGCGTGTGTATTTTTTCAAATTTTTTGGACCTGTATTTTGAATGTTGTGGATTCATTTTTGAGCTCAATCAAAGTTGTCAACAGGGTTTTTTAGGGGCAAGTTTTAGAAGAAATTTAAAAACAAAAGACATACAAAGATAAAAATTTGTAACTTTTATGTATATGGATAGAGGATTCATTAACGAATCAAATGGTATCAATTCCTCCCATTAATGTGCATTTAATGACATGGTTTAACCCTTTGGAAGGCAGACAACACTTTCATTCTGCAGTGAAAAGGGATCTCGACCTGTTTTTAAGCCCTCAATTGAGCTATTTCCTCGATCGAGGTATTTAAAATACCTTGATCAAGGGTTTAACAAGGCTTCGATCGAGGGTTTTAACAAGACCTCGATCGAGGTATGTTCAATCCCTCGATCGAGGTATTTGCTCGATCGACGGTATGTAAAATAAGCTCGATCGAGGGCTTGTCTATGTAAAAAAATATAAAAAGGAACTCAGGAAAGGAGTTGGACAATTAATGTTGCCAACTACCATTCCCTTGTAAAAATATCAACCAATGTCTATATATTCAACAAACAATTCATCAAAAACACTAGTTTAACTCATTGCTAGCTTATTTTCAATTAGAGCTTTGTCATTTTGATGTTATTGAATTAGAGCTTTGTCATTTTGATATTATTGAATTAAATCTCAATAGACATGTAAGATTTCTTTGTAGACATATTTCAAGATTTCATACTAGCATATTGTTGTTTGTTATAACAATTTGAAGAAATTTTTGTTTGTTTTCATTGTAGATTGACGGGGAATCAAATAAAAATACAAAGAAAACATGCTAGACAACAAAATGACAATGAAGAGGGTGAGGAATAGAGAATGAATGAGACAACAAAGAGCAAGCTTGAGAGAAGAAGAAGATGCACATTTGGTGCAACAAATTCCAATGGAGGAGAACCAAGGTAAATTATTGAATTACATGCTATCATAATTTAAATATCATGCTACATAATTTACAAAATTAGTAACAATTTTCCAATAAATTTAACTAAATTTCATAATTTAATTGTTTCATATTTATTTGTAATGATAAATTCTTATTTATTTCATCCATTTGTTATTTAAATTTCAAATTTTGTAACAATTTTTATGTTAAATGAACAATTTTCTAGTGGCTAACAAATGTTATTGGAACAATTTTCAAATGAAACATGTACATTTAGATTCTATTTTCATGTTAATATGTACATATTTTTAACTATTTTCAAATTATTTTAAAGTTGCTAACAATTTTCAAATTATTTTAAAGTTACTAACAATTAACAATTTTCAAATTATTTCAAAGTTGCTAACAATTAACAATTTTCAGATTATTTCAAAGTTGCTAACAATTTTCAATTTTATTGTCCAACAATTTTCAAATGAAATGTACACTTGGATTCTATTTTCAAGTTAAAATGTATGTACATATTAACTATTTTTAAATTTCTAAGTTACTAACAATTTTCAATGTTATTAGAATAATTTTCAAATTAAATGTATACTTGGACACTATTTTGAAGTTAAAATGTACATATTTAACTAATTGCAATTTTCTAAGGTACTAAAAATTTCAAGTTAAATGTAATTTCAATTCTTGTTTTGTTATTTTGAATATATATATATGTATAGACTCAATGTGAGCTCCAAGTCTCAACATTTGGTGATTGAAATAACTATTAATGTCTAATTTTAACTTACCCTAATTTTATTTGAAACGAACATTATGATAGTTATGTATTAGTTAGAAAATTCAATTTGAAAACAAATGAACGAATATTTTCATAGTTATGGTGGTTGACAATATTTTCATAGTTATGGTGGTTGGAAATATTTTAATAGTTATGAATATTTGAAAACAAATGAATGTTCAAAAAGCTAAATTATAATGTTTACTTTAAAAAAATTCTATTTAAAGGTTCCATCTATCACATACTTTTATTTACATAACATGACATCACCAAGATAATTATGTGTATTTTTTATGGTATTTTAAAATTATGGAATTGATAATTTAATATTAAAAAAAAAATCAAATAAAATATAATTTTTGGAATTTTTTCTTCATGATATTAATGAATTATAAAATAAAATTTAAATATATATAGAATTACATGTAATTTCAATAAATATAACATAATAAAGAACTTTAATGTACTAAAAAGAAAATTGAAATTCAATATTAAAATAATAATTTTAAAACTATATAAAATCACTATAGTATAATAATTGTAAAAAATTCAAATATAAAATAAATTTGAATTCAATTAAAATGATAAGATTAATGATTAGAATCATATATTTTGTTAGGATAAATTGGAAATAATTATTTTCAATGTTTGCAACCTTGCATTGATATGTGAAGCATTATTTAAATTGAGTTTGATTTATGGAGATTGTGAGAGAGGGTTTCATAGATTGGTTTAATTATGAATTTTATTATCTTTTATTTTTTCCATTTTTTATTTGAGAGAAATGTGTTTTTGTTGAGATTATTTTCAAAAATATTTGAGGATGAATTTCTATAAGGATTTTAATAAGTGCAATGTTGTAAATTTGAGAGAAATGTGTTTTTGTTGAGACTATTTATTTAAATTTCTTAGGTTTATAATCAAATCAACTTACACTTCAAAATATTTTCATAGTTAATTTATTTCCAATTCATGTACCAATTTTTTCTATGCATTAATGTAGGGATAAGTTAACTTTTTTTTCCTATACTAGGTATATAATTTATATTTCAAAAAATTTAACAATTTTTAAGTTAAATGGATAATTTTCAAGTTAAATTGATAGTTATGTATAATTAGTTGGAAAATTCAACTCACACTCAATTTTCCATTTATGTTAAATGGATAATTTTACATCAAATTTCAAGTTACTAGCACTTTTAAAGTTCAATGCACAGGTATCAAGTTATTAATAATTATTTTGAGTTAAATATATATACTTCATTTTCAAACTTTACTAGCAATTCTCAAACTAAATGTACATTTTCAAGTTACATGTACATATTTAGTTATTTTGAAATTAAGTTACAAACAATTTTCTTGTTTTAATGTATTTTCAATACTTGTAGTGAATTTTTCTCAAGTCACTAGCAATTTTCAATTTGTTAATTTACATGTAACAAATTTCAAGTTACTAGCAATTTTAAAGTTAAATGTACAAGTTACTAACAGTTTCAAGTTACAAGCAATTTCAAATTTTACTAGCAATTTCAAAATTTACTTCTAGAACAATTCTCAAGTAATTAGGTTAGAAATTTCAAGTTACAAGCAATTTCAAATTTTAGTAGCAATTTCAAATTTCAAGTTACTAGCAATTTCAATTTTTACTTAGAACAATTCTCAAGCTAAATGTATGAGTTGAAAAATTCAATTCACATGCAATTTTCAATTTTTCAATTTCCACATCAAATTTCAAGTTACTAGCAATTTTCATGTTCAATGCACAACTGTCAAGTAACCAATTTTCAATTTGTTAATTTACATGTTGTGTAGGGAGAGATTATGGTTAGACATCACATCATGGTGATCAAGAATCACAAGACTCTATGCCCCCTCATGATTATGATTAGCCATCACATGACACCTTTCCCTCTCACATTGAAAGTATAATTGGGAGTTGTAGTGCGGTTGGAAGGGGTGGAAATTTTCTAGAGGATTGTGGAGTTGTTTCTGCACAAGAAGATACTAGGAACTCGATCCCTAGTCAGAGAGTTAGAGAGGATGTCAGTAACATAATCAATTCATATTTTGAACAACATTCAATGATGGCACAAGCTCAAATCCTACATGGGTTGATAAAACACAAAAAATTGAAACATGCCACAAAGTTGTTGGTTTTTCAAGATGTTAAAACAAAAAAGACATGCGAGAATGCAATAAAAAATGTAAGAACTGCATTATCTTCGTTTGGAAAATCAAGAAAAAATGATACCCGAGCTGCTAGTAGGGAAATTACAACAGTTTTTGTGGCACAAAGCACCTCAAGAAATCGAATGGTATCAACAATGGCATCATTGCTCAATGTTTCAAAAAGAACATTGCTCAAATATACTAAATTTAGGGTCCGGATAGATGAAAATTATGAAGCTGCTTGTTGGGCTCTTATTTGTAGGGAACCCTATCGAGGTAGGATGGCAGCAGGCATTAGAGAGAAGGTGATAGATTTTTGGGATAGCCATTCTTGTGCTATTCCAGATCGAAAGCATGTCTTATGGCAACGTTTTTTCAGAGTCATTTATCAAGAGCACTGTAAGCATGTGATGGAGATGACGGGATTTGCACTTTACAAGAAATTCCAAGAAACCAATCCTAGTGTTCAAATATCATTTAGCATGTTCAACAAATTGAAACCGTGGTATATTAGGCTGAATATGATTCGCGACACTTGTTGCTGCTTGTACCACGTTGAATTTGAACTATACTATGACACATTTATGGATTTTTGAAAAAGGAACTGGAACGATGTACTATCTCCTCACACAATGTGAGATTTTATTTGTATGATACTATGCAACAGGAATCCTGAACACGTGTTTTTCAATTAGAGGTGTGTAGGTGGGAGAAAATGCCATGAATGAGGTGATTTGACATTGTTCCATAGGAAATTTCCTATCATTCCAACACACCATGGATTGTCAGATATCATAGTTAAGTGGAAGAGGTACGAGTGTGTCTCCATGAATCCATCATCTTCTTCATATGTGCCATCTAATAGGATCGACTTGCTCGGGAATGAGATTCCTATTTCAGATTTCATGGAGAAGTTTCAAAGTCATATTTTTAAATACATAAAGCACTCCCATAGGTCCAGGTGGCAAGCTTCAGAATTCAAACATTCTCGTGAGGTATTTGAGCCGGGCACAATCTTATCAGTGGTAGACTTTGTGGAGAACTACACTTTTGCTCGTCAGAGAGAGATACATAATGAGTAATATCACTCCGACCAGGTGTCTATATTCATACATGTATTGTACAGACATGCTCAGGAAAGCATTTATGGTAGGGATAGCACTCCTTAGTCACGTTAAGTGATCAAGGAGTACCATTTTTATGTTAGTGATGATCGTGAGCATGAAACATGTTAAATTTTGAGCATTAATTCACAATACTCTAGGATCTTTACTGAGAGAATAACATGTACAGTATATCAATGCATATCAATCATAACAAGCATGTCAATCATCACAAGAATCAAAAGCATGAGAGACAAGAGACACAGAGTTTCCGTGGGGAAAACCCTAAGGTGAAAAACCCCACAACTTCCTCAGAGATAGAGAGAGCAATAGCTCAACCAAAGTACAACCAAAATACATAGAGATAGTCTCCTAGTAGCATATGATCCTCCTCCTCACTAGTGCCACTTTCTGAGTGAAGGAAGTATGAGTTTTCGAGTGATCCAAATAGAGATCTCTCGATCTCTATTTATACTTGTATGTTTTCCCAGTGACCTTATGGGGCCGACTTGTCTAGCTAGGTACATCAACCATATAATATATATTTCAGGGTCGACCCCACACATGGTGGTCTAATAACCCATCGGCAAGTACACACACTTGTGACACTTGTCAATACACATGACGACATTTCCTTATAGAGGAATAACACATCTCTTATAAGGGTAAAATAAATATATATGAAATACATAGATGAAATACATTCCAAAGTTACATATCCATCAACACTCCCTCTTAACTAGGAAGGTATTTCTCGACATAGATCTGCTAGACAAGTCTTCTTCTCGGGATCATTGTCATCATAATCGTCACTACTGCTTCTATCTCAACCAATCTATGAATCTACTCGTCATAGGAAGTTCTACAGAGCCAGTCCTTTTTCATATTGGATATAGGACCACCACCTGCAGGTCTTCGTCATCATTGGCTATACTGTGGAAATCTTAGTACTTATTACGTGTGTCACAAAACCTTAAAAGAGTCTCTTAACTAGCAAGAACCCTAAAGAGCATCTGAGGCCTTTTTCATCCTGTCTAGATCTTCAGGACTTATTACATGTGACCCCACCACAAAACCTCGAAAGAGAATCCTAGGACTGATTACGAGCACAAGGTTCAACCTATCGGATCTCCTAGGGCACAAATTACATGTGGTCACCACAAAACCTCAAAAGAGCATCCCAGGACTGATTATGAGCACAAGTCTCAACCTATCGGATCTCCCAGGGCACAAATTACATGTGGTCATGGAAAAACCTTGAAAGAGCATCCCAGTACTGATTATGAGCACATGTCTCAACCTATCGGATCTCCCAGGGTATAGATTACATGCCATAGGACAAAACCTCGAAAGAGCATTTGCCAGATATCCTAGGGTACAAATTACATGCCATAAGAAAAACCTCAAAATACTATCTGCAAATCTCCCAAGGCACAAACTATATGTCCTCCCAAGCAAAACCTCAGAAGAGCATTTGCCAGATATCCCAGGGTACAGATTACATGCCATAGGAAAAACCTCGAAAGACTATTTGCAAATCTCCCAGGGCACAAATTACATGCTTATCTGGACAACCTATTCCATGGACACAGAGCATCAACCTGATACTCACCATACATCATCCTGATGTACACATGATCATCCTGATCACCATCACTGCAACATTCTGCTGCAATTCATCTAGAGCAACATCCTGAAGCTCAGCATCCATGATCATCCTGATCATATCATGCATCTACCTGATGCATAACAAGTATCTATCTGATACATATCATCATACATGATCCACCTGATCATACAGTGTATCCACCTGATACAAATACAAATACATGGTCCACCTGATCATCCCTGATACATATCAACACACATGATCTACCTGATCATACAATGTATCCACCTGATCATACAATGTATCCACCTGATACATATACAGATACATGGTCCAAGCATGCAACATGATGCATATACGAAATACATACAAATGATCCAACCGATCATATCCAACATCCAACATGATGCATACATACATATAAATGATCCAACTAATCATATCCAGCATCCAACATGATGCGTACATACATATACATATAGATGATCCAACTGATCACATCTAGCATCCAACATGATGCGTACATACATATACATATAGATGATCCAACTAATCATATCCAGCATAATCCTGATGCATATACAGAGCAGTAATTGGAGCATCATCTTGATGCTCATCATCCAGTGCTTACATCCATAGCCATGTGAAGGATCCTCCTTCCAACATGCTTGGAATGGCTTCCGCAAATGTGTCCATCACTTCTTCCTTGAAGTGTCGTTGATCTGAAGAACACCAAGCCTCTCCTTGAAGTACTCGAACTTCACCTTGGCTAGTGGCTTCGTCAATACATCTGCAATATGCTCATCTGTCACAACATACAGGAGCTTCACTGCTCCTCTCTGCACCATATCCTTGATATAGTGATATTTGATCTCTATGTGTTTTGACCTGTTGTGAAACATTGGATTCTCAGACAGCTTCACACAACTCTGGTTGTCAAAAAATATACCCGTAGCCTCCAGCGGGAGATCAAATAACTCAAACAGTAGATTCCGGAGCCATACTGCCTCACAACTAGCTGAACAGGCTGCAACATACTCTGCCTCAACTGTACTTAGTGCTACGTAGGACTGCTTCCTGCTAAACCAAGAGATCACACCTAATCCCATACTGAAGAAGCACCCAGATGTGCTCTTCCTATCTGCAGTACTGCCTTCCCAATCTGAATCAACATAACCCTGCAAGTTAAACTTTTGATTTGCATCATACTTGAGCCCATAATCCAATGTACCCTTTAGGTACCTCAGAATATGCTTTATAGCAACCAGGTGAACACTCCTCCGATCCGTCAGGAACTGGCTCAATGTGTTCACTGCAAAGCAAATATCTGGTCTCGTGTTCGTCAGGTACATCAAGGACCCAATCATCTAACGATACATAGAGATATCAACCGGCTCAGATGAAGCATCACATAGAAGCTTCAGGTTTGATGCCATAGGTGTAGCCATGGCCTTGCAATCCATCATCCCGAATCTCTTCAGGATATCTACTGTATACTTCCCTTGTCCAAGGAAGATCCCATCTACACTCTGCCACACCTCCATACCTAGGAAATAGTGCATCATCCCAAATTCCTTCATATCGAACTCGGAAGCCAGCTTCCTCTTTGTATCAACAATCAGTCTATCATCTTTTGTTACAAACAGGTCATCCATATACAATAAGAGTATCCCTGGATTTCCTTCCTCAACCTTGTAGTAAAGGTTGCAACCCGCCTTACTCTTGGTAAAGGCTAGTTTGGAGAGAAAACTGCCTATCCTACCATACCAAGTTCTCCACATATATGATTTCCTGTGATGTGTCTCAGAACCAAGTGGCTGCTCCACATACACTTCTTCTTCAACTACACCATTCAATAAAGTTGTCTTGAAATCCATCTGGTGTATCTTCTATTTCATCACTTTTATATTTCTCTATGTTTCCATCTGCAGCATGCTTGATCTAATAGATCCATATGGAATTCATAACAACCTTCCCTTCAGGTCTTGGGACTACATCGCAAACATCATTCTTCATGATCGACGGATCATGGCATTCTCCCCATATCCTGGGAACTTCAATATCTTAAATAGATAATTTTGTTGCTAAACAAATGTTGTAGTTCTTCTTTTGTAGGTGATGGCATATGATCTTTCCTATGAGACAAGTTAAATTGCATGATTAGAATCATCTCATAGTTTTCAAAACAAATTCTTATACATAAAGAAATATGTCATACAGTCATGCAATTATTTTAGCCAATGCTTCAATACAACATTCATCCATATCCTGTAACTTTCTAGATGCCTTCCAATCTCTACCAGAATATTGTTAAGAGTTTGCACTACTCCCAACATGTCAGCAAAGAGGTTTCATTCTAGATAAGTAGCGATGGAATGTTGTACAGTTCCATAGGCCACTTACCCATCACATGCACATTAGTAGTATATTATTCAATAATGCAATCATTCTAATATGCACAATACATATCCTAAGTCTAGAAACATAAGCATATACATCATTGAGCAATTTTATTTAAACAAACAAATATGTAAGAAATGGTAATTAAAATACTTATCTTTGTTTGTTTGTTGGGTGGACTCCCTCTGAGTCTTTGCTTCCTTGCAGGAGTTGCTGAAGTAGCTTGTTCTACACCTTTCTGTTGTGGAATGTAGAAAGATGGTCAACTCCCTCTGAATATATGCATCCTTGCAGAAACTACTGGAGTGTGCTTCTTCTTGATCTTTGCTTCCTTGCAGGGGCAACTGGAGTGTGCTCCCTCTTGATCTTTGCTTCCTGGATTACCTATCCTTGAACTTATATTCATCCTTGGTCTCTATGCATGCTTATTATTCTCACTATCGTTTTATCCTCGAGGTCTCATACATGATCACACATTCATTAGTATAATCAAAACACAATAATTTTAAACATGTATAGTCAAGATCATTTCAAACAGAAATAATAAGTATTAGTATTCAAGGACTTTTATGGTTAGTCATAATATACCTAAATCTGTGATTACTCAACCCTATGACTCTTCTGGTTAGTCATATCATCAATTAAGGTAAGAAACATAATATGCATACACCCATGATTATTCAAACCTATGACTTCATGAATAATCATTATCAATCATGTCATGCATACTTATATAAGAGATCGTATGATATAAAAAACACATACCTGGTCACCATATTTGCTAGTTATGTCTAGCAATGTTTTCTTGTTCTTTTCAATGACCTGCATAACTCACAAGTTAACCTTTGCAAAAACAATTTATACATACCTCCATGTGATTCATGACTATGGATGAATCTTTGTCTTCATGTCACCATGGCATGCTCAGGTTGTCCCTTCAATTTGTACAATCCTCCCTCTTGCTCTCCAATCACCACTGCATCATCAATAGTTTTACCCTTTGGCCACATTAGGACTTGGCCATCTACAAATGCAACCCTCATGCCTTTTGCATCCAATGCAGAGATGGAGAGAAGGTTATTCTTGAGCCCAGGTACATAAAGAACTTCTTTCATCTTCAAGGATTTTCCAGAATCTAAGTTGTAGGAGGCTTCACCACTTCCTTTGATGGGATATTGATAGTCATCCCTAAGTTCCACTTTATGGAGTGATTCATGATCAGATAGATTTACAAAAGATTTCTTAAACCCAGTCATGTGTTTGGAAGCCCCACTGTCAATAAGCCAATCATTACAACCATGAGAGATAGTACCTGTGAGAGTAGAGATTAAAACATACTCTTCTTCACTTGATGAGCCATCATTACTTTCTGCCCTAGCCTTCTTCTTTGGAGGTTCATCATCCTCAGTAGCATGAGCATGATATCTTCTTTTGTTATTCTTCTTCTTGTTGTTGAAGTTGTTGTTGTTATCTTTCTTTGTTCTTGGGACATTTTGAAGCAAAGTGACCCTTGTCATTGCATGTGAAGCACCTTAGGTCCTTCTTATTCTTTTGGTGATAGAGAGTGGATCTCTTTTGCTGAGAGTGCTCCGTCTTAGGCTTGCTTCTTTTGGTGTGAGTTGCCAGAGCTTGATCTTCACTTCCCATCTTTTCTTCTCGAGCTACCAGCCTAGCTTCTTCTTTTGAGCACTTCTCCCATAGTCTTTTGAAGGAGATCAATTTCTTTCTTGTACAAATTTCTTGGATAAAGGAATCCCATGACCTAGGTAGGCCATTCAGAGTGGTCATCACAATTTCTCCATTCTCCACCACTTCATCTACTGCTTCAAGTTGTTCCTTGATCTGAGAGACTTTGGAGAAATAAGATTGAATGGTTTCTCCATTCAGCAACTTGACCCCTTTCAATTGATTCCGCAGAGTGATCTTTTGATTTATGTTCTTCCCTTCAAATAGCTTGGTCAAAGAGTCAAACATCTCCTTGGGTGTCTTCAGAGATGACACATGTGTTATGAGATGGTCTTTGATAGAATCAACAATGATTTTCTTTTCCTTGACCAAGTTCTTCTTATGCAATACCTTAGCCTCTTCATCCCATGGGATAGGGATCTCTTCTTTCATGTATGAGTGCAACTCATTCTCTTCTAGGATTAACCCAATCCTATACTTCTAGGCTCAGAAGTTATCAACCCCTTCAAGCTTATCCTCAAGCTTGGTGGTGTGAGACATATTAAAGAGTACTTCAAATGGAAATATAAAAGATTTAGGTCTTACCACTTGACTTGCTGAAAACTGGATCTCGTCCCAGATTAGGGTTTTTCGGGAAAACCCTAAAAATTCAAAATATGAATTTCAACTTTCTAAAAGGGTTGAAAGATGCAACTTGATGAGTTGATCAGCCTGGTGTATTCAGAATTTGAGATATGCAAAGCTTCACCCTTCAGAAATGTCTTTTTGTCTTCCCAGGTTCACTAAAGAGGACCCTGAATTAGGGTTTGGGTTTCCCAGATATCTACCCAGCCAAAAATCTCGATCCAAAGCTCTAAACTTCGATTTTTGAAAGGAGCTTCTAGCTATGTCTTCAGATTCCAGAAATTCCTATTTTTGTGGAAACCCTAATTTTTAGGGCCAAATCTGAAAATACTCAGAATTGAATTCTGATTGGACAGATAGATTCTCCTTGATGCGTAGATTCAATCTACTATATTGCTTTTTCAAAATCTGTGGAGAGAAACCCAATAAACAAGAAACCATAGTTTTCATCACTGCACAATGTCTTCTTCTCAGGTTAGCTCTGATACCATGTTAAATTTTGAGCATTAATTCACAAAACTCTAGGATCTTTACTGAGAGAATAACATGTACAATATATCAATGCATATCCATCATAACAAGCATGTCAATCATCACAAGAATCAAAATCATGAGAGACAAGAGACATAGAGTTTTCGTGGGGAAAACCCTAAGGTGAAAAACCCCACAACTTCTTCAGAGATAGAGAGAGCAATGGCTCAACCAAAGTACAACCAAAATACACAGAGATAGTCTCCTAGTAGCAGATGATCCTCCTGCTCACTAGTGTGCCACTTTCTGAGTGAAGGAAGTATGATTTTCCAAGTGATCCAAATAGAGATCTCCCGATCTTTATTTATACTTGTCTGTTTTCCCAGTGACCTTATGGGGCCAACTTGTCTAGCTAGGTGCATCAACCATATAATATATATTTCAGGGCCGACCCCACACATGGTGGTCTAATAACCCATCAGCAAGTACACACACTTGCGACACTTGTCAATACACATGACGACACTTCCTTATAGAGGAATAACACATCTCTTATAAGGGTACAATACATATATATGAAATACATAGATGAAATACATTCCGAAGTTACATATACATCAACAACACATTGTTTATTCAACACTGCTTTGGGTTGATTTATGATTCATTCAGGCAGAGAGCCATATCATTTGTTGAACACTGGATTTGGTCAGATGGGTGTGCAGGGCAATTCAAATTGGCATGCTCATTTTATTGGTTGAGTTGCCTTCACAAAGAGAAAGGAATCCGACACACTTGGATCTTTTTTGAAACAAGTCATGGAAAGGGTGAACGTGATGGCACAGGTGCATGTGTGAAATGAGCACTTCAGAGGTACCAGATGAGTCATGGTGCAACCCGACTCAAATGCTCCACGGAAGTAGTTGATTGGTGCACACGTCATTTGGGACATCAAGGTCATGAACAAGCAAGGCCGGTGTGCAGGTAATAAAATCCAAACTCAATTAATAATCTAATAACATTCAATATCATCATTTCCAAAAGAACACATACTCGATAGGAATTTACATATGACAAACTGAATTCCATCCAGGTTCTTTTGGGATGTTTCCCTTGGAGATGTGAATAGATACATGTCATGGTATTGTGAGACCATACCTGGTACGAGGGAATTATATTATGTTTGAAGTAAAGACATGGGTGACATATTTTCCTTTCAAACGAGGAAGTATGCTTGTTTTTGCGATTTTTGCATTGATGCAAATGGATGTGGACTTGATCACTATGAAAATGATGTATATGTGAAACCATGGAAATATGTCTCTCTTAATCCAAAGGGCCCACATCCAATTCCAACATGGCAAGAGATGCACACTGAAGAGGTAATGTTCTCATTAGATCATGATCGAGTTTCTGATATGGTTAGGGAAGGCACAAGAGACTCCATTAAGTTAATTAGTTCATTATATATTACACATATACAAATGTTATATAAATGCACGTCGGACATTTGAATAATATTTGTAATGTATCTTGCAGGTGATGTATTCGTTGTCATTGCACCCCCCCACAACGAAGAAAATGTGGCATATTATTTGATGTGATGCACACAAATAAAAAGTAGGTTGGTGTGACCCTACAAAGATGGAGAATTCACATACCAAACTAGAGACATGGTTCTAATGGGACACTTTTTTTAAAGAGTGAAAAATCAAGGTGCACATATTATTTACAAAGATTTTAGGCCTGAATATATATCATGTCAATACAGTCATTTGGTGGTGGCAGCTCAGATACATCTCACAGAAATCAAGGTGAAGAGAGGTGAGCCAAAGAGATGGAAGATGACAGAAGCTGACCATGATCGTATTATGGAGACTTGCATTCCTATAACCCATTGTCCAGATGAATGAGTTACATGTATGCCACTTGCATCATTGACATAGTTTTGATGTTGTCTTGTGTAATATTTTTTTGGAGATTTTTGCGGAGGTCGTTTTATAAATGTATTTTTGTAGAGGCTTTAATGCCAAGAATAAAAATACTAGATGGGAGGCTTTTGTGAAAATTGGGTCATGGTGCTCCAATGTGAATACACTTGAACGCAATTGAATTGTAATGTTAGACAATATAATGTAATTGTAAAATTTCAATTTTAAATTGTAAGTTTAAATTTTGATTTCAAATACAATTGTAATGTAATTACAATTGTATATTTTAATGTAATTGTACAATTTTGATTTTACATTCTAAGTTTAAATTTTGATTTCAAATACAATTGTAATGTAATTGAGAATTTAAAATACAACTATACAATGTAAAATGTATTCTATTTTTAAATTTTGTTTTCAAATGCAAAATTATATACATTACAATCCATTCATTGTATTCCATCATCAAATACATTGTATTTCATTATCAATTATATAAAAATATTATGAAATACCAACGTATTGAAAAAATATTTCGTTCAACAATAATCAATTAGTTTTGTTATTGAACATATCAAAGTTATGACCGAATTTTTTTGCATCTCCTCATTCCATTTAATAAAAATATTGGCACTTGGTGCTACATGGAATATAACATAGGAGATAGAGGGTACAATTCAAGTAAAAGGAACTTACACATACTCCTTGAATATATTTTCATGCAAACAATACCCATTGTTGGCACAACTCACAAACATTCACTATAATTTCTAACCATCAAACCTTCTCAATTTTTGGATTGAATGCATCAAAAACCATCTTTATCATGCATAGGCATGGAATATCTTTGAGGGAAATTAGTTAGTATTATATGGCCTTGCTTGCGTAAAAAAGCCTCAATTATCAAACCAAAACACAACTTGTACATGCATTTGTTTTTCATAGACATGGAAAAGGAATAATGAAAGTTGGCAAGACTTTCACATAACAATTTGTTCCTTTCTTAAAACCCTAAATGACTGTGTGGATTAAAAAATTAGGTGATGCATATACTCCAATGTTATTAGCACAAACACCACCCTCCAAATGATTGCTAAATAAAAGGAAGAAACATAATAGTAAGTATCATATGTTTTAAATAAGATTTGGTGTTTTTTTTTTCATCTAGATTAGAGCACACAGTTAAAAGAAAAGAACATAAATATCACCTACATACAATAGAACTTGTTATTACACCAAATATTTTTTAATTTGATAGAAATCTATCACGAACAATACCAAAATGGCATCAATCAATCATTGGTTGGTTGTAATAAAGAATTTTGTCTCAAGTGATATTTCACACTCTCAATGGACAAAAACATTCTTGTATACAACAACACATTAAATTTTCAATTGAACTTACACATTAAATTTTGCATGTAATTGAATTGGAATGTGGAAATTGTAATTGAATTGTAATGTGTAGACAACATAATGCAATTATAATTTCAATTTTCAATTTCAAATGTATTCTAATTTTAAATTTTGATTTCAAATACAATTGTAATGTAATTGAGAATTTAAAATACATCTATACAATGTAAAATTGTAAAATTTAAATTTTAGATTGTACAATGTATTCTAATTTAAATTTTTTATTTCAAATGCAATTATAATGTAATTGAAATTGAACTTTTAAATTGGAACAACAAATTGAATTTTCAATTGAAATTACACATTAAATTTGAAATTTTAATTTTAAATTGTAATTGAATTGGAATGTGTAAATTGTAATTGAATTGTAATGTGTATACAACATAATGTAATTGTAATTTCATTTTTTAATTTCAAATGTATTCTAATTTTAAATTTTGATTTTATTTATACAATTGTAATGTAGTTGAAAATGAACTTTTAAATTGTAATTTAATTGGAATTGAAATTACACATTAAATTTGAAATTTTATATTGTAATTGAATTGGAATTGTAATTTCAATTTTAAATTGTAATGCATGTATTCAATTATAAATTTTGGAAGATGTTCTATAATGTAGTCGAAATTTGCATTTTAAATTGAACTAAATTGTAACTACACATCGAGATTGAGCTTTTACACTGCAATCACTACACATTAAATTTGCATTTGAAATGACAAAACATAAATTTGCAACTGCAATAACTATATCCATATGTAATATAAAAAACTTGATTGATTTCAAATCAGATACAAAATACACATGAAGACATCAATATGATAAAATATACAAAACATGTAACAAAATATCCAAAAGTCCATATTCAAAGTACATATATGATAAAAGTCAATGTATAAATGATAGAAATCCATATCCAAAACATGAAAACGTATACATAGATCATACAAAACATGAAAATATATAAAATATGAAAATATCCAAAACATGGAAATGTATAGATCATCAACTCATTGGCCACTACCCCCATGAGGCCCTTGATCGACCCTGTGGCTTCCTTCGTGTGTAGTAGACCGATGTTGGCTCTCAGGTGGTAAACTATGAAAGAATGCCTTGATCTCCATCGAGTCAATGGTGATATCCAACATCTGGGTAGGAATTTGAGTAGATGGCCCTTCATCAAAACCACGTGCTCGAGCTACATCCCAATCACATGTGAAATCCATTGCAACATCGACACCTTCCCATAGTGATGCCTGTGTAATATGCCATTAGATGTAATAAGTTAGATTTATTAAAAATTAAAACTAAAACGTAATTTAAGTTATAATTCAAAAATTGAAACATAATGTAAAAAAATAAATTACTAAATGTGATTAAATAACATGATTTGGAACATAAATTAAAACTCACCTCGGTGTCCGAACCCGGCTGGTCAGGACCTTCGCGATCCTCATGTCTATCATCAAGAGCAATGCCCTTTCCTTTTCCCTGTACAATTTGGAATTCATTTGAAGTTAAGATCTAAAACATAAAATCTCGAAAATTAAGAAATAAAACATAAATTATTTAAATCGGGAAATAATAAACTCAAATTAAATTAGAACATAAATTATAACTTACCTCGACTACTATCGTCTGTGGGTTGGGACGAGCGGATAGACCAACCAATGGCTCACTGGCAAAGAGTTGATCCATGAATGTGCTTCCTTGCATGGAGAAATAGAATACAACTCCCTTAAGTGTTATTAACCATTCAATTTATGACATATAATATGATGTAACATGAAGAAAATATATACATAATTGTACAAAAGTATACCTATCCTCGAGCAATGCATCTACGATACAGCTCAAAGTATGCATCTTGGGCTTACTCATCATACCCCAATAGGGGCTCTCCATCAAAATTCCTGAGCATGTCACTATCGACATACTCTATCTCTAGCTCTACAGGTGCAAGGGGTGGTCTAGATGCCTCTCCATGTGCAGCAAGAACAACACTACCCATGGCAGTGAACAACGTCTCTGCAAGGTCATGTCTAGCCTCTGCAGCAATCTGGGATGATTGTGCCACATCCACCGACCTGATAACCGTCCTGTCTGGAAACGGTACCAACCTCGGAGGGGGTGGCACGAAGGCAGGGTCTCTCCGAGCTCCAGGACATTGCTAGGAGAGTCCCCTACCAACCCCAAAGAACTCAGAACCTATGCTAGTGTAATCTGGGTGCATATATAAAACAAACTTTGCATAAATATTTTTTGCAAAGTACAATGGGACTTGGTCATGGTGGGGGAACATGCCCCAGGCTCCGACGAATCTATCATATAGATATGGTGCAGCATCCTCCAACTTAAACTCCTTGAGTCTAAGCGGTTGACCAGAAGGGCGGTCAGGAGGGATGTCGAACAAAGTACCCTTGATGTCATGCCCTTTTATGGCGACTTTGACATCCTCCCATTTGTGGGTCCCAATGACATCCCGTCTCCTCCTCTAGCATGAATGACGCCAAAAGTCACTAAGAGGTCCCAACCTCTTGTATAGGGCCAACAGCTCATCCACTGTTGATAACATCATGAATAAATATCGCCATGTGGGAGAATCCTTGCTCAATGTGCACACACATGAGTGCACCCACTCTCGCTGGGTAGTGATATCAGCGAGAGGGATGCATGCAACATCATCATCGTATGATCCCCCTGATGGGTCACCCGCGATCCAAACCAAAACACAAATGTTACTAAAAATATATATTATAACTTGCAACTGAAATTCAATGCATTATATACTAAAAATTTACTGAAAATGTATCTAACAAAAAATATGCATCCAATGCACCTGATGCACTCAATTCTTGCCGCCCATCCCCCACCTGGGGATCAACATGTATGTCGTTGAGATGAACTGACACACTAGCTCTCCTGCTACTCCCACCAGCGGAAGCTGACCCTGGCGTGGCCGCACTCCTCGGCGAATGGGATCGCTACCAATGGCCTCCCTCTTGGGAGACGTGAGATCCTCTTGTGCATCACAGAGCACGGAGCAATGAAGTTCTCTCTTCATAACTCTCTGCATCACATTTCAATTTCTAATTCTAATTCTCTTTCAAATTTCACATTTAAAATACAAATTCTATTTCAAGTTTCGCATTTCAAATCCAAATTCAAATTTCAAATTTCAATCTCTATCTCAAATTTCACAATTTCAAATTCAAATTTCAATTTCAAATTCCAAGTTTCAATTTCAAATTCAAAGTTTCAATTTCGATTTGAATTTTAATTACATTTCCAATTCTCAATTTTTATTTCTCATTTCAATTTCAATTTTCGATTTTCAATTCGAATTTCATTTCGAAATTCAAATTCAATTTCAATATCAATTTCCAATATCAATATCATTTTCATTTTCATTTTCAATTTCAAATTTACATTTCAATTCCAGTTTCAATTTCCAATTTCAATTTCGATATCATTTTTATTAGCAATGCTAGAATCATAGGGGCCTGGGCATCAAATTTAGTTGTTCAACACTTGTTGTGACAACATACAGGTATGGGATGGATTGGAAATGGAATCAAGCCTAAGTCAACTAGGGCTCACTACATGTTTGAGTCTTGATAATCTACCTTTTAAATTGAACCAGAACAACAAAAAAAGTTTGTTAATGGCTAAGCAAAGCAAAGCTAAGCAGTGAGTGCATGACATGAGTGAGTGAATGATTATAATTTATGATATTTCCAATATTTTGAATGATGAGTCGAATTTGATAGGATAGGAATTTTATAGCATAGGAATGATTAGAGAGCGAGGACACTCTAGATCTATTGACATACATGAGAACGAATCAACGAATGGAAGGGTTGTTTGTGTGTTGGCTTGAGACACATACCACATGAGAATCCAAACCAAACCAAGAGATAGTGTGGGTTGTTTGATGTATCTACACCTAGGGATACAAGTTGAATCTACCTACCACATCCTAAAGTAACTGCATATTTGAAGAGGTTTTGTAAATCCAATCAGAATGTTCAAATGGAGCATGGGATATGTGTGGCTCGTTAAAGAAGAGTATGATTAGTCCTTTCACGTGGAATTGACAACATGTAGATCTGTTTAGAAAATGTATAGACATGTGTTATTTCATTTGCATGCAAGTTACCAATGTTAAAGGTTTGTTGACGAAATTGTTGGGAAATACATAATTTTGTTTATGCCCCAATTTTTTGGGCTTTAGTGGCTTGTGGCTAAAATGACGGTAGTGGCAGCAAGAAAACCCACATCCAAACTCCCACAAGGTGCCAAGAGGTCAGCTCTCATGAGGAGGAAGCAATAAGCAAACCATCTGCTAATTAAAAGATGGTTTGTCTTGTGTGGCTAATCTACATGGTAGATAATTACTTTGTGTCTAGGCTTTGAGGAGTTGTGTGAATAGAGGTAAAGTACAATGTTAGGAAACATAGAAAAGTTGTTATTTAGCAATGATAGATTCTTCATGTTTAGACAAGGGTCAAATGATTAATTTTGTCCTTGAAACAAATCTGTGACAACACGCACCCTTGAGAATTAGGATGGCGTTTGGTTTCAAGCGGCAGCTAGTGCAATATATTTAGGGATAAAATGTGGTGGTCACATTCAAATCATGTGAGCATGTTGGATACATATATTCATTGAGAATAGTTGGATTTCTTAGATAAAGTCCTCAATGTCACACCAGGAGTAGGACTAGAGGTTGGGATGTGTGGGGGAAACTAAACTATTGTTAGAATGATATATTCTCAATATCTTGTAGGGACAGATCTACTAGTTGAGGGTCAAGAGGTGGTGTGAGTATTTTCAATGTTTATTTACCACTAGTAAACAAAGTAGATTTTTCTTTTGAACAATGTTTATTTACTGCCCTCGATGGGAAAACCACTAATCACAAACAATTTCCTTTAGATAAGAGGCCATGACATGGGGTTAGTCTTCCATCAAAATCACTTAGGATTTGAATTTGGTCCCCAGAAAGACCATAAAAATAGATGATCAACATTGTCGACTAATATTAAGTTTTTATGTAATGTACTAGGTATTGAGAATAATCCCCGTGCATCTTTTCTCTCTATGGTATTTTGGTTACCTTGTCTTGCCCATTTTCTTTCCTCTCCGCTACATTTTCATCATAATCTCTTGGTTTGTGTATATGGAGTTTATTACAGTGGTTAGTATGGTCATCATGAAGTGGGAAGTGGAATTCTAGAAGGTTCAAACTGACAGTATGATTTCACTCCCATCGGTGGATAAATTGGTGAATTTGCATGGTGGTCGACTTTACCCAACCTTGCAACTTCTCTGGTTTCCCTAGTCAGAGTTGTTCTATGCATTTCGCTCTAATTCTCATTATAGGAGGTGCAGAGAAACACAATCAATTTAGCCTATCCTCTCCTTCACCAACTAGGTTACGCGTTTGTGTTTTACATGACATTACAAAGGATTATCCCTATTGGATCAAGTAGAGACCTAGGTGGATTTCCTCATCAAGAAAAACACATACAATGTGTATGAACTAGATCCTCTAGAATATATATTTCTTGTTTGTGTTTCTTATGAAGATCATGATTAGGGGTTTCTTAGGGTCCCATGTTTTCTTTGTTTTTCATTGTTATCTTAGCAATGATTAGAAACCTATCAACTTGCTAGGTAGTTTTCATAACTTTGATAAACTCAAGTTCTATAAGTGTTATGGTTTCCCTCTAGGCACGCCATTTTTATTTATGTTGTAAATGAGTTTTTATCAATACAAATCATCATCATTATATATATGATTAAATGGTTTTTTGATAAGATTAAAGATTTGTAAATTAATATATATATGAGATATATTTTGATATATTCATCTCAACTAAAGAAATACCTAAAAATTGACATATTATATTATGACATTTAGACCATGGCAAAGGGAGTATGTCCAAATCTTAATAATATAAGATGTTGTTGCGCTTGCTTTTGTCATCTTGATATGGACATGTTGTATGCACCTAAATGTGTTTGGATAGCTTTTAATGAGATGCTTATTGATGTATTAGACCTAAGCTTTGATTTTAAGCAAATGTTTTTTTTTTAACTTCAATATATTTATAATTTATATTAACATAAAATTATTATTTTATATTAACATATAATTATATTAAAAAATATTGAATTTAATAAACATATTTAAATTTAATTGTAATATTTAAATATTTATTTTTAAAATATTATATAATATATATATGTTTATTATATATAAACATTTATATGATATTATGTATAACTATAAAATTATACATGATAATTATGTGATAAAAAATAAAAATGACACTTCATCTCATTAAATAAATTAATAATAATGATGCTACTTACTTAATTATGGATTTTCCATTAGAGAAATTGTAGGTCGTTTTTCAAAGTAGCATTGAATCTAAGGTTATAGATGGAGACCAAATGAGTTTTCTACATGTCACTATGGTGTTGTTGAGTTTTTCTTAACGTTCATGGTTTTTGTTAACCCGGTAACCTAATATGATTTTTTTTTTTCAATCCTCTTGGTGTTCTTAGAGGATTGAAAAAAAACGGGCAGCATTTCTGCTTGTCAAAACACATTTTAAAATAAAACCGGTAGCATTTATGCAGTGAAATGCTACCGGTTGCTTGTCAAAACACATTTTAAAATAAAACCGGTAGCATTTATGCAGTGAAATGCTACCGGTTGCTTGTCAAAACACATTTTAAAATAAAACCGATAGCATTTATGCAGTGAAATGCTATTGGTTGACATAAACAAAAATATTAATAGTTTAAAAAAATAAATACAACATAAATTGAAAACAAAAAAAATGTTTTGGAATGGTTTTTTTGTTTCAATGGTGGTTTTGGAATGGTTTCAATGGTTTTTACACACAAAAAAGAATGGTTTTTGGTTTCAATGGTGGTTTTTAGTTTCAATGGTTTTTGGTTTCGATGGTGGTTTTTGGTTTTCAATAGTTACATTCACACAAATTGATAAAAACTAAATAAAATTTACATTTTGTAAAAAAAACACACAATTTTATATACAAAACAAATAAAATTTAGGTTTTTTTTTTAAACAAATAGCAAAATAAATAAAATTTAAAATTTAGGGTTTTTTTAAAAACAAATGCGAGGTTGAAATCCACTTACCTTGTTGATTAGAAGCCATGGCGAGGTGGATTTGGGCATGGGGCATGGTGTCGTGACTTGGCTGTGGATACTCGGTTGAGGTCTTTTGTCCTGTCCTTTTCACTATCTCTGCATTGTCGTTTTCGAATAGGGCTCAACCGACCAACCAGGCCCTGTTTTTGTTTTTTTGTTTTTTTTTGTCTCAAACCCTCGATCGAGCAATAGCTCGATCGAGGGTTTAACCAAGCCCTCGATCGAGCAATAGCTCCATCGAGGGTTTAACCAAGCCCTCGATCGAGCAATAGCTCCATCGAGGGTCTAACCAAGCCCTCGATTGAGGTATTTAAAAACCCTCGATCGAGGTCGTTTCAAGCCCTCGATCGAGGTCTTTTAAAACCCTCGATCGAGCTTTTAAAACCTCGATTGATGGCTTGAAAAGACCTCGATCGAGGGTTCGGAAAACAAGATTTTTGGCTCCCGCACACCAAAAATGGTGAACCACTGTTGTGGAATCACCCTTATAAATGTCCTCTAACCAGATGCAACCAAAGGACCTTCCTCCCATCCATCGGCACTCTGTCAAGCCTTCACTTTCTCTGACATATGCCACCCCCAAGCTAGGGCTATCAGTCCACACGAGGTGAAGTCTAAATTATTTCACTCATTCACACTCACATTACCCAAATGTAATCGGCACAACTCAAAGTTGTAGAAACACCCTCCACAACTACTTCCACCCCTGCACTCATTCCCCATCAACCTACACAACGGAAGGGATGGTACCCCCTTCTTTTCTCCATAGTCCCTTAGTATTTTCCCATCCCTTTCGAGTGCTCTAGCATTGGCCAATAATGAAGTATTCGTGTTAGCGTCCTAGGTAGTTCAACTATAGTCCAAGCCTCTCTGATATGGACACCAAGGTGAATAACACTAGTTTATTAGGGTCACACTAATTTTATTAGGTTACTCTATGTAAGAAGGTATGAAATATAGATTTATCCTTTGGCTTACCAACCATAAATACCCTAACATTGAAGACCTTCCTTGATTAATAATTGAATGAATGATGAGTATATGAGTTTCTAACAAGATGTATGCATGATTATGTCTTGACAAGTGGCATCCCTATAAGTGACTAGTTTCTCCTTTTTAATATCACTTAGGACAACTAATCCCATAATTAATTAAAGTGACACCCAAACTAGGGTTAAGGAAATTTGGTTAAATTTTTTAATGAAGGCTAAGGACATTAGCTAAGGCCATCACCCCTTATCCTTTCTCGCTTCCACCACTTGTGGTTGTGGAATCATAGACCACCAGTTATTTTTGGTCCTTTTACACTTGTAGCTATCGAGGATTTTTATGTTAAAAGGTATATACAACATTTACAATATGCATGGCCTTGTGGACCATATATGTCTAGCATATAGCTCTCATTTCATTACATACATATTCACATATTCAGGTAAAAACGAAGTGTTACATTTATTAATAACTTATGAAATTCATTCATTGGTGTATTCGCTCGAGCATTAAATTGATTAATGGAGAATACTTATCGTAGATATTTACTTGAATTCTCTCTTGATTTATATGCAATTTTATTGAAGTGTTTCCTCTCATGAGATATATTTGTTAGGTTATTGTAGATTATGCTAGCACTCTAATATATTCTTATGTTCTATGGATTGCTAACTATATTACTGTTCCATTTAGATTCTAGAACCATTGGTTCAAAATTTCACATGGTATCAAAGCCTTGGTAATTATAAGGAATTTATATAAATTTTTGCAGGTGGAAGACACATATTGGAGCACATCAATTAGGTTGGATCAGTCTCTGGAAATAATCCTCGCTCCATTCAACTATTATGAATGGAATTCACATGTAGCGATCATCTTATGGAGCAAAGGCATGTACATAATAACTATGGGGATTGAGTTTGAGAAAAATTCCATTGTAGAAAAGGTAATATGGTTTAACCATATGGATGAAGTTTTTTGATTGATATGTTTCTTGATTTCTCCTTACCTCCTATGTCACATCAATGCTACAACATCTCCTAAATAATTCTAAACAAGTTGGAAGGACTCTTTGGGAATCAAGATGAGATGAGAGGACAACGGCTGGAGATTGAGCTTAGAAGTTTGAGCTTAATTGACATTGATACTATCCAAAAATGCTTCACAAAAGTCAAATAATTATTTAAGCACTCGAGTGATGTGGAGTAGAAAAGAAGGGTGAGTAGCTAATTCTCCCAATCCTATCCAAATTGACTTTTGAGTACTTAGTGTTTGTTTCTACCTTCCATGTTACAAAATTGGCACTTGGAGCTACTTGGAACACACCTACATTGGATGCTTTTGCTGCCTCTCTTACCCATGATGAAGATAAATTCATTCAAGTGGGTCAGTAATCAATTGCAAGATCTTATTTTGCAAGGAAATATCAATATTTCTGACTATCTCAAGAAGTTACGTAAAATATTTGAAAATCCACAAGAGGCAAGTCATACACTTGCTATTATATTCTCCTCACCATCACCTTCATGTTTCTTGATTCATGAACTATGAATCATATGGCCTCATCAAAGGAAATCCCTCCTTCCTTATTTCCATGCACCATCCCTACCATATTGGGAGATGCACTAGCTCAGGTCATCCATTCAGTTGAGGAAGAACCTTCTATAGATCCAGATGAAGAAGTTGTTGGCATTGATGAATATGTTGTTGTAGGTTTAGTACCCATACCACTTTGGGCACAAAAATATTCATAGAACATGTCATCTAGTTGGATATCGAAAAGATACATAGAGGACCCATTGCCATTCTCAAAATGGTCCTCATTGATCCACATCGTGTACAGGAAGCACGAGGGGGACAATAGTTTAACTGAATGAGTCAGCTCTATTATGGCGGAAGCTTAATAAACATAATGAGAAAAAGAAGGATTACACAATACAAATAAACACAATGCACACAGACAATATGCAGGAATGCGAGTTGTTCTTCTATTACTTGTAAAACAGATCAAAATTGATATATGTTACAATGTTATACATTCTTATATAGAATTCTAAGATGCTTGGGTGCCTTCCTGTTACATTCAGTTACAAAGAAGAAGTTAGAATGGTTCCAACAGTTCAACCGTTACAGTCGACTGGAAGACAGAGAGTCATTGGTCATATGTCGACGCTGCTTGTCGATGTCGTGAACTGCAAGATTGTAGAACATGTCAAAGGTGCAAAACATGTCGTAGTAAGTCGAAGTCGAGACTCGTCGGAGTTGTGTCGAAATTGAAAACCTGTCGAAGTGCTGCAGTTGTCGAAGTCATGTCGTGTCGAAACTTGTTGAAGTTGTATCAACAGCGATGACTGGTCGAAGATGTGTCGAAGTTAGCATCCGACAACAAATTCCAACTACAATGTGGATCACTCATGCACTCACTTCTACATATCCCTTGATTCCCAACCACAATTACATGGTTAGTGTAGGAGATCCACAAGTACTTTTAGAAGTTGTAGGAAATACATATTGGGATGTTAAAGGAGCATCATTCGTTGATGAAGAACCAACTTTGGGAACTAGATCCCCCACCTCCTAGTAGCAAACTTGCTCTAAACAAGTGGAAATATCGAACAAAGTCAATGAAACAGATGAACATGAGAATGATCATGGATGAAGATGATTTCCTAAGTCTACTAAGAAATATCCTCTTTTTTCTTTTTTCTTTTTTCGGGTGGGGGGGTGGTTCTCACTAGGTTTTCCCTCTTTTCTCACTTTCAAGGGATAAATTTTTTATGTACTTGGGTACCTTAAATGGATTCATATTGTCAGGACCCAACTATTTTTGCATCATACTCACTTAATTTTTGATTAATGGGGGGTGGTTGTGTACATGTACACTCATTTCGCATCTTGTTTGCTTCTATAGGGGACAATAATACACATAGTGTAGTTCTCCCATTTATTTTAGGGTCAATAGTGCACTTTCTAACTCAAACCTCCTTTTTAAAGGGTCAAAGATTCCCTTGTAGTCAATTATCCCCCTTTTATAGGGATTTGGGTTCTCTTGCATGAGTTTCCCCCTTCTTAGGATTTAGTTCACTATTTTCTGCTAGTTAACTATCTAAAGTGACCTAGTTGGCTATTTAAGTAAAGTTACACTCTAGTATCAAATCCATGTCCAGTTAAACACAAGTTGCTCATGCATGACTAAGTTAACTACCTCATGAGGCATTTATATGACGAGTTAACCCTAGTTACACATGCATGACCTAGTTTACTTCCCAAGGAGGGTTCACTTATTCAATATTGGCACAAAGGAACCTCATTTATTAGTTCTAGGCCTAGGTTTAAACCACACTTGCACGGTCAATACAACAACCTAAGCAGGGTTAGTTTGACCATTCATACTGATTTCTCTTAAGTTTAACTAATGTTTATGCTTGTGCATGGAAATAAGCTAGCTTGGTTACTTGTGTAAGTAAGCTTGCATCCCATTGATCAAGCACTTCTATAGTTCATTCATTGATGTATTCTATATAACATTCAATTTTATTAATGAAGACTATTTAGCTTAAATCTTTATTTGAATTCTCTCTTAATTTCTATGCAATTTTATTGATGTCTCATCTCCGATAAGTTCTTTTTTAGGATTATTGAAGATTATGTTACTCTAATATTTTTTTCTTGTCTTCTATGAATTGCTATCTATATTACTACTTCATTTAGCTTCTAAATCCTTGATTCAAAATCTCATACTTCTTACTTGATGCATTAATATCCCAAAAAATACATTATTCTATATCATCAAAAATTACTCAATATTTAACCACATTTTAATGACGATACTACAACTTCACTTGCCACTCTTTTATATATATATATATCCTATTAATATTGCACGCAAATAAACCTTGAACTAAATAAATAATGCAAAGAGTGAAAAATAGATTACGGAGAAGACAATCCCCTAATATCTAAGAAACTCTACATGAACAATTTTGGGCCTTTTACTTAGTCTTTGTCTTAATGTCAATAATGGTGTATAATGGATTCCCATTTTAAATTATCTATCGTCTATAGATCGAAACTATCATGATAAAATGAACCCGTGATATCAACCGATCATCATAATAAAATAGTTAGCATAATAAAATATCAACCTACCATTTTGGAAAAGTCGGCATTGTCGTACTTCAAATAACAATTAATTAATTAATAAATAAGAATAAGAATAAGAATCAAAGTACTCGATACCATTATTTCCACAACTTTGACATAAGGTCGCCCATTGGTGGATTTGTAAACTTCAAAGCTTTTTGTCTTAACATGGAAAAACGCTAGAAAGCATGTGTTTTATTCTTTCACTTTTGCCTCCTACAAAATTGGATTTGTTGTGTTGACCTTCTAGAAGCTATAGGTAACAGCGAAAATCAGGGCCTTTGCACGTGACCAGTGGTACTCTCAAGGAAACATGAATACATGGGATCACACGTGCACAGTGTCATTGATAAAATTATTAAGCACACTGGTCACGTGCACATGCGCGCTTCCACATGTGCATGCACAACAATGTGTGTGCGCCTCTACATGTGCACGCAACTATGCGTGTGCGTATTTGTGCACACGCATGTTTGGATTCAAATTTTTTTTGGCACCCTTGCAGATTTGGTATTAGTTTCAGATTGCCAAACCTTGAGGCTCAGTCTGAGTTATGGCAGAACACACTAATTTCTATAACTTCATGTTTTTCATGCTTAGTTTCGCATATGCTCCACTTGTGCACCACTGATGAAATTGCACACACTTGTCGAGCTCTGTGTGCAGCTTTTAACTATATATTTTTTGAATAGATTCGTTATTGTTTTCTATTTTTAATTCATTTTTAACTACACTCATATCAAATTTGTAAAAAACATAGGTTGTTTATTCGGCCTATAACTTTTGATTGGCTTACCTATTTCAAGAACGGAAAAGAACCCACACAATGGTACAAGAATCCCTACAAGTTAAAAACAAAAGATTTTTGATTAGGTTCAAACCATGATATGGTGGACCAACACTCGACCATGTTGTTTTAAGGCTTCACTGACTTTCATAATTTAAAAAAAATATAAAATTAACTTTTAAAAATTTTAGAAAAATAGCCCTGCACAAGATTCCTCTATTTCCTACGCCTCTACATATTTTTTTCCTCATAAATTGACAATTAACATAACAAACTAGTGGACCAACACAAACATATGCATTATGTTTTAGAGAAAAAATAACGTACCAATATTAAAACAATGACATTTTCGGCTGGTTATACCACTTTTACATAAATAAAATTTATATATTCCGGAAGGTGATTCGTTTTTCTACGTTTCATATTTTTACACCTAAATCTAAAAACTTTTGTAGGTATCTCTAATAATTCATTTTAATGATAATATTTATGTTTTTCCAGCATGCCATTGCAACTAACGTGTCATAATTGGGTATCATTACCTTGCACTAGCCCATAACTCGATCTATTGTACCTTGTTTGGGATATTGTTGAAGTAGACAAATAGAGTTTGTTGGAGGAGATGCTTAGGGAACAATTGGAAGAGACAATGGATCTGAGGATGTGAGGGT
Source organism: Larix kaempferi (assembly GCA_027924585.1). NCBI lineage: Eukaryota > Viridiplantae > Streptophyta > Pinopsida > Pinales > Pinaceae > Larix > Larix kaempferi. The sequence continues at coordinate 9,121,612 of BSBM01000196.1, forward strand.
GGCCGAAAAATCCCTAATCAAATTTTCTTTACTAAGGTGGAATGCTAAGCGAAAACTAGTTATGCTTCTACTTTTTATGCTTGCTTTGCTCCTTCAACTGGCGCTTAAAAGGCTCCTTCAACAGCTTATGGAAATGCTTTTTAAACTAGGGATGCTAGATCAACTGCTCCTGGTGCTACTTGTTATGATGCTGATGCCGGTGTTGGATCGACTGTGGCTGAATAAACTCACTCACCTCCTCGATAAACCAAGCTTACCCTGATTGCATAATTACTCCTAGTCACTTTTCTTTTGTGATCTTTGTTGATAGAGAACTTACCTGCTGCTCTATTCATTCCCATATTAACTGTTTGAACTCTTATAGTATTCAGTCAGACTAAGTTACATTTATAATTATAACATTCGGAGTATAAGTGTTAGAACTAGAATACATAGTATAGTATATATAGTATCCTATTTATATATGTTTAGTAATTGGTTTTTGCTTAGATAGGTATAATTAGCAAATGCAGGAATTAACTTACTGGTATCATATTTATAGTATGAAGAGTTGTTACTTAAGTCTTGTATTTAGTGTTGTTAGTAATGTAAGTTGTATGAGTAGTCTTTGTATAATGTAATAATATGAATATTAAGTAGCTTTATAATTAGAAGATAGCTTTATAATAATAGATGATTTTTGGGTGGGGTTTGGAGCCTCATAAACCAGCAAACTGATGACAATAAGTCTTGGATTGAAGTTGTTATACCATCTTCTGTATATTTTGTCCTCTGGTTAGGAAGCCCTATTGAAGGAGGGAAGTGCACAACTTGAAATTTAAAACAATTTAACCTTCGAAAATATATTTGTTCCAAAAAAAAATAAGAAAAATATTAACCTAATTATTATCACTACCAAGGGACCAAGAAAATGAAATAAAATTAGAAATGATCCACATAATGTTGAAATATTGTAACTTCAAAGAATATTATATTTGTATATTATTTATTCCGGAGATGTTCCATACCTCCGATGTGATTATACTATAAATCCGGAGATGTTTATTCCTCCGAATTGGTTGTGGTAACTAGGGTTATTAGACCCACCATGTGGGGGTCGGCCCAGTCAGTTATAATGGGGTATTTAACCTAATGGTTAAATACGAGCCTACATGTACTTGTGTAAAATACATATCAGAGTAGTGTATAAATAGAGGAGGTGTGTTCCTCATTTGATACACTCACTCACTTGAGAAAGGCGCATTTGTGGAGGAGAGGTCTGCTATGGAGGAGAAGGAGCTTATGCTCAGGGTTTGCATCTTTGTATATTGCTGGTCATCTATATTGAGGAAGCTTTGCTAGGTTTTCTACCCCATGAGGGTTTCCCAGGATAAATCTCTGTCTCTTGTGTTTATGCTATGCTTGTTGTTTCTTCAGTGATCTTGTATATGCTATTATTGTGAAATGGAATGTAATGCTGCTATTTTCTATCTTAGCATATTGAATTTTAACATGGTATCAGAGCTAACCTGAAGGGAGACAAGGTATGGCACTAACGACACTTGCTTTACTTACGACAATTTGAAGGTTAGGGTTTTACATAGCAAAAACCAGTCATTGTATCACTTTCACTATAAATCCGTTTTGGAGAATTTTTGCGGATCTGAAATTGTTACAGGACGAAGATGAAATCTCCAGGTACCTTGTGTCCAAAGGAAAACCTCTAATTCGTTGTACTTTGTGATTTATGATCTGTACAATATAGGGTTTCTGCCTCTTCCAGATCTGAGTCAAAATCAGGTGACCTTGGGAAAAAGGTCATATCTTGGGCTAGGAAGCTCCAAATGAAATTTCGTAAAAAGTGACAGGTAGTACACAGACTGTACTATCTCAGAAGACTTTTTCAGAGGCCGAAATTCAACCAGTGACACGTGGAACGCCGTACAAGTTTGCTCTCCTGTTTTATCCCATAAACAGGTCACGTTGCGACACTTGGCATAACTCTCTCTCAGAGAGTCCAATTGAGGTCAGACCTGTCAAGATGGAAAGATAACAGGTTGAGCTATCTCAGGAAACTTTTTCAGAGGCCGAAGGTGAACCAGTGACACGTGGCAGGCCGTACAAGTTCGCTCTCCTGTTTTATCCCATAAACAGGTCACGTTGCGACACTTGGCATAACTCTCTCTCAGAAAATCCAATTGAGGTCAGACCTGTCAGGATGGAAAGATGACAGGTCAGGCTACTGCAGGAAAAAGGTTTCAGACCCTATGGAGCAAAAATTTAAGAATTATAGCAGAAACAATCAGGTGCATATTTCTGTCAAAACAGAATTATTTTTGGAGCACCTTTATTCATGGCTTCCGGAATTTAGGGTTTCGGAGAAAGTTAGAATTTTTGGAATCGGAGTCCATGGCTGAATGCTACTCAGAAAAATCAAAATTTAGAGACCAATATTGAATTTTTGGTTGGGTGGAAGACCGGGCTTCATCAAACCCTAGTTCGGGTTCCTGTCCAGAAGATCCAGAAGTTTCAAAGGCAATTTTGAGGGGTCAAATTTTGGAAATTCCAAAATTGAAGTATGCTAGTTTGATCAGCTCAGCAAGACATATTCTTTCATCCATTGAGAAGTGTGAAAGTCAAAGATTGAATCTTTAGGGTTTCTCTAGAAAACCCTAATTAAGCTCCAGATCAAGTTTCAGGGGGAGTTGAGGCTAAGGCCTTACATAAGAAGACTACAAGAAGTCTCGACAGGTATGACTTAAGGAGGCTCAGGTATGTCTTGAAATCTAATTCTTGATTAAGTTCATGATGTGTTTGTCTTCATATTATTTATTAGTACAATCTTGATTAATGTTAGAATTGTCTTATCACCCTAGTAACAGTATGAATGCATGTGAATGATCAAAGACATTCATTGATTAGGGCTATATGATTGTACTAATGCATTATGATGTTGTGTGAGGTTGATGTTGGCTGCTAACAAGATACAGGTACATCACAAAAGACAAATCAGGTTCCATGACCATGAAAACATGAAGACAGAAACTCATCCATAATCTTTGTTCTACTTACGAGGTATGTATGACTTTGTTATATTATGCTTAACCTATGAGACATGCAGGTTCTAGCTCAGGATCTCTAAATCATTGAAGAGATTGTTTAGGTATGTTGTACATAACTAAGTAGGTATACTAATCCAGGTATGTTTCCCATGAATCTTACCTTGTGTTAAGATCCCTTATATAAGTATACTTGGTATGATTGGTTATGCTTATTCATAAAGTTAGTAATCAAGGGATTATGCATATTATGTCCTTTATCTTGATTGATGATATGCATGAGTAAAACAAGACTTCCCTGAAATCTTGAATACTAATGTTTATTAACTACAATCACGACTATACATTCTCAAGATTATTTAGAACTATAATGTTTTGATAACATTTAGAACATACTAATGGGTGTGTGTTTGTGTATGAGATCATGAGGATGACACTTGAACATGCACAGTGGTACATAATGAATAGAAGTTCAAAAGACATACAGAAGATCAAGAGGGAGGCAACCACACAAACATAAAAGATAAGTATTTGAGTTGTTGTTTGAAATAGTAAATGATATTGCCTGCAATAGGTTGTATGCATATTTGTATTCCTATAATATATCATGCTAAGTGTAAATATTCATAGAACATTGAACAGTATACTACTAATATGCATATGATTGGTAAGTTGGACAAACATTCCATTGTTGCTTGTCTAGAATGAAACCTCTTTGCTGACATGCTGAGAGTTGTGCACACTCTCGATAGTATGTTCTGGTAGAGATGGAAGGCATCTAGATAGCCACTGTATGCATACAGGATATGGGAAAGTGTTGTGCCAAAGTATTGGTCAAGATAGTTGCATAACTATGTAAATGATATCCGTATGCATAATAGGTTATCATGTCAATATGATTTGATGATTATGAAGTATTACTAATCCTGTACTTAATTTTGATTTGTAGGAAAGATCATGATGAATGATGAACACTGAACAAGCAATGGATGTTCAACAAGAAGATTTACAAATCAAACAAAATATAGAAGGCTCATGGCTAGAAGATTCTCTTAGAAAGAGGAAGAGAATCATGATGAAATGTTTGCTCCAAGTGGCTAGATAAGACCATTCTCTTAATGGTGTAATTAAAGAAGAAATGTGAATCAGGTTTTGATAAGCTTAATGATCACCATGGGTGATGTGGATCTCAACCTTTGCTACAAGGTTGAATATGATTTCTATACACAGATAACATGGATGCAAGAAGGAACTCACCACAGAGTTCGAATGATATTGAGGCTCATATCAGTAGACCCATCTAACGAGAGATGGCACAAATAGATATGCAGAAGATCATTCAATGCAGAAATGAAAATGAAAGATCTCAAATTGATGCTTTACTTCCTAGGTCTGGAAGTATGGCAAGGCTCAGAAGGAATATTTCTCAACCAAGGAAAGTATGCTGAGAAATATTAAAACTTGAGGTGTTGGAATGGCCACTCTTTTGGATTCCAGCTTGAAGCTGTTAGGGGATGACTCATCAGAGTTAGTGGATATAACTCTGTACATTCAAATTATTGGGTCATTGATGTATCTAACATATACTAGGTTAGATATATGCTTTGTTGTGAACACCTTGAGTCAGTATCTAGTGGAAACTAGATGTGTTCACCTGATAGTTGCAAAGCATGTGATGAGGCACATAAAGGACATGATAGAATTCGATCTATGCTATCTTGAAGATCATGACTTCAGATGGTTATTCAGATTCTAATTGGGCAGGAAGTGTATCAGACAGGAAGAACACATCGAGAGGATGTTATTGTCTGGGATTAGCCATGATCTCGTGGTTTAGCTGGAAGCAGTCTAGTGTGGCTCTCAGCACAAGCGGAATATATGGCTTCTTGCTCTGATAGTTGTGAAGAAGTTTGGCTTCAGGATTGTTTGACTTAGAGATAGAACCAACTGAGATCCTATGTGATAATTAGAGTTGTATCAAGATGACATAGAATCTAGTGTTCCATGATAAGTCAAAGAACATAGGGAACAAACAAGATATGATGCGGAAAGGAACTATAAAGTTTGAATTTGTAACAGGTTACCATTGTACTAACCAAACCTTTACCTCAAGTGAAGAAGTTACCAACATACTAACCAAACCTCTGTCTCGAGTGAAATTTGAATACTTCCGAGACAAGCTTGGTGTAGTTCAAAAGGACCCTCCTCGAAAGGGGGAGTAGTATAGTCACTGATGATAAGTTGGTCTCATCGAACAACAAGGTCGATGATGAGGTAACCTGTTCTCTACATCTAGATACTTAGAAATATTTAGATTTAGGACTCTTATACTTAGAATACTTAGTTTTACTTATACATGCTTTTGATGTTAGATGTATTAGTAAGAATACATGCTTTTGATGATAGATGTATTGGTGAGAATACATGCTTTTGATGATAGATGTATTGGTGAGAATACATGCTTTTGATGATAAGATGTATTGGTAAGAATACATACTTTTGATGATACATGTATTGATTAATGTACTTGTATGGTTGAGGATACTTGTACTTGTATTGATCAGAATACATGTGGGGATTGTATCATCCTTGAACACTTGTTCTAAAGAGATCCGTAGATGTATGGTCTCCGAAAATGAAGTCCTTAGTGGACAGGTGGGGATTGGATCATCCCTGGACTTTCAGTCCTAAAGAGAGCCGTAGACGTGAGGTCTCCGAGAATGAAGTCCTTAGTGGACAGTTGAGGGGATTGGATCATCCCTGGACTTTCAATCCTAAAGAGAGCCGTAGACATGAGGTCTCCGAGAATGAAGTCCTTAGTGGACAGTTGAGGGGATTGGATCATCCCTGGACTTTCAGTCCTAAAGAGAGCCGTAGACGTGAGGTCTCCGAGAATGAAGTCCTTAGTGGACAGTTGAGGGGATTGGATCATCCCTGGACTTTCAGTCCTAAAGAGAGCCGTAGACATGAGGTCTCCGATAATGAAGTCCTGAATGAACAGGCAGGGGATTGCATTATCCCCGGACTGAGGTCCCAGAATAGAGCCGTAGATTGGGTCTCCGATAATGAAGTCCTGAATGAACAGGCAGGGGATTGCATCGTCCCTGGACTGAGGTCCCAGAATAGAGCCATAGACTGGGTCTCCGATAATGAAGTCCTGAATGAACAGGCAGGGGATTGCATCGTCCCTGGACTGAGGTCCCAGAATAGAGCCGTAGACTGGGTCTCCGATAATGAAGTCCTGAATGAACAGGCAGGGGATTGCATCGTCCCCGGACTGAGGTCCCAGAATAGAGCCGTAGACTGGGTCTCCGATAATGAAGTCCTGAATGAACAGGCAGGGGATTGCATCGTCCCCGGACTGAGGTCCCAGAATAGAGCCGTAGACTGGGTCTCCGATAATGAAGTCCTGAATGAACAGGCAGGGGATTGCATCGTCCCCGGACTGAGATCCCAGAATTGATCCGTAGACTGATGTCTCCGAGAATTGAAGATAGGACTGCATCGTCCCTGGACCTTGGTTCAAAATGTACGTGATGGGGATTGTATCATCCCCAGACTTTGGTCCCTGAATTGATCCGTAGACATGTGGTCTCCGAGAAGTGGGGATTGTATCATCCCCGGACTGCGGTCCCTGAATTGATCCGTATACGTATGGTCTCCGAGAAAGTGATTTTTGATATGGTTACTTGTATCGGTAGGATACTTGTATTGATGATGTGGTTTCTTGTATCGGTAGGATACTTGTATTGATGATGTGGTTACTTGTATCGGTAGGATACTTGTATTGATGATGTGGTTACTTGTATCGGTAGGATACTTGTATTGATGATGTGGTTACTTGTATCGGTAGGATACTTGTATTGATGATGTGGTTACTTGTATCGGTAGGATACTTGTATTGATGATGTGGCTACTTGAGTCGGTAGGATACTCGTATTGTTGATATGGTCACTTGTATTGGCATGAATACTTGTACTGCTGCTGATCATGTGATGACGATGTTGCTGATCGTGTGATGACGATGTTGATGATCGTGTGATGATGATGTTGATGATCGTGTGTGACGATGCTGATGATCATGTGATGACGATGTTGATGATCGTGTGATGACGATGTTGATGATCGTGTGATGACGATTTTGATGATCGTGTGTGACGATGCTGATGATCGTGTGATGACGATGTTGATGATCGTGTGATGACGATGTTGATGATCGTGTGATGACGATGTTGATGATCGTGTGTGACGATGCTGATGATCGTGTGATGACGATGTTGATGATCGTGTGATGACGATGTTGATGATCGTGTAATGACGATGCTGATGATTGTGTGTGACGATGATGATGATCGTGTGATGACAATGCTAATGATCGTGTGTGACGATGCTGATGATCGTGTGATGACGATGCTGATGATCGTGTGATGACGATGCTGATGATCGCGTGTGACGATGATGATGATCGTGTGATGACAATGCTAATGATCGTGTGTGACGATGCTGATGATCGTGTGATGACGATGCTGATGATCGTGTGATGACGATGCTGACGATCGTGAGGATTCAGATATTGATGTTGCTGTAGCTATTTGAGTGCTACAGAAGATAAAGACTCAGTACTGAAGATGTTGATGTTCCAGTATTGAAGATGTTCCAGTAACTGCTTAAGTTATTGATGATATTGAGAAAGCTTCCAATGATTTATAGATGTATCATGTATGATGTTGATGACTCCTTGCTCGTGTAGATACTGTTATAATATCCTTCTCGTTAAGGGGGAGTGTTGAAATATTGTAACTTCAAAGAATATTATATTTGTATATTATTTATTCTGGAGATGTTCCATACCTCCGATGTGATTATACTATAAATCCGGAGATGTTTATTCCTCCGAATTGGTTGTGGTAACTAGGGTTATTAGACCCACCATGTGGGGGTCGGCCCAGTCAGTTATAATGGGGTATTTAACCTAATGGTTAAATACGAGCCTACATGTACTTGTGTAAAATACATATCAGAGTAGTGTATAAATAGAGGAGGTGTGTTCCTCATTTGATACACTCACTCACTTGAGAAAGGCGCATTTGTGGAGGAGAGGTCTGCTATGGAGGAGAAGGAGCTTATGCTCAGGGTTTGCATCTTTGTATATTGATGGTCATCTATATTGAGGAAGCTTTGCTGGGTTTTCTACCCCATGAGGGTTTCCCAGGATAAATCTCTGTCTCTTGTGTTTATGCTATGCTTGTTGTTTCTTCAGTGATCCTGTATATGATATTATTGTGAAATGGAATGTAATGCTGCTATTTTCTGTCTTAGCATATTGAATTTTAACACATAAGAGAAAGAAATATTGAATAAATCCTACTCAATTTTAGGGTACTATAGAACTAAATGCTTAAAATATATTTACATTTATTAAAAATATACTAATATAAAAATGATGGGGGTAAAACAACATAGTGATGGGAGAAGGAGGTTAAAAATATCAAAATCACATACTTTCAATTATAAATTTAAACAAAATTTTGGTAAACATTCCAATAAATATAATAATTTTATTTATCAAAATTACATGAATTTATAATTCTTCAAAATTGTGGTAAGCATTGTTAGGGTTAATCTTGACTCTTGAATAAGCAAGGATGTAAGTTGTTCACATGTCCTTAGCCTGTGGTTTCTTTCTAATTGTATTTGCATGTAAAGAACCCTATTGATAGGGTTGGAATCCTCCATTATAAGGTGTCAATGCGAGCAGGAGAGATGTTCCTAGAGGCCTTGGCCTAATTTGGACAAGGACCAATAATAGATCTATCATTGATGGTTGATTTTCCCTTTTAGGATTTTCAGCAATAAATATTATGTTGATATTCTGATTTCTCTTATTTATATTTTATTCTCTCGCATAATTTATTGCTATCAAATCTATACTTTGATAGCAATAAATTATGCGAGAGAATAAAATATAAATAAGAGAAATCAGAATATCAACATAATATTTATTGCTAAAAACCTTAGAGGGGAAAATCAACCATCAATAATAAATCTATTATTGGTCCTTGTCCAAATTAGGCCAAGGCCTCCAGGACCATCTCTCCTGCTCGCATTTACACCTTATAATGGAGGATTCCAACCCTATCAATAGGGTTCTTTACATACAAATACAATTCGAAAGAAACCACGGGCTAAGGACATGTGAACAACTTACATCCTTGCTTATTCCAGAGTCAAGATTAACCCTAACAATGTTTACCACAATTTTGAAAAATTATAAATTGATGTAATTTTGATAAATAAAATTATTATATTTACTGGAATGTTTACCAAATTTTTTTTTAAATTTATAATTGAAAGAATGTGATTTTGATATTTTTAACCTCCTCCTTCTCCCATCACTATGTCATTTTACCCCCATCATTTTTATATTAGTGTATTTTTAATAAAAGTAAAGATATTTTAAGCATTTAGTTCTATAGTACCCTAAAATTGAGTAGGATTTATTCAATATTTCTTTCTCTTATGTGGATCATTTCTAATTTTATTTAATTTTCTTGGTCCCTTGGTAGTGATAATAACTAGGTTAATATTTTTTTTTTTTTTTTGGAACAAATATATTTTCGAAGGTTAAATTTTTTTAAATTTCAAGTTGTGCACTTCCCTCCTTCAATAGGGCTTCCTAACCAGAGGACAAAATATACAGAAGATGGTATAAAAACTTCAATCCAAGACTTATTGTCATCACTTTGTTGGTTTATGAGGCTCCAAACCCCACCCAAAAATCATCTATTATTATAAAGCTATCTTCTTATTATAAAGCTACTTAATATTCATATTATTACATTATACAAAGACTACTCATGCAACTTACATTACTAACAACACTAACTTAAGTAACAACTCTTCATACTATAAATCCGATATTAGTAAGTTGATTCCTACATTTTCTAATTATACCTATCTAAGCAAAAACCAATTACTAAACATATATAGATAGGATACTATATATACTATACTATGTATTCTAGTTCTAACAGTTATACTCCGAATCTTATAATTATAAATGTAACTTAGTCTGACTGAATACTATAAGAGTTCAAGCAGTTAATATGGGAATGAATAAAGCAGCGGGTAAGTTCTCTGTCAACAAAGATCAGAAAAGCAAAGTGACTAGCAGTAATTATGCAATCATAGTAAGCTTGTTTTATCTAGGAGGTGAGTAAGTTTATTCAGCCATAGTCGATCCAACACCAACATCAGGATTATTCCCAGTCTCAGAATTTCCAGCATCATAAAAAGTAGCACCAGGAGCAGTTGATCCAGCATCCCCAGTTTAAAAATCATTTCCATAAGTTGTTGAAGGAGCCTTTTAAGCAACAGTTGAAGCAGCAAAACAAGCATAAAAAGTAGAAGCATAACCAGTTTTCGCTTAGCCTTCCACCTTAGTAAATAAAATTTGATTAGGGATTTTTAGGCCACCCTAACATCCTCAAATCCATTGTCTCTTCTAATTGTTCCCTAAGCATCTCCTCCAACAAACTCTATTTGTCTACTTCAACAATATCCCAAACAAGGTACAATAGATCGAGTTATGCGCTAGTGCAAGGTAATGATACCCACTTATGACACGTTAGTTGCAATGGCATGCTGGAAAAACATAAACCTTATCATTAAACTGAATTATTAAAGATACCTACAAAAGTTTTTAGATTTAGGTGTAAAAATATGAAACAAAGAAAAACATATCACCTTTCGGAATATATAAATTTTATTTATGTAAAAGTGGTATAACCAGCCCAAAATGTCATTATTTTAATATCGGTACATTATTTTTTCTCTAAAACATAATGCATATATTTGTGTTGGTCCACTGGTTTGTTATGTTAATTTTCAATTTATGAGGAAAAAAATATGTCGAGGCGTAGGCAACAGAGGAATCTTGTGCAGGGCTATTTTTCTCAAATTTTAAAAGTTAATTTTATATTTTTTTTAAATTATGAAAGTCAGTGAAGCCTTAAAAAGACATGGTCGAGTGTTGGTCCACCATATCATGGTTTGAACCTAATAAAAAAACTTTTTTTTTTAACTTGTAGGTATTCTTGTACCCTTGTGTGGGTTCTTTTCCGTTCTTGAAATAGGTAAGCCAATCAAAAGTTATAGGCCGAATAAACGACCTATGTTTTTTACAAATTTGACATGAGTGTAGTTAAAAATGAATTAAAAATAGAAAACAATAACGAATCTATTCAAAAAATATATAGTTAGAAACTGCACACAGAGCTCGACAAGTGTGTGCAATTTCATCAGTAGTGCACAAGTGGAGCATATGCAGAACTAAGCATGAAAAACATGAAGTTACAGAAATTAGTGTGTTCTTCCATAACTCAGACCAAGCCTCAAGGTTTGGCAATCCGAAGCTAATACCAAACCTGCAAGGCCGCCAAATTTTTTTTGAATCCAAACATGCGTGTGCACAAATACGCACACGCGTAGTTGCATGCACACGTAGAGGCACACACGCATTATTGTGCATGCACATGTGGAAGTGCACACTTGCACGTGACCCTTGGATTTAGACTCGAAGCGAACCTCATGACATCAATATATCTTTACAATGGGGATGGCATTGACACGAAGAATCTTTAAAGAATACAATTTCTTTGAAACAAGATTCAATATGGAAATCTAATATAATAGCTCCAAATGCTTGCTTGTAAAGGATTTGTCTCGTAATTTGCACAAACTATTGAATGGCCGATCAGGGAAAATCTAAGGAGAATTTTCATAAAAATAGAAAGTAAACATTTGGATGTTTTGAATGTTGATTGATCTTTGGTTTCACATATCATTTGTAGTATAGATATAAAATAAAATAGAGAAGTATAAAGGAATCTTTCATGACTTATCTCAAGGTTATTTTTAAAAAATGGATTCAATTTATAAGTAAAACAAATCGTATAATGAGTATGGATGTCTACTACAAAAGAGGCATAGCTTATTGGGGATTTCAATGCTTGGAATGGATCACTTGTCCAAATGGAAATGAATTAGTTTAGGGTTGGATAGTTTACATATTATATACCATGGAAGCCTGTTGTCCCACATGATTCAAAGGTTAAAAGATGATTGAAGGTTGCTAATGGGACATGGATTGGTTGGATGACATCCTAGATTAGGTATGTCACTATGGACCCTAGTAGCTTTGGTACAATGTATGCTGTTGTTTATTGGGATTGCCACATTTTAAATATATGAATTCAAATAACTTTGTCCACCAAAACTCAAGGTTCTATGAATTTATGAAGCTCATGTAGGGATAAATTAAAATAGAGTATTTTTAATTAGAAAGATGTTTTAGGAGGGGGTTAGACAAAAATACTTCAGTAGTTTTTCATCTATACCTAATGAAATTAGGGGTATTCTTTAATGTCCCAAGAACAAGAACACTATGTTATAGTTTCACTGAATGAAGACCCATGTTTCTAATATTAAAATAAAATCATACATACATACATACATATATACATACATGCATACATATAGCGTCGAGGGGTAATTTAGTTGGTACTTCCAAGTCCAAGACTGAAGTAGTCGAGGTCAAAGATTCAATTCTTTGGGTCCTTCAGGGTTAGGCTCCCAAAACTGAAGCCGACAGGGTGAGGCCCCTTTGAGTGGCTCCCCTATGAATTGTTACCATGGATGTAGTGATCCCTCCATCTTCCAGGGCTTTGAACCACACACACACACACACACAAGAATATATAACCCTAAATAAATTAATAATACTAATTTATAATATAATTCTAGCTTTGGGATTTGATATTGATTGTACAAAGTGATAAATATTTACTTTAAATGCAAAATGATATGACCTTTATATTTTTTACAAAATTAAATATTTAATATCTTGGATATTCATGCAATATTCAAGGATAGGGATATGAGTCGTGTAGTGGAATCCTTTGAGGGGGGATGAAAAACCACACTGACTATCGCACCAAACCCTTGTCACTTTCCAATGTGCACAATATGATGGCTCTATATGACTCAGGCCCCTCCTAATCCCAAAACCAAGTCCAAGTCGATGATGGTTGTGTTGCTTATCCAATCCAAACCTTATAGTGATTACTAGCATGTGTAGTAAGATTCCAATATACTATGCATATGCTACATATTGCTTGACATTTCCCCTTCTTTAGTAAAATAAAGATATGCTCAAGGAGAATCCCAATTAAAAAATATAATATAGTTTTAAAAGTGTGTATTAAGATATATATATAACTGAAATTTTCTTGTGATGATGATAGTTAACTTCCACTTAGAACAAGTTTGGTCTATCAAACCTTAAGAAATACAAGTAAGGAACTACTTGGTTTGCTTTAGAGTTTATTTCTATGTGAAAAAATCTTGGAAGGGAGCATTCTTAAATTACTATACTTTTGACAAGATAGAAAGTTGGGTAGTTTTGTATTGTAACAAAAAATTTAAAACTGTGATCTTACGTGGGTGTATGCAAGGAAATATAAGAGGAAGTGCCTTTAATCCTCAACATTCATAGTCTCACAAAAATGATAGATTTGTTCAGTCAACATAGTTTTAGGAAAAGTCCAATGCCTTGTTTCACTATGTAGCTTATGAGAGTGTGTTCTTATTTCAAATATGTGGATCTTTTGCTTTATGCTAGTTAAAGCATAGAGATAATTTTGATCTTCAAGATTAGGGTTAATGAACTCCTTGTAATATCTTAATTTTCTTTTATCCACTAAATTTTCATCACACCACAACTTCTCTTTGAACTTCAAAGTTGTTAACACCCAAAAAGTGTTCACTACCTCATTACCACATTATATGGCTCATTTGTCCATTTTCCTACCATTTTTCCCTTAAAATCCCAAAAAATCCCATTAAAATGCCTCCAAAAGGCCTAAAATGCCTCCAAAAGGCCACAAAACCATCAAAATAGCCTAAAAAAGGCTAAAAAACCCCCTTTTCCTCCAAAAATAGCAAAAATCCCCTAAAAAGGGAATAAAAAATATAAAATAATGAGGAAAAGGAGGAAAAAACCCTATACAGCTGCCCAAAACTATGTGTTTCATAAAACCATGGGTCAGCACTCCACCACCAAAAAACTATAAATAGGTGATGGAGATCCCTTATTCCATATCCACAATCACAAGCACCCTTACTCTGCCAAAATCTCTCTCGAAACCCTAGTTCACCTTTGAACTATTTTCACCTTGAGAGCCACCTTTGGCCCATTCCCAACATTGGAGAAGGAGAAGGAGCATTCTTGAAGCTTGGAGCATCCTCTTGGACACTGCAAAGGGCTTCACCAACCTTGACACTCAAGGTAACATCAATACAAAGACATTCTTTCATTTTGGTGTTTATGCTTCATGCTTGTATTAGAAATAATTTAATGTTTTGTTTATTGCATAATTAGTTTAATATACTGAACTGCTACTAAGGAGTCCATTCTCCTTAGTAGGTGCTCATTGGCACAAGCTAGGGGTAAAACCCTAGCTACAGTTTTGGCGACTCCCCTAGTTTTCGAATTTCTGGTTTCCGTTTTTAAATTTTTTCTTTCGGCTGTCCCTTTCGGCCGCTGCATACCGCGTCTTTTTCCTCTGCAGTCGCGTCCCGACCGCGCCTTTCAGGCCTTTACCCGCGATCCGACCGTGGCTCTCAGACTGCTTCCGACGCTCTGCCGGTGGATTCAAGTCTGTTACCTGCGATTCGACCGTGGCTAATCAGCCTGTTTGCCGCGATCTGACTGCGCCTGTCGGCCTTTTTCCTGCGTCGCGACTGCGGCTTCCTGCCTCTTTCGCGCGTCCCGACTGCGCCTGTTAGCCATTTTGCCGCGACCCGACTGTGTCTTTTTCCAGTTTTCCTGCGTCCCGACTGCCACTGTTGGCCCGATAGCCGCGACCCGACTGTGCCTTTTCCCCTGTTTCCTGCGTCCCGACTGCAACTATTGGCCCGATAGCCGCGACCTGACCGCCGCTGTTTCATTCAAACCCGCGGTCGGCCTGTTCTGACCCGCCACAGACCCGCGGTCTGATTTCTGCTCTTTTTCTGTTTTTGAGCCCAGCCCCTCTTGCTGCAATATTTTCTGCATTTGAACAGCCCTCTGTCCCACCTGCAGCCTACTTCCTTACAGCCTTTCTGCAACATAATTTATGTTCCTTTTACAGAATCTTTTTAAAATTTCAGTATTTTTATTTCAGAAAATTTTGCAAATTAAAAGAATCAATTTCAGCATTATTGATAGATTGGAAGTTGCCCTCCCTTGTGGCGCTTCTGTTTTTGGGTTCAACACCTCACGAGCACACACTCTGTCACATTAAATCAAGTGAGCCTTAAAAAGTACCTAACTAAACCAACATTCTAACCCCACTTGGGGCACACAAAAGAATCATTGTAGTTAGGTAGGATCAGGGGGATAGGCTTCCAATAACACCCCTTGGTTATTTCACTTGAGACATAGTTGTTGTCCAACTAGGGAACCAAAATCCCCTAGTACTTTTTGGCACGGTCACGACCAGTTTATCAGAGGGCCTCTCCCTTAGGAGGGTTGAAGTCGGGAGACTGGTTCCGAAGGCCTGAGTGGAATACCGCACTCCATTTAGTAACCGAAGGGCTACCTTTCGCGGTTCGCGGGATATCCCTGTATAGGGGTATTGCGGTCAACGAACTAAACGGCAGATTCACCTTTCTGGACGTGTCATGAACGGGGTATCTTAGTTGCCATTCTTCTAGGATTGACTACCCGGTGTCCCTCCCGGTAGGGGGATTTCATAGCCACTTGGCTTTCCTACTCATATTGTCTGACTTGGATTTCATCACCTTGCAGAGGATATGTTTAGTTAAGTCAGAATACTTTTAGTTAGGTGTTTGCATGCTCCTTTACCTCCCTTTGGTCTAGTGAGTCCACCATTTTTCTTTTTTAGGAAACCTGCTGCTTGTTGGTATTCTGACCATCTTTGTTGTTACTCCACCTATTGTAGCACAGCTGTTGCAGTGGGTGTTTTGAGTTGGTTGTTGGCCTGAGCGCCTTGCTTTTTAGCTCTCCTTCTGCACACTCGGTTGCATTAGGATTTTTGAGCTGTTTTTATACTCACCTCAACCCACAGAGATTTAGACACCATCTGTCACCATTGAGTCCCCGAGACATTCTCGGTGCCTCAGGGGCGAGCCCCCACAGCACGGTTCTCTCGACACCACTCGTCATAGATTCCGATCATTGTCCGTTGATACCACTCATCATAGATCTAGAGCCTTGTCACTTGACTCCATCCGTCAGCGACGTAGGTCTCCGTCACCAGATAGTGACGCACCTTACTTTACCTCTGATTCTGACGAAGAGTCTGAGAACCCTATTTATACTGCCCCTACTAGCCCCATGGCTGGTACGACTTCCACTCCATTTGTCATAGGGACCATTGGTGGCACATCCACCACTACACCAGTTACTACACCTGTTTTTGGTATGCCCTCCATGGGGCAACCATCTACCGTTCCCCTCACGGTACCTATTCCCACAGCGGGAATACCTATCCCCACTACATCAGTGGCTCACAATACCCATGGTGGTGCTGGACCATCCTCCACTACCTCAGTTCCCCCACTTGGGGGCACCACCCTAAATCTTGTCCCTCCACTTGGGGGCACTGGCCCCAACTTGGTCCACAGCACTACTGTGTCACAGCCTTCTTCCAGTTTGCCGTTCATGGCTAGCCTCAACCTACCTGACCTGGCCAGATTGACCAATGATCCTATTCGACACGACCCTATGTGGCCTCATATGCCTACCAAACTACCCTCTGACATCCCTAAATTCGAGGGTAAGGCCGGTGAGGACCCACAGAACCACATCATGTCTTTCCACCTATGGTGTTCCTCTAACTCCATAGTGGACGACTCTGTTCGCCTCCGTCTCTTACAGCGCACCTTTACTGGCTCTGCAGCCAAGTGGTATATTGAGCAGCCTCATGGGACCCACGCCACCTTTTCTTCCCTGGCCTCGACCTTCCTGCAGTTCTTCCAGTTGCCAGTCCGCTATGACGCGGGCGTTGAGATCCTTCTATCTTGTAGACAAAACACGGCTACCCATATCACGGACCACATCCATGAGTGGCGTAGACGCTGTAGCTTATGCAAGATTAAACTAGATGACCGTATCTTCCTCGATTGGTTCCTCAAGTCCCTGCTTCTCGTCATCGCTAAGGATGTAGCTTCAGAAAGACCCCAGTCTGAAGAAGAGGCCATCCTTAAGGCACAGCAGTTCGACCTCATTTACGCCCAGTCGGGTTACCTTTATACCATTATACCTGACGCCCCTCGCGGCGAGTCCTCCCATCATGATGCGCCGGGGGCATCCCACGCTGCAGATGGTATCATTGGCCGTGTTTCTTCGCATCCCCAACCATTTTCTATAGCACGACCTACCCCTGGCCCCGACCTGTCGAGGGCTACCTCCCAGTCTGGAGCAACCAACTCATATGCTCCCATGACACATCACCATTCCCATGGACCTTCATGTCCACCTCAGTGCTTCGGGTATGCGACTCCTGCTTATGCTCCTCCAGTCGCCCCTCAGCCTTACTACCATCAGCAGGCTGCCTCAGCTCCTGCGCCTTCACAAGCCCCACCAGCTTATTATCCGCCACAGGCAGCCCCTGCGGCCCATTCACAACCTGCTCCGCAGTCCTATCAGCAACCCCCTCAAGTTGCTGCACCTGCTCAGCCTCAACCTACATATCATCCTCCGCAGCCTGCCCCTGCACCTGCGCAACCTCAAAATCCACCTGCTGCCCAAGGGCAAGTTTACGCCCAACATAACCCGCAGCCAAACCAGAATAACCAACGTAACCAGGGCCAACAGAACCGCGGCAAAGGCCGTAATCGGGGAAATAACCAACCTGCAGACCAAGCTGGTCAACCGGCTAATCCCCCTGACAACAATAATGCGGCCCCCGCTAATCAAAACCCTGATCGCCCGCCCAAGCAGGCCAAAAACCCCAATCTGCGAACAAACCACCCTTGTTCTATTTGCGGAGTCTATGGACATTACACCCACGCTTGCCCACATTTAGAGCGAGCTCGGCAGCTTTGGGTTGACGAGGCCCATCGCCAAGGGCATGCGGCTCCCCAAGCACCGCCCAACCCCCCCCAACCTCAGCAACCCCCTTTGGTGCTGCAAAACCCCTTACCGACCCAAGGCGTAGTGAACACTCAGCCGTTGGCTCCCCATCAAGCCAATGCGACCCAACAACAACAGATCACCTACGCTGCCCCTGATCAACCCATGTTTGACTCAGGTACCCACCACTTACTGATGATGTCATCTGCTGACGTCAACCTCCAGACCCGTTGGAACCAATATGGCTCCACCTCTGAAGCTACTCCCACGGATAAACCTACTAACGCTCATCCCACCGATCAGGCGTTACGTATACCTCCGCCTCCCATAGACGGCGCTGCGAAAGCACCTCGTTTCCCACTTCGCCGAATCAACAATAACCCTAATGCGCGTGCTGCGTCAAACTACAACATCGTAGACGACCTAGCCCAATCTCCCGCAGCCATGTCTGCGTTAGAAGTTTTGAAGAACTGCCCTTCCCAGCGCAAGACTTTACTCTCCGCCATTGGGGGGATTGACCCAACCGATTCGCATTTGATGGCCTTTGATTTAGACCAGTCTGAACCACGCCTACCTTCCAGCTTAGCCTTCCAAGTTACAGTCTCCGTTAGGAATCTTGTTATCCATCGGTGCATCATCGATGAGGGTGCTTCCACATGCGTTATGTCTACATTTGTATGGCAGAAGCTAGGATCCCCTCCTCTCCAGCAGTCCACCACTGCGTTACGTGCCTACGACGGTCGTTCGGCCCAGCCCCAAGGCCTTCTACCCAACGTTCCAGTCCAGTTAGGTGGTAAAACAGTTCTTATTGACATAGAGGTAATCAATGCCCAATTGGATTACAACCTTCTACTTGGCCGCAGCTACATGTATGCCATGCGGGCAGTTGCCTCTTCTGTCTTTCGCACCATGATGTTCCCCCACGAAGGACGCGTGGTTAAGATTGACCAGCTCACCTACTATGATCCCAGTGCTCCGGCGGCACCGGAAAACGTTCTCCCCATGGTTGAACAACCTGTTTCTAGTGCCACCACCTCGTTTGTTTCCTCTACGGGGCCTGGAGTCTACTCAGACGCGCCGATGATCTCCACCTTTCAATCCATTCCTCCGCCATCATCTACGCCCGAAATGTCTGACTTATGTACCTTGTCCCACGACATCCTACCACCTAACAGTCAACCATCCTTGTTGCCTAAACCACCATTGGTACCTAGCCACATTGGTGTTACACCGATCCATACGATCCCCTTCCTAGTCCCTCCATCGGGAGTAGTAAGCGCCCCGGTCATGGCTACCCTTAGCCTCCCTGGGTTAACCTTGGGATTACCTATATGGTATCTTTCGCCTCCCATTCGCCCGCCGACACTTGATGTCGTCCTCCAGCCGGTGCAACCCATGGCTACTACCACTCAGCCACCTCCCGGTGTCTCTACCCCTTCGTCCTCCACGACACCTCCTCCTACTCCCAAACCCACTGGGGGCAGAGGTCCTCAACCTTACACTGCTGTACCACCTCCAAAGACAGTCAAGAACCCTCCAGTGTTTCGTGCTCCTCCCAAATGCTCGCTGTGTGACGAGTTGGGCCATGCGACCCACCAATGCCCACAGTTACCCGCATTGCAGAAGCACATGCAAATGCTCGATGACGATCCTAACATCCCAACTGTCGAACTAAACCCTACTCCTAAGCCTAAAGATAAGTCCCTACGTACCAACCACTCCTGCACCATCTGCGGTATTTACGGGCACTATTCACATCATTGTCCCGATCTCCCGGATTACAGAGCGGCTCTCTATGAGATGAACAATCTGGACCTTGAGACGGCACCACCTACCATTGAGGAGATCTACCCCCCGATCTCTCCCCCTTCTGAAGAGGTTAATATCATCTACATGATCTCTTCAACCAACACTTCCACTACCCCCTCGTCAACCGATTTGACGACGCAGACTTTCCGTACTGATGAGGAGATTCTTGAGGCCCTAACTGCCCCGGATTATCCCTGGGACGACATGCACCACCGTTCCTATTTCATCCCAGAAGAATCCTCCTCTAGCACAGCTAACCAATTCACAGTTGAATCCAAAGATTTCCTCCCCACCAAGGTCGACTGGTTCAAGGACCCTATCCCTGCTCCTGATGCCTTCGAGGAAGGTAACATGGCCAACATCTCACCTGTCATCCAAATTGATATCGCTGCCCCAGGACGTGCCCCTGAACTCATCACTTTAGGAGCATTCTGCAGTAAACAAGAGATTGAAGAGTACAAAAAACTCTTCCAAGAATTCCGTAATGTCTTTGCCTGGTCCTATACAGAGATGTCCGGTCTAGACCTTGCCATCATAGAGCACCACCTTGACACCTCTGAGTCAAGGGGCATAATAGATTCCCTTGACCCTGGGATAGGGGGCATGATCAATCATTTTGAACCTTCCCCATCACATCTATCTCAGCACATCGATGAACCCATTGTTCAAACCAACACATATGTGATCCACAATCACAAACCCCATGCACATAGCATGGGGGCAGGTCATTAACCCTGCTCACTTTTTCACATTTGTGATCTCAACCATTTTTGAGGTCACATATCACTTGTAGATTTGATTTGATACGCATAGTTCTTTCCTTTGACCATTCCGGAGTCCTTATGACCTCCGTTTTTCGCACCATTTGCACTGCCGGATTCATTTTTCCGAGCTGGTGATGATGCTTGAGATCATTTCTCGCTCTCACCCCCCAGATTTTTCGGGCATTTTTCCAAAATGCCCCGTCACCTCGGTTTGCGTGCCACATCGGCCGTTACCCATTTTTCACATGTTTTATATCATCGGATTCAGTTTTCCGAGCTGGTGATGATGCTTGAGATCATTTCTCGCTCTCACCTCCAGATTTTCCGGGCATTTTTCAAAATGCCCCCGTCACCTCGGTTTGCGTGCCACATCGGCCGTTACCCGTTTTTGACATCCTTTATATCGCCGGATTCATTTTTCCGAGCTCGTGATGATGCTTGAGATCATTTCTCGCTCTCACTTGGTACAATTTCAACATTGTGTCCCAACACCTTGCTGCCTCGGTTTGCGCGCCACATCGGCCGCCATCGGATTGTTCCACATTTTTTACATGAGCCATTCACTCCTATCATACTGCAAATGTTTCGTTATTTTGCCACCATTTCATCTACCCCGCAAGGAGGTCCATCAGTGTTCCCACCTACCCTCGTTCTTGGTCATCATTACTAAACCTTGATTGAACACTTCCTCCTTGCCTGGCCATTCCTTTTGTTCGGTATAATTTTATCCCTTTTTCGGGCCGGACAAGTCCTTTACGAAAAAGGCACTTAGGGAGTTTCCGTTAAGCTCTTTTCTGACTCCTAAAAGAATGAAAAGATCGCCGAGCAATCTTGCTTCCTTTCATGCTCGTTAAAGTACCTGAAAGGGCGTCTATCTGGTATAAGTTTAACCCTTTTCCGGACCTGGTAGACTAATTACGAAAAAGGAATACTCTAGTCACACCGGCTAGAAGAGTTCTTCATTGCATCCTTTTATGCTTCTTTGGGCCTTGGAGACTAAATCTACGAAAAAGCAACCCCCTGGAGTCTTCTTACTTGCTTTCAGACTCTCTAAAATTGAAAGCAACCACGAGCATGCACTGTCCTGGGCTCGTAAAATCCACACGACAGTACCATTCCACTACCTCAGAGTCTTCTTATCGCTTTCAGACTCCTTAAAATTGAAAGCAACCACGAGCATGAACTGTCCTGGGCTCGTAAAATCCACACGACAGTATCATTTTATCCACCCACTTCTTCTAGTTCCTTAACCCATGAAGAAGTACCCTCCCGTGCCTCCTGGCACTTTGATCTATCATCTCGGCAGCACCCCCAATCAGGTCGCCTTTGTTCAGAGTATTCTGCAGTCTCCTGCCATTTTACACCAGCTTGAGTCTCCCTCAACCAGTTATCCTCCCAGATCCATTACAGCTATGATCCCTTTCCCCTCAGTTCGTTTCATATGCTGCCAGATCATTCCCATTATCATACTCTGAACAAAGGAAGTTTGAGTCCACCCACTCTACTTGCCCAGTTATCCACCCACTGTTTATCAGTCCTGCCATCAGCACTATCACATTTCGGTCTTGTACCTCGCGCTCCTGTCAAGGAAACATCATTGCCTTGATAGTTGCAGGTCTCCCTCTGTCGACGACAGCTCCTCTATTCCAGAGGATAGGCCTAGAGGTCCCTACGCCTTGGACTTATCACCATCTGTGGTAAGTGCCTACGGATCATTCTGAGAGGAGACATCATTGCCTCTCCGAGTGGTTGTTCCTCACACGCTCGACTTCAGCACCTTGATCGCATCGTTGAGGATCGCGTAGGATTATATCCCCTCAGTTTTTAGTCGAAGACCCCGGATTTCCCCTGACTCTAGCACATTGGTGAGTCACTTCGGAACGCCCAGTTGTATGTTCCCGTGGATGTCCGGGCTGCGTTGGCGTTTGTATTCGGAAGCCATCCAGTTCCATGCTTCCTTGAGTACCCAGTTTCAGTTCCAGTTCAGTGTACCATGGAGAGTATGACCCCAGTCACTACGATCCAGCAGCTCATCAATTCCTTTGGTACCACACTCAGTAGCACTGTTGATTGTTCCAGTATATCAGCTCTTCAGCACAGACATGGTCAGCTCAGCAGTATGTCCCAGATTTGTGTCCCCTCTGGACCCTTATGATGTACACAGTGGCTATGTATCTTACAGGTCCCCATTTTCGGGCCTCACAGTTCTGTTTATGTATCTTGATACGAGCATGGGTATGCCCGCCTCGTCCATATATTGAGATTATTCCTCAGTCAGTTTTTGAGGTCATGTATATTTCAGGTCCCCATTTTTTGGACCCCATTGTTGTTATTATATTATATCCTGATACGAGCATGGGAATGCCCGCCTCGTCCATATGATCAGATGATTCCTCATCCATTATTGAGGTTATGTACTTTCAGTCCTTGTAGTTGTTCGGGATCGTTGTTCCGGGCTTCAGTTTGTTTCTTCTCTTCTCTCCACATCCCAGGAAAACCATTCATGACTTATGATGTCCATCGGCCATACGATTAGCTCCTGACCTCGCACATCAGGGGGCAATCTGTTAACACCCAAAAAGTGTTCACTACCTCATTACCACATTATATGGCTCATTTGTCCATTTTCCTACCATTTTTCCCTTAAAATCCCAAAAAATCCCATTAAAATGCCTCCAAAAGGCCTAAAATGCCTCCAAAAGGCCACAAAACCATCAAAATAGCCTAAAAAAGGCTAAAAAAACCCCCTTTTCCTCCAAAAATAGCAAAAATCCCCTAAAAAGGGAATAAAAAATATAAAATAATGAGGAAAAGGAGGAAAAAACCCTATACAGCTGCCCAAAACTATGTGTTTCATAAAACCATGGGTCAGCACTCCACCACCAAAAAACTATAAATAGGTGATGGAGATCCCTTATTCCATATCCACAATCACAAGCACCCTTACTCTGCCAAAATCTCTCTCGAAACCCTAGTTCACCTTTGAACTATTTTCACCTTGAGAGCCACCTTTGGCCCATTCCCAACATTGGAGAAGGAGAAGGAGCATTCTTGAAGCTTGGAGCATCCTCTTGGACACTGCAAAGGGCTTCACCAACCTTGACACTCAAGGTAACATCAATACAAAGACATTCTTTCATTTTGGTGTTTATGCTTCATGCTTGTATTAGAAATAATTTAATGTTTTGTTTATTGCATAATTAGTTTAATATACTGAACTGCTACTAAGGAGTCCATTCTCCTTAGTAGGTGCTCATTGGCACAAGCTAGGGGTAAAACCCTAGCTACAAAAGTAATAATATTTTTCATATCATCTATATTTTGCAAAGTGACATTTTCATCAATCCTCCATATCTTTAACCAAGACATTGCATCTTTATGCCAACCTTGTTGATGTATATGTAACTTCAGAATGTATTTCATATATGTATATTGTACTCCTATAGAGATGGTATTATTCTTCTATACGGAAGTGTTTGTATTTCTATAGAGATGTTATTATTCCTCTATATGGAAGTGTCGTCATTTATATTGTAAGTGTCATAACTTATACTTGATGGGTTATTAGACCACCTTGTTGGGGTCGGCCCTGTATAAGTCATGCGGGTCAAAGGGTTATTAGATCACCCTATTGGGGGTTGGCCATGTGGGTCAAAGAGTTATTAGACCACCCTATTGGGTGTTGGCCCAGTCAGCATTATGCTATGTGGTTAAGTTAAGGCCGACCTAGTAAAGGTTATTAGGCAAATCAAGTCAAGTATAAATATAGTGATGATGATCAGTATGATCATGAGCATCAGGATTATGCTTCGTGCGATGATGATCAGTTACATCATGAGTATTAGGTTGATACTTGGAGGTCAGACATGATATGTGGCAGGTTATTCAAATAGCATGTAATCAGTCCTCAGAAATCCAATAGGTTGAGCTGTGTGCTCGTAATCAGTCCTGGGATGAAGTATTGCTATGTAGTGTCTAATCAGTCCTCATAGATCCGATAGGTTGAGCTGTGTGCTCGTAATCAGTCTTGGGATGAGGTATTACTATGGAGACATGTAATCAGTCCTGGAAGATCCGATAGGTTGAGCTGTGTGCTCGTAATAAGTCCTAGGATGCTCTTTAGAGATCTTGTCGGTCGTGCTACGGCACATAAATGTTCCTGGGATGCTCTTTAAAGGTATTGTCTATTCACATGTAATCAGTCTTGGAGATCCGAGAGCTTGAGTTGTGTGCTCATAATAAGTCCTGGGATGCTCTTTAGAGATCTTGCCGATTGTGCTGCGGCACATAAATGTTCCTGGGATGCTCTTTAAAGGTATTGTGAAGGGGATGCATGTAATCAGTCCTGGGAGATCTTGCAGGTCGTGCTTAGGCACATAAACTTTCCTGGGATGCTCTTGTCAGGTATTGCATCAGCACATAAAATTAGTCCTAAGAGACCACCTCTATCATACCGTTCGCACAGATGATGATGAAGACCTACAGGTAGTGGGCCTACATCCAGTATGAAAAAGGACTAGCTCTGTAGAACTTACTATGACGAGTAGATTTAGATTTTGGTTGAGATAGCAGCAGCAGTGACGATGATGATGATTCGAGGATGATGCATCGATGATGACGATCCAAAGAAGAAGACTTGTGCTAGCAGATCTGTGTCAAGAAATACCTTCCTAGTTAAGAGGGAGTGTTGATGTATATGTAACTTCGGAATGTATTTCATATATGTATATTCTACTCCTATTGAGATGGTATTATTCCTCTATATGAAAGTGTTTGAATTCCTATAGAGATGTTATTATTCCTCTATACGGAAGTGTCGTCATTTATTTTGTAAGTGTCGTAACTTATACTTGATGGGTTATTAGACCACCTTGTTGGGGTCGGCCCTGTATAAGTCATGTGGGTCGAAGGGTTATTAGAACACCATATTGGGCATCAGCCATGTGGGTCAAAGGGTTATTAGACCACCCTATTGGGTGTTGGCCCAGTCAGCATTATGTTATGTGGTTAAGTTAAGGCCGACCTAGTAAAGGTTATTAGGCAAGTTAATTCAAGTATAAATAGAGTGCGAGGGACACTCTATTTCATCATTCTATTCTCTCACACACTCTTTAAAGAGTGGCGCACTTGTGGAGGAGGAGAAGCTGCTGCTAGGAGATGTCTATCTCTTATGCTTGGGTTGTATCATTACTCTATCTATCTCTGAGGAAGTTATTGGGTTTTTTCACCTTTTTGGTTGTTAGGAACCTATGTCAACCCTTCTCTTTACTATGTTAGTATATTGTTGTTGGACGCATATGCTTTGTAAGTTGTCCCGTAGTATTTGTTGATCCATAGTTTATATTAGCCCATAGTATTGACCCATAGTATTGGACGCATATGCTTTGTAAGTCGTCCCGTAGTATTATATGTCCCATGGTTTTGACTCATAGTATTGGGCATAGACTTAGTATATAAGTGTGTGTTGAGGTCATTGAAGGCACTGTGAAGTTAATTGTATTGAGCTTGCTCAAAGGAGGTTGCCCCTTCGAAGTGGCCCGTGATCAATATAAAAGTGATTTTGTTCTATTATTTCTGATATCTCATGTATTTGCATTAATTAATTATTGCAAGTTCATCACATCTTGTATCAGAGCACTTTCCTTGGCACAAGTGGGAATTTTTTTTCTTTTTTTTGGTGGTGACTTTCAGATCAATTTCTAAAACTTTTTGCACAAAATCAGAAGAAACTGATTGTATATCTGAATTCCTCTTTCAAAAATATGCAGTTTAAAAAAAAAAATCATCTCATTTGGAGTTCTAAAAGTGGATATATCGCGGATTTAAAATCAGCAATTTTTCAGAATTTCGGTGACGGCCGCGGAAATTGCGGCGAGAAAATCTTTTGACTGAGTGCCCAGATTTCTATTCCGCTTTCATAGATAGAAGCAGAGTGGTTGTTCCAATTCTGGAAACATGTTATAATAGTGATTCTGAGCAATATAGATCCGGTTTTTGAACATTGGGTGGAATTTCTGCCCAAATTTTTTTCTATTGCAGGTTCGGATCTGGGAATAATCCCTATCCGCTTAACTGTGGGAAGTACTTGGGCATAATCCCTAAAACTCATTGTGAGGAGTACCATAGGAACCCCGAAGTAGCAGGCCATTGAGAGGACCTGCCAAGTGAAAAGGGCAACGACCCCTACCTAATTGACTAGTTCCCACCCGTGAGGTAAACCAAGAGCTGTCATTTGTGGCAAAGTGGTTATTAATTTTACCTGAGCCATGGAGTGAGGGGTACGGCCCCAATATGCAAGCCGTCAGACAGCATTGGTGGCCGAGTGAAAACCCTGAAATGTTAGGAAGCCGCACATACCTGGGGTCCATATCTACTTTCAGCTGAACTATTGCCGATCACTGTTGCACCGTTTCAGATCCATTTTGCAAGCCGTTCCAGATCCAGCCATTCGGCGTTGTTCCAGATTCCTTCTGCGTCGTACCCGCTCCAGTCTGGAAAAAAAAAAAAAAAAAAAGAAAAAAAAAAAAAAAGAAGCTGGTTATGGTTGTCACCCGTACAGGAGCACACACCATGGAGGAAGCACTTGCATCCATCCAAACAAAACTCCAAGATCTGGATGAAAAATTTCTCAGCCTCCATCTTCAGCATTCAGCCATGAGCAATACCAAACAGCCAGAATCTTTTGCAGCCACCGGGTTCTCTTCTTCTAGCAGTTTTCATGGGCCGAAGCTTGATTTTCCTCACTTCAATGGTACTGATCTGACTGGATGGATATACCGAGCAGAACAATATTTCAATTTGCATAATACTTTTGATGTTCAGAAAGTTCCACTTGCATCCTTTCATTTGGAACAGGAAGCCCTTCAATGGTACTGTTGGTACATTAAAGCTCATCCCGAGCCGAATTGGACAGATTTTTGCCAACTCATTTTGCCACGATTTGGTCCTAGTGCTTTTGACGACTTCACAGGAGCACTCACTAAACTTCACCAAACTAGCACAGTAAGAGAGTATCAGACGGAATTTGAGAAACTAGCCAATCACACAGAAGGATTGTCTGATGAATTCTACAGGAGTTGTTTTATCAGTGGTCTCAAGGATGAAATTTGCTCAGAGGTCAAAATGTTTTGTCCCAACACCATGACGGAAGTCCTAGGTTTGCTTAAGCTGGCCGAGGATAAGATCGCAGCTCAACAACGCTCCAAACCCACCTTTGTTCCCTTCAGAAATATGGGTTCCCAACGACCTCCCATCACGCCTGCTCCTCAACCAACTCCTATCAAGCATTTGTCTGAAATAGAAATGCAGGCACGCCGAGAAAAAGGGCTTTGCTATAATTGTGATGAGAAATTCACTCGGGGACATAGATGTGTTCAACAAAAGCTCTATCTCTTGGATGTAGATTCCCCGCCTGCCTTAGAACTTGGTGAAGAAGCTACAGATACAGTGGATGATCAGGTCGACATTAAACACCCACCTGTTGACACCCCACCTCAGGACGAACCACCCGAGATCTCTCTCCATGCTGTCACTAGCGTCACCACCCCATAACCAATGCGGGTCAGGGGATACTTCAAGAAGCTCCCTCTTACCATACTCATTGATTCTGGTAGCACTCATAACTTCATTGACCCTCGGATTGCCAAATAGGTTGATTGTTTTGTCCATCCTTGCTCCAACTTTGAAGTCATGGTTGCCAATGGGGGCACCTTACCTTGCAAGGGGAAGTGTCACAATGTGCGTATCTCTATGGAAGATTATAACCTACGCTCTGACATGTTTGCCTTGTCCTTAGGCGGATGTGATGTGGTTTTGGGCATTCAATGGTTACGCACACTTGGCCCCATCTTATGGGATTTTGCTGAACTTTGGATGCAGTTTAAAGTCATGGGGCACAACACAAATTTATGGGCTTACAACCAGGGTCTCTCTGCATCATCAGTTCACATCGCCTAGAAAAAATCCTTAAGAAGAATTCACTTGGTGTCATCGCTCAACTCAATTCCATTCAGATGCACCCATCAATAGTCTCCACTACTTCCTTGGATAGATATGCAGGTATCTTTGCTTAACCAATGCGCTTGCTGCCTTCAAGAGACCTTTCCGGTAAGAATGTAGCCACATCTACCTCTCAGCAGGCAATGATGGCTATTTTGCATGCAGTACAGAAGTGGCAGCCATCCCTATTAGGGAATTATTTCTGCATCAAGACTGATCTCCCGAGTCTGGAAAATTTTCTGGAACAATGGGTCTCCTCCCCAACACACCTGCAATGGGTTATCCAACTCATGGGTTATCCCTATGTGATCCCTTACAAGAAGGGTAAGGACAATATGGTGGAAGATGCTCCTTCTCGCACAATTGATGACCCAGTTTCTCTTACAGCTCTTTCTCTGCTTGTTCCAAATTGGTTGCCATATGTTCAACAGGGCTATCTCTTCTATGATCTCCATGCTTCTTCATCAACATGACACTTTGGGTTCTGCAAAATGTATGACCAGGAACAATGTAACTTCTTTTGGCTGGGACTAAAAATGACAATTCAACAGATGGTGGCTAACGATGATACTTCCCAAGTCAACAAGGGGGAAACGACACTCCTTTCGGGATTGCTCAAACCCTTGTCCATCCCTACACCGCTTTGGCCAACTATTTCTATGGATTTCCTAGCAGCGCTCTGGTGGTACAATACCACATCTCAAAGGACACCATATGAAGTAGTCTATGGAAAAACACCGACAGTTCTTCTTCCTTACACCTTTAGCAGCTCCCCAGTTCAGGAAATTGACTCGGTTCTTCGAAACCGCAATCAGATTCTTCTCATTCTGCAGGACAATCTTCACATGGCCAAAATTCGCCTGAAACAACAAGCCGATCAGCACCGTTCTGAGCGCATTTTCCACGCAGCTGACAGGGCTCTTCTTCACCTATAGCCTTCCAAGCAATCTTTCTTGACACTCCAAAGGCGTCAGTGGCCCAAAATGAAAACCGAGGATTCTATCGGGGAACCACTCCTTCAGAATCTGCAGCAATTTCTCCAACCAAAGCTTTGAGGACAAAGCTTTTTCTAAGGGAGAGGGGATGTTAGGAACCTATGTCAACCCTTCTCTTTACTATGTTAGTATATTGTTGTTGGACGCATATGCTTTGTAAGTCGTCCCGTAGTATTTGTTGATCCATAGTTTATATTAGCCCATAGTATTGACCCATAGTATTGGATGCATATGCTTTGTAAGTCGTCCCGTAGTATCATATGTCCCATGGTTTTGACTCATAGTATTGGGCATAGACTTATTATATAAGTGTGTGTTGAGGTCATTGAAGGCACCGTGAAGTTAATTGTATTGAGATTTCTCAAAAGAGGTTGCCCCCTCGAAGTGGCCTGTGATCAATATAAAAGTGATTCTGTTCTATTATTTCTGATATCTCGTGTATTTGCATTAATTAATTATTGCAGGTTCATCACATTGGTTTTCCCCAAGTAAACTCTGTGTCTCTTGTGTGCTTGCATTATTGTGTCCATGATTGATATGCTCTAGATATGTTGTACATGTTGTTCTCTCAGTTAAGATCCTAGATCAGATTGAAGTAAATTCTGAAAAATTAACATGGTATCAGATCTAGCCTGAAAGAAGGCATGGTATGGCATGTATGACACTTGTTGCACTTGTGAAGCTAGGGCTTGATATAGAAAAAACCAGTCATCGTAGAACTTTCTCTATAAATCCATTTTGGAAAAGTTTTCGGATCTGAAACTTTTATAGATCGAAGATCATATCCCCATGTACCTTGTGTCCAAAGGAAAACTTCTAATTCGTTGTACGTTTTGTTTTATGATCTATACAATCTAGGGTTTCTGCCTCTTCCAGATCTGAGTCATAAATAGGTGACCTAGGAAAAAAGGTCATAACGTGGGCTAGGAAGCTCCAAATGAAATTTTGTAAAATGTGATAGGTAGTGCACGGACTGTACTATCTCAGGTAACGTTGTCAGAGGCCGAAACTGAACCAATGACACATGGCATGCCGTACAAGTTCACTCTCCTGTTTTATCCCATAAACAGGTCACGTTGCGACACTTGGCATAATTCTCTCTCAGAGAATCCATTTGAGGTCAGACCTATGTGGTTGGAAAGATGATAGTCAGGGTATCACAAGAAATTTTTTCAAACCCTGTGGATCAAAACGTTCGGTGTTACACCAGAAACAATCATGTACATATTTCTGTCAAAACAGAATTATTTTTGAGCACCCTCATTCATGGCTTCCGGAATTTAGGGTTTCAGATAAAGTTGGAATTTTTGTAATCGAAGACTACGACTGAATGCTACTCATCAAAATCAAAATTTAGAGACCAAGATCAAAATTTTTGGTTGGGCAGAAGGTCGGGCTTGATCAGGCCCTAGTTCGGGACTTTGATCGAAAAAGTGGAAAATTAGGGCTTCTGCAAAAATGGGAATTTTTGGAATCTGTGACCACGGCTGGAAGCTCCTCAGAAAAATAGAATCTTAGAGCTTTGGATTGAACCTTTTGATTGGGCAGAAGGGTGGGATTTATCAAACCCTAGTTTGGGGTCATGTCTAGTGAATCCAGAAGTTTCAAAGGAAAATTTGAGGGGTGAAACTTTGCAGTTTTCAAATTAGGAGTATACCAGCTTGATCATCTCATCAAGGCACATATTTCTATCTTTTCAGAATTTTGAAATTCAAAGTTTGAATTTTTAGGGTTTCTCTGAAAAACCCTAATCCAGCTCCAGATCCAATTCCTGCAAATCAAGTGGATTGAGATAATCCTAGAAGAGAATGAATTGGTCACCTACATAAGTGAAGAAGTTCCTGTTTCAGAGGGTGATGAGGCTAAGGCCTTACATAAGAAGATTACAAGCAATCTTGAAAGGTATGACTCATCCAGGTATGTTTCGATATTTGTTCATGATTAAGTTTATGGTATGTTTGTCTTCATGTTATTACAGTTAGTACAATCTTGATTAAATTTAGACTTGTCGTATCACTTAAATAAAATTATGAATGCATGATAGAAGATATTCATTGATTAGGGTGTTGACACTTATGATTGTACTAATGCATTATGGTGTTGTATGAGGTTTATGTTGTCCGCTAACATGAAAGGTACACCAAGAAAGACAAATCATGTTCTAGTTCAAGAACATATGATCATGATGACATGAGGACAAAGATTCATCCATTGTCATGGATCACTTAGAATATCTATTTGCGAGGTATGTATAACTTGGTTCTATAATGGTTAACCTATGAGATATGCAGGTTACTAGCACAAGTCATTGAAGAGAACAAGAAGAAATCATGTGGGTATGTTAGACATAAATAGCTAACATACCAATCCAGGTATGTTTTTCCTATATCAAGTCAGAATCCTACCTTGTGTTAGGATCCCTTATATAAGTATACTTGGTATGATTGGTTATGTTTATTCATAAAGTTAGAAATGTAAGTAATCAAGGTTTATGCATTTTATGTCTCTTATCTTGATTGATGATTCAACTAACCAGAAGATTCCTATGATCAAATAAGAATATGCATGAGTAAAAGAAGACTTTCCTAAAACCTTGAATACTAATGTTGATTATCTGTGTTTTGAAATGATCATGACTATACATGTTTAAGATTATTGTGTTTTTAAGATTATACTAATGAATGTGTGATTATGTATCAGACCTTGAAGACAACACAATGATGATACTAATAAGCATGCATAGTGATTAAGGATGGATACAAGTTCAAGGATAGGTAATCCAGGAAGAAAAGATCAACAGGGAGAACACTCCAGTTGTTCATGCAAGGAAGCAAAAATCAAGAGGGAGCACACTCCAGTTGTTCCTGCAAGGAAGCAAAGATCAAGAAGGAGCACACTTCAGTAGTTTCTGCAAGGATGCAGATATTTAGAGGGAGTTGACCACTTCTCACAATCCACATCAGAATGGAGTTGCAGAAAAGAAGCAAAGACTGAGAGGGAGTCAACCCAACAAACAAACAAAGATAAGTATTTGAATTATCATTCCTTGCATATTTTATTGTTTAAATAATACTGTTAATAATCTATATACTCATGTTCCTAGAATTAGGTTGTGTATTATGCATATTAGAATAGTTGCATTGATGAACAGTATACTACTAATATACATGGTAAGTGTCCTATGGCACTGTACAACATTCCATTGCTACTTATCTAGAATGAAACCTCTTTGATGACATGTTGGGAGTTGTGCACACTCTTAACAATGTTTTGGTAGAGATTGGAAGGCATCTAGAAAGTTACGGGATATGGATAAATATTGTATTGAAGCATTGGCTAAGATAATTGCATGACTGTATGACATATTTCTTTATGTGTAAGAATTTGTTCTGAAAACTATGAGATGTTTTCTGTTAAATTTTGAGCATTAATTCACAATACTCTAGGATCTTCACTGAGAGAATAACATATATAGTATATCAATGCATGACAATCACAATAAGCATGACAAGCATCACAAGAATAAAAAGCATGAGAGACAAGAGACATAGAGTTTCCGTGGGAAAAACCCTAAGGTGAAAAACCCCACAACTTCCTCAGAGATAGAGAGAGCAATGGCTCAACCAAAGTACAACCAAAATACACAGAGATAGTCTCTTAGTAGCAGATGATCCTACTCCTCACTAGTGCGCCACTTTTTGAGAGAGAGAGATGTATTTTTTTGAATGATCTAAATAGAGATCACCTGATCTCTATTTATACTAATTTGTTTTCCCAGTGACCTTATGGGGCCGACTTGTCTAGCTAGGTACATCCACATTATAATATATATATTTTAGGGCCGACCCCACACATGGTGGTCTAATAACCCATCGACAAGTACACACACTTGCAACACTTGTCAATCCACATGACGACACTTCCTTATAGAGGAATAACACATCTCTAATAAGGGTACAATAAATATATATGAAATACATAGATGAAATACATTTCGAAGTTACATATACATCAACACTCCCTCTTAACTAGGAAGGTATTTCTCGACACAGATGTTAACACCCAAAAAGTGTTCACTACCTCATTACCACATTATATGGCTCATTTGTCCATTTTCCTACCATTTTTCCCTTAAAATCCCAAAAAATCCCATTAAAATGCCTCCAAAAGGCCTAAAATGCCTCCAAAAGGCCACAAAACCATCAAAATAGCCTAAAAAAGGCTAAAAAAACCCCCTTTTCCTCCAAAAATAGCAAAAATCCCCTAAAAAGGGAATAAAAAATATAAAATAATGAGGAAAAGGAGGAAAAAAACCCTATACAGCTGCCCAAAACTATGCGTTTCATAAAACCATGGGTCAGCACTCCACCACCAAAAAACTATAAATAGGTGATGGAGATCCCTTATTCCATATCCACAATCACAAGCACCCTTACTCTGCCAAAATCTCTCTCGAAACCCTAGTTCACCTTTGAACTGTTTTCACCTTGAGAGCCACCTTTGGCCCATTCCCAACATTGGAGAAGGAGAAGGAGCATTCTTGAAGCTTGGAGCATCCTCTTGGACACTGCAAAGGGCTTCACCAACCTTGACACTCAAGGTAACATCAATACAAAGACATTCTTTCATTTTGGTGTTTATGCTTCATGCTTGTATTAGAAATAATTTAATGTTTTGTTTATTGCATAATTAGTTTAATATACTGAACTGCTACTAAGGAGTCCATTCTCCTTAGTAGGTGCTCATTGGCACAAGCTAGGGGTAAAACCCTAGCTACAACAGATCTGCTAGACAAGTCTTCTTCTCGGGATCATCATCATCAATGCATCGTCATCATCATCGTCACTGCTGCTGCTATCTCAACCAATCTCTGACTCTACTCATCATAGGAAGTTCTACAGAGCCAGTCCTTTTTCAAACTGGATGTAGGCCCACCACGTTTAGGTCTTCGTCATCACTGGCCATATTGTGGAATCCTCAGGACTTATTATGTGCGTCACAAAACCTCAAAAGAGCATCCCAGGCTGTTACGAGCACATGGCTCTACCTATAGGATCTTCGAAGGCCATATTATATGTGACCTCACCACAAAACCTCGCAAGAGCATTCCAGGTTGTTACAAGCACACAGCTCTACCTATAGGATCTACCAGGGACAAATTATATGTGGTCACCACAAAACCTCGCAAGAGCATCCCAGGCTGTTACAAGCACACAGCTCTACCTATAGGATCTCCCAGGGACAGATTATATGTGGTCATGGCAAAACCTCGCAAGAGCATCCCAGGACTTATTACGGGCACACAGCCCAACCTATCGGATCTCCCAGGGACATATTATATGCCATAGGACAAAACCTCGAAAGAGCATCTGCCAGATATCCCAAGGCTAGATTATATGCCATAGGAAAAACCTCAAAAGACTATCTGTAGATCTCCTAGGGCCAAATTATATGTCCTCCCAGAGCAAAACCTCGAAAGAGCATTTTCCATATATCCCAAGGCCAAATTATATGCCATAGGAAAAACCTCGAAAGACTATCTGAAAATCTCCCAGGGCTAAATTATATGCTCATCTGCACAACCTGATCCATGGCCATAGAGTATCAACCTAATACTCACCATACATCATACTGATGTACGCATGATCATCCTGATCATCATCACTACAACATCCTGCTGCATGTCATCTGGAGCAACTTCTTGAAGCTCATCATCCATGATCATCCTGATCATACAATGCATCTACCTAATGCATGCCAAGTATCTACCTGATACATATCGTCATACATGATCCACCTGATCATACAGTGTATCCACCTGATACAAATACAAATACATGATACATATCACCATACATGATCCACCTGATACATATACAGATACATGGTCCAAGCATGATGCATATACAAAAATACATACACATGATCCAACCGATCATATCCAACATCCAACATGATGCATACATACATATAAATGATCCAACTGATCATATCTAGCATCCAACATGATGCGTACATACATATAAATGATCCAACTGATCATATCCAACATCCAACATGATGCATACATACATACATAAAAATGATCCAACTAATCATACAAAGCAGAAACCAGAACATCATCCCAATGCTCATCACCTGCGCTTACATCCATATCCATGTGAAGGATCCTCCTTCCAACATGCTTGGAATGGCTTTAGCAAATGTGTCCATCACTTCTTCCTCAAAGTGTCATCAATCTGAAGAACACCAAGCCTCTCTCTGAAGTACTTGAACTTCACCATGGCTAGTGGCTTCATCAGCACATCTGCAATCTGCTCGTCCGTCACAACATACAAGAGCTTCACAGCTCCTCTCTACACCATATACCTGATATAGTGATATTTTATCTCTATGTGTTTCGACCTGTCATGAAACACTGGCTTCTTAGACAGCTTCACACAACTCTGGTTATCACAGAAGATAACAGTAGCATCCAACAGTAGAGCAATTAACTCAGACAGTAGCTTCCATATCCATACTGCCTCACAACTAGCTGAACAGGCTGCAACATACTCTGCCTCAGGTGTACTCAGTGCTACGCAGGACTGCTTCCTGCTAAACCAAGAGATCACACCTGATCCCATACTGAAGCAACACCCAGATGTGCTCTTCCTATCTGCAGCACTGCCAGCCCAATCTGAATCATCATAACCTTGCAGGTTAAACTTTTGATTCGCCTCATACTTGAGCCAATAATCCACTGTACCCTTCAGGTACCTCAAAACATGCTTTACAGCAACTAGGTGAACACTCCTTGGATCTGTCAGGAACTAACTCAATGTGTTCACAGCAAAGCAAATGTTTGGTCTCGTGTTCGTCAGGTACATCAAGGACCCAATCATTTGACGATACATAGAGACATCAACCAGCTCAGATGAAGCATCACATAGAAGGTTCAGATTCGATGTCACGGGTGTGGCCATGGCCTTGCAATCCATCATCCCGAATCTCTTCAGGATATCTACTGTGTACTTCCCTTGTCCAAGGAAGATCCCATTTGAACTCTGCCACACCTCCATACATAGGAAATAATGCATAATTCCCAAATCTTTCATATCGAACTCAACAACAAGCTCCCTCTTTGTATCACACCAAGTTCTGGGAGCTTGCTACAAGCCATACAAGGCTTTCTTCAATCTACACACATGTGACTCCCTATTAGGTCTTGGGACTGCATCCCAAACATCTTCTTCATGATCGACGGATCATGGCATTCCATTTCTTCATCCCAGATCCTGGGAACTTCACTATCTTTAATAGACATCTTTGTTGCTGGAACAAATGTTGTAGTCCTTTTGCAGGTGAAGATATATGGTCTTTCCTACAAAACAAGTTAAATTGCATGATTAGAAACATCTCATAATTTTCAGAACAAAGTCTTTACACATAAAGAAATATGTCATGCAGTCATGCAGTTATCTTAGCCAATGCTTCAATACAACATTTATCCATGTTCCACAACTTTCTAGATGCCTTCCAGTCTCTACCGGAACATTGTTAAGAGTTTGCACTACTCCCAACATGTCAGCAAAGAGGTTTCATTTTAGATAAGTAGCACTGGAATGTTGTACAGTGCCATAGGCCACTTACCCATCACATGCATATTAGTAGTATATTGTTCATTGATGCAATCATTCTAATATGTACAATACATCTCCTAAGTCTAGGAACATAAGCATAATATTATTTAAACAAACAAAATAGACAAGAAATGATAATTGAAATACTTATCTCTGTTTGTTTGTTGGGTGGACTCCCTCTGAGTATTTGCTTCCTAGCAGGAGCTGCTGAAGTAGATTCTTCTACACCTTTCTGTTGTGGAATGTAGGAAGATGGTCAACTCCCTCTGAAAATATGCATCCTTGCAGGAGCTGTTGGATTGTGCACCCTCTTGATCTTTGCTTCCTGGATTACCTGTCCTTGAACTTATATTCATCCTTGCTGACATCAATCTTCTTGAACCCTGGAAAGTATATTCTGTAAGCCTTCAAGCTTTCACTGTAACCCACAAAGATACCCTTCTTTCCTGAAGGATCTAGTTTAGTCCTCTTTTCCTTTGGGACATGAGTGTATATTGGACAACCAAATATTCTGAGATGGCTGACTTCAGGTTTCTTACTAGAAAAGACCTCTTCTGGTGTCTTGTTGTCCAATATCTTGTGGGGTGTTCTGTTCTGCACATATACAGCTGTTCTAGCTACTTCTGCCCATAGATGCATAGGTATATCCTGGTCATGCAGCATTTCCCTTGCTACTTCCATGATAGTTCTGTTCTTCCTTTCTGCAACTCCATTTTGTTGAGGATTATAAGGAGCACTCAACTCCCTCTTAATCCCTAAATCACTACAAAGCTTCTTGAAGTCACCTGAGGTGAATTCTCCACCATTGTCGGATCTGAATGTTTTGATCTTCTTGTTAGTTTGATTCTCCATCAAGGTTTTGAATTCCTTGAACTTATTAAACACCTCATCTTTGTTCTTCAAAAAGTATACCCAAGTCTTGCTGGAGAAGTCATCAATAAATGAGACATAGTAAACATACCCACTAAGAGAACTGGATGACATAGGACCACATACATCTGAGTGGATGATTTTCAGGATATCTTTGGCCTTGCTTTCACTGCTTGGGAAATCCTTCTTAATGTTCTTACCTTTTGCACATCCTTTGCAAACACCTTCATGTTTGGTCTTGATTTCAGGAAGACCTTCTACAGCCTTACTTGCAATTGGAAGTGCCCTATAGTGCATATGAGCAAGTCTTCTATGCCAAAATTCACTTGGATCCATGGATTCATGCACCATGGCATGTTCAGGTTGTCCCTTCAATTTATACAATCCTCCCTCTTGCTCTCCAATCACTACTGCATCATCTATGGTCCTTCCCTTTGGCCACATTAGTACTTGGCCATCCGCAAATGCAACCCTCATACCTTTTTCATCCAATGCAGAGATGGAGAGCAAGTTTTTCTTGAGCCTAGGTACATAAAGGACTTATTTCATCTTCAAAGATTTTCCAGAATCTAGGTTGTAGGAGGCTTCACCACTTCCTTTGATTGGGTATTGATAATCATCCCCAAGTTTCACCTTATGGGGTGATTCATGTTCAGAAAGATTCACAAAAGATTCCTTAAACCTAGTCATGTGTTTGGAAGCCCCACTATCAATCAACCAATCATTACAACCATGGGAGATAATACCTGTGAGAGCAGAGATTAGAACATACTCTTCTTCACTTGATGAGTCATCATCACTACTTTCTGCCCTAACCTTCTTCTTTGGAGGTTCATCATCCTTGGTGGCATGAGCATGGAACTTTATTTTGTTGCTCTTCTTCTTCTTGCTGAAGTTGTTGTTATTATCCCTTTTGTTCTTGGGACAATCTGAAGCAAAGTGACCCTTCTCATTGCATGTGAAGCATCTTAGATCCTTCTTATTCTTTTGATAGGATCTTTTGTAGCGAGAGTGCTCCTTCTTTTGGTGTGAGTTGCGAGAGCTTGATCTTCACCTCCCATCTTTTCCTCACGAGCTATAAGTCTAGCTTCTTCTTGAGAGCATTCCTCCCATAGTTTACTGAAAGAGATCAATTTCTTTCTTGCACAGATTCCTTGAATAAGGGAGTCCCATGACCTAGGTAGGCCATTCAGAGTGGTCATAACAAATTCACCATTGTCCACTACTTCATCCACAGCTTCAAGTTGCTCCTTGATCTAAGAGACCTTGGAGAAGTAATATTGAATGGTTTCTCCATTCAACATCTTGATCCCTTTCAGTTGATTCCGCAGAGTCATCTTCCGATTTATGTTCCTCCCTTCAAATAGCTTGGTCAAATAGTCAAACATCTCCTTGGGTGTCTTTAGAGAAGACACATGGGGTCTGAGATGATCTTTGATAGAATCAGCAATGATTCTCTTTGCCTTGACCAAGTTCTTCTTATGCAATACCTTGGCCTCTTCATCCTCTAGAATAGGGATGTCTTCTTTTATATATGAGTCCAACTCATTCTCTTCCAGGATGAACCCAATCCCATACTTCCAAGCTCCAAAGTTATCAACACCTTCAAACTTATCCTCAAGCTTGGTATGGTGAGACATCTTAAAGAGTACTTCAAATGGAAATAGAAAAGATTTAGGTCTTACCACTTGAAATGATGAAAACTGGATCTGGTCCCGGATCAGGGTTTGTTGGAAAAACCCTAAAAATTCAAAATGTGAATTTCAATTTTTTGAAAGGATAGAAAGATGCGCTTTGATGAGCTGATCACCCTGGTGCATTCAGAATTTGAGATCAACAAAGTTTTACCCTTTTGATTTGCCTTTTTCTCCTCCCGGGTTCACTACAGAGAGCCCTGAATTAGGGTTTGAGTTTCCTGGAGACATACCCAGCCAAAAATCTCGATCCAAAGCTCTAAACTTTGATTTTTGCAAGGAGTTTCTAGCTATGTCTTCAGATTTTAGAAATTCCTATTTTTGTTGAAACCCTAATTTTTAGGGCCAAATCTGAAAATGCTAGAAATTGAATTCTGATTGGACAGATAGATGCACCTTGAAGAGTAGAGTCAATCTAATATACTGCTTTTCCAAAATCTATGGGGAGAAACACAATAAACAAGAAACTCAAGTTTTCATCACCGCAAAATGTCTTCTTCTCAGGTTATCTCTGATACATGTTAAATTTTGAGCATTAATTCACAATACTCTAGGATCTTCATTGAGAGAATAACATATACAGTACACATCTCTAATAAGGGTACAATAAATATATATGAAATACATAGATGAAATACATTCCGAAGTTACATATACATCAACATTTTCTAATCATGCCATTTAACTTGTTGTGTAGGAAAGATCGTATACCATCACCTACAAAAGAAGGACTACAACATTTGTTCAGCAACAAAGTTATCTATTGAAAATGTTGAAGATATTGAAGTTCCCAAGATCTTGGAAGAATGCCATGATCAAGGAGTACCAGTCGATCATGAAGATGTTTTGGATGTAGTCCCAAGACCTAAAGGGGAGTCTGTAGTGACTTCCAAGAGGATCTACAAGATCAAGCATGCTACAGGTGGTAGCATAGAGACTTTTGCTCCTGTAGCTAGATACACTTCCATTAGATCCATACTTTCTCTGACTGCAGTGATGAAATGGAAGATACACCAGATGAATTTCAAGACAGCTTTTTTGAATGGTGTAGTTGAAGAAGAAGTGTATGTGGAGCAGCAACTTGGTTCTGAGACACATGACAGGGAGTCATATATGTGCAGAACTAGGTATGGTAGGATAGACAGCTTTCTATTTAGTTTGGGCTTTACCAAGAGTAAAGCAGATTCCAACCTTTACTACAAGGTTGAGGAAGGCAATCCAGTGATACTACTTTTGTATATGGATGACCTGTTTATTACAGGTGAAGATAGATTTATTGCCGACACACAGCGGAAGCTTGATGCCGAGTTCGAGATGAATAAATTGTGGATGATGCACTATTTTCTAGGTATGGAGGTGTGGCAGAGTGCAGATGGAATCTTCCTTGGACAAGGGAAGTATGCAGTAGAGAGCCTGAAGAGGTTCAGGATGATGGACTGCAAGGCCATGGCCACACCTATGGCATCAATCCTAAAGCTTATGTGTGATGCTTCATCTGAGCCAGTTGATATCACTATGTATCGTCAGATGATTGGGTCCTTGATGTACCTAACGAACACGAGACCAGATATTTGCTTTGCAGTGAACACATTGAGCCAGGTCCTGACGGATTCGAGGAGTGTTCACCTGGTTGCTATAAAGCATATTCTGAGGTACCTGAAGGGTATAGTTGATTATGGGCTCAAGTATGATGCGAATCAAAAGTTTAACTTGCAGGGTTATGTTGATTCAGATTGGGTAGGCAGTGCTGCGGATAGGAAGAGTGCTTCTAGGTGCTGCTTCGATATGGGATCAGGTGTGATCTCTTGGTTTAGTAGGAAGTAGTCCTATGTAGCACTGATTACAGCTGAAGCAGAGTATGTTGCAGCTTGTTCGGCTAGTTGTGAGGCAGTATGGATTCGGAAGCTACTGTCTGAGTTATTTGATTTACCACTGGAGGCTACTGGTATATTTTGTGACAACCAGAGTTGTGTGAAGCTGTCTGAGAACCCGGTGTTCCATGACAGGTCGAAACACATAGAGATCAAATATCACTATATCAGGGATATGGTGTAGAAAGGAGTAGTGAAGCTCATGTATGTTGCGATGAACGAGCAGATTGCAGATGTGTTGATGAAGCCACTAGCTAGAGTGAAGTTCGAGTACTTCAGAGAGAGGCTTGGTGTTCTTCAAATCGATGACACTTCAAGGAAGAAGTGATGGAGACATTTGCTGAAGCCATTCCATGCATGTTGGAAGGAGGATCCTTCACATGGTTGTAGATGTAAGCACTGGATGATGAGCATCAGGACGATGCTCCAGTTGTTGCTCTATATATACACATCACTTTGGATGCTGGATATGATCAGTTGGATCATTTATATGTATATGTATGTACGCATCATGTTGGATGCTGGACATGATCAGTTGGATCATTTTGTATATGCATCATGTTGGATGCTTGGACCATGTATTTGTATATGTATCAGGTGGATACTATGTATGATCAGGTAGATCGTGTATGTTGATATATATTAGATGGATACATTGTGTGGATCATGTATCTACGTATGTATCAGGTGGATACATTGTATGATCAGGTGGATCATGTATGGTGATATGTATCCTGTAGATAGTTGGTATGCATCAGGTGGATGCATTGTATGATCATGATGACGAGCTTCTGGATGTTGCTCTAGATGATATGGATCAAGACAGTATAGTGATGATGATCAGAATGATCATGAGCATCAGGATGATGCTTTGTGTGATGATGATCAGTTAGATCATGAGTATTAGGTTGATACTTGGAGGTCAGAAATGATATGTGGCAGGTTGTGCAAATAGCATGTAATCAGTCCTCATAAATCCGATAGGTTGAGCTGTGTGCTCATAATCAGTCCTGGGATGAATTATTTCTATGTAGTATGTAATCAGTCCTCATAGATCCGATAGGTTGAGCTATGTGCTCGTAATCAGTCCTGGGATGAGGTATTACTACAGAGACATGTAATCAATCCTGGAAGATCCGATAGGTTGAGCTGTGTGCTCGTAATAAGTCCTGGGATGCTCTTTAGAGATCTTGTTGGTCGTGCTGCGGCACATAAATGTTCTTGGGATTCTCTTTAAAGGTATTATCTATTCACATGTAATCAGTCCTGGAGATCTGAGAGGTTGAGCTGTGTGCTTGTAATAAG
Organism: Larix kaempferi; assembly: GCA_027924585.1. Taxonomy (NCBI): domain Eukaryota; kingdom Viridiplantae; phylum Streptophyta; class Pinopsida; order Pinales; family Pinaceae; genus Larix; species Larix kaempferi. Next base: position 9,164,717 of record BSBM01000196.1, read on the forward strand.
TCCTGGGGTGCTCTTTAGAGATCTTACTGGCTGTGCTGTGGTAGATAAATGTTCCTGGGATGCTCTTTAAAGGTATTGTGAAGGGGATGCATGTAATCAGTCCTAGGAGATCTTGCAATTCATGCTTAGGCACATAAATTTTCCTGGGATGCTCTTGTTAGGTATTGCATCAGCACATAAAATTAGTCCTGAGAGACCACCTCTATTAGACCATTCGCAGAGATGATGATGAAGACCTACAGGTAGTGGGTCTACATCTAGTATGAAAAAGGACTGGCTCTGTAGAACTTCCTATGACGAGTAGATTCAAATATTGTTTGAGATAGCAGCAGCAGTGACAATGACAATGATTCGAGGGCGATGCATCGATGATGACAATCCAGAGAAGAAGACTTGTGCTAGCAAATGTGTGTCGAGAAATACCTTCCTATTTAAGAGGAAGTGTTGATGTATATGTAACTTCGGAATGTATTTCATTCATGTATATTGTACTCCTATAGAGATGGTATTATTCCTCTATATGAAAGTGTTTGTATTCCTATAGAGATTTTATTATTCCTCTATACAAAAGTGTCATCATTTATTTTGTAAGTGTCGTAACTTATACTTGATGGGTTATTCGACCACCTTGTTGGGGTCGGCCCTATATAAGTCATGGGGGTCGAAGGGTTATTAGACCACTTTATTGGGGGTCGGCCATGTGGGTCAAAGGGTTATTAGACCACCCTATTGGGTGTCAGCCCAGTCAGCATTATGTTATGTGGTTAAGTTAGGCCGACCTAGTAAAGGTTATTAGGCAAGTCAATTCAAGTATAAATAAAGTGCGGGAGGCACTCTATTTCATCATTCTATTCTCTCACACACTCTCGGGAGAGTGGCGCACTTGTGGAGGAGGAGAAGCTGCTGCTAGGAGATGTCTATCTATTATTCTTGGGTTGTATCATTGCTCTATCTATCTCTAAGGAAGTTATTGGGGATTTTCACCTTTATGGTTTCTCTAAGTAAACTCTATGTCTCTTGTGTGCTTACATTATTGTGTCCATGATTGATATGTTGTACATGTTGTTCTCTCAGTTAAGATCCTAGATCAGATTGAAGTAAATTCTCAAAAATTAACAAACCTCACTTTAAGTGTTAGGTTTTTTTTACTAGAATTTAAAGCAATTTTTGGAATTCTCTAGTCTCCGAAGTTATTTAAGTTTTTCTTGTACATTAGGTATCTATTCATAGCTATGCTATCAGTGGGGGAAAGACCCAATTCAATTAGGAGAATAGGATATGGTGTATTGTTTTTAATTATATTATTAATTAATAACATAGATTAGAACATCAAATTATAATCAAATACATATAATTAATTAATTTAAAATATTTTTATGAACTAATAATATAACTTAAAGTTGTGTTGAGACATTTCTCGAAGATTATGTTGCATTGTGACATTCATTTCACAATAATTGATCTATGCCAAATCGTTATGTTACTTAATGATTATTGCAGATTGTGGTATTATTATTAATTTATTTTTTAAACACATATATTTTATTTTAAATATTAAAAACAAACCTATTATTTAAAAACTAAAAAATATTTTACAGTAAATATTAATTTATAATATAATGATGACTTTGGAATTTAATGATGATGATGGTTAGCATCCATTGAGACCAACTTTGGCCTATCGGACCTTCAGAGGAAAGAAATGAATTATTTGGATTGATGTAAAATTTTATTCCTATGCTTAAAAAGCTTAGAAAGAAGCACTCCTAGGTCACCATAGTTTTGACATGTTAGAAGGTTAGGGAGGTTTGTATTGTAGCAAAGATTATGAAAATGTGATCTAATGTGGGTGTGCGTAGGGAACTCTGAGAGAAAATGAATTTCATCCTTAACGCTCATATTCAGTGTACAAAGTGATACATGTTTACTTTAAATGCAAATTCAAAAGAATTAACCTTTATATTTTTTACAAAAATTAAAAATTAAAAATCTTGGATGTTTATAAATGAGATTTATATTTAAATTTAATGGAAAAAAATTGTTTAGAAAAAATATAAATTAAAAATATTATGATGATCATGATGATGGCGACAATGGCTAATGTCCACTGAGACCAACTTTGGCCTATCAAACCTTAATAGGAAATAAATGAATTATTTCGTTTACTGTAAAATTTTATTCCTATGCTCAAAAGGCTTAGAAAGAAGTGTTGCTAAGTCAGCATAGTTTTGGCACGTTAAAAGGTTAGGGAAGTATATATTGTAGAAAAGATTATGAAACTGTGATGTAATGTGGGTGTATGAACGACACTCTAAGAGAAAGTGATTTGCATTCACAATGCTCATAGTCTCACAAAGGTGGCAAATCCTTTTCACCCATGTTGTTTTAGGAATTTCCCAATGCCCCGTTTTACTATGAAGCTCATTATCTTGGCTATATTAATTTTATTCTTTGAACTAGTTAAAACAAAGAGATAGTTTTGATCTTCTAGATTATGGTTAATGATCTCCTTATAGTATCTTTATTTTTTTTAACCTCTAATTCTTTCTCACTCCACAATTTCTCTTTAACCATAGATGTAATAATATTTTTAATTTTTTATTGATGCTTTGCAAAGTGGCATTTTTTCGTCAATCCCCCAATGGTTTAACCAAGCCATGGTGTCCTTATACCAACCTCTCTTAAGCCATAGGTGGTCCTAACTGGATTTTAAAGCAATTTTAGGAAGTCTTTGGACTCCCATGTTATTTACCATGTACTTGTACATCAGGTACCTCATCATAGAGATGCTCTTGATGGGGGGAAGACCACTTCTATTAGGAGAATATGATAGGGCATATTGCTTTTAATTTTGACGTTATAAGTTATAAACACTTCTAGATTTGTTCAATATTTCTCCAGGATTCTCTAGAGATGTTGCAACCATAAAATTCACAACTGCACAAGATAACAAGAGTGACTAGAGTTTCAAATATGAACTTCTTTTTATCCCACATCACAAGCTTTGCATATTTACAATTATTTCAATACCAAAATAAATTCTCCACCCTCCATTAATCATTTTCTCAATAATATAGTTCCACTTGAGATTGTGATAGATACCAGTTGCGATATATTTGTAAGAAGACACTTCCTCCAAGTTGGTATTGGCACATACAAATTTAGTGTAATTGACCTTCTTTGACTTGATAATCATAACTTTTTTTTGTTGGTGTTACCAGCCAAATCCATATTAGAGAAGAACTCGAGAATTCTTAATTGCTTATCAAGATCAAAGGGACACCTTTTCGTAAGAACAATATATCATTAGCATAAAGAAGAAGGATGCCGACTGTTCCAACTAAGGTAATGCTAGTGAAACCTGCTTCTTTTAAACAACCTTCTAACTTATCAATGTATGTGCTCAAAAAGTTAGGGGAGAGGGTGACACCTTGCTTAAAAATCCAATATTACAATTAATATCTTTCAACCTCCCATTAGTGCTCTTAAATTTGTGAGAGACAGTCTTGTACAACCTTATTGCAGCATCTCTCAACATGAAAGGAACATTTAGCTTTTCTAATATATTCCATAAGTTATTTATATACACTATATCGAAAGATTTTTTAAAGTCTACAAAGTAACATAAGAAATTCAAATATATATATATATATATATATATAACATAAGTTATTTATAGACACTATATCGAAATATTTTTTAAAGTCTACAAAGTAACATAAGAAATTCATATATATATATATATATAATTAGTGATTATTATTAACTAGATCTTAAAAAAATTTCAAACCCTAACACTCTATTATATAATATAATATTTAAATTTTTAAGTATTAGCAATTATTCAACTTTAAAAATATTATAACAATATAATTTGTTTTATTTTAAAGAATATAGTTTATTTTATTTTTGCTGTGAAATAATTCTTATTGTGAAACGTTAAAAGATTAATTAAATAACACTAATTTTAAAGTTTGTAAAATTATGCTAAACCTAACCATTATTTTCATTTGAAAAGCTTATTAGGAAGGGAGCAAACTTAACTTTGGTTTTTCCTGTTATTCATTCCTTAGAAAATCTAAAGTTTTAAAATATATTCATAACACTTTGAAAGTAAATTTGTATAATTTTTTGATATAAAATTGCAACTATATAGACAAAATATATATCAGTAATTTAAATTACAATCAAATTTTAAACGTTTTTTTTTTGGTCTCCCTTTGAGCTGTGACAGTAAAACAAGTCTCATCTAGCGTTCTTTGGGTTGTCTGATATCCTAGTTGGTAAAGAACCCTTGTAGACTGATAGAATATAATGGTGAAATAGTTTTTTCCTACCAGCATATGTAGATAAGGTGGAATAAAAAGGAAATAGTGCTGCTAGCCTACATATTAAAGTATGGTTGTTGGCAATGTATTCCCGCTTAATATCTTTCCCTCCCACGGACATAAAATAATATGGAGATGGTATTAGGTTTTGAGGGTACAATATCATGATGATCAAGTAAAGTAGCAAGAACTGCAGGTACGACTACATAAAAGACCAATACTACGTAGGCTTAGCACCAAATAAAAGGAGGGAAAAGTTCTGTGGAGTCATATAATTAGTATTAAATGGATTTTTATATTTATTTTTACTTTCTTTCGAAAATGCTCGGCCTATGATCCCACATAGAATGAATCTTCAATAGACAATTAAAGAGAAAAGAGCACATAACAACAATCACGCATGAACACAATTATTTATGTGGTAAAACCCCTTGAAGGGGAAACATCCAAAGGCAAGGAAACAACATTCTTATTACATTCTTATTACAGGAGATTACAATTAGGATTTTGGGATTACACCCTTCTCCTCCCTTGGGTCTAACCACTTTGTCCCTTTGCCTCTTGCAATTACTGAAAATAAATAATCATTCCTCCCACAGTTACAAGGAACTGACTCCATTAATTTCATGAACATCCAAACTCTAGTCTTGGTTGATTTGTTCAATACCAAGCAAAATGATAGGAACTATAGGAAATGTCCTTATCCTATTCTTGCACAAATCAAGGAAAAAGACAAAACCATTGTATCCTATTTTGTAGTAATTCTAAATAGGTTCAAAACCATGATAAAATTCTAATAATCCTAGATCTAGAAGAAAATAAGTCCTTACAATAATTTATTCAGAGATGCAAGAATAAGAAGAAATATTGAAGCAAAAACATAAGAGAGATGACTCAATTGATGTAAACTTCATCTCTATATTATTCAACAATATGAATACAATATATAATACATCTCAGGAGATAAAATAGAATGCCTTGAAGGAAAGTTGTAAAGCTCACAAAAGTCGGGCTTACTAAAAGATAAAAAACCCCCTAGGTGGCATAAACACTTTCCAAATCAATCTAAAGGACCATGAATTGGAAACCGCAGTATTAGAAGCTCATGAGTGAAGAAAAAGGAAAGTGATCGTGGATTTTGGAGAGAATAAAGAGATGGAGGGTGAGTTGGCCAAAAAGATCCAATTGCTAAGTCAAACTAGCTTTACCTTATCCACTAAAAGCAGAAAAAGCACGATAAAGCAGTCGAAGGAAGGAAGGTGCACTTCTATTCTAGGAATGGCATAAAATCAAACATATTTAGACAATATATTATCTAGAATATATCCCAAGTGTGCCCCCTATGGCTAATGATGGCATGTGGTGGCATAAGAAGCCAAAATTAGTCCAACTACCTAGTCTAAACCTATGAAATTTATAAAAAATTCTTAATGTATTTTATCCTATGTATAAAGTGGGTTTTTAATGTTCCAACACCCCCCCCCAAGACTAACTTAGAGTGAGTAAAATATGATTAGGGCCTAGGAAAATATGGCCTATGGTCACCCTTTACAAAAATTTATTAGTCCATGTAGGTGAGGAAAGAAGGAAAACCACTTGGGAACAAAAACCTCCCCTCAAAATCAACATGGAATACACCATAATAAGGCTCTCCAAACTCCAAGCAGGTGAGAACTTGGTCAAATGTATGGAGGAATATTCTTCTTGGGAAGAAGTGGAATGTGCTCATTAGACTTGAACTTTTTGAGATCATATCCAAATGAGACTTGATGATGTCCTCCATCTTCTGTGCAATTATGAGTAAATGTGCCAATAACCATGCAGTGTATCAGAAGCATGATAGTAAGAGTGAATCTAGCCACTCCAAACTGTAATTTTTCCTCTATAGCATCCAATAATACACCAAAAAGCAAACCAAAGAGAGGTTTTGAGTGTGTATGAGCTTCAATAACTGCTTGATGTTCTTCAGAATTCGAATCAAAACAGATATGAGAGAACTGATAGGTGTCTCCAAATTCTTGAGAAAATGTGCCACCAATCATGTAGGAACTGGCAGGAGCATGGACAATGGAAGTGAAGGAACAACCAACAAATTCACACTGTATATTGGGATTCTAAATAACCATTAGATCACCTTCTCAAATACCAATGACTAGCAAAGGATCCTCAATATTCGAAATATAAGAGGAGAACAATGATGAGAGATGGAAATATTTCAATTCTTCTTCAACAATATCTATCTATCATTTGATCTTCAGCACTTGCAAAACAAACACTTTGAAATATTATACTGGAAGGCTAATTTAATCAATATCTCCCCAAGCTATGATACCATGTAGGAATTCTAAATAGGTTCAAGACTATGATAGAATTATAATAAGCCTGGATCTAGAAGCAAATAAATCCTCACAAAAATTTATTCATATATATGCAAGAATAAGAAGAAATATTGAAGTAGAAACATAAGAGAGAGGGCTCAATTGATGTAAACTTCATCTTTGTATTAATCAACAATATGAATACAATATATAATACATCTCGGGAGAGAAAATAGAATTCCTTGAAGGCAAGTTGTAAATATCACAAAAGGCAAGCTTACTAAAAGCTAAAAATGCCCCTAGGCGGAAAAAACACTTTCCAAATCAATCTAAAGGCTCACAAATTGGAAAAAAAAGTATTGGAAGCTCATGAGTGAAGAAAAAGGAAAGTGATCATGGAATTTGGAGAGAATAAAGAGATTTATGGCGAGTTGGCCAAAACGATCCAGTTGCTAAGTCAAACTAGCTTTACCTTATCGACTAAAAGCATAAAAAGCAGGATAAAGTAGTCTAAGGCAAGAAGGCGCATTTCTATTCCAAGAATAGCATAACATTAGACAAAATCGGATAAGATATTATCTAGAATCTATCCAAGTGTGCCACTATGAATCATGATGGCATGTGGTGGCATAAGAAGCCAAAATTACGACAACTGCCTAGTCTAAACCTAGGAAATTGATAAAAAAGTTATTAATGTATTTTATCCTAAGTCTAAAGAAGGTTTTTAATGTTCCAAGATATTTTGGGCGTATTGTTGTCACTATTTAACAATATCCACCTTGAAAACAATTTACCTGATACCTTTCCTTATTTTCGTTCATCACCTTTCCTGTAAAATATTTAATCAATATCATCACAGACAAAATCACTGCAACCACAGTAGGTGTTACTTGTGCTTCTAAAAAATACTGAAGCACCCATTTCACTTCTCTTGCCTATAATTTTCATGTAACCATTGAAAACACCAACTGTATTGTAAATATTTAATCATTTCATCACATACTTTACACTTCCTACTAGCATAGGATACATGAGACGAAACCTTTCCTTCCTTACTACTAAGACATAAACTTGAAAAAAGATTACAACTGGGAAAGATATAATGGATTTTTACTAGTTTCACATTAATCATACGAAATTTCTTTATTATATTTTTCACATATTCACCAAAGCTTACCATATTTCATGTCTCTGTGTATCTCCATGCTCAAGATTTGCTTGGATGCTCCAATATCCTTCATCTCGAATGTCCTATCTAGCTAAGCCAACCCGTTGATACTTGGCTCACCATAAAGGAATCAACTTCTTGTACCATATGCCTGGCATGCTTCAAGCCATAAAATAACTACCCAGGCTTGCAAACAATTTTTTTGTTGCGATCTTGAACACTTTCAATGCTCCACCTCGAGCATTGAACTTTTCCTTGACTAAATCCGACCAAGTCATCCAAGTAAACATTTTCCACTCACATCAAGGCCCATTTACAATGGATTTCACCAATACTTTTACTAAGATTCATTACATGCAATCTCATGAGGAAAATCCATAGGATACCAATACACTAGTACAAAATGAGGAATTAATGACTAAAACAATGACTAAAATGCGGCTATAAACGACTATTTTTGAGTCGGCGACTAATAGTAGCTAATTTTCACTATCTTATAGATATTCGTATTTGACTTAGTCATTAATTGGTTGACTTATTAGTCATTGATTTAGTCATTGATAGTCACTGATTTAGTCATTGATTTAGTCATTGATAGTCACTGATTTAGTCACTGATTTAGTCATTGATTTAGTCATTTATTAACACAATTAATGACCAAATATACGACTAAATAAACTACTAGATGATAACATATTAATGACTAAGCTAAGTATGACTAAACGTTAGTTGCGCTATAAGATACTGGAAATTAGCTACTAATAGTCATATATATGCGAATTTAGTCGTTTTCTTAGTCACTAATTTATGATAGGGTATGGAGGAATCGAACCAATCTCCTTCCTATAATTAGGAAGGTGCTCTATCATTGAGCTAGCACCCTTTAAGAAGCTATTAATGCTTGACAATGATGATATTCAAACAAATTTTGCATCATTCAAACATACGAATTAAGTATTATCAAGTTACTATAGATCCATAATGGCTTACCTTGTACTAGTCCTTCAAGTTCTTCAACTGCTTTTATTAAGTGCAAAAATTATTTTGCACTTAATAAAAGCACTCTTGAAGAACTAGTACAAGGTAAGCCATTATGGATCTATAGTAACTTGGTAATCATTATTTTGTATGCTTGAATGATGCAAAATGCAAAAATCCTAGATATTTATAGGAATGACAAGCATGAATCCATTGTTAAACTATCTACCGATTCATCTAGAGCCATGCCAAGATATCTGAATTTGACTGAAAATTCATAAGTAAATTGAAGGTAATGGTGGATGATGCCATGGAAAGGAGAATTTTAGTTTATATAGAAGCAAAGGATGAGAAAATGGTGTCCCAAACTCATCTTCCTCCAATGTGGACCAAGCCACCATCCCCTATAAAATGAACACAGGTGCATGTTTCTCTCAGGTTCCGTGAACATATTACACAAACTTCATATAGTTTCAATCATATTTGGATGTCCATCTTAACTTCAAAGGACCAAAACTTGAAATAGTAAATTTGGAATATTTAAAATATATGTACAAAAAATCTCCACATCTAATAAACCAATACATCATTTACTTATTGCATGATATTATAGTGGATGGACATATTGTTAGACAACATTTGGAGAGTTTTTATAATATTTGGATGTTCATTCCTAGGATGTATATGCCCATCTTAGGAAAAAGTAACCTCTAAAATATTTTTAAAAAATCAAATAGAAATTTTGGAATCAACAAGATAGGATCCCTTATAATTTTCTTTAGTCTCCAATGGAGAAACTCATTACCCAAAATGTATGTAGAATAGTAAAATGAAATATACTACTAATTCCATTTCACATCAAGAAGAATGGGCATTAGCTCTAAGTACTCTTAGCCACTAGATAAATGGAAATGAAATGAGATGAAATATTAGCAACAATGCATTTGAGTTTGCTTGCTGACAAGAAGTATGAATACTTATGTGATCATTTTATTCAGAGGTGACTTAAATAGCCACTAACCTGCAATCAGGGCAAGAAACTGTGTTCAGATTGATATATAAATAAAATAAAATAAAAGTTAAAGATAGACTATGCCAATCCCACTATCATATATACCTCGAAAGAGAACTAGCAAATCTCCCACAACTGTTCAACTTTGTCCAAAATGCCCACATGGAATGCCACTGTTTAAAAAAAACAAAAAGAAATTGAAAACATGAAAGTTGTAATTTACTCTACTTCTCTATTGGATGCAGAGTCCCATAGCTGTACAGTAGAATTAGTCAAGCACATGCAATAAAATTATAAATGGACAAAAAGAAGAAAACAATGTGGTTTAGACCTTCCTTTATACACTCAAATATATATTATGATCATAATTTGTCTCTTAGGAGACAAGTCACTAACGAAACAATTGACATACCTGAGAGAGAGAGAGAGAGAGATAGGTAGCTATAGGGAAAAGTGAGACAAATTCAGACCTCAAGGTATTAATCAAAATAGTCTAGAAATGAGAATGAACTTTCAATCCCATTACTGCAATAAATGATAGTCTTTTAGCACAATCATACATCAAGCAAATAGAAGCTCCTTTCAAATGTGCTGAGGCAGCCTTAACCCACACTCTAGCACGTCCATCAGACTGTGGCATACTTCCATACATAGTAGCAGCCTCAAGGAGGTTGAGAAGGATCACAAAAAACCTCTATAAAGTCTAAACAGGCTCGACATGCTACAACAGGCTGAACAAGAACCACAACAGCCCTAGCAAAGGTCATGGTAGGCACCACCAACAACACACTCACAAAAAATACCTCAGAACAGTCAGTAGACCATAGATCGAGTCAAGGCATCCCAAGGAATAGTCATGGATGGATTCCTTACACCTTAAACTGAGTTTGCATTCACCGTTCTAGCCTAAATTCTGGGTTGATCTCTTTGATTTGCACTAAACTATGGGTCATAACCACTGATATTATGATTTTATACTTCTCTTTAACATATTTTTTAGGTCAATAATTATTCTCAATGATGAATGATTGCATCCCAAGCTGTCAATGAAGTCCACTTCTCAATAAAATGCATTTTAAAAAATACTTCACATAAAAAAACACAATGCAAAAGACCAAAAAGTCAAAAACACAGATGGTATACACATGCATAGATGTCTCTGTCTATAAGCATGTGCATGTGTGAGTGTGTGTGTCTACATATATATACACACATATATGTTTTCCATCTCACTTTAGAGTATAAAAGAGTCAAATTCAGAATGAGAAGTTAATTCTTGAAGAAGCAGTCAATGCCTACATACGTATCACATCAGGGAAATGCATAAGCAGCATTTAGAAGACAAAATTATCAGGTATTATTTCTCTTTAAAGTACTATTTAAACTATTCCACCATGTCAAATGAAAGCATCCCAACTATCAAATACCATTGCAATGTGTCAAGTTCAGTAAAATACATCACAGAAAAAAACTTTAGACAAACAATTATAGTATATATTTGTGTGTTAGCCACGAGGGTTAGCTCAAGTAGTCTTAGACATGAAATCTCTCACCCCAAAGTTGGAGAGATCCCGCATTCAACTTGCTTGATCCCCTTAGGGTTAGCCTCCCTAATCAGGGCTAACAATTTACACATTTACCATCCATGAATCATGGGGAGGTACTTGAAGGGTTTTTCACGAGAATATTCTTTGGGAGAAAAAGACTGCGTGTGACTCATGAAGATAGGAAGAGAGGAAAATTTAGAAAGAGAGTATAAATTTGTTGAACAAGCTGTCAATACCTACCTATAACTCACACTTGAAAGGGAAATGAATAGATTGCATTTAGAAGGGAAATCTATAGAAAGCTCTACTTTCCAACTTAACTCATATCCTAGAAAGCTCTATTGAGATCCCTATTCCTTAATATAAAAGCACTACTATCACAATCACAATCTTGTAGGTTTTTGTTAAATTTTTAGAATTTACTTCAATCTGATCTAGGATCTTAACTAAGAGAACAACATGTACAGCATATCTACAGCATATCAATCATGGAGACAATAATGCAAGCACACAAGAGACACAAAGATTTACTTGGGGAAAAACCATAAAGGTGAAAAAACCCCAATAACTTCCTCAGAGATAGATAGAGCAATGATACAACCAACCATAAGATATAGACACAACCTAGCAGCAGATCCTCCTCCTCCATAAGTGCGCCACTCCTCCTTGAGTGCATGTGTGAGAAGTGAGTGAGTAAATAGAGTGCCTCCCGCACTCTATTTATACTTGACTTGACTTGCCTTTTTACCTAACTCATGTAGGCTCGAACTTAACCACATAATATAATGCTGACTGGGCCAACCCCCAATAGGGTGGTCTAATAACCCTTTGACCCACATGACTTATACAGGGCCGACCCCAAACAAGGTGGTCTAATAACCCATCAAGTATAAGTTACAACACTTACAATATAAATAACGACACTTCCTTATAGAGGAATAATACCATCTCTATAGGAATATAATATACATATATGTGAAATACATTCCGAAGTTACATATACATCAACACTCCCTCTTAACGAGGAAGGTATTTCTCAGCACAGTTCTTCTAGCACAAGTCATCTTCTCTGGATCATCGTCACTGGATAATCGTCATCAAGTCATCATCATCGTCACTGCTGCTGCTATCTCAATCAATCTCTGAATCTACTCGTCATAGGAAGTTCTACAGAGCCAGTCCTTTTTCATACTAGATGTAGGCCCACCACCTGCAGGTCTTCATCATCACTGGCCATACTGTGGAATCCTCAGGACTTATTACGTGCATCACAAAACCTCGAAAGAGCATCCCAGGATGTTACGGGTACACAACTCCAACCTGTAGGATCTCCCAGGGCACTATTACATGTGACCCCACCACAAAACCTCGAAAGAGCATCTCAGGATGTTACGGGTACACAACTCCGACCTGAACTCTCCCAGGGCACAAATTACATGTGGTCCACCACAAAACCTAGCAAGAGCATCTCAGGATGTTACGGGTACACAACTCCGACCTGAAATCTCCCAGGGCACAAATTACATGTGGTCATGGAAAAACCTCGAAAGAGCATCTCAGGATGTTACGGGTACACAACTCGAACCTGAAATCTCCCAGGGCCCAAATTACATGCCATAGGACAAAACCTCGCAAGAGCATCTCAGGATGTTATGGGTACACAACTCCGACCTGAAATCTCCCAGGGCACAAATTACATGTCCTCCCAGAGCAATGTCTCGAAAGAGCATCCCAGGATGTTACGGGTACACAACTCCGACCTATAGGATCTCCCAGACATGCTCATCTGCACAACCTGATCCACGGCCACAGAGTATCAACCTGATACTCACCATACATCATCCTGATGTACTCATGATCATCCTGATCATCATCACTGCAACGTCCTGCTGCATGTCATCTGGAGCAACATCCTGAAGCTCATCATCCATGATCATCCTGATCATCACTGCAACATCCTGCTGCATGATCCACCTGATCATCAATGCATCCACCTGATGCATACCAAGTATCTACCTGATACATATCATCATACATGATCCTCTTGATCGTACAATGTATCCACCTGATACATGATACATATCACCATACATGATCCACCTGATCATACAATGTATCCACCTGATACATATACAGATACATGGTCCAAGCATCCAACATGATGCATATAAAATACATACACATGATCCAACTGATCATATCCAGCATCCAACATGATGCATACATACATAAATGATCCAACTGATCATATCCAGCATCCAACATGATGCATACATACATAAATGATCCAATTGATCATATCCAGCATCCAACATGATGCATACATGCATAAATGATCCAACTGATCATATCCAAGCAGAAACCAGAACATCATCCTGATGCCCATTATCCAGCGCTTACATCCACAACCATGTGAAGGATCCTCCTTCCAACATGCTTGGAATGGCTTCAGCAAATGTGTCCATCACTTCTTCCTCGAAGTGTCCTCGATCTGAAGAACGCCAAGCCTCTCTCTGAAGTACTCGAACTTCACTCTGGCTAGTGGCTTCATCAGCACATCTGCAATCTGCTCGTCCGTCGCAACATACAGAAGCTTCACAGCTCCTCTCTGCACCATATCCCTGAAATAGTGATATTTGATCTCTATGTGTTTCGACCTATCATGAAACACTGGGTTCTTGGATAGCTTCACACAACTCTGGTTATCATAGAAGATACCAGTAGCCTCCAACGGGAGATCAAATAACTTAGACAGTAGCTTCCGTAGCCATACTGCCTCAAAACTAGCTGAACAGGCTACAACATACTCTACCTCAGCTGTACTCAGTGCTACGCAGGACTGCTTCCTGCTAAACCAAGAGATCACACCTGATCCCATACTGAAGTAGCACCCAGATGTGCTCTTCCTATCTGCAGCACTGCCAGCCCAATCTGAATCAACATAACCATGTAGGTTAAACTTTTGATTCACCTCATACTTGAGCCCATAATCCACTGTACCCTTCAGGTACCTCAGGACATGCTTTATAGCAACCAGGTGAACACTCCTCGGATCTGTCAAGAACTGACTCAATGTGTTCAAAGCAAATGTATGGTCTCGTGTTCGTCAGGCACATCAAGGACCCAATCATCTGACGATACAAAGAGACATCAACCAGCTCAGATGAAGCAACACATAGAAGCTTCAGATTCGATACCATAGGTGTGGCCATGGCCTTGCAATCCATCATCCCAAATTTCTTTAGGATATCTACTGTGTACTTCCCTTGACCAAGGAATATCCCACTTGCACTCTGCCACACCTCCATGCCAAAAACAAATAGTGTATCATCCCCAAGTTCTTCATCTCGAACTCGACAGTAAGCTTCCGCTGCATGTCGGAAATCAATCTATCTTCCCCTGTAACAAACAGGTTACCCGCATGCAAAAATAGTATCATTGGATTGCCTTCCTCAACCTTGTAGAAAAGGTTGGAACCCGCTTTATTCTTGGTAAAGCCCAAACTAGATAGAAAGCTGTCTATCCTACCATACCAAGTTCTGCACACATATATGATTACACCATGCTGTCTGATGCATCTTCTATTTCATCACTTTTATATTTCTCAATGTTGTCATCTGCAACATGCTTGATCTGATAGTTCCATATGGAAGTCATAACAAACTTCCCTTCAGGTCTTGGGACTACATCCCAAACATCATTCTTCATGATCGACGGATCATGGCATTCCATTTCTTCATCCCAGATTCTGGGAACTTCAATATCTTCAATAAATATCTTTGATGTTGGAACAAATGTTGTAGTCCTTTTGTAGGTGAAGATATGCAGTCTTTCCTACAAAACAGGTTAAATTGCATGATTAGAAACATCTCATAGTTTTCAGAACAAATTCTTACACATAAAGAAATATGTCATACAGTCATGCAATTATCTTAGCCAATGCTTCAATACAACATTTATCCATATCCCGTAACTTTCTAGATGCCTTCCAATCTCTACCAGAACATTGTTAAGAGTGTGCACAACTCCCAACATGTCAGCAAAGAGGTTTCATTCTAGATAAGTAGCAATGGAATGTTGTACAGTGCCATAGGCCACTTACCCATGTATATTAGTAGTATACTGTTCATCAATGCAACTATTCCAATATGCATAATACACAACCTAATTCTCGGAACATCCGTATATACATTATTGAACAATATTATTTAAACAAACAAATATGCAAGAAATGATGATTAAAATACTTATCTTTCTTTGTTCGTTGGGTGGACTCCCTCTGAGTCTTTGTTTCCTTGCAGGAGCTGTTGGAGTCCTAATCTGAAGTAGCTTCTTCTACACCTTTCTATTGTGGAACGTAGAAAGATGGTCAACTCCCTCTGAATATCTGCATCCTTGCAGAAACTACTGAAGTGTGCCCCTTTTCTTTCTTGTAGGAACAACTGGAGTGTGCTCCTTTGCTTTCTTGTAGGAACAACTGGAGTGTGTTCCTTTGCTTTCTTGCAGGAGCAACTGGAGTGTGCTCCCTCTTGATCTTTGCTTCCTGAATTACCTGTTCTTGAACTCATATTCATCCTTGGTCCCCATGCATGCTTATTAGTATCATGATTGTGTTATCCTTGTGATTTCATATAAAATCATACATTCATTAGTATACTATTAAAACACAATAATTTCAAGCATGTATAGTCATGATCATTTCAAACAGAATAATAAGCATTAGCATTCAAGGTTTATGTGGGATTCTTATGGTTAGTCAAATCATAAGAAACATAACATGTCTAAACCTGTAATTACTCAAACCTATGACTCTTCAGGTTAGTTGAATCATCAATCAAGATAAGAGATATAATATGCATAAAACCTGTGATTATTCAAACCTATACCTTCATGATTCTTCTGGTTAGTCATATCATCAATTATGGTAAGAAACATAATATGCACACAACCATGATTATTCAAACCTATGACTTCATGAATAATCATTATCAACAACAGTATAAGATCCTAACACAAGGTAGGATTCTAGCTTGATATAGGAAAAACATACCTGGATTAACATGCTAGCTATTTATGTCTAACATACCCGCATAATGTCTTCTTGTTCTTCGTCAATGACTTGTGCTAGTAACCTGTATATCTCATAGGTTAACCATTATAAAACCAAGTTATGCATACCTCGTAAATGGATCTTCTATGAGATCCATGACAATGGATGAATCTTTGTCCTCATGTCATCATGATCATATGTTCTTGAACCAGAACATGATTTGTCTTTCTTGGTGTACCTTTCATGTTAGTAGACAACATAAATCTTATACAACACCATAATGCATTAGTACAATCATAAATGTCAACACCCTAACCAATGAATATTTTCTATCGTGCATTCATAGTTTTATTAAGGTGATATGACAAGTCTAAAATCAATATTATACTAACCGTAGTAACATGAAGACAAACATACCATAAACTTAATCATGAACAAATCTCAAAACATACCTCGATGAGTCATACCTGTCGAGATCGCTTGTAATCTTCTTATGTAAGGCCTTAGCCTCATCTCCCTCTGAAATAGGAACTTCTTCATTTATGCAGGTGACCAATCCATCTTCTTCTAGGATTAACCCTATCCACTTGATTTGCAAGAAATGGACCTGGAGCTGGATATGGGTTTGTCAGAGAAACCCCAAAAATTCAAACTTTGAATTTCAAACTTCCGAAAGGATAGAAATATGCGCCTTGATGAGCTTATCAAACTGATATATTCAGAATTTGAAAACTGCAAAGTTTCACTCCTCAATTTTGCCTTTGAAACTTCCGGATTCACTGGACGTGACCCTGAACTAGGGTTTGATGAAGCCCACTCTTCTACCCAATCAAAATGTTTGATCCAAAGCTCTAAGCTTCTATTTTTCTGAGGAGCTTCCAGCCGTGGTCACAGATTTCAAAAATTCCCATTTTTACAGAAGCCCTAATTTTCCACTTTTCTGATCAAAGTACCGAACTAGGGTCTAATCAGGCCTGGCCTTCTGCCTAACCAAAAATTCTGATATTGGTCTCTAAATTTCTATTTTGATGAGTAGCATCCAGCCGTGGTCTCCGATTATAAAAATTCCAACTTTCTCTGAAGCCCTAAATTCCGGAAGCCATGAATGAAGGTACTAAAAAAAATTATGTTTTGACAGAAATATGTACCTGATTGTTTCTAGTGTAACTCTGAACCTTTTGATCCACAGGGTCTGAAAACGTTTCTTGAGATAGCATGACCTGTTATATTTCCATCCCAACAGGCCTGACCTCAATTGGATTCTCTGAGAGAGAGTTATGCCAAGTGTTGCAACATGACCTGTTTTGGGATAATACAGGAGAGCGAACTTGTACGGCGTGCCACATGTCACTGTTTGATCTTCGGCCTCTGAAAACGTTTCTTGAGATAGCTCGGCCTGTTATCTTTCCATCCTGATAGGTCTGACCTCAATTGGATTCTCTGAGAGAGAGTTATGCCAAGTGTCGCAACGTGACCTGTTTATGGGATAATACAGGAGAGCGACCTTGTACGGCGTGCCACGTGTCACTGGTTCAAGTTCGGCCTCTACAAAAATTTTATGAGATAGTAAAGACAGTGTAATACCTATTACTTTTTACGAAATTTCATTTGGAGCTTCCTAGCCCAGGTTATGACCTTTTTCCCAAGGTCACCTGATTTTGACTCAGATCTGGAAGAGGCAGAAACCCTTTATTGTACAGATCATAAATCACAAAGTACGACGAATTAGAGGTTTTCCTTTGGACACAAGGTACATGGGGATCTTGGCTTCGGCCGGTAACAATTTCAGATCCGAAAAATGCGCCAAAACGGATTTATAGCGAAAGTGCTACGATGACTGGTTTTTTCTATATCAAGCCCTAGCATCGTAAGTGCAACAAGTGTCATACATGCCATATCATGCCTTCTTTCAGGCTAGCTATGATACCATGTTAAATTTTCAGAATTTACTTCAATCTGATCTAGGATCTTAACTCAGAGAACAACATGTACAGCATATCTACAGCATATCAATCATGGAGACAATAATGCAAGCACACAAGAGACACAAAGATTTACTTGGGAAAAAACCATAAAGGTGAAAAACCATAAAGGTGAAAAACCCCAATAACTTCCTCAGAGATAGATAGAGCAATGATACAACCAACCATAAGATATAGACACAACCTAGTAGCAGATCCTCCTCCTCCATAAGTGTGCCACTCCTCCTTGAGTGCATGTGTGAGAAGTGAGTGAGTAAATAGAGTGCCTCCCGCACTCTATTTATACTTGACTTGACTTGCCTTTTTACCTAACTCATGTAGGCTCGAACTTAACCACATAATATAATGCTGACTCGGCCAACCCCCAATAGGGTGGTCTAATAACCCTTTGACCCACATGGCCGACCCCCAATAGGGTGGTCTAATAACCCTTTGACCCACATGACTTATACAGGGCCGACCCCAAACAAGGTGGTCTAATAACCCATCAAGTATAAGTTACAACACTTACAATATAAATAACGACACTTCCTTATAGAGGAATAATACCATCTCTATAGGAATATAATATACATATATGTGAAATACATTCCGAAGTTACATATACATCAACAGTTTTAACTACATAACTGCAGACAGCAAAATTAAAATATCTCTTGCAATGTATCAACTTTAGTAAAATGTCAACCAAATGAAGTGTAGTGCATCCCATGTGTAAACAGTGCAAGATAAAGTGAGGTATTATGATAACTGATAAGATGTAAACCATTACCTAAAGTATCGCAATTCTCCAAGAAAATTAATTTTGAGTTGCAGAAATGTTGCTATGAGGGCGTTGCCTCTCGAAGAGAGGAAGAATTGTAATACAAATAATTTGATTGAACTTGATTTTGTTTCAAAATAATAGTGGCATCATGGAATTTAACAATATTAATAGTGACTTCAGATGTTTCCCATACCAAATGAATCAACTACATTGAATGAATTAGATAAAATGTAAATATTGTGTGAACTTGGTGGTAGATAACTACAAAAGAAAATGTAAAGAGCCCATCACTGTAATGATTATTTCCCATGACTATTAATTTGAGATTATTTCTGATAACAGTGTTTTAGAATGCAAGATAACCTGAAATCAAAAGAAACTTGATCAATATTTGCTCAAAGTGTTAAAGAGGATTGTGTCCAAACCTTTTCCACTGAGACAGGATTAGTGATAGGTTTCTCCATTGCAGGCAACTTTGAAAACGTATTGCCCCTTGTAGCATGAAAAATAATCCTTTTAAATGGTATCAACTTTGCTTTGGGAACAAGACCACTAATAAATTGCAACCTCGCTTGCCTCACTTGCCATAATCATACATATTATTTTGTTGAGGTACCTGCCCAAGCATCCACACACAAAGAAAGAATAAGTACTAAATCAACTAAAATACATGTCGTTCCAATATATTAGACATTGAGAACATGGAATCTTTAAAGCACACCATTGTTTTACAAAAAATAAAACTATAACTGAAGGAATAAATTCATTAAATGAAAATGAAATTTCAATGTGACCTTGTCAATTTGATGATAGTGCCAAAATCTAATTCAAGATTGGGATTTCAAAACTTTTTAATCGAATAATGGAGCCAATGCCTTTGACAACCAAAGAAGAGAATGTGAAAAAGTTGGCACATGAGGTGTCCATAGATGTCTAAACATTGAAAGAGACACCATTATTAGACATACTCACAATCAACAAAAATATGGAGAGGGACCCTACGATCATGAACTAACACTATTGGATCAATGGAATACATTCCAATCAACTCTCAAGAAGGATCAAAAACAATAATTGCACATTGAATTGATCCCACTAAAAGAAAAGACACAACATGCAAAGTTACAACGGCTGTAGAAGCAAATAATGCCAAGTCAACAGTAGGCATACCAGCCACCAAAGGCCATAAACACAAATACAAAACCCTATCACATGATTCGTTTTATCCTTTCTTTTCCTAATTTTTAAATTTTGTAATTGTTTGATTTTATTTTGGCCCACAGTGCTTGCAGACCATTAATGATCAAATGATATGTTTGGAAAATATCTTGGAAAATTAAATAAGGTATATTCCAAGGCCTTTGGGGCATGGTCTAAGGATGAATTTATTTTTTCAAATCCCTACTTTCTCAAAAAGGTCCTCTTCTAAGGGACAATTGGATTATTATGGACAACTACAGATCTTTATGGCACATGGTTCAACCATCTGTTGTTGCCTTCTTGTGGAAAAAATAGTTTATTGATACTTTTCATGAGAAACCATCCCCTCTTTGCCTAGGGGATGCAGCAATCGTATCCGGTTGGACTGTTAATAGTCAAATCTGACTCTCATATTGAATGATAAATAAGAATAATATATTAGATGATGAATATAAAATTACAATAAGATTTCCTTTATAGGGATTTGAGGAAGCATATTGAAGGGTTATGCCCTTTCACTAATAACCTAATAATCTATTAATTTATAGATAATAATATTAATTAAATATTCATAGCATTGCCTTCCACTTAGGAAAGCTTTGTCCCCAAAGCTTGAGTATTTTCCTAATGTCGTCTTTTATTCTGGCTCTATGTCGCACTGATGACTTGAAAGTTGCGATTTTGGTTACGACCATTGCCTCATTTTGATTATTATGTCTGGGTATTTGCAATAAGTACGAACTTGGTGAAGTTTTGTTTACGCTATTTCTACTTGTTTGATTGCTTCTTTTAACTATGTTTGTCATCAATTGAACATGCTCAACATACATTACGACCTTAATTATTTTCGTGTTGTTATCCCCAACACATTTTGTGTCAGTTCCCTTGAACGGGCTCCTTGTGCTTATAATTCTCATAAGAACACTGGTCTTATCTTGTGTCTGATAGATATTATAGTTGCTTCCCTTGATGTTCTTTATAGCCGTCTTTGTGATGATATATGTCCTTCGTGTGTTTGTGATTGTGACATACTGGCCTACTCTATCTTCTTTTTTTTTATCAACTTGGGTGGCTTCTTCTACATGATTTTCACCCCCATCTACATTTACTTTAAATGTTTCATCCATAGTTTTCTTTATTTCATCTATGTTTTTAAGGATTCCCTCATGGAGATCTATGAATTCGTCACTCTTACTATAAGATGCCATGGACGTTTGTAGAATGCTATTTTGGCCTTTTAAGGTGAAATTTTGAATAATAATATATTAATATATTAATTAATTAATTAATTAATATTATTATTGTTATTTTTATTTTTTCATAAACTATATAATATTTTGTATATATATTTTTTTCTTTTTTTTTAAACAAATATTATAATATTAAATATAATATTTGATTTTTTTATAATAAAATATATTATTATAAATATATTATATTACAATATATTTGAATTAATATAATATATTATAATATATTGTTTGTTTTTTTTTATTTGGTTGCAGGTCGTGGAATGGAAAGGAGTGGTTAGCGGGAAGGTGGAGGTGGAGGCAGTTGTGTGGAGAGTTTAGAGAGAAGAAGGGCGATGGGAGTGAGGATGGGTGATGGGCAGGAGCTGGAAGGATGGTGATGGGTGGGAGGACGGTGTGATTGATTGGGAATGGCCGCGTGGGGAATAAGGGCAGAAGGTGCGAGATGTAGAGGAAGGGCGGCATGGAGGGTTTCACGTGGAGTGAGGTGGAGGAGGAGCACGGTAGAGTGTGGGAGACGTGGGAGGCAGGAGGGGCAGTTGGGGAAACATGCAGGTGGTGTGGAGGGAAGCGTGTAGGTGGTGTGGAGGGAAGCATGTAGATGGTGTGAAGGGAAGTGTTGGAGAGATGGAGATGGTGGAGCTACGTGCAGGTAGTAGCAGAGTAGCAGATGGGGAACGCGTGGAGAATGCGGTGGTGGAGTGGATGGGGAAATGGAAGGATGGAGTTTGAGGGAGAAGTGGAGAGCAGAGGAGCAAAGAAATCAGGAATTGATGAGCCGCGTCCGAGCGTATGTAGGAATTGATAAGCCAAGTTTGAGCTCAGAGTGCAGTAGCAAATCCGCTCTGATACCAAATGCAGCAACCGTATCCGGTGGGACTGTTAATAGTCGAATCCGACTCTCATATTGAATGATAAATAAGAATAATATATTAGCTGATGAATATAAAATTACAATAATATTGCCTTTATAGGGATTTGAGGAAGCATAGTGAAGGGTTATGCCCTTTCACTAGTAACCTAATAATCTATTAATTTATAGATAATAATATTAATTAAATATTCACAGCAGGGGAATTGAGGCTCTTTAATCAGGAATTGGAACTGCTTGTTAAAGCTTAAGTCAAATTCATCTTTCTCCACAAAATGTGGATTCCGTTCCTCCTAGGGAACAAGCTGATATGGCCACTTTTTTGGAATTTATAGGATGGGAATTTTCTTGTTTTCCTGTTGCTAGCTTTTCGTAACTCTATTTTTTTTGTGATGTAACTAACTATTTATTCCATGAAGTAATATGTGATACATTCAAAATTAAATAAAGACCTCGAATTATAGAAAGGCACCAAAATAGAAAAAAATCCAATTATTATGGGAATCACTACAAAGAAAAAACCCAGAATGAGAATCATTTTGCCCCTATATATGTGAATTGGTGTTCAAAGGTCCACAAGAATATGGATACTTGTACAACTCCACTGGAAGCTAAATGTTGTCTCCTATAAAACTTGTCATATCACATTTTTAGAGGAAATTTGACATTATTCCAAGCAAATCAAATTTCAACATTTCTTTTACTCCTTGAAACATGTTTTTAGATAACCCTTGCTCCCTTCAGGTCCCCCCAAGCTAACGCATAAGAGAACTTTCCACTTATTCACAGCTCTTGTTACTTTGTTTTATACAGCATAAAAATTTACATTGCCTGCATATTTCAGGATCTGCAATTCATAGCTTATCATTCTTTCTCTACTCAAGCTTGGAGAATCAACGCCATAAATAACTACAAAAAATATATGCTTCAAGAATTTTCTTACAAATTCTCTAAGCATGTAGGTGAAAACTTAATTTTCCTCCAATAGATGATGACAAGTGTAATTTAGAAAAGACTAGTTTCCAATGTCAATTGAGCTAACATTGCTAAGAATTTTATCTTCGACTTCTTCAAACTTGATTAGTTCATTAATTTTATTACTACTTAAAGCCAACAGAGTCTATTTAAGTGCAAACAAGGTCATATTTATTATAGTTGCTCCAGATTTCTTTTATCATCTATTGGCTACTTCCATTGCATCTACAAATGGATAGAACACTCTCAGTGTGGCAGTAGGTTTATTTTAATTCTAACTTAACTCGGATTATATTTTAACAATCACCCATCAACTTGAGTTCAACAGGATTTGGACAACGACATTGCAATGAGGAACACAGTTTGCCAATGGATATGTTGGAACTCAAGGATAAGAGTCATCTATAGGGTTTAGCACTATCCCAAGGACCCACTTTTCAATCAAAGGAGTCACCTGGAAGATGTCTATCTCAATTATCTGATAAGGAACATGACCAAGAACATGACATGCTGACGGGCTTTTTAATTGCCTTCTAATTATTTAGAAAACAACTAAAACAACTAAGAAGTGTACATTAATTGTCAACCCGGGGTTTGTTGAGAACTTGCGATTTACCATGCACTGTATGTGCAAACCACAATCTCCTCTTACATTGGTCTATCTACTTGAAGTTATAGTTCAATAACCCTGCTTACAAACAATGGTATGGCCAGTTACATTGTGTTGGCAAGGAACTAGCCATCTAAACAACTATTGAAACCAAATTGCAAGGAAAGTAAATCACATGAAAAGAAAGTAAATGCTAATACTAAATTCACACTTGAAAGTAAATTCTAAAACTACATTCACACTCTGCAGAAAAGTGAAAGTAAATTCTAAAACTACATTCACACTCTGCAGAAAAGTAAATCCTAGAACTATGTCACACTTTGCGGGAAAAGTAAATTCTAATACTATGTTCACACTATGCAAGAAAGTAAATTCTAAATCTAAGTTCACAACACACTTGACAGAAAGGT
Source organism: Larix kaempferi (assembly GCA_027924585.1). Taxonomy (NCBI): domain Eukaryota; kingdom Viridiplantae; phylum Streptophyta; class Pinopsida; order Pinales; family Pinaceae; genus Larix; species Larix kaempferi. Next base: position 9,189,182 of record BSBM01000196.1, read on the forward strand.
AAATTGCAGAAATAAAATCTAAAAGCTATCCTTGCCAAATACAAGTCACTGTTTATGATCCAATGGAGTAAATACCATTATTGCATTAAGCACATTCATTGTAAAAATAAACATTTAAATCACTGATCTATGGATTAAAATCAAACTCCAGAACTAAACTACATAATGAGAAATGCAAAATTATTTAATTGAAACAAAGCAACAAATTATAACTACATGACCATAAAATGAATAAAATCATGCTACAAAAAGAAAATAATAAAACTAAGAGCTATATGGAATCAAGATAAAATTGAAGTTATTCCATCATTAATTTGACTAATGCTCTAAGAGTCCTCCTCCTTAGAATGGAGAATGAACTCTTATTTATACATGATTTCTCCATAACAAATAATAAATGAGGATCCAAAATATCCTCAACAAATTCCTAAAAGTTTGGATCTCAAAACTAATTCAAAACTAATCCAATATCCTTACTAACTATATGCTATTTAGAATACCTTCAAAGTCAAATTCGAAGATAGGGATAGAGGCTATAATAAAATAGTCAAAACTCATCCCAAATGTCTCCTAACAACTTTTGACTTCTTAGGTCAATCATATATTTGATAGAGCTCTTCAAATCTTTGTGAATAAGCTAAATATGCACTCATGTCCACTTCCATTTACCAATTTTAATTTAACATCATGATTTGAGACATTTAAAAATAATAGAAATAATGGATTTATAAAAATCCATTACTCCTAATGAATATCTTTCTCCAAAGTTGGTGGTTGAAGGTAAATTTGAATTATTGACTTTCTGTAGCTTCTATAGGAGGTTCCGCGGCTTCATGTAGAGTTTATGCAGCTGCATGTAGAGGTTCTACAGTTGCTTGTAGAGATTCTGCAACTTCCTGTAGAGTTTCTGCAACTTCCTATAAAGGTTCTGCAGTTGCTACATAACTCCCTCAAATATTTTGTAGTTGCTTCCAACAATTGATTTCAATATTCAAAGCAAATACATAGTACACTAATTCCCTCAATGTTAGTAAAAAATCAAATGAAATACTAAGACATGCAATGGAAAAATAACTTGAGCATAAAAACTGGTATATGAGCACAAGAAGGGATTAGTGCACGAATATGGATGATTAAAATGGAATATATATAAAGTAAAATGATGATAAAAAGATGATAAATCCAAGGCCCATCATCTCCCCCAAACTGAAAATGTTGCATGTCCTCATGCAACCCTGTGTCAACCAAGTTGAATGATGTTCATTTTTAATGCAGGCCTCAAAAATTCATTGTCAACAAGCCACCACTAATGCATCTGATCAGCAAGAGGTATGAAATTTCATCCTAAACAATTCTCCATGCCAACAATAATGCAAGAAAAATAGATTTTGTAGCTAATGGACTGGCAATTTGTAGCTTTCAAAAAAATGTCATTTTTCCAAAAATATAAACTGGGTTTTACCAAACTTTGCAAGGGTGTTAGGAATGAAATTATACTTCTCCGAGACAAAAATTGGAGAAACCCACATCACGGTTTTCCAGAAAATGAGAAAATGATTGTAGGTGACTATGCTTGATTTCTTGAAAACCATGCATCGAATTGAGCTTAAATTTTCTGGATTTGTTCTTCTTGCATTGATACTTATCTCCACCAAGTTTCACGAAAAAACAATTCACCGTTTGTAAGATATTTGCAAGTCAATTTCTGCACTTTTCCAAAAATATGACTGAGTAAAAACATGGTTTATCCATCACAAATTTCTCTGTCTTTAGCACTTGGACCATTTATCTATATGAAAACACTGTAATAAGTGATGGATGAAGAGGTGCAAAGACATATTTTCATGGTATTACATAATCTATTTCATTATGACCATATCATGCCCAATTACTGTGCAAAAAAAGTAAAATTTGAAATAATAGTCCCTAACTTCTCATGTTGTTCCTGCATTTGCAATCTTTCTGGTGATGTGGTATAGAAAACCTTCAACTACTGCACCATAACCTGTGTAGTATTAACAACAATATTGTGGAGATAACTTCACTTCTTCTCTGCTTTTTGATGATCCATCATTTTCCTTTTATTTTGTGACCCTTGTCATCGACATTATAGTGGAATAACAACCAATGTGCATGTATAAGTAAAATAATGGCTTGACAACAGCAACAATTCCACCACATAAAAATATCATATCTTCATTGAAATTAATAAGCAATCCACTCGTTTTTATAATGCCATCATTTTTGTGCCAACCAGCATACCAACAAGAACAATAGACTATTCCAATTGAGTTGCTAGAATAAGGTAATTGGGCTATTTAAACTCATGGCACCAAATTTTCCCTACCCTATGGAGAAGATAAAATTATTTGTATACTAGTGGAAGTAGATAAACTGAAAAAACTTGCAATACCTCAACCAACATAGAGAACTTGCACCACTCCTATTGTTCGTGAATTATTTACCAGAGTGTAGAGCAGCCAACAAGGTTATAGCAATAGAGCATATTGACAGTAAGGAGAGCCATGCTTCAAATTTAAGAGGGTACAATGTGTAGGTTTTATAATGATACCATTAACTTGTAATAACCATATTTTCCCCCGAATTGAATAGTTTCCCTGTCCTCGGGGAAAAGAAGAAAGGAATGGCAAACATAAGCATAGGCATAGTCATTATATAAACAATTGCTACTAAAACACTGAGTACAGAGATAAAAACAAGTTCCCTTAGCATTTTGTGTTCCCTACAAATTTTTTCATCCAACACATCTCCAAATATTGAAAAGAAATGAATGATCATGGGTATCTCCTTCAGTTTATATCATTTTTAGGGATCTCCTTGAAAGATTTTCTTCAGCATCGACAACATAATAATTAAGAACAGAGATTTATTGCATGCAGCAATGTCACAATCATACTAGGGATGTTTTCAAATGCCATGTTAAGTGTGGCAGTCACAATGCTATCCAAAAATATCGTAAGGCTATCTTACAAACTACTATAGGACTTTACTAGTCTTTAGGGCAGATTTGCTTATGGTCTTGTACCCTTTTCAAGGATTGTAATCACTTAGGAACCAAACATTCCATGATACCTATTGGTATCCAATTTACTGGTGTAAATTAGACCTTAAGTTTATGTCAATCCGGAGTTTGTAAGACTTAGAGGCATATCCCAAATATAGAGACTCAGAGCTGGACTTAACTGGAAATTCAGTTTGCTTGTGAAATAAATCTATTGAATGCTAGAATGTTGTAACTTTAAAATGCAAAACCTCCCTTACAGAAGCAACTTCATTCAATCTCTTAGTTTAACCAGCAATTCATATATGAAATATTCTGAGATTAAAATGTTGAACCTAAATATTAAAAATGAATCACAATACAATGCCTAATATCTCACTGTTGAAAACAGACTACCATTGATTTCCTTTACAAGAAGACAATTCGCAATGTGTAACTATCTTTAGCAGTGCAACATCAAATAAGTAATGCAATTGATATGATTTCTACAGCGTTTAATCATTCAAATGAAAGAGCTCATAATCCTATTCCTATAATCTAACGCATTCTGCAATGTATAAGAAATCAAGTAAAACAAATCGAATCTATAGGTTTCAACTACAACATACCACACGCAATGATGCAGAGATAGGTTTGTAGGCTTGGCAAAGGGGGCCCTCCAATGCTTTGCTTACACACACGAAGAAAATCACATAACTCTAAAGCTCAATTGCATTCACCATGTGGAAATAGGCACACACATCAATTTATCGAATACTCCAGTCTTTATTTCAAAATCATGCGTATATCATCCAAGAAGTTTTTCTTTTACAAAACAAATAGTTATATATCCCTCGTTTCTGAACTAAAACGCTATATCTATGGAAAATTAATAATGATATTGGCAATAACAATCTCCCTAAATTCGAAATCACCCATCATCTCCAAGAAAATAGGCTAGATCGCTAGAAAATCGAACTGCCCTGTTTTTATGCTAGATGACTGCACAGGTGGTCATCGTTGACCAGCATTGACTCGCCACCTATGAGAAACATGCCACAAGTTTGTTAGAAGTTTAACCATCCTTGGACATCGAGGATATTCTTTCACTCTTTAGTTTGTGCCCAGTTGGCCTGCAAGTATCCAACCTGGGAGAGACTACGAAAAGTTAGCACATTCTGTAATTTTGAATAAAATCTTAATTTAAATGCCTTAAAAATGTCATAATTCACTTATTAAGAAGCAACGACATTTATACCTTTGACCAAGGTTTTGTGGATAAAATTAAGGTTTTATGGATCGAGTATGAAGATTCATGGAGAAAACTGGAAGGTATTTGGATGGCAAAATAGGTGAAAAATGGTTGCCAACATCTCCCCCAAGAGGGAGCTGTTGCATGTCCTCATGCACAAAAAAAATATTTCCAAATTTTTTTGACCCTGCTTATGTTCTAAACAAAATCTTGTTGCTGAAACTCTGCTTCTAATCCTCTGATGTACCTCTTGTCTGAGATGATGCATCTGTAGAAGTTTGAGCTGCATAAAGAACCTTCAGTTTTTCATACTCGGTCTAGTAAATCTTCTTTTGTTTATGCCATTTATATGCATGCTTGGAGATTCGTGCCCTTTGAAATTTAAGTTTCCTGTTCTTTTCTGTTAACTTTTCATTCCTCAATTCTAATTCTCTTACTTCCATTTTCAACTTATTAATCTTTTTACTGATTTTGGAAGTTTTCTTCTTTTCCATCTTCACTGAAGGCTGCTCAGAATTAGTATCCATATCTTCATTCTCTTGCACTAAATCTCCCTTCTTTTCTTTTTCTATAGTTTATTGCTCCAAGAAAGGAGAAGCTTGATCATCTGAAATTTCCTATCCTGGCTGCTTTTTTTCTTCTTTTTCTTGTTGATCATAGAAAAGATTTATCTTTTTAGTCTACTTTATCACTTCATCTGAAATCTTTTCAGTGTCTTGGGTACTTTTACTTTCATGGACTTGCCCTATCTCACCTGTTGGATCTTCTTCTTGGTTTTCCAAGGACTGTATGTATTCATACTGTTTTTGCTGGCTTTCATCATCCTCTTCTAGTGCTGACTTCTTTTGAGTTTGCTGATGTTTCCTTGGCTTCTTCTCATGAGTGGTGGAGATTTGATCTTGCTTTTGAAGCTTTCTTTCTTCTTTCATCATGCTCCTAGTTCTTATTCTTCTCTGAGGCTGTTTTGGGCTTGCTGCCTCAGAGTTATCTTCATCATCTGTGATTATTAACACATTTTCTTTCTTTTTCCCTTTAAGCAGTTTTGAGCTTGTTGCTTCAGGGTTCTGTTCTTCATCATTGGGGTATGTTATCATCAACAATTCGTCTTCTTTCAAGTTTTCTTCAGGTAGCTCTTCTAGCTCTTCAAACTGATTATGAATTATAAACTCTTGCCATGTCAACTTTTGCTTCTGTAACTCATATGTGATGATTATTTTAATGAGCCCACAATGGAAAAGGCTTGTTAGCTTGTCTTTTTCATGTTTTTTAACAGCCTTAGCCATCTTGGAAAGGCTTTGTAATAAAAAATGGGGCATGTTAATTTCACAATCACCCCTTAGGTGATGCAACATCTTGATATGATAAAGATACACAATGCTAAATCTTCCTTCACAGGTGATGAATCTTTGGATGATATATACTATTTCATCCCAGGGATGAACCAACCAACTCCTTGGTATTCCCTTCTTCCATTCCACTGAACCTGCCCTTGACCTACATAGAAAGGGTGTCCAGGCCTTCTCCTTAAATTGTTTTGTTTTAAAGAATCTTTCCCCCTGCCGTGGTAAGCCAATGATCTGTGCCAAATATCTTCAGACAACCTGAAACTCAAATGAGCCAGCAAAAGCTAGGCTAAAATTATCATTTTGCCCATCAAATTTTTCAAATAAAGACACCCATTGTTTCTTCTCGAAAATTTCCATGCATCTTTCATGAATGGCAGTGGGATCGAATTTCTCTGGTTCTAATCTAGGCACCATTTTACAACTTTAACAGGAAAAATCTTTTTTTTTATATGCAATGGAAGATTTCAAATAAGACTTAACCCTAGCTTATAACTCCAATTTCAAATTTTAAACTCTGTAAAATTTCTCCTTTCTTCAATCGTTCTTCTGAAAATCTGAATTGATAGCAAAAACCAGGGTGTTAAGCTTACCTAGCCTGCACGGTTCCTCGATTTGCACATTCTGAATGAAATACGCATCCTCATATCTGTATTTCTTCTTCTGTAATGCCAATGGTGTTTCTTTTCATCACTCCAAAATTCGTGCCGAGGATTTTTAAAGAAAGGAATATGCTTCAAGTTTCTGAGTTGAGAGACTGCGCTTTCCTCCACTGTAATGCAACCAGTGTTTCCTCCTTAGATTAATAGAAATCTGTCAACTCTTTTAATCAGCATGGATGTGAGGTTTGGGGAAGAGCAAGTCAGCTGGACAACCACGGATATATGAAATATCACTTCAAATTTTTGAATTTGTAAATTGTGCATCCCTATACATGGGCGAGATTCGTGGGAGGTAATATCAATGATTCCCTCCTTTTATGCAATGATGTTTTGAACAGGCCACTTAATTCCCCATTGATTAGCCACTTCACCCATGTTCCATGACCCCTTTTCATATACTAACTTTCTTTTTAACTTAATGCGTATCATGCAATAATGTCTTCATCTTAGAGTATATGAAAGAAAACATGAAAATATTCAAATTTCCTTGGTAAACAAAACATATATATATATTTTTGTTTCTTTTTCTCTGCTTTTTGTTGAAAAGACCTGCCTGTAGAATGCAATCTAGGTTTTGATCAGTCAAAAATTTCCTCTGAGATTGATCCTGGACACCATTTTGACACCTAGGGTAAGATAATGAGAAGTGAATGGGCTGCTGGCAAGGATTATGAAGGTGATAGAGTAGACAGTCAAGTTTATGAGGATAGGTAGGTATTTTTTTGTCATTATTTCAAAATAAAGAATCGTGCAAACTTTTAAAGCATAAAAATTAAAATTCTTACAGACTTTGCTTTGATATTCCCTTGTGCTTTTCTTGCTGCTTGATGTAGCTGATCTGCTTGTTTGTTGAAAAGAGAATTTGCATGTTCCTGGTTCACACATGTCCTTCCGATCTCTTCTTATTAAAAACTGTCTACTATCTCAGGTTCTTGTGTAAAAATTCCAATAAAATGTACTTCTTTTCAGGTCCCTTCTGCTGACTTCTGATGTTTTTATCTAAGATTCCTTCTGCAAGGCTGGAAGTCAGGTCCCTCTGCTAGGCTCCTTCTGCAAGACTGGAAGTCAGGTCCCTCTGCTAGGCTTTGAGGTCTGTGAAATAAAAGTTGAAATTTTGGCATTTGAAGAAGGCTTGGAGATAGAAAGCATGAAATGCTCATCCCCCCAGGCCTATGTATGAACTTGTCCTCAAGTCAATCAAATGTTTTATTTTACTTATAGTCATGAAAGAAATGATGCTGAAAAGTAAAAAAAATGTTGTTGGGAATTTTCAATGGCCAAGTATACTTGGTTTTTCAAGGAAAATTCGAGTTTATGTTGTGCCAATTGCCTGGTTTTCACAACTAAATGCCCTTTTTTTTGTGTTTTTTCTTCGAGTCAGAAAATGGCTAAGAAGAAAGTGAAGGAGAAACACTAGTGTGTTTGTCCAGCACTTCCATCTCCCTTTGCTGTGAAATCTGTTGTATGAAATTGTCTTTGCTAAGAGGCTTGGTGTAGAGTTTTAGCCAATGGCGATTGACCACAAATGTATGTGCTTCATCATCGATTGTTTGGAGTTTGATTGAGCCATTGTCATATACCTCTACAATTGCATATGGACCAAGCCAATGAGTTGTAAAATTGGCTTTGAAGTCTTTGAACTTTGAATCAAACAATAGGGCCCAGTCACCGATGTGAAATTGTTTCTTTTTGATAAACTTGTCATGCCATTGGGCTCTCTGTTGCTGTACCAAAATATTGTGTTCTACTGCTGCTTGTCGCATCTCATCTAATTGATTCAATTGTAGTATCCTTTCTTGTTGTGCTTCAGAAAGATTCATCCCCAAATCTACTGCTAACTTAAAGGTATGAATTTGAAATTCTATGGGCAACAGGACCTGCTTACCATAAACTAATTAATAGGGTGAAAAACCAGTACTGTTTTTCCAAGTGATACGATATGCCCATAAAGCTTCAGTAAGCTTAGTTGACCAATCCTTTCGATGCATCTGTACATTTTTGGTGATGATTCCTTCCAAAGTTTTGTTTGTAGACTCCACTTGGCCATTGGCTTCTGGATGGTAAGGTGTATATTTTCTGTGTGTAATTTTGTATTTGGTTGCGATCTCCTACACCAGTTTAGAAGTAAACTGTGCACCCTGATTGGTGATAATCTCTCTAAGAACCCCAAATCGGACAAAGATCTCTTCAAAAAGAAAGTTTACCACTGTTTGTTCCATGGCTCTTGGTAATGGTTTGGCTTCTACCCACTTTGTAATGTAGTCAGTACATACTAAAATGTACTTCTTTCCTTGTGATGGTGGATTGATTGGACCAATAAAGTCAAGAGCCCATTTTTTAAATGGTTCAATGAGGATTTGTGGCTGGAGTGGCATTTCATCAGATCGTACTAGCCGTCCCATCCACTGACAAGTATCATAGCTCCTAACATACTTCTTAGCATCCTTGAAAATAGAAGGCCAGTAATACCCCAAATTGAGTATCTTGTATGCTGTTCTTTTCTCTGCAAAATGGCCACCACACGGTTCATCATGACATGCTTTCAAAATATCTAAAACTTCATCTTGTCATACACATCTCCTAATAATTAGATCATATCCTGTGTAAAAGAGATCGCCATTGACCCATAGGTGTCTAGCACTTTGTTTAATAATCTTTTTCTTTTCTTTGGATGACATAGATGGAGGTAGCTGTCCTGATGATAAATAATTGGTGATATCAGCATACCAAGGAGTGATAACAGAAATTGCAAACAAGTGTTCATCAGGGAAACTATCTAAAACAGGAACAACCTCACCAGAATTGTGTAAGCGAGACAGGAAATCTGCTACTTGATTTTCTCGTCCAGGCTGATCTAAAACAGTGATATGGAACTCCTGCATTAATAGTAACCATCTTGTTATCCTGCCATTAGTAATAGATTTATTCATTAAATATCGTAAAGCGGAATGATCTGTGTGGACAAAAATTTCGTAGCCAGTAATGTAGTGACGAAATTTGTTCACAGCATGGACTACTGCCAACATCTCCTTTTCAGTCACTGTATAATTCAATTCTGTAGGTGTTAGATTTTTCCTAATAAAATAAATAGCATAATTCATGGTATGCTCTTTTTGTCCCAAAGAAGCCCCTATTGCAGTATCAGATGCATCAGTAGAAATATGGAAGGGAAGCGTCCAATTTGGTCCCCTTAGAATGGGAGCAGCTGAGAGCTTCTCTTTAAGTGTCTGAAATGCAGATTGACAGTTAGTATCCCATTTGAAATGGACATCCTTTGAAAGTAATTTAAACAATGGCAGAGCTATCTTACTGAAATTTGCAATAAATCTACGATAATAGCCTGCATACCCTAGAAAGCTTCTCACATCTGTTTGAGTGGTTGGTGCAGATAGATTTACAATAATGTGAATTTTGGCAGGATCGACTTTTATTCCAGATGAAGAAATGTGATGTCCTAAAACTATCCCTTCAGTCATCATCATAAAACACTTTTCATTGCTTAGGGAAGGATTTGATTGAACACACCTTTTTAAAATTTTCTCCAAGTTTGATAAGGAATCTTCGAAGGTATATCCATGCACAGAAAAATCGTCCATATAGACCTCAACACATTCATGAATTAGATCTGCAAAAATGGCCAAGACTTCTCTCTGAAAGGTAGCTGGGGCGTTACATAAACCAAAAGGTAAAACTTTGTAGGTATATGTACCCCAAGGACATGTAAAAGTAGTTTTGTCCTGGTCTTCTTTTGCAATGTTAATTTGATTATACCCGCTGAAACCATCTAGAAATGAAAAATAGTTCTTCCCAACTAGGGCATCGAGCACTTGATCAATAAATGGCAATGGGAAATAATCTTTTAGTGTTGCCTTGTTTAACTCTCTGTAATCTACACATATCCGCCATTTGCCATTTTTCTTAGGAACAACAACTAAGCGAGAAACCCATTGGCTATTAGAGATAGGGTAGATAAATCCTACCTTTAATAACTTCTGCAATTCTTCCTTAACTATTTCTTTTAGTATGGGGTTCATTCTATGTTGAGGTTGTCTAATAGGTTTGATTTTATCATCTGTATAAATGTGGTGAGTGCATGTTTCATGATGAATGCCGGGCATGTCAGTGTATTCCCAAGCAAATGCATGAGAATATTTATTCAGTAAGATAATCAACTAGTCTTCCTGTGATGTGGTAAGATGTGCACTGATATGCAAGTGTTTTCCTGGACTAATTTCAACTGTTTTGCTTTGGACATCAGTGATTGAATGAACATTAAAAATATCATGAAGTGCTAATGCTAAAGAATGTATTGTGCAATTTTCCTAAAAATTTTGTCCCAAAACCTGATCTGTGATAGCATATTGCATGTCTCTTAATTCCTCACAGATATTAGGTTCAGCAACGAAGTAATCTAGCAAATCTTCGTTGTTGTCTTCTTGAAAATCAAAGAACTGATTGATACTTAGGACAAGCTGAATGATTTCGTTTTCCTGTTCTTTGGTTTCATTGATCCATGACAACTGATCTGATACAGAAGGTCGCTGGGCAGAAGGATAAAGTGTGATTTGTTTTCTCTCTGTCCCATGTGAAATGAGCATGCTTCCTAACCTACACCCTATAAAAGCATCAGCTGTTTCCAACTAGGGTCGGCCAAGAATCAAAGGATTCCCTCCTAAATTAGACTTTGGTTGCAGCACTATGAAAGCTACAGGATACTCCCAGGAATCTAAAGAAACAATGATATCTTCTAAGATCCCTTCAGGTGTGATTTTAGACCTGTCAACTAGTTCTAGAATTGTAGTGGTTGGTCTGAGATTTGTCAAGTGTAGATATTCCATTGTTTCTAGTGTCATGACATTGATAGAAGCACCTAAGTCAATCCGTGTTTTTGGAATTGAAAAATTGTTGACAGTTATTGTGACCATTGGGATTCCTAGATCAACGTATTTTTCAATAAAAACAGTGTTAAACATTAGTCCTGCTAATTTTCCTATCACATGAATTGTTGGTGGATCCTTCCTTCTCTTATTGAGACATAATTCCCTAACGGCTTTCGTATAGATTGGAATATCCTTTATAGCCTGCAGTAGGGGAATTTTGACACATATGTTGGTTAACTCATTCAAAACATCAAAATCAGGTAGGGGAATTGAAATTTTTTCTTTGACCAACCTCTCTGGAAAGGGAGGTATGTGAGGTACTAATGTTTTCCCTTTTTTACTGTGATTTTCTGACTGTGGTGTTCCCATATTTGATTTTTTTGAAGTTTTCTCATTTTCTGTTTGTTCTTCTAAGATAACAGGAGATTCTTTTTGTAAATTTTTCCCAGATCTTAAATTGATATTTTGAAGTGGGAGGATTGAGTAGGGGAGTGTCGTTCCTTCATCAACATTGTACATGGGTTTATCCATTTTATTATTTGGATTTGGTATTGGCTGGGCTGGCAATTGTGTTGGTCTAGGTGGAGGCTGGTTGGATGGAAATTGAAGTTGTTGAGGTTGTTGGCCTAGTTGAGGAGCAAAATTGGGTTGTTGGAAAAATGGGGTTTGATTCTGTTGATATTGGGGGTATGCAAAAGGTTGTTGATAAGGCTATGGGTAGGCCTGTTGGTATGTCTGATTACCATGAGTATACCCTCGCCAGTTTGAAACAGGTTGGGATTGTTGTTGTTGTTGAGGAGACCAAGTTTGCCAGGGCATGGGTGCACTCCATGAATTTTGAACAGGAGTTTGATAAGTTGAATGAAACTGCTGCATAGGATCTTGAGACATACCTGAAAATTGTGGCTGCCAAGGTCTTCGTTGTCCCATAAAATATAGAGGCTCCATGCTTTGATTCTCCTCCATTCGAGCAGCCTGCAATTCTTTCAATCTGGGGCAATCATCAGTTTTATGATTTTCAGTACATAAACCACAAATTTGAACAGTATTCAGAGGGCATTCTCTTAATGGATGTTTCTTTCTACATTTAGGGCAGAAAATAGACAAGGCTTGATCTTGTTGGTTTTGTTGTTCTTGTCTCTTCTTGGTTTTTGATGTTTCGACTTGTTCTCCCAAGGTACTCAATAAATCAGTCTTAAAATCTTCTAACAAGTTCCCAAGTTCAGCTCTGTATATTCCACTAGTTGCAGATTTTGTTACTTTGGAAGTTGCATCTCTCTTTCCATTTTTGGCTTTTCCTCTAGAATACTTTTGACATAAGTCTATAATCTCTTTGAATGGTAGATAGGAGATGTCACCTTTTCCCATAACATTCAAAATATCCAGATATTCTTCTTTTATTCCTTTCAAAAAGATTGTACGAGTGATCTCAGATGTCAAAGAATTGTATTTAGATTTTTGCAAGTTATATGAGAATCTTTCAAGATACTCTTCCAAGCTTTCATCTTCCTGTTGAAACATTCTAAAAATATCATCTTTTGAATCTTTTGATCTACAGTAAGCTTGGTATTTCCTAAGAAATTTTTTTCTCATATCATCCCAACTGGTTATTGAATGCTCTCCTAGCCCCATGAACCATTTCAATTCAGCTGCCTTAAGAGTAGCAGGGAAGAGACTAAGTTTGTGGGTGTCATCAGTATACCCATAAGTACGACACAATATATCAAATTCAAATAAGAAAGAGTTTGGGTCTTCAGAATTCATGCCATAGAAATTTGGTAGAACAAATGGTGGAATGTTTTTCATCCTTACTTCTTCTCCTGGTATGATACTAGTGTCCAGGATGGGAAATTTAAAAGTGGTTTCTTGATCTTCTTCTGCTCTCTCTTCCATTTCATACCTTCTCTCCTCTTCCCTTCTCTCTTGTCTTAGTTTATTTTCAATTTCTAACCTTCTCTCATACTCCCTTCGCTGTTCTGCAGTTGGCCCTTTTAATGTTTCTCCTTCAGCCATTTATCTTCGTTTATTTTCAATCTCGATCCTACGTTCGTATTCCCTACGTTGCACGAAGGTGAGTCCTCCTTTCTTAAATGTTTCCTCTTCAGTCATTTCAAAAGTATCAACAGTTGTAATGATTCCTTTATGATCAGTTAAAGAAGTTCATGTTACTTCTATTTTTGGGGGGTTTTTGATAAATCTTCCTTTTTCATCTTTTTGTCTTGACATAAAACTAAAACCTACTCTGTGTTTTTGAATTTTTTTTTCTTTTGAATAAGAGAACTAAGTTTCTTAAGTCTGCTTCTAAAATGCCTCCCCGACAACGGCGCCAAAATGTTGGTATCCAATTTACTGGTGTAAATTAGACATTAAGTTTATATCAATCCGGAGTTTGTAAGACTTAGAGGCATATCCCAAATATAGAGACTCAGAGCTGGACTTAACTAGAAATTCAGTTTGCTTGTGAAATAAATCTATTGAATGCTAGAATGCTGTAACTTTAAAATGCAAAACCTCCCTTACAGAAGCAACTTCATTCAATCTCTTAGTTTAACCAGCAATTCATATATGAAATATTCTGAGATTAAAATTTTGAACCTAAATCTTAAAAATGAATCACAATACAATGCCTAATATCTCACTGTTGAAAATAGACTACCATTGATTTCCTTTACAAGAAGACAATTCGCAATGTGTAACTATCTTTAGCAGTGCAACATCAAATAAGTAATGCAATTGATATGATTTATACAGCGTTTAATCATTCAAATGAAAGAGCTCATAATCCTATCCCTATAATCTAATGTGTTCTACAATATATGATCTACTCGTTCTGCAATGTATAAGAAATCAAGTAAAACAAATCGAATCTACAAGTTTCAACTACAACATACCACACGCAATGATGCAGAGATAGGTGTGCAGGCTTGGAAAAGGGGGCCCTCCAATGCTTTGCTTACACACATGAAGAAAATCACAGAACTCTAAAGCTCAATCGCATTCACCATATGGAAATAGGCACACACAACAATTTATCAAATACTCTAGTCTTTATTTCAAAATCATGCGTATATCATCCAAGAAGTTTATCTTTTACAAAACAAATAGTTATATATCCCTCATTTCTGAACTGAAACGCTATATCTATGGAAAATTAATAATGACATTGGCAATAACAATCTCCCTAAATTCGAAATCGCCCATCATCTCCAAGAAAATAGGCTAGATAGCTAGAAAATCGAACTACCCTGTTTTTATCCTAGATGACTGCATAGGTGGTCATCGTTGACCAGCATTGACTCACCACCTGTGAGAAACATGCCACAAATTTGTTAGAAGTTTAACCATCCTTGGACATCAAGGATCTTCTTTCACTCTTCAGTTTGTGCCCAGCTGGCCTGCAAGTATCCAACCTGGGAGAGATTACGGAAAGTTAGCACATTCTGTAATTTTGAATAAAATCTTAATTTAAATGCCTTAAAAATGTCATAATTCACTTATTAAGAAGCAACGACATTTATACCTTTGACCAAGGTTTTGTGGATAAAATTAAGGTTTTATGGATCGAGTATGAAGATTCATGGAGAAAACTGGAAGGTATTTGGATGGAAAAATAGGTGAAAAATGGTGCCCAACAACACCTACTATGCTCATAAAGCAATCCCCGTTACTCTTCAAAATTATGCCATGAACTGAAGGCATGATATTCTCTATAAATTGCAGACTTCAGAACACTACCAATATTCATTTCCCATAAACAAAACCTGTGTCAATAAAAGCACAACTGACCTTACTTCTTCCCATGGGTTGTGGTCTCTTAAGTTTGGACTCATCTTCAAGTTTTGAAGAATCTGCAACAATATGTTCCAATGATCCTTTGTTGGCAGGAGTGGCTCTATCTCAAGGTGCTCAATCTGACTATCCTGTGTTAAACCCCTTCTATTTTCCACCCTCTTGTATGACAGTAGATTTTTATGTAGGAATGGCTTCTACAACATCTTATTCTACTGTAGGTTCTCATGGCCAGCCTATTCCTTTCTTTCCTGTAGTGTCTTTGGCTTGTAGATGAGCTTCTCCCCTTTTTCCTACTGTTGGTTCTTGTGTGACAATAGTAAGTTTCTTCTTCCAATAGTTTATTTGGCTTCTGCATTAGATGGTATTTTCTTCTCATTGATGGTTCTTGTGTGGCAACAGTAAGATTTCTTATTGTTGGTTCTTATGTGACAACAATAGGGCTTATGTATCAACATCATTTTATGCTTGGGTGTTAGGAGATGTCGTATTGGACTTAGCTAGGTAAGTAAATATGAGATAATGTTTAAATGGAAGGATGAAGGTTTGGGTTGAGCAAGGATGGTAGGGGCTAGGCAAGAATGATTATGAATGGACAAGAGAGGTAATGGTGTTCCCCTTCTCCCAAACTAAAAGCTTTTACTACCCTTGGAAATATAGGTAGAAGTATGGAAAAAGACTCAAGTGCATTTCCAAATACAAATCCATAACATTCAATGAACTTGACTAACAATACGAAAAAGAAGAATACTTTTACCTACCTACGAATATCATGAAATATGCAACAACATCCTGAGAAGGATGAGATCTGATGTGGTACACAATGGTGTAGAAACTGGCAAGAAAGAGCAATGTGGAATTCGGAGCTTGGATTTGGAGATGAAAAATGATCTTCTGATGTAGTAGCAAATCTTGGAAACTTTATTTAAAGAGCATGATGGAATACTTTATTTCTCACTTATTTGCAAACCTTGTCTGCCGACAACCTGGTTTTCATACAAGATTTGTCTAACTGCGCCCAGAGGGTTTTCACAATCAGAAACTTTTTATTCTCGAGGGATGCCCACGAGCAAGCTGGTTTTCAAGCATTCCAAGGTATGATGGTTCCTAAAACAGGTTTTTACCATCAAATTTTATTTGGAAAGGGGGTATGGAGTTGAGGGAGCTTGACATTGTAAGTGAGCGAAGCTTCTTTATTGTGTGGGTTAGGGATGGATGGAGTAGAAAGTCATGGGAGTAATGCAGTGGTGGAGGATGAAGTCAATCTGATGATAGTGGTGATATAGATGATGTTCATGAGAAAATATTATCAACCACATAAGGAAATGAAATATTTATTAACTTCAGTAGGCATGCATATCAAAATGGGAAAATGAAATACATAAGCATACCCTGGCGCTAGTGAATGAGCATGATAAATCATTGGTCTTTCGAAAGGATTCTTTTTAGAAATCAGGGATGTGGCAATGGGAATGTGGGAATGGCACTAGACCTCTAGAACATTGGCCTTTAGATTCTTCATATGTCTCATTCTGGATCCATTTTCCATCTTTGATAAAAAAGTCTTTTTGTTGTTGTCTTTTGGTGAGACACTGCTGGATTAGGCTTCTAGGAACTTGAGCTTCAAAAGTAGCACATATTATGATAATGAATCTTCATTTTTGGATGTTTGGAGATAATTCTTAGTGGCATTAAATTTGGTCTTCATGAATCACTCATGCATAGATTAACCTTCTTTAATCTTCCAAGGACCTGCAAAAAAAATTGGCACATACCTACAATAAAATGTGAGCTCATGGAAGAAGAGAGGTGATCAGTCCCTCTTAATCCAAAACATATGCAAGATAAATACAACAAATTCTTATAAAACAAATCCAAGGAAGATAAAACAAACAAAAATTCACTTTTTACCTGTTGGAGTGCGATGGCCAGCCTAGACTGCCCAATAGTATTTTGTTAATAACTTCTTCATTTCACAATCGATTTGAGTGATTCCAAATCCAAATTAAAGTGGATTCATAGGGATAAATTCAATAGAAACATGTTTTGAAAATTCATTAATATGGTATTTCAAATCTACTAAAGAACATCATGTAAGATAGGTTGGTTTTCAATTTCCAGCCTAGACCAACAGTCATTAATTTGAGCATACATTTTTCGTTTTTTGATGGATTGAATTGATTCAAATTGGAGGTTAAAGTAGGTTCTCATATGTACTTCCAATAGAAATAGGTTTTTAATGCAATAAGAATTTATGGGTCGAATATGCCAAAGTACAACCGATGAGACAGAGTTTCGGGAGTGCTGATTTAGGATAAGCAGTTAGTATTTTGGGCATAAATTCCTCATGTGATATCGTATTTGAGTGATTCAAATTTATTTGTAAACTATATTCATAGGAGACTATGCATTAGAAGCAGGTTTAGAAAATTCATCCATTTAGGCACCCACAAATTGACTGTCCCAACTGTGTTATTGAGCTGACTACCCCACACCCAGTCAGTATTTTGACTATATCTTTTCCGTTTGATACCCAAATTGAAAAATTCAAATTGGGTTAGAAACTAGATTCAAAGGGCTACTTTTTATAGAAACAGGTTTTAAAAATGTGTCCATATGGTCTCTCAAAGCTTGATTGTCCTGACTGTGTTTTTAGTAAGTCCAACATGCCAAAATGCCTAAATAGCCAATTTCTTAATGAATGATGATTTAGATGGGAGTGAATGTTTTTAGGGATATAATTTCAATGTAATACATCCAAATAACAAAAAAACAAAAATACAAACCTTGAGTTGACCTAGACATATGTTTTTGAAGGTTCTGCAACTAAGCTACAGATCCTCAAAAATTGAAAAGTTTGCAAGATATGAATAAATGATTATAGTCAAACTTCAAAAATTGTATTTTAGTGCTATGGATGTATTTTTATAAATTGAATAACATATTACATACCCCTTTTGAAAATTTTTGAGTCTTGTGTACTCTTTCTTCAATGGCTTCCCCTCGAATCCTCTTGAATCCTTCAATAGAATATTCATTCACCAAGTCTCATTCCTCTTTCCAAGCTTTCCGCAAAAGACAAATTAGTAATATGTGTGGCTCTTATTGCACCACATAATCATCATCTTGAATCTTTGATTTTATTCATGAAAATAGAAGGCATAAACAAATCTACTGCTATTGCATAAATTATTAACATGGTTCAGATTTGCAGAGACTTGCGGCGGGCTATTACACTATAGCAATGCTACATTGAGGTCGTCTTTGCGTCTTACTTGTCTCTACGCCTCCATCCTTCAAATAAAACATGTGCATGTATAATGAAAAAAACAAATAGCTCACTACCAAAAAAAAATTTACTCAAGCAAAAAGAGGAAAACTTCTCACACAAAAATAACTATGTCAACCAAGAAAGGGGTTACAATGGTCGTGGTAACTCCCCGACAATGATGCCAAAATGACAAGCTTTTTAATTTCCTTCTAATTACTTAGAAAACAACTAAGAAGTGTACATTAATTGTCAACCTGAGGTTCGTTGAGAACTTGCGAATTACCGTGCACTATATGTGCAAACCACAATTTCCTCTTACGTTGGTTTATCTACTTGAAGTTGTAGTTCAATAACCTTACTTACAAACAATGGTATGAACAATTACATTGTCTTGGCAAGGAACTAGCCATCTAAACAACTATTGAAACTAAATTGCAAGGAAAGTAAATCACATGACAAGAAAGTAAATGCTAAAACTAAATTCACAATTGAAAGTAAATTCTAAAACTACATTCACACTCTGTAGAAAAATAAATCCTAGAACTATGTCACACTTTGCGGGAAAAGTAAATACTAATACGATAAATTGCATAAATAAAATCTAAAAGCTATCCTTGCCAAATACAAGTTACTGTTTATGATCCAATTGAGTAAGTAACATTATTGTATTAAGAACATTCATTGTAAAAATAAACATTTAAATCACTAATCTATGGATTAAAATCAAATTGTAGAAATAAACTACATAATGAGAAATGCAAAATTATCTAATTGAAACAAAGCAACAAATTATAACTACATGACCATAAAATGAATAAAATCATGCTACAAAAATAAAATAATAAAACTAAGAGCTACATGGAATCAAGCTAAAATTGAAGTTATTCCATAATTAATTTGACTAATGCTCTAAGAGTCCTCCTTAGAATGGAGAATGAACTCTTATTTATACATGATTTCTCCATAACAAATAATAAATGAGGATCCAAAATATCCTCAACAAATTCCTAAAAGTTTGGATCTCAAAACTAATTCAAAACTAATCCAAGATCCTTACTAACTACACGCTATTTAGAATACCTTTGAAGTCAAATTCGAATTTGGGGATAGAGGCTATAATAAAATAGTCAAAACTCACCCCAAATGTCTCCTAACAACTTTTGACTTATTAGGTCAATCATATATTTGATAGAGCTCTTCAAATCTTTGTGGATAAGCTAAATATGCACTCATATCCACCTCCATTTACCAACTTTAATTTAACATCATGATTTGAGACATATAAAAATAATAGAAATAATGGATGTATAAAAATCTATTACTCCTAAGGAATATCTTTTTCCAAAGTTGGTGGTTGAAGGTAAATTTGAATTATTGACTTTCTGTAGCTTTTGTAGGAGGTTCTGTAGCTTCATGTAGAGTTTCTGCAGCTGCATGTAGAGGTTCTACAGATGCTTGTAGAGATTCTGCAACTTCCTGTAGAGTTTCTTCAACTGCCTATAAAGGTTCTGCATCTCCTACAGAACTCCCTCAAATATTTTGTAGCTGCTTCCAACAATTGATTGCAATATTCAAAGCAAATACATAGTACACTAATTCTCTCAATGTTAGTCAAAAATCAAATGAAATACTAAGACATGCAATGGAAAAATAACTTGAGCATAAAAACTGGTATATGAGCATAAGAAGAGATTAGTGCATAAATATGGATGATTAAAATGGAATATAGATAAGGTAAAATGATGATAAATCCAAGGCCCGTCACCTGCCTATGATTGTTCCATAAAAAATAAATAGAGCAAAACAAACAACAAAAGTTCTGGGAATTAACTGTACTTCATCTGTGGAGGTTGAGGAGTTATGTACTTCCAAAAGGATGAAGAACTTGTCAAGATTGAACTTCAAAAATATGAAGGTTGCACAAATACAAGAGGCGAATCATCAGTCTTCCTCACCAAGTCACCTACTTCAGAAAAGGCCAATGTGAGAAAGAGGTAAGCTTCTTGGATCACGGTTCAATTGTAAAAGTGCAATAGGATCCACCTGAATCATCCCAGCTATCTGTCAATGTAACATTAGATTCTCAAAAATCTCGAAGTGTTGCAGCGTCAAAACTTTTGGAGAATGGGGTAGGGTAATTTGTACATGTAACACAATCATCTGTGCATAGTCAAGGTAGAAGGATAAAAATGAAAGAGCACTTTTCACAAGAAAAAGTTTCTCAAATCTAAAGATCTCAAAACTGTCAAATCCAACAGAGTCAGTTGTGGGATTATCTTTTAAAATATCTGGCTTGGATTTTTCCAATATGGAACAAAAACAAGTGAAGAATTTTAAATGTAATCTTAGTTCACAGAAAATGAAAAAAGTTGCACATATAATGCATGACTCACTGAACGTTGAAGATGTTACTAAGGATGATGTTTGGAAGAAAACTCATAATCCTGATTCTAGCAAGGAATCTCACAAGTTTTTTTATGATGTTGGATCCACCAGTAATTGAGCTTATAGCATAAAGATCGGGGATTACATGAGTTATAAAGCACAACAGTTTTGTGCAATAGAAATCTCTTCTCTCGGCGGGGAGGCAAGAGAAAACTCTAATTTATTGTCAATAGGAGTTATAGCCATTGAATACGAACCAAACCATTTAGGAACCTCTTTAAAGATTGGTCGAGCTTAAATGGCTAGTGAAATTCAAGCTCAACTTGATTCCATAGTTTCCACTATTTGTGAAGCTTAACAGATGTCCTGTGTAGGGGGAGAAGTTGCCATTGATGAAAATATGAAACATTGCATTCTTAAAGACACAATTGTTGATTTGATAGGTGATTCTTCTCGTTCATTAGAGTCTCTGAGTAACCAACCATCAGATCAACAAGATGCTATAAGTGAAGGTATGGGAAATCAAGTTGCTGCTAATCTATCACTTGGCCAAAGAAAATGTTTAAGTGAATTATGTGGAGCTGTTAAAAACCAATTAAATTCATGTTCATCAGGAGAACATGCAGATATATATGTAGATGAGTGTCTGGGAAAGGGCACTGCGCCTCAAAGCAATTTACAGGCACAACTTATTTCTGTGAAGCATGCATTAAAGGATAGAGTATCAACCATACCATTACACAATCATACGAAAAAATTATCTATTCAAAAGGACATATCTTGTGCTGATTCTGAGAATGGTGTTGTTGCAACATTGAAGCCATTTAATGAGAATCCTATATCAGATTCAATAGACCATATTACAGATACAACTAATATTTGTTTAATGACATCTAAATATTTTGAGAGTCACTATATTTTTCATCATTTCAAACAACTTGAGTCACCTACAATTTCAAAAGAAATTATTGCCTTGAACTCAGACAGGATCATAGTTTCTTTAGTATCTAATGATAGTAATTCTGCCAACAAACCTGTCATATCATCTGAACTGACTGCTGAAAATGAAGGAGCTTCAACGCTAAGTTTGAGAAACTTAAATGAGGGGCCTCCTGCAATGCCTCAAAGTTTTGTATTTTTGCAAAGAACTATACTTGTTAATTCCATCCATACATCTTCCTGTACTACGCCTGTAGGTCTCCCACTGACATCACAAGGAAGCTTATTTCAAGAAAGAGCCATGTTACTGCAGGACTCTCAACTTGTTGGAAACAAAGACTGCTCTTTTGGTACAAGGATGAGCTTGAATTCAGTGGTTTTTGGTTGTTACAATTGATTTAGCGAGATCAACAAGAATTAACTATCTCTAATTGATTTATTCTTTTCTTAAAGAAGAAGATATGAGGTCTTCTTTTTTGTGAATAACCCAACTGATAGCAATTACGTGGTCTTGGGTTTTCCATGCATGGTCTTTTATCCTGGGCCCTGTACAATATTCAACTTGTCAAACCAAGGAAAGTTTCGGCAAGAAATCTTTACATTCTCTGAATAAAGATATCTACATATTTAGTTCTATATGAAAAAAAAAACATCCAAAACCTCTTTCTACCTTCCTCATTTAGGTTAACCTTAACATTGTTCGATGCAATGACTTTAAACAATTCAAGCAACAAAATAAAAACAATGCACACAAGTACAGTATTCAAGCAACAGAATAAAAGCAAGGTAGATAAGAAATCAGAGTATTCAAGCAATGGAAGAAAAACAAGGCAGAGAAGAAATCGTTTTAGAACCTACGATTTATCTTCCTATGGCAACTTAGTCTTTACATTTGACTTCGATGCTCCTTCTTATGGTTTGATTTTGCCTCTGAGCAGTGCCTCTTTATTTTCTCTTTGTTTTCTTTAGTGTAAAGTTGATTGTGATAAATTTGTGATGTGATTCTCCTTTCTCCACGACTTGCTTGTTGTTGAACTCCTTATTTTTGAATATTTGAATGCCGAAAAGAAATTATATCATTTAATTTCAATTTCACACCTGTCTTGTTGTTGGAAGAGATGTGTTTATTGCAAAAGAATGCTCAGTCTAAAAAGGTAGGAACCATATGAACTCTTGCAATTCTTCTTTATTTATATTCAGTTAATGCTTATATGGCGAGTGTTGAAAGCCACAATCATCACCAAGTCATTGACAGTGTGCCAATTTCCAGAAATGTTTAAAAGAAAATGTCACTCAAAGCAAACAAATGTCAAGATGCATCATAACATGCATTCCAGCTTCTAAATGTCCATTGGTGAATACACACATTTGCTAAACGTTCTGTCCGAAGCCTTCAGTGAAGAAGAATGTTAAATATTGAAACCAAAATATATAAGATCACCAAGCACCAAGCTCATAACGCTGATGAAAACCAATTTCCAGTTTTATAAACAGCGTTCCAAATCGCCAGGTTACACTTTGAAAAGCAAACATGATCATGAGCCTAGTCGTCTATCTAGATGGAAATTAAAGAAAGAAAGGTGACATATTTGGTGAAGATTATAAAGAGCATTAACGTGGCCTATCACAATAGGTATTTTTAAACTGTTTTAACTTAGACAAATCTCTGCAAATACAGAATTTCACTCTGCAAAGACGGAATTTATCATTATTGTAAAAGGAAGTTGGCTCATGCTTCAGTAGGACTAAAAACCCGAAATGCTTAAGACAGACCTTATGGCGGTTTGTTGATGAGATCCAATCCTCATATCTCTTACTCTCCAATTATATCTTACTGTTATTCACATTGGTATCGAGTACCAAGGGATAAATTTCATCCAAATCATTCATCAGATGCCACGAAGAGGCACTGTAATACATTTGATGTTTGGCAACTTTTTGAGACAAATGGTCAAACCATATCCCATATTTGTAGCAGTTCGATGAGCATTTTTAGGAAGTCTTCTATAATGTGGCGGAGCATCTAGAGATTCATATTGTTTCCATATTTTAAGGAATCCATAGTTTTTGTTGATAGGGTATATATCAAGCAGAAATTGACGCTTAAAAGATTAACCCCAAGTTTTCAAGCAGTCAAATCACTTTCCTCCAAATCATAGTTTTATAACAGTTTTCTCTATTTCATAGCTTCGAGGATGTCAAGTCATCATCGAATATTATCTGCAGTTGGTTTAACCTAAACACTTGTCAGCTAATATTCTTTGGATGGCTCGGGATCCATATCAAACAAAAGTTCAAGTCAAACAAATTCTTTCAGAAATAGGGCACCAAATCCCTCATTAGTTTCTGAGTTGTCGAGATTATCTGCTTAGAACTATTTTTGGAAAGAGTATCATTGATCATGTAAGTTTTTAGTATTTTATTATGATGTAATATTATAAATAGGCAAAAAAGAGGATCGTTAGGTAGCAGGTTCAATCTGAGGCTTGAGAGGGGACTGGGGAATGACAGAAAAGCTGTGTATGTTTTTATTGTAAGCATGAGGGCATGATGTCTTTTCATTCCGGTTCAAAATGTTAAATTTCTTTGTCTACAACAAGGATCCCTAACTAAGTCCATTACCCATTCCGAAAATAAAACTTAATAACGGTATAACCCCACCCATAATATGATCCCAAGAGAACTTCAAAACACAGAGATTAAATCCAATCACAAAATTTCAGTTATAAATACACACCTGGAGGATGGTCTTGTTTAAACAATCTCTTTGACATGGATCTCTTCGCCGCAACATAATATGTTGACAGTGCAACTGAAGTATCTCCAGTCGAAGCACAACCTGTCTGCACCAACGATGGGCTTGTTCATCTTCCTCAGCCTATTGACCTTGCTAACAAGCATAATCATCCCCAAGTCCTTAAAATCAAATCCATGTGTGACCGATCCTACATATCATTCATGTTCAATATATCTTTCCCATACATTTTGGCCCAGAACAGATTAGAAGTCTACACTAACAATATTATCATTATCTATTTCAGGTAGAACCTATTTGTTTTCACTCCAAACCCCTGACCCATAAGGCCAAGTGGAATTTCCTACTTAGAATCAAAGAGGTTTTTCCAATATTTGCCATCATACCGTTTTAAAGCATTTATGCCATGTTGGACATCCAGCAGGGCCGCGGATCGAATCCATCTTGGAGCCTGGAAAAGAGAGTACATATTTCCTAGAAAAACCTGAGCTTACACCGTCCTCGAGAAGCCTATATTATTCCCTGATATTCCGATCTCCGTGCCTTCTCCTACTTCATGTGCCATTGGTTTCACAGGGCATTGATTGGGCTTCTAGCTCGGGGTCTACGAGACCGCTTGGGGTTGGGCATGAATAGAACCAGGGTTTCTGAGATTAAAGGTGGTGATTTTAAGGCCTGGGTTAAACTGTATTTTCCTGAGGTGAAATTAACCCACTTTTCATTCTTGATTGGATTGAATTCCCACTTGTTTTTGGAGAAACGATGCTCAATAGGATCAATGGAATTATCTTCTCTCAAGCCTGTGTCTCGATGAGGTTCCTTTTGAGAATGTGGCCATCCAAAAAATTAGTAAATCCGTAAAATATTTGTTTTGTTGTTTATATATTTTTTTAAATGTGTTAATTATTCTATATTACAAAATACCGGGAGCAACAACGAATGAGTAGAGTTTCCGACGATTGAAACTTGGTAATGGGCAACAATTTTATATCATAACAACGCAAAGCTCAACGGTTTGAACGAATGGAGTAATAATAATACATTATACACCCACTAAAAAACCTACGCCCATCATTGCCATATTACAGTACAATCACTAAAATAAAATATTTGTTTTGTTGTTTATATATATTTTTTAAATGTGTTAATTATTATATTATGTTAATATACAAAATAATTAGAACATATAAAAGTTATATTATATTAATATTACAAATTAATTATAATATATTTAATAATTATATATTAATAATATATATGGTCTATATATTATATTAACATACAATATATTATATTAATATTAATATTACAATATTATCAAGTGTTGACTAGATACAAGAAAACAAATTTGTAATTAAAAATTATATAAATTCTATTATTATGTATAAGATGGATTTTTATAATGAGAAGAAGTTGGAAAATTCATAGAAGAGAAGTCTTGTGATTATGATGAAAAAATAGGCCTACTTTACTTCTATATATTGCTCAAG
This sequence comes from Larix kaempferi, assembly GCA_027924585.1. Classification (NCBI taxonomy): domain Eukaryota; kingdom Viridiplantae; phylum Streptophyta; class Pinopsida; order Pinales; family Pinaceae; genus Larix; species Larix kaempferi. The sequence goes on from BSBM01000196.1 coordinate 9,214,949, forward strand.
AAGCTCTTAATGAAGTCAACTTTTAAATCTATTGTACGTTGTTTATATGGAGGTTATTGTGGGCCCACATGGTAGTTAGAATTGATAATTTGAAGGAAAGATGTAGACTCTTTGGAGCTTAGACCTTAAATTGATATGTTGGCTCTTGTTACCCCTTCAAAATGCATGGTTTGCTTCTCATTTTCATGGGTCTTTTTTCTCTCATCGGCACACCAGATCCTCAGAGTTCAGTGGCAAGCCATGCACCAGCTTGTTCTAACTTGCATGTGCACTTATTTTCATCCAAGGAAAGGCCAAAGTTGTGGAGGACCATTGAGGGCTTGATGGAGACTTCCACAGAGACATATTTCACTATGATTTCCCTCTTGGGCACACTTGACACTCATGTGAACCTTATTCCTAGGTTGAATAGAACCACATGGAAAATGGAGGATGAACAATAAGATTAGGACCTAGAAGAGGAACATCCTACATTACAAGATTTCTAGAGCATGGTTCATGGTAATCCCATATAATTAATTAGTAATCCCACATATTAGGGAGGGACACATAGTTGACACTAACTGGGTTGTTGTCTAGGAAACAAATTCGCAAGTATCAAATTGATGATTTCTTGTTGTGATAGTGATTTTGTGTTTCACAAAAGAATAAAAAGCAATTGCATGTCTCATGCAAGGGAGGGACAAACAATTATCCAAAATGGTCAAATTTGAAGTTCAGAAATGCTTAATTATCCCATTGTCCATGGTTTTTATGATTATATTCTACAATAAAATTTTATTTGTGACACATTCATTACAAAACACTTAAGTGTCACAACCAAGAGAAAGTGGCATGACAAAACCTTGCATTGTAGAGTTCTATGTACATTAAACACTTGAGAGGTGTCCTAATTATGATCACATAGATCTACAAAAATCATGTGGAAACATTAGTAAAGATTTTTTTTATGCATCTTTTCATATTTGAAATGTTTTAAGATAATATTTAGTTTATATTTTTAGATTTTTGGAGAACACGATAGATAAAGTTGGTTGTGATACATCAACCCATTATTACTTGTGGGAAATTGGATGTTTCCTTCCACTAATTCGCAACAAGATGAAGGATGTTGGTAGTTGATCAACAAGAGAATGAGCCTACATTTGCTAAATCCATAGATGTCATCATGGCAATGTGGCATCCTTGAAAATATTGATGAGAGTCACATGGTGTAGTCCTTATGGTTTTAGACATATTTGATTCTCTACCACACAAATTTGAAATATATTATATAACCTACTCTAATGAAGGTAACTTGTGCAACCCAAGAGAACAGAGCAATAATTGTTCTAGCAATTGTGGACATTTCAAATATGTTTGTATAGTGCCACCTATCAAATCCTTCAAAATCCAAGATTCCCTTATTAGAAAACTCATTCTAAGTCATATCTTCATGTTTTAGTCCTACATAAGTTTCTCGACATACCTAATAACTAAATTAATCCCATTTCATAGATTTTTAGGATAATTAAGAAGCAATATGGATTATGAAACTTATGCTTTGCATGGTGCTAAGAACCCCCATGGATATAAATATCAAATCAAAGCAAATCATACCTCACATTTGGTCAACGATGAAAGGAAAGGGTTCACATCGATCAAGGAACAAGGGAGAATTACTTAAGGATCATGTGGTAATCTCACATGTTGCCACACCACCATGATAATGTTAGCTCCAAGTTGTAAAACATGACTACTCCAAGTTATAAAATGTGGACTTTTCACATTAGGGCATAATTCCTTCAAGGAGGTCCTTGTATCACAAAAGATAAGAAACCATTTTTTCTTGGGAGCCTAAGTCTAAAAGTACTTCAAAACATTATTAACTATGGGTGTTGGATTCGTATGGGGAATTATGAAATGCCATGACCAAGCCTAGAAATTCACATCCCATCCACCCATCAAATGGAAATTTCAAAATTGTGTATAATTATTCGTGCTCAATAAAAGGAAATGTTGTAAGGGACATTGAAGCATAGATTAGCAGTTGATTATTAACCAAATTTTATTATTTATCATAATTATTGATCTGTTGTGTTGATAAATAGGCTAAGAAGGAGATATATGCTTTTTTCTCAGCTTTGATTTTAGCACCAAGGATTGCATTTTTTTATCAACAATGAATAAAAAAAATAGGCTAAGAAGGTATTGTGTTGGCTTGCATCAATGTTCTGCACTACAAACTTATGTATTTAAAAGAGGATTAATGGTTGCATTCATATTCTTCATGTGGCTAACATAGTTTATTGAGAAGATGTTAATTGTGAATTCTTCAAGGCCATGCCGGTTTGGGTAAATCCCCCTCATAAATATGAAAGTGCCAAGTCAATTGCTATAATTCTTGGACGATGTCAATTACAAGACCTGGGTTGAGCATACTAGAATTTTAGATCATTTTCCTGTGGTGTTAGAAACCATATCTAGTGTAACATTCTGAACTTCAAAATAAGCAACACATCCCACTTCCAGGCCAAATACCCCCTATGGAGGGCCAATATGGTGGTTTATGACCACACACATGGACCATGACCCCCATAGTAAGATCTCTAAATCTATCTACATTGTTAAAATTTGGTAAAATATTGTACAAATTCATTATCAAAATTGTAATTTTTCATTGTCATTGTGACACAACTAAAAATGACTAACATAAATGACTAATTCACATTAATCGTTGTTAGCTAGTCATATTTATATTCATGTGACTAACTTAGTCATTTATGTTAGTCATTTTTATTTTAGTCACTTGTTATCTAGTCATATTTTATCTCGTGACTAAATTAGTCATTTATCTTAGTCATTTTTAGATAGCTTATTTAAAATTGCTCAATTTTAGTCATTTATCCCTTGAAAAAAATAGTGGGGACTAACATTTTAGTTGCTCGGTCACTTATCACTCATTTTGTACTGGTGATAATATCTTGCATTCCCTTTATATTTCCTAGGTCTACCTCTAGACTTTACCGGTGATTCAAATTTATGTGAGAACGGAATGAAAGCGCATAAATATATTCACATAAAAAGTTATATTGCAAGAAACACATATATTAAATAAACTCAAATTCTATTAAAATGTATGAAATAGATCAAACTGTAAAATAAAAGCAACTAGAATGTTGGTAGCTATATCCATAAGAAGAGATGTGGTGGATACGCTCATTCGTTACAAGACGAATAAAAAAAGAGGCCAAAGGGGACTATTTATCATAATAATGAGGGAAATAAACCTAAACATCCATAATCCTAACCCTAGAATATGAATCATCATAAAGTTTGCGGCCCTAAGGTGGTTAATTAAACATTCAACTTCCTGAGGTTATAAATTGCATATGATCTCCATTTGAGGCTCTCGATAGGCTATTGGAAAGGTCTATACAAGATCTAAAAATTTCTAGTGGGTTAAAATCTATTCCATTGACAACAATTCCCCCCCACACTGAATCTCCAAGAAACGTAGTTTAAGGCCTCAAAACAGCTTCAAAAGTTCATATCTCGAAAAACTGTAGAAACATTACTAGAAAACTGCCAAAATGGAAAAATATTTTGAGCCACTGGAATAGGTGGATGGAAATCTATATCCACCTGGATCAATCTGCGATTTACAGGGATATGCATGTCTAATTTTGGTCTTACAATGGTATTCCCATTTACATGCAAAATTTAAGTTTTGCAACTCCAAAATGAAAACGAAATGTTCACATGAACTTTACCATTGTTATGAACCTAGTGTTCGCCTTTGGTGTCCTCTTCGCAAAAAAAACGAAAGACACAAGAGAAATCCACTATGATTGGTATTTCGAGTTAATCCAACATAGGTTCTTCAATGTTCTCCAACTTGTATGTCTTCATTGTCTATGTTCACCATACAAACCTAACCCCAACTCGTTTCCTAGTTGGTAGGGCATGTCCCACGTTTCATGTAAGCAAGTAAGAATTCAAAAGTCTTACTGTGGTTTAGCATAAACTGTTCTATATCTGTAACAAAGAAAATATGGGAAGATTCATTATCCCCACCACTACAACAAATCAAACCCTGCAAATAACGATGACAAGGAAATAACCATAGCCCATAAACTGAATTCTGTGAGAAGCGATTTCATTATCATGTTACTAAGAGCTTCCATGGCCTTGCATTTCAGAGATTCGATCCCATAACCCCTCATACCCGGGGTCCGAAACCTCCTCTTTCTCGATAGTGTGGGGACTTCGTCGTCTAATTAAAAAAAAACAGTCGATCATCACGACCTCATAGGGAGATAACCCGATGGTCAGAAGCCATTTTGGTTTGCAGTGGTATGAATACAGCTCTCAAGGGTTTTAGCGGGCATGACTACAGCTCATCAGGGAACACATCCTCCACGACTCCTTGTAGAGACCTCCACTAATAACAAAAGAAACGGGTCCAAACCAATGACAACTAAGCGAGGGCTCGTTGACCTTACGAGATTAGACATCACAACCATATTCTTCTTGTGCGCTAGATTCCTATTGTTAGCATCACATCAAGAACATGGTCTCCTTCAATGTAGACTCCTCTATTTTCCAAGTCTCAACCACCAATCACTGCCAATGGCTAGTTGCAAAAGATGGGAATGGAACGATTGCAAACAATGCAGGTAGATATGCCCTTGTTCCAGTACTCATTTTATCCCTCGCTCACATAAATTCCCCCTTCATTCTACCCCACATACATGCTATCTCTTCTACGCAACAATTTAGAAACACGGGCTCCTTCACACTAGAAACTGCAAAAGATCCACGCTCAAGCCATTGATTGCCATTGAACAATTACCATTGACCAAGGAATCCAACAGTGAGTCTATTTCATGTGGTGGATCGAACAAAAAGACCATGCAGCGATCTCCACCCATGAAGTAGTGATCTCCACCTTCACCATAAAGGCTCCTCTCTGCAAGATGCAACTACTCCCACACCTATTTAAAATAGCATATCTTCCCAAATAACCTCATGCCTTGACCAGAATTCGTCCACACATCAATAGAGATTATATCCATTGTTGTCATAATTTACATGCACAAAACCTCAAGCCTCGTGTTCCCATTTGCTTCCTTCCATGGCCTTCTTTCAAAAAACACACCCTTTTCCAAGGAGGTTCTGATACACGACTACCATGCAGACTGATCCAGACTCCTCCCAAATGATGTTGGATTCTTTCACGACAGCAACGATCTATTCCCAATGGTTTGACTCGTCCTCTTCCCCTTTTCACCGTGGCTCTAATACCGCTTGTTAGGCATGTTATTCCACAAAGAATGAATCTTCAACAAAGAATTAAAGAGAAAATAGCACAAAGCAATAATCACGCATGAACACAATTATTTACGTGGTTAAACCCCTTGAAGGGGAAACATCCGTGGGAAAGGCGAAAACATTCTTATTACATTCTTATTGCAGGACATTACAATTATCATTATGGGCTTCGTTGATCTCTTCAATAGCAAGCATGATAATAGGAACTGTAGGAATTGTCCTTATTCTATTCCTGCACAAATCAAGGAAGAAGACAAAACTGTTGTAGCCCTTTTATGGGCTTATTCTGGGTGTATTATTGTCACTGTTCGATATGATATAAATTTAAAATCATGAATTCTGTTCTTCAAATATAATTGCGTTGATCTGGTTTATTATGCGGATAAGCGTCTTATTTCAACACACACTAGGGGAGGGTGGCACAGTTTTTATTTATTCGAAAATGAATGGCCATATTTCAGAGATGCTGGAATATTCATAGTCGTGTCAATAAATGTACAGTTTTGATTTAAGATATTAAATGGTGTGCAGGGATTTTACACTTACAATGTGCATTTATTCAAAAGAATTCTATTAATTAATCAATTTAACTTTCATATTCCTCCATCGTAACGTGTACCTATTCCACATCCCTCCACTACCTATACTATTCCCCATTGCTCCACCTGATTGACTGTTCAAGTGAGCCATGAAGGACTGTATCCACGGTTTTGTGTACACTGGGCAATAATCCTCTCAATTTCTAATGCTCTAGGTGCTATATTGTAATGTCCCTATAACGACTATAGACTTTGAGGACACTTGTCAAGTGACTCACAAAATAACCCTTAATAAAATAATCCATTGAGTGTGAAAGATGTTTGAACGATTGAGAAACATATGACGAATTACACAATGACAAAAGGATAAACGAATATGGCGAAATGAATGATACTTATAGAATTGGATATTTTACTTGAAATGATGAATCAATGCCTTCCTTGCTTAATGACTAGCGGATTTACGAAATGTATGATGTTTATGAACGAAATGAATACTTTTCTTAACTACTAGCAGATTTACGAAATATAAGATGGTTACAAATGAAATACATGTTTCGCTTAATATTTAGCAGATTTATGAAATAAATGAGAATTATGATTATGGGCTGATTTACATGATGTATATTGATGAGTTATGATGAGCAGTGATACTGATGGGTACTTTGAAAATATGTGTAGCAACAAGTAATCTACCATAACCAACTGAATCACAAAGGAAATATATGGGTCTTAGAGTATGGATAAATCACACACGAAGAACAACGACGGTGTCGACTTCCTATGGATTCCACGCACAATTTGAAAATAACCTATTTGCTTACTCGGGGGAGCGTGAAGTCGTGCGAAGTGGACCATGACAGAATTGGTCACGTATGAGGTTGGGGAGCGTGCAGTAAGAACGGATTTACTCCTTAGTGCCATTAGTCTCCAATAGAGTGTATACAGAGGATTGAAGGTAACAAATCCTAAATCCCTACATGAAGTTCCTGCAAATCAGATGAAACAAAGAATTATCAATGAAAGGACCCGACGATGCAGTACCTTGTCGATAAACGAAAATGATGAACAAATGGACCTGATGATGTGGTACCATGTTGAAAAAAAGAAAATGAGGGATGGATGGACCCGACGATGTGGTACCTAAAACCAAGACGAAAATAATATATGAATATTATGCATTAAACATGTAGGTTTGCATTTAGACTATTTGCACATGAAATGATTATTAATAATTAAAATAATGTATAATATTTGTTTAGGAGAAAATAGTATAGTAAACATTAGCATATAGCCAACTCCACTTGCACCCATAGAAATAGACACTAGATTGAAGCATCAAGGGGGACATAATTGAGTAAATCTAGGAATGTAGGTGCACTCTCTGAGGAATTGGACACATGCCTGGGTGAGCTAATTATATTTAAATAATTAGAATATTAGGAATTTTTCATGAAGCGACATGTCGGAGAGAATTTTCCTATTTAAGGAAGGCAAGAGGAAAGGGAAGGGGACCCTACTATTGGATGGTCACCCGGTAATGGTGAAGAGTCATTGATTTGCTTCTATTGTGAGTTTGGAAAGGGATCTTGGTGGGGGGGAAGCCCACTTCTGGATCCGTGGTTTAGGTGTGTGAGCTCTATGACCCCATTGCTGGGGGGTTCGGGAAGAGGAAGAGTATTCCCGGAATTAGTATGGAGGTCAACTGAGTGGTAAGTTGGATATTGGCATTCGGACATTGGATTGTGGTGACATTGGAATCTACTACAACTCCTCGATGCGTGGATTCACCTGCGACCACCGGAATCAAGTTTGACATTTATTTTACAAATTATAATTGTGTTACATAAATTACAGATTATTGAGAAATGTGTGAAGGTTTACATGAAATACGAATATGTATGTATTTAAAACCTGCGATAGATCTAAAGAATAGATCTATACCTCTCTTAAAATATGTAAAACCTCTCTAGTTTAGATTTACGGAAACCCTGTTAAAATATTTGCTCAGGAAGGTGAGCACAATCCACCATCTTCTTTTTGAGATCTGGTTACAACCCATTAGAGGAAATTTGGATAAAAAATGGGCCTCCTAAGGAAAATGGTAAAAAAAGCCATGTAGGCAATTTTTTATACTATTTCGCTTTTATCGAAGCTGCCCAAGGTTATTTCACTTTTATCAAAACTAGTTTAGATATATATTTTATATTAAAATCAATTTATGAGGACGAAATTCGATGTAGTGTTTTCACCCAAAATAAGGAAAGAAAATTAAATACACCATAACAACTTAAAAATTATTGGGTCATGTATTATCTAAAATATGGATGGGTATATTAATTCTATATGAGTTATTATTATATTTAATTATATATTATATATTAGTTATGATATTAGTTAAAAGTTATTGGACCTAAATTTTGATGGTTATTATAAAATATTAATTATAATATAATTTTATTATATATTAGTTGTAATATTAATTACTATTACTATTATATATTGGTCATGTATTATCTAAAAGATGGATGCGTATATTAGTTATGATATTAGTTAAAAATTATTAGACCCAACTTTTGATGGTTTTTATAAAATATTAATTATAATATAATATTATTTATATTAGTTGTAATATTAATTACTTTTACTATTATATATTGGTCTCGTATTATCTAAAAGATGGATGGGTATATTAGTTTATTATAAAATATTAATTATAATATAATATTATTATATATTAGTTATAATATTAATTACTCTTACTATGGTCAAATATTACCTAAAAGATTGATGGGTATGTTAGTTATGATATTAGTTAAAAGCTATTGGACCTAAATTTTGGCAGTTATTATAAAGTATTAATTATACTATAATATTATTATATATCAATTGTAATATTAATTACTATTACTATTATATATTGGTCATATAATATCTAAAAGATGGATGGGTATATTAGTTAAAATTTATTAGACCTAACTTTTGACGGTTATTATAAAATATTAATTATAATATAATATTATTATATATGAGTTGTAATATTAATTACTATTATTATTATATATTGGTCACGTATTATCTTAAATATGGGAGGCTACATACTAGTTATGATATTAGTTAAAAGTTATTGGACCTAATTTTTTACCGTTATTATAAAATATTAATTATAATAATAATATTATTATATATTAGTTATAATATTAATTACTATTACTATGGTCAAATATTACCTAAAAGATTGATAGGTATGTTAATTATGATATTAGTTAAAAGTTATTTCACCTAACTTTTGATAGTTAGTATAAAATATTAATTATAATATATATTATTATATATTAGTTATAAGATTAATTACTATTAGTATATATATTGGTCAAATATTCCCTAAATGATTGATGGGTATATTAGTTACTATTATATGTTATATATTAGTTATGATAATAATTAAAGTTATTTGACCCAATAATATAATTATATATTAATTATTATTAATATTATATATTATCTATGGATCACCTATCACCTATTACCTAAAATCAGTTTGCATATTAATTTCATGATCAATATCCAAGATAATTCTGGGTAGCTTGGGCAGTAGGCAGACAAATTCTATTATTAAAAAAGTCCACTTATCCCCAAATTATATAATAAAAAATTGGTTAAGAGGTGCTCCCTTTTTGAATTTTAAAGCATTTTGATTGGTTAATACATTATGACATGGAGTTTGAATTAGGATTGAAGGGCCCATTTTTCATCGAAATTTTCTCTTAGATTCTGCCTCTGTCCTTCTAAAAGCTCAAGATATGAACTTTGTTATTTAATAGGACCCGCCTTGATTAAGTCCTGTATCAATCCAACAGAATGGATCTACATTATGGTAGTTAATTCGACCTCTGCATGATAGGCTGTGAACTATGTGCATTTGCATTTCTTAATAAGAAGGAGTTCAATCCAATACTCATTCCTGCACCTATAGCCGTAGATGTAACACCTCTAGAAAATCCCTAGAGAAGGATCCCTTGCGAATTCCTGATAGCGAACGTGTCATTAAATACAAGCTTAAACTACGATCTGCATGAGATCAATTCCTATGAATGATCCGAAGCAGTCGACTCAATTCCTTGAATTCATATTATCATTGCGTACACTCGGCGTTAACCTGTGGAAGTCGTATAGAATGGAAGTCTTGGATATGATTGTAACTCTGACAAAATTTACAAATGACAAGCCTGTGCCCTTTCCAGTACCGCGACATAGGAATGGTTGATGGTCAAATGATTTAGATCTGTGAAATCGTAGATGTATCCGTAATATTGTGTAAAAAAAACCCTTTGAATGGCGAACAACACTTCCACCGTTCGGTCGAACATGGTTTCCATGTAACACTGATTCACTGAATGCTTGTCAAATTCCAACGGAAAGCCAATCCCTGGAATCGCTCGTGAAGCCACCATTGCTCGCTAAATAACGGTCAACTTACGTAACTATTGGGCGCTCGCAGTGATCTGACAGAGATGATCTCAGTACGATTTCAGTTATCTCCAGGTAACTATTTGATCGAGTACACCTAAGCATATATGCTTGCCATGTTAACTTACCATAGTTATTTTTGTATCGATGTAAATCGATGAGAATTGGTAATTTTTGTAAGGATTTGTCTTGTGATACTATCGAATCAAACTCCACTCCTATTTGGTTGACACATCATATAGTTATACACGTTTATTATTTGCGAGTTATAAATTGATTTATGCTTCTATAACATGTAATTCATATTGCTAAATGTTGTTACTAATTTCAGGTAAACTCTAATTCATCTTATAAAGCTTGGTTAAATATAATGGAGTAGATGTAGGTTATGCATTAAAAAGGACACTCTGTGATGAATGATCCTTTCTTTTTGTTAGTAGGTAGCCTTCGAAATTATGTATTAGGGTAAGACTTTTAAATGCTTTAATATTTGATCATCCAAAATAATAATCATATGTTATCACTAATAACCTTTATAGCATGAAATTGACACCACATTGCAGCGCCTCATTATGTCTAGGACCATGTGAGGTGAATCCTTCACTTACAGTAAGAACGATGGAAGGACTTCTCGCCGATCGAGCAAGAACAATATAGACTCAATCAGATACAATGGATTCTAGTCTATTTAGTAGTAATATTATTTAGGTGGTCATTTTCTAAGCTTTTCTTAGTTATTACATTCTTCTATTGTTATCGATGATAGATACTTAAGTATTATTAGAGTTAATGTTTGAACATTAATTTAACATTGAATAGATGAAAATATCTAATTACTTCGTCATGATTGGGTACGGGATTGAGTACAGGAAATGGCTATAATTTTAATAGTTGGCATATAGTCATGAATATGGAAACTAAGCTGCCTGAATTAATTCGTTCGTGTCAATTAGGATCTTGTGGTATGATATTTGTTTATATTATGCGGTTAATAAAAGAAGAGTAAAGTATGGTTATAAACGAACTATAGATTTAATTAATAATGTTATAAGTATGGAACCTTATTGCAATTATAATGATGTAAATGTTATCTTAAGAACACTTGTGTTACTATGTATATACATACATAAGTAGTCTTGTTTTACAAGTAAATGTCGTAAGAATTTGTTTGAGATGATTAGAATAATTAGAGACATCACCTCTCTTACTTTTATTAAAATGACGTAGTGAGAATACTAAGGAAACCTAATATCATTTCAAAATAAGAAATAAAATAAAAAAAAAAAATTTGTTTTACTCATATTCTCATAGAAGAGAGGTCCCTACATTTGGTATAAGATCCGTTCAATCCTTGATCGGACCAGTAAAATTTAATATAACTTCTGTAATGGCTAAGAATGGAATATGATAGAAGTTTATGTTTAAACACTTTCATGAAATGATGAAAGTTAATGAACCATTCCGTGGAAATCAAAATCAAGTTATGGATCATCGAAGATGAAGGGGGGAGAGGGGGAGTTGGGCGAGAGAAAGGTGTGCACCTTCCACCCGCATTGACTCCCATGGTTACCTGCCTCGAAAAGAGGAGTAGGATACCATCCATGCCGAGAAAGTAGTTACTATGATGAGGAACTTTCAACGTATGTCAGAAGCACTGATTTCAGGTTGGATCACAAGAATGGTAACTCGCAAACGAAGGTAGTACACATAATTCCCAACTGGTTAATGCACACCGTGAGTTGGATAAGATCATATTTTCCAAGGTTTTTTGGGGTTCCACTGGAGGAACCAATGCCAAATAATGGTTGGAAAACATGACAAATGGTTTTTCTCAAGAGGATTTCGATGCTGTCGAAATGACCTCCAGAAGTATCCAAGGACTGGATCTCAATTTAAGAGATTGTGAAGTAGACTTAGGAGTATGCTCCACTATAGTGTCGTTTTATGATACAGAGTTGGGCACTTATGATATCACCCTAGGAATGGATTAGCTAGAGGCACAGTCAGCAGTAATGTATCGCTGAAGTAAGGAGTTAATATTTTACAATGACGAAGGTCACAAGAGAGAACTGACGGAAAGAAAAAGGAAAGTATCCTTAAGGAAAACTTCGTCCAGACAACGAAAGAAAAGTATGAGGAAAGGATTTCAACTTTATGCAGTAATAGCTATAATCAAGGAGGGGAATAAAGTGGAAGTAGTCAACCACCCTCTATTTTCGGAATACATGGATGTATTTCTGGGAGCACTACCTAGTATACCGTCGTAGCATGAAAAAGACTTCACTATTGACCTCAACCTATAACAAAACCTATAGCTAGAACCCTTCCCGAATTTCGGTACCTTAGTTAAAAGGGTCGCCGATTCAACTTTAGAAATTATTAGACTTGGGACGGATTAGACCTAGTGTATTTATAAATTTGATAGTTGAAGTGTGTCGTCAGTACCTAGAATAGTTTGTACGAGCATTTACGGACGATATGCTGATCTAGCCCAGGACACCGAAAGAATAAGAGGGACACTTAAGAGTAGTACTACAGTACTTAGGAGAGAACCATTTATATTGAAATTTATTGAAGTATTCATTCAATCTGAAGCCGGGGAAGGAGGTTCATTACTTCAGGTCACATTCTTTCAGGTGAAGGAATTGCAGTAAATCCTGCAAAGATAGAAACAATATCAAAATTGTCAAAAACACCTATACTAAGAGTCCCTAACATGGAACAATATTTTCTAGTAGGTATGAATGTAACGAAATATGGAATTGGGTGGGTATTGATGTAGGAAGGGAGAGTGATTACTTACACTTCTAGAATACTTTGACTGCACGAAGAGAACTAGGAAACCCATGATATAGAGATCCATGGAATTGGGTGGGTATTGGAGTCCTTTAAAAGTACCATGTGTCTGTTCTTAAATTTTGGAAGGTTGTACAACATTTTGAGATCCATATTTGACCACTACCCTTGGGGGATTTGAACCTCGATTTGACTAGTAAATTGACCTATCTTTCCCTGATTATAATTGAATGTTGCAGAAGTCTTTTGAGAGTGTCCAAGCATACATAAGTCACAATTTTATGTCTTAATACCTTCCAAACACATTTAGAACCAATTTGGAAGCATTTGCGTCAATACTAGTCTAAGGGTCGAATTGGCCAAAATTTGCAATTTTTCCAATTTTACCAAATTTATTAAAAAGGGACACTACAAGTGGTATCCGAGCATGGTCCTTGCACCTGATGTGGATGACCATTCACGAGGACAAGAATTCAGAAAAATAATCCCCCACCCTTAGACACTGAAACTGAATGTATTTTTGGTGAAAGAGAAGAAGAAGGAGAAGAGGTGCATTCTTTTGAAACCATGAGTAAAGATGAGAAAGGAACCTTAGAGGAGGAGGAGGAATTTAGTAAATTCATGAAACCATTCTTTGATGACATGAAAAAACATATCATGAAAGGGTTTGAATTGTTGGCTAGTCAAATTGGAAGCAAAGTGGCAATATGAGGCAACAGTAGTTCTCCTTTTGAGGAAAAGAAGCCAATGGGTGAAAATATTTTCTCAAAGACAGGGCCTCATAATCAACCTAATGAATTTCAGAGTTCAATAAGGCCTAATACACCTGAATTTATTGATTCCGAAGAAGATACTAACACTCAATATGATATGCAGGAAGTTATAACAGAATGGTAGTAGTTGAGTGAAGATTGTAGAAGAACCCTACCATTTGATCAATACTTTACTGTTGCAAACAAGATCAAAATGAGGGGAGGCAATAGGACCCCCTTTCAAAATAAAGAATTGAATTATGCAATAAGTAACATGCCACTTCCTAATTTTGATGGATCATCTCAAAGTTCTGCAAATACTGGGATACAAAAAATAGATGTGTATTTTCAGATAAATCCAATGGTTGAAGGGGATGCTCTAGAAATGGCTATTTTACATCTTGAGGGAGATGCCAATGATTGGTGGTTAAATGGAATTAAAACCTTGTGACATGATTAGGTTACAACATATGAATACTTTGTTAACAGGGTATTGGAAAGATTTGAGAAAAAAGACCCAAATGCCTCCCAAAGAACTAGCATAGTTGAAGCAAAATGGAACACTGGATGAATAGATGTTAGAATTTCAAAAATTATCAGTTAAGGTGGCTGATATATCTATGGTAATATTAGTATTTCTATTTACTGAAGGGTTGGATGAACCTTTGAAGGGTTTGTTTAAGGCCCACAAACCTACTTCATTGAAAGATGTCATGAACTTGGCAAGAGATCTGCAAAATGTGCTACCCAAGACAACGTATCCTCCCAAGCCCAAATTTCCTTCCCAAATCATATTTAGAAAGAAGCCATGGAAAGAAGATTCATTTGGAAAGGATAATAAAGAGGTACCAAGTAGGGAAGAACTTCGAAGAAAGAAACTATGCTACACATGCTTCCAACCATGGGTACGAGGGCATAAATGTGCTAACAGAAAGACACAATTCATTGAAGTATTTTTTTATGATGAGTATGAAGGGGGTATGGAGGAAAGAGGACATAGGACATATTTCATCCCAAGAAGAGAGATATGCCACAACAGAAGAATATAAACAAGAATAATATCATCCATTACCTGACAAAGGGAGACTAGCAGTGCTTTTAGGAGTGCCTCGTTTCCACATTATTCGATGCCAGGGAGCAATACAAGGACAAAGGGTTTTGGTATCGATAGATGGAGGAGCTACACATAAATTCATTGATGCAGCCATGGTGGAGAGGATAAAGCTACCAGATGAACCATTCGATGGCTTCACATTCATCATTCCAGGTCACCATATTATGGACTGCAAAACATGGATTCCAAAGCTACAACTCACCATAGGTAATTACACTTTTTTTTATAGCTTTTATGTGGTTGATGTTGCTAATACTAATTTGGTTTTGGGAGTGAAATGGTTGTACTCTATAGGGGAACATATAGTGAACTATCAAATCCATGAAATTAGATTCAAAGATTCAGAAGGAAAACAAAGGGTATTGAGAGGAATGCACACCTATGTGAATCAAGTAGTCTCCTCCCACGGTATGAAACACAAGAATGAAAAGGTTTTGGAGACCTTCCTAACGGAATTCCACCTGATAGAGGAGGAACAATTTTGCAACATCCTAAATTGAAATTTCTTGAGGACAAGCAATCTTGGGTGGGGAGGATTGTAATGTCCCCATTCAAATAAATCTCAAAAAAGAAAATTCCACCAATCTACTAGTTTCCTTGGTTGGGGTGGAAACATTAGATTTGGAATAAGGAGACTATAAAACCCCAAATGGACATTAGATTGACATAAATATATTAAAAGGGGTTAAATAAATATTTATGATAGGAAAATAAGGTGGCACTTGGTCATGGAGACATATTGGAGGTGTGGGACCCACACAAAGCTAGATTCCTCATGCCACATGGCATTCTATTATCACCCATTCGAATCCAAGGTGGAGTCTAATGATCTTGGGGAGTTGGAACGTAAATATACTTGGCATGACTCATTGCATGTCGAATTGGAGTGGAAGAGTAACTCCCATGGAAGAGGAAGAGGCATTTGAGAGATATTGAGACACTTGGGGCTAGATTCCCTAGCTTCTATGACAACAATGATGAATATACTATGACACTTATGACACAAATCAGACCTGAATGATGACATATGAAATATATGACGTGTTAGGGATAAAAATAGCCTCCAAGAAGGTGCACAAAGGAGTTAGGGAAGCCAAAGAGACACCCATTCGAATTGAGGGAAGATGGGGACTAGGAATTGTTGGACAAGTGGCACACATTGGAATCTCTTCCCAACTTGAGTTGGCATGTGGATTTTGGAAGGAATTCGACCCATGGAGGACTTGAGAAGTTTATAAAAGACAAGAACAAAGAAGGAGAGGGGATTTTGATCATTTATCATTTTGCATATTGGAGAGCATAGCTTGTCCATGCTTGTAGAGTGTTTACTCTACTTGCCTAAGTACAAATTTTGAGGGTGAAAGATTCCCATCCTAATTGGAAATTGGAGAGGCCATTCAGAACATTAATTTGGAAATAAAATGGAGTCATTTTTTGCAGGTTGAATCTACAAGGCAGCTCTTGATCACATCTCCTTCAGCTTGCTTCTACAACTATTCGTCCATTTCTTGTCATATTCTTGTTCCTTGAGGAGGGGCGCACTTGGTGAGGTGATGATCTCTTTGGGATAGCTCTTGACGCCCCTTATTTTTTTAATATGATATTTATACTATGTATTTAATTCTCATAAGACTTTCATATTGAAAATCTAAGAGATTTTATGTACAAATGCTAAACTATGATTAAATGGTGCCATTTCCCCAATACCTTGTTATAAGCACTTGAAGTGGTATCAAATTCGAATGGTTCAGTAAAAATATGATATATTATTATTGTATGGAGTGCCTTTAATATGTTTAAGAAGTTTCATATTCATTATAAAATCATTTGGAGCAATATTCTCAAGTTTCATAACCATTTGTGAAGATTTACTATCATTTCACCTTATGTTGAAGCTAGTATACAAACATCTGATTTGTGGAGGTTGCAGAAGCCTTTAGGAACTTATTGATGATGTATTTGGAATCCCATTGAAGTCATTTAGCAGTACCATGTCTCTTTTCTGAAATTTTGAAAGTTCGTACAACATTTGGAGATCCATCTTTGACCACTACCCTTGGGGGATTTGAACCTCGATTTGACTAGTAAATTGCCCTATCTTTCCCTGATTATAATTGAATGTTGCAGAAGTATTTTGAGAGTTTCCAAGCATACATCAGTCATGATTTAATGTCTTAATACCTTCCAAACACATTTAGAACCAATTTGGAAGCATTTGGAGCCATTTGGAGGCATTTGGGTCAATACTAGTCTAAGGGTCGAATTGGCCAAAATTTACAATTTATTCAATTTTACAAAAATTGTTAAAAAGGGACACTACACGCACACAAGACAGGAAAAAAAGGAAAAAAGGGGCTAATAGCAAATTTTGTGAGTATTTTTAATTTCCTTATAACAAATTAAGATTTCATAGTGGTTGTGATCTTTATATTTTGATTTTTTTAATTTTCACTAGCCATCCTTGAATTTCTTGAAACAGGCGTCGACATACAAAGAGGAGCCACCATAAGAATTGTTTGACATTGGGTTAAGCAAGGTTTGAGAGTATATGTTGTATTATCAACAATTAATTGTGCATTTTGTAAGTACCTATGTTGTTTTACTTCTCTCATTTTATAAGTAATAGAACAACAAAAATCATAAATGTTAAATATAGGATTTCTTATGAGGTGTAAAACTTGCAGGAAACAAAGTATTGAGTGCATCCAAATGAACAGCTGTTGATAAATGGAATGATAAATGGTTTTCAAAGAATGTGTGACACTCAAGATGCAATTATTGCTCTGGCACATCAAATTCCAATTTACATTCATGTATATTATATTTTTTAATTTTTATTATTCCTAGCAATGTAGATACACTCAGTACACTTTATTTTTATGTTTACAGATGAAAGTTGAAGAATATGAAAACAATTGAGCCAATCAACAAATAATTTGGCCAAATAACCCAACTGATGCAAGTGGATCAAGCACTGATAACAGTTCCAATGAAGAATGATGATCTATATTTATTTTTGATGTTAATGCAAGTTGTAGATTTTGAAATAATTGTCTATAAAAATTAGACATTTTGTATAATGTACAGGACATAGTGTCTAAATGGAAAGACAATGGGTTTCCAATAAGTGTAACAATTACATGTAGATTGACATTTTGATTATTGTTGTCTCTATGTTATCCTATTTTATATGGCAACGACCCTCTTATTGATATATAATAAAATAAACTTTTTTATTCTATTGCATTCTCCAGTGTTATTGTCAAATGTTACATGTGAAATGATACATTGGTAATTAAATGTATGGATAATTAAATATTCCAATAGATGTTAGAATCTGCGATATAAAAAATTAATCCAAACGAATGCAATTATTAAAATTGAAATGAATAGTACTATAAAAATATATTTCAATTTATGATGAATAATGGAATTAAAAAAATATAAAATATAATATAGATATTTCACTGCAATGTTAGTAGTCACTATTCAAAGAATCATTTGCAATGATTTTGGTACTTGAAGTCACTCTGGTGCATTTGTTCGAAAGATACGTACCGATGCATTTATATAAATGGTACATCTGGTACTCCATTATAAATTAAACGCACTATTAAATTTTAAAAATAAAAATGTCCACACCTAAGTTGCATTTATCGGTGTGTTTTTGTTTGTTAATCGCACCGATGCTTTTTAATTGTTTATATGCACTCGGAATTTTTAGAGCTTTTATGCAACGATGTTTTTTGTAATTAATTGATCCTGTGCATTTGAATTATTTAAATGCACCGGCCCATTTTAATAGTTTGTACGCACCAATTCTTATTATGATGAAATGCACCGGGGGACTGTTATAAATAGACAACATTGTTAAAGTGTAAAAATATTAAAACTTTATGGTTCCTATGACGTATAATATATGTTGGAATATTATCACCATCTTATTTTGGTCTTGCATGCCTTGCACACGGGGTGTTCACCAGCGAAGAAATATCATATCATGTCCATTCATATTGGGGGTTTGAATACTCTTAAAAACTTCAAAAATATATTGCTATGTATTAAGGGGTCAAGGGGGGTTTTAATTTGACATAGTAATATAAATATTGGGGGTTATTTTGTTTGGTGGGATGAGGAATAACCTCCAAATTGTGGGATGGATTCATACCTCCAAATCATTGGCTCAATTCATATCCATATAAAACTTATGGACCCTCCATTTTTATTTGATATTGTTTGTGATCCTAAGTTTTGCATAAATATGATAATAGTGTACCAATGATAATATCGATGGAAGTCTCTTTGGATTACTAGCCTTGAGCAATCATCATTTAATAACTTATTTAGGATTGGTTTGAATTGATGTTATATTGTTTTTCATATTTAAGTTAAGATATGTAGCTAATCGACAGTTTAAGATTTGAACGATTGTATTGTATTTTTTGTATGAATTTGAGTAAAATATCTAACTCTTCATTTTTTAGGTTGGGGTTTAGGTGGGTATTGATATTCAATCAAACCTTGCTCCATGACAACCAAGAAAAGTGAGATCAATCTTTCTTGGCTCATTGGAACCAAGGTATTTGTTTTGATAGGAAGGTAGGGGAGTATATCTAGAAAAGGGTTGCAATTTTGCATTTTTATGGATTTTAATTTATTAAGCTTATAGAACATGAGCTCTCTATGGATATACATATATTTACATGATATAAAATTGGTAGATTGGCAGGATGTGGTGTGAAACATTTGCAATTCTCATATTTTATATGCATTGCACTAACTAGTCGACTATAAATCTTGTACATTCTTTGTTATGTTGATCTCTTGACTGGGTTTCCTTTTAAACATTTTTCCTTCCACGATACTACTTCATTATGTCCTCCACTATCCAACTCTACAAATTGATCAGTTGCCCCTGCAATCCTTATGGGATCAGTATTACCATTATACTATTATTTTATTTAGCATCTTGTTTACTTATACTGAGATGTGTTAGGGTTCCTATTTGTTAAAACATGATAATATGATATAAAGGGGGTATTAAAATGGCTTGATAAAAATGGATACCTACAATATCTGGTGAAACTAGGGGTTTTCCTAATTAGATAGGCATATTGGGAGGGGGTTCCAACAATACAATTTTAAGAGACGTTTTCCAATATTTAGTGAAATAAGGGATATTCTTTAATATCATGCGAACAATTGTGCTATGTCACAAGTCCACTAAGTGAACCCCCCGTGTCCTTGCGTGCATACATGCACTCCATGCATCCATGCCTTGGTAGTTGAGCCTCCTAGCACCTAGTCCTTACTTTGGCCCCCCCAGAGCTTATTTTTGGCCATCATTATCCCTCCTATTGTAATATCCCTGACCCATATCTATAACTGATACTGCATTCTAAACATTTTTTCTATGAAGTATGTACATAGCATGTTTATTATTTTAATATAAAATTTCTAGCTGGTTGTATGGTGAACAATATGTTGGAGAGGAGATCCAGATATTAACTGAGGTTTGTGAGGGGGTAAGGTTTACCTGTGTACCTTGTCTCCTTGTTCAATTGTTTTCTAAACCTTATGTTAAAATCCTAAAACCCATGCTCCTAAGCCAAACTCAAATGGGGAAGTGACTAATAATTAAATATTATTAATTAAAATTTGGGAAAACTTAATTAATTTTAATTACGTTAAAAGAAATTAGGAAATAAGGGAACATGGTTCCTTTGGGATAGCCACATGGGAAATCGAAAGATGACATTCGTTTTTCTAGGAATGCTGGGGGGGAATTCCAGGGGGTGCAAAATTCCAGGGGGAAGAGGAAAAATGGAGTCACAGATAGTGAAGAGTATCACGATGTGACTTTGAATTCACAGAGGTGAAGAACACTCTATTTTTACAACCTGTACTGGCATTGTATTTCCTTTGATTGAATTAACCAGTCAATTGGAAATTTGTGCATGAAACCCCGAGTGGAATTATGATACTAGCAGTGAAGTGTATCACTGTGTGTCTATGAAGGAGCTCTAACCAATTCCTTATCTATTGCGGAATTGACAAGGAATTGGTTAGAAATTGTTGTTTTGGTTGTGCCTAGTAGAGATTATTTCATATTTCCCAGTTATTTCTACATTGTCCCTGTGAGTGATCTGAGGGGGTTGATGAGCAACCTCGGTTAATTTATGGACAAGTTCTAAAGCTAGGTGGAGCATGTCTTACATGCAGTCAATTGCTTGTTTCAGGAAAAAATTCTCAGATAAGTATAGTTAGAATTCTAATTATCTATAATTTCTCTATTAAATGATAATTTGAGAGAAAGTACTGCTGAGATTTCATGGTTTTAAATTTGTATTCCGTTATATATTAATTCTCTGCAAGTATTCTTTGAGAAATTATGCTTGCAGCATTTTTGTGCATAGTAAATATAATTTGGGTACAAATGAAATTTAAAAGAATTATATTTTGGGAAATCATATTTTCTAGTTTGAAATAATAAATTCCTTGTTATAATTTAATCCCTGAGAATATAATAACCATTAGATAGAATTTCCAGAATTGAATTAAATTCGGGAAATTGATGGTCATTTTTTGTTTAAAGAATTTCTTTGGTTACATTTAGAAAAATATGAAGGAAACAACTCATTCATATTCTCTGTATATTTGAAATTGGAACTTAATGAATGGATGGAAAATTTCCTAGTTTTGGGAAATTGGTAAAAATGGAGTTATGGTGAAAATTTTGTGAAATATAATGATGAATAAATGTTCAACTATAAATCATAACATGAATTATGCATGGTTTATAAATACCATGAGCTGAGTTATAATTACTATTATTATTTTGAATTGGTTTTTTGTTTTAGTTTAAAAAAATGATTTAGTTAAATAAAGCAAATCCATGAATTGGTTGTATGGTTTACAAAAACGATGGACTGGTTTAGTTAAGTAAAAGTTTTGAAACTAATATTGAAAGGTTGAAGACATGCTATAGATATGTTTATGGGTCTTATCATAGACTTATGCTTCCAAAATTGTTGGCATAATGTATTATGCATGTGATTAATTTATAAATATGTTATTCTTTTAAAAAACATGTTTTTGTGTGTTTTGTTTAGTCATTGTAATGCGAGAGGGCATTACAATATCCACTCAGAGTACCTTGTTTACATCACTGGAGTGCCAATGTGCCCTCATGCAGAGATTTAGGAGTTCACATAGTCATTTCTATGATTTGGGGCTGTAATGCCCCTAAAAATGATTGTGGACCTTAAGGGCACCTGTCGAGTGACCTGACTGAGCAAACTTCGATATAGTGGTCTCTTGAGCCTTGTTATGTCTTAAATGATTGAGGAAAACCTGATGATGTGAATGCCGACAATAATTGATAAATGAATTAAGGAATTAAATTATATGTGTGGAGTGGGATAATTGATTGATTATAGCTTGCTTAATGATTAGCCTTGATTGATCAAGTCAAAGTGCAGTGGGATAGTGGCAGTCCTAGCTCCATGACTTGGGAGGACGCAACTGAGATGCGTCATAGCTTTCTGCATTTATTCTGAACTTCGGGACGATGTTCTAAATAAGTAGGGGTGTATGTAATGCCCATACACTACTGCATATCTTAAGGGCACCTATTTGAGTGACCTGACTGATTGATACATTAACAAAATGACCCCTTGATGTTATATTGAGTATATTCATGACTACGACTGATTGTGAATCAATAAAATACTGATATATGTGTATCTGGATAGTTGATATAAATGAATGATTATATGTGTTTAACGATTAACTATGATTATGGAAAATATGCTTATGAATGATGCCTAATGACTAGCTATACGATTGATCATGGGATGAGGACGAAGAAAGTAATTATTGACGAAATGCATATTTGATTATATGAATGAGTAATGTTTGAGTAAATTATAAATGCTTAATGAAGTAGCAGATTTATGAATCAAATAATGATTATTGAGGACAATACTACTAATATATGTTTGTGAGAAATGTGTGTAGCAACAGCTGAAACGGTTCACTGACGAACACACAAAGGAATATGAAGGGTCATAGAGTACGGATAAATCACACACAGGGAGAGTGACGATGATGTTGACTTCCGATGGAATACCATGCATTAGCAGATAAGCACTGATCCGCTTGCTCAAGAGGAAAGCATGAGGGCATACGAGGTGGCCCGCGATGGAGCTGGTCACGTACAAGTTGGGGGGCACGTAGTGGGAATGGACTCACTCCTCAGCTCCATTAGTCCCTAATAGAGTGTAGACGGAGGATGGAAGGTAACAGCTCCTGAAATCCCTACATGAAGTTCATGCAAGTCAAAATGAAAGGATGACGGCAGAAGGGCCCAACGGTGCGGTACCCTGTCGAGAACGGAAATAGTGGACGCGAGGAACCAATGATGTGGTACCTTGCCGAAGAATGGAAACTACAAATGATTGGACCCAATGGAGTGGTGCCATGTCGAGGAAATAAAATTAAGGAACGGGGAAGCCCAACGGCGCGGCACCGAGGTCCTAGTGAAAATTATTGTTAAACTTAACTGCATAAAAACATGTAAGTTTGCACCTAGAACATTACATAGAAATGCATTTGAGTATTTTAGGCATTTGCACATAAATGATTACTTTGGCATTTAAATAATATTAAGTGTTATTTAGGCATTTGCACATAAAAAATATTTTGATCATTTAAAATAATATAAATATTTATTTTAGGAGTAAAGTAGAATCCAAAGCATGGACACCTAGTCAACTCCACCTACACCTCAAAACTAAGAGTTACGTAAAATATCTAGGGGACAAACATGAGAAAACTTAGGAATGTTGGTTTAACTCCTAGAAAAACTAACACAGGGATGGGTGAGTATTATTAAATTGGAAATTTAATCAAATATGTATTTATGCATGAAGCGACATGTGTCGCATGGAATGTTCCTTTAAAAAGAAGGCTTTGGGAATGGGTAAAGCACCCAAATCCTGGATGATTATCGTAATTTTGAATTGCCTCATGACTTGCTGCTATTGAGGATTTGGCTATAAATTTTGGTGGGGGGAAACCCAAGCTGAGTTTCTCGAATTGTTGTGTGTGAGCTGTATGACCCAAAGCTTGGGAGTGGCCATGCGACTAAAAGCATGAGCCTATGGTGGCGAAGCTAACGGTTGCTTTGCCTATGGTTCAAACGAGCTTTGATGGAAGGATCCTACGGAAGATGTGGACAACAGTGGACAAGATGAATCATTTGACAGGTTATGTTTTGATTTAATTTGCTAAGTTATTCACTTATTTACTTTCTTGGATATTATGATAGCTAATCTGTTTGTATCAAGTTGTTATGTTTCAGGTTAAGCAGGAAGGACCCTACATGAGGGGCCCTACATTTGGTATCAGAGTCAGTCGAGCCTCGAGGGCACCAGACTCATATATTTTGTAGGTGTTCGTTGGTGACTGTGGTGATCAACGACGAGATTGGAGCTTCGTTCTTCGTGGGATCGCACGTTCGACTAGAATCGTCATTCATATAAATATTTGCTGAAATGTTTTAATAATTATTTATGTTTTAGTTATAGATTTTAGATTCGAGACATTAGTTAACAAGAAAAAGATTATGCTAGTACTACATCTAAAATCTGTGTTCTTATAAATATTTACTGCTTGAAGTATAATGGAGTTATAGGTCCTGAAATACATGTGTATTTTTCTGTGAAACTATTGCTTAAATCTGTTTATTGTTAGAGAAGGATGAATTATGAAGTTTTCGGTACTATGTTTATTCATATCTAGATCTTGTGTGAAGTATTCCATTTCAGTTATGCATTCTGAATAGAGTTTTTAAACGCCCTTTGTTCAGATCGTCCAGGTCTCTGCAATACTTTGTTTAATATATTTTATTTTTTCTCTGATCCTTGCATTGTAAATTCTAAATATGTTTGCACACGATGATTATGAATTTATTTCTCTAGATTATTGCCTCAATTTCAATTCAGCTGTTTATATCTGTCCTTAACATCTCTGTCGTATAAAAGATGCATCGACCCCTTCCCTTGGCATTATGTACTTTAAGAAATCGATCTTGATACCATTTCCCATTTTGCTGTTATGGTAAATTTAGGAACTTATTTTCATTATTAACTAAGCTATGATCGACTTTGTACCCTAATTTCTGTTGGCAGCCATTAATTCCTTCACCGCCATAGTCTGGAAAAGACAACCAACGCCCTGTTGAGTGACCGCTAAAATGTTGAAAAGACAAACCACCGCCACACCATTTCATTATGTCTTGTTGTCATAGTTTCATATGATCAGCACAACACAGTGATTTCTGAAGAAACATAGAGGCATTTTTGAAGAGGTGTTCACTGACATGTTCAGACTAATCAGAAATTAAAGGGGTAGCGTGTTCCAGCCGATCAGATGGTTGAAGAGGCATCCAACGTTCCTGTTACAATTCAAAGTGACATTCATCATCTCTGCAGCAGCCTATCAAAGATCGGATAAGTGTCTAGCATTCTTGTTACAACACATGAAAGGGCAGAGAATTAATTAAATTCCGAACAGTAAATTTTGGTGCAGCGAAAGGTCAAGTTGAATTAAATGACCGACTATATTTTCTGTTGTATAAATACCGATGTAGTATTGGTTTTGTAATAGAGTGAAAAGAGAAATGGAAGAAATAGAGTGGAATACAATGTTTAGTTAAACCCATAATTTTTTCTGTGTGTTTCTGTTACACTTTGTTGTTTGAGTTTGAAAACTCATATTTATTTCTGAATTTGTTTTTTGTTGTAGCATGATAATTATCTAAGCTGGAATGTTTAGTTTTACTGTAGCAAGTTAGATTTTATAATTTAATGAAACAATGTATAGAGATGATAAATGTGTTTGATTGTTGAAATAGAGTATGTTGAAACAAGCAAGTGTTATGAACGCAGGGTTTATCTAAACATAGCTGAAATAGTCATGTAGTTTACTGTTAGCTGAAACAGTCCTGTAGAATATAGTCAGCTCTTACTGTTTGCTGTGACTGTGCTGGATATTACAGTCAGCTGTTACAGTTAGCTGCGACTGTGCTGTAGATTGCAGTCAACTGCAACTCAGCAGAGATAGTCCTATAGGTGAAAATTTGTGAGCTTAGTGATCTGTGTGTGTTGTTGAGAATAAGAGAAATGCCCCCCTGCCTTCCCACAGTGGCATCCGAGCTAAGTGTTTTCGATTTTTGTTCATTGGTTCTGTGTTCAATTCATGAATAAGCTGTATGATTGTATGTTGAACCTTTTTGAGTTTTGTTTGGAGATCTTGCTGTTGATTTTTACTCCAGCGCTCCCCACTTCCTGCTATCTAGAAAGAGCAGAAGTAAGTTAAGTCGAGCTTTGTGTTTGTGAGAGCTCATGTGCTCCCTTAAGTAAAGTTGAGTCATCTTTTAGTAGTTGAAGTCTGAATCAAGTGTTTCTTGTGTTGTTCAAGCCTGGTTGTGGTTTGCGTAAAGAAAAGAAAGGACCGTAGTCCTTGGAAGAAGTTGACTCTGTGTGTGTTCCCTCATATAGAGGTTGAGAAATTGAAAGGAAGACATTCTTCCTGGTTGAGAGCTCCCATATAGTTTAATGGTAGAGCAGTTTGATTCCCACTGTTTGGAAAAGTTTGTTTCATTTGAGCTGAAGCTGATCATATGCGTGAAAGAGGCCTTGGAAAGAAATTTAAATTATGTGCAAGTATTTAGCTTGAGACGAAGACATGGGGAAAAGCAGAAGGCTTAAAAAAATGAAGAAGAATGTTGTTAATGCAAAAGAAGTTGGTTTTTCCATAGCAGAGATATTAGGTGAAGCCATCGTGGAACCTGCTGAAGCAGAGGAATTTCAAGAGAAGGCAGAGGATACTGAAGCAAATGAAGTTCAAGACAAGTTAGAGGGTGCATGGAGCTGTATTTATTATCCACCGCCATATTTCTCAAGTATAACTTATGAATGTTGGTTAGTTAATATGAAAAAATTCTTGCATGATAGAGGTTTATGGTATTTTGTTGAGAATGGAGTTAAGAAACCCCAGGATGAGGCAAAGGATGCATTTGCCTTGTAGTACATCTAGCAAGCTCTGGATGATAATATTTTTTATGTAATTGCTAAAGCAAACACATCTAGAGAAGCTTGGGAAAGTTTGAAGAGAAAGTTTGATGTAAGGGGGAGATATATGGCTGAGTCACAGCTTGCTAACATTTCAACAGATAAGCTTACAAAAGCAACAGAAGAGAGTCAAAGTATTTGTGAATCTCACTATTGTGTTGATATATCAATTGATGAAAATGTTACTGAAACTAAAGGTGAAAATGAGGCTAGTGTATCTTGTATTGCAGCAGCGGAATTTGAAGAAGTTGAAATTGCTATTGATAAAGATGTTGATGTAGTTTTGAATTTAGTGAACTGTGAACAAGATGGAATCGTTAACATGCAGAATGTTGATGAATATGATAAATTCCTTAAATGTGAGGACAATCGAGAAGTATTTGTGCAAGAAGAGTCCTTGAAGGACACGCCCATGAAGGTATATAATTTTTTGTATTGAATCTGATGATTGTGGACATGTAGGTACAATGAATCAAGAAGACAAATATGAAGATGTTGTAGAATTCAAAAGCCAAGTTGGGCTTGAAATAATTTACAGTAGTTATGTTGCAAAAAATGAAGAGTGTTGCACTGATCCATTTGGTGCGCATAAGGAAGATGATAAAGCTGCGTGTGAAAAATACATTTCTGAAAATGGTGTATCTGCTGATGGAAAAAGTGTTGGTGAAGAATCTGCAACGATATTGAATAGTGCAGATAAGGACAGAAAAGAGAATGAGATGTTTTATAAAAATTTGTTTGTTAGTGATTGTGTACGTACAAATGAAGAAAATAATGAAGTCGTGACTTGTAAGTCATATATTGAAAACGATGTAACTGCCATGTAGTAGTTTGTTCTTTGAATATTCCAACGATGTTTATTACTGATGGCAACAATGAAGAAGGTGCCAATGAAGTAGCCAGTATTGGTAAAATTGCCCATGGAGAAGTAATGGTCAATGATGATCATGATGGTGGAATGAAGACTGCCATATGAACAGTATTTGAAGCAACATCAGAAGTTAAGAAAGATAAAGTGCACTTGTTGAAGTGCTTGAATCTGTTTGTGAGTTTTTTGAAAATATTGATGATTTTAATTTTGTTGATGAATTTGATAAGATTGTTGAAGAATGCAGAGAAGGTGCAGCGATTGAAGCAGAAGGAACCTATAAGGATGCTGAAAATAAAAAGGTTGTTGATTTAATGATTGCAGAAGCAGTGATAGAAAAAGAGTTACATACTCATAACACTCAAGAAGTTGTATGTTTTGCTACAGACAGAGCAGTTGAAATAAGGAATGATGTCCTTGATGAAGAATTGAAATTTTTGGAAGAATGGCATAAAAAGCCAAGATTTGATGATAAAGATGATAGTCTTGTTGTGGAAGTAGAAATGAAGAAAGTTGATTGCCTTGTTGCAGCAACAAAGGCGTATTTAAATGAAGCGATAGTGACAACTCTCAGAGAAGAACAAAATGAAAAGAACCAATATGGTTCACAGTATGATAATTTATATAATATTGACAGAATGTTTGAATGTGCAGATGAGAAAACAATCGAAGATGAAGAAGAATCCTTTGAAGATGATATTGTAAATGATGACTTAGATTTGAATGAAGAAAATTGTAGCGAAGATAGACTGGTTGAAGAATCAGTTGAAAATGCATTATTATCAATTAATGTGTTTACAGAATGACATTGAACAGATTACTCTTGCTGAAGTTAAAGATATCTTGTGGGATCTTTGTATGCCCACGTTACAGTATTTAGATGAAAAGATTTGGATTGAAGTCCTTGGCATAAAGGACATTAAAAATTTGAATGATGGTAAGCAAATTAAAGAACATTTTGCAGCTAAAGCTGATCATAGTGAATTTGAGGAATCAAAGAAAAGATTGAAGGTAAAGAAGAAAGTGAAGATGAAAAATCAAAAGTATTTTTGGTATAAAGTTTGGCGTTCTACACCAAGTAATAATGAAGCTGAAGCCGATAGTAATGTAATAAAAGCTATGAATGATGATTGGCTTGCAAAATCCAAGAAGGTTGATAGAAATGGTCTTGGTGTTGAAGTAAAAGATGAAATATTATATTTTGAACAGCCAGCTGAAGCTGAGAAGGACAAGTATTGTGAAGCTGCCAAGCAAAAGAAGTCCAGATTAATAAAATATAAATTCAAGCTGAAGAGATGGTTGAAGCCACAAGTGAAGCGCGAGCTGAATAAGATCAAGGTGAAGATGAAGATAGAACAGAAAACAAAGTTTACATATTTCAAAGTTTCGAGTCAAAAGAAAAAGAAATGCTCATGAAAGAGTTGAAGAAACGTTGCACTAGTATGTTGCAGCAAAGAATCTGAAACAGATTTTTGAGTTGTTTTGATACTGATAGCCTTGCTGAGACTTAGACCAACAGGCATTATAGTTGTTTTTGTTATGCTTGTAAAATTGTAGTTGATTGAATATGATGTATTTTTGGGTGAAGTAATTAAGGGGGAGTATGTTGGAAGCCATTAATTCCTTCACCGCCACAGTCTAGAAAAGACAACCATCGCCCTGCTGAGTGACCGTCGAAATGCTGAAAAGCCAAACCACCGCCACACCGTTTGATTATGTCTTGTTGTCACAGTTTCGTATGAGCAGCACACCACAGTGATTTCTGAAGAAAGATAGAGCCATTTTTTAAGAGGCGTTCACTGACATGTTCAGACTGATCAGACTGATCAGAAATTAAAGGGGGTAGCGTGTTCCATCTGATCAGATGGTTGAAGAGGCATCCAACATTCCTGTTACAGTTCAAAGGGACATTCATCATCTCTGCAGCAGCCTGTCAAAGATCTGAGAGGCGTCCAACATTCCTGTTACAACACATGAAAGGGCAGAGAATTAATTAAATTCTGAATAGTAAATTTTGGTGTAGAGAAAGGTCAAGTTGAATTAAATGACCGACTATATTTTATGTTTTATAAATACCGATGTAATATTGGTTTTGTAATAGAGTGAAAAAGAGAAATGGAAGAAACAAAGTGGAATTCACACTCTGTTGTTTGAGTTTGAAAACTCATATTTGTTTCTGAATTTGTTTTTTGCTGTAGCATAATAATTATCTGAGCTGGAATGTTTAGTTTTGTTGTAGCAAGTTAGATTTCAGAATTTGTTGAAACACAGTATAGAGATGATAAACGTGTTTGATTGCTGAAACAGATTATGTTGAAACAGTGAAGTGTTATGAAAGCAGGGGTTCTCTAAACATAGCTGAAACAGTCATGTAGTTTACTGTTAGCTGAACAATCGTGTAGAATACAGTCAGCTCAGCTCTCACTGTTTGCTGTGACTGTGCTAGATATTACAGTCCGCTGTTACAATCAGCTGCGACTATGCTGTAGATTGCAGTCAGCTGCAACTCAGCAGAGATAGTCCTGTAGGTGAAAATTTGTGAGCTTAGTGATCTATGTGTGTTGCTGAGAATAAGAGCAAAGCCCCCATGCCTTCCCACAATATCGACCACTCGAAGTGTACAATAAAAAACTTCTGACTGAATCTCAGACTCATACAAAATGTTTTTTTTTTTTCTTCTGTGCACATTTAGATTTAGAATCAGTTCATGCTGAGTGATCCGCGATCCCTTTCTAAATATTTGATGTCATTTCGACAAATTTCTTTATTTTGTCTATTCTCGTTCTTTGGTTTAATTTTGATCTTCTATTCACCTGAGATCCGAATCCTTCAAACAAATTATGAATGCTGTTTGAATTGCTTACCTTCAGATCGCATGTGTATTGCGGTCACGGTTTTACATACTATCTAATTTAACTTTTGAAAAAGGGGCCAAATGATTCCATTCACCGAGTTTGGATCTTTATTTTTGAAGATCTGTGCTTCATTAATTCGATGTTTATTCAATTTCTCATCCTCTGATCGAATCCGCACAAGAGTTTATCAACAACTGTAAGGTCAATACACCTTCATGCACCCAGATCAGATCCGATTTTATTTATTGTGCATTTCCCGGTAGTTTTCCATCTCAACATACATATACCTTCGGCCCTGTCATTAAAATGGAAGTTGGACGCTAATCTCTTCCAGTCCTACCACTACGTGGTAGCCAAGCTTGTTAGTGGTTGGGCGCCGAATGGACAGTGAGATCATTAAAACCTTGGGTAACTGCGCCATAACCTATTAGATTGCGGTGAATCTGTGATCTCACCCAGATCTCCTTTTAGGAGCTTGCCCAGCCGTAAATATCGTTTATGCAAGTGACTGATATTTATTTAACAGCACCGATATCTGTGTAATCATGTTGGCAATTACGTGATATGGGTGGATAGGTGATATCTAGTGCCAGATGGTATCCTTGGTTCGCATTAGGCCTTTTCCTGCTGATATTCCCAAGAGCTATAAATTTAAAACCCAATTAACATATGTCCAACTAATCACTCACTAAAGACTCCGTCCAATGTGGAAGCTATTGCGTGACTGGGAGTAATGATTTAAAAACATTGGCATCGGCATCGGTATCGGCATGATTGATTGAAACATTGGTCAAGTCCCATATGACGATGAATTGTGATAATCTCAGAGATAAAACCAGACAAGTCAATGGTGATACTCCCATAATCAATAATTCCAGAATGCCAGATTATGGAATGGTTGCGATTATCGTCATATCGTAACCACCTAGTCGCCTTCCAATCTGGGTATCTTTTAAGGATATTACAACAAAGACGAACCATGCACTTGCTACAATCTGCAATGTTCCCGGGGTTACAATCTTTTAAAAGCTGTAAACATAGAGCATCAGTAAAATGTAGATCTGTTGCGGCTTTCTTCAATTATATAATCCAAAAGAATCTGGAATGAATCCAAAAGCTGTTACTAATTATGTTATAAAAAGGGATATATAATTGGAATTAAGTCCAAGATTGTTATTGTTGAGTTTAAATAGGGATGGGATACTTTAGTTGTATATATGATACTTTAACTATGAATAATCATACTGTATTCGAGAGTCATCATGTCTAAAGTTTTAGTTTCGACTGACGGGTAGGCTGCGACAATCTATGCTTAAAATAAAAACAGTAATATGCATTACAATCTACTTATATGTCGGTCTGAGAAAACGCTTGGCCCTTCTTAAACAGAATGAAATGCCGTGGAGTTTTGAATCTATAAATTTGTGGCGAGCTTAATATGGAAAGCAATTTCGCTCACATAGTTGACTGGGTGCGTGTTCATATCGTTGCTCATCCCAAACCAACTAAAATACTTTTTTTTTTTTAATGCCATCCCTTATGCGTCTTACCATATTAATATGTGGCAATTCCACGCAACTATGATTGCATGATTCCAATCCGCACCTTTCTTCCTTCTGTAAAATTTAGTCATATAGATCCCTGCGGTTACGGTTGACGGTTGAACTACACTTGGTGTACAACTCAATACTAATAAAACCATGTTGTCTATTATGGAAAAGAATATCATTATACGCTATGCATGTTGGAAGTCATATATTGATATGTATAAAAAATATTAATGTTGGGACTTGTATTTGAAGTATGGAAAGGGATTGTGGAAAGTAACTTTTTAAAAAAAGAATTGCTTATTTATTTGTTTATTGGATCACATAAATAGTAATGGGTATATTATATGTTTAGAAAAAAAAAAAGAGAAGTGTCATGCACACATATATATTAGTTTTCCTATTAAAAGATAAAGGGTTGTATAAATTGAAGTTAAATGATATATACGTATACATAAATATTCAATGTTTTTTGTTTGGAATCTACAAATAAGACCCTTCGAGCTTATACCGTGTAGGAAGAGGTTTATATTCTAAATAAACAACGATAATTTCAAAGTTGTTATCATACCACCGATTACACTTAGTGTTTGACTAATGTTTAACCAAAATTAGAAATGGATAGACAAATCAAAGTGGTATTAGCTATACATATATATATAATATATAAAAAGATGCTTTTTGAAAAGTTGTTATATCATTAAAAAAAGGGGGGGGAATTAATGTGTAACCTTGCAACCATCCATTAGGTAAATGAGATAGGAAATGTTATTTGCAAAACAATTGGGTAAGTCATAAAAATAAGTCATGTATACCTTTTTTTTAATTATTATGTTTTTTTTTTTAATAAAAAGGATGGTTACATTATACATCTTAAGTTTGTAAAGAAACATATGGTATGTGAAAGAAACTGCATGGGTTCTCATTTTAGGGGTAAAGTCAATTAGAAACTCCAATATATATATGATAGAATAAGGATTTCATAATCTGGTTAATTAATTGTATTTGAAAAATGTGAATTGAATTTAACTAATTGCATTCGGAAAATGTGAATTAAATTTTGGGACATTTAGATAAACTATGTTATATGATGTTAAAAATTATAATTCATAGTTATTATTTTTCAAATATATAAAAAGTTATATATGTTTAAATATGGTAATTTATTTCTTATCTTAAGAAGAGATATTGTTTTTAAATTATTTTATTAGTTTGTTATATAATTATTGGTTTATTATATATATATATTGGAAATTACAATTAGAATGTATCTCTTGTAATAAGATCGGGTTATAAGGATAACTATAAATTCTTTTGGAATTAAAATATTTATGTTGTATACATACCCCTATTTGGGGAGCACGCACGAAGTGAAGATGACCTTTATATTATATATAATGGAAACAAAACAAATGAACATGTGGTAAATGTACGCTTTATTAGAAGGCTTATTGTATTACGAAAATAAAATAATTCTTAATTAGTGTATATTTAAACAAAAGTGACATATATATACATTGAATGAGATGAATTTTTAAATATAGTTGAGTATGTTAATTATATAAGGGTTATACATCCTAGATGGGATGTTGGATGATCTAACTTCCATGTTTAAGTATAATTAGTACTTTAAAAAAAAGTATATATGCTCATGTAATATATTGGTTGTAATATATTGGTTGGATAGGGAGAATTTGAATGGGAGATTCTAAGTCATAATTGAGTTAAAGATATGGTTGTGAACATGTATAAAAGTTTTATATTATATATGGATTATAAAGAAATATAAATAGATAGTCCGAACTATAGAAGGTTTATGTAGATTATTGAAAAGAAAGAAAATATAAATGTTAGGAAATTATAATTATATGATTGAAAAAGAAAGAAAGTTGTGTTTTATTCTTTGAAAACCTATCTTAGATAGGAAAAGAAGGAAATGGAGTCTATATGATATATAGTTTACAAGTCTTGTTCAAAATAATAATTCTATGGAAAGAGATAATGTCATTATGGAAATGTAGAAAGAGATCATTAAATTATTTTTCCTTTTCTCTCTTTGCTAAGGTTATTGAGTTTGTTGAGTCATTTAACAAATTTCTTGGGAGA
Organism: Larix kaempferi; assembly: GCA_027924585.1. Taxonomy (NCBI): domain Eukaryota; kingdom Viridiplantae; phylum Streptophyta; class Pinopsida; order Pinales; family Pinaceae; genus Larix; species Larix kaempferi. Next base: position 9,249,446 of record BSBM01000196.1, read on the forward strand.
AACAAGTTATATTGGACTAGGTGATAGGTGAACATTATACACACTGAGATATGAATGGGAAACTTAGGGTTGCATTTAGTGAGTCATTAGAGAACTGCTAAGGGGTCTTTACTCTTTTGTGAATGTCCAATAAAATTAACTTCGGGACAATGTTTTAATAAGAGGGGGTGTATGTAACACCCTCCTGCATACTTTTCATTGGTGTTTGGTTACATATTTTGTAAAACAAAGTTGTGATATGCTCAACACGCTGAATTGAATGCAATAATGTTAACCTCATGAAATGATGAAACATATTTGAAAAGATGACTAGTCCTTAAGACAAGACCCGACAAAACTTTATCGACACTCATGATATAACTTGGAAGGTTTGTCGAAGGATTCTTGTGACAACATAAATGATGAAATGATGTAAGGCCATGATGAGATCCTCTATTTGGACATGAAGTTACTAATGAAAGGACTAAGAGTTAAATTTCAATATGTTCGACTAAGTCACTAAATTTCGATGACTCGAATACTATCTTATTGAGAACCAACATTATTTAAACATTTGGAGATTTGGAAGTAGTCTTTTGGAATTTAGTTTTTTTTTGGACTATTAGGGGGTCTCTCTTGATTGTTAAAAACCGTGACTTGTCTTGAAGGGAGAATAACCAAATAAATTTGAAACCTTACTTGGATTTGTTATGTTGATAAATTATTGGGTGGCTATTGACGCAATGCAACTAGGAAATCCAGTTTGGAAAAACAATTATGGAATGTATTATCGGATTGATATGAGGCGGAGTTATGATTAAGTTCCTAAGGGTGTATTGTAACCATACTAGATTATATAGGAACTAATAACTTGAACCACCAGTACTTATAGCCATGATTGTTGGAGAAAAATAGAATACAAGGACATGAAGATGAGAATAGAAATTAAGATAAAGCCTAGCGTCGAAATTACAAGAACAAAAAAAAAATAACTTTGGGACGAAGTTCTATATAAGAGGAGGTGTATGTAATGCCCCTAAAAATGACTGTGGAACTTAAAGGCACCTGTCGAGTGACCCAACTGAGCAAAACTTTGATATAGTGGTCTCTTGAGCCTTGTTATGTCTTAAATGATTGAGAAAAACATGATTGCTAAGTTAACTGTCTTCATCTCCTATTTTGACTGCTACTAAGTATAGGAGCGCACTCTTTGACCACTGATAGCTAGTTATGCACCCCCTTGGAGTCTCCTCCCCTATTTTTGTGCCCACATGATTAAGTTATGATCAGTTCTACCTCAGTTAATTGATTATTCATCATCGGTGGCCACTGAACCTTATCGAGAGAGGGTTCCAATGAAAACTAAGCCTATACTTAAGGTGAATTCAAATCCTCCTGGGTGTATCAAATTAATTCCATTGTCACATTTTTTTATTGTGAGCTTACATATAATTAATATATCAACAACATTTTTTCATCTGTGTTTCAGTTTTATGAGTGAATTGATCCATGTTTTTGTCTAATTATTCTCAGTAATAACAATGTGAAATTGTGAGGTTTGTTCAAGCTCAGTGATCTATCCCTGTGGAATTTCACATGGTATCAAAGCTTGTGAGATATTTTGAGAGCCTAGGTTGAGCATTTGCTTTCAGTAGAGCACCAGAAGCCTTTGGATTGCCATAGCAAACTTTCCTCGTGCCATTGCATTGAATTCATTGGAGAAATCCTTCGAGCTCTAGCCAAGTCTGAAGGATCCAGATAAAAGTTCCTGCTATCCTAAAGCAGTGTTCAGTAGATTTAGTAACAATCCTACATATATTTTTCCATTTTTTGTGTAGGTTATTCCATCATCAGAAGCACATTTAGTCAACTACTATGGATCTAACTTTGATTCCAAACATTAATCCTTTCAATTTATTTAAATGGAAGGATCAAATGGAGATCTTCATGCGCAATGGAGGTCTCTACAGAGTGATAAAGGGCATTGAGGTTGAACCAAATGGTGCTACAAATAATTCCAAGTATATAAATAAGCTTAATGAAGCATATGGATTGCTATGCCTTAACATTTCTAAATATCTAATCTTTCATCTCTCCGGTCTGAAAACTCCTAAGGAGGTTTGGACAAAGCTCGAATCCTTACTTGGGAAACAGGATGATCTGAGAGGACATCAATTGGAAAATGAGTTGATCTCATTGATCCTTAGCAGTTTCAAATCCATTACAGATTTCTTCACAAGATTCAAGAACTTGGTTGTGCAGCTAAAACTATGTGGAATTGAGAAGGAAGACAATCAAATGATTCTTGCTATTCTTTCAAAATTGGGATCAGACTATTCTTTGTTTGTATCCACCTTCCAATCAACAAATATTTCCATCCCAAACTAGAAAATTCCAACTGTAGATTCATTCATCCTGACTCTCACAAAGGAGAAGGACAAATTGGTGTAGATGGGAGTAATAAAACCATCAAGGGATCAAGCTCTTGCTGCAAGAGAAGGAAAGAATGTGAATGGGAAAGGAAAGCATAAACGTAAGGAAAAGAAACATTATGATCATAATTCAAAGCAGACTCCCAAACAATCAGAGGAAACCTCAAATCCAAAGAGAGACAAGCAAAACCATAAAGAGAAGACCAAATGTGTAATGTCCCCATTTTGACCCCCTTTGTATTAAACCGTAAATGATGTAAATATTGTAATTTAATCATGGTGAGGAGCTCAAGGCCAAGGCCCCACCATTGATTTAGCGTTTCATGTATCGGCAATTAAAAATAGATGCCCATGGTTCTTGTGCGAGATGGGCACAATGTATATAAGACATCATGTAATTATGAATTTTCAATGAAAAACCCACAACCGGCTATGCAATGCAACAAAAGAGATGGGGCATGTCTCTACAAGGAAAAGGGAGGGAAATTATTCAAACCTTGAGCCAAGGGTATTAATCCATGTGTCAATGGGGAAACCCATAAACCACCAACTACCCATTTTGTCTCATGTACCCAATCATTTAATTTTTCCAAGAAATTGGTTAAGGCAGTTAATGCCTTGGGAATGAAAGAGTATGGGCAAGCCATTTTCGTGCATGGGCAAGCCATCAACTTGGAAAATCGTGTTTTTGCTTGTGGGGCAAGAAACCACCCACGAAATGGTGCCCAAAGCCATTCTGTACAGGCAGCCTTTGATCATTCACGCAGTTAGAGTTAGCGGGGTCTTTCCATTTACGTTTTTCATCCAAATGCTGCATTTTTCCATACCTGGGAGTCGTTTTTGCAGTATATAACAGTTGGGAGAGGGAGGGCCACGTTTTGGGGACTGTAGGGAGGTCGTTTTTGCCCCTGAATGTCCAATGACGTTTTTCTAAAAACGGATTTGGCTTCCTGGGTTGTTCACCAACTTCCCATTTTCGTTTTTGTGGGTTCCCACGTTTTTCTGAGTTAGTTGAAACCCCATCTCATGCATTCCATTGTGGAAAACGTTTTCCTCATGCCCAGCAAGTGGGGTTCTGCTGTTATGTGCATCCTTGTTCTTGGTTTGAGCCTGTGAGCTGAAGTGTTGGAGTGGTAGGGGATAGAAGTGGCTTGATAAACCTAGTGGGGGAGACAACCTCTCAAAAAGATCAAGAGGGCTTTGGTTACTCTTCTATGCATACCCTGAGAGCACTACATAGGGAAGGTATGGCTTGAGGGACTGCACAGCAGTGAAAAGAATACTTCCTTGTGCTGGGTGTGTAGGTAATGTGGGTGCCAAGCTAGATAGATCTTGCAAGGTTATCCCTGGCTCTGAGCTGGAGCTCACTAGCTTAGCAACTCTTCCTTTCCATCTCCTAGTAGCCTGATAAACCCAATTGCAGATTGGCTTGGCTCATCTTGGTGTATGCTTGGCTATGTGTGAGTCTGCTGTTCCCTGGTTCCTTGTAGAGATCATGCCCAGCTCGGGGGTGGCAGTGGTGCTGAGAGATTGAGGAGCACACTGGCCTACGGTTGGGTGGAACGTTGCAGTTGCATAGCCAGTTGCTTGGAACTGCCTTATTGAGATAAGTATTCTCTGGTGTAAATTAGCAATTATCATTTGATGAATGTTATGAATGTATGTGGATGTATTAAACGAATTTGCTTCTGCTGTGTTTTTAAAAGTGTAGGAATTTCCATATGATCTTGTATATTTCTGCACAGATCTTTTATTTCATGGCTGCCACAGAATTTTGAATGTGTGTTAGAGATCAATAGCATTTTTTTTGATTACCGTCGTTTTTCCATAGTATGCACAGATACAGTTCTTGCATCAATGTCTTTAATTCAAACGAATTGGGGCTAATTGCCCGGATTGAGCACGGTGATCCTCTCTATCACGATGGTACGATAGAGGGGACACTACAAAATGTCCATACTGCAACAAATGTTTACACCCAGAAAGTGCTTGCATGAAGAAAACCATTAATCTCATGGCCCAACTTCTAGAGAAAAACAACCTTCAAGTACCTGCAAGTGCTAGAAGAAAATAATTTGATCCTAAATCAGAGGACAAAGAGAGGTGTCATGCACTCATTGATGGGACTTCGAATGCATCCTCCTCCATCATAGATTCTGGAGCCTCTAGACACATGTCTGCATCGAAGGAACTATTCTTTGAATTCAAACCTATTGTTGGGCCTTCTATGCTAATGGGAGATGATTTTAAGTTCCTTCAAAAGGGATACGAAGGATCCATTTGGATCATGGATACATCAATGATATGCTCCTATGTGCCCACCCTCAAAGATAAACTCCTTTCATTTTATCAAATGACCCATATAGGAGTCCAACGAAAGTAATTTTTACTCCTAATGTGGTTGAAATCCAAGAGATCTCTTCTGGGAAGATCATTGCATAAGGAATTGCATATCACCATTCCAAACTCTATGAGTTCTCTCATTTCTTTCCTTACTCAAAACAAAGTGCACTTATTTCTCATGCAAATGAAGTGAACAGACTTTGGCATGAGAGGTTTGGGCACCTCAACTACAAATATTTGCGATAACTACAAATCAGAAAATGGTTGAAGGACTTCCAAACATCATATTTTCTAAGGGCGCCTATCAACGTTGCTTGATTGGTAAGCATCCGAACCACAAGTTTGAAAACGAAAAGTCAAAGAGAGCCTCTTCTCCTCTCGAGTTGATTCACAGTGACATATCAGGACCTCTTCCTCACCTATCTTTGAATAATGCAAGATACATCTTAACATTCATAGATGATTATTCAAGATTCGGTTGGGTATATTTTCTAAAGTTGAAGTCAGAAGTATTTGAATACTTCAAATTTTTTAAAGCTTATGTAGAAAAGTTCACTGATAATAATATCAAGGTCCTTTGGACTGACAATGGAGGAGAGTAAGTGAAGAATTATTTTTAGTTACTTTTTGCAAATGAAGGTATGAAATGTAGCACACTGTTCCTTACACACCACAACAAGAATGTTGTAGTTGAGAGAAAGAATAGAACCTTGAAAGAGATGACTATTTGCATGCTTGAGTCTAAAGCATTGGCTCCTAGACTATGGGCAGAAGCTGTCAAATGTGCTGCATACCTCCAAAACAGATTTCCACACAAAGCCCTACAAGGAAAAACACCTTTCGAAGCATGGATGGGATACAAGCCAGATGTGTCTCATTTGAGAGTCTTTGGATCCAAAGCTTGGGAAAGGATTCCTTCCGAGAAGAGGAGAGCCTTAGAGCCACAAAGCAAAGAGTGCATATGGTTGGTTATGCACAGAATGCAAAGGCCTACAAATTGCTAGATCTATCTACCATGCAGACCTTCCTTGAAAGAAGTGTCCAGTTTGAAGAATGGCCATTGCATGATTCCCACCATGTTGAAGTAGATAACTTGCCAACTACTCCACCACAACATTTTGAACAAGATAGCAAATCATCCTCTCATGAAAGTTCTGATTTTGACTTAGAAAGTGAAGATGAGCGAATGTTAGATCCAGATCCACAAGAACCTGAAGATCTAGAAACTGAAGATCCACCTCCATTGCCAAGATGGGATGCCAAGACCATTAAATCTATTGGTGATCTTGTTGGAGATCCACAAGATCCAAGAAGGACTAGATCTAAGTTTTAAAATGAAATATTTGCACTATCTCATAAATATCCCTTTCTTTCTGATAGATGTCTTCTTATGATTGGATCAAATCCAAAAACCTTCTTTGAGGCCTCCCAAGATCCAAGATGGATATCAGTTATGGATTAAGAGGTCCAATGTCTTCAAAGGAATGAGACTTGGGAGCTTGTTTCTGTCCCTCCTGGAAGGAATCTTGTTCAATGTAAGTGGGTATACAGAACCAATATGGGATCAAATGGAGTAACAAGAAAGTAGAAGGATCGCTTGGTTGCTAAAGGTTTCTCACAAGTTCAAGGGATTGAATATACAAATATATTCGCTCCTGTTGCAAAGATGGAATCCATCCGTCTTGTTTTGGATCTTGTTGCATCCAAGCACTGGGAGGTTCATCACATGGATGTGAAGAGTTCTTTTCTTCATGGACATCTAAAGGAGGAGATCTACATGAAGAAACCTAAAGGATACATTGATGATCCTCCATTAGTGTGCAGATTGAGGATGTCCTTGTATGGGATTAAGCAGGCTCCCTGAGCATGGTATGCTAAGATGGAATCGTTTCTGTTGTCACAAGATTTTCAAAAATGATAATCGCATTCAAATGTATACATGAGACATGATGGTAACTCTCTTCTCCTTATTGTCCTCTATCTTGATGATTTACTAATTACATGGAGTCTCTCTTCATGTCTTAGATCTATCAAAATAGCCTTTCACAATTCCTTCTCTATATCAGATTTGGGACTGCTAAAGCAGTTTCTTAGTCTTGAAGTCTCTCAAAGTGATTCAGGAATCAAGATTGCATAGTCCAATTATGCATCAAATCTATTTGACAGGTTTCATATGAAAGAATGCAAGCCAACACCAGTCCCTTTCCTTTCAGGTGTCAGTCTTGAGGATGGTTCTTCCTCACCTTTGGTAGATAGTACGTTGTATCAAAAATTGATCGAGAGTATTTTGTTTCTTACAAATACTCTCCCTGATCTATACTATGCAATGAGTGTCATCTCCAGATACATGTAAGAGCCTCACGAGATTCACTGGAAGGAAACCAAAAGGATCTTGCACTATTTTCAAGGGATGAATACCTATGGTATTCATTATGTAGTTGGGTCTCCATTGAACCTAGTTCGGTATATAGATTCAAATTGGGATAGAGACAGCTAAAATCGGAAGTCTACATCAGGTTTTGTCTTCATGATTGGATATGGTCCTATCTGTTGGTCGAGCAAAAAGGAGACTACTCTTTCTCTTTCATCAGTTGAGGCCGAGTACATAGGTGCAGTGAATGTAGCCACACAATGCATCTAGCTGCAGGGAATCTTGTCCGAGTTTGGGATTACTAAAAAACATTGAGATACACATGCCTTACATCTAAGGATTAGTACATGATCATACCATCATACTGCTCTATTGTCCTACATAAGAGAAGATTGAAGATATGTTCACCAAGAATTTTTCCGTGAAAATTTTCACTCATCTTTGATCCCTTCTTGGGGTGATTTCTACCATGGTTGATTAGTCTTTTCATAGTCTATATTGAGGGGGGGGGGTTTCCCACTAGGTTTCCCCTCTTTCCTCACTTTTTTCTAGATTGTTGTACGTGGTAACCTTTGGTCTCAGTAACCATGGCCCTCATTTCCATTTATTTACTTATATTTTTGCTTTTGGTCTTGCATGCATTTTGCATGCATACATGCATTCCATGTAGCACTCCATGCATCCATGCATTCCCTGTAGCACTCCATGCATCCATACATTGGCAGTTGATCCTCCTAGCACCTAGTCCTTACTTTGCCCCCCCTGAGATTGCTTTTGGCCATAATTATCCCTCCTGTCCACTCAGAGCGCCTTGTTTACATGACTAGAGTTCCAATGCGCCCTCATGCACAGATTTAGGAGTTCACGTAGTCAATTCCATGATTTGGGGCACCTTGTCCCCTTGATTGCTCAATTAATTGATTGCAACGTCTAGTTTGATTGCTACTGAGTATAGGAGCGCCATTTTGACTACTGCCAGGTAGTTATGCACCCCCTTGGAGTCTCCCCCCCTATTTTTGTGCCCACATGATTGAATTATGCTTAGTTCTACCCAAGTTAACTAATTAGTCATCATCGGTGGCCACTGAACCTTATCAGGAGATGGTTCCAATGCAAAGTAAGCCTGTAATTGAGGTGAATTCGAATCCTCCCGGGTGTATCAAATTCATTCCATTGTAACACTTTTTGATTGCCAAGTTACAGCAAATTAATGCATCAACAACAGTTTTTCATCTTTGTTTCAGTTTTATGAGTGGATTGATCCATGTTTTTGTCTAATTCTTCTAAGTAATAACATTGTGAAATTGTGAGGTTTGTTCAAGCTCAGTGATCTATCCCTGTGGAGTTTCACAATATTGCCTTGGTGCATTTTTTTTATACGTAAGCACCGCTGCTTATAATATATATGTAAGAACTGACACGACTTTCAAATTTGGTGCTCTATGGTGCTTGAATTGTTTGAGTGCATCGGTGCTATCACAAACCCAAATTTCAGAGTTAGGAATTTGGGAAAATTTTCAAACATTATACAATGAACATTTAATAATAGGTAGAGATACCCAAATTTCTCTTATTCTTAAGGATCATTACTCTTAATAACAATTACTTTACTTATCATATATAATAATTTTCTTCTAGTAAAAATGTGAGTCCACTACTTTATCAATTTATAATAGCACCACTTTACCTTTAAAATATCTTCATATAGTTGTTACAAAATAATATATTCAAATAAGTACATTTACATGACTAAAATTTTTGTCATCATAATTCAACAATCAATTATCCTTTTTCGCTAAGGAAAATGTTTTATGCATGACAAACCACCATAAGATCAAGAAGATTATATTCAATCTTTCATAATTACATAACTAATCACACTTTAAAATCTTTTCATTCAAACACCTTACATTAATTTCCTATCCATTGGGGATAACCAAAATAGTGACTACTACTCCATGAAACAATGTGAAAACTATCATTGAGTTGTATTTTTATCTAAAACATAAAAGAAGTATGCAATTATACATTGATAAAATCACAAGGTACATGTCTGCACAAAATGCGGTAAATAAACATTCAAACAAATCTTATTTGTACATATGAACAAGCGAAAATAGTCATAAACACTCTAAGAGAGAGAGTCGAGTATACACATAAGAGACACATAACACAGACACTGTTTTACCATGGTTCACCCGTAACTGGGGCTATGTCCACAAAGGGGGTTGCATTGTTTTATTCATTCAAAAAGGTGGGTTACATCCCACAACACAAATGTTTCCACTCTTTCTTTTCTACCTCCTCAAAGATTCTCTTATAGAGAGTGCTATTCGAATAATTCTACACTAACATTTAACCTTCTATTGGTTGAGTATAACGATAAATAAAGATAAAGTCTTTCACTTCTTTCTTGCTACAATATCATTAGTTCCAGATGTTTAGATTGGTACATAACAACCACTCATTTCACTTACTAACCCCATGGAACGATAGAAAAGGGATGATCTTCTTATAAATAGGAAAGGCACTCTAAAATATAAGAGTAACCTAAGGTTTCAACCTCCAACCTTATAAGATAATCTAAACATCGAAAATGATTTATATAAATACATTTATAAGCATAACAAAAAACCGGGCAAATATCACCCCGCGATTTCCTACACTTAACATTACCATCCAAAACAAAGGTTTTGAAATATCAGACACCTATGAGCATCAAAATCGTATGGATGTTTTCAATACAGGCACACCCTGCATCCTTATAAATTTAGATCATCTCAAAAGGGATTTGGATATACTTCTGTTTGACTAGCATTGGAACTTGGAGTAAATCTCAAGTTTGCCTGACCACCATAAAGATATTGCACAAGTTCTATCATGCAAAGAGCTGATTCAAACCTATAAGCAAAGGTCACTCCTCAGGTACTCAAATCTTTTTACCACTATGTACAGATATCACTGGTCAAGATGTGGCATCGTCACACCAAGGATTTATATGTGTGCAAGATGCAGAGTTTATATGCAAAACTTCTTAAAGTCAAAACAAGGTTAAATATCACTAAAGCAGAGTATAAGGCGATTGTTATATAACTAGATAAACTCTATCTGAGGTATACAAAACTTGCTATAAAATGTTTGATTGTAAGATTTGCAATAAATGATGTATAAACAAGAATTCGGATTAACAAGGCGAGATCTAAATAATTTTAACCCTATCCCTTCATAGTATGGAAGTATTGGTAATAATCAGGGATCATAACATGAAAACTGAATATGTATACATATCTATATACTAAATCGATCATACATGCTGGAATCACAACCAAAGCTAAGTTTTGGCAGCGCTCTCGCTATGTAGAGATTGCATACTACAATGCAGAGCCTATGCAGCTATCTAACTCTGCATAGATCACAATCATGGCATAGAGTACACATATATACATAAAGTTGATCCAATAAACCATGCAAAAATTATAAGCAAAACTCAGAGTTCACTTACCTTCTTTCAGATTGCTTGGAATTGTATTTCCCTTCCGACATTGCAGAGTTAACCCTTTTCCTAAAGCCACTGACCGCTATCGACAACTGAGCACGAGATATGCACTCCGAAGCTTGGTTAACACCCATCCTTGTTTCTCTCTTTTCCTCGAGACCTACCTGCCAGGTAGAAATATATTTCATCTGGTAGAAGTCGAGCGAATGGGGTTTCGTCTATCTTTCCCCAAACCTTCGCCCTCCTCTGGAACAAACATGTTGTTTAACCTTCTTCATAACTTAAATAGAAATATGCCCTCGGTCTTTATCCATCAAAGGGATGCCAAGATCTAACTCAATCTCTGTCGAGAATATCGGTCCCTGTCTACACACATATGTAGAGAAAGGAAATTACCGAAAGGTACCTACGCATAACCATTTTCACAACAATGGCATGAGTTTTTCCTCCTTCTGCATAACTAGCTCTCTATTGAAAAGCTACCCCAACCCACAAAATCTAACGCAAACTTCCTTTGATAATGCTATCCCGAGCTCTAAATGCTGAGATCCCTACCTCTACTGCTTTCCCTCTCTTAGGAAGACCCCCCCGCACCTCTCATCGATAACAGGTATTAATAACCATCTCTCTCTATATTAATGGCGGCATATCAAAATATCTCCTCCACTCTCACCCGGTGTAAATTACACCCAGATGTCAGCTCCATTTTACCCATGATGTAGTAGATAATAATGACATCTTTCTCCACCATCATAGCTCACCTACGACCTCCCTTAAACTCAGGGCTTCGTTTTACCTTGACCAGTCCACCAAGCATGGTGGGACTCTCCATTATTGCCACTTGGAGTTTTCATTCTACACGGGGATAGGCAGGTTGTTTCATTGATAACTTCCACTACCTCGATTTGGCTTTTTAAGTGATTATACATATGCATATAACAATATTCATATTCTCCAATGTGCTTATATGAATAAGATATGTATATAATATTCATACTATACATTTGAATATGAATCAAAATTCTTCTTATATATTATATAAATATTACTTCCATTGATATATCTATATACGTCACAATTAAATTTCATTTGTATTAAAAGAGGACAACCACTTTATCTTCACACACACATATATATTTTATGGTCTACTTGTATAAATAAATATATGTATATATCATCATAGAATTAATCATAGTATATTGATATAGATACTATGAGATCTTCTCCTTCCTTTTGAGGTGACTCACCTATAACACATTAACAATTAAACCCCTAGATTTGTTTTCATCTTTATTTCAAACTTTAAATACTTAAAAATCAATTATAGTCAAGTGTAGCCAAGTATGCTACTATATTGATAGATTTCCATATGTATAACTTATAACTAGTTATGTTAATGTCTCCATAGATATAATGTTGTATACATTTCAAACTTTAAGGTAAATAAATTTTATCTTACTTTCACATAGTAGATATATATATATAACAAAATATAACCTTTTAAATCTAATGAGAAGTATTATATCTAAAATGTATATAAATATCCTTTAATAGTTATCACTATTATAAATCTTTCCCATATATGTATAACTCTCATACCTATGGTATATATATAATATCCATTTAAGTATTATTCTTAGTAGCCTTTTCTTTTTAGGATATAGTTAGGTGTCCAAATCTACTTAGTATGACAATAACTCCAATAATAAGCCAAGCTTATATATTATATGTTTAAAACATATAATATAATAATATTTGTTTATTATTTCTAACTTATAATATTAAAACCATATACTTTATGCTTTTTTATTTCATCTATCTGTGTATATATATGTGTGTGTGTGTGTGTGGATACTTAATAATTCCTTTCAGTAGCAATTCTCAAATGTCATGACTTAAGGTCATAGTGAACTTCAATCTTTTGAAGTTTTTATAATATGCATATAGGTATATATAGAGAGAGATATCGTAGCAGCTTTTCCCATCGCTTAGTTTATGCTTGCTTGTACTTAGGTGGCACTATTAATATTTTTTTTTAACGAATGATCATCATTAGGCTACTTTACCCCAATTACCTATGGGTACCAAAGTGACATAGGCCATCGTCGACCTACCTTCCCTAGTGTAAATTCAAATGCCTGTTGTGGCGTCACTACTTCAAGTGACCTAGGTCTACCACCTAGTTTTACATACTTTTAAAAAACAAACATCATTAGACACAACGTTTACTGGTGGGGCCTTGGCCTTGAGCTCCTAACTAGAAACGATTACAATAATTATTTACATTTGTACAATTTCTTAGGTAAAAAATGAGGGATGTTACATACTCCTCCCCTTAAGAATAACACCGTCCTGGGTGTTCATACTTCTTAGCAATTCGTCCTCACTTCCAGACTCATCATTCTTTAGTTCACTTGTCATCTCCCCTTTGGTATTCTCGATCATCCTCGAACTCACATGATTCCACATGTATTTATGGTCCATACTTCTTTCACAATTTATACATTTGTACAGATCATACCAGATCTTCCAACATTTTCTAGCATACATAAGTATATAAACTTTCAAATAGTAAATGTTAATCATATTTCATTCATCCTCATCCTTGAGGACATTTTTGCTTACTCTAGCATTCATAACATTCACGCATAAAGACATCTATTAGTCCACAATGCAAATCATTCAATATTGGTTATGTCATAACACAATATTTCAACAACACCTTGTTGATCATCAAACTCTCTCCTGAGTTTGGAATTTCAGCAATCCTTTGCTGAACACACAACTCGTCCTCGAGTTAAAACTTGTAAATAAAACCCGCAAATAAAACTTGCAGTTAGAAACATTCTCCGTATACTCAGCAGTGATATTTTCTGTAACAGTAGTATGACTTCTGCAACTCAACAGTAATTACTTATTATACTCAATAGTAATACTTCTACCTTTAGCAATATTGAACTCAGCAATGTGGCTAAACTAGTTCAGATATCATACTACCTCTAACATTCACTCCATTGCCTTCCCCTCATCGAATCGCTTGTGCATCCCCACTTTCTTGTTTCTTTGAGATTGCCACAAGGAAAACATAATGAGCCACCTGCTCAATTCGATGGATATAAAGATTGCCTAGGTCTTATGGGTCGGTATAACATTCAATGAGCTACCTGTTCTGTTCCACTTCCATGGGGAACATGACCACATATATATATTTTTGTAGGGAAGTTGCCCCCTGCAACGATTAGAAAATGAATGTAGGAGCCTCCTTTCTGCTATGTTTGAGCGCATAATTTAAACCTTCTTGTTTGAGTCTAGGAAATTTACGTAATAACAATAATTATATATTCCATATGCATCATAACAACAATTATAGTCACTTATTTTCTTATCGCATACTATGCATTTTGATGATTACACATCATTAATCATAAGTTTGATCACCAATCGTGATTCATAAAATCTTGTAATCCAAAATAAGACGTAAAGTAAATCATTACTTACTCTTGAGCATTTTTCCCAACTTATCTATATAAGTTTCATAATCAACGTTCCTCTTTAATCATGTCATCGGTCGTAATTAAGATCACTTCCTGAAATGTTAGTATAAAAGAAAATTTTCTTTACTTCAATTGCTCAACAATTGAACACATTAGTTCCATAGCATTACACACATGCTCATTCAATAACTTGCACATTCTCTTCATTTCACCATGTGATGTTTGAATATAACTCTTCAATATCTTTTTGAGGTCAAGTCTTATCAATTAAATTTTTCCATATCTTTAAACATAACTTGTAACCTGGTACATCAAATTCAACCAGCTATGAATAATCAAGATTAATAATAGCTTAATCTATGGACTATTTACTATTGGATCCAAGGAAGAGAATGAAAGAAAATTAGCAATAATTTTTGCAATAAACATATAAGTAAGCAATGTACATTCTAACTTTGATACCCTATGCAATTTAATGCACATTTAGAACACTATTCATAACCTTTGTATGGTCAAGGAAATAATACCTTTCACCAAAGTTAATCAATCATGAATCAAATTATAATTCTCATCAATTTCAGAAAAAGGCATAAAGACAACATCTATATTGATTCGTCCTTCATATGAAATAAATTACACCCTAGTGTATCTTTCAAAACCTTTCATGTATTTTTCCTACGTATCTTACCCAAACTAATCGGCATTTTAACAAACATCAATTAGTTTGATCTTTTTATGATTATGTCCTAGAATGTTATAACATCAACTAGAGTATTACATATGCGTTAACTATAATATATTTCAAATCGAAGTACATCACTCACATACTAAAAGCAACTAAGTATGGGTAATTTATATCTTATATAATTCTCATAATCTTTTGCACATCAAAATACTAATTCCCTTAACAATACCATATGATAGTGTGAGCATCTATATCTTGTATCTCACGATAAACTGAAAACATACATGTCTCACAATATTTGTAAGAAAAACAAAGACGAGAATTATCTTTACTCATTTGGAGAAATTGAAGCTTAACTTCGTTAACAATCTTCCCTCGTCTAGTCCAGTCCATGCGTCAAAACAAGACAAGAACAACTTGATTAGCCTTTATATTTTCTTTATCTCATTTTGAGCACAATAGGCTCTAGTGTTGTAACCTAAAGCTCTAATACCATTTGTCACGAACCCAAATTTCAGAGTTAGGAATATGGGAAATTTTTCAAACTTTATACAATGAGCATTTAATAATAGGTAGAGATACGCAAATTTCTCTTATTCTTAATGACCATTACTCTGAATAACAATTACTTTACTTATCCTATATAATAAATTTATTCTAGTAAAAATGTGATTCCACTACTTTATCAATTTATAATAGCACCACTTTACCTTTAAAATCTCTTCATATAGTTACTACAAAATAATATATTCAAATAAGTACATTTACATGACTAAAAAATTTGTCATCATAATTCAACAATCAACTATCTTTTTTGCTAAGGAAAATGTTTTATACATGACAAGCCACCATAAGATCAAGAAGATTAGATTCAATCTTTCTTAATTACATAAATATTCATACTTTCAAATCTTTTCATTCAAACACCTTACATTAATTTCCTATCCATTGGGGATAACCAAAATAGTGACTACTATTCCATGAAACAATGTGAAAACTATCATTGAGTTGTATTTTTATCTAGAACGTTAAAGAAGTATGCAACTATACATTGATAAAATCACAAGGTACATGTGTGCACGAAATGCAGTAAATAAACATTGAAACAAATCTTATTCGTACATATGAACAAGCCAAAATAGTTGTAAACACTTTAAGAGAGAGAGTCGAGTATACACATAAGAGACACATAGCATAGATACTGTTTTACCGTGGTTCACCCGTAACTTGGGATACATCCACAAAGGGGGTTGCATTGTTATATTCATTCAAAAAGGTGGGTTACATCCCGCAACACAAATGTTGCCATTCTTTCTTTTCTAGCTCCTTAAAGATTTTCTTATAGAGAGTGCTATTCAAATCATTCTATACTAACATTTAACCTTCTATTGGTTGAGTATAACGATAAATAAAGATAAAGTATTTCACTTCTTTCTTGCTACAATATCATTAGTTCCAGATTTTTAGATTGGTACATAACTACCACTCATTTCACTTAACCCCATGGAATGATATAAAAGGGTTGATCTTCTTATAAATAGGAAAGGCACTCTAAGATATAAGAGTATCCTAAGGTTTCAACCTCCAACCTTATAAGATAATCTAAACTTCGAAAATGATTTATATAAATACATTTATAAGCATAACAAAAGATCGGGAAAATCTCACCCCGATATTTCCTTACACTTAACATTACCATCCAAAACAAAGGTTTTGAAATATCAGACACATATGAGCATCAAAATCGTATGGATATTTTCCATACAGGCACACCCTATGTCCTTATAAATTTAGATAATCTCAAAAGGGATTTAGATATACTTCTGTTTGACTAGCATTGGAACTTGAAGTAAATCTCAAGTCTAAGATTGCCTAACCACCAACAAGATACTGCACGGGTTCTATCATGCAAAGAGCCGATTCAAACCTATAAGCAAAGGTCACTCCTCAGGTACTCAACTCTTTTTACCACTATGTACAGAGATCACTGGTTAGGATGTGGCGTCGTCACACCAAGGATCTAGATGTGTGCAAGACGCAGAGTTTATATGCAAAACTTCTTAAAGTGAAAACAAGGTTAAACATCACTAAAGCAGAGTATAAAGCGATTGTTATATAACTAGATAAACTCTGTCCAAGGTATACAAAACTAGCTATAAAATTTCTGATCGTAAGATTTGCAATAATTGACATATAAACAAGAATTTCGTTTAACAAGGCGAGATCTAAATAATTTTAACACTATCCCTCGATAGTATGGAAGGATCGATAATACTCAGGGATCATAACACGAAAACTGAATATGTATACATATCTATATACTAAATCGATCATACATGATGGAATCGCAATCAAAGCTAAGTTTTGGCAGCGCTCTCGCTATGCAATGATTGCATACTTCAATGCAGAATCTGCACAACTATCTAACTCCATAGAGATCACAATCATGGCGTAGAGTACACATATATACATAAAGTTGATCCAATAAACCATGCAAAAATTATAAGCAAAACTCAGACTTCACTTACCTTCTTTCAGATCGCTTGGAATTGTATTTCCCTTCCGACATTTTGAAGTTCAACCTTTTCCTAAATCCAGTGACTCCTATCGACAATTGAGCAGAAGCTTTGCACTCCAAAGCTTGGTTAACTCCCATCCTTGATTCTCTCTTTTCCTGGAGACCACCCTATGAGGTAGAAATCTATTTCATCCGGTAGAAGCCGAGCGAATGGGGTTTCATTTAGCTTTCCCCAATCCTCTGTCCTCCTCTGGAACAAACATGTTGTTTAACCTTCTTCATAACTTAACTAGAAATATGCCCTCGGTCTTTATCCATCAAAGGGATGCCGATATCTAACTCAATCTCTATCGAGATTATTGGTCCCTGCCTATACACGTATGCAGAGAAAAGAAATTACCGAAAGGTACCTACGCATAACCATTTTCACAACAATGGCACGAGTTTTTCCTCCTACATAACTAGCTCTCTATTGAAAAGCTACCCTAACCCAGAGAATCTAACGTAGACTTCCTTTGAAAATGCTACCCCGAACTCTAAATGCTAAGATCCTTTTATCTTTGTTATAACAACGCTTGCAGCCAAATTGCTAACTGGCTCCCATACCTCTACTGCTTTCCCTCTCTTGGGAAGACCCCCCAGCACCTTTCATCGATGACAGGTATTAATAACTAGCTCTCTCCATATTAATGGCGGCATATCAAAATATCTTCTTCACTCTCACTTACGCCTAGTTATCAGCTCCCTTTTATCCACGATGTAGTAGAAAATAATGACAGCTTTCTCCACCATCATAGCTCGGCTGCGACCTCCCTTAAACTCAAGGCTTCGTTTTACCTTGACCAGTCCACCAAGCATGGTGGGATTGTCCCTCACTTCCACTTGGAGTTTTCATTCTACACGGGGATAAGCAGGTTATTGCTTTGATAACTTTCACTACCTCGATTTGGCTTCTTGAGTGATTAATACATATGCATATAACAATATTCATATTCTCCAATGTGCTTATATGAATAAGATATGTATATAATATTCATACTATACATTTGAATATGAATCGAAATTCTTCATATATATTATATAAATAATACTTACATTGATATATCTATATACGTCACAATTAACTTTCATTTGTATTAAAAAAGCATAACCACTTTATCTTCACACACACATATATATATTATGGTCTACTTGTATAAATAAATATATGTATATAGCACCATAGAATTAACCATAATATAAGATATGTATATAATATTCATACTATACATTTGAATATGAATCGAAATTCTTCATATATATTATATAAATAATACTTACATTGATATATCTATATACGTCACAATTAACTTTCATTTGTATTAAAAAAGCATAACCACTTTATCTTCACACACACACATATATATATTATGGTCTACTTGTATAAATAAATATATGTATATAGCACCATAGAATTAACCATAATATATTGGTATAAATACTATGAGATCTGGCTTCTTCATTTTAAGGCGACTCACCTATAACACATTAACAATTAAATCCTTAGATTTGTTTTCATCTGTATTTCAAACTTTAAATATTGGGTTGGTGCAAGCTAATGCTGGCCACTCATGATGCCTTAGTCGCAATGGACTTATGGAAAAACAAAAATCTAAACGTCAAAAAGAAATATTAGAGCTACCTACACAGCTTTTTGGAATATGGTGCAAGAAGATCAAACGTAGAAAATCGGATTACCTTCCAGAATATATAAATATTATTAATGGAAATTAAGTATAACTCCCAAAAAATGGGGTTCTCCTAAGGTTGGCATCTTATTTTTTTAAGAAAATATAATGAATATGTTTGTGTTAGCCCTCTGGTTTGGTATTCAAATGGTGGATTTTTGTTAAACAAATTATATACAGTCGTAGATAACAGGCCGTTCTAGTGCGACGTTATTTTTCCATATTTATTTATGTTAATTTTATTTTTATTTTTAATTAAGGAAGTCATCCCATCCCTAAAATGATGAGGCCCAGTGTTAGCCATCGATATCATGGTCTTAACCTAATCAATCAACAATTTTTATTTTTTTAGGACGTATGTTTTTGTGTGTATTTGTGTGGGTTCTTTTCCGTTTTCAAAATAGGTGAGCCAATAAAAAGTTATAGATGGAAGAAATAACCTACTCTTTGTGTAAGATCGATGTTAGTGCAATTGAAATTAACTAAAAAGTAGGAACAAATAATAGTTTTAATAAAAAATTACATATTCGGAATCTGCACACATATTTCTACAAGTGTGTGCAATTTCATTTGTAGTGGACAAGTGTAGCATATGCAGAATCATGCTCGAAACAGAAGAAGTTATAGAATAAGATGTATTTTGTTATAAGATTTTTTTATTTTATATTATTATATGTATTTTGGCAACCCGAACCTAAAACCATAGCAACCAAGTCATCTACCACGTTGGTGGGAAACGAATTACCCGCCAAAATTTAAAAACTAATCTTGTGCGTGCGCGTATATTTAAAACGTGCATACGCACAAAATGGCGTGCACGCATCCAACAACGCGTACGCGTCCAAATGTGCGCATGTGCGAAATGGCGCGTGCGCGTTGTTTTTACTAAAGTTTGAAATTTTCCATATTGATTAAATAATTTTATAAAATATATATATTTTTAATAATTAAATATGTTTTAAATTCAATTAAATTAAATTTATATGATGAGGAGGAGGAGGAGGATGGGGATGATGATGATGATGTTGATGATGATGATGATGGGGATGATGATGATGAGGATGATGGGGATGATGACGATGATGTTGATAACAAGAATGAGGATGATGGTGCTGATGATGATGAAGATGATTATGCTGATGACGATGGAGATGATGATGATGACATGGATGATGACGACGATGAGGACGATGATGATGAGGATGATGATGATGATCATATTCGTCATCGTTAGCATCATCATCTTCATCTTCGTACTCATCTTCATCATCATCCTCATCATCATCATCATCATCATCTTCGTCATCATCATCATTATCAATGATGATGATGATGTTGACGATGATGACGACGATTGAAGATGATGATGGTGACGATGATGATGACGATTGATAATGATGATGATGATGACGAAGATGATGATGATGATGATGATGATGATGAAAATGATGATGATGAGGAACAGGGTGATGACGACGATGATGATGATGGAGATGATGATGATGACGATGATGACGATGATGACGATGATGATGATGTTGACGATGAAGATGATGATGATGTTAATGATGAAGACGATGACCAAGATGATGATGATGATGATGATGACGGGGATGAGGATGAGGATGATGATGAGCAAGTGGGTGATGATGATGATGATGATGATGATGATGATGATGTTGATGATGATGTTGATGATGAAGATGATGACCAAGATGGTTATGATGATGATCATGGCATTGATGATGATGGGGATGAGGATGAGGATGATGATGATGATGAGCAAGTGGGTGATGACGATGATGATCATCATATTCGTCATCATCAACATCATCATCTTGATCTTCGTACTCATCTGCATCACCATCCATCATCTTCATCATCATCATCATTGATAATGATGATGATGATGTCATCATTGATAATGATGATGATGACGAAGATGATAATGATGATGATGACGAAGATGATGGATGATGATGAAGATGATGATGACAATGTTGATGATGACGATGATGATGAAGATGATGGCCAAGATGATGGTGGTGATGATGATGAGGATGGGGATAATGACGAGGAAGTGGGGGATAACAATGATGATGACTATGGAAATGATTATGATGACGTGGATGATGACGATGACGAGGATGATGATGATGAGGTTGATGATGACGAAGATTATTATGATGATGAGGAGGAGGAGGAGGAGGAGGAGGATGATGATGGTGATCATATTCGTCATCATCAACATCATCATCTTGATCTTCGTACTCATCTGCATCATCATCCATCATATTCGTCATCATTGATAATGATGATGATGACGAAGATGATGGATGATGATGCAGATGAGTACGAAGATGAAGATGATGATGTTGATGATGACGAATATGATCACCATCATCATCCTCATCATCCTCCTCCTCCTCCTCATCATCATAATCATCTTTGTCATCATCAACCTCATCATCATCATCCTCATCATCGTCATCATCCACATCATCATCATCATTTCCATAGTCATCGTCATCGTTATCCCCCACTTTGTCATCATCATCCCCATCCTCATCATCGTCACCACCATCATCTTGGCCATCATCATCATCATCATCATCATCATCATCATCATCATCGTTATCCCCCACTTCGTCATCATCATCCCCATCCTCATCTTCGTCACCATCATCATTGGATGATGATCCAATGATGATGATGACGTTGATGATGATGATGATGATGGATGATGATGAAGATGATGATGATGACGTTGATGATGATGATGATGATGAAGATGATGGCCAAGATGATGATGGTGATGATGATGAGGATGGGGATAATGACGAGGAAGTGGGGGATAACGATGATGATGACTATGGAAATGATGATGATGACATGGATGATGACGATGACGAGGATGATGATGATGAGGATGATGATGACGAAGATGATTATGATGATGATGAGGAGGAGGAGGATGAGGATGATGATGGTGATCATATTTGTCATCATCAACATCATCATCTTCATCTTTGTACTCATTTGCACCATCATCCATCATTAATGATGATGATGACGAAGATGGTGATGATGATGTCATCATTAATAGTGATGATGATGACGAAGATGATGATGATCATGATGATGAAGATGATGGATGATGATGAAGATGATGATGATGACGTTGATGATGATGATGAAGATGATGGCCAAGATGATGATGCTGATGATGATGATGATGGGGATGATGACGAGGAAGTGGGGGATAACGATGATGATGAATATGGAAACGATGATGATGATGTGGATGATGACGATGAGGATGATGATGACGAAGATGATTATGATGATGATGATGATAAGGAGGAGGATGATGAGGATGATGATGGTGATCATATTCATCATCATCAACATCATCATCTTCATCTTCGTACT
This sequence comes from Larix kaempferi, assembly GCA_027924585.1. Lineage (NCBI taxonomy): Eukaryota > Viridiplantae > Streptophyta > Pinopsida > Pinales > Pinaceae > Larix > Larix kaempferi. Next base: position 9,271,923 of record BSBM01000196.1, read on the forward strand.
CATCTGCATCATCATTCGTCATCTTCATCATCATCATCATTGATAATGATGATGATGACGAAGATGATGATGATGATGAAGATGATGAAGAAGATGATGGATGATGATGATGCCGATGATGACGATGTTGATGATGAAGATGATGATGAATATGATGACCAAGATGATGTTGAGGAGGAGGAGGAGGATGAGGATGATGATGAGGAAGTGGGTGATAATGATGATGATGATGATGATGATGATGATGATGATGAGGATGATGACGATGATGAGGATGATGATGATGATGATGATGCTGACAATGATGAAGATGATTATGATGATGATGATGAGGAGGAGGAGGAGGAGGAGGCTCCTTGTAGAGGGATAGTGTCATGGATTCTATGTGTTATTGATGATGCATGAGGTCTAGAATTTTGAATTAAGGCCCAAGTGGAATTCAATTGAGCTCAATATGTTTCAATAAGATCTTGAGGAACCGGTTTTCATTCTTCGATGATGTTCAATGATTTTCAACATATCCACGGTCTTGCATGGTAGGCTGAGGATGCATTCATGGCATTCGATCTTTACAAAAGATGTGTTTTTTACAAATGAAATTCAATTTGCCTCTTTGATGTATCCTCGTATACAAGACTTCATTTATTGCATGAATGTCACAGACTCACAGAAACTCTAAACAACACTCAATGGCATGCAACTATAACCACAAACCAAGCAAAGGTTGATTTTATGCATTGATACAGAGAGGTGGCAGTAGGCAGACAATATGGAGAAACAATGAGTTAGAAAAAACATTTGGACCAAAGTACCACAATGCTTATTAATAAAATTTAAAAAAAACAAGTTTTAGCTCAGGAATTGTGGTTTATCACCACATTTCTCTTCGACACTCGCCATCAAAATACGTATAAAAATAACATGTCTTTACATCCTCTTCCTTTTAAATCCTCATCGCATAGTAATAAATAAGGATTATTATGCATGGACATCCTCACCTTACAATGTCAATTCGGTCCAGGCGCATAGACAACCATAAATTATCAAATGTGTCAAAGAGTAAGCCTTTCCAATAAAAATTAGGACCCACCGTTCAAACTTAGTCACCGAGTCCAATTTATGCAAATATTTTCGAAGTGGGGGGAGGTTTAGCATTAAATGGTGTAAATGTTGGGGAATAAATGGTTTATATGTTGTACAAGGGCGCGTGCACGGGTTTGGGCGCGTGCGCATGTTTTGACATGCGTGCACGACCCTATTACTAGTTAAAAAAATAGAGCTCTCTGTTTCCCGGGAATTCTACCAAAATCATGGGTTTCACTTCTTCCGTGGCTTTCAAGCTCTCACAGGTTGCTCATTGGATCACACTCATTGATATTTTGGACACTCTTTGATCTATTGGACACAAAATCACCCTTGGAATCTATCAAACATCTTCAGTGTTCTTGGAATCTAGTGGATTCATTCAAGCTACCAGTTTCCATTGCATGTGGAGATCATTTCTATAGAGGTATGGTGAATTGTAAATGAGTCTTTTCATTCACAATATTTGAGATGAGCACATGCCTTTTTGTTTTTTTCATATTCCCACAACAATATCCATGCATAGACAACAATGAATTTGACAAGAAGATTTCCCAAGTTCACATCTAAAAAGACTCATATGAACACTAGACAAGATGAAGTATGCAACCTCCTCATTGTGTAATTAGCTCCCAAGTTAATTTTGTTCTTTTCACCTCATATTATGCTAGCAAAAAAAACCACACACTCACTAAACATAACTAAAAATATCACTTCAACTCATCCACAAAACCTCAACTCTCTCATCTCTTATTCAATACCATTGTATGGAATGAGTATATCTGTAAGTATATGCACCTTTCCTTTCTCTATGAATCCAAATATGATAATTTTCATCCATATTTACCATCCTTACAATATCCCCTCACCTCTAACAATGATTTTTTTTCCAAAAACCAAGACTTCCCCACTTCATGCTCTATTCAACATGATGATTGTTGGTATAGTCCCTAGTTCCCCACTCTCCAACACCTCCCCACCCTAGATATTGCACATTGAAAGGTCAAATTATATTTCTCCTAATCACCCTTCCCAAGACCATGATATTTGTTAGAAACCTTTGCATCCTCCTAAAGGTTTTGCACAAAACAAGGTATACATTCATTCTATTGTGATGCATTGTTGAATTCAACCATCGGTATTTTAAACTCAAAACCACCTTTTATCATCTCAACGTTTATAGATCTAAGGAAATAGTTTGTTGTTGTTTCTTCAACTCCTTACTGTGTTATATAACCTAGTAATTTACGATGGTAAAGGACATTGCCTCAAATGGAAGGATATACCATTCCACTAGGAAGACAAAGCAATCAAACTAGGTGCAAAGTCCTAGAATTGATAACATTAAGGGAGAAAGCAAAAAATGAAATTGATTAAGGTTACCTTATTTGATGTAGAAAAACTATCAAACTATTCCCAAGGCATCTCTAGCCATCTCTATTGTAGGGTGTTAATACCATAATTTTTATGAATTCATGGCCAGGCAAGACAATAGTTTCTCCTCTCTACACTTGACCAAACATCATCTATATTGATTGGAATTGTAAGGGATAATGATGTTTATTCGAACACAAATAAACCAACATAGTCTGTAGTTGTATATGTTAATTTGTAAAGTGGTAAGCTATGTTGGAATGTGTCAGGTTCATTGTATAATGGCACTAATATCTTATTTGTTGTTTCTTTTGCAGGGGTAGGCCTAATAGTTGTGTTAAAGAGACTTTTGGAGATGGGAAACTCATGAAATGCAAAAAAAAAAAAAATAGAAGGAATCTGCCCATGGTGGTTAAGGAATTGAATTTCCTACTGGCTCGATGGTGGTTAAGGGGGAATATCTTACACTAGATGGGAAGTCAAGAAAGACTAGCGGGCATGTATTCATGGATTACAGACCAGGTTCAGTGGTGTATCACTTCACAAACTTGATCATTGGCACAAACATCCATCTTCAGACAATGTCAAGCAAGAGCTCAACCAAGGTATGCTACTACCTGCCTCATTCAGAGCAGAAGAGATTGATGGAGACAATTAGCAATAGAGAGGATCCAGATGGATTTATTGAATGAGGCCAGTCAACTTTACATAAGAGAAATAATTGCATCAAATAATGTTGTGTTCTACATTGAGGTATGTGTAGTTTTATGTTACTTCGTTGGTACATGCATTTTTTGTTGATACATACATACATACATGTCTTTGCCTATGTTTTTTATTTTTCATATATGTATTAAACTGTTCCATGCTTCTATTTTATGTTGAATAAAATGGTGATGTGGTTTGGATCAAATTTTAGTAAATTGAGTTAGTATTTTCTTAAATATATCTATTTATGTTTGTAGCATTTGAAGATAGTGGTTTTGATAGGTTCTCAAGATTAGAATTACCTAGGTTTTAGGAAATTTTTTGAAGTACATAGTCTATTACAATGGTCTTGAAGATTTAACTTGGTAGATGAAACCTTCTAGGAATCCATGTATGGATAGAAGGGTCTTCCACTTGGGGTAGGGAGTTATCATAAGGTTTCAAGGGTGGTATTTTTGAGATCTATACTTGAGAGGGACTTGTCATCATCATAGATAACCACTTAGAGGGACATGTCATCATCATCACCAACATCATCTCTAGGCTCCTCATCAACATCTCCATCATCGTCATCTTCTTCATCATCACCATCACCATCACCACCATCGTCAACGTCTTCATCATTGCCACCATCGTCAACGTCTTCATCATCGCCACCATCTTCATCATCGCCACCATATTCATCATCATCATTAACTCTAACTATAACCCTAATTCAATTTCCTTCTATAACTCTAGCCCCAACCCTCACCCAAACCCTAGAACTAATCCATATTCTTCATCATCGCCATCACCATCACCATCACCGTCACCATCACCATTGCAGAGATGGCCCCGTGTGCAAAAATTGCACACTCCCTCACTGAGCAAAACCCTAGTTTCCAAGATGGCACCGGGGCCATGGGACCGGAGGAGAGGGGCACCCCTGGCACTATCCCAATGTCCTGAATCCAACGGAGTTGATGGTTCATCGATTGGAGCCACGGTCATCACTCTATGGATCGTTCCGTCTTGCATCCAAAAGGCCTTTAGGGACACCTGTTGGATACCTGCCGAGGGCATAGAAGTCCAACTGTTCAACAAAACCAGGCTCCCGGGAGTCCTGCAGGTGTGTCTAGGTAGGTTCCATCTGGGAACACTGGCTGTAAGTGCCTAGCGGACGATATTGTAGAGTTGACCCCCGTGTGAAACAATTGCACACTCCCTCACTGAGAAAAACCCTAGTTTCCAAGATGGACATTCAAGATGACACCAGGGCCACGGGACTGGAGGAGAGGGGTGCCCTTAGCACTATCCCGATGTCTTGAATCCAACGGAATTGACGGTTCATCGATCGGAGCCACGGTCGTCATTCTATGGCTCGTTTCGTCTTGCATCGAAAAGGCCTTCAGGGACACCTATTGGATACCTGTCGAGGGCATAGAAGTCCAACTGTGCAGCAAAATCGGGGTCCAGGGAGTCCTGCAGGTGTGTCTAGGCAGGTTCTAGCTAGGAACACTGGCCGTAAGTGCTTAGCGGATGATTTTGCAGAGTTGACCCCTGTGTACAAAAATTGCACACTCCCTCACTGAGCAAAACCCTAGTTTCCAAGATGGACGATCAGGATGGCATCAGGGAAACGGGACCTGAGGAGAGGGGAGCCCCTGGCACTATCCCGACATCTTGAATCCAACGGAGTCAACGATTCGTCGATCGGAGCCACGGTCGTCATTCTATGGCTCATTCTGTCTCGCATCCAAAAGGCCTTTAGGGACACCTACTGGATACCTGCCAGGGGCATAGAAGTCCAACCATGCAGCAAAAATGGGTTTCGGGGAGTCATGTAGGTGTGTCTAGGTAGGTTCCGATTGGGAACGCTAGCCATAAGTACCCGCTGGATGATTTTCCAAAGTTGACCCCACTGTGAGGGCCATCCAAATTTGCTCAAGGGGGCCATTTCTTGTCCGGAGGCCCTCGAGCGTGCATGGCCACCGTGGATAGGTCCACTGTGGCCATGTGGACCTGTGGGGGCCGACTGAATCCAAGTCCACTCACCGGTTTTTGTTTCGTGGCCCCGAGGCAAATCCTCTAGGTGTCCCTGAACGACCCCGGGGTGCCCGACTAGAATGCCCATAGCACCCGGACAGTGGCAAGGTTCGCGAATCCGTCGACTCCGACGGGTCTGGGATGATGGGTTTCAATGAGGGGATCCCTCACAGCATGCCCCGAAGACACGGAAGCAGTGCCAATGGGCCATCCCCAGATCTAGGGTTCTTTTCAGTGAAGGCCATTCCAGATTCCCTCAAGGGGGCCATTTCTCGTCCGGAGGCAGAAGAAAATCAATTTTCGACCAAACAATGTAGTTAGCAGAAGAAGATCAATTTTCGACCAAACAATGTAGTTAGCAGAAGAAGATCAATTTTCGACAAAACAATGTAGCTATTACATGTGGAAGCAGTGGTTTCCCATGGAAAACGAGTGTAGGTTTGAGCAGAGGAAAGATGTTGGGAAATGGGCTACTACATTAGCTTTTCCGATGGGAAAGCGGTTTACAGAAGGAAATATGGCGGCTGTAGGTATATATGCTTTTCTTCCAACGAAAATAGGATTTCCCTCGGAAGAAAAGCGTATATACCTACAGCCGTCAAAGCATAGATACCTACAGCCGCCCATCGGAAAAGCTAATGTAATAGCCCATTTCCCAACATCTTTCCTCTACTCAACCCTACACTCGTTTTCCACGGGAAACCGTTGCCTCCACATGTAATAACTACATTGTTTTGTCAAAAATTGATCTTCTTTCGCTAACTACATTGTTTTGTCAAAAATTGATCTTCTTCTTCCTCCGGACGAGAAATGGCCCCCTTGAGCGAATCTGGGATGGCCTTCGAGTGCTATGGGAATTCTAGTCGGGCACCTTGGGGCCATTCAGGGACACTTTGGGCATTTGCTCCGCAGTCCTAGACCCGTCGGAGTCGATGGATTCGCAAACCGAGCCACGGTCTGGGTGCCATGGGCATTCTAGTCGGGCACCCTTGGGGCGTTCAGGGACACCTGGAGGATTTGCCCTGGGGCCATGAAACCCAAACTGGCAAGCCGACTTGGATTCTGTCGGCCCCCATAGGTCCACATGGCCATTGTGGACCTATCCACGGTGGCCACGTATGCTTGGGGGCATCCGGATGAGAAATGGCCCCCTTGAGCAAATCTGGAATGGCTATCACTGAGCAAAACCCTAGCTCCAGAGATGGCTCATTGGCACCGCTTTCGGGTCTTTGGGGAATGCTATGGGGGTCCCCTAGCTGAAACCCACCGTCTTAGACCCGTTAGATTTGATGGATTCGCGAAACGAACCACGGTCTGGGTGCCACAGGCATTCTAGGCGGGCACCCTGGGGCCGTTCAGAGACACCTAGAGGATTTGCCCCGGGGCCACAGAACCCAAACCGGCAAGCAGACTTGGATTTTGTCATCCCCCACAGGTCCACATGGCCATTGTGGACCTGTCCACAGTGGCCACGCATGCCCGAGGGCATCCGGACGAGAAATGGCCCCCTTGAGCAAATCTGGAATGGCCATCACTAAGCAAAACCCTAGCTCCGGAGATGGCTCATTGGCACCGCTTCCTGGTCTTCGGGTGACGTTGTGGGGGGTCCCTTAGCTGAAACCCGCCATCCTGGACACGCCAGAGTCGACGGATTCATGAACCGAGCCACGGTTCGGGTGCCACGGGCATTATAGTCAAGCATCGAAAGGCCGTTCAGGGACACCTGGAGGATTTGCCCCGGGGCCACAGAACCCAACCCAGAGAGAGGAATTGGATTCTGTCGCCTCCCATAGGTCCACATGGCCATTGTGGACCTATCCACGGTGTCCACGCACGCCTGGGGGCATCCGAACGAGAAATGGCTCCCTTGAGCAAATTTGGAATGGCCATCACTGAGCAAAACCCTAGCTCCAGAGATGGCTCATTGGAACCGCTTCCGAGTCTTCAGGGGATGCTGTGGGGGAACCACTTATACTATGAAACGAGAACTCGACACAGTTCTCGTTTTTCTCTCTCCTAATTTTAGTAGCTATTTTTATCTCCGTTTCAAAAAGGGTTGATGCCAGTATCACACATTTTCATTTTGAGGCATTTTTTTGGGCCTTTGACACATCTTTATTGTAAAGTATTTTTAATTTCTATTTTCAAGTGTGTTTTTTAGAAATTTAACAAAAATCATACATTTAGAAGCTAGCTATAATGAAAAACACATGCATTTTCGAAATTTATCTTTAAAATTTAATCATAAATAATATATTTTTATGGAAAAAATAGTAAACAAATCGAGAAAAAAAAAGACATTTAAACCCATTTTTAATAGATTTTTAGTCATTTTGTATAAAAATGATACTCTTTCACATTATTTTTCATAATATTTAACCACCTAACCAATTATTATTAAAATTTAAAAAGAAAATATTTTAAAAAATTACATTGCCCCCTTCTACCCTAACCCTATCCCTACCCCCCCACAAACTATTACAAAAGTTAAAAAAATAATTATAATGCGTCCCTTCTACCCTAACCCCCTAACAAACTATTAATAATTTTTTTTAAAAATTACATTTAAAAAAATAATTACATATCCTACCCTAACCCCTCAACCAACCATTAATAAACATTTAAAAAAACAAAGTACATTTCCTAATGCCCTAACCCCCTACATTACCCCCCCGAAAATTACATTCCCTAATGCCCTACCCACTACCCCATTACCCCTCACACATCGTTTTAATTAAAAACAATTTAAAATCCAGCTTAAAAAAATTAAAAAATAAAAATAAAAACCTAAACTTAAAAAATAAAAAATAAAACCTAAACTTTACCAAAAAAAACAAAACAAAACACAAACTCGACTTTACAAATTAAAAAAAAAAAGACTTTACAAAAAAAAATTTAAAATTTTAAAAAATACTTTACAAAAAAAATTAAAAATTAAAAAGAAAACTAAACTTTACAAAAAAAAAAAAAAATCAAAATCAAAATTAAACAAAACCAAACTTTAAAAAAAAATTAAAAATTAAACAAAACAAAAATTAAAAATAAAAATAAAAATACCAACAAAAAAAACAAAGATCGCACCCAAAGAGGTGGGCGGATGCTGGCTCCGCTCCCTTGGGTGCCCAAAGGGCCGCCCCAAGGGGCAGCTCGATGCCCAGCATCGAGCTGCCCCGTGGGGCGGCCCTTTGGGCGCCCAAACACGTTAAAAATTAAAAATTAAAAAAAAAACTTTACAAAAAATAAATTAAAAATTAAAAAAAAACAAGTTACAAAAAAAAATTAAAGATTCAAAAAAAACCTTTACAAAAAACAAATTAAAAATTAAAAAATACACTTTACAAAAAAAAATTAAAAATTAAAATAAAAAACAAAACTTAAAAAAAAAAAAATCAAAATGGGGGCCCAAAGAGCTCAGCCTGAGCATCGAGCTGCCGCCCGTGGGGCGGCCCTTTGGGCGCCCAAGGGGGCGGAGCTCCGCCCGATGGGCGCCCAAACGCCGGCATCGAGCTGCCGCCCGTGGGGCGGCCTTTGGGCGCCCATCGGGCGGAGCTCAGCCCGATGGGCGCCCAAAGGCCGCCCCACGGGCGGCAGCTCGATGCCGGGCATCGAGCTGCCACCCGTGGGGCGGCCTTTGGGCGCCCAAGGGGGCTGAGCTCCGCCCGATGGGCGCCCAAAGGCCGCCCCACGGGCGGCAGCTCGATGCCCGGCATCGAGCTGCCGCCCGTGGGGCGGCCTTTGGGCGCCCATCGGGGCGGAGCTCAGCCCGATGGGCGCCCAAAGGCCGCCCCACGGGCGGCAGCTCGATGCCCGGCATCGAGCTGCCGCCCGTGGGGCGGCCTTTGGGCGCCCAAGGGGGCGGAGCTCAGCCCGATGGGCGCCCAAAGGTCGCCCCACGGGCGGCAGCTCGATGCCCGGCATCGAGCTGCCGCCCGTGGGGCGGCCCTTTGGGCGCCCAAGGGGGCGGAGCTCAGCCCGATGGGCGCCCAAAGGGCCGCCCCACGGGCGGCAGCTCGATGCCGGGCATCGAGCTGCCGCCCGTGGGGCGGCCCTTTGGGCGCCCATCGGGCTGAGCTCTTTGGGCCCCCATTTTGATTTTTTTTTTTTTTAAGTTTTGTGTTTTATTTTAATTTTTAATTTTTTTTTGTAAAATGTTTTTTTTAATTTTTAATTTGTTTTTTGTAAAGGTTTTTTTTTAATCTTTAATTTTTTTTTTTAACTTGTTTTTTTTAATTTATTTTTGGTAAAGTTTTTTTTTTAATTTTTTTTTTTTTTTTGTAACTTGTTCTTTTTAATTTTTAATTTTTTTTTTTTTTTTGTAACTTGTTCTTTTTAATTTTTAATTTGCTTTTTAATTTATTTTTTGTAAAGTATTTTTTTTTAATTTTTAATTTGTTTTTTTTGTAAAGTCTAGATTGTTTTTTGTTATTTTTTTTTTGTAAAGTTTTGGTTTTATTTTTCATTTTTTAAATTTAGGTTTTTATTTTAATTGTTTAATTTTTTGAAGTTGGGTTTTAATTTTTTTTAGTTAAAACAATGTGTGAGGGGCAATGGGGTAACATTGGGGGGTTAACGTAGTGGGTAGGGCATTAGGAAATGTAATTTTTGGGCGGTTAAGGTAGGGGGTAACGTAGGGGGCTAGGGAATTAGGAAATGTACTTTGTTTTTTAAAATCTAATTTTTTCAAACATTTATTAATGGTTCGTTGGGGGGTTAGGGTCAGATATGTAATTTTTTTTTAAATGTAAATTTTAAAAAAAATTATTAATATGGGGCAAATGAGACAACCCTGACCATTTAAGGTAGGAGGGGTGCATTATAATTTTTTTTTAACTTTTGTAATAGTTTGTTGGGGGTTAGGGTTAGGAATTTATTTGTTGAAAACATAAAATTTCAATTTAGGGGTTGATTTTAAGGCTTTCGTAAACAACAGTATGATATTTTTAAGCCATCGCTATATTTTTAACCCAGAGAAAAAAAACGTTGATACTAGTATCAACACTTTTCGATTTGGGGGTTGTTTTTGGTGTTTTTTATGAAAACATGATACTGGCATCAACACTTTTTGATTTGGGGGTTGTTTTCGGTGTTTTTTATGCAAAAATATGAGTTTGTATGGCTAGAGTTCTCGTTCTTAGTATATAGTTCTCGTTTCATAGTATAAGTGGTTGGGGGTCTCCTAGCTGAAACCCGTCATCCCGGACCCGCCGGAGTCAACGGATTTGCGAACCGAGCCACAGTATGGGTGCCACGGGCATTCTAGTCTGGCACCCAGAGGCTGTTAAGGGACACCAGGAGGATTTGCCCTAGGGCCACGGAACCCAAACCGGCGAGCGGCCTTGGATTTGGTCAGCGCCGACAGGTCCACATGGCCATTGTGGACCTGTCCACAGTGGCCACTTATGCTCAAGGGCATCCGGATGAGAAATGGCCCCCTTGAGCGAATCTGGAATGGCCATCACTAAGCAAAACCCTAGCTCCGAAGATGGCTCATTGGCACTGCTTTTGGGTCTTCGGGGGACATTGTGGGGGGTCCCCTAGATGAAACCCACCATCTCGGACCTGCCGGAGTTGATGGATTTGTGAAACGAGCCATGGTTCGGGTGCCACGGGCATTGTAGTCGGGCACCCCAGGGCCATTCAGGGACACCTAGAGGATTTGCCCCGGGGCCACGAAACCCAACCTGGTGAGAGGACTCGGATTCTGTTGCCTCCCACAGGTCCACGTGGCCATTATGGACCTGTCCACAGTGGCCACGCATGCCCGGGGGCATCCGGACGAGAAATGGCCCCCTTGAGCAAATTTGGAATGGCCATCACTGAGCAAACCCCTAGCTCCAAAGATGTCTCATTGGCACCGCTTCTGGGTCTTCGGGGGACGCTGTGGGGGGTCCCCTAGCTGAAACCTGCCATCGCGGACCGGCCAAAGTCAACGAATTCATCAACCGAGCCACGATCCGGGTGCCACAGGCATTCTATTAAGGTACCTCGGGGCTATTCAGGGACACCTAGATGATTTTCCCGGGGGCCATGAAACCCAAACCGGCGAGCGAACTTGGATTCCGTTGGGCCCCATAGGTCTATGTGGCCACAGTGGACTTGTCCACGGTAGCCACGCACGCCCGGGGGCCTCCGGACAAGAAATGGCCCCCTTGAGCAAATTTGGATGGCCCTCAGATTGAGGTCAACTTTGGAAAATCATCCAGTAGGTACTTGTGGCTAGCGTTCCCAATCGGAACCTACCTAGACACACCTACACGACTCCTCGAAACCTAGTTTTGCTACATGGTTGGACTTCTACGTCCCCAGCAGGTATCGAGCAGGTGTCCTTGAAGGCCTTTTGGATGCGAAACGGAACGAGGCATAGAATGACGACCATGGCTCCGATCGATGAACCATCGACTCAATTGGATTCAACACGCCAGGATAGTGCTAGGGGTGCCCCTCCCCTCTGGCCCAGTGGCCCCGCCCGCATCTTGAACGTCCATCTTGGTAACTAGGGTTTTGCTCAGTGAGGGAGTGTGCAATTTTTGCACACGGGGGTCAACTCTGGAAAATATTCCACCGAGCACTTGTGGCTAGCGTTCCCGGCCGAAACCTGCCTAGACACACCTGCAGGACTCCCCGAAGCCTGGTTTTGTTGCACGGTTGGATTTCTACGCCCCGGACAGGTATCTAACAGGTGTCCCTGAAGGCCTTCTGGCAGCGAGACGGGATGAGCCATAGAATGAAGACCATGGCTCGGATCGATGAACCATCAACTCTGTTGGATTCAGCATGTCGGGATAGTGCTAGAGGTGCCCCTTCCCTTTGGCCCGCTGGCTCCGCCCTCATCTTGTACGTCCATCTTGGAAACTAGGGTTTTTCTTAGTGAGGGAGTGTGCAATTTTTGCACACGGGGGTAAACTCTAGAAAATCACCCACCGGGCACTTGTGGCTAGCATTCCTGGCTGGAACCTACCTAGACACACCTGCATGACTCCCCGGAACCCGATTTTGTTGCACAGTTGGAGTTCTACACCCCCGATAGGTATCCAGCAGGTGTCCCTGAAGTCCTTCTGGATGCGAGATGGGACGAGCCATAGAATGAAGACTGTGGCTCAGATCGATGAATTGTTGACTCTGTTGGATTCAGTACATAGAGATAGTGCTAGAGGTGCCCCTCCCCTACGGCCCGATGGCCCCACCCTCGTCTTGAATGTCCATCTTGGAAACTAGGGTTTTGCTGAGTGAGGGAGCGTGCAATTTTTGCACACGGGGGTCAACTTTGGAAAATATTCCACCGAGCATTTATGGCTAGTGTTCCCAGCCGGAACCTGCCTAGAAACACCCACAGGACTCCCCGGAACCCATTTTTGTTGCACGGTTGGAGTTCTACGCCCCCGGCAGGTATCCAACAGGTGTCCCTGAAGGCCTTTTGGGAGCAAGATAGGATGAGATATAGAATGAAGACCGTGGCTCGAATCGACAAACCGTCGACTCCGTTGGATTCGGCATGCTAGGATAGTGCTAGGGGTGCCCCTCCCCTTCATCCTTGTGGCCCCGCATTCATCTTGTACGTCCATCTTGGAAACTAGGGTTTTGCTTAGTGAGGGAGTGTGCAATTTTTGCACACGGGGGTCAACTCTGCAAAATCATCTGCTGGGCACTTATGATGAAGATGATGGTGATGATGATGGTGATGGTGATGGTCATGGTCATGGTCATGGTGATGGTGATGGTGATGATGATGAAGATGATGACGATGGAGAAGATGATGATGATGGATATGTTGATGAGGAACCTAGAGTTATAGTTAGAGTTAGAGTTAGAGTTAGGGTTAGAGTTAGAGTTAATGATGATGATGGATATGGTGGTGATGATGAAGATGTTGATGATGATGGTGATGGTGACGGTGATGTGATGGTGATGGTGATGGTGAGGATGAAGAAGATGGCTTAGTGATAGTGTTTGGGTGAGGGTTAGGGCTAGAGTTATAGAAGGAAATTGAATTAGGGTTAGAGTTAGAGTTAATGATGATGATGAAGATGGTGGTGATGATGAAGACGTTGACGGTGGCGGTGATGGTGATGGTGAGGATGAAGAAGATGGTTTAGTGCTAGGTTTTGGGTGAGGGTTAGGGCTAGAGTTAGAGTTAATGATGATGATGAAGACATGATCATGATGGTGACAGTGACAGTGATGGTGATGGTGATGGTGATGGTGAGGATGAAGAAGATGTCTTAGTGCTAGGGTTTGGGTGAGGGTTAGGGCTAGAATCATAGAAGGAAATTGAATTAGGGTTAGAGTTAGAGTTAATGATGATGATGAAGACATGATGATGATGGTGACGGTGATGGTGATGGTGATGGTGATGGTGAGGATGAATAAGATGGCTTAGTGCTAAGGTTTGGGTGAGGGTTAGGGCTAGAATCATAGAAGAAAATTGAATTAGGGTTAGAGTTAAAGTTAATGATGATGGTTATCGTGACGGTGATGGTGATGGTGATGGTGATGGTGAGGACGAAGAAGATGGATTAGTGCTAGGGTTTGGGTGAGGGTTAGGGCTAGAGTTATAGAAGGAAATTGAATTAGGGTTAGAGTTAGTGTTAATGATGATGATGAAGCTGGTGGTGATGATGAAGACATTGACGGTGATGGTGATGGTTATGGTGAGGATGAAGAAGATGGTTTAGTGCTAGGGTTTGGCTGAGGGTACATGCTAGGGTTTGGGAATATGGTTTGGAAATAGTTCTTCATTGAATCTCATAATTTTCCTATAAATCAAAGCCATGGGGTATACTTGAAGAAGAGAATAATTGTAAGGTCATGTGGGAAGAAAGAGCTTGGAGATCAAACACCTCATTCTCTCATATTTACCATTCATTGTATTCATTCTTACTTGAGTTATTGCATTAAGGAAGTAAGTGTTCTTCAATCACTATAGCTAGAGAGAGATTTTAATAAGGAAAGTGACCCATCCCAAGGAGAGTGTTGGAGCTAAATTGCCTCAAATCATTTTTTCTCAAATGATGTTACACATTTGTATGCTTTTCCATTTGAAGAATATATGAGTTTTGTTTTTTCCATCCATTTATTGTATTTGAATTACATTCTTGTATTTAATATTATGATATGATTGCTTGCATGCTTATTAGTTATTTATTTTCTATTATAGTACTCTCATGCTTGTCAAATAAATAACCATTGTATATTGTCTCGCTCACAACTTGGATATATTAACAAATTTTCTCATCATTGCGACAAAATCCCTAAAATAGATTGACTACTCCATTTTGGGTTTATAATATTGATCAGTTAATCTTACTTACTAGGTTGTTTTCAGTTGTTTTCTAAACTCTAGTGACATGCAAAGTCATTAACTAGCATGCAAACTCACTTGGCAACCTTTGTAAGGAATCAAGGTTTTTGGAATTTTATTTTGCATGATCTTGGTGACTTGCACATTTTTTCTCTTTTTCTCATAAGAATTCAATGGTAGAATCCCTAATTTTCATTAGTGTTCCATAGTGGCCAATGTAATATGCATGCAAATTCATTTCATAGGAAGTGTAACTATTTACTTGTGTTACTTGCATGGTTATCTTTGTAACAAGTCGTGAATTTTTAGTTACATTTAATTGTATGTTTTGTCAGTAGCTTAGCTTGAGGGAAACTTTAAATTTTCCAAGAATTGTAAGTTGATGTTCTTGTAATTTTACATCTCATCAACCACGATTATTAATTAAATCACTTAAGGGATAGAAGGTGGACTCATAATTCCTAAATGTCTAATCACATAAATGGATTATCATTTGTCATTTGCACATGGATTCATAACTAAGGGCACTATATACTACCTTTTGAATTGTTATTTTTATTTATATTATTTAAACTCATCTCAAAATAATAGTTAAGAATTTAATCAATTACCACTTGCAGTCATTTCCATTATGTCACGTCCCCTCCCATTGTTCCTGAGCAAGGCATAGAACATGACACTAAAACCACTTGCGCAGGTTTGGTAACTTCTAGAATGTAAATGATTATATGATTGTAAACATTCATTCAATAAACCATAAACATTTAGGATATGTTGTGTGTAATTTCTTAAGACAAATTTGTGAAATAATAACCATTCCAATAACATGCAATTAACACTATGATACACAGATGAGAGTTCTGAATCGAAGACAAAATAATGTATGCAAAAAAGTAATCAAGGACAAACTCATATACACAAGTGCAAATCCATCTATTAATATGCAAAAATGATCCAATCATGTACAATTTTTGGAAAAATGGAACATCGTTCCCAGCGTATATATAATGGCAACTCGTGCCCCGTACAAAAAAAAGCAACTCGTGCCCTATACAAAATATGGCCCATGGTTCCCTGTACAAAATATGGCAACTCGTGCCGAAAATGCCACATCGTGGCTATTGTACATAGGAGGGTCTCTCAATCCTCCTGCCCACCCTCAGAGCTCCCAGGTGCATCTCCAAAATCAATCTTCCTCTTCTTCATGCTAGAGGAAGCTGGGTCCTTCCAGCATCTTTGAGCACGTCCCCTTGAGCCCTGAAACGACAACAATAATATGTCAACTTTTCCTGGCAATTATACAAGTATAAAACATAATTTCAAATTACAAATAGTTTTCAAATCTTGGATAGCTCACCGCATGCGAGACTGTAAGTCGTGAGGGGGTCTCCCTCCTCCGTGATCCAAGTCTCTCGGCAATTCCACCCTACAAAATTTAGAACAATCAAATCAATGCTGAAACTAGATGGATATAGTAATTTGTGTAAAAATTGAACGAGAGTTAAATGATAAACTAGTCAATCTCACCATGAACAAAATCGGCTAGTCTTTGGGGCTAGCGGATGGAGCAGTCGGATGGACAGCCTACTCTGATGCTAGGGTGGACGGTAAAGGGGAGGATGTATCCACATCAACGGTGGCTACACCACTGGGGGTAACAATGGAAGAAGGGGGCATGGCAGGAGGAGGCATGGACTGGGGTGGGGGAAGTGAAGATGTACGTCTAGGGCTATAAACCCCAACTAGCTATAGTATGTATGAGCGCACCTTGGAAGGGGAAGCGAGTGTGGTGGGACAATGTGGGGGGGGGGGCGAGGTCTATGTTTCGATAGAGGGATGGGTGACTGTGGATGGGTGGTGTGCCGTGGTCGGATGGGGGAGGGTGGGAACATGGGAAACTGATATGGAGGTGGAGTTAGATATGATGCGTAAGGGGGAGCTGGATGGAACAGTGGTGCTATATAGGAGGGGGGGGTGGATGGAAGGGGTTGGGGAATGGGGCATGTATGCTAGGGGATACAACTGGCATGTAGGGTGGCCGAAAGGTCAGGGAGGGAGGAATAACGGCACTGGCAAGCCGAGGTGCTCGCACCTGCATACACATTTATAACTTCATGGTTTAATATACAAAAATATAAATATACACACACAAGTCATAATATTTGAAATTAAATTTATTCTTTAATGCACACAATACCTGCGCACGGGGAGAACTAGTGGTCCTTGGTGGCAGTGGCTAGTCGTTGGAGCCTGCAGACACCTATGTGAACACTACAATTTTTAGACTGAATTTATAAAAACAATATTAACAATATTAAACACAATGAAAATGAGAATGACAATGATGGTACATAGAAAACATGACTGCAATAAATTTATATTCAAGTTAGATGATATCCAATATTTTGAAAGGATAGAAGGTGGCATGGCATGAAATTAAAATTTAAAAAGGTGAGAGGGAATAGAAGGTGACATGGTGAGCTTTTCCTTTTCTAGAGTCATCTCCATGAGTAGGTGAGCTTTTCCTTTTCTAGAGTCATCCCCATGAGTAGGTGAGATTTTCCTTTGGCCCTAGAGAGATGTGTAGTGTCTCATAAGCAAATGGAATTCATGTCCATTTACAAATTTGAATTGGAAACCTATGTAATGTGTTCGCATTCTTGGTGAAGAGTTCCTAGGTTTTGATGTCTTCTTATAGATTTGTAGTTTCCTAGAAGCTTGATTCACCCAGTGGAAAAGTATTTGCATCCCTAGAGTGAGGATCTTGAGTTCCTTTATTTCCATAACATTTACATCATCAAATAAAATGGCATCTCATTGTTTAAATTTGCAAAGAAGTGCTAAATAGCAGTTAAGTTAGTGTGCATGTTATTTAATACACTTTAGAGTGTTGATCGTTAGAAAAAGGAAGAAAGAGAAATCTTTTTAATGGTTAACTTACTTACAAGCTTGAATGTGCCATGTTCTTTTGCATTGAATGAGTAATTATGTGTTCTTGATTGAATAGCTATGTTGTCAGAATGATATCACTTGATTGAAATCAAAGAAATATTGAGTGAAATGAGTTAAATGAGTATTCTTGATGCCAAATCTTTTATCGAGTTGAATTTGAATCAGGATAATAGCAAGGCCCCATAGACCATATTTGTAAGATTATCGCTCTTCCTTATGGGCCTTACATCATTTTCAAAAACTTTAGTGACAATACATGTGATAAGTTGTTTTACGTTGTTTATATGTCTTTCCTAATAGCATGTTTTAGGAGTAGTAGTATGATTACTTTCAGTCTCAAGTATTAGAATAAATTGGAAATCCCGTGATAATAAACTAGGGTAATAAGGACATGACAAACATCAGGTTCTTGAATTTCTAGAAGCTTGGCCACTATGATTCTCTTTTGGCCACTATGAAGACGTTAACGGTGATGGTGATGGTGGTGACAACATTAATGACAAAGGCTTGAGGAATGGAAAAGAAGATGATGATGTGGATGGCTTGAAGAACACACATGGCATGAAGAACCATGGAGGTGGGCATTGGAGCCATTGGAACACCTAATGAACCAAATGACCCATTCTATGGTCATTTGTGGTTTGATGGGGCAGTGGAACCCTTGGTGATGGTCCATGCTACCATTTGATGATGGGATTGATGTCCATTGAAAGCATGTTGATTAAATACTAAATGATTGACTCTTGATGGCGGAACCCACATTGAAACCCACGTATAAATTAAATCAGCCCTTATCTAATGGCACTTACGATGGATGTTGAAGCCCTTGAACCTTGAAGATGTCCATATGTGGAATCCTTGATGTATGGTGATGAAGACATAATGTATTGTTGCCTTGGGGTTCTTGGAATTGTTTGTGGTCTATTGTTGTGGGTGTGATGGAGCCCTTGCCCTTATAATTGCTTGACGAAACCTTTGATGCTGAAGTATTTAAACATGATGATGTAGAAGCCCACAAAAACAATGAGGAAGCCCTAAGTTTCTAACGTGGCCTTTGATGTGGTTGTGTGAAGTGAAACCGAAACAAGCATGCAAATAAAACATTGTATGTGAACTATTATGTGTCCATTCAAAGGACAAATTCGGCTCAACAATTAAAAATAAAAATCAAATGAAAATTACATAGACAGGTCGATTGAATATCATATGATATGATGTGCATGTACAACAGAAATACATGATGATCTAGACAATATGAAGAGACTAATGATAATTTTGGGCAGCAGTTTGGTGAAAGGAGAGAATGATGTATTTGTGTATATCCTAGTTAAAATTATGATAGAGTGATGATGAGCAGAAAGTGATATAAATGTGGATATGTTTGATATCTTGATAGAAGAATGATAATTTGCCTATGGTCAATGACAGTTTGATGACAGGTTAAAGATGTGAATGTAGATAGAATATCGATATGTTTGAGAAGATGCTGGACATGATGAAACAGGGACAGAATGATGATTGAAGACAAGGTACTGGCAACATATTGATGAATGAGATGATGTCAATAATGGCATGATTGTGATATGTATGATATGTGACAACTATGTAATCGTAAATACAAGCAGGGTCTTGTATCCATTTTCTTAGTAGGATCTAAGAAAAACTAGGCTGGGTCCTAGATGATGAGTTGGTGCTCATTGTATCAGTTGGTGTTGAATTGCCTCACGGTTGTAGCCATTGAACCAAATACAAAAGATTACAAAAACTATATCTAGTCTCGTATTATGTGTTGATGTGTTTCATTAGTTGATAGTTAGTTCATTGATGAATATGATGTGAATGTGAAATGATGATATAAGAGTTGGCGATTGAAGTTGAAATTAAATAAAGTATAGGATAACTGATTCAACCCCCCCTCTCAGTGAGCATTGTGTCTAACACAAATGTTTATAGTTTTGTTAGGTTTTCATGTTTGATAAGGTTTCATTTTTTTTTGGGTGGGATTATACGAATTTATATCTCTCAAATAAATTAGACAATATTATAAACACAACTGTAAAATATGATGATAATATGGTAATTACTCAATGCTAATTAATTTGTAATTACTAAACACAAATTACTTGTAACTGTATCTAATTATTCAAAGTAAAGAAGTTACCTGTGTGTATGGTGCCGCACTCTCCTGTGCTGCCGCCATGGCTCCATCGAGGTCAAAGGGATCGATGTCCTCCCACCTGGGGGGTGGAGACCCGACACCCAATAACTGAACATTAAAACAAAAAAAGTCAACAATGTGTGATTCAAAGTTAAATATATTAAACAATACGATATCAAATAAAATACAACAAATACTTGAACATTAAATAAAAAAATAGTAAACCTGATCCATGAAGCTCCCTGTGGCATGCTGCTACATATCACCATGGAAAGCATGACCACAGTGAGAACAACGATGTGCCGTTGTTCCAGCAGAACTAGAAGGCCCCGCCTGGGTTCCACCTGTACCCGGCATGTCTCGGCCACCACCCATAGACTATGTAGCTGTCTGTGTCTCATCAATGTCCTCCAGGCTCTGGGAAGACATGGCCACAAATTTGGTATGTCTAAGCAAGTCATGTGTGTCACGTCTGACATAGTCATGAATCTCATATAGACCGCTACCAAACCCGGGTGGCTAAGGAGGGCGGTTTGGCTCTCTCCTGGGTGCAAGGGGTCGTCTAAGTGGGTTGCGGTGCGCCTAAGGTCGATCTTGGGCAGAGCCAAGACCAACACCCTGAAACTCAGTGATGTAAAAATAGTTGACATGGTACCCTAGCTCAAACTCAGCCCACAATTTCTGAAGGAAATACTGTGGGACCTCCAAATTGTTGCACGTGGGCCTATCAAACACCATGAACCACCTCTGTCTCCAGTTATCTCTCCATGGCTGGTAAATGCACCAGTCCATGCAAACCTGAGGCCTCGTCAAAGCTGGAGGCTGTCTAGTCGAGGGAACTATGAACTTGCTATACAACCGAGCTTTGCTGATGTTGAGGTCTTTTATTTGCTCTTTGGACAACCCAGTGGAGTAGTGTTCCCTCATTCGAGCACTGTATTGGCTCATGTTTGTTATCTCATTGTGTGCAATATTGATTGATTCAATAATGTTTTGTAGTGATGGAGCCAAGGAAACCCGAGAGGGTTCCCTGGTACTATTCAATTCATTACTTAGTGCCCTCAATTGATTTAAGTCTTGGTGTAATTGATCTTCATGGTTTTCATTGGGTTCATTGTCGGTTCCCATTTTCTCTTCAGGAGGTCGGGTTTCATCGGATGGTGGTGGTGTGTCTGACATCTTGTTAGGTCTGTAGATGGCCTACAATTAAATTTCCTTGGTTTTTTAATGGATTGTATTTTTTTTTTTTAAATTAAAATTCAAATGGAAAAAAAAGAAGACAAATTTGTGCTTTCAGGAGCACGTACCTGGAGAAACGGGTAGCACCGTGGTGTAGGGGTGACTTCTTGGTGTTGATAATGATCGGGGTGCATGAGGACGCGTTCACGGGGTTGAAGGTGCACTCGCGGGTTGGTAATTTAGCTCACGGGTCTGTCAAAAATGACAAAATCCGTGAGCTCTGTTTTTTTTTATAAAAAAACAGAGGCACGCACGTGGCACTAGCGTTTGCGCGCCAATATGTGCGTACGCGTCAAGGGCGCGTGCGCGCCTCTTTTGTCCACGTGGGCTGAACCACGTGGATGTTCAGCATTGTCGAAGCACGGACGCATGCGCACCTTTGGAGGTGCGTGCGTGTCCTTTTTTTTTTTCCGCTAACACACCCTTGTTGCGGTTATTTTGGGTACCAACCTCATGCGGGTACCCTACTTAAAAATCAAGTATAGTCAAGTATAGTCAAGTGTAGCCAAGTATGCTACTATATTGATAGATTTCCATATATATAACTTATAACTGGTTATGCTAATGTCTCCATAAATATAATGTTGTATACATTTCAAACTTTAAGGTAAATAAATTTTATCTTACTCTCACATAGTAGATATATATAAAACAAAATATAACCTTTTGATCTAATAAGAAGTATTATATCTAAAATGTATATAACTATCCTTTAATAGTTATCACTATTATAAATCTTTCCCATATATGTATGACTCTCATACCTATGGTATATATATAATATCCATTTAAGTATTATTCTTGATATCTTTTTTAGGATATAGTTAGGTGTCCAAATCTGCCCAGTATGACAATAACTCCAATAATAAGCCAAGCTTAAATATATTATATGTTTAAAACAATCCATCTATGTTTATATATATATATATATATATGGATACTTAATAATTCATTTTAGTAGCAATTCTCAAATGTCATGACTAAAGGTCATAGTGAACTTTAATCTTTTGAAGTTCTTATAATATGCATATAGGTATATATAGAGAGAGAGATATCGTAGCAACTTTTCCCGTCGCTTAGTTTATGTTTTTTTGTACATAGATGGCACTCTTAATATTGTGTTTTAACGAATGATCATCACTAGGTTACTTTAACCCAATTACCTATGGGTACCAAAGTGACATAGGTCATCATCGACCTACCTTCCCTAGTGCAAATTCAAATGCCCGTCGTGCTGTCACTACTTCAAGTGACCTAGATCTACCACCTAGTTTTACAAACTTTAGAAAAATAAACATCATTAGACACAACGTTTACTGGTGAGGCCTTGGCTTTGAGCTCCTCACCAGAAACGATTACAATAATTATTTACATTTGTACAATTCGTTAGGTCAAAAAGGAGGGATGTCACAGGTGCAGATTATTTATATCGTATAACATCGGTGCGTTTGATTAAGATAAGCATCAGTGCACCTATTTTCAACAAAGCACATTGGTAAAAAAAAATCCCCTATAACCTATGACTGCAAAGTTTTTTTAGTTATAAATTATATTTGTAATAACCTTTGTTAAAACATCCTTTACCATTGGAAAAGGTTGTAGCATAGTTGTTTTTGAGAATTTTTCCAATATTGTAACACTAAAAACCTCCGCTATGACCTTCGCTACAGGTCTTTTTCCTTGTAGTGGGTGCAACATTGATGTGACTTAGGAGGTCGAGAGAAATTGAGAAACATATCAATCCAAAATATTCATCCATCTGGTTAAACCATCTGACCTTTTCCATAATCAAATTTGGATCAATTTCAATCCCCATAGTTATTATATATATGCCTTTGCTCCATAAGATGGTCACCACATGTGAATTCCATTGATAATAGTAGAATGGAGTGAGGATTATTTGCAAAGACTTATCCATCCTAAATGGCATGCTTTGGACAATATCTATCTTCCACCTACAAACATTTATACAACTTCCTTATAATCACCAAGGCTCTGATACCATGTGATTTTGAGCCAATGGATCTAGAATCTAAATGAATAGTAATATAGTTAGCAATCCATAGAAGAGAAGAAGAAGATATTAAAGTAACACAATCTTCAATAACCTAACAAAGAGAGCTCATCATAGATGTGACTTTGGTACAATTGTATATAAATCAAGAAAAAATTCAAGTAAATATCTAAGCTAAGTTTTCTCTATTAATTAATTTAATGCTAAGCCAATACACCAATGAATGAATTATATAAGTTCTTGATTAGTGTAGCTTCATATTGGCCCCGTTGAAGGTTGGAGGCGGAGAAATTCAACACAAGGATTATGCAGAATGACCTAGGACTTTTCAATTTTTATTGGTAAACAAAAGATTTAATTGATTGCACAAAGATTAGCTAGGTGCTCTGCAACCGAGTATGGGGGAGGGGGAGATGTTGTCACGTAACACTACATTACCAAAAATAAAAAAAAGTAATTAAATTTTTTATGTCGACTTGTAAAATAAAAAACTATGAAAAGTAATTTAAAAAATCCATGTAAACCTATAAAATTAAAAAATTAAAACTTAAAAAAAAATTACACTTCAAGAAATTGGAATGTTATTATAATCAAACAATAAAGATGTATTTAAACACTTATTGGAAACACTAAAACCCTATCAAGCAAGAGAGATCAAATTTCTTAAGTTTAAAAGTAAAAAAAAATTATACTTCAAGAAATTGGAATGTTATTATAATCAAACAATAAAGATATATTTAAACACTTATTGGAAACACTAAAACCCTAACCTATTTGGATACATAAGTCTCCTTTTTTAAAAGAAAAAAGAATTCCAATATAAATTATCTCTGGTCTTTATGTTTTTTTATTTATTTTTGTCAAATTTGTAAAACAACGAAATTCCTTTTCCAACCAGATTAGCTTATTCTTGACTCCTACTTGTCTCATTACACGCTTGTTTCTTTGTTTATTTGGGATATTGTTTTTATGCAGTTATACTTTTAGCCACCACCGATGGAGACATTGCACGTGCCATATCGTATTTAATAACGTTGACTGGCTTTTTGAGATTTGAAGCTCACATCTCCTTTCTACCATGTCTTTTTGGGTGAGCAGAAGAACGGCAGTTGTGCGTAAGAATGACAGTTGGGGAACTCGAGACGCCCTGTAAAACTCAAGATCTTATGGGATCCTGGAAAAGATCGAATACGGACATGAAGTCATTCACATCGAAGTTTTATCAATCGTTAACGTGCAAACACATTGTTGCAACAGTTGGCCGTCCTTCGCTCATTATCACTTTCGTCCGGTAAGTACCAACTAGCCAGGCTTTAATAATTGCATCTCGATTCTCTAGTAGGATCATGAGGCCCACGCTATTTGGAAAACTGTTACAAAATTTCTATCAGCCTGTGTCTATATATATTCCCATGTCATTATTATTCTGCAAGGGGAGCAATTAAGAAGTGGTCTCTAAAAGGCAAAATTCTATGTGAGCTGCTGGTTGAGTGTTTCTTGGATCGATTAGGTCATATATCATGGGTAGATCTCCTTGTTGTTCAAAATATGAGGAACAGAGTCTCAATCGCGGTGCTTGGACTGCTAGCGAGGACAAGATTTTGAGTGAATACATTAAAAATCATGGAGACGGTGGATGGACATCTCTGCCCAAGAGAGCAGGTGAGCCTTTTGACCTAATCTGTACTGGTGGACTAATCTCTAAAAAATAGATTCGGGCGCAGTCGTATACGTGGTTTCATTTACTAAAAAATCGATACATCACTCTGGGTTTTTACAAGAATCTGTCCTTTAATGAAAGCTTTGAAGCTAATATATCGAGCTGAAGAGATTTGGTTTTGCAGGTCTCAAACGATGTGGGAAAAGTAGTAGATTGCGTTGGTTGAACTATCTTCGTCCAGACATTAAGCGAGGAAATATTTCCCCCGAGGAAGACGAGCTAGTGTCGTCAGATTACATCGTCTTCTTGGCAATCGGTATGACAGTCTACTTTTTTTTAAAATCTGGACATGTTCAAGTTAGTTTGATATAGGATGTTCAGACTAAAATTGATATAATGATTTTATAGTGTATGATATATCACTTTTTAGACTATATGAGTAGTGTGATATAGATTAGTTGAATAACCATTAATATTAATGTAGTCATTAATAATATTACATATATAATAATGTGCAGATGGTCGTTGATAGCAGGGCGACTCCCTGGTCGAACAGACAATGAAATAAAGAATTACTGGAATACCCAGTTGAGCAAGAGGGTCCAGATGGGTGAATTTGAGCCTAAATTTCAGAACATCTTCAAAAGAAGGGAAATTCTTTCTTCCTCTAAGAAAGAAGTCGTAGATAAAGATACCTATACCTCTCATACTCTACCTTTGAAAACAAGGGCAGTCAGATACTCTGGAAGGGCAGTAGTAGATGCAAACAATAATGATAGTTATAGTTATGATCATGTACAGGGCATTAATGAAGAAGAAGGCCTGAAAGCAGCAGATAATGCTGTGGAAATAGATACCTCAAAATCATGGTGCCAATTACTGTTAGAGGATTGCATGGGAAATTATCAACACGATCAATTGGAAGAGATTCATGGTATTCAACCAAACAGCATGTTAAACACCAGCAGTGGAACGGATGATCATTACCAGTTCCCCTTCCCTTCTCTCACTCAAAGTAGTTCATCTTCTTCTTATTGTAATTTGATTAATCAGGACTTCCCACATTGTAAGGATTTTAACTCTTCATATTTTGATAGCTTCTTAGATTTGAGCGAGCTGTCCATCCTACTTCCATAGATTATAGCTGGTAATGGGATTCAGGTAGTGCGATGACAATAAATCGGTTTATGAAAGGCATATTGACCACACCAATACTATTTTTAGTAAATCCGTTGTTGAAGTAATGAAGCATTTTAGAGTTGTATTATATGCATTCATGTGAATATTTTATTCTGCCCAATATCTCTACAGTAGCGTAATATCTCACATGAAAATGACAAAAAGAGAGAATTTACACGATCACATTGAACTGAACCAGCCTATAAAAACGTGCAGATCATAATCCATCACAGCGGTTTAAGGAACTGTTTGTGGTGAAGCAACAATCACGGCCCTAGATTTGTATGGCCTTAGTCGCCTAGATTTGTATGGCCTTTGTCGTTTTGACAAAAACCGTTTGTTTTGCTGACATAATCTTCAGACTTATTTTATGTCTTTAAAAATAGAGAATATCAATCAAACTAAGCAGTATTCTAAACATGTTATAATTTCTATCTTTTTCAATTATATTTTTTAGAATTTTATGTTCAAATTAAGTTAAAAAATAAAAATAAAAGATGTCATTGCTTAGTATTATAAAAGCAGTATCAATTATGGTTTTTTTTAATAGATTATTTGATTAAAAATTAAGTAAAATATTTTAAAAATATCATTGATTAATATTATAAGATTTCAGTGCAATAAAGATATTTGAAAATAAAATTTTATATATATATATACAATTTCAACAACGAAAAATTATTATATGATCAAAGTTTTTTAATTATATTTGAATGATTATAATAAAAAGAATGTAAAATCATTCATATAAGTAAATATCAAAAATTGATTAAACCAATTATTCTTGATGTTTAAAAAGTACATGATAACAAAAGTTATTTAATAGTATTTAAACAATCATCTCACTTAACCATAAACATAAAATTTAATGGAATCACTCTACTTAGTCATACACATATTATTTGGTTTGACTTTTAAAAGTAAAATATTATATTTCTTTATAATTTTAAATTTTTATTTTTATTTTTATTGCAAAACACTATAAAAATTACATGTTTAAGAATTACAATCTCATTTTCATTCAAAAATAAAAATATCAAAACTTCATATTTAAGAATTGCAATATCGCTTTAACCAATATTTTAAAATCTCAAAATAACACATTAAAAATTACAATGTCATTTCAACTAATATTTTAAAATCTCAAAATAGCATGTTTAATAATGAAAATCCCACTTCAACTAAATATTAGGTTGAGCTCTTCTCTATTCAGTTTTATTTATTAGGTTATTTGTTCTCTATTTATTTTTATTTGAAGAGATGGGATTGTTGAGATTTGATACAATATTTAAAATTAAGTAAATTTGTTTTGAAAAAACTAAATTAAATATAAATTATAGTTATTATTTTATTTTATAAAATTAAATATATAAAATGTGTTTATTTATTCATTTTAATTAGTGTATTAAAATATAAATATTTTAATGATCATAACTTTATTCAAATATAAATATTCTTAATAATATCATTCATTAATAATGTTAATTGTAAATAAATATTTTTATATAAAAAATTGAATAACAATTTTAAATATGGATGTATAAACCATCAAACCATAACAAGTGAATAAAAGTTGTAAGTAGAAAGAAAAATAAATATCAAAATAAACTTCACTAATTTGAAGTGGAAAACAATTTGATTGATAAAGGATTTGAACCTACCTCATATCGAACATGAAAACTTGGATGATTGAATTTGTTTAATCTAATAGATGAGAAACATGTATCATAGGAAAATGAAGATATCCTTATTTAGGAGAATCAACATTCCATAGTTATTGAACCTCCTTCATATAAAAGAGAAAAACCTAAATAATTTAACTTATTTAATCTAATGGATGAGAATGCATATATCTAGGCACATGAAGATATCCTTATTCACGAGAAACAAAATTTGATGGTTATTCACTACACAGCCATTAATACCTTCAACACCCCATGTAGGGTGCCTACCCATGCCACCCCACATGATGATCCTATGGCTTCATGTGACACTAGGGGGCTCACCAATCATCATAATGCCACCTTCTCCATGATCAACACAGATGGATCTTGTACCTCGCTCAATATTCCACATAGAAACTAATATGGTATGCTTGCATCTCACATGCCTCTATTTATTTCATTAGATAGGCCGATGGTCTAGTAGGTTAACTCTCCATTTGAACTCAAAGTGCTCTCGTGCGAAAATACAGAACCTTGTCATCTCAGCAATCCTCACCATGATAATGGTCGTAATGGGTACTATATAGCACTCAGAACCAGTTTGGAGGTTGATATAAGAGAGACCCAATCTCCCGCATCTATTCCAATCTTACCCAAGACACTATTATGATCCTTGAGAAAGCTAGGATTATGGCCATCTATTTGGTCAAGAAGGAGGGAGCTGACCCTGGTGCTCAGATTCTAATGGCTTGTCGCAACAAGTACAAAAATTAGGGGTCCTTCGAGGCCCCATCCCCCGTTACTTCCCACATGAAAAGAGTCATCTACATGGCACACACCTACAAACATGATATCCCTAAGAACATTCTGTAGATTTAAATAAAGCACAACAGAATCAAATCAACTTGATCTCCATACAAACACATAATCATCAGAAAAACACAGAGAGGAAAATAGAGTTCTCTATGTCAAAAGAAAAAGACCATTCGTTCTATTAAAGTATGTGGTATATAAACATAAAATACAACTACAAAAAATAGGCGGGAGAGCTCATCATTTAAGAGATGTTGATGAGTAGTACACCAACTGAAATTACTCACTGATGTGAGCTTAAGTGTCAACGTACACCAACACCCCCTCTTAAGCAAAAGGTGAGTACACAGAGGTAGACAAAAGATGAGTCCCGGCTACACTTCCTGCTAAGGAACTCATGTACAAAAGGATCAAACATAGATGAAAATATGAAGGAGAACTGAGAGTACCCCCCCAAGGACAATGTCCTTCACCCCAAGCAAGGCACGAAGCTAAACATATTTCATATGTGCCAAAGGTTTGGTGAATATATCAGCAACCTACAAGTCAGTTCTACAATATTGCAAATCAATAGTATGTTCACAAATCAACTATCGGATGTAATGCATGTGGACCTCTATATGCTTGGTGCGTTGATGCTATACTAGTTTCTTGGAAATATGGATAGCACTTTGATTATCGCACCAAATTACAGTAGGCTGCACCTGCTGAAAACTAATCTCTGATAAAATCTATCGAATCCAAATAGACTTTGTGGTAGCATTAATAGCACCTCGGTACTCTGCTTTTGTAGAAGAAAGGGCGATGGCATATTTCTTCTTACTGGACCAAACAATAGGGCCAGAACCAAGGTGAAAGATAAAGCCAGATGTCGATCTGTGATCATTAGGATCACCAGCCCAATCAGAGTCTGTGTAACCCACTAAATCTACATTGCCATGGGATGAATACTTAATGCCATATGTGTGTGTCCACCTAATGTACTGAAGAATCTGCTTTGCAGCTTTCCAATGGAGCTCATGTGGTTCCTAAATGAACCGAGAAACCAAGCCAACTACATATGAGATATCCAGACGTGTGTGAGTCAAATACAGTAGGTTGCCAACAAGCTTCCGATACAAAGTAGCATTCACCAAAGTAGTAGTGCACTTTGCGGATAACTTGACTTTGCACAAATATGGCATGAGTGCAGATTTGTAGTCCAACATGTGAAATCTGCTCAAGAGATCCAATGCATACTTCGGCTAAGAGAGACCTATCCCGGATGTAGACTGAGAGACCTACAGTCCCAAAAAGTAGTGAAGCAGCCCTAAATATGCCATGTCAAACTATTGTCGAAGAGAAAACTTCAATTGATCAATCAAGGTAGATGAACTCCTAGTAAGAATGAGATCATCCACATAAAGAACAGGGAGGAGAAGCTCACCATATTTCCACAAAATATACACATTTGACTCAGAAAGGCAGTGAGAAAATCCTAAAGAGAGAAGGAAAGAATCCATCTTCTCATACCATGCCCTAGGCGCTTGTTTGAGACCATACAATGATTTTTTGAGCCTGCACACAAGTGAGGAGTCCTGGATAAATCCAGGAGGTTGCTACATGTATATTTCTTCTTGCAAATCTCCATCAAGGAATACACATTTGACATCCATTTGGTGTACAATCCACTTACGAGATGCAGTGATAGAAAGAACAAGGAAAATAGAATTCATTTTAGCCATAGGTGCAAAGGTTTCAAAATAGTCAAGTCCCTCAACCTGTGAAAACCCTTTAATGACCAATCGAGCCTTATATTTGTCTATAGAACCATTAGTTGCATGCTTGGTTCGATATACCCTCTTGCATTGAACTAATTTTTTTCCTTTTGGAAGAGGGACCAAGTCCCAAGTGTCATTTTTCAACAAGGAATTATGCTCTTCTTCCATGGCAGCATCCCATTCTTTAATACAATGGGTGGGCCTCATTAAAGTCTTTTGGATCTGAAGCGCAAGCCATAAATACTCGAGGAGTCCTTTGAAGAGAGGACCTCATTTTTCTTTGACCCTAATCAAGAAGTGGAGGATGTGAGCTTGCTAGTTGTTCTTCAAGCTCACTATCATGAGCAGGGGCATTCAACTCAGAGGAAGGAGCATCATATGAAGATACAAAATGTTGAGGAGGATGCTCATCAAATCGAACACTCCTGCTAATGAGCAATTCATCTGTGTCGGGACGTAATAATCTATACCCTTTAACATCTTTTGGGTAGCCAACAAATATGCAAGGCTTACTTTGCATGTCCATTTCCCTGCATTTGTCTTTTCGAATGTGCGCCCAAGCATTGCACCCAAAGACTCTAAGATGCCCAACAAAGGTTTTTTTTCCACTCCAAAATTCTTCTGGTGTCACCCCTTGAATAGCCTTATGAGGAGTGCGATTTTGAACATTGTTTGCACAATTGATCGCTTCAGCCCAAAACTGTGGACCAAGACCTCCTGCATGAATCATACAATTTTCCATCTCTTTCAAGGTACGGTTTTTCCTTTTAGCAACACCGTTTTGCTGTGGACAGTAGGGAACTGTATGTTGTATCTGAATACCTTCAGTGGCACAATAGTCCCTAAACCTGTTATTGACATATTCCCCACCATTATCTGTTTGCAAGCGTTTGATAGACTTTCCAGATTGTTTTTCATCCAAGGCTTTGATCACAAGAAAAGTGTCAAAATATTCACTTTTGTTTTTCAAAAAATAGACCCATGCTCGTCTGGAATAGTCATCAATGAATGTAAACAAGTAGCATGCCCTTTGAAAAGACAGTCCAGGAAAAGTGCCTGAAATATCACTGTGAATATGTTGAAGAACTTCGGAAGCTCTCCAAGATTTTCCCTCATCAAAACTATCTTGAGGATGCTTTCCAAGGATACAACCTATACAAATACCTTCATAAAAGGAGATAGGCGGAAGATTAATGACCATGTTTTGCTTACTGAGCTGCTGAAGATAGCGATAGTTCAAGTGGCCAAATCGCTCATGCCATAATCTACTTTATTCATTTGAGTGAGCAAGCAATGCACTGCTAGAAGATGTTCACTCAAAATGAGAAAAAAAAAATACGAGCATGCATGATGATCCACTTTCCCGATGGCAACAACTTGTAAAGGGTCCTCAATTTCACAAACAATTACAGATTCATCGGTAAACAATACTGTCTTCCTTGCTCCATAATTTGTAATCTGATAAATTGAGAGGAAGTTCGCTGAAAGATTAGGAACATGCAAAACATTATTAATCATGCCATCTGTCATCTCAACAAATCCTTTCCCTTTAACAGCCAATGGTGAAGAGTTGCCTATAAAAATATGCTTAGTTTTACATGAATTAATGGAAGAAAACAGATTCTTATGAGCAGCCATGTGATGGGTTGCTCCATAATCAAATATCCATTCAAGTTCAGAAAAAGAGAAACCCGCTATCGCAGAGAGGGCTTTGGAATTCCCTGTATCGTTGCTGGGGGAAGATAAGCTAACATTTATATTGTGTTTCTTCATTTTTGAAGACAGGACAACTGGATTCTTAAAATAGTGAGATTCTGAATGACCTTCCTTTCCACAAAATGTACATTTAAGAGAAATTTTCTTCCCTTTAAAATCAGGATTTGGAGAGGAATTTGAAGAGTTACTTGATTTTGAGTTGTGTCTTTGTTTTCCTTTAGATGCCTTTTTATGTGGCATCCTTGAATTGGGAGGTGATTTAGCTATTAATGCATGAGACTTAGAATCTATAGAGCTAAGAGAGCCCATTTGAATGATCTTATCCTACTCACGAGTGAGTCTTTCAGCAAAAGCATCAAAGGTAGGCATTACAAAGTTTGGACCCAAGGCATCCCTAGTTGAATAAAATGTCGAAAAAAACAATGAATATGATTCTCCTAACTTAAAGAGCACTGCATAAATGAGATGTTCATCCTTTTTCTCAATATTGCAATCCTTCAGTTGAAGCCTAAGAGATTTGAACTTGGAAATGAAGTCTTGAATGGTATCAAAATTATTAGGATTGAGACTAATAAGTTCATTTTCCAGTTGATGACCACAAATGACATCTGTTTTACCAAACAATTGTTCAAGTTGATCCCATGCTTCATGGGGAGTGTCTATGCATTCCAAATGAAACAGTAGTTTAGGTGAAAGAGAAAGACAGATCAAGCCTAAGGCTTCATCACAACGATTATGCCATTTAGGCTTTTCAACATTTTGTGTGGGTTCTTTTTATGTTCCAGTGGTTACCCTGTACAGACCTTTACTCCTTAATAGAACAACCATTGTTGAATTCCAAGAGAAATAGTTGTGAGGAGTTAAAACAGGGATTGGCAACTTATCTGCCATTGTAAGGAAAAGAAGATGCCAAAGAAAAGGATTAAAAGGTGACTGGTGATAGCTTCAAACAGAATTTTTGAATAGAGAGCATAGCAAAATGGCAAAAGAAAACCTGGATGCCCTGCAGAAACGCCCAAAAGCCACTACAACCAATGAAGATGGAGGAAGCTAACGCCCTGCAGCTCCGATACCATGTAGATTTAAATAAAGCACAGCAGGATCAAATCAACTTGATCTCCATACAAACACACAGTCATCAGAAAAACAGAGTTCTCTATGTCAAAAGAAAAAGACCATTCGTTCTATTAAAGTATGCGGTATATAAACATAAAATACAACAACAAGTGTATAACAAGTGTATAACAAGCAAGAGATTTTGTATCAATCAAATCCAAGTCAAAATATCACCAAACAAACAAGATCCACAATTATAGGGATCAAGATATTGCTTGAGATTTGATTGAGATGACAGAAGACATGGGAAAAAGCTATAAATTGGTGCATTGAGAAAACACAAATATTGTGTAGTGCATGGAGAGATTGTTGCTATGAGAGGAAACTGTTGAGTATTTCTCCATTTCTATTGAAATTCCATCTTTAGATCTATTAGAGAGAGAGAGTTTTGCGTTCAAATTTGTGTAGCTATTATAGTTGTTCATAGTGGTGATCCATCTGGTGTGTGAAGTGGAATGAGTTGCAAGGCCGTCCTCTTCTATGGTTGGTAGGAAATGAATCTCAAAGTGTTTATCCCCATTATTTTCAAGTAAGTACATTCCTCTTGTGTGATTAATGGTTATCAATGGCATAAAGTATTTTTATTTGGAATCTTGTTGTCTTCCCATGCCAGCATTGTTTGAGATTTTATATCTCTATTAACTATACTGCAAAGAAAATGATTGTTGTCCTCTCTTTTTCTTCATGTGTGCGGGAGTTATATTAGTATCGATTTAATTTAAACTATGCGATTTAATAGAGTTTATGTATATATTTATTAATTCTTATCACAGAGTTCAGACATGTGTAGATTATACAGGGTAAAAATATTTCACATAACAAATGGGGTTAGCGTCGGTATTCTCTTTATGGTAGATCGAACAAGATTGATATAGGAGTATGCAACCGAACCTTTGTAGATTACTCAGAGAAAGTGTATTACATATATTAAACATGGGTTGACATTGATTCAAACTTCGAATGTTAAGAGAGCAAAATGATCCATTGTTTTCAAAATTTTAAAATGTTGAATACACATATGTATACATAGGATTATTATGGATACGATCGTCGATCTTGTTGTCGAGCCTGTACATTCTGTTGCTTTCATTGTATCCAATGTTTCCATACTTGGTAGCTCTGTCATCCGCGGGAGTTTCGCTTCAAACCTTGCACCGGTGATATTGCTATAAGACAGATCGCCTCACCTCATTGTTGCTCATTCTGTCCATTTGTCGAATTGTAATTTCCAACAATTTGAGGGTATGATCGAGCAAAGCGATGATCATACTTTATTTTTTATTTTTTTATCGCCTGTGATAAAGTAGTGTATACTATAGTTCCAACAGGTCGACATCGTGATTGGGCATTACTATCAGTGCGAGCATTGTTATGACCTTAACAAGCTTACGACTCTGTGTTTAATAAAAAAAAATTATGCCTTACTTTGTAAAGGCCACCCGAAATAATCCATTTTGGTAGGGACAAACAAGATGACCGTAGTCATCGGACAACTATTTGTCATATGACTTTTTATTACTTTCGGTTGATCATTAAGTCTGTACAATAATTTGGTTTGTTTTATATCCGCGTTGATCTGTAGGATTAACTTTAGCTCTATCATGTTTTCGTTGTGAAAATGCCGCTTACATTACAACTAATCTGATAGGAGTACTTATTGGGAAGTTTCAGTAACTGAAACCTTTCAGAACTGAGGTTTTGGCTTGGGTCCGTAACAAATGGAAACGGATTATTGATAATATTCCCCGGATCTTAATGCTGGCCAACGGGTGGATGTTGTTCATGTTCTCTTTTGAAGAAGACGGAAGGTTGATTGAGAACTGGGAGTTGGGGAATGGCTCAGTGGTTTTGGCCCGCTGGCACTCATCTTTTGACCCCAAGAAGGAAGTTTTATTGCGAAGGCACCTTTGGGTTATTCTACCGGACTTCCCTCTGCAATGTTGGAATTTTAAGGGCTTATTGGAGGTGGCCAATTCCATCAGCCTACTTATTCTTATTGAGGAAGAAACCCTTGTTGGGTCGAAAAGGAACTCCCCGAGGATGTTGGTCGACCTCGACTATAAGGAGGGTCTTCTTGAGGAATTGGAAATTGTTTGGGAGGGGGGCTCCTTTATCCATAAGTTAAAGTATTGGCGCATCTCGTTTTGTTGTTTTCACTGTAAGGAAATGGGTCACTCTAAGGATATGTGCCCTATGGGTTAGCCCTCCTCGAAGGATGGAAGGAACAGTAAACCCTCTTCAAAGCATGAAGGAAGAGATGATTTTATGCAGTGTCTTATCCCTCTGGACTTCAACCCTGCGATGGATTGCATAGTTATGTTCAATAAAGCTCTTCCAGCTTTGCTAAAATTTATCCCTGCACAGGATATCCTCAATTCTATGTCCCTAACAAAGCTTCCTTCGGATACTCTGACCTTGACTATTGGGACTGTTCCAGTCTAGTGGCCACCTGTGATTACCGCTTCTAACTTGTGTGAGGAGGTTAGCCCTCAGAAGGGTAATATCTCTTTGGTGGTTCTCATTGCTCTAGTCGAGAATCCCTTAGGCATCACTCTTTCACCTTTATCTATCCCTGATTTTGATTCTGACAATCTCCTGGACTATGTACCCCCTGGCTTAGTGCAGGTCACTTAGCAACCTTTGCCTGTTTTTTCAGCTAGGGACTCTGGTTAGATTGATGTCCTTCCCATTTCTTCGATCATGAAAGGAAATGTTACTATCAGGAAGCCCCGAAGACCTAAGAAAGGAAAAGAGGAGAGGGTGGATGTATCTCCGGTATGCAAGAACCCTGTTGTGTCCTCATTGTTTGACAAAGGTCTTGATAGGATCTTCTCATCTGACTTGCCCCCTTCTTCCCACACTTCAGCCCTTAGAGCTACTGCGGCCACAGATTCGTTTACTCCATGATCCATACCTCCTTTAATGTGTGTGGGCTCTGCAATGACCCTAAAAGAGATACCGTAAAGCACTTCATTGATCATTTTAAACCCTCAATTTTTTTTATTCAGGAGACTGTGATATCTTCCTCTGATGCCCTTCAATATTTTCGGCGTATTAAACCGAGTTGGAGGGATTGTGCAGTGGATGCTTCATGACTATCTGGTGGAACGTTGACTACATGGAACCCTAAGGTGGCTGACATGAAGGCCTTTCTCACTTGTGTAGGTATTTTGATCGAAGGAAATCTTAAAGGTTTCTCTAGTTGTATTCATATTCTCAATGTGTATGCACCTTACTAGAACAAAAGGACTTTCTGGGATCGGGTCAAATCCGAGGGTTTGTTACATGATCTTGAGCTTATTATTACTGGTGACTTCAATTCTACCTTCTCGACGACGAAGATCTGGGGAGCTGGTAGGGTCTTGGATCCTCTTGCCGAGTATTTTATGGATTTATTTGATGATGCCAAGTTGATGTATGTGGTTCCCCACAAGCTCTGTTAGGAACCCATGTCAACCCTTCTATTTACTTTGTTAGTATATTGTTGTTGGACGCATATGCTTTGTAAGTCGTCCCGTAGTATTTGTTGATCCATAGTTTGTATTATTGTTCTTGGACGCATATGCTTTGAAGTCGTTCCGTAGTAGCTGTTGATCCATGGTTTGTATTGACACATGGTATTGGATCCTAGACTTAGTATATAAGTTTGTGTTGAGACCAATGAAGGCACTGTGAAGTTATTTGTATTGAGCTTGCTCAAAGGAGGTTGCCCCCTCGAAGTGGCCTGCGATCAATATAAAAGTGATTCGGAGTTCTGTTATTTCTGTTATTTCATGTCTTTTCATTAATTAATCATTGTAGGTTCTTCAAATCTAGTATCAGAACACTTTCTTGGGCTCACTAGGTGAATTTTCGGCCAAATTTTTTTTTGCATCTGTTGTAGCTTCGGATCTGGGAATAATACCTATCCGCTTAACTGTGGGAAGTACTTGGGCATAATCCCTAAAACGCATTGTGAGGAGTACTACAGGAACCGCAAAGTAGTTGGCCCATTGAGAGGACCTGCCAGCGAAACAAACAACGACCCCTACCTGATTGACTAGTTCCCACCCGTGAGGTAAACCAAGAGCTGTCGTTTATGGCAAAGCGGTTATCAGTTTTACCTGAGCCGTGGAGTGAGGGGTACTGCCCCAATACGCAAGCCGTCAGACAACATTGGTGGCTGAGTGAAAAGCCTGAACTGTTAGGAAGCCGAACATACCTGGAGTCCATATCTATTTTCAGCTGATCTGTTTCCGATCACTTTCACGCCGTTTCAGATCCAGCCGTATCAAATCCATTCTGAAAGTCGTTCCAGATCCAGCCATTTCAGATCTATTCTGAAAGCCGTTTCAGATCCATTTGGTGTCGTTTCAGATCCATCTGTTTCCGATCACTACCATGTCATTGTAGAACCATCTGTTTTCAATTCCTTTTGTGCTGTAGCAGATCCATTCTGGAAAAAAAAAGTATAAAATTCTATTTTTTCACCATATCTCCCTTGTTTTCACTCCGTTTCCCTTGAAACTTCCCTGACACCCCTGTAATCCCATTCTGCATCATTCATTCCTGAGGACCATATCCCAAATTCTACTTCCCAAAGCTAGAAATCTCACATTTGTCTATTTTTAGGGTTTTCCATAACTTATTGAACTTTCACCCACTCGCCTCCAAATTTTGCCACCGTGTTCATTCCCTATTTCTGCTTCTTTGTCCCTCTTTGATAAATTTTCTCATTCTTTCACCCCGTTTCTGAAATCCTCATTTTTTGCTTCCCTGTCCATCAGAAAGTGTCCAAAACCTATTCAAACCCCAATTACCCATCTGAGTTTTTCCCAACTCCAAATTTCCCTTTACTAAATAAGCTTTTGTTTGTGTTTTTCTATCCACCCCCCTCCCCCCAAAAAAAAACTCCTGGTTTTGGTTGTCACCCGCGCAGGAGCAAAAACCATGGAAGAAGCACTTGCAGCCATCCAAACCAAACTCCAAGATCTGGATAAAAAATTTCCCATCCTCCATCTTCAGCATTCAGCCATGAACAATAACCGACAACAAGAATCTTCTGCAGCCAATGGGTTCTCTTCTTCCACCTCTTTCCATGGTCCGAAGGTTGAATTTCCTCGCTTCAATGGTATTGATCCGACTGGATGGATCTATTATGCAGAATAGTATTTCAGTCTACATAATACTTTTGATGTCCAAAAAGTTCCACTTGCATCCTTTTATTTGGAACAGGAAGCCCTTCAATGGTACCATTGGTATATCAAGGCTCATGACGAGCCAAAATGGACAGATTTTTGCCAACTCCTTTTGCAACGATTTGGTCCGAGTGCTTTTGATGACTTCACCGGAGCACTCACTAAACTCCGTCAAAGTGGAATTGTGAGATAGTATAAGACAGAATTTGAAAAACTAGCCAATCACACAGAAGGCTTGTTTGATGAATTCTACAGGAGTTGTTTTATCAATGGTCTTAAAGATGAAATATGGTCAGAGGTTAAAATGTTCTGTCACAACACAATGATTGAAGTCCTAGGGTTAGCTAAGTTGGAAGAAGACAAGATTGCAGCCCAACAGCGCTCCAAACCCACTTTTGTTCCCTTCCGAAATATGGGTTCTGAACGACCTGCCATTCCGCCAGCTCCTCGACCAACTCCTATCAAGCACTTGTCTGAAACAAAGATGCAGGCACACAGAGAAAAAGGGCTTTGTTATAATTGTGATGAGAAATTCACTCGGGGACATAGATGTGTTCAACAAAAGCTCTATCTCTTGGATATGGATTCTCTGCCTACCTCTAAAATTGGTGAAGAAGCTCCAGATACAATGGATGATTAGGTCAACATTCAAGAGCTGCCTATTGACCCCCCATATCAAGATGAACAACTAGATATATCTCTCCATGCTTTTTTCGGTGTCACCACCCCCCAAACAATGCGGGTCAGGGGTTACTTCAAGAAGCTTCCTCTTACAATACTCATTGATTCTGGTAGCACTCATAACTTCATTGACCCCCAGATCGCCAAACAGGTTGATTGTTTTGTCCATCCTTGCTCCAACTTTGAAGTCATGGTTTCCAATGGAGGCACCTTACCTTGCAAGGAAAAGTGTCACAATGTGCGTATCTCTCTGGAAGATTATAGCCTACGCTCTGACATGTTTGCCTTGTCCTTAGGCGGATGTGATGTATTTTTGGGCGTTCAATGGTTACGCACACTTGGCCCCATCTTATGGGATTTTGCTGAAATTTGGATGCATTTTTCAGTCAATGGGACACAACACAAATTTACAGGATTACAACCAGGGTCTCTCCGCATCATCAGTTCACATCGCCTGGAAAAGATCCTTAAGAAGAATTCACATGGTGTCATCGCTCACTCCATTCCATTCAGATGCACCAATCAACAGTCTCCACTACTTCCTTGGATAGATATGCAGGTGTCTTTGTTGAACCAGTGGGCTTGCCGCCTTCAAGAGACCTTTCCGATAAGCATTTAGCCGCATCTACATCTCAGCAGGAAATGATGGCTATTTTGCATGTAGTATCAAAATGGAAGCCATCCCTATTAGGGAATTATTTATGCATCAAGACTGATCTCTAGAGTCTGGAAAATTTTCTGGAAAAACAGGTCTCCTCCCCAGCACACCTGAAATGGGTTATCCACCTCATGGGTTATGGCTATGCGATCACTTATAAGAAGGGTAAGGACAATATGGTGGCCGATGCTCCTTCTCGCACATTTGATGACCCAGTTTCTCTTACATCTATTTCTCTGCTTGTTCCAAACTGGTTGCAATATGTTCAATAGGGCTATCTCTTCTATGACCT
Source organism: Larix kaempferi (assembly GCA_027924585.1). NCBI lineage: Eukaryota > Viridiplantae > Streptophyta > Pinopsida > Pinales > Pinaceae > Larix > Larix kaempferi. Next base: position 9,311,490 of record BSBM01000196.1, read on the forward strand.
CCATGCTTCTTCATCGGTAGGGCACTCTGGGTTCCTCCAAGAGTATGACCGAGAACAATGTAACTTCTTTTGGCAGGAACCGAAAATGCCAATTCAACAGATGGTGGTTGACTGTGTGCTAGGTCAATAAGGGTGAAACGACACTCCTTTCGGGACTGCTCGAACCCTTTCCCATCCCTACACAAATTTGGACAACTATTTCTATGGATTTCCTAGAAGCGCTCCAGTGGTACAATACAACGTCTTCAAGGACACCATATGAAGCAGTTTATGGACAAGCACTACCAGTTCTTCTTCCATACACCCTCAGCAGCTCCCCAATTCAGGCAATTGACTCGGTTCTTCGAAACCATGATCAGATTCTTCTCATTCTGCAGGACAATCTTCACATGGAAAGAATTCGACCGAAACAACAAGCCGATCAACACCATTCAGAGCGCACTTTTCACGCAGCTGATATGGTTCTTCTTCATCCTTCCAAGCAATCCTCTTGAAACTCAAAAGGCGTCAGTGTCCCAGAATGCAACCCGAGGATGCTACAGGAGAACCACTCCTTCCAATTCTGCATCAATTTCCACATCTAAAGCTTTGAGGACAAATTTTTTTCGAAGGGATAGGGGATGTTAGGAACCCATGTCAACCCTTCTATTTACTTTGTTGGTATATTGTTGTTGGACACATATGCTTTGTAAGTCGTCCCGTAGTATTTGTTGATCCATAGTTTGTATTATTGTTGTTGGACGCATATGTTTTGTAAGTCGTCCCGTAGTAACTGTTGATCCATATTTTGTATTAGCCCATAGTTTGTATTGACACATGGTATTGACCCATGGTATTGGCTCCTAGACTTAGTATATAAGTTTGTGTTGAGACCAATGAAGGTACCGTGAATTTATTTGTATTGAGCTTTCTCAAAGGAGGTTGCCCCCTCGAAGTGGCCTGCGATCAATATAAAAGTGATTCTGAGTTCTGTTATTTCTGCTATTTCGTGTGTTTTCATTAATTAATTATTGCAAGTTCTTCACAAGCTCATCCCTACTTGGTCGAATGGTAGGAGTGGTAAGGATGGCATAGCCAAAAGGCTTGACCACTTTTTTATGTCTGAAAAACTCTGCAATTCTTTTGGAAGATATCACTCATGGTCTTTTTCTATGGCGTTCTCTGATCATAAGGAAGTCTCATTGCAACTTGAATTTGGTAATGGTTTTTAGTGGTATCCATTCAAATTCAACCCTATTTGGCTTGAGGATACCTCTTTCCGTGATCTTGTTCGGGATGGATGGAATGCTAGTGCCACATGTAACACCCCCTTCCATCATCAAATGCAAGGAGGGGAAACGTTAATCAACACACAGGCTTTTAGATAGACTTAGCCTAAATAATTCTTGCCCATAAATTCCTAACAATTTAAAACTTCCAAACACAGATTCATCTCAATTTAAACACAGCGGAAATTAATCATTACATGTGCATACGACTTCTTCATGCATTCAACATACACATATCAACCATACATGTAGCAGTCATTAATTTCATTAATGCATGGACAATTTATCATACTGCATAAAACATGGTGCGTTTCATTTCAGTAACCGGAATGCATTGCCAAACACAGACTGTATATAAATTGAATCACAGATTACTCATCTTGATTTGTAACGGTCCAAACGACTGGCTATGGAAGAGCAACGTTCCTCCCAACCATAGACCTCTGTCCAGCTTGTGTTCTTTTAGCTGAGAGGTCACCCCCGAGCTGGGCTGTGTATCCACTAAGGAGGACTAGCTGGGTTCACTCATAGCCATGGCTTCAGTCAAGCATCCAAGCAGATAGAGGAGGGTAATGCTAAGCCAGTGAGCTCAACCACAGAGCTACAGGCTTCTCAAGTGAGCTCAACAGTCAGGCACCCACATTACCTACCACATCCAACACAAGGAAGATCCCTTTCTCTGCTACACAGTCCCTCAGGAACTCTTCCCTCCAGTGCTCTTCAGGATGGGCATAGAAAGGTCCAGCTGCTGATCCTTGAGATCCTAGCCTTCACTGGGTTTATCAAGCACACCCAACCTCTGCATAGTCAATCCCCCAACTTGATTTCTCTCTGTTCTGCTCACCGAATACTCAAATCCGTCACTCGTTTTCTGAGCTGCAAAAACTGGGTTTTCCCATTGATTTCGGGGTAGCTAATGCTCCCAAATTCGCCCCAAGGTTCATGCTATTGGATCCCCCATTGGATTTCCCTATCCCATGCCAAATCTGGACGTTTTTGGTCTTTCAAAAACTGGGTTCTCTCAAGGTCGCGATTTCTGGTTCTTTCCTCACTGCTGGCACTCGTTTTTTTTGGATGGGAATGATGCTAGATAGTTTCACAATGGACTGGGGTGAGAATGAAGCAACCTCCCCTGAGGTTGAGTGACTTCTTTCCCAAGAAATCAGAGCCCATGCCCACCCATACGAATTTCAGGGCTGCCCATGCCCCATTGAAGCCATGGGCTGAAATCTCAACCACCTTCTTACAGCAGGCATTAATGTCACCTAGGGAAATCAATGGGTTCTCATAATGACAAATGGCAGCCTAGGGTTTAATCCCATAGCCCCCTCACCACTCCCTAGTGGATACACGTGGCCCCTTCTCATTCGTTGCCCCCATAGCCAGTTTTTGGTATTTTATTTCCATATTAAACATTTACATCAATTTACGATATCCCATGGCTTAATAGCACGTGGGTAACAAAATATCAAGCGTCTCTAATTTAAATAAAATCCGAGCATAAACTAGCGGGGCCTTGGCCTTGAGCTCCACGCTAGGGAAACATACATCGCGTATTTACAATATTTACATTAGAGCCAATATTTCCTAAGGGTCAAAATTGGGGTATTACATTCCCCTCCCCCTTAGAACAACACCGTCCTCGGTGTTCTCAAAACTGAACAAAAATGGGAATGCCTCCCTCATGGCATCCTCTAGCTCCCATGTAGCCTCGTCAGGACTAAGGTGCTCCCATTGGACCTTTACCTGCCCGATGGCTCTGTTCCGGAGCACTGTGACTTTCTTGTCGAGGATGCGCATAGGTTCTACTTGGAACTCTCCCTCGGGTTCCACCTGTATCACATTCCAATCAATCATATGATTAGGATCATGTACATACTTCTTAAGCAAAGATACATGGAAAACATTATGAGCTCTTATGCTAGCAGGCAATGCAATTCTATATGCAACTGGCCCTATCCTATCAAGGACCTCAAATGGCCCACAATATCTTGGTGACAACTTGGAACAACTCCCCAACTTGAGGGAACTCTTCCTTGGTTTCACTCTCAAGTAAACATGATCCCCAGTCTGAAATTCCTTATGTACTCTTTTCAAATCTGCATAACTCTTTTGCCTGTCCTGAGCTGCCTTTAAATTCTGCCTGATCTTAACAATTGCCTGTTCCATTTCCTTGATCATTTCCGGTCCAAGCACCACCCTGTTCACTGGGCCATCCCAATTCACTGGCGTCCTGCATCCCCTGCCATGCAATGCTTCAAATGGACTCATTCCCAAGGATGCATGGTGTCCATTATTGTATGCAAATTCAACCAAGTGTAAATAATCTTCCCACTTGGATGGTTTGTCCATCACATACATCCTCAGCATATCTTCAAGAACCTGGTTCACCCTTTCGGTTTGGCCGTCCGTTTGAGGATGGTAAGCTGTACTGAAATTCAATTTAGTTCCCAATTCTTGAAATAATCCCTTCCAGAAATTGGAGGTGAACTTTGTGTCACGATCAGAAATTATTGCCTTAGGCAATCCATGCAATCTGAATATCTCTCTCATGAAGATGTTCGCAATGTCACTAGCCTTGTGAGTGGACTTCACTGGAATAAAGTGAGCTACCTTTGATAGCTTATCCACCACAACCATGATTGAATCATGCTTCTTCACTGTCATGGGCAGACCTGTTATAAAATCCATGGAGATCACTTCCCACTTCCATTCTGGAATGGGTAAGGGCTGCAATAACCCTGCTGGATGTTGGTGTTCTGCCTTGACTTGTTGGCACTTCTGACACCTAGCAATGTACTCAGCTATGTCCTTCTTCATGCCATTCCAAAAGTATTGCTTTCTTGCCGCTGTTATAGTCTTCTGATATCCTGGATGTCCAGAGTACGGCATTTGGTGTATTTCATCCATCACTAGTTTCTTCAAATCTGCATGATTTGGAATGTACAACCGATCTTTGTAGATGAGGATACTGTCTTCACCCAGCTGATATCCTACACACTTTTCATCCACATTACCATGCTGCAACTTCTCTTTAATTTGAAGGCAAGTTTCGTCACCGTTTTGGGCTTCAAGAACTCTTGTCTTCAAATCTGATTTGCACATACTTACTGCTGAAACATGAAATTTTCTGCTAAGAGCATCTGCAACCTTATTCTCTTTCCCTTTTACATGTTTAATTTCAAAATCAAATTCACAAAGAAATTCCATCCATCTAGCTTGCCTAGCATTCAAGTTTGGTTGCTCAAACAAATACTTCAAGCTCATGTGGTCTGTCCTAAGCTCGAATCTTCTTCCCATCAAGTAATGCCTCCACATTTTAAGAGCATGCACTATGGCTGCTAATTCTAAATCATGTGTGGCATAATTCTTTTCATGCTCTTTCAATTTCCTAGATTCATATCAAATCACAATTCCTTCTTGCATGAGAACCCCACCCAGTCCTTCAATGCAAGCATCTGTGCATACTACAAAATCCTTCCTTGGATCAGCTATCTTCAAAACAAGAGCGCTGGTAAGTAACTCCTTTAATTTCTGAAAACTTTTCTCACATTTTTCAGACCATACAAATTTGATGTTCTTCCTTTGCAATGAAGTGATCGGATGCGCTATCCTGGAGAATCCTTCAATAAACCTTTTGTAGTAACCAGCAAGGCCCATAAAAGATCTAACATCTGAAACATTTCTTGGAGTTGGCCAATCCATGATGGAATTAATCTTCTCTGGATCCACTGCAATTCCTTCTTCTGAAATGACGTGACCCAAATATTGGATCCTCTTTTGATAGAATTCACACTTGCTTAACTTGGCATACAGCTGATGTTCTCTAAGAACTTGCAACACCATTCTTAGATGCTCCTCATGTTCTTCTTCATTACTTGAATAGACAAGAATGTCATGTAAAAACACAATCACAAACTTGTCCAAATATTTGCTGAACACACTATTCATGAGACACATGAATGTGGCAGGTGCGTTGGTAAGGCCGAATGGAACCACAGTGAACTCATAATGACCATATCTAGTTCTGAAAGTCGTCTTGTGAATGTCTTCTTCTTTAATCCTCACTTGATGGTAGCCAGACCTCAAGTCAATCTTTGAAAATAATTTGGCTTCCTTCATTTGATCAAACAAGTCATCAATTCTTGGTAATGGATACTTGTTCTTAACTGTCACTTTATTGAGCTGCCTGTAATCAATACACATCCTTAAAGTCCCATCCTTCTTCTTGACAAATAACACCGGTGCTCCCCAAGGAGACACACTAGGCCTGATATACCCTTTATCTATTAATTCTTGCAGCTGTATCTTCAATTCCACCAATTCCGGTGTACTCATTCTATAAGGAGCTTTGGAATTCGGCGTTGCCCCTGGAACAAGATCGATGGTAAAATCAATATCTCTCGTCGGTGGCAACCCTGGTACCTCACCCGGAAACACATCTTGGAACTCTTGCAATATCCTGAAGTCTTCTAGTTTTGGTCCTTTGTCCTCTAATGAATCTGGCATATGGACTGCATATAATTGACAACCCTTCTTATAAAACTTTTTTAACTGTAGGGCTGAAATCTGTCTTATTGAAACTTGCTTGGGAATCCCTTTTACCAATGTTGGCTTTCCCTTTTCATCAATGCACTCAAGTGCTTTCTCATAACAGTCCAATTTGGCTCTGTGTTTTTCTAACCAATCCATGCCAATTAATGCATCATAGGATCCTAATGGTAACACATTCAATTCAGCATATGTGTGGAGTCCATTCAATTCTATGGGACACTCCATCACTACCTCACTTACTTTTCTCTTGGTTCCCGTGGCTAGTTGCACTAGCCAAGACTTATTATGCTTTATTTTTCTAAGAGAACAACCTTCAACCACTTTTGGAGAAACATAACTATGAGTAGATCCTGGATCAATCAAAACAGAAATAGATTGCGTAGCAATCTTACCTTCGACTTCCACCACTGATGACTGATGGTCTGCTTGGTGATTATCCAACGCTGCATAAATCCGAGGTGTTGCCCTTGCCATGTCCTCTACCGTAGCTACTCCCTTCAGGTTGTTCAACTTTCGAGCATTGTTTTTTCGATGTGGACAATCCTTCAACATGTGGTTTTCTCCACATCCCCAACACTGAAGTGGTCCCTTTGATGCTTTGTCTACTGCCACTGCTGGTTTGAATCCACTCCTTGCTTGTTGCCCCTGTGGAAAGGTCCTAGGCTGACCTCTGAATGGTGGCTTGAGGCCATCCTTCTTCTGATCAAACTTCCCTCTTGGCTTTCCTTTCCATGCTGGGTTAGCCTCTGTTCTTCCTTTATTTTGCTCATAGCAGTGCATTGCCATCCTAATGGCTTCATCCAAACTTGGTGGATTAACAAACTCAATACGATCCCTGAAACTCTGAGGTAGACCCCCAAGAAAGCATTGGATTTTTACTCTCTCATCTTTGATATAGTCAACATACCTCAGTAATTCCAAGAATTTGTGGACATGCTCTTCCATAGATTTTTGTCCCAACCTGAGTTCATTAAACTCTTTTCTCTTACCGTCATAATACCTAGCAGAAAGGTATTTCTCCTTGAAGTACCTCTTAAATCTTTCCCAACTGATCCTTCTTTCATTGATCCCTTTCACTTGCAAGAGATTGTTACACCAAATGGAAGCTCTGCCATTTAAGTTGTAAATGGCAATTCTGGCTTTTTCATTTCCTAAGTAGTCTTGAATTCTGAAGTATTTCTTCATTCCCAGAAGCCATGCTTCTGCCTCTTGACCTGTCTTTCCTTCCCCATCAAATGTGGGAGGTCTTGCCTTCCTGAATTCTCCCTGTGGGATGCCCTTGAACCTCTTTCTTCCATCCAACCTCTTAGGTGCATGTCCGGGACTTCTCCTAGAACATTTGGAGTCGCCCGACCTGCTGGAAGAAGACCTTGATGAAGATGTTTTATGTTTTCTGCTCACCGAACTCTTCCTTGGGCTTGGAGTCCTCCTCCTCGAACGGCCTCTAGAATGACTCCCCGCATCTCTTCCTTCTTCACCCATATTTCTTGGGTTGGACCCAAGGTTTATCTTATGCTGCATATCAGTGAGGCTTTACAAAATAGCAGCATTGAGTTGGTGTTGTTCTTCTTGAGCCTTCATCAATCTTTCGTTGAAGCTCACCATGGTTTCAACCAAATTTTGAGGAGTCACCTGCTCCCTTCTCCCATTGGATTCAGTCTCCGCATTCCCTTCATGCACATTTTCTCCTAGAACGTCTTCTTCGTGTTCATAAGGATCTTGAGCATCATTAATGGTCACCATCTTACCTCTGCTACAATTATAAACTTTATGAGCTGCAAAAACTGTGCATTATTATGATATTTGTTAGACCTCATAAAAATGCATCTAGGAATATACAACAATCAACATTTAACATAATTAACTCATGGAATAATTAACATAGCTGTTACTTATTCAATTCTTTTGCCCATTCATGCAATTCTGAAAATTGCCCATATTGCCATTAATTTGACAAAACAGTCACCGGCACTTTTCTGCCCTGATAATATATGATGTCTGATAACCCAATTCAATTTCCATTCATACTCCATTAATCCCTGCTAGACAAGCTTTCCAATGCCTGTCCCCGTGCTCCATTCCGACATCGGGTGTGGAAACAGTGTTGCCTCAAAAATGACAACTTTTACCAATAATTCTGCACATTTTACACAGTTGTATTTGGTCCCGAAGGCCAACTTCAGCCACCTGTGGAAGAAAATCTATGCAGAATCACAAAAACGTATCTATCGGGCGAAGTTATTCCATATAACAAGGAACACTCAGCAATTCACGGATTTCAATTCCGATGCACCATTCATCTTCTATGAATTTATGGGTTTTACTACTTCTCACTTTTCACATTTTTCCAAAATTCCAAATTTTGGGCCAAAAATGGCTATCTCCCAAACGGTGCATTTCTGGGAAATCTTCGTCTAACGGAAGTTGTCCGTCTTAATGAGAATATGAAATGTCTAGTTCAGTAAAATTTCTGACTCCCACATCTAGGGTCATTTTTACTGCCCACAAGCTTTTCAAAATCCCGAAAAAGTGGCCCGGAACAGTGCTTTTTGGCCTTCTTGCTCACCTCGACTCCACATCCTTTGGAGTTTGGTTCCAAGATTCGGAACTTAACATTGTGCCTGCTTCATGGCCGCGCCTGATCAATTTCAGCTCAATCCGACCTTCTGTCAAGCCTCGGGACTCTGTCCTTCAAATGTCACTATTCCCCTGTTTCTGTCAAATTGGAGTCTAATGGGCTCGGGGTCTTCACTGGTTCTTTCATGGCCCCCGTCAATGGCCTCCGAGCCCCACAGAAATCATCCCATTCTGAGCCCCGGTGCTCCCCCTATCCAAAAATTGAGTTTTTGGCACTTTTTTTTTTTTTTTTTTTTTTTTTTTTTTGTGCGCGCCGCCGTTGCGGGCCAGTTTACTGAACACTCCCGAGGCGGAGCGTTTCGCTATGGCCTTCCGCAGTTGCGGGGCGCTTGGCCGAAGCCTTCCGCAACTGCGGGGCGCTTGGCCGAAGCCTTCCGCAACTGCGGAACGCTTGGTCGAAGCCTTCCGCGGTTTCGGGGTGATTCTCGGCTCGCCTCCGTTGCGGGGCGGTTCGCCGGACGCTTCCGAAATTTCGGGGAGGTTTGTGGAAGCCTTCCGCAATTGCGGAACGCTTCGCCGAAGTCTTCCGCAGTTGCGAAACGATTCGGCGAAGTCTTCCGCAGTTGCGGAACGATTCGGCGAAGCCTTCCGCAGTTGCGGAACGATTCGGCGAAGCCTTCCGTAATTGCGGAACGCTTCGCCGAAGTCTTCCGCAGTTGCGGAACGATTCGGCGAAGTCTTCCGCAGTTGCGGAACGATTCGGCGAAGCCTTCCGCAATTGCGGAACGATTCGCCGAAGTCTTCCGCAATTTCGGAACGACTCGCCGAACTCTTCCGCGTTGCGGAACGACTGGCGGGATGTTTCCGCAATTTCGGAACGATTCGCCGAAGTCTTCCGAAATTGCGGAACGATTCGGCGAAGTCTTCCGCAGTTGCGGAACGACTTGCCGAAGTCTTCCGCAATTTCGGAACAACTCGCCGAACTCTTCCGCGTTGCGGAACGATTCGCGGAATCCTTCCGAAATTTCGGAAGAGAATTCCTTCCGCAATTTCGGAAGAAAATTCCTTCCGAAAAAGTTTCCGTTTGACGCCGACACTTAGACATTTTTTTCTCAAAAACGAATTTTTCTCCGCTGTTTCGGAGCGGTTCGCTGAATCCTTCCGCAATTGCAGGAAGGTTCGCCGAACTCTTCCGCAATTGCGGGAAGGTTCGCGGAACCTTTCCGCAGTTTCGGGATGACTTCCCGAAACAGTCTTAAAACCAAAATTTTCAAAAACAGTCTTAAAAAAAACTCTATCAGATTTGGCCCATAGAAGCCCAATGCTGCAACGCAGCTCTGATACCAAACTGTAACACCCCCTTCCATCATCAAATGCAAGGAGGGGAAACGTTAATCAACACACAGGCTTTTAGATAGACTTAGCCTAAATAATTCTTGCCCATAAATTCCTAACAATTTAAAACTTCCAAACACAGATTCATCTCAATTTAAACACAGCGGAAATTAATCATTACATGTGCATACGACTTCTTCATGCGTTCAACATACACATATCAACCATACATGTAGCAGTCATTAATTTCATTAATGCATGGACAATTTATCATACTGCATAAAACATGGTGCGTTTCATTTCAGTAACCGGAATGCATTGCCAAACACAGACTGTATATAAATTGAATCACAGATTACTCATCTTGATTTGTAACGGTCCAAACGACTGGCTATGGAAGAGCAACGTTCCTCCCAACCATAGACCTCTGTCCAGCTTGTGTTCTTTTAGCTGAGAGGTCACCCCCGAGCTGGGCTGTGTATCCACTAAGGAGGACTAGCTGGGTTCACTCATAGCCATGGCTTCAGTCAAGCATCCAAGCAGATAGAGGAGGGTAATGCTAAGCCAGTGAGCTCAACCACAGAGCTACAGGCTTCTCAAGTGAGCTCAACAGTCAGGCACCCACATTACCTACCACATCCAACACAAGGAAGATCCCTTTCTCTGCTACACAGTCCCTCAGGAACTCTTCCCTCCAGTGCTCTTCAGGATGGGCATAGAAAGGTCCAGCTGCTGATCCTTGAGATCCTAGCCTTCACTGGGTTTATCAAGCACACCCAACCTCTGCATAGTCAATCCCCCAACTTGATTTCTCTCTGTTCTGCTCACCAAATACTCAAATCCGTCACTCGTTTTCTGAGCTGCAAAAACTGGGTTTTCCCATTGATTTCGGGGTAGCTAATGCTCCCAAATTCGCCCCAAGGTTCATGCTATTGGATCGCCCATTGGATTTCCCTGTCCCATGCCAAATCTGGACGTTTTTGGTCTTTCAAAAACTGGGTTCTCTCAAGGTCGCGATTTCTGGTTCTTTCCTCACTGCTGGCACTCGTTTTTTTTGGATGGGAATGATGCTAGATAGTTTCACAATGGACTGGGGTGAGAATGAAGCAACCTCCCCTGAGGTTGAGTGACTTCTTTCCCAAGAAATCAGAGCCCATGCCCACCCATACGAATTTCAGGGCTGCCCATGCCCCATTGAAGCCATGGGCTGAAATCTCAACCACCTTCTTACAGCAGGCATTAATGTCACCTAGGGAAGTCAATGGGTTCTCATAATGACAAATGGCAGCCTAGGGTTTAATCCCATAGCCCCCTCACCACTCCCTAGTGGATACACGTGGCCCCTTCTCATTCGTTGCCCCCATAGCCAGTTTTTGGTATTTTATTTCCATATTAAACATTTACATCAATTTACGATATCCCATGGCTTAATAGCACGTGGGTAACAAAATATCAAGCGTCTCTAATTTAAATAAAATCCAAGCATAAACTAGCGGGGCCTTGTCCTTGAGCTCCACGCTAGGGAAACATACATCGCGTATTTACAATATTTACATTAGAGCCAATATTTCCTAAGGGTCAAAATTGGGGTATTACACCACATCATTCCATGGTCCACCTCTTCTTTGTTTGACTAAGAGACTAAAGAGACTTAGGAAGGAGGTCATCAGCTGAGAAAGGGATAAGAATTTGGACAATGACAAACATCTCATCGACTTACTCTGTGAAATTCAATCTCTTGTCCATTCTACAGACGAGGAGATGCTCAGTTCTGATAGACTTGAAAAATTGAATTCCTTCGAAGATGAAAAGCGACATTTATTGGGGATACAGGAGGAAACATGGCATCAGAAGAGTCAGGTGATATGGATTAAGGATGGTGATAACAATACTACATTCTTCCACCAGTACATGAATCAAAGAAGGCTCACTAATTCTATCTTGGATATTGAAGGAGAACAGGGACATGTGATTAGTGAAACTCATCACTTGAAGGATGTTGTTGTTAAACATTTCAAAGAGATATATAAGAACAACAACCCAAATAGCTTGGAAGATCAGTTGCATATTATTAAACTCTCCCCTCAGATCTTTGATGATAAGGCGTGCTTGGCTATTGTGCAACTGGTTACTAAAGACAAGGTCTTGAAAACCCTTCAGCTATTTTCTAAGGACAAATCCCAGGGGCTCGATGGGTGGACGGTAGAATTTTTCCTCCATTTCTTTCCTTTGCTTGGGAGCGATATCACCCTGGATATTGAAGATTCTCATTTGAAAGCTCAAATCCATGGTACTTTAAATGCTACCTATATCACTCTTATTCCAAAATTGGATAAGATGGTGGGGTTCGGGGATTACATAACTATTTCTTTGTGTAATATTCTATATAAAGTGATCTCAAAATTCATGTTCGATTGGATCACACCTTATCTAGAGTGTTTTATTTATGCTGAACAGTTTGGGTTCATGCATAACTGTCAGTTGTTGGACGTTGTGGGTATTGCTCAAGAGGGTTTACACTCCATTAAGAAAAAGAAGGCCGATGCTTTCATTTTAAAATTGGATCTCATAAAGGCCTACGACAGGCTTGACTAGACTTTTATTCGTTTTATACTACTCTAGGTTGGTCTAAATTTGGAAAATGTTGAATGGATGATGTCCTATGTCACCACTGCCAATTACTCGGTTCTGGTGAATGGATTGTTGTTTGCATAGTTCAATGGAAATAGGGGACTACGACAGGGTTGTTCATTATCACCATACCTATTTATTATGGCTATTGAAGGTTTAAGTATTCTCATTAACGATGCATGAAGTAAGGGTCCCATTGCTCGTATCAAGGTGGCGAAGGATTTAAACATTACACACCTTTTATTTCTGGACGACGTACTTTTATTTGGAAAAGAAACTTATGCTGAATGGTTACACTTTAAACTTATCACCAGTTGTTTTTGCAATGCAGCAGGGTTGGACATTAGTCCTGTAAAATATTCCTTTCTTTTTCAGTGTCAGGATGAGGTCTTAAAGGAGCAGATTGGTCTTTTGTTTCCTTTTTAAATGAAGGATATTGGAACTGGATTCATATGCCTCAGTTATCACTTGAAACCATGTGGTTATACTCTCAATGATTGGAGGTGGCTCATTAAAATGGTTCATATAAGAACCAATAGCTGGTCCTTCAAATACTTATCATTAGGTGGGTGCCTTACCTTGCTTTTCTCGGTTCTCCAAGGCATCCTGGTATTTTGTTTTTCCCTATTTATTGTACCACTGTTGGTCATTATTGCATTACGAAGGCCTTTCTCCCATTTCATTTGGGCTAGTGCTAGAGGAGCTTCCAAATTCCATTTGTCTTCTTGGGATTCCATCTCCCATCCTAATATTTTAAATGGTTGGGCATCAAAGACTTAAGTACTTTCAATCTTTCTCTATGTGCAAAATCCCTATGGAGGATCTTACACGATGACGGTTTATGGGGGAAGGTTGTGAAAGCGAAGTATCTTGGAAGACTTCCGCTCGCTTTCTGGTTTCGAAATGGTAAGAAGGATCCTCACGGTTCTTATATCTGGAGGAGTTTGATGAAGAATTACTTGATCATTAAACATGGTATTGGCTAGGATGTTGGAAGAGGTACTTAGGTTTTTGTGGGCATTGATCCAATAGCTAGTCTAGGTGCTGATTTCAGCGTTCTAGTGGAGCTAATTCTGGCACTTCACAATCACAACATTTGTTTCTTGAAGTAGGCATCCTATCAGCATGGAAGTGGCAGTTCTTCTTGGCGATCTGCTACGGATTTCGCTCTGGAGCCTCATTTACATATTCATTGCGAGAAGTATGTCCAGATGCTTGTTCAACCGGGAATCACCTTATATATGGAGGAAGATGTTATGCTTTGGTGTTACAACAAGGCCGATGGCATGGTCACTACGAAGCTAGCCTATTCCTATTTAATGGATACATAGGATGGTGATTATAATATACAGCGGAGTTTTTCGATCTGGACTGTCAACTGTCCATTAAAAGTTCGATGCTTTATGTGGCTAGATCCCCAAAACAAAATGATGACTTGGAGTAATCTTGTCAAGCAGGGGTTGAGTGAACTAGGTTGTTGTATCCTTTGTTTTGAGGCAAGGGAGGATACCGATCATATTTTTGGTAAATGTCCTATCTTCCGGAAGCTCTGGGCATGTTTAGAATCTTCCTTAATTTTCACTTCCCCTGGAGCTATGACACATTTGTTGAAAATTACAAGCTATGGACCGAGGGACATTTCTTTGATTCAACACTAATTTTTATTACAGTATGGGAATTCTGGAAAGTGCGTAATTGCTGTATTTTTCAGGATTTGAAAGTCTCTATGTCTCATCTTTGTTCTAAGATTGTTGGTTACTTCCCTCCATCTAGCACTAATCTCTACAAGAAGTCTTGAAGGATCCTCCCTTCCTCGAAGGAGGATTACAACTTTCCTATCAACTTTTTCGATAGGATTGCACAGGTGGGCCTTTGTGGGGCAGGAATGATCCTCAAAATTTCCCTAGATTAGGTTTTTCATGTCTAGATGGGATCTGGAAGAGGAACCAACACTAGATATGAGCTTATTTCATTATGGGGTCTGCTTTTCTTCGCCAAGTACTTGGGACTTTTATCTCTTACTGTCTTTGGGTATTCCAAAGTTGGTATTTTATGGGAAAAGGGTGAGCAGTGTCTTAATTCTGTGGATTTGAGCAGATGGATTAAAATATCTCGATCTATCATCTCCTACTTCTATTCCATTTCATTTCTTCACATCTACAGGGAGCACAATATGGATTCAGACCTACTTTCCAAACAAGCCCTGGGTGAAATGGATGACTTCATGCATGCTGAAGAATACAGAGGTGTCTCTCTATACAAGTTTGAAGTTCTATCATATGTTTGAATGATAGGTCTAATTCACCTATTTATAATGTTACCGTTGGTGGGATCTATCGTATAATGTGTCAGACTATAGTATGGAATGTATGAACTATATGTTTTAGACTCTTTCTGTTTTGAAGGATTAGGCAGCTTGCCTATCTTGTACTCTTTGGACACAACTTTTTCCTTAATAAAGTTGTTTTTTTCATATGAAAAAAAACTATAGTCATTGGATCACCTTAGTTTCTTTGATAGTTAAATTCTACCTTGATCGCAATAACGTTCTGTTGATTTATTTTGGTGTGTAAACTGCGTCTTCTTTCCTATCTAAATGTCAGAAGAATGTGTGGAGTTTGGAAATCGATGCTAGCATTGTGATGCGTCGATACAACAATAGAAAAAAAATTGATATGTTTATAAATTTTATATTAAATAATAGTCTTGTTGAGAGTAGAACTTGAGGGGTTGGTGATCAGATTATCTTTTTCTTTCACTATTGACAAATCATGCCCTGGTCACTTTTGGTGGTTTATATTGAACCTTCCTAGTGAATAACCAGGAGTTAACGACTCATTACATGGAGCATCGATCTATACCTCATCAAATTATAAACCGTTGACCTTCCAACTCTTAGTTAGATCAAATAAACCATTTAAAGTTTAGTTGATCCTTTTGATCTCTTTTTTAAAAAAAATGTCGAGCTGTGTTTGTGGTACTCGTTTGGTACTTTTAATTAATACCAATTGGTGTACTGTGTAGTTACTATTTGTAATGATTTTACATGTGTCAAAAATTTTAGAAGCCTCTTGAAATTATGTTTCCATCCTTGATAGCTCTAGTTTCCATCTTGTGAACTTTTCCTGTATCTATTGTCCTCCTTTTGTTTTATACTACTATCTATCCCTTTTTTTAACCAATCGAAATGGCACGCATGAACCACTATCGGTATTGTTTAAATTGTGGGCTAGGTCAATAGGATACAAATCTAACCGAAGAGGAAAGTGTTGGTGTTTGTATTTTATGTGTATGTTAAACAATAAAGGGCAGTGATAATAGCTTTTAAGGTAGTGTTAGATCTACTTTAAACATGCTATATTACTATGAAATGGTGAGTTCCAATGTCAGATATGAAACAATTAACTAAAATTCCTTAACATCTTAGCCATTTTAGAATTCAAACTAAACTTGATAAGAAAAACTCAAACTCTTAAATGGAAGGAAAATTGAATCATTTCATTAATAGCAATGAAGAAGACACATACTTACAATGCTTGAGATGAATCCCTCCTCCTTTTCCATGAGCTTTCCTTTCTCCACCCTTGCCTTTGATGAAGAAACCAAGCTTTCCAATCCTCCAAATATCTCCAGCAATCCTTTGCTCTTCCTTTTTCCTCCTCTTACCATGCCCCAAA
Organism: Larix kaempferi; assembly: GCA_027924585.1. NCBI lineage: Eukaryota > Viridiplantae > Streptophyta > Pinopsida > Pinales > Pinaceae > Larix > Larix kaempferi. The sequence continues at coordinate 9,327,532 of BSBM01000196.1, forward strand.
TGCCTTTGTTTTATAGCATTGGGAAATGGGCTCTCAAGTTTCTCTTTTCAATGTGGGATAATCCCTTTTCATGATATTCGATTATTTTATCTCAAAAACCCACTTTCCATAGTATCTTCAGGCTTTTGTCACAACTTTAGCATATTTAAGTACAATTAATGCACTTTTGTGCATTTCTTCTCACTATTTGACTGGTGGAGCTTAGATTTTAGCCTTTAATGAGTAGTTCAATCACTGAACCTTGTCTTCTTAGGCTACCTCTTTCTTCACTCAATCTTTCCGACTGTGGATGTAGTGATTATATAAGAGAGGACTTGTTCTCTTGTGTACTTGTCTTTTGTTTTCATGTTGCATACGCATAGTAAAAATATGCTTCTGCCTTCACTTTGTTAAGTTTATTAATTTGATTGTTAACAGAGAAATATAATTATCATGGTTTATTTTATATATAATAAATACATAAACTGTTCAAATGTGTGTACACGGTATATAGGTTAGGTTTTGGATTAAAGATAAATGGATTAATGGCTCTTGCCTCAATTGGTTTACTATTTGATATTCTGAAATAAATGCTAGATGTCACTTTTAGTTGTTGAATGAAACAATGGCCAAGAGTTTGGAATTTTTAAGACATTAATGTGTTGGAACAACTGGATTAATATATGAGGGTTTAAAAACAATTGCACAATGATAAATTGTTAATTAAAAGTATGGAAAGATTCATATGGATATCAAGATATAGGAAATGGACTATGTCATTTTGTATATATTGTAGAAATATATTGAAAAGAGCTAGCAAGGGTTGCATAAATATATGCATTATATTATAGTGAAAAGACTATATAGGAAAATAAAAATTGAAGATATGTTAGGCATATAATTTGGAAAGGTTAGTCAATACATTATGTTGAATCTTCGTAAAAGTTCAATTTTATCGGTTGTATACCTTGAGATATATTAATATAGATAATGCACTTAAAATTTTAATTGGGAAGTCTACAATTAAATATGGAACCTAGTGTAGAGTGAGCATCTTATTATTGACTATGTTAATGTTTTAAGGGAAAAAGGAAAAGTTTTTATTTTTATGAAATTTCGGGGGACATTAGAATGTGGTATGAGAGATTAGGTGAAAACAATCAACCTTATGGAGTCCATTCATAATATGGGAAAGCTAACGATGTATGTATCTTGTTCTTTTCATTTGTATAGAAGAAAATTGTGTTACTAAAACTACAGGAAATGGCTGGAAGACGATCCCTTACCCTACCTATTTGGGTGGAACTTAATGATGAATAAAAACATCAAAATAATAACATTAACAACAACCAAGACGATATTTTGAAAATAGTAAGAGATTTACAAGCAGAACTCCAAAGTTTTAAAACTGAACATGAACAGTTAATGAGAACACAAGAAGATCTTAATGAAGCTCTGTTATTTAAATTAAATGAGATATCTAAGGATACGGGTAAAACTAAATGTAAACGAATTGATTCATATTCTGAACCTTTTTCCTTTGACAATAGCTCTATTGATAGCGAATATGAGGGTTCTAGCAGTAGTTCTGAAGGTAGATGAAGAAAGAAAAGAAAATATACAAATGAAATAACTAGTGAATTTAAGAAGATTAAGCCTTCCACCTTTGATGGTGAAGTAAAAAATGAAGAGGAAGTTGAAGCTTGGATATCTGGAATGAAGAAATATTTTACAATGTATAATTACTCCAATTCAATGAAAGAAAACATGGTCATATTCAATATAGTTGTAAAAGCCGAGATTTGGTAAGAGCTAAAAGAGTTAATGATCGAAAAGTAAGTTGGAAATTGTTTAAGAAAGAGTTAGAAAGAGTTTCTTTTGGAATATTATTACGAGGGAAAGGAAAAAGAGTTCTATGAATTAATATTAGGTTCAATGTCAATGCATTATTTTGTTACTAAGTTCCTATCATTATTAAGGTATTTACGCTACCTCACTGAAGAGAAACCTAAAATACAAAGATTCTTAGGTTGTTTACCAAGTTTCTATAAAGGTAGATTAGAATTTGATAATCCAAAAAACACTGTGTGAAGCAATGAGGAAAGCTAAACTGGCTTATGATCAATCTAAGAATAAACATGAAAATCCAAGTAAATTTAAGAAAAGAGAAGGGTATAATTTTAAAAGAAGGGATTTTAATCCTTTTAATAAACACAAGAGTTAACAAAGGAACACCTTTAGAGATAAAAAAACAACCAGTTAAAATTGATTTTAAAGATAATCTCTTTAATAAGGAAAAAAAAGAAGTAAAAATAGAACCCTTAAAGTGTTGGGGTTGTGGAGGAATTCACTTCTATTGGGATTTCCCTCATAAAAGGGATAGTCAAAGCATTCATATGGTGAAGGAAGAATTCACAGTTGGAGAAGTTGCTCGGAATATTCCAAACATAAGTGCAGCATTGGACAACCATCAATCGAACTATGAACCTTCTATGATAGAAGTTGAAGGTAAGATTTTTGATAGATCCATTTCTATTTTAATTTATTCTGGTTCTACTTTAAGTTATATATCTCCTAAAATAGTAGACATGTGTAAGATGAAAAAATGTGAGTTTGAAAAGTCGTGGCTAGTATAGTTAGCTACAGGAACAAAAATAAATAACTAGTTTTATTCATAGTTGTGAAATTTTCATGAATGATTTAGTTACAAAGGTAGATTTAAATATTTTTCCATTAGGTTCATATGATGTATTAATTGGCATGGATTGGTTAGAAAAACACAAATTTATAATAAATTGTTTTGAAAAGACTTGTACTTGCATTGATGAAAAAGGTAACAATAGACTTGTTAAAGGTATTCCTAGAAAAGTTTTTACTATAAAATATTTTCTTTACAGTTAAATAAATGTGCTAGGAAGGGATGTCAAATATTTTCCATTAGATTCCTTATCGAGAACATAATAATACTTATGTTCCCTGGTGGATAAGTTAACGATTTCATTATGCATCATGAAAACATGAGTGTTAACACCTAAAAAGTGCTCACTAGCTCATTCCCTTACTCACATGACCCATTTGTCCACTTTTCCACCATCTGAGCCTCTGAAACCAACAAAAGATCACCAAAAGACCTTAGTACACCCCTTTTTCCATTAAAAAAGATTATTTTTCCAAGAAAATCATAAAAAACCCTCAAAAAGGGTCCAAATTCCCAAAAATATTAAAAAGGGAATTAAAATATTATTTTTATTCAAAAAAAGGAAAAAGGAGGGAAAATTACCTAAACCATGTTGGTCAATACCATTGGTTTCCACAAAACCACAAATGGTATTCCTCACCACCAAAACCTATAAAAAGGTGGTAGGGGCTCCTCATTTCACATCCTTCCATTATCTCATCCTTATGCTGCTGAAATCTCCCTTGAGCACTTTTAGCCATTGAAGCAACCTTGGAGAAAGAGACCTATTGGAGTTTGGAGCTACTCATCTTGGGAGTTGCTCAACATCAACCTTCACCATTGAAGGTAATATCGCAAGCACTTGCTTGCCCCCCACTTTTCAATACAAAAATTATTTCTTATGTTTCTTGTTCTTGATTTTTGAAATATTTAAATTATTTGCTTAGATTCTTGCTTAGATCCATGAAAAGTATTGTTTATTTAGTTTATTGTTTTTATTTCTATTGAAACTGCTGCTACTAGTTAGCAGGTGCCCATAGCACTAAGCTTGGTTGCAAAACCGAGCCAACAGTTTTGGCGACTCCGCTTTGGTTTGAACTTTAGATCTCTAGCTTTGCCATTAAATCTTAGTTTTTATAAGTTTTTAACCATTAGATCCATAGATATGCCATCTTAGACAGCAGATCCATTGCTGTTCTGAGATTTGGCCCCAAAAAACAGCCCTAAATTTTAAATTTTCGAGTTCGTTTCTCGTTTTCCGTGCACGACTTCCGCCTCGCGGCTTTTTGCCAGACAGTCGCGCGGTCCATCGCGACTTTTCTGCATTTTTCCGCGCGGTCCATCGCGGCCTTTTTCCAGACAGTCGCGCGGTCCATCGCGACTTTTCTGTGTTTTTTCGCGCTGCACACCGCGGCTTCGCGGCCTTTTTCTGCGCTGTCCATCGCGACTGTGCGCCCAAAACCTGCGCGGTCCATCGCGACTGTGCGCCCAAAACCTGCGCGGTCCATCGCGACTGTGCGCCCAAAACCTACGCGGCCCATCGCGACTGTTCGGCCAAAACCCGCGCGGCCCATCGCGGCTGTTCGTCCAAAACCCGCGCGGCTGAATTTTTTCATTCGGCCATCCCGATTTTGAAAAATATTTTTTACTGTACTTTCTGCCCATAGCACATTTTTTACAGTATCAAAATTCTGCATATTTTCCAGATTTAGAAAAAAATTTTACTATTTAAAAGTGCATACATAGAAATCTTTTTAAAAATTTTCAAGAAAGTGAAAGAAAGATTCATTTTGCATTCTTTATCTAGATTCAAATTTTTTCTTGTTTACTTCTTTAGAATCTTGCCCTTAGCAAATTTTATTGAAACAAAGAAATCCATTTATTTCTTTTAGAAGTTTATTATTTGCTTTCATAAATCCAAAAAATCCATTATTTTTTGAGTTATTTTTGAAAAAGCATATTAATTCCTTTTAGTGAAAAAGTCTTAGATATTTGCTTTGTATTTTCGAAAAGTCCTTTATTTTTTGAAAATTTCCCTTAAAAGCATTTAATTTTTCCAAGTTCAGTTTACAACACCTCACGTACACTCACACTCACACGATCACTAAGACTTAAAACTTACCCTAACTTGAACACACTCTTAACCCCACTTGGGGAACACGAAAAGAATTCTTGTAGCTAGGTAGTATTGGGGGGATAGGTGTTCCAATAACACCCCTCAGTTCATACATCTGAGACATAGAAGTTGTCCAATTAGGGAGCTAAAATCTCTTAGTACTTTTTGGCGCGGTCACAACCGGTTTGTGGGAAGGCCTCTCCCCTAGGAGGGTTGAAGTCGCGAGGATGGTTCCGGAAGCCTGAGTGGGATACCGAAACCCATTCAGTAACCGAAGGGCTACCATTCGCAGTTCTCGGGATATCCCTGTATTGGGATATTGCGATCAAAGGACCAAACGGCAGATTTACCTTTTCTCGACGCGTCATGAACGGAGTATCCTAGTAGCCTGTCTTTTTAGGATTGATTACCCGGTGTCCCTCCCGGTAGGGGGATATCTAGCCGTTGTCTCTACATTCATATTGCCTGACTTGGATTTCATCACCTTGCAGGGGATATCGTCTGTTTGAGTCACAATACTTTTAGATTAGGTGTTTGCATGATCTTTACCACCTTTTGAGTCTAGTTACACCTATTTTTTCTAGGAGCCGCTTGCATGTTGGTATTCTGACCGGTTGTTGCATTCCTCCACTTATTGTAGCACAGCTGCTAGAATAAGTGCATTTTTTGAGGATCGATTTTTTGGCCTGTGAGCCTTCTTTTTTCACTCCCCTTTTTGCACCCTTGGTTGCATTAGGGTTTTGAGTCTTTTACATCCATATATCACCACCTGATACTTAAAACAAATTTTTACATAAAAAACATATTCTCACCATTGAGAATTCTAGACGTTCTCGTCGTCTACAGGGCGAACTCCCAGAGTTTAGTCCACTTGGCTCTCCACGTCACGGACGCAGAGCATTATCCCTTGATTCGACACATCGTCGATCATCTAGATGGTCATCCGATTCTGACCTACCCCACTTCACCTTTGATTTGGAGGTAGAATCCGAAAATCCCACAGAGTTACCACCAACCACAATTATGTCTAGAACACCAGTTGATCCACTATATACATTAACCATAGGTCAGACATCCGCAGACCCTTCTGCGGTAGTACCATCAACGGCAACCACCACCCCCTTGGGTATGCCCAATATGGGTAACACTCCACATTCAGGAATGCCTAGCACAGGACCACCACCTGTCATGGGCATGCCCAACATGGGGGTCATACCCCCTTCGGTTTCCACAAACCCTATCCCAGGAATCCCTAGTGCGATTCCTAACCCAAGTGTAACCCATGTTGCACTCGGTAGTGCTATACCAGGAATCCCTAGTGCGATTCCTAACCCAAGTGTAACCCAAGTTGCACTTGGGAGTGCTAACCCATATCAGGCCACACCTTTTGGAGGGCACATACCCTCCATACCTAGCATACCTATAGGCGCTACTGGACCCCTACACCATACCACAATGGCTAGGCAGGTCCCGGTTCCGGTCACCACATCCGCTAGTCTACCATACATGGCAAGTCTCAACCTGCCAGATTTAGCTAGGCTCACAAATGACCCCATCAGGCATGATCCTGCTTGGCCCCATATGCCCACTAAGCTTCCCTCTGACATCCCTAAGTTTGAGGGAAAGGCCGGAGAAGACCCCCAGAACCACATCATGTCCTTCCATTTATGGTGTTCCTCCAACTCCATAGTGGACGACTCTGTCCGCCTCCGTTTATTACAGCGCACCTTCACTGGCTCTGCAGCCAAATGGTATATCGAGCAACCCCATGGGACGCATTCCACATTTACCTCCCTTGCCTCGACCTTCCTGCAGTTCTTTCAGCTACCAGTCCGCTATGATGCGGGCGTCGAGATCCTACTGTCTTGCAGACAAAACACGGCCACGCATATCACTGACCATATTCATGATTGGCGGCGGCGCCGAAGCCTATGCAAGATCAAATTAGACGACCGAATCTTTTTAGACTGGTTCCTTAAATCCCTCCTCCCTCTCATTGCGAAGGATGTAGCATCTGAAAGACCCCAGTCTGAGGAGGAGGCCATCCTTAAGGCCCAACAGTTTGATCTTATCTATGCCCAATCAGGTTACCTATACACCATCATACCTGACGCACCACGAGGTGACTCCGCACGCGGTGACACACCGGGGGCATCACATGCCGCTGATGGCATTATTGGCCAAATTACACCGCAAGCCAAACCTTTCAGTATGGTGAGCACCATGCCCGCCCCAGACCTTTCTAGGGCTACATCCAGTTCCGGAGCGACAACTTCTTATGCTCCAACAAACCAGACCCATCATGTTCATGGACCCTCTTGTCCACAACATTGTTATGGCCAAGCGCCATCAGCATATGTACCCCCTACATACTATACTCACCCTACGGTACAAAACCCCATGCAGTTCCAACAACAGCCCATGCATTACCCACAACCGGTTGCACCGGCTAACCTCACACCTCCACCAGCTCAGGGGTACCAACAACCCCAGCAGGCAACTGGACCACCTCTAGCTCCACCTGCGTACTATCCACCGCAACTTGCTCCCGCACCTGCGGCTCCTCAGAATCCCCCTAACGCTCAAGGGCATGTGTACGCACAACAACATCAGCCCCAGTACCAAAATAACCAACGTAACCAGGGTGGGCAACCCAACCGCGGAAGAGGACGCAACCGTGGAAACAATCAAAACCGTAACCAAGCTCCACAACCTACCCATCCTCCGCAAGACAATAACGCGGCGCCCGCTCATCAGAATCCGGATCGGCCACCTAAGAAACCCAAAAATGCTAATTTACGAACAAACCATCCTTGTTCCATTTGCGGTGTCTATGGCCACTATACCCACGCTTGCCCACATCTGGAGCGAGCTCGACAACTATGGACAAATGACGCCCATCGTCAAGGGCAGGCGGCTCCTCAGCCACCACCCAACCCCCCACCACCCCCACAACAACCTTTGGTCCTCCAAAACCCTTTTCCAACACAGGGAGTGGTAAACACTCAGCCGTTAGCCCCCCAACAGGGCAACGTGCAACCACAACAAATAACTTATACAGCTCCGGACCAACCCATGTTTGATTCAGGAACCCACCACTTATTGATGATGTCCACTGCTGACGTCAATATCCAAACCCGTCGAAACCAATACGGACCGACTGCTGAAGCCCCCCCCGCTGAAAAGGATACTAGTGCTCATCCCACTGATCAAACATTGCGTATCCCTCAGGTTCCACTCGACGGCGCTTCTAAAGCACCTCGCTTTCCCCTACGCCGAATCAACAACAACCCCAATGCACGGGCTGCGTCCAACTACAACATTGTAGATGACTTAGCTCAATCTCCCGCAGCCATGTCTGCGTTAGAAGTCTTAAAAACCTGTCCTACTCAGCGCAAGACTTTACTTTCCGCCATTGGGGCGATTGACCCAAATGATTCGAACTTGATGACCTTTGATTTAGACCAATCTGAACCACGGCTGCCTTCTACCATAGCAGTCCAAGTTTCCGTTTCTATCCGGAATCTTGTCATCCATCGATGTATCATCGACGAGGGTGCCTCCACATGCGTCATGTCCACTTTTGTTTGGCAGAAGTTGGGATCCCCTGCTCTCCAGCAATCCACCACTGCCTTGCGGGCCTACGACGGCCGGTCAGCTCAACCTCAAGGTTTATTACCCAAGGTACCCGTCCAATTAGGTGGGAAAACTGTGCTCATCGACATAGAGGTCATTAACGCCCAGCTCGACTATAACCTTTTACTTGGCCGCAGTTACATGTATGCCATGAAAGCGGTCGCCTCCTCCGTTTTCCGCACCATGATGTTCCCCCACGAGGGACGCGTGGTCAAAATTGACCAACTCACCTACTATGATCCCAACGCCCCTGCAGCACCCGAGAATGTTCTTCCCATGATTGAACAACCCGCTTCTAGTGCAGTTACCTCCTTTGTGTCTTCTGTGGCACCCGGACTTTATTCGGATACACCAATGACCTCTACATTCCAGGCCATTCCACCACCGTCACCAGAGACCCAAGTCGCAAACCTCTGTACTCTTTCGCAGAATACGCAAACACCCGGTAATCAACCCTCCTTGTTACCCAAACCACCATTGGTCCCTAGTCACATCGGTGTTACACCTATCCACACAATCCCCTTTCTATTTCCTCCTTCGGGTGTAGTAAGCGCCCCGTTTATGGCTACCCTTAGTCTCCCCGGGTTAACATTAGGATTACCCGTGTGGTATATTACGCCTCCCGTTCCTCCACCGACACCAATTGTCATCCTACAACCGGTGCAACCCATTGTTACTTCTACCCAACCACCTCCCGGTATCACGACTCCTTCGTCGTCGACGAATCCCCCTCCATTCGTCAGGCCCACTGGGGGCAGAGGCCCACAACCATACACTGCGGTTCCCCCACCCAAGGCAGTTAAACCTCCCCCCATATTTCGTGCTCCTCCAAAATGCTCGCTGTGTGATGAGTTAGGCCATCCAACCCATCAGTGCCCACAGTTACCTGCATTGCAGGAACACATGCAAATGTTGGACGACGACCCCAACATCCCGGTGGTCAAACTAGATCCAAACCCTATGCCTCGTGATAAATCACTGCGTACCAACCACCCATGTGCGATATGCGGTATTTATGGCCACTACTCGCATAACTGTCCTGACATCCCAGACTACAGAGCATCTCTCTACGAGATGAACAATTTGGACCTAGAGACGGCACCCTCTACTATCGAGGAGATCTACCCTCCCGCATCATCCTCATCCGGAGAGATTAACACCATCTACATGATCTCTTCGACTACCACTACCTCATCACTCGATTTGACCACTCAAAGGTCCCGCAATGATGAAGAGGTTCTCGAGACTCCTACTACCTTTGATTATCCCGGGGAAGACATGCACCATCGTCCATACTTCCTCCTGGAAGAGACTTCATCCACCACCGCTACCCAATCCGCGGTTGAGTCCAAGGATTTCCTTCCTACTAAAATCGACTGGTTAACGGATCCCATGGCCGATATTTCTCCCGTCATCCACATTGACATCTCTGACCCACTTGGTGCCCTTCATACCATCACATTAGGAACCTCCCACAGTGAGCATGAGATCGGAGAATACCAACAACTGTTCCAAGAATTCACTGATGTCTTTACTTGGTCAGATACCGAAATGCCTGGCCTTGACCCCGCCATTTATATGATCTCCACTGGATACCCCTCTGTCCGGTCGGCCCCTTCCATTGATCCCTTTGACACACAGGTTGAACCCTTTCAAATCAACCAGGAAACCACATGTCCACAACATGGGGGCATGCCCAAAACCTTGCCTACTCATCATCACCGTGATCCTCGTCGGAGATACTGGGGGCATCCACCCCACAAAGGGAATCCCCCATTATCATATCATCACTTCAGTATGCCACCACGACCCACAGCCTCATGGTATAACACCCCGCCAGCAGTTGCTCAATGCCCTATTGATCTCTCTATGAGACAACATCTGCACCACATTGACACCTCTGAGTTAGGGGGCATAATAGATTACCTCGACCCCGGGATAGGGGGCATGATCAATCATTTTGAACCTTCCCCATCATCTCTATCTCAACACCTCAATGAGCCCATCTTTCAAACCAACACATATGTGATCCACAATCACAAACCCCATGCACATAGCATGGGGGCAGACCATTAACCCTGCTCACTTTTTCATATTCGTGATCTCAACCATTTTTGAGGTCATGTGTCACTTGTATATTTCAGTTGATTTGATACACCTAGTATTTTTCCCCCACGGGTCATCATTTCTCCCCACCACTGCATCCTTCGCTTGGTGGGATCACCTTTATTTGTAGCCATTTTTTAACCTAGTTCTTTCCTTTAACCATTCCGGAGTCCTTATGACCTCCGTTTTTCGCACCATTTGCACTGCCGAATTCATATTTCCGTGCCCGTGATGATGCTTGAGATCATTTCTCGCTCTCACCTTTAGATTTTCTGGGCATCTTTTCCATGCCCCCTCGTCACCTCGGTTTGCGTGCCACATCGGCCGTTCTCCATTTTCGATGTGCCTTATATCATCGGATTCATTTTTCTGCGCTCGTGACGATGCTAGAGATCATTTCTCGCTCTCACGCCTACATTTTTCGGGCATTTTTTCCACGCCCCCTCGTCGCCTCGGTTTGCGTGCCACATCGGCCGTTCTCCGTTTTAGACGTGCCTTATATAGCCGGATTCAGTTTTCCGCGCTCGTGATGATGCTTGAGACCATTTCTCGCTCTCACCTTTATATTTTTCGGGCATTTTTTCCACGCCCCCTCATCACCTCGGTTTGCGTGCCACATCGGCCGTTCTCCGTTTTCGACAATCCGTATGTCACCGGATCCAGTTTTCCGCACAGATGACGGTGCTTGAAACCTTTTCTCGCCCTCATCAATCCATTTTTTGTTCGGTATAATTTTATCCCTTTTTCGGGTCGAGCAACCCCTTTTACGAAAAAGGCACTTAGGGAGTTTCTGTTAAGCTCTTTTCTGACTCCTAAAACAATGAAAAGATCGTCGAGCAATCTTGCTTCCTTTCATGCTCGATAAACGTATCTGAAAGGGCGTCTACCTGGTATAAGTTTACCCCTTTTCCGGACCTCGTAGACTAATTACGAAAAAGGTATACTGTAGTCACATCGGCTAGAAGAGTTCTCCATCCGCATCATTTTATCCTTTTTCGGGCCTTGGAGACTAAACTTACGAAAAAGAAACACCAACAGAGTTCACTTACCGTTTTCAGACTCTCTAAACATGAAAGCAACCATGAGCATGCGCCGTCCTGGTCTCACAAAATCCACAGGACCGTACCATTTCAGAGCACACTTTTATCCCTTCTTGGAGCTCATTAAAACTACAAAGAAGGAAGAATGGTGCCTCTTGGCGCCACGACAGATCATGTCTACTCACATAGCAGCTTCCCCATTCTGGTCGCCTTTGTTCAGAGTATTCTGCAGTATGTCACCCGGAAACTCCCTCGACAGCTACCATCAGCTTCACCCCCCCAGAGTCAGTACATACCCTTCAGTCCCTAAAAGATGATCCCCACACCTACAAGTCAGTTCCCTACGCTGCCAGGTCAACCACGTCATCATGCTCTGAACAAAGGAAGTTTGAGTCTACCCATTTTTGACCCAGTTATTTCCCATCCCCACAAGTATGTCAGTCCTACCAGCAGTACTACACCACTTCAGTTCTACACCTCGTGCTCCTGTCAAGGAAACATCATTGCCTTGTTAGTTGCTGGTCTCCCTCTGTCGACGACAACCACATTGATTCCAGAGGATAGACCTGGAGGTCCCTGTGTCTTGGACTCATTACCATTTATAATGGGTGCCTACGGATCATTTCGAGAGGAATCCTCAGTGCCTCTCCAAATGGTTGTTTCTCACATGCTCGACTTCAACACCTTGATCGCATCATTGAGACTCGCATAGGGTATTGGTCCGTTCAGTTATTAGTCGAAAACCCCGGATACCTCCTGACTCCTCCACATTTGAGAGTCTTCCTATGGATCACACCAGCTACACTTTTTTCTATGGATATCCGGGTTGCGCATGGCGACAGTATTCAGATTTACACCTGTTTCATACTCCCTTGAGTATACAGTTACATTAATTCTCAGAGATGACTCATAGTCTTTGAGTCCCTACAGATGTTGGACACCTTTAGTTTCAGCAGTTCCACAGTTAATCCAGTGTATCAGTTATTGAGATCAGCCATGATCATGAGAATATCCCACAATCATGTCCCCTCTGGACCATTATGATGTACCAGTATATTTCTTTACGTATTAGATCCCCCTTCTTGGGACTAATTGTTTTGTATATGTCTTGATACGAGCATGGGAATGCCCGCCTCGTCCTTTATCAGAGATTATACCTCATTCATATTGAGGCAATGTAATATTTTTTGTTTTTGCAGCTTCCAAGGGCCGTGGCTCCAGTCTCCAACCGGTCTCTTCTCTCCCCTAAAACCCAGAAAAAGGACAAAAGAACTATGATGTCTATCGGCCATACGATGAGCTCCTGCCCTCACACATCAGGGGGCAATCTGTTAACACCTAAAAAGTGCTCACTAGCTCATTCCCTTACTCACATGACCCATTTGTCCACTTTTCCACCATCTGAGCCTCTGAAACCAACAAAAGGTCACCAAAAGACCTTAGTACACCCCTTTTTCCATTAAAAAAGATTATTTTTCCAAGAAAATCATAAAAAACCCTCAAAAAGGGTCCAAATTCCCAAAAATATTAAAAAGGGAATTAAAATATTATTTTTATTCAAAAAAAGGAAAAAGGAGGGAAAATTACCTAAACCATGTTGGTCAATACCATTGGTTTCCACAAAACCACAAATGGTATTCCTCACCACCAAAACCTATAAAAAGGTGGTAGGGGCTCCTCATTTCACATCCTTCCATTATCTCATCCTTATGCTGCTGAAATCTCCCTTGAGCACTTTTAGCCATTGAAGCAACCTTGGAGAAAGAGACCTATTGGAGTTTGGAGCTACTCATCTTGGGAGTTGCTCAACATCAACCTTCACCATTGAAGGTAATATCGCAAGCACTTGCTTGCCCCCCACTTTTCAATACAAAAATTATTTCTTATGTTTCTTGTTCTTGATTTTTGAAATATTTAAATTATTTGCTTAGATTCTTGCTTAGATCCATGAAAAGTATTGTTTATTTAGTTTATTGTTTTTATTTCTATTGAAACTGCTGCTACTAGTTAGCAGGTGCCCATAGCACTAAGCTTGGTTGCAAAACCGAGCCAACAATGAGCAATTATGGATGGTTCTCCTTGAGAAGGAGTGGATTGTTGCATGACCAACTGTTGTTGTTGTGTGGGGAAGGGGTCCGTTGAAACTGTGGGTTGAGGGTTTCCTTTGAGGAATTTTTGGAATTCTTCACAATGTGGGAATTCTTTCATGAAGTGGTCGTCACCACATAGTAAGCATGGATACTTAGCCTTCCTTCTTGGTTTGGTGTCAAGAGGGTTGGTAATTTTTTTATGTTCCTACTGGTTAGAAGATTTCTTAGATTTACCTTTTTTTTTCTTCTTACCACTGGATTTCTGAGATGAATCATATTGGACTGAATTCACCTCCATAGTGGACATAGGATTGGGTGAATGGTTGGTGTTAATACTAGCTTGTGACGGGGTTCAGGTTGGATCCATGTGGCTTTGTGATCCAATCGATTGAGTAGCAGGCTGGGATGAATGGAACCAATGATGTCTTCGACATGGGATCCCATGGGGTTTTTTTTTGGGTCATGTGTGGGGTGAGAGGAATTGGGAATTATGTCGTATAAAGTGTTAGATTGAGCGTAGACTAGGTCTAAGTACTGGGCATGTGAAACAGCTTGTTCTTCTGTAACTTCCCTACCCATATCGATGTCTTTTGCAATGATAGGAAAAAATGATTTGGTAAACCAAACAGCTAATAATTGATCCGGAATGGGAGCCTTATTGAGATGATGTCTTCTTCTCCATTCCTGAATATGATCAGAAATATGAGTGGAGGTAGATTCTTAGAGGGAAGTTAAAAGATCCATTCTAGTTTCATAGTGGATCGGTAATTGGAAATGTTTAAGAAAATCCATAGCCAAGGATCGAGAGTCAGAGAAAGATTGTGTTCGTAATTCGATGTACCATTTAGCAGTTATGCCAGTGAGGGTTCATTGAAAGAGCCTCAAATGGATAGAATCATCCATTAATGAGTTCGAGGAACACCACACATGATATGTCATTATGTGGTTTTTGGGATCCTTGTTAGGTCTATCGTCAAATTTAGGTATGTCCGATGGAAATTTCACAGGAATGGGTGGCCAATTCATGCCATGTTGAATGGGATCATTGGTCAAACGTGACAGATTTGGTAGATCTAAAGTAACCATAAATGGTAACCATCAGTTTGGCTGTGGGTACTGGTAATATTGGTAAGGTTTTTGAGAACCAATAGGACCGTAGATCGATTGATCGTAAGGTCACACCATAGAGGGTTGGCCATATGGTGTATGTCCTCCCATGTTAGGAGGTGGATCGGATGGAGGTCCTCCTCCCCCGTGAGGGGGTCCTCCTATTGGGCCTGGCCCAAGTGGGGAATTTTTGTGCAAGTCAAGTTTTGGAACTGAGAAGTTGAGCGCAGTTCAGTTGAAGACTTTTTGGTACAAGTCAGTTTTGAGGAGCTGCAATGTGAGCATAGCACAGTATCGACAGGATGGGAACTGCGTAGCTGAGGACCGGTTTCACGAAGTAGTAGCACCGCGATGTGCCAGCAGGGCACTCATTTTGGGTAAAGAATGAAGATAAGGTCGAATGGGTGAAAGCGACCTATTTTTGGTTAAGATTCTCCATGATTACCAAGTAGATGGGTAAGGAGTAAGGAGGAAGGAAAGCAACCGTTTACACGCGTGGAGGAAGCACGACATGAACCAGCTGCATAAGGTCATTAGAGAAGGAACGACCGGGTGAAAGCAACAGTCGGCATGCGGTTGACAAGGAAGGATGAAAGCAACATGACCACGCGCAGAGGATGGCCACGACGGAAGAGACACTATCAACACCTGACAGTCTGGTTAGGGGAAAACTGCGACAATTTTGGAAACCTTAGGGTTTTTTCCTATGTATTGTAAAGACATGACCTACGGGCATGATCTATAAGAAGGCACAATTTTGTAAGGGAAAGGGTTGAATCATTGTTAATCGTTGTTGTTGAATAATCTTCATTGTTGAGTCTTCTAAGTATTGGAATCCATTGTAAAGGCTCTGCAAGCTATGTGCACAAAGACCTATTGAGAGAGAAGAGAGTCTGCAGTTGAGTGCGCAGACTGGAACTGTTGTACCCTTTCCAAAGACTAATACAACAACAGTTCCTGTGGATGTAGCTCCCATCCTAGGGGTGAACCACATTAAATTCCTATGTTGTGTGATTGTTTACATGTTTGCATCTATTTATTTTCTTACAATGAATGCTTAAGATCTTGCTTATCAGTTTATGTGTTTACTTTTATATGTGTTCGCCATAAGGAATGAGATGGGAATAATATGTTAAGTATCGCATATATGGATGAATGCTAGATGCATAAGTATTTCTAAGTTTGAATGAATGGTTGAGTCAGTTGGATAAATACTTAAGTAGGTAGAGCTTGCACTGTACGACTCCCTTGAAGATCAGCAACGGAAGTGCGTAGTATTTTTTGTTCTGGCATATTGTATAAGCTAGAAGGTAAATAACATAGGACAGTTGATGAATGGATAAACACTAAGTATAGCTGATTGAAGCTGGTTGAGTCTAGAGAGGAAGCGCAGTTTTCAGTTGCACTATCTTGTTATTGAACTTCCGTCGAACCGCGCAGACCTTGGATTGGCGAGTTACGCAGGCCTTCCAGCTTGTAGAAGTATTGACTGCGAAGGGGTTAAGCTCCGCGTAGTCCCTAGTCCACCGCGTGAGCTCCGCAACGCACTGTTCATCATATCTATAAGCACTCATCATGTAGTTGTGGAAACCTGATTCCGCAACTCCCCCATTACTTTGCCTCGGATGAGAGCTTAGTCTGCTCGTAGATTGTTGTCAAAAGGGTCGGCGAAAAGGGGTTTTGTTGGTTCCTTGAATTGTGAAGAACATGGGTCTTTATAGAAAACCTCAAGATAGTTATGTAAGCCAACAAATGGTTCCATTTCCGCACTAAGAATCCATGATGAGTTTCCACGCTTGAAAGAAGTAATTTGCTCGAAGAAAATGTTCCGTTGATTGCAAAAATTTGGCATCCAGACAAGAAAGAAATCTGGGCTCGGTGTGACAAGACAGAAAGAGACTTTGCAAGGAAGGAAAATTGAAATCTGCATCTGTCTGACATAGATTGGTTGAACAAATACCCGTGGAAAGATATTCACAAGATTTTCTAGGAACCTTTTGGAAATGAGTTACATGAGGGGTTATCGAAGATTGCAGAGCGAAAGAACTATTTCATGCCAGAAATACTAACCAAGTGAACTCTAGAGCTCATTGCGATGCTCAAAGTAGTAGATAGTCCATTCTCGAGAGTAGTCAACTTTTGGGTTGACAGTATACTAGAAGGCTTCATGAAAGAGTTCGCTGTGGACACCTTTAAGTCATACAGCACAGCCAAAGCAGCATTTTTCAAAGGTTTCAGAGGTAAGTACCGCAACAATTTGAGTTTTTACATTAAAATGCTTTTAGCTAAGAAATGTGTATTAAAAATGCAGTAAATATTCCTATAAGTTTTGAATCTGTAATGGTCAATAGCATCTATAGTGATTATGACGAAGAAACACATAATTTGAGAAGTGGAAAAAGATATAAGTATACCACTAAGAATACCTTTGAACAACATGGACTCCGCATAGACATTGATTGACAAACCCAGCCTGATAGCCAGACCGCACCTCTATCAGCTACCTATCAACCTATTACACCGTAGAATCTATCGGTTGCAAGTACTGCACATCCTATTTCTCAGATTTCGTCAGCTTAGAACCCCCCAATTGTTAATATTCCTAATGCTCAGAGCGTCAATACCAGTAACACCGCAGGAGTGAGTACTCAGACCATTCCGAATCCGACTATCCCATCTTAGAATATTCCACTTCAAAACCTTCTGCGCAATACAAACTTTACTTTTGCCGCTCAGAACCCTACACCACCTAGGAGAAGGATGACGGATGATATTAAGCTACCGATATTCAAAGGAATGGGTCTAGAGGACCCTAAACAACATTGGTTTCTATGTGAAGCCGTATGGAGTGTTAAGGAAGTTCAGAATGATGCTGTGAAGCAAGCGCATCTCATCACCACATTTAGAGATAGAGCCTTGAATTGGTCCACCAAGTATTTTGTTGGACATTAAAGAACCTTAGCAGAGATTAAGGGTTCATCATTGAGTGATTTCAAGAAGTCGAAGTCAGAATCCCAATGTATAACAGAACTAAAGGATATTAAGCAAAAACCTAATGAGACGGTTTGGGAATTTGACCAGAAATTTAAGACCCTATTGGACCATTAAGTTTCATCATAGCACCGCAATAGCACCAAGAATGGTTTATAGTCACGTTGTTGCCCCATATAAGACTGTCGTTGATGCAACAGAAAGTGACTTCACAGGTAGAAACCTTGGAGTTTGCAATGAAGTTGGAAGCTTCACCAATTGGAGAAACTAGCACTAGGATGTCTTAGATTCAGACCCAGTTAGCTACCCTAACATTACAACTACAGGATATGAATAAGGGAAAACAAGAGAGACAAGAAGTCTGGTGTACAGGATGTAAAGGAGAAGGGCATGCTAGAGAGCATTGTCCTTTATTTCAGGAGTACCTTAATAGTGGAGCACCAAATCGACTAAATCAGAATCAAGTGCCATGGTGTGAAATCTGTAAAACGCGAGGCCATAGGCCTGAATACTGTTATCTAATACAGAAGTATGTGCGCACCCCTAAGAATCTATATTGCAATTTCTGTAAGTCAGTTGGACATGATGAATCCAATTGTAGAGCATATGAGCTCATGCAGGAAAGAAAGCAAGACATGGAGCATATGCGTGATAGTGGAGTATATAGAGTCCAAGAAGCAACTCCGCAGAAGCAAGATAATGCGCAGTATGACCAAGGCGCATATAGAGGCCGTGGTGGAGGATACCACAGAAGAGGAAGAATACTGGTCCAGGGCAAGGAAGGGGAAGAGGCTAGATGATCTGTTACAACTATGGCCAGGAAGGTCACTTATCCAGATATTACACCAATGAATTTACTACTTGTAATTACTGCAAATATTTTGGTCATGTTATTGAGTTCTTTCTAGTGTTAGTGGTAGAAATGCAGAAAAGAAAGCAAGATGCACCTAACCCAAACATTCAGTTGATCGCATCAAAAAGAAGGGCACCGGATCCAAGTATCAATGTAGTGACGTGAAGTGGCACTACCACAGGGAGGGATAGAGGAGCAAAAGCCTCAACTTCTGGAGATTTTGAAACTAAGAAGACTCCTCTTGAAAAAATCTGGATTAGAAAAGCTACTGGGAAGACACTTGCTTTCAACTTGGAGAAAAACAAACATTTTTTTGAAGAAGCGTGGGACATCTTGAAAGAGTCAGCACCGAGGTCACCAAGAATCCTTTTGCGCAGTGAAATACCACATATAGAAGATATGCTGGTTGCTTGTGACAAAACCTACCACACAGTAGAGACAGGCACCTCTATTGCATAATTCCTAAGGAGCTGCATGAAGTTACTGAAGAGCCCAGATTCTCTAGCGAAATTACAAAAATTGTTAAATCAGTATGAGCCACGCAGCGAGAAGGAAAATGTCGAGAGTGCAGTCCATCAGATTCAGAACCATAAAAGAACAGACCGAGAAATGAGGCTCAGTGCACAGATAGGAGATTATGAGATGGATGAGATCATCCTTGATCTGGGATCTAAAGTAAATGTCTTAACTAAACAAACATGGCAACAGATGGAGAGAGAAAAGTTGCTATGGTCACCTATATAGTTGAGAATGGCCAATCAGGAGAAAGTCATACCTTTTGGAACGTTAGCCAATGTTATTGTTGACATTGATGGAGTGCGAAGTCATGCAGACTTCGAGGTTATAGAGATTGTGGATGATAGATAGCCTTATCCAGCACTGTTGGGAATTGACTGGGATATGGATAACCTCACCATCATAAACTTGAAAACAAAGAAGATGATCTTTGAAGGAAAGCATCTCAGGGTGATCACACCATTGGACCCTGCAGACGGAGAAAGATACAGTTCAAGAAGAATCCAGAGCACAGGATCTTGACCGCCTTTACAAGATGACTGGGAATCAAGATGACTACATTAATCCCACAGCGGATGGAACACTTAGTTGGTGATGCAAACAATGACTAAATTAATCGGTTTGACGAATGCACCAGCCACATTTATGTGCCTAATGAACAATGTTTTCAGCAAGTACTTGGATAAATTTGTTGTGGTGTTTATTCAAAACATCCTCATCTCTTCAAAGAACGAATAGGAGGACGAGGAACACCTAAGATTGGTGTTGCAAGTCTTGAGAGAAAATCAGCTGTATGCCAAGTTATCCAAGTGTGATTTTTATAAGGACCAAATTCAATATTTGGGTCATATTATATCAGCAGAGGGTATTGCAATGGATCCCGACAAGATTAAGGCCATTATGAGCTAGCCTACACCCCAAAATGTAAGCGATGTCTGCTCTTTCATGGGATTGGCTGGGTAAAACCGGAAATTTATCGAAGGATTTTCCAAAGTAGCCCATCCCATTACTTCGCTTCAATGAAAGGAAGTAAAATTCTGTGGACAGCCAAGTGTGAAGCAAGTTTCGCAAAGCTGAAACAGTTGCTCATTTTCGCCCCTATCCTAAAAGTGGTAGATCCTTATGGAGATTTTGTTGTATGCACATATGCATGCAAGGATGGATTGGGAGTCATGCTTACACAAGATGGAGTAGTGATTGGTTACGAATCAAGAAAACTTAAAACACATGAAGTGGATTATGCAACGCATGATTTAGACCTGGCTGCTATCATTCATTCCTTGCAAATGTGGCGGCACTACCTCCTTGGAAAAATTTTTGTGCTGAAAACCGACCACATAGGGCTGAAGTATCTTTTCGAACAACCAAATCTAAACAGAAGGAAAGCAAGGTGGCTAGCCTTCATAAGTGAGTTTGATTTTGAAATTCAGCACATTAAGGGTAAGGAGAATACATTTTTTTGATGCACTTAATAGATGCATACATCTACTAACGAAGGCATCAGTTAACAATTTTCAGTCTAATTAAATAGTGCAGATCCGAACAGCAACTGAGAAACATAAAAAATATCTGAATATAAGACAAAAATGTCTTATAGAAAATTCAGAACAATAAGTGACAGATTTCACCATATCCAAGGATGGACTACTGCTGTTCAAAAACAGGCTGTAGATGGATCAACCAGCCTTAAAGCAATTAATTATGGATGAATTTCACGTAAGACCGTATTTTGGTCGTCTTGGCTACCAGAAAATGCTGACTACTGTTAAAATATAGCATTATTGGCCAAGACCGAAATAAAAAATTGTTGAATACATTGCTAAATGTATAGACTGTCAGTGGGTGAAAATAGAACACTAGCATCCGGCTGGGTTGTTGCAACCCATACCAGTGCCAGAATGGAAGTGGGAAACCATTTCCATAGATTTTATCACTGGATTTCCTAAAATCGTTAAACAACATGATGCAATCATGGTTGTTGTGGATAAGCTGACTAAGGAAGCACACTTCATACCTGTCAAATCCACTTTTAAGGCAATAAATACTACAGAGGTTTTCATGAAGGAAGTCTTTCGACTTCATGGAATTCCCAAGCTGATTATATCCAATAGGGACACCAAGTTCACCTCACACTTTTGGAAATATCTGCTTGTAGGTTTGAGGACTAAACTAAGTTTTACTACAACCTACCATCCGCAAACTGATGGGCAGAATGAAAGAGTGAACCAAGTCCTTGAGGACATGTTTCGCTTGTATGTCATGGACAACCCGAAGTAGTGGGAAAACTATCTACACTTAGCTGAATTTTCCTACAATAATGGTTACCAAACTTCTGCAGGAATGAGTCCATTCAAAGTGCTGTATGGCAGAAAGTGTAAGACCCCTATAACCTAGGATGATCTGGTAAATCAGATCGTGATGGGCCCAAAAATGTTAACTGAACTAGAAAACATTGTGTAGAAAGTTAGAACAAATTTGAAAACTTCCTAAGATAGGCAGAAGAGCTATGTTGATCTTCATAGGGAAAACAAAGAATTCGAAGTTGGGATCACGTCATTTTAAGAGTGAAGGCCAAAAAGAGTTCTTTGAGCTTGGGCAAAGTTGCCAAGCTTGCACCTACATTTTGTGGTCCTTTCCCAATACTTGCTAGAGTAGGACCTGTTGCTTATCAGTTATCTTTACCAACACATTTTAAAGTACATGATGTGTTTCATGTTTCATTGATGAAAAAGTATGTATATGATCCTAAGCATATTGTGAACTGGCATGCGATTCTGGTGGAATTGGAAGGAGATTTCCAGATAGACCCTATATGCATACGGGATCGGAAAGAGGTGGTACTTCGAAATGAGACCATCGTTCAGGTAAAAGTGCAATGGGAGCACTACAAGCATGATGAGGCTACCTATGAAATGGAACGGGAAATGCAGGTAGCATACCCCTTCCTGTTCAATGAAGACCATGACAAAAAGCTGAATTTTGTTTATGTTAATTTTTGTTTTTTTGCAAAACTGTTTAACACCGAGGACGATGAAAACTTAAGGGGAGGGGGAATGTAATACCCCTATTTTGGAATTTGAACCCCTTTGATAATTTCTGCTAAGTATTATTTCATTTATACTTAGGAAAGTTAGAAATCTGCTAAAGAGGTTTCTATTGACCATGTGGACCAGCACAATAAAAGAGGGAGTCACAATCTCCTAAGGTTAGAGGGGAAAATGCCACTTAATAATAATAAGAAATTATTATTGGAGACAATTGGAAAACTCTAAAGAAAAGAATTGAGAAATTAATGAATTAAAAGAATTCACATAATGAGAAAAATTCCCCTAAGAGAATAAAAGGTGAAAACTCATTGAGAATCTCATTATCATTATTCACATTTCATGATGCATCATTCACAATCTCAAGAGTTGAATACCCAAGAGCAATGGGAAATGGAAAACCTGAACCTGAGACAATGAATGCTGGTGAGGGAGGACAGATTTGGGAGAACCAAGCTGGTCCTGAAGCCAAGTGATTGAGGGCAGATTTGGGAGGACCAAATTGATTCAGATCAAGAGGATCATAAAGTTTGGTATGAGCTTGGCCACTTAATTGTGTGCATGTAGGAGAACTCCCTCAAGCTTGCAGTAGTACTGTTGTTACCTGAATAGACTGTGGTAGTGATTCTCTCCATGGCTATGGCTTAAAATCCCCTGGAGCATCCTGGAGCTCAAGAGTATTGAGTTGGGTGTTGGGTTTCCTAATTCCTTTGAAGTATCCTGAATAACTTGGGTAAATGACAAGTTAAGGGTATCTAAAATAAATACTCTACCTAGGGGACTATGAACTCAGCTCAGGGGTGACCTGAGAGAAAGGAGAACTTGTTGGTCAAAGGCTGGGAGGTTTGTGCCTAGTTCCACTAGTCATCATATTCAGATAAATGTTTATAATCTAACTTACAAAGTATTTGTTTTGGATAGCATTTATATATGTGTTTCTCAATATATCTGGTTTACTGTTGAAATGTAAATGTATCATATCTGACCGTATATGTATTGTTCTTGATTATTTTTGAGCATGAATCTCAGCTAGATAACTAGATCTCTATTAGGAGTTATCTTATGATCATTTTGTAGATCTGGAATATTGATGTGATGGGATGACTGTGAAAATATCTACATTATAATGGCAGTATATTTACAATATTAAGATCCTCTACACAGTCATAAATGCATGCAGCTTATGAAATATTAATAATATGATTCATGTGCTAACCTAGCGTTTGCTAATACATGTCGTCATATTGCAGGTTGCTGTAAGTTAAATATATTCCAGTATTTAAATGAGATATTATGTTTTGCATCATAATGCTGTAAATAGGGTAGGCAGGTAAACCTGAAGGTTTACATGCCTAGCCCATATGTTTATCAATCATTTTCTATGCTAAGTTTATGGCACAAAAGATAAACCCTGAAAATGCTAGAATGAAAATCTAATATAGATTTGAATTAATCTGGTGGTTGACAGAAGTTGTATTTTATTCAGACCTGGTCATAATCGACCTTATGCAATTAATGGCATTTTAGTTTATTTGTTGAAGCATTGAAATACTGATACATTGCTATATTTCTGAGTAAATATATTCTTAACTATCATTCTACATTTAATGGCAATGCTTATGCAAACAATAATATAATATGCAGTATTAATACAAAAGTGAATGTATTAGTCGATGGACTTATGCGATCCAAACATAAACTAGGTCGCCACATCTATATTTATAGATATTGTTTAGATGTGTTTGAAGTGTCGAAAGGATGAATGCAAATGATTCAAGTGGTTAAGGGTTTGACCCTTAGCATGGATATAGTATTTATAAATATATGATATTATACATTGAACATTCACTGTGCATTGTTTATAAACCTGGCATTTCAACTATTGCTAGTAGTTTATTAAATACATTGAAAATGAAATGATGCCGGCCATAAACAAATACACATTAATAATAATCAAACACTGCAACATTTAAACACAATAGTGTGATGATACATTGTTGGAGATTGAGACAGTGTTTTGATGCATTGCATATTCATTTGCGCATACAATGGGAGGGCTAAACGCCTCAACCCTAAACCTTTTAATGCATATATCCAAACCACATTACAATATACCATTTCTGAATGCAAGCGAATCAGGGAAGAATGCGACGAGGTTGATTCCTTTCGCGAGAACATTTGAAACAACAAATGCGAGTACGCTGGTAATATAAGAACTGGGTATGCCTTATAACAAGAATAACGTATGCATTGAATCACTTTTGATATGCATGAGCATGGAGAAGCAAAAACAATTACATGGTATATTAAATATCAAGTGCCGAGGGCTTCTGTACAATTCATGTATGTAAACCAAAATACATAGCAAGTATTTAATTCACAGACCCGACGAGTATCGCCGAGGGTTGCAAAGCCAAGCTGGGCTTGGGAATGAGTTTACATCACGAGTTCCAAACCTTAAAATAATTTATAGACAGAGTTAAAGGGGCTTTGGCATGGCCACTTAAAATTAACTGTGAAGTTGTGTACACATTTTCGATGCCTCTTTTAGGGGCAAAGCATCGTGGGTTAGCCTATCGAATTATGTATGACTGTGGAGAGACCCACATCATTTCGCTGAGCATACATTAAACTTGCAATGGTAGAAGAGCGAAGTAGAGGTTGCTGAGATGCTCTCATAGGATGGCTTCACGCCTCAATCCTCTCAGATAAGAGCCGAACTCTTTAAAATGCATTGACGAAGATAGGAGTAACCCTAACCGAACAACCAAGCATTTTAATAACCCTTCTCCCACTAATGGGGTGAACCAAACCCGAGGGAGTGGGAGTGGAAAGTTACCTATGTAAGCCACCAAGTCACCATGGCGACAACATAGCTAAGAGCTCGCAGGAGTAGTTCACTCCACCACTCGCTGTCGTTTTCCCTGCATAGTGAAACGTGGAGAAGGGTTAAACCGTGGCATTTACAACTTAACAACTTAACGACTGTCAAAGCAAGCAACGTAACGAACGGCGAAACTGAGGGTATGTATGTAATATTACCTGTCTGTGTAATGAGTCATAGCATAGACCAACACCGTCAGCACCTGTGCACACAAAGAAAATGCAAAATGTTAAAACTTGGGCCTTGGACAATCATTAATGTAATTGTGAAATGCAGTAAGCAATGACAATTGCAAAACGAAAGAGTGGTGCAACAGTAAAACTATTAGTTACATTGTTTGGTGTTCACGCTGTGTGTGGTAATAGCCATTGCAACATGCATCTGGGAAACAGAAGCCCCATGTTTGGTCGAAGACCTCCACCATACCCTGCACGAAGCCGAAGCTCGCGTTGTAGGCCAGCAATAAGGAACCAAATGCCTGAGTGATAGTATTTCAATGTGTGATACCAGAGTGAGAGGTGGATACCACTGCTGCCGGTGAAGGGAAGAGTTAATGCAAGAGTGGAGACGGTTAGGCACAAAAAATCAACGTCCGGATCGACGATGCTGAGTGCATCTCGAACTCCCATGGAGAGTCCCGAATCACAATCAATGATGCAGAGCGAAGGGAGTGGTAATTACTGTGCAGAGTTGGGTGTGTAGTACGCCCGGGAATAACTCCCACTGATAGAGCTCATTAAATTGGGACAAGACCCTACATCCACCACGTCATCTAGACATCCAATGTAGCGTTTGTGCACAAAATACCATCCATGTGCACACCGTCACCTACCAACAGGGCAGACGGGAGAGGGGTTAAAACATTGAAGTGGATTGGTAAGCCTTAGTGGCATAAGCCACAAAACAGGTCGACCATCCATTGGAACGAACTAGTTGACGACCGGCTAAATCATGCAACTCTTTCCATGTTTAACAATTGAGCTGAGATATGTTCAGTCATAGGCTTTCAGTATTTTACCATCATGGCAGTGGGCTAAACCTCACACGATTATGTGTGGTCCGGTCACCAATTAAAACATTAAGTGTTGACGTAGGATGCGAGCCACGTTGAGGTGGTAGGGTCGTCTCCCATCAGTGACTACGTATTATTCATAACCAACGTTTATTGTTATGCTAAGTGTAAGCATTGAGCTCGAAGGCTAATGCTTCTCATGTTTAATATTTCACTCACATTGTTATGTTAAGGGTGCGCATTTAGCCGTAAGGCTAATGCGTTTAATGGTTTCGTTATGTTTAAATGTCCATACTATATGTATAGTGGGTGGCGTTTAAACCTTGTAAAGGAGCACTTTAATGTGTATAATATATATATAGACCATTATATATATGGGTAACCATGGTATGCATAAGTTAGGTAGTGACCCTAACTTTTATATGCTTAGGGTAGCTTTGTTAATTCGATTTGCTTGGTAAAGTAAGGTATTAGAATTAATATGTTATAATATTAATTATTCCTTGAGTTTTATGTCATGCCAAGTATTAATATATATATGTGTAAAATTATATATATTAATATTAATAGCCATAGTGGTATTATTATATAGTTGTCAATTGTTTAATTAATAAGTTTTGCACTAGCACATTAACCTATATGCATATTATATTAATGTAGGTCATTAATATAATTTAATGTGTAAGTAGTTAGAGGTTTATGTAATCAGTGTGCATGTACTCCAAGAGGAGAGTTATGGCTAAGTCCATGCAAGCATTAATGACGATAATAATTCCAGACAGTAAACCTAAGCTCAACATTAAATGCTCACAACTTGTGGTATAGGCTGAGTGAGTTGGAATGGATTCCAGGTCTGGAGCGTCATTGTTCTTAATGTGTTTCTTACGTACTAGTCCATAGACTCTGTGATGTATGTGTACTGCTGAGGCATTGTTATAGAGGGTTACACCCTTAGTGTAGATAGGTAGTTGTGTCATCATGTCGGCATGAAGTAGCTCTACGTCACACACATTGTTCTAGCATGTCCGCATCTTGACACCAAAGACATAAGGGTGTGTATAGTCTAAAGGACTATAGCACTTTGGAAAAGAACCACGACGAGCATTGTGTGACAGTTGTACGTAATTTTTTATACTTATGTTATGTTTTAGTAAGTATATTTATCACCTAGTGGTGTAATTGCAAGCGGTATTGAAGGGCTGTGGGCCCGTGCAAAAAAAAAAATTGGTAAGAGGAGACATGACAAATGATCTTTGTCACGGTCAGAGTACTTTCTTATGAGTCTGTCTCGATGACCATCGGCCTTTTGACGTTCCATTTGTCGAACCACTCTTTCATGATCAGATCAATACCAGCTTCATCAAGATGATAGTTTTCTGCGAACCACTCTGGATTCTTCTTCTGTACCTTTGGTGAG
Organism: Larix kaempferi; assembly: GCA_027924585.1. NCBI lineage: Eukaryota > Viridiplantae > Streptophyta > Pinopsida > Pinales > Pinaceae > Larix > Larix kaempferi. The sequence continues at coordinate 9,355,000 of BSBM01000196.1, forward strand.
ATATAAATAAAATGCATATCAGCTTTAAAATTCAAAGTGCAGATATATTTTGTTGTTACTTCCTTTGAGATGCATGGTATGTGAATGATAACATTGCACAACTATTCGTAGTATGTGAACATTACTTCGTTTGAGGCACGTTGTTGGTCCGGCTTTAGACTTGCCCAAAGATTTGCATATTTGGGTCCTCGACAATCCTGGACGAGAGAGGAAAGACCGACATAGTGCTTTGGTTCCTTCCATCCTATAGAGGCGATCAACACCATTAGCCAACAGTAATGAAAGGCGGTGCCATTGATTTGAGTGTCGCGGACATCATCCAGGAACTCGTTCAGCAAATACTGATATCAGTTAAAGTTTACTCCTACGGTTGTCTTCGCAGCGAGGTGCACTACTCCGGTTGGTACTTCTGTTAGTCTGACCTTCCTCAAGAATTTTCCTATGAGCAGTTGCACTACAAACCGCCTGACATCATCTTGTAGGTTGTCTGTGATGAAACATCATTGTCCTTTGGGGATGTTATATTCTTCTTTCATCTGCACGACGATCTCTTTGTCTCTAGTTTTTCCCCCAAGGAAATTTTTAGGGTCGTCACCTCACTTACTTAGACCCGTGATCCTATCGATTGTTGATGTATTTGTAACTTTGGAATATATTCACTTGTATATTGTATTTGTACTTTATTGTATCCCCAATGGAGATGTACAATTCCTCCGATTGGAAGTGTCATCATTTGTATTTGCAAGTGTCAAAAGTATTATTGTAAGTGTCGTAACTTATATTTGATGGGTTATTAGACCACCCTGGTGGGTTCGAACCTGTATGAGTTGTGTGGGTGAAAGGGTTATTATACCACCCTAGTGGGGTCAACCCAGTTAGCATTATGTTAAGTGATTAAGTTGGGGCCGACCTAGTTAGAGTTAAAATTCAAGTGAAGTAAAGTATAAATAGAGAGTGTGACTCTCTCATTTGTTCATTCACACACTCACTCACTTCGCATTAGTGAGAGAGAAGAGGAGTATGCACAAGTGGAGGAGGAGTAGCTGCTGCAGACATTTATCTTTTGGGGCTTCATCTTTGTGATCCTTTTATTGGTTCTTATTCTATCTCTGAGGAAGTTGTGGGGTTTTTCACCTTCTTGGTTTTCCCCTATGAAATGTTTTGTGTCTCTTGTCTCTTGTCTCTTATGCTTGATATGTTGTACATGTTGTTCTTTCAGTTAAGATCCTAGATATATTGAATTAAATGATGAAAAAATAACACGGTATTAGAGCTAGCCTAAAGGAGGCATGGTATGGCATTTATGACACTTGTTGCACTTGCAACAAATTGGAAGCTATGGCTTGGTATAGTAAAAACCAGTCATCGTGGCACTTTCGCTATAAATTGATTTTGGCGAAGGTTCAGGACCTAAAAATTCTACAAGTCGAAGATGAAATTTCCATCTACCTTGTGTCCGAAGGATAGTCTCAGATTCATTTTACTTTGTGAGATATGATCCGTACAAGTTAGGGTTTTGGCCTTTTCTAGAATGCAGTCCTAAACAGGTGACCTAGGAAAAAAGGTCATATCTCGGGCTAGGAAGCTCCAAATGGAATTTCGTTAAAAAGGTGACAATTAGGGAACAGACTTTACTTTTATGGGTATGGGTTTTAAAGGCCGAATTTGAAACAATGACATGTGGTACACTGTACAAGTTTTCTATACTATTTCATCCCATACACAGGTCATATTGCGACACTTGGCATATCTCTCTCTGAGAGAATCCATTTCATGTCAGATCTGTGGCGTTGGAAAGATGACAGGTCAATCTAGCACAGGCTGAAGTTTCAGAACCTGAGGATCCAAAATTTCAGCGATACATCAGAAACAATATGGCATATATGTATGTACAATTAGAATTGAATTGTGAGCACCTTGATTTTTGGATCGTCACTGCTGTGGGAAATTAGGGTTTTAGAGAAAGTTGGAATTTTTGAAATATGAGACCATGGATCGATTCTCCTCATCAAAATCAAATTTTAGAGACCAATATAAAATTTTTTGGTTGGGCAGAACCCCGGGCTTCATCAAACCCTAGTTCAGGATTTTGATCGGTAAGGTGGAAAATTAGGGTTTTTGCAGAAGTTGAAATTTTTGGAAGCTGTGACCACGGCTAGATTCTCCTCAGAAAAAAATTGATGTTTAGAGCACAAGATTGAACCTTTTTTCTAGGAAGAACCCCAGGCATTAACAAACCCTAGTTCGGGATTTTAACGAGAAGATTCGAAAGTTTGAAAGGCAATTTTGAGGGGTCAAATTTTTGAGATTTCAAAATTGAAGTATACCAGCTTGATCAGCTCAGCAAGGCACATCTTTTCATCCAATCAGAAGTTTGAAATTCAAATTTTGAATTTTTAGGGTTTCTCTGACAAACCCTAATCAAGCTCGAGATCCATTTTCAGCCAATCAAAGTGGATTGGGTTAATCCTAGAAGAGGATGAATTGGACACCTGCATAAGTGAAGAGATTCTAGTTCCAGAGGGAGATGAGGCTAAGGCCTTACATAAGAAGCCTACAAGAAATCCCGACAGGTACATCAAGAAAGACAAATCAAGTTCTGGATCAAGAACATATGACCATGGTGACATGAAGACAAAGACTCATCCATAGCCATTGATCACACAAAATCTCTACTTACGAGGTATGAATAATTTGGTTCTACAATGCCTAACTTATGAGATATGCAGGTTACTAGCACAAGTCATTGAAGAGAACAAGAAGACATTATGTGGGTATGTAAGACATAACTAGCAAGCATGCTAATCCATGTATGTTTTCCTATATTGAGTTAGAATCCTACCTTGTGTTAGGATATTATATAGGTATACTTTTGTATGATTGATAATGATTATTCATGAAGTTATAGGTTTGAATAATCATGGGTCTATGCATATTATTCTTCTTAGTTTGATTAATGATATGACAAACTAGAAGAGTCCTATGGTCAAAATAAGAATATGCATGATTAAAAGAAGTACTCCCTGAAACCTTGAATACTAATGCTAGTGACAAATTACCTGTGTATGAAATGATCATGACCATACATATTTCGAATCATAATGTTTTGGTAGTATTGAGATTATACTAATGCATGTATGATTATGTATGAGATCTTGAGGATGACACAATGATGACACTAGTGCACACTTAAGCATGCATAGTGGTCCAGGATGGATATAAGTTCAAAGATAGATAATCCAGGAAGAAAAGATCAAGAGGGAGCACACTCCAGTAGTTCCTGCAAGGAAGCAAAGATTGAGAGGGATTCCACCCAACAACCAAACCACGATAAGTATTTGAATTGTCATTTATTATATATTTGATTACTTAAATGATGTTGTCCATTCATGTACATGCTTATGTTCCTAGATTTAGGATGTATATTATGCATATTAGAAAAGTTGCATTAATGAACAAGATACTACTAATATAGTAATGGGTAAGTGGCCTATGTCACTGTACAACATTCCATTGCTACTTATCTAGAATGAAATCTCTTTTCTAACATGTTGGGAGTTGTGCACAATCTTAAAAATGTTCTGGTAGAGATGGAAGGAATCTAGAAAGTTATGGGATATGGATAAATGTTCTATTGAAGCATTGGCTAAAATAATTGCATGACTGTATGCCATATATTCTTATGTGTAAGATTTTTTTCTGAAAACTATGAGAAGTTTCTAATCATGCAATTGAATTTGAATTGTAGGAAAGATCGTGTACAATCACCTACAAAAGAAGGACAACAACATTTGTTCTAGCAACAAAGTTCAAATAAAACTATCTATTGAAGATATTGAAGAATCTAAAGTTCCTAGGATCCGGGATGCAGTAAGGGAAGGATGCCATGATCGAGGAGTACCGGTTGATCATGAAGAATGATGTCTGGGATGTGGTCCCAAGACCAGAAGGGAATTCTGTTGTGACTTTCAAATGGATCTATAAGATCAAGCATGCTGCAGATGGAAGCATAGAGAAATACAAGGAATGGTTTGTGGCTCGTGGCTTCTCCCAGAAAGAGGGGATAGATTATGAAGAGACTTTTGCTCCTATAGCCAGATACACTGCCATCACAACAATACTTGCTCTGGCTGCAGTGATGAAGTGGAAGATACACCAGATGGATATGGTGTAGTCGAACAGGAAGTGTATGTGGAGCTGCCACTTGGCTTTTTGACACATGATAGGGAGTCATATGTATGCAGATTGAAGAAATCCTTGTATGGTTCGAAGCAAGCTCCTAGGACGTTGTACAATAGGATAGATAGATTCCTATCCAGTTTGGGCTTTACCAAGAGTAAAGTAGATTCCAACCTTTACTACAAGGTTGAGGAAGGAAATCCAGTGATACTCCTATTGTATTTGGATGATCTATTTGTGACAGGTGAGGATAGATTGATTGCCGACATGAAGAGGAATCTTGCTGCTGAGTTCGAGATGAAGGACTTGGGAATGATGCATTACTTTCTAGGTATGAAGGTGTGGCAGAGTGTAGATGGAATCTTCCTTGGACAAGGAAAGTATGCAGTAGAGATCTTGAAGCGGTTCGGGATGATGTACTGCAAGGACATGGCCACACCTATGGCATCGAACCTGAAGCTATTGAGTGATGCTTCATCAGATTCGGTTGATGTCACAATGTATCGTCAGATGATTAGGTCCTTGATGTACCTGACGAACACGAGACCAGATATTTGCTTTGCGGTGAACACCTTGAGCCAGTTTCTGATAGAACCTAGACATGTTCACCTGATTGCTTTAAAGCATATTCTGAGGTACCTGAAGGGTACAATTGATTATGGGCTCAAGTATGATGCGAATCAAAAGTTTAACCTGGAGGGTTATGTTGATTCAGATTGGGCAGGAAGTGCTGTAGATAGGAAGAGTACTTCGGGGTGTTGTTTCAGTATGGGATCAGGTGTGATCTCTTGGTTTAGTAGGAAGCAGTCCTGCTTAGCACTGAGTACAGCCAAAGCAGAGTATGTCATAGCTTGTTCGACCGGTTGTGAGTCAGTATGGCTTAGAAAGCTACTGTCTGATTTATTTGATCTCTAGTTGGATGCTACATGTATCTATTGTGACAACTAGAGTGGTGTGAAGTTGTCAGAGAACTCGGTGTTCCATGACATGTCGAAGCACATTGAGATCAAATATCACTATATCAGGGATATGGTGCAGAGAGGAGCAGTGAAAAACCAGTATGTTGTGACAGATGAGAAGATTGCAGATGTGTTGATCAAACCACTAGTGAGAGTGAAGTTTGAGTACTTCAGAGAGAGGCTCGGTGTTCTTCAGATAGAAGATACTTCGAGGAAGAAGTGATGGGACCCATTTGTAGTAGCCATTCCCAGCATGGTGGTAGGAGGGTCCTTTCCATGGCTATGGATGTAAAGCATTGTGTGATGATCATCAGGATGATGCTCCAGTTATTGCTATGATGATGATCAGGACGATCATGTGTGATGAGCATCAGGACGATTCTCCAGATGATATGCATCAGGATGATGTTGTGTATATGATTAGGATGATCATGTGTGATGAGCATCAGGACGATGCTCCAGATTATGTGCATGAGGATGATGTTGTGTATATCATCAGGGTGACCATGTGATGATAATGTGCATCAGGTGATGTACTATATGATGATGATCAGTATGATCATAAGTATCAGGATGATACTCAGCGGCTACGGATAGATTGCTACAGGTAGCATAGAAATATTCTGGGAGATCCGATAGTCTAAGCTCGGATACTCTTTCGAGGTTTTGCTACAGGTTGACCGCAAACAGATTGTATAGGAAGCATGTAGAACATCATCGGAGATCCGATAGTCTGTGCTCAGATGCTCTTTTGAGGTTTTGCTAAATTTTGGTCATGGAAAGGTTGTGCAGGTAACATAGAAAAGATCCCGGGAGATCCTATAGTTTGTGCTAGGATGCTCTTTCAAGGTTTTGCTACAGGTAGTGTAGATAAGGTCCTGGGAGATCCTATAGTTTGTTCTAAGATGCTCTTTCAAGGTTTTGCTACTAGAGGCATGTAATCAGTCCTAGAGATCCGTTAGGTTGAGCTATGTGCTCGTAAAAGTCCTGAGATGCTTTTTAGAGTTCTTGCAGGTTGCTAGACACTCTTTTAAGGTTTTTCCTAACCACATAAAAAAGATCTTGGGAGATCCTATAGTCTGTGCTAGGATGCTCTTTCGAGGTTTTTTGGTGGTGGTCACATGTAAAAGATCCTAGGAGAACCTATAGTCTGTTCTAGGATGCTCTTTCAAGGTTTTGTGATGGTCACATGTAAAATATCCTGGGAGATCCTATAGTCTGTCCTAGGATTCTCTTTCAAGGTTTTGTTGACGCACATAATCAGTCCTGAGGATTCCACAGTATGGACAAAGATGATGAAGACCTACAAGACGATAGGCCTACAACTAGCATGAAAAAGGGCTGGCTCAGTAGAACTTCCTATGATGCGAAGAATTGAGAGATAGCCCAATGATTGAGATGACGAGTACAGTAGCAGTGATGATGATGCTCCGTGATCCAGTGACGATGATTCAACTCGAGAATTGAAGACTTGTGCCTATATGTATTGATGACCTGTGTCAAGAGAATACCTTCTGAGTTAAGAGGGAGTGTTGATGTATTTGTAACTTCGGAATATATTCACTTGTATATTGTATTTGTACTTTATTGTATCCCCAACGAAGATGTATTATTCCTCTGATTGGAAGTGTCGTCCTTTGTATTTGCAAGTGTTGCAAGTATTATTGTAAGTGTCACAACTTATATTTGATGGGTTATTAGACCACCTTGGTGGGGTCGGTCCTATATGAGTTGCGTGGGTCAAAGGGTTATTAGACCACCCTAGTGGGGTCGGCCCAGACAACATTATGTTAAGTGGTTAAGTTGGGGCCAACCTAGTTAGAGTTAAAAGTCAAGTGAAGTAAAGTATAAATAGAGAGTGTGACTCTCTCATTTGTTCATTCACACACTCACTCACTTTGCATTAGTGAGAGAGAGGAGGAGTACGCACAAGTGGAGGAGGAGTAGCTGCTGTAGACATTTATCTTTTGGGGCTTCATCTTTGTGATCCTTGTATTGGTGCTTATTCTATCTCTGAGGAAGTTGTGGGGCTTTTCACCTTCTTGGTTTTCCCTGGTGAAATGTTTCGTGTCTCTTGTCTCTTGTCTCTTATGCTTGATATGTTGTACATGTTGTTCTTTCAGTTAAGATCCTAGATCTATTGAACTAAATGATGAAAAAATAACAACGCTCAAGTCTATGGTGAGGTCGACATTGCTGTCCAGCCGGAGGTAGCCTTGGTGTGTGCACGATATCAATGTGCGCACAATCACATTGAGTTCGGGACTCCTATCAAAGTGTGGAATCCACAGCAAGTTCAGAAGTCCCAATTCCATGACTTCGGAAAGCTAACTTTGCGCTACCAGTAGTGGGTTGTTCTTCACGTCCATTTTTCAGCACATGTACCTATCTGGTTGAAACTAAGGGTATTTTGGCTCGTCAGGCTCCTTGAGCTATTGCAGTAATCATAATATTCAAATTTGCACTCTGTGAGATTTCCCAACAATTATTCTTGTGGTTTGACATGTCTAGACATTGGTGGAAGCAGTATCTCATATTTGGAGTTTTTGGCAAGCTTTAAGGCTGGTGCATCTAGTGCGCATAGAGAGATATATGCTAGTCTTAAGTATATGGCAAGCTCTTTGTCTACTGGTGGGGCTTGTAGTTTCTTGTGGCCCATCACTTTCGATTTTGTTGTCTCAGTTGCAGGTTCCTTTCCCCTGTGTTGCATTGCTGGAAGTTGGCGTGGTGAACAATGTGAACCATGGCCTTTTTCTGGAATAGACTTGTTGGTAGGGTTTTTCATCAACCCTATAACCCTAGTTCACTTAAAAACATGCACCACTTCATCTAGAGTGGACTCTTCATACATTTGGTTACAACTCTACTTTGAAACTCAAGAAGGTCTATGAATGCTCTCTGATACTCAAGCTAGAAAATTGTGGTAACCGAATCACTATGCAAATTGTGGTATTTATAGGCAGTGGAAGCCTTACCCATGTCCCTTAACGGTTAGATTAGCATTAAAAGCTATGACTGTTTGGCCAAATCTTAGCAGGATCCGTGTACTTAACTTCCTTAACTACACCTTCAATGGGTGATTCCTCCTTAAATGTCGAAACATATAGTTTCCAAAATGTTGTATAACGGTCACTTTTAAGCTCTAACAGCTATATTGTATGTTGCATTGAACTACGTGGACAGGTTGTCACCACTCTGGCGCAATTAACTGCACAGTGCTATATTTATTCATATTGAACTCTGCATCCTTCATGTTTCATTTGATCTACACGGCTGCATTTTAATCTTCGCAACTACGCACTTCTACTTTTCTCTTTTTCCTTCTTTTTTTTTTCATATCTGCGCAACTTCATTTCACTGAGGGTTCGGTGAAGTAGGACTATCCCAGTAGGGTTTTAGTCTACTTCCATTAACTAGACGTGGTAATTTGTCTCCGGATAACGTGGCTAACTGAGCTGCGCCACCGTTAGTAATATGAATAACAATGATATGGCCCAAGCCAATGCATTTTAAATTTTCCAGGGAATTTCATGAATTTACTATCATACAGGAGGACAAGGTCTCCTACCTGAAAGAATTTGTGCTTGATATGGAGATCATGCCATGCTTTTTCTCTGTCCTTCTGCACTTGTTGGTGAAATCCTGCAATGAAGCAATCTTCCTCCAAGCCAACCAAGTGTAGTAATCTTTCTTGCAATGTCTCTTCATCTGCCATGTCTGTGAATGCAACAATTCTTAAGCTTGGTAAAATCTACTCCATCGACATCATAGCTTCATGTCCATAGGCCAACCTGAACAGTGTATGGCATGTCAGTTTCTAAGAAATTGTCCTATATGCCCATAATACAGCTAGTATGCGCAGATCCCAATCATCTCTATTTGTGTAACATACTTTGGTCAGCGCATTTTCCAGTGCTTTGTTAAATGCTTCAGCAATTCCATTGGCTTTTGGATGGTATGGTGTACTCTTCTGATGATATATCTGAAATTATTCAGTCATTGCTTCAATGGTTCTATTCAGGAAGTGAGTTCCTTGATCACTCATTAGAAATTTTGGGCATCCAAATCTGGTAAGGATATTCTCAAAGATGAACTATGCGACAGTAACTGGGCTACAGTCCTTTACTGGTTTAGCTTCTGCCCATCTGGTCAGGTTGTCTATAGCAGTGATAATATATCTCACACCAGTTCTCTTCCGTGGTGGGTTAATAGGTCCCACAAAGTTAATAGCCCATTTATCAAATGCTTGTAAATTCAGTTGCGGTCTTAATGTCATTTCATCTCTGTGCGATGGCTTTCCAGTCCTTTGGAAAACATCACAACTAAGGCAATGTTCCTTTGAATCTTTGTGGAGTGTAGGCCACCATAGTCCTTCTCTTAATATTTTCTGCGCAATAGCTCTTCCTGCGTAGTGACCTCCAGACACTCCTGACCATGCCTCAGCCAATATAAATGGCTTTTCATGTTCTAGTATACATCTGCGCATCAATTCATCTGGTCCTAACTTATATAGTTGTCCTGCTATGATGGTGAAATATGCCGCCTTAACTCCCAGCTGCTTCTTTTGTTGCGTAGTGAATTCCGTAGGTGCCAACCCTGTAGTCAAGAATTCTACAATGTCTTTGTAATAATCATCTGTGATCTGAATGGAAAATAACTATGTGTCAGGTAGATTGTCTTCAATATTTGTAGGTTCTTCACCTAACTCAATTCTTGAAAGATGGTCAGGTCCTAGGTTCAGTTTTCACAACTTAACAAAAATTTCAAAGTCGTGCTCTTGAAAGAGTAGCAACCATCTGCATATTATTCACCCTAACACTGGCTTATTGACCAGGCACTTTAGAGTTGAATGGTCAGTGTACATGCAGAAGTGCGCACCCAACAAATAGTGCCTGAATTTTTGCAGTGCATACACCATAGCTAGACCTTCTGTTTCTGTGGTTGTATATTTCTTTTCGGCTGAAGACAAATTTCTGCTGGAAAAAGAAATAGGGTGATCAATGCCTCCCTAACCTGGCTGTGCTAGCACAACACCAAGTGCAATGGATGAGGCATCAACATGTACATGGAATTGTTTGCTCCAATACGGAAAGACTAGGATAGGTGCAATTACCATTTTCTCCTTTAATGTATCCAATCCTTTGTGACAGTCATCGATCCATAAGAACTTCACTTCTTTCTTCAAAATTTTCTCCATCGGTGCAGTTATTTATGCATAAACCTTGATGAACTTTATGTAGTATCTTGTATGTCCCAGCATAGTGTGAAGTTTCTTTACTAAATTTGGTGCTGGTAGATTCACAATAATTGCGATCTTCGCAGGATCAACCATCAGACCGTGTTTACAGACAATGTGTCCCAACAAAATTCCATAGGGCACAAAAAATATTCTTTTCTTTAGGTTCAGGGAGATATGATGTTGTCTACACTTTTCCAGCATCATTCTTAGGTTTTCATAATGGTTCTTTAGTAAACCAAATATAGTCCAATCATCAAAGTATACTTCTAGGAACTTATGAATAAAATCCTTGAGGGAAGCAACAACAACTCTTGAAAATATAGCAGGTGCATTTTTTAAACCAATTGGCATAACTATGTATTGGAATGATCCCCATTCAATAGCAAATATAGTCTTATGTCTGTCTGCTAAGTCAATTATGATCTGATGGTATCCATAGAATCCATCAGTGAAGGAGTAGACCTCATTTCCTCCAACATTGTCTAGCACTTCATCTATGAATGGAGTAGGAAATGGGTCGTGTAAGGAAGCATCATTCAACTTTCTGAGGTCTATGCAGATTCTGATTTCCCCTTTTGTTTTCTTATAATGGATAACTATAGGGCTTATCCGTTAGGATTCTTACACAGGCTAGATTATCCCTGCATCAAGCATTTTATCGAGCTCAGCCTTAACTCTTTCCTTGTATCTAGGGTTCAGTCGATAAGGTATTTGCTTGATGGGATTCATGCCTATATTGAGAGGTATATTCATGACTCCCAGGTCACCCAAAATGCCTTTCATTAAAGAGAACTTTCTTGGAAGTAAATCCTCATACTCACGCAGAAGGTCTGCGATCTGCACGACCATTTCTTCATCCCGGTAATCTCTGATAGACGCGAACTTTGGTTCTTCACTTGTGCCAATGTTAACTTTTCTTGTTTTGACAGGGCTGCTCAGATCTGGAATTTCTAATGGACGTCCCTCTACCTCGCGCGTTCCCTCTGACTCAGGTATATTGATATTTCCCGGATTCTCATCATCGCTTTCCTCCTCCTCTTCTTTATCTGCGGTGAAGTTATAACATTCAAGGGCATGCTTGATCTGTCTTGTTCATTCCGGTTGCTGATAAACAAGTGTCTGTATGTCTTTGAATATCTTCTCTTTGATAATCTATAGAGCCTCATTTATGCTTGGATAGTCATCTTTGACGTTGAAAGTTCTTTGGATATTTGCAATCATGATAGACCAATCTATTGTTCATCTGCAAAGCTCTGTGTCTGTATGCCATTTCTTTGGGACCTGCTCTAATGTGTGGACAAACAGATGGACCCTCTCTGTTTGAGGTCTACATTCCCATGTTTTTGAGCAAATCTCTATGTGATCTCTTGGATTTGTTTGTCCATTATACTTTACTATTGTCAGCACAACTTTCTCTATGAATCTAAGTTCCATCATGTGCTTGCATTGTTCCCATGTATTTAGATTGTCCTTATGTGCGGCCCACCATCTAGTAGGTGTAGCGTGTAGTGCTGAATCTAATGCCGACAGCTTCTATTCATCTGGAATTATAGTATATTCTTGAAAAACTATATGAATGCTACTTAAGCCATCATAGGTAGGGATTGGACTTACCTCTAATCCAACCCAACGTAGTGATTTTGTGATCTACGCACATCGCCTAGTAGATACTTCGTGCATTCTGCTTTGCCATTTATCGAATCCTGCATCGGAGTCTCATATGCAAGAGCTGTCGCAGCGCCAACTCAACATTCCATCAGCCGTAGGATTGATGTAGTCGGCCTGATTCACAGTCATCTTGTAGATGCGATCAAGGTCTTGCGCTTTGCATTGTTCTTGTATTGGTTCACTATATCTTGGTCCTTGTGAAGGATCCAAGGGTGCGATGACCCTAATATCCTATCCTTCGAGGATCATATTTTTGGTTTTTAGATTAATAATTGTGCGGTTATCCATCACCCATTCTATCCCCAGTAATGCAGGATATGGGTTATTGTCGTCGATGATCTCAAGAACCTCGAAGTCTTTTGAACTTCTTACTCCATCAATTGTCCATAAGTACATTCAAGAGTCTTCCAAAGGGAATAAATTTCTGCTGATTAGATAGTCTTAGTTGGATATGTGACTATGATAAACTTGGTTTCCCCATCTGTTCCCATGTCTTCTTGGTCAAGACATTCACTTCTGATCCCAAGTCAAGGATGATTTGGTCGATTTCATATTCTCCAATCCATGCACTGAGCCTCATTTCTTGGCCTATTCTCTTATGAATTTTTATATGGTGAACTGCGCTATGAACAGTACTTGTACAACTGCGTTTTTCATAGTGGTTTAGTATTTTTTGCAATTCCAGTAAGGCATCTTCGTTTTTCAGTAGCTTCATGTAGCTCCGTAGGAACTGCGCAATAGAAGTTCATGTTTCTACTGCGGTACATGTTTTATCATATCCTACTGGCATATCCTTCATATGAGTTGTTTCACTTTGCAGTTTAATTCTTGGTGTCACATGTTCTGATTCTATGAAGGTGTCCCTTGCTTCTGCGAAAAATTCTTTGTTTCTGTCCAGATTGAAAGCAGGTGCTTTCCCAGTTGCTTTTCTGAACTAGACCCCTTCAGCAGGTGTCTCCTTAGCTTGGTGGAATTTATACGTCGAGGCTTCTGGTTCTTTATCTCTTCTTGTTATAGCCCCACTTTGCGTCACAACATTAATATTTGGATCTCATGTTCTTTTCTCTGTTGCAATCATCTGAACGTTTGGGTTCTGCCCTTCTTGTTTCCTCTCTTGTATCTTTGCTTGCAACAAAGGGCATGCATTAATGACCTGATCAAAAGACTTACAGTATTTATAGGTAGTACAAGCATTGGTACAGTCTCTAGATAACTGACTAGGCTGACCACAGTTATAGCATATTACCTGACCTCTTCCTCTTCCTTGGCCAGTGTTTCTTCCTCTTCTACGGAATCCACCATGCCCTCTATATGCACCTTGATCATACTGCTCATTATCATTGTGCTGTGGTGTTTCTTCTTGAACTCTGTAGACATCATGCTTTCTCTCTATCATGAGTTCATATGCTCTGCAGTTGGAATCATCATGGCCAACTGATTTACAAAATGTGCAGTATAAGTTATTTAGTGCTCGCACGTACTTCTAAATTAAGTAGAAATATTTTGGTCGATGTCCTCTGCACCGACAAATTTCACACCATGGTCCTTGTTGCTAATGTAGTGGATTTGTTGCTCCACTATCGATGTAATCTTTAAATACTAGACAGAGTTCTTTAGGGTGTCCTTCTACTTTACATTTTGTACACTAGACTTCTTCTCTGATTTCTTTTCCTTTCTTGATGTATTGTAATTCTAAGGTTAAGGCTGCTAGTTGGTTTTGTATCTGGACCATTCCTTGGCTAGTCTCTCCTATTGGCGAAGCCTCTAGTTTCATCGCGATCTCTAGAGATTTTGTTTACGAAGCAACCTTCTGTTTCATCAATGGCCGCCTAATGCGTGGCAACAATGCAACTATGAACCTTTCTTGGTGTTGTTGTGGTGCAATTTGAAAGCTTACTTGGTCTAACAATGCTTTGAATTTCTGGTCAAATTCCCATACTGACCCAGACATTTTCTTCTTGATCTCTTTTAGTTTTGTGATACATTGTGACTCTAAATTAGGTTTTTTGAATTCTCTTAAGAGGGAAACCTTGATATCTGCTAGAGTTATATTTTGTCTAGTAGAATACTTCATAAACCAATTCAAGGCTCTGTCCCTGGATGTAGTGATGAGCTGTGCTTGCTTAACAACATCATCCTGGACTTGCTTAACATTCCACATGGATTCACACAGAAACCAATGTTGCTCAACGTCTTCTAGACCCATTCCTTTGAATATCGGCAATTTTATATTGTCTGTCATTCTCCTTCTAGGAGGTGCAGTGTTCTATGCAGTGTTAGGGATACTACTGTGCATAATGTTCTGAGTACCCACTCCCGTGGTGTTACTACTACTAACGTTCTTTGGATTAGCAGTATTGTCGACTAGCGAATTCTATGGAGTGATAGGTTGATAGGTAGCTACTGGAGGTTCTGTCTGGCTATCAGTCTCAACTTGTAACTCAGTGTCTATGCGAACTTCATGTTCACTAGACCTCTTTTCTACACTAGACTTATATCTTTTACCACTTCATAGTGTATGAATGTGTTCTTCTGTATCACTACCATTAGCTTTGAACAATATAGACTCAAAACAACTAGGTATCTTAATGCATTCTTAAAACACCTTTCTATGCTAACAACATTTTAATGTATAGGTTTAGATTGTTCAGGTACTTACCTTTGAATCCTTTAAAGAACTCTGCTTCTGTTGCGGTGTAGGATTTCAGCATGTCCACAACAAATTCTATCACGTAGCCTTCTTATATGTTATCCAACCAAAATTCTACTGCCCTTAAGATCGGACTATCCACCACTTTAAGCCTTTGAATCAGTTCTGGAGTCCATGCCGTGGGTTCTCCTCCTTGATAGCAATTTTTCTGTTCTGCTAACCTTTATAACCATTGATATAGTTCATTGCTAAAAAATGCGAAGAAAAATTCATAAATGTCCGCCCACATGTACTTCTGCAACCATTCTATGTCAAAGAAACGTGGATGTTTGTTCTCTTTTCTTGCAAAAATCTTTCTCTGTATTGTCTATCCAGTTCTGTATTTTTGTCCTCTTGGGATTCCAATATTTAGAACACATCACTGGTTCAAGCATGGCAACAGAACCATTTGTTGGCTCGAATATTATTCTTTAACTTTTAAATATAGACCCAGGTTCTGCGTGATTCAGGGAACCAACAAAAACCCCTTTTGATCGATCCTTTTGGCAACAGTCTACGAGCAGACTGAGGTCTCACCTGAGGCAAAGTTATGGGGAGGTTGATGAATCAAGTTTCCACAACCAGGTGATGCACGGTTCAACATAATGGGATATTGTGCGAAGTTCACCTACTTCACAGTTGTTACTTATACGGTAGTAGGGAACGCGCGGCTTGGAATAGCTACTTGACGGCAGGACAACGCAACTGAAGATTGTGCTACCTCTTTAACAATCATACAACCTCGACAGAATTTACTTAGTTTATATTATGCACTCAATAAGCATATTAAGCTGTATACTTTGGTACTTATGCAATATGATGAACTACAATGCAACTATCCACTTCCGGTGCTGCGCTTCAAGGAATTACACTATAAAGACTTCGCTGATTTAAGTGGTTACCCGATTATCTCATGCATCTGTTATGTTCAGAAATACTTGTGCATTCAACATTCACTCATCTATATTCAATACTTAACATATTATTCCCATCATTCATTCTTATGGAGAATACACATGAAAGCAAAGATACACATACTCATAAGCAAGAACTTAACCATTTAACCAAAAGCAAACACATATTGAATCACATAACACAGGATTTAACGTGGTTCACCCCCACGATGGAAGCTACGTCCACATGAACTGTTGTTTATTATAAATGGGAAGGGTTCAACAGTTCCAGTCTGCGCACACAGCTGCAGACTCTCTTCTTTCTTCAGTAGGTCTCTGTGCACGCAGCTGTAGAGCCTCTTTACAATAGGCTCTCAACAAAGATCAATATTCAACAATAATCAACTATTCATGATTAACCCTTTCCCTTACAAAAGATGCCCTTTATATAGATCGTGCCCTTAGGTCACATATTTGCATTCATGGTGGGATAAGCAAACCCTAAGGTACCCAAAATGGTGCGGTTACCCCGCTAACCAAAATATGTTATGCTATGATAGTGACTTCATCGTCGTGGCCATCCTTCTGCACTGTCTCTGGATTCTGGAATCTTCTGACTGCTCGTGGTCATGTCACTTTTAGCCCCTCTACCAAATGCATGCCGACGGGTCTCTCTCATCCCGTCATTCCTTCTCTAACGGTTTCGTACATCCGATCCGCTTAGTGTTGCCTTTGCTCGTGAGACCGGTCGCTTTCTTTCTTCGCCACTCCTTACCCGCCTCCTGGGAATCTCGGAGTATTTTCCCCAAAATAGATCGCCGATAGATCCTACTAGAACTTATACCATTTTCCTTCCAAAATTCTGCCCTGCTGGATCTTCGCAGAGCTGGCACTTCGCAGCGTTGTAACTTCTACTTTGCCAATGCCACGTTGCGGTGTAACTTCGCAGCTCTAAACCTGACTTGTCAAAAATGACTGAACTTCGGCCACGCCCAATGGTGAGGGATGGTCACTCATTAAACATAAGGGATGGATGCACTAACAAACTGTGTCACCATAATACATTCACATAAATGGTTCATTAAATGTCAAACACCTTGTTTAAAGATATGCCCATGTAGACTGAAGACACATACTATGTATAAATGATAGGAAGGAGAGAAACACACACTATCCATCCATTCATCCCAATACTCATGACTAATATACATCGTCCAATGCACAAACCTAAAGGAGGGAAGCGTACAACCTCAATCTTTCTCCAAGAATGCATATCTTCACATGCATCTTCCAAATACCAGATAGGACCTCCAATTGATAAACAAGCCTATGCATGCTCACAAAAAAGTAGAACACTCAACGTTGGATTGGATTTGGAATGCCAACTTGGCATCTATCGATTTTTTTCTTCTTATTGTTACTTGCAATCAAAATTAGAAATTCAACTATTAAATTTAAATAGTCACTTTATGGAAACCATAGGTCCTAATCCTTAGAGAAAAATGAATGGTGGGGAATATAGAGTTGTTGGTATTCTTGAATTTCTTAGGAGAATGGAAGTATGAAAGAAATCCACAAATGAACAACAAATAATGGAAAATATCACACCATCAAAATAAACCTAGGTAGTAATTCAATATAGAGATCAAGGGCTTCCAATAACCCACATGTACCAAATTTAATGGAGAATTTAACATCCACGCCATACAAATTTCATCATAGCAATCCATGAATGCATTTGTATATAAACTTCAATCACATGGGAATAAAATCACACACATAATTAAGACAAAAATTTTACCTTGGAAACCTAGTGAGAAAAACCAACCTCAAATGATTCCTTAGTTCTCATTTTGACAATATCAAGTTATAATGAAGTTTATGACTATGTCATCCTCACATCTTGGCTAGCAAAAGAAAAAATCCCTTTGAAAGTCAAGTTACAAGAAGATATAGGAGAGATGGGGGAAGGGATGGACGGGTAATGGGAAATCCAACAGACTAACCTTTCATTTTCCATTCATCATTTTCTCTCATATTTTTTTTTGTTTATTTAATTCTTTGTTTTTCCTCTCTTTTGTCTCATTTGATCTTCAACATTTTCATTTTCCTTTATGTTTTTGTTTAACCTTCATTAATTGTTGAATTGTACTTGTATGTATTATGTCTTACAACCATTGACTTATTTATATGTCATAGGCTAGTTGGTATTAGGTCTCAAAGTGACTCTTACATGAAAGCACAAAATGCATGTTGAAAAACCTTTTCCAATTAAGCAGATATCTAACCACTAAACATCCTTATTGTTAACTAATGACGACGTATAAAAATTACTGCAATGAAAAACCAAACCTTTCATGATTAAGGAAATAGTTTACCACTCAAAAAAGCCTTATTGTTAACTAGTGCTGGAATATCAAAAAGAAAACTAATACATATATGGTTGTCTTATTCATTTCCCTTTTATTCAAGAGTTGTTATATCGTAAACATATATAGAAATAACTTATAATTAAATAATTGGATAACTGAAATATAGAACAATAACTTATATGACAAAATTGATCATTAACCTATTAAGAATCCATTTATTTACTCAACCATGTATAATACAATCACATGAATGTCAAGAACGTACACTTATAAAAGGAACACAATAGTCGAGAGGAAACCCATTGCAAAGGAGGTAGAGTACATATCTTCAAATTTATAGGTCCACATCCAATGAAGGTGAACACTAAGAATATATCATAATAACAATCTACATAAGGCTCCAACTTAACTCTCTTGTCACTACAACTCCAAAACACCGACCTTTCCTTATGAAACACACTATTATGCGAGTAGCATTCCACATACTTATTGACCTAAACCCTTAAAAACACAATATGATCCCAATTAATCCAAAACTTTATCAACACAATATGATCCCAATTAATCCAAACCATTATCACCACAACATCAAACTTAAGATTTGCAATAAATAACATCACCATCTCATCCCCTTCATCATTCAAACCATGTAATTTCCAACCCAACATGAAACTTAACATTTTCCAATAAATAACATCACCATCTTATCTACTGTACCATTCAAACCACATTGAACCTTGTAATACATGAACCATGGTATATTCAAGAGTTCCAAAAACATACATGTGACAATATCTTATGACATACAACATCATGCATGAACGAGGGTATGTTCAAGAGTACCAAAAACATAGATGTGAAAATATCTGATGACATAGATCATAATGCATATCGTGCTGTCCAAACTTTTGCAATCCCACCACTATATCCCATGCATATGTATCAAAATGAATGTTAAACACCTTGATATTTGAAAACCCCTCCGCTTCGAGACAAATGAATTCAATAATTTACTTTAATTTAGAAATGAAAAAGAGTTATATTACTCACATTTATATGCATCAAGTTTCCTTTTTAGAGAAGAAACTTTCCCTCAACCAATTTTGAATTCAAGTAAAAGTCTATCACTAGGCTGTATGTTTTTTTCAATTTTTGGGATTCAACTTTGTAAAAAATGTATATGTATGGTTTTTGTCTAATTGGTAAATCAACAAAATTCCTTTTCCGACCAGATTAGCTTATTCTTGACCTCTACCTGTCTCACGACATGCTTCTCTATTTGGGATACCGTTTGCAATTATACATTTAGCCACCACCGATGGAGACATTGCACGTGACATTTGTCGTCATATTTAATAACGTTGACTAAGTTTTTGAGATTGGAAGCTCACATCTGCTTTCTACCATGTTTTTTTGGATGTGAGCAGAAGAAGAAGGGCAGTTGTGCCTAAGAATGACAGTTGGGAACTTTAGCCGCCCTGTAAAACTCAAGTTCTTATGGGAACTTGAGCCGCCCTCGTCTCAACATCATTTGTTTTCAATTATTGGAATACGGACATGAAGTCATTAACATGGAAGATTTTTCAATTGTTAACGTGCAAACACATTGTCGGCACATTTGGCTGACCTTTGCTCGTCATCACCTTCGTCCGGTCAGTAGCCACTAGCCAGGCTTTACTAATTGCATCTCGAATCTCTAATAGGATCACGAGATCCACGTTATTTGGAAAACTGTTACAGAATTTTTATCAGCCTGTGCTAAATATATTCCCATCTTATATATATATAGCAATTAAGAAGTGGTCTCTGAAAGAGAGAATTCTATGTGAGCTCCTGGTTGAGTGTTTCTTGGATCGATTAGGTCATAGATCATGGGTAGATCTCCTTGTTGTTCAAAATATGATGATCAGAGTCTCAATCGCGGGGCTTGGACTGCTAGCGAGGACAAGATTTTGAGTGAATACATTACAACTCATGGAGACGGTGGATGGAAATCTCTGCCCAAGAGAGCAGGTGAGCCTTTTGACCTAATCTGTATTGGTGGACTAATCTGTAAAAAATAGATTAGGGCGCAGTCGTATACGTGGTTTGATTTACTAAAAATCGATACATCACTCTGGGTTTTGAGAATAAATTGTCCTTTAATGAAAAGCTTTGAAACTAATATATGGAGCTTGAGCTGAAGAAATTTGTTTTTGCAGGTCTCAAACGATGTGGGAAAAGTTGTAGATTGGGTTGGTTGAACTATCTTCGTCCAGATATTAAGCGCGGAAATATTTCCCCCGAGGAAGACGAGCTTCTCGTCAGATTACATCGTCTTCTTGGCAATCGGTATGACAGTCAACATTTTTTACAATCTGGCCATGCTCAAGTTAGTTTGATATAGGATGTTCAAACTAAAATTGCTAGAATGATTTTATAGTCTATGCTATATTACTTTTTATATTATCCGAGTAGTGTGATATAGAGTAGTTGAATAACCATTAATATTAATGTAGTCATTAATATCACATAACAATGTGCAGATGGTCGTTGATAGCAGGGCGGCTACCTGGTCGAACAGACAATGAAATAAAGAATTACTGGAATACCCAGTTGAGCAAGAGGGTCCAGATGGGTGAATTTGAGCCTAAATTTCAGAACATCTTCAAAAGAAGGCAAATTATTTCTTCCTCTAAGAAAGACGTCGTAGATAAAGATAACTATACCTCTCAAAGTCTACCCTTGGAAACAAGTGCAGTCAGATACTCTGGAAGGGCAGTAGTAGACGGAAACAATAATGATAGTTATAGTTATGATCATGCACAGGATACCCATGATGGCATTAATCAAGAAGAAGGCTTGAAAGCAGCAGATCATGCTGCGGAAATAGATACCTCCAAATCATGGTACCAATTACTGTTAGAGGATTGCATGGAAGATTATCAACACGATCGAATTGAAGTGTTCCATGGCCTTGAACCAAACAGCAAGTTAAACACCGGCAATGGAACAGATGATCATCCCCAGTTCCCGTCCCCTTCTCTCAGTCAAAGTATAATATTGCAGGAAAATAATTCTTCTTCTTCTTATTGTAATTTGATTAATCAGGACTTCCCACATTCTAAGGATTTTAACTCTTCATATTTTGATAGTTTCTTAGATTTGGGCGAGCTGTCCATCCTACTTCTATAGATTATACCAGGTAATGGGATTGAGGTAGTGCGATGAGAATAAATTGGTTTATGAAAGGCATATTGACCACACCATTACTATATTTGGTAAATACGTACTTGTTGTAATGAAGTATTTTGTCCTTTACAGTTGGTTCTTGGTGTAAAAGCACTTTAGAGTTTTGTATTATATGCAGTCATGTGAATATTTTATTCTGCCAATATCTCTACAGTAGCGTAATATGTCACATGAAAATGACAAAAGGAGAGAATTTACAGGATCACATGGAACTGAACGAGCCTTAAAAACGTGCAGATCATAATCCATCACAGCGGTTTAACATGAAAATGACAAAAGGAGAGAATTTACAGGATCACATGGAACTGAACGAGCCTTAAAAACGTGCAGATCATAATCCATCACAGCGGTTTAAGGAAATGTTTATGGTGAAGCAACAATCACGGCCCTAGATTTGTATGGCCTTTGTCGTTTTTCCATATTGACGAAAGTCGTTTTTCCATATTGACGAAAACCATGTGTTTTGCTGGCATAATCTTGAGACTGATTTTCTGTCTTTAAAAATAGAGAATATCAATAAAACTAAGCAGTATTATAAACATGTTATAATTTCCAATATGTTTCGATTATATTTTTTAGATTTTTGTGTTAGAAATTAAGTAAATAATTTTAAAACTATATTATTAGTTATTATTATAAGATTTCAGTGCACTATGAACCAAGTGCACTATGAACGAGCATAGATCCATTTTAAGACCATAAAAGGGTTTTTGCACCTCAAGTGATTTTATCAGTCTCATTCTCTTTATTTTGATTTATTAATATAAAATTATTACAAAACTAATATTTAAGTCATTTTTATATTATCAATTTAAAAATACATTTAATGTGATATATTTTAGGTTATAATCATTCAAACACCAACTATTCCAATTTGGATATCTTACAAATAGGCCAAAGATACATTAATTAATGGATTATGAAGTAAAATAGATATTCACCCAAAACTAATATCTAACAACTAACTATTCCAATTTGGAATCATGTTGTAAATGCTAACACATAAATACTACAAATAAGAAAAAATTTAATTAATTAATTAATTATGAATTAAAATAGTTATTTACCCAAATTTAATTGTTCAAGTGTCAACTATTTGATGTTGAAAATTATAACATATAAATCCTATAAATACACAAAAGTTGCATTGATTAATTAAATGTGAAGTAAGTTGCTTTCAATTTACCGAATTATTGGTTATTTGTAATTATCACAAAACTAATATCTTACTTGTTGTTCTATTATTAACTTAACAATACATAATCCAATATATTCATCCACGTGCCAACTATTCCAATTTGGGACACTAAACATTAACACATAAACCCTACAAATATGCAAAAATTGTGAGTATTCATTGATTACGAAATAAAATAGTTATTTGGAAATTGAAATTGAAATTCAATGTATATTTATATAAATGTATTTTACAATCTAGTCAATTTAAATTTGGAGCCCACATGTCATATAGTGGCACATCTCATCTACATTGGGTTGTAGAAAGGCCCTCTTGACCCAATTATGATTTTTACATTATTTGATTAAAAATTAAATAAATATTTAAAATATATCATTTACTAATCTTATAAGATTTCAATGCAATAGTTATATTCCAGAGTGGAACTCTATATATGTATAGCACATGCCCTAGTTCATGCAATCTATAGTCTATCTAGGGTTTATATACAAGATAGGGTTTGTGCAAGCTAGGTTTTATATACAAGATAGGGTTTATATCTACATTGATAAGCTACATAAGTTCCCAACCATCACTAGGCATACCTTGGGCATTGCTTCTCTATGATATGTATAAGGACAATGATGCACATTGTTTTTCATTCAATTACTAGGATGTCGCTAGCTAACTCCACTCACAGTCACAATGGGCACACGTATTTCCCAATCCTATGGTGGGGCATCCAGTCTCCATTTCTTAAACCTCCAAAGATCAAGTGCCTCCCTAGTTATCGAATCAAGGGCCCCATAAAATTTCGCCAATAACTACTCAAGGTGTTGAATTTTACTATGAAACTTTCATCCTTGCATTGTGACGTATACAAATTAGTTGGATCTTATTAGAATGACATTTTATGATCAAAATATCATTGATAATACAAAATGATTGAAATAATATTCATTATGTCTCTTCTAAATCTAGAGTGACACTTTAACCTAAAAAAACATTCGTGTCAAGAAAACACAATGGTAGAGGGATGTTGGCCCCTTCATAAGGAAACATTCCAAGTGAAGGGGTTGGGGAGATATTTTTCATATTTTTTACCCCAATGATGATAGCATAGGTTTTGCACACGTAGGTATGATTGACAATTCCTTATTTATTGGTATATTATCAAATATTAAACATTGGCGGAAATAATTATTTTTACAGTTCTGACATGGGTTCCAAATTCTATGAAGATGATCAAGTTGTTAAAAAAACAAGATCGCAGAGCAATAACAATAAATAGAAATGAAAATATAATCACATAGACACATTACAAGAGAGACACCAATATATCGTGGTTCACCCAAGATGGGCTACGTCCACACTGAAATTTCCAGTCCTTATTATTATACCATCCATCAAATGAAGTGATACAACCTGCAGCACATCCGCTGCACTTCCTCTTCACTATCTCACAGTCTCTCTTCACGATCTTAGAGATCTTTACAATGCATAATACCTAATACATATTACCCTATCCGTATTACAATGTCTTTATTTTATAGGGGAAATACAATGGGAAAATACCATGGGATACCCAAAAACATGGGTCCGCAAAACTGTTGGCCAACAAACATCCCAAAAAACAATTTCTCAGGGGCTTCACCCCCAAACTCCAAGGTTGGGGAACGAGTGTACAATCCTTTTGCATATCATATAAAGATGGGGTACACGGCTGAGACAATATCATCTATGAGACTGGAAGATTTGGCTCCAAAACCAACACAAGTGAGTATGTTGTGTTAGAGTTGAAACACAATTTTTTTTCAATTGACCATCCAACAAAGACTTTGAGAATAGTCACTTATAGTCCATGGTTGACTCTTAGTGCGTGTGACTATCTTACACCATCTAGATTTATTTATATGACCTTATGTATTGTATAATATCCTTAAGATCAATGACTATATGAGGCCACTAGAGATCAAAATTTATCTATTTCATCATAGACAAAGGAAATCATATCAAAATCCATTCAAACTCAACCATCTGTATTAAAAGCATAATATTGTTTATTAGGAAACTAGACACAACAAAAGACAACAAGAAACAACAAGATGAAAATAGAGACAACATGCATATAAATCACATAAGTGAAAATCCATGTGCATCCAAGCTACAAAACTCGTCCAAACAAATAAATTTTCTAGAAAATAGTGGAACATGGTTTCCAATGTACATATAATGGCAACTAGTGCCCTATAAAAATTATGGCAATTTGTTCCCTAAATCCAAATACATGGAAACATGTGTCCTAGATACAAAATACATGGCAACTTGTGCCCAAAAATGCCACATTGTTCCCAATATGCATAACATGGTCTCTAAATCATCCTTCCCACCCTCGGAACTCCTAGGCGCATCTCCAAAATTAATATTCCTCTTCTTGGAGCTAGGGAAATCTCGGGTCTTCTTCCTCTAGGAGTAGACCGTCTCTCAAGGCTATGAAACAAATGATATAAGATATCATCATTTTCAAGCATTTGTAACAGTTAACAAATTTATAAAATGAACTTAGAATTCAAATCTTAAATATCTCACCAATGATGGTAATGGGATACGTGAGGCAGGTGTCCTCCTCGATCTAGTGAGCCTATCAGCAATGTCATCCTGCAACATTTACGACAATCATATCATTGAAAAAAATAGTTGCTTAAAATATTTTTTTGTTAATGCTTCACAATATTTTCATAAATTAATTTAATTATCACCATCAACACCTCAGGAAATGGATATGGTTGGGCTTCAGGGCTAGCAGGTGGAGCAATTGGATGAACAACGTGCTCCGATGCAGTCATGGGGGGGAGGAATGTAGTTGCAACAACTACATGTGAAAGCAATGTAGATGTATGAATGGAGCCTGCAAGAGTATTTGACACAATAGTGGTGGGAAATGAAAAAGGTAGAGTGGAAGAGGGCATGGTGGTATGGGGTGGACGAGGATGTCGCGGACGATAAGCCCATGCCGGTTGTAAGATAGAGATGATCCACCTAGAAGGGATAAATGGGATACCAAGGGATGGTGGATGGGAGGAAAGTCCTGAAAAGAGGGAGGAGGATGGATCCAAGTGGGGTGTGGATGAATAGGAGAGTCTAGATGGAAGGGGGGGCGTGAACGAATGGGGGAGGCTGGATGGAGGAGGGAGGATGTACGAAGGGGGTAGTATGGATGAGGGGGGAGTATGGATGGAGGGGTAGGATGGATGGAAGGGCGGGGGTGGATGGAGGGGGTTGGTCATCATAGTTTGTACATATGTGTGGAAACCAAAATGCATGCACATTATGAACATATTAAATAAGTATTTATTTAAACAATCACAATATTAAAAGATATTCATTAAAGACCACTTTAAATACATTGTAGGAACTATCATCATGTATGTAATAAATATAAATAAATAAATAATTGAAATGACATAAGCAAGTAATAAAAATGATGCAAAATTAAACTTAAAAATTGCAGTAATAATATTGTGTGAGGTACTAAAATACCTCCGTGTGAGGTGCCACAATTTTAGTTGCAGCCTGCCATTGCTGCATCCAAGTTGGGAGATCCTATGTTCTCCCATGATGGTGTCTCGGCTCTAAATAACTGTACATTTAAATAACAATTTAATTCATACACAAATACTTTAAAATTACTTTACAAATTCTCAAGTGATGATTGAAAACACATTAAAAAAGTTCTAACATGCTCCATATAGCATCCTTTGATCGGGTTAGGGAAAGTGTGTCCTCAATGGGGACAAAAATGTGGCATCATTCCCGTCGAACTGGAAGGCCCATCCTGACTACCACCAGTCACTGGTCTCTCCCGACTCTATCATGAAGGCCCTGCACCTGAGTCTCTCTTAGGGTCAACCTATCTCTCCACTATAGTTGTTGCTACAAACACACTGTATCTAAGGATTCTTCATGCAATGCTCCTCATCATCGCCTCCATCTAATAAAGTATGTGGGGTAATTGAGGTCGTTGGGGAAGGGGGTTAGGCTAATGCCTAGGAGCTAGTGGCCCTCTCAGTGGGTTCCTCTTGGAAGCATGTTGATCTTGGGGCATAGCCAAGCCCAACACCCTGGAACTTGATAATGTCAAAATAGTTGACATGTAAATTGAGCACAAACTTATCCCAGAGTTGTCGAAGGAAGTATTGTGGAACCTACCTATTATTACAGGGATTTCTATGGTAAACCATAAACCAACTCAACATCTAGTTGTCCTCTCATGGTTGGAAATGACACATGGATTTTTAATATCTGGTGGTTGTGTTCTTGGATCAGTGAACATACTATATAATTGGTCCTTGGTAATATTTAATGCTCTTATCTCTTCCTTAGAAATGTTGGTGGAATAGTACTCTCGCATCTTAGCTCTACATTCATTCATGTCTGTCAACTGGCAATGTGCATGGTTAAGGGAATCAATTGAGCTCTCAATTGAGATGGAAAGTGAAAATCGATATGGTTCTGCTGTGTTTCTTAATTCTCGGGTGTACTGTCTCATTTTGTTTAGGTAATGGATCAACTCATCATGTTCCAAATTTTGTTGGGGGTTTTGATTGGGTCCAATATTTATATTTTCTTGTGTTTCTTAGGTTCCTCCTAAATCCATGTTAATATTTTCTTCATTCATTGCATAGGGGTATCCGCATGAAGCTGGTACCCAAAAATGTTGCAATGACAATGCATGAGCGTAAAAAAAACAAAGACGCCCACGTGCCTCTAAACATGCATATGCGCTACTTCTTCGGCAATGTCGATCGTCCACGTTGGTGAGTTGACATGGATAAAATAAGCATGCACGTGTATATGTATAACCATATCAACAGATGCTCACACGCATTATTAACATATACACAAAAATAGGCACGCACACGCAAAAAACATGCAAGTGTGCTCCTGTGTTCTTATATAAAAAAACATAGTCCGCGTGTTTGTTATCAGAATAAAAAACCCGTGAGGGAGGATTGGAGGAGTTGGAGCCACACAAGCATTTTTGGAGAACCCAATACCTACCACTCAACATCAAACTCAACCTCCACTCCATTAATGCTAGTGCCTCCAGGTAGGTGCTCAACCATTCCTTTTTTTGTTGTTTTTTTTGTTGTTTTTTGTTGCTTTTTTGTTTTTCAATACAATTTTAAATTAAAAAAAATTACAATCAATTAAAAAACCAACAAATTTTCCATGGAGATAAATTACACCTAACAAAATGAGAAACACACCACAACTATCAGAGGAAACCATCGAAACCGAACCGTCGGACGATAACATTAACATTGGAATGGACAATGAACCTGATGATGAACCATTTGAAAACCTCGAGGATGAATTACATCAAGATTTAAACCAATTAAGGGTCTTAAGTGATGATTTGAAGAGCACCAAGGAACCCTATAAGGTTTCCCTAGATACATCATTGCAAAACATCATTGAATCTATCAACATTTCCCATTGGGAGATCACTAATATGAGCCAATATAGGGCTCGAATGAGGGAGCACTATTCCACCGGGATATCAAAAGAACAAAATAAAGACCTCAACATCACAAAAGCACAATTGTACAACAAATTCATAGATCCGAGGACAAGGAAGCCTCTAGATGTGTGAGGAAGAGACGAGTTTTTTCTTGTCCCCAATTTTGGTTCATCCAGTAGCATGGGTGAAAGGGGACAAGATCAACCCCTAAGGGAATTAAATTGTATTAATTCTATTTGGTTAGAATTAATTTTAGCCTAAGTCTCACAAATTGGAAAATTTATTTATTAAAGTTAATTTTGATAAATAAAATTAATGGATAATGAGCAAGTGGCCCAAGAGGGCTCCCATGTGGAAAACATTGCCAAAATGGATTAAGGGGTGAAGATATGGAAAAAAGATGAAGAGAAGGAAGGTGGAGATAAGGTTTCCAAATAATAATAAAAACAACTAGAAAAAGCTAAGGAGGGCGCACTTGCCAAAAAACAGTCCAGTTTCCCAAAAAGGAAACATCCTGAATGGTGTACTTTCCATTTTAATTCCCAGTTCACAAGGAAAGCAAGTGCTAATGAAAGAAGGAAACATCTAAGGTCAAGGAGGGCACATTTTCTAAAGGAGAAAGCTTGTAAGGAAAAAATAAGGAAAGTATGTCCACTCATGGGTGACCTATTCTCACAGGTCACAAAGCCAAGTAACTTGCTCAGCAAGTCATCCTAAAGTTTATAAAAGAATCCAACCAACCAACTCCATTTCACAAATTTTGTCATTGTGAAGTTTGTATGAGATATTTGAAGCTCCTATAGGTTTGGTGATGTGCCCAAGCCACTCTATGCGTGATGTGCCCCATTCTCTCATTCTCTCATTCTCTCTCTCTCTCTCTCTAACAAGTATTGAAGACTATTGGACCGCCATTGAAGATATATTTGCAGCCACTGAAGATAATTTTGCAGCCATTAAAGTTATGATATCAATCTGGGGTCAAATTGCTTCAGAAGATTTTAAGAGTTCAAGAAGAATCCTTCTCATTATCCCCTCTC
Organism: Larix kaempferi; assembly: GCA_027924585.1. Taxonomy (NCBI): domain Eukaryota; kingdom Viridiplantae; phylum Streptophyta; class Pinopsida; order Pinales; family Pinaceae; genus Larix; species Larix kaempferi. The sequence continues at coordinate 9,383,968 of BSBM01000196.1, forward strand.
TTCTTTCCCATTCTTCAATATTGCAAGGTGTTGGTGGAAGGGTTGATCCATTGAAAGATTTCCAATGATCAATGGGATGAAGGATCTGATGTGTGATGGCCATATTCAGAAATTAAGTTGAAATTACAGCCATTCATTCAAATTCTATCATGGCCAAGACATTCTAGTTCGAGATTCCCCAAGGGTGTCATGTTTTGTACTAAAAAAGGTGAAGAACTGAGGGATTGAATCTTCTTTCCTTATGTCATTGGAGATGATGGTTTGCTGCTATTTTTCCAACCATCAAGGCTCTGTAATAAACATCTAAACTAAGTCCTAAAATATTTTCAACTTCTCATATGAATATGCCCCAAAGGCTCATGATGTAATAATGGCTTTCAGTCTTGTTTTTCTAGCTTATTTTGGAGTAGTTTCACCATTCAAGTACTGTACTTTCGAATGGTAGATGTATGTAGCTGATTAGATAATTTAGAATCTCTGATATAACTCTCCTAATCCATTACAAAAATATTTTCAGCCAGTTATATGTTTCAATGAAGGATTGGATAAACTTAGGGGGGTTTTGAAGGTTTTTATGGTATACAAGTTATCTGGAAATGTAATGAGGTGATGTAAAGTTTTATGCTCTGTATTTTAAATCAAATATGCTTTAATAGGTCCATTAAATACATAAGTAAATCTTACAGTGGTCAAATATAAGTTTAACTCCCCCCCCTATGCTCATCAAGCACTCTCGGAGGACTAGTTTTAGCATAAATTGCATTAAAAGAATTTTGTTGGTCAAAAACCAGTTCTGTCAGTTGCTTCTGCTCAACTAAATACCCTAAAACATATTCCAACCTTAAGGTACTGAATTTGGGATGGTTTTACCATGTTTTCGAAGTCAACCATTAAAACTAGCTGGACAGTCCAAGTCACAACAATTTTCCCCCAACTCTTCATCCAATGTTTAATTGCTTATTTTTTATTCCCATAGACCTCCATGAACATGAATATAAGTTTGTCAATCCTTCCCAACTCCCTGATCTAGTTTGTATATGCGAATGTACCCAGGAAGCATTGTGGTAGGCTTCAGCAGTAGCTGATGTCCAAAACATAGATGGTCTCTGTGCTTTGTACAAAGGATCCTAAAATTTTTCCTCTGTATAAGTTGCTACTTCACACTCTCCCATACAAATTCCAGAACCTAATATCATTCCTACCATCCTCATTCAGAGTTTCAGTCCCTGTCACTTACATCCTGCTCAGTTTGAGAAATGGCCTTAAAAATTACTAGCAAAATCTTGTTAAAAATTTGAGTAGAACTTAATATCTTGGTTAGATATTGGATAGGATATTACATTGGTATCAAAGCACTTTCCTTGGCTCAGCCCGTGGAAAGTAATTCTCATTGGAAAAGTATCTCAGCACTATCTTCAAGATTACAGATGTGGAATTAGTTCTAGTTATGGAAGATTTAGACTTTGAGTTGTATGAGGAAGAAGATTATTCTTATGAGGAGTATGATGAAGATTATGATGATAAGTATGAGGAATATTGCAGACAATATGAGGAAGAGAATTTCCAAGAAGCACCTTCCATTAGCATCTCCCCTGAGATCATGATTGATAAAACAGACTATGGTTATTCTGATAGCCATATTTAGGAAAAAGTTGCATGTTCTACAATCAAAGGTCAACCTTCTATGGAAGAGATAATAAAAGATATAAAAGTTGCATTGGATGCATGTGACTTCACAAGAATTTTTGGATCCTCTTCAAAAAGAACCTCCAAGAATATTTATCCTAAGACAACCAAGGAGAAGAAAGACCCAAAGACCAATCATGAGATTGTTCACAGAATGGGAGCAGAATCCACTACAAGCTTCTATGTTGAGGATTTCAAGATCACCTCAAAGGAGACTGGTAATCTTAATGATGGTGAGACATATGTTGGATCAGATCCAAAAGAAGAACCTAAATCATATCCAAAGTCACCACATGAGCTACATAGTGAAGCAAAAGATGACCACACATCAGTTGGATGTGAACCTAGAGAATGGGTGGTAGAACAAGGCACCATAGATCCACTGTTTGAAGGGAGAAGTATGATGAAAAGGTATGGACCGCAATCAGATGTTTGTACCCATGTTCCTTTTGGAAATAATCAGAATAAAATAAAATACATTGTCAATAATGTGTGCCATGATGTGGAGAAACTAGTTCCCCGTAATGAAGCATTTAATTCTCAATGCTTAGCTCCTCAAAAACCAATGACTGTGGGAACATCAGGAGACCCTCAAAGTGTGGAAGAAAGAGGGAATACCATGGTTAGATATCAGCATATTTGCAGCAGCCATGAGGATGATGAGTCACCAAATCCTTCTCCAGAAGGAGAGGAAAAAGATCCATGCAAAACTAAAGATCCAACAGTCAAACATTCGATTGATGGCAATGTGGAAGGTGAAATCACTCCCAATTTCTTCGTGGGTGATTTCAAGATAAGTGTAGAAGATATGGGGAATATTGATGATGGTATGACATATTTTGGATTAGATCCAAAAGAAGAACATCAATTAGATCTGAAATCATCATTGGAACTTCAGGCTGAGGTGGAAGACAAGCCCAAATCAGCTGGGTCTGAACCAAGGAATTTGGGAAAGAAGCATGCTGCCATAAAAACACACAAGGAGGAAATTTGGGCAGAAAGGTATGGTTGCAATTCTTATTTTTGCATGCCTTTGTTATAGCCCAAGATGGCAGCCACTTCCAGTGAGAATGATGGATTAGAAGATCCTTCTAGTGTTAGAATTCAAAATTGGGAGAAGGATGAATTGCAAGAAGCAGAAGAGGATGTTCACCAGCTAGAACTTCTCTCCTTGATTGGAACATTGAAAATGAGTGAGGAAAAAATCAAGGAGGCATTGAGAAACCTCCATGAACATAATGCTTTGATCTCTCACTGCTGTTGGAGAACTACATCAATGGAGGAGCAACCCTCTATTGAAATTTTTGTGCACATGTGGGAAGCAGTAGGAAGCCTAAAAGGAAATTTCTCTCAGCTGCTTTCTGATAGAGATCACTTGCTGGAGCTTGTGAATATGTACTACAATGATGCAATAAGAAATGATGAGGAGATCAGGAAGCTCACTCATACGCTGGAAACCACCCTGGATTCTCTGATTGGTACTCATGGTGCTTGTCAACAATCTGAGAATCAGATTGAGTAGCTTAAGGAGAAGTTGCTAGAAACACTTTTTACCTCCCATATTTCACAAAGTCACAATAACATGGCTGAATTATTTCATGTTCCAAGGGAGGAACCTCATGAGTTCGTGGATCATGAGGAACAATCTGTTTGGTATGTGCTTTAGGAATGTGCAGACAGAGTTGAAGAAAAACAAGCACATGACCTTTTCCAGAATGAACTTGAGAGGTTCATTGAAGAAAGTCACTCTTCCAAGGAAGAACTAGATGAGTACACCATAGATGGATCAGCCATCAATGGAGAGGATACATCCACAACTTCAGTGGATGAAATGTTCAGAAGCATGGCTCACCATTCTTCATTCCCCACTTCAAATTCAACCACAAATTTTGGGAATGAAAATTGGGTAAAAGTATTCTTCCTCTCGGTGTCACATGATGAACAGGAGGATCCTAAAAGTGAGGCCTATGACATGTTCCTTAACCCGCAGCAGTTGTGGAATCCCATGCATATGTGTGGAGCCACTTTTGACCAGGAGGCATCAGATCTACACTTACCTTCAATGTGCGGGTCAATTGATGGAGTTTTGCACCCTTAGATCAATGGTAGAGAGTTGAGCCATTGGATGAAGAGGGGAGCACCTGTGGAGTTCCATAGACACCATGAGATCTCTTTATTTAAGGAGGACATACATATGGCTGATCACATTCCATATCATTCAGCAAATAAAAGTGTTTATCCATCCATTGGTTGGATGGGTGGAGGCATCATTGCAATGAAGACCTTGGAAGGTAAAAGGTTCTCTTGTTTCTGCAATAAATTTTTTGTTATAACTGACATTGTCTTGAATTGTGAGCAGAAACAAAGATGTATTTTTCAGCCATTATATGTCTCCAATACACATGTACAAGAGATGAATTTTGATTTGCATTCTCTCAATAAGTACTATGTTTGGTGGAGAAGTCTCATAGCTATTCAGTTTTGCATTGGGAGTGGCACACTTCCAGCATGGTGGATGGATCCTAACATAACCTGCAGTGACAAGTTGTTACAAGTAACAATGATGATGAATGGTATTCATCAGGGACAATGGAATCTAGGAATTCCTTGGAGTGACAACTTTCTAGAGGTAACAGAAAATTTTTGGTCCTTACGGAGGAAGGAGTGGGATCTAGGAATTCTACTCAATTATCTTAACTAGGTTAAGATTTTTGTTCATGATTTAGTGCAGATAGAGTTTACAGTGCATTTTATTGTTCATATTCATCTTACATTTTATTCAGATCTTTTTGAAGGCCCCAAGTTTATTTTTTAGAATGCTCAGTGGATGGGGACAAGTATAATCAGAGTGGTGCAACAGAATCTCGGTGGAATCCTCACATTGCTTGAGGACAAGCAATATTGGGAAGGGAGGACTGTCACGTCCCCAATTTTGGTTCATCCAGTGCCATGGGTGAAAGGGGACAAGATCAACCCCTAAGGGAATTAAATTGTATTAATTCTATTTGCTTAGAATTAATTTTAGCCTAATGTTGGTGTCCAATATTGTCACCATGTTTTATCATTTAATTTACTCGAAGTGGCATTATTTCTATCATTTTTGCTATAGTAAGTTGTTTCTTAGCCATTCATCCCATCAAACAATCCAGGTATGCACAAATTCATTTACCATGCAAATCTTGTTATATTTCGTATACTATGGTTTATTCGTGATTTAAATGATGTTTTTGGGGATAATTACCACTTATGGTTTTGATTGACAGGTTACGATTTGCAAGTTATCCATCATTCAGGCCACGCGCTACGTGCTCAGCCTAAAACACTTTCATCTCATCATTCAACCCTCCGTTTAGTCGGCGAAATCCGTGATTGATGCATCTCAGGTTGTGAAGAAAGAGGAAGACACATGGGTTCTGTTTTCCATGTGGCACTGATGGTTAATGAACTATTGTTCCAGAAGATTCGACCTTGGGCTCGCCAAGCCTGATAGCATACTCTACGTTCACATTAACGCTCCAAGCCCCGATTCGTCTACGCATTCAGCCCAAAATCACGCACATCTGCTCAGCTCTTGCTCACACCATCATTCTGGAAGGAGTCAGCCTATTCACACTCAGTTGGCTGACATAACTCCCATGTCCATGCTGAACATGCTCATGTAACTCCTATTCCCATGTCGACGCTCCATCATATGTTTCTTCTCATGATTTCAGGGAACGAATGCTCAGGTGTTCGAACTGGAAAGGATTGACACCGAGGAGATGGGTAGATGCCCCCTGCACTGTTATGTATCATTTAATCAACAGTTATAGACATTAAACACCTCTATTATTAGAGAGCTCGACTCTTTCGACCCTCTAAATCATTGTAATTTATAAATAGTTGCCTCTATGATTGAGACGAGTTAGTCTTTGGTAGTCTTTTGGATTTCTTTTGAGTCTTTGAGTTTTTATCTTTAGTTCTATGAAATTACGATGGTTTCCAGTCTCAGTCCAAGTGATTTCAGTCGTAGATAGTTTGAAGATAGAATCTGTAATTTTCCTCAAGTTAATGGAAGCAGCAGCTTGTTGATGTTTTACTGGTAGTCATTTAAGTTGAGCAAGTTCACCCTCCGATTGCTGGGAAGGGCCCCTCATCAACTGAAGGTTTTATTTATATTTTCTGCATTTCTTTTCTTGCAATTAGTTAGTTTATTTCTTGTATATGTAATTAATTCATTTTCCTGTGTGATTATCTTCATCTTTTTGTAATTGATATGCTGTTGTCAATAATATCTCCCTTCTTTTGAGTAGAATGGTCGACCAATAGTTTAATAGTTTGATAATTTGTAGTTTTTTTTTCAATCCCTCTTTCATAATAGATAGATATTTCTTCTAACTTCTTCCATAATTGGCATTTCTTTCCTTCTTCTCTTCTCTGTTAGTTTTTCTTCCTGTTTTCTGTAGGTTAACTCTTCTTTCTTCTATTCCCAACCTTCTTCATACTTCTCATAGAATCATTCTTTTCTTTTGGTAATGATTTGCATAGATAACTTCTTAACCTCCAATCATTTCTCTCTTGATTCCTGTGCACTACATGATCAATTGCATAAATCCAATTGGTGATTAAATCATTCAAAAAACTCTTCTTTCCCTCACTTTCAACCATTTTCCTCCATTCGGATCGTCATTCGGACCGCCTTTCAGACTAGCGTTCAGATCATCATTCGGACCTATGTGTTCTATGCATTATTTTAGGCCTTTTCCCGAATCTAAATTCTTTTGCCTCTTAATCATCATTCTCCTTATTCCTCCTTAATAGTTTGAGATGTAATTTAATCTTGTTTTGTGTTATTTAGAGTTTTCAATCCAATTGTCATCATTATTTCCTCCCTTCCTACTTCTTTATCCTCTTCTCATCTTTCTTCCAGACATTAGTTCTTTAATCTATTCTGTTACATGGTTACTGTTCAGAATGTGTGAACGTTGTTCCTAAGTAGTTTATTTTTCAAGTGGTAGTTGACAATTCCATTTCATTAAGTTGTTTTAGTTTTTTAATCTTAAGACTAGTTTCTATCTAATGAAGATGTTCATCTTGTAAGATCTTGATTAATAATAAAATATCTTTATCAAGTTTTCTACTTGCTTCCAAATCTAATATAGTTCAGTTTAACATCCTTGTTAAGTCTTTCGATTGCTTCTGCTTACATTAGTTTCATGTTGTTCACAAATGGATAGACAATAGTTCATAATGTTTAAGATTAGTAGTAGTTTGTTGATTTTCAGTTTACACTTGTTTATAGAAGTTAAGTTATATTTACATCTGTTTAGCTTCCTCATTACATTTGAAATTCATTACGATACCTTTACTCCGGTTCCTATTACATTTGATTTACATAATCAAGAAGAGTGGAATTAGATGGTTTAGTCTAAATTTATGTACATTTACAAGTTCTCCCTATTACACATCTAATATCCGTAGCTCTGATTCTGTCCATAATTGTCATCTAGAAGTTGAATTTGGTAGTTTCTTACTTTTCTAGAATAGTTTGTGTTCCAGTGGTTGTTTCCATCATTCTTATTAATTAACCATAGAGGTAGAGTAGTATGATCTAGTACTATTCTGATCTGTTATTTTAATGTATTCTTAAATATTTAACTCGGTTTTTCATTTTGAAAGATCTTTCAATCTTTTTCTTTACTAAAACATTTTTAGGTCCGACAAACCTGAAACTATAGAACCTTTTCTACCTTGGCATATATTTTGATTTCAACTCTAAGTTTACTGATCTTGGTTGATAATAAATCTTAGGTGTTGTTTTTAATTTGAGATAGCTCACACACCCAATATTTTGGTGCCGTTGCTAGGGAGTTGAAATAGGTAGAATTCAGTTGAAATAGGTAGAATTTCTCTTCCAAAACTTAGATTAGGCTGGTGGCAGGTGAGCGGTAAGACGAGAGGTAAGAACCTCCACATTTGTTTTAACAGGCATCCCCAAAACCCAGTAGTAGTAGTTATGCAGTCAAAGTTTCTTTCAGTTAAAATTTGTTTTCATGAATAGGTCTAGAGATTCACAAGGTAGATTCATTAAAACTGAAATTCCTACTAAAATCCCTACTAACCTATACGGGGGACGTACGAACCCAACTACTAACTCAACAGAAAGGTATCGGAAGACACCTAAAGGGGATAGTCCAACTTGGAAGGTTAGAGAAATATTCTCTAGAAACATCTTAAAGGAAATCATAGGGACATCAGAACAGTCTGTTCATAAAGAAATTCCACTAGAAGAGCCTCAAGCTCATATTGAGACTAAACTCAGACAAGAAGAAGCTCAGAAGGATAAAACTTCAGAACCTCTTAACCCTCCGTTAGTCCAAAAGCCCAAAGATACTACTTTTTCAATAATAGTTGGTCCAAATTTAGTAGATTTCATCAATCCTACACAAGTAGATGCTCTTTTTGGGAGTTCTACAAACATCGTCATCTCATAGATTGAGACAGCAACAGTAGAACCTCCTAGACTAAATTCCCATGTAGTTGATCATTCTCCTTCTAAAAAGAAGAATATATTTCCTGAAAAAGAACATTGGGATATCCCATATTCACCGAGAAAAGATCCACCTAGATTTTCTCTCTTTGGCAATAGAGTCTTCATGGAGGATGAACATGAAGATCGTGTTCGACAAGATGAAGAAGATGGAGAAGTTATAATTGAAGGTACCTTCGGGTTTCCCATCTTAGACACTGCACAAGATTTTACTATGAAAAATATCCCTCTTTCCTCACTACAAACCTTCTATGGGAAAAGTAGTGAGGATCCGGACACATTCTTATTTGAGTTCGACATTTTGTGTAGGATTTATAATTACCTACAAGATAGCAAAAAACTAAAACTTTTTCCTACCACAGTAAAAGATTCCTCTCTTCGATGGTTCATGGGACTAGGAGAATCTAGTATTAAATCTTGGGAAGACATGAAGAATGCATTTATTCAAAAATATCAAGATTATTGTAGACCAAAATACTCTCGCAATGATATTTTTAAAATTCAATAGCTTGAGGACGAGAGCCTAGAGGACTACCTCAAAAGATTTAAGTACATGTTGCACAAGTCAAAATATAGTGATCTTCGAGAAGATGAAGTAAGAACACTCTTCCTTAAGGGAATCCTAGAAGAATTCTTAGATAACCTTAATCTCGTGGCAGCAGGAGATATTTCTCATAAATCTTTTTTAGAGATTTGTGAACTATGTAGGAATTACTCTAGGAGTAGAGGGAAAGGTGGAAGACACTTTCGAGAACCTTATGTTAGAAATCCAAAAGGAAACACATCCGGTCCTAGTGGAGTTACAAGGATAGAGATAGGAAACCTGTTAGAAATTTCAAAACAGATGTTTTAAGGACTATGGGTTCTCAGTTAGATGCCTTACAATCTAAAAAGAGACAGGATGAAGAGCGTGCAACAATGAGTATTTTCTTCCATAGGCGTAGAACTAAACATCCTCAAAGAGAATGTCCATTAAATAATGTTTCAGTTTGTCACCTTTGAATAGAAGAGCATCCCACTGATAATTGTCCATTGTTGCCCGGGTTGCAAGTTGTATACAATAGTGGAAGTTTTGGTGAACCACCTAGGAGGGCTTGGTAGCATAGGGATCAACCTTCGGTTCAGGATCCATCATTCCAATTTCCACCTTACTACCATCCTTATCAACCTCCGCAACAATGGAACACTTCAGGTTGGCAGAATTGGCCACCGCAGTACCCTCAAAATGCTCAACAACAACAATGGCCTCATCGATGGAGAGGAAAAGATTTTGCTCAACCATCTCCTCCTATGCCTAAATATCCTTACCCAGCTAATGTTCAGCAATTTTTACCTGGATATGCACCTCCTTCACTACCCCCTATCCCAAATCAACCTCCTCATTTCCAGAACATGAACCCTCCAAGAACCACAATATTACCCGCACAATTGATACTGAATCCTAACAACAAACCAACCCAAGCTCTTAATAGAATTGGGGTGTTACCTCTTCCATCATATGCTATTTCGTCTACACCAATACATGAAGTTCAATTGTGGTCTGGAAGAGTCTTGCAAGATCATCCTAAGTCATTATTTCTTATTCAAGAAGAAAATGAAGAAGAAAATGCATGTAATGAAATTTTAAATGATGTCATTCTTGAAAATGTGGTCATTCATAAATCCTCAACACATAACCTTCCTCATAAAGAAGTAATATCGGGAAATAAATCGCCTCCATATCTGGAGCGTCTAATAATAGAAAAACCTATAACTTACCTAGAATATAACATCATTAATGAATTGAAAAATATTTACATTAAGATTCCTTTATTACAGGCCATTAAAGATATACCAATCTTCGGTAAAGTGATAAAAGAACTCTGCATTAAGATGCCAGGTAAGAAACAAAAAGACCCTCCAATAATACATGTCATAGGTGAAATCTCAGAGTGTATAGCAGAACAACCTAGAATTCCGAAGTATACAAATCCAGGGAATCCTGTAGTAACTGTTCTCATTAACAACACTGCTATAGGGAACACGCTCATTGATCTAGGAGCTACTGTTAACCTAATGACTAATACAATTTTAGAAGCTCTTCAACTAGGACCTTTCCTCCACTCTACTCCAACAATGTTAGAACTAGCAGATCGTACTATGGTGCAACCTACGGGGATATTAGATGATATTACGGTATCAATGGCCTCATGGGAATATCCCATGGAATTCATGGTTATTCAATCAAAAGACCCATCTAGGCGGCATCCTATTATTTTAGGAAGACCCTGGCTGGCTACTGCTAATGCATTCATAGGATGTAGGGATGGAGAGATGGTCATCTCTGATGGGTTATCTACAAGAAGACTAGCTTTATACCCACCAGCACAACCCATAGTTGAGAGCTTATTTTGGATAGATTGTCATTTTGGAGAAGAAAACCTGGAAGAACTTTCCCTTGTTAGTGATCTCTCCTAGGCACTTCACGAACAAAATATTGAAAATGTGTTGAATCAGTTTATTTCTTCCACCACATGTATCGAATTTCCTCAGTCTTTTTCCCAACTTGACTAGAGTTTTGGAGATTAATTTCAATAAAACATGAGTCTCTCAACCTTTACAAGTACACCTTGTGTCTTTTCAATTGAGGAACAACTAGAATCTTATACCATACCATGTGAGGTTAGTTTTGAAAAATTCCTACATATAAATGCAGGTTTAGATGAGAGTCAACAAAAGCAATTGTTAAAAGTTCTCAAAAGTCAAACTAGATCTTTCGCTTGGGAATACAATGATATGAAGGGTATACAACCAGATACGTGTATTCACCACATTTATACAGACACAAATATACCTCCTGTCAGAAAACCCTAGAGGAGAATGAACCCAGCTCTCAAAGATATAGTAAAAGAATAATTGCAAAAGCTTCTTAATGCTGGATTCATTTACCCAATTTCCAATAGTAACTGGGTGTCTCCTCTGGTAGTAGTTCCAAAGAAATTCACAGGGAAGTGATGTATCTGTGTTGATTTTCGAGAATTGAACAAGGCCACTCTTAAAGACTATTTTCGTCTACCTTTTATAGATCAGGTGTTAGATACCCTATCAGGGAAACAATACTTTTCTTTCCTAGATGGGTATAGCGGATACAACCAGATATTAATAGCACCTGAAGACCAAGATAAGACTACCTTTACTTGCTCTTGGGGGACTTATGCCTATCAAGTGTTACCTTTTGGCATTTGTAATGCACCTGCTACTTTCCAATGTGCAGTTCTAGGTATCTTTGCTGACCTTATACACAATTGTGTAGAGGTCTACATGGACAATTTCACATTTTATGGTAATACCTTCCAAGAGGCCCTTGACAACCTCGAGACAGTTCTTATTCGATGTCAGGATACAAACTTGGCCTTTAGTCATGAAAAGTGCAAGATGTTATTAACTGAGGGCATAGTTCTAGGATATCATGTCTCTCTTCAAGGTATTAAGGTGGATCCTGCCAAGATAGAGATAATTGTCAGTCTTCCTTTTCCAAAGACTCCAAAGGAAGTTAGCAGCTTTCTTGGCCATGCAGGTTATTATAGGTGGTTTATAGAAAATTTTACTAATATAGCCACACCTATGTTTAAACTACTCATGAAGGACATAGAATTTCAATGGACTGAACCTTGTCAACAAGCTTTCGAAACTTTAAAAGCAAAGTTATCAGTAGCACCAGTACTTAGGGGCCCTAATTGGTCCCTTCCTTTTCATATTTCTACTGATGCATCCGACATAGCTATAGGGGAAGTCTTAGGTCAAAAATAGGAAAAGTTATCTTATGCCATTTATTTCGCCAGTAAAAATTTGACTCCTATAGAATCAAAGTACACTATTACCGAAAAAGAGTTCTTTGCAGTAGTCTATTCCATAGAAAATTTGACTATAGGGGAAGTCCTGGGTCAAAAAGAGCAAAAGTTATCTTATGGCATTTATTTCGCCAGTAAAAATTTTACTCCTATAGAGTCAAAGTACACTGTTACCGAAAAAGATTTCCTTGCAGTAGTCTATTCCATCAAAAAGTTTCGTCATTATATCACAGGATATGAAATTTTCGTACATACTAATCATTCTGCTATCATATTTTTGATGAATAAACCAATCAGCAATGGCAGGGTGACTCAGTGGCTTCTTCTGTTACAAGAGTTTAATATTACCATTGTTGACCGTCCTGGTCGAGAGAATGTAGTAGCAGAATTTCTCTCCCATATTCAAATTGACAATAATGATAGTCCTATTGATGATAGGTTCCCATATGAACATTTATTCACTGTATCTGTTGGAACTCCATGGTTCGCAGACATAGCCAATTATTTGGCAACTGGAAAGCTACCAAACCATCTCTCTCCACCCAAAAAACGTAGAATCATAGTTCAAAGCTCTAACTATTCTTGGGTGGATAACGATCTTTTTTGTATAGGTCCTAACCTTATTATTAGAAGATGTGTACGAGAGGATGAGATGGCAGAGATTCTTCATGCATGTCATGGTGGACCTTGCGGTGGACACTTTTCTGATAAAGGAACAGCATATAAGGTTTTACATTCTGGATATTATTGGCCAAGCATCTTTAAGGATGCTGCCAAATATGTCAAAGGATGTGATAGTTGCCAAAGAATGGGTAGACCTACACCATCTGATGAGATGCCTTTGCAACCTCAAGTTATGATTGAGCCTTTTGAAAAATGGGCTCTAGATTTTGTTGGACCAATTTCCCCTATGTCTCATAAGAAAAAGTACATTATAGTCTGTACAGATTATGTCACCAAGTGGGTAGAGGCCAAAGCTTTATTCTGAGCCATAGAGAAATCAATGGTAGAGTTTATGTATGAAGAGATATTTACCTGATTTCGTGTACCTAGGGAAATTGTAACCGATCAAGAATCTCAATTCACTTCCAAGTTAATGAAGGAACTTACTAATAAATATCGTATTAGACATTGCAAATATTCACCATATCATCCTCTGGAAAATGGTCAAGTAGAAAGCACAAACAAGGTATTGGAAGCTATCATGACCAAGACCATTCAGTTACACCACAAGGACTATGTAGATAGGATCCCATAATCCTTGTGGGCCTATAGAATAACTTGGAGAAACACCACTAGCCACACACCTTATGAACTTGTTTATGGCAAACAGGTTCTCCTACCCATTAAATTCCAGGTTAAGACATTTCATATGGCTGCTCAGTTAGGAATGGATTTAGAAGAAGCACAGAAACAACGAATCCTACAAATAAATGAATTGGACGAGATTAGACAGGATGCTATCCACGAACAATCTTAATACAGAATCAGCATAAAAAATGGCATGATAAATACATTAAACAAAAATAATTTAAAACAGGAGACTGGGCATTACTTTTCAATTACTTTTCGATTCGAGATATAAAAATTTTAAAGGTAAATTGACTACTCGCTGGATGGGTCCTTATGAAATTGTTACAGCTTTCGATAATGGATCCTTTAGAATTAAAACAATTGATGATTGTCAAACTTCTTTTGTTGTAAATGGCCATTGACTTAGACTGTATCACCAACCTATATCTAAACAAGACTTTGTAAATAATGCCTTACAACAGCAGGAGATGGAACTAGTAGAAGAGGAAATCATTCCTCCTCATCCTAGTCCCTGAAATTTCTAAAGGATTGTCTTTATTTGTACATATTGTTGGCTTAAACTGACCCAGAGGTTTCCAATTAGACCCAGGTTCTTTGCGGTTCTCCCTTTGACCAACAAAACCCCTTCACATCGGCCCTTTCGTCAACAACCTGTGAGCAGGTTGAGGTCTCACCCGAGGTGTATCTTTATGGGGTACTATGGAATCAAGTTTCCATAGTAAATGATGAGTTGGTTATAAGAACAAGATGCATAGCACAGAACAAAAGGATGGTGCTACAGGCAGAGTGATGCAGTACGCAGTAGGATCTATGCTGCAAGCAGTACTACGTGGTGTGGGAAACACTGCGGGCCACACCAAGGGTTTCTTACTGCTGTGAATCTTCTTTTGGAACTGCGAGTCACCCACAATTATCCTATACTTGGAAGATCTCAGAAACGTTAAGGCATTGAAATGAATATCACTCATCCATTCATTCAGGCACTTACTGGTTATCTTTCTAGCATTCATTCTAGAACTTGGATTATTAGAATGTGAACTGAAATGATAAACATAATTAACTGTGTAGCGTTCCTTCACTGTGCTTAAGAAAGTATTTAAACTTAAATGACTGATTCATGACCTTAACATAGAATTGAAATGTTTACCATTCATCTGCTTCCGTGGAACCTAGCATATCATTCCCAAACTTCTCCTATTGGTAAATGCATATCAAAGTTCTCGTATTACAGCATGCAAGGAAACATTAAGCATTCATTCTTCAGAAAATACAGAAAGTCATTCATTCATAAACATCCTCACATAACACAGGATTTAACATGGTTCACTTACCCGGATGGAAAGCTACGTCCACAAGAACGGTTGGTAATATATTTCTTTCGAAAGGGATGGGGAAACCATTCTTAGTCTTTGCACTCAGCTACAGACTTTTCTTTCTCTTGGCTAGGTCTCTGCGCACACAGCTGCAAAGCCTTTACAATATTCTCAGCTCGGAGAGATTTTACAATACAAAAAGGTTATCTCCTTAAGTTCTCGGTAACAACAAAGACTAACAATAATTCAAAAAGATAATAACACTGAGAACTCCCATCCCATACAAAATGTCTTCTTAAATAGATCATGCCCAAAGGTCATGTTTGTACAATGTTGAAGACCTAAAACCCAAAACCCTAAGAGTTTCCAAAACTGTGCCGGTTTTCCAAACCGTCTTGCTGGCTCCTAGTAGAGTTTGCTTGATCATGGCGGATCTCCACGTCCTCATTCTGTCGCTATCGGCCTTCCTGTCACACACGTGCCTACAGGCTGCTTCTACTGAACCATTTCTCTCTAACGGTTTTACCTTCTAAGTGTGCCAAATGTCGCTTTCCTTAACAACCCATGCATGGCCGCCTTCCTATTTTTCCTACGTCCGCCGCTCGAAAATCCTGAACTATCTTTCCAAAAATGGTTGCTACCGGTCGAGCCGATAGCTACACTTGATACTTGTCCAGCACACCGCTTCGCTGGCTCCAGGTGGCCTCCTAACTCTGTAGCACTGCTTCAGCGCAGTACTGGTCTTCGCATCATGGCCAAAACTTTGATGCTACACGCAACTCCACAGCCTGGTCAAAAGTTGGATGCTGCGCGCAACTTCAAAGCATCCTCAATACTCAGCCAAAATTGTGTTTTGGAGCTGCACTTAGCTCAGCTTTCCCTGCTTTCCTAAAAAAGGTTCTTCCAAAACCTTATCTCAACCTGGGCCCAACATGTCCCTAACACTTACATGTGGCTCATCCCCGAGCCACCTATTGTTTCAGCTGTCTCACTCTGCACCATGACCGGTGGAAAAAATGTGGTTGCGAACTTGTCATATGTACTGCACAACTGCACCACTACTTCTCTTGTATCCTCCTCAACCTGTTTAATTGTCTCAAGCAGTGTTGGAGTTATTTCTTGTCCAATTTGATCTTGTACCTGCTCCTGGTTATCACACAGTTCTACTAACATATCTTCAATTTGCTATGATACCTCCATGGCATTCGCCAGGAGCTATTGTGACTGATTATCTATCTCAGTCTCTTTTTGTCATAATTCATGTACCTCTTTCTTTAAGCTTGATATCTCCTTGTATCTCGGCAAACTTTCTCTAGGTGGCGGATCTTTCACCTCTGCGTTCAACTTGTCCAGCACACTATATTTTTCTTGTACTGCTATCTTGACCTGTAGCAACCCTTGATCCTCTTCAAGGGTCACGATTGCCTGTGAAACCTTATCCAAGAGAGATTGGCACTTAGCCATCTCACTTGTGATGCTTTTCTAGGCGGTACTCACTGCTTGCTCTTTGACTTGCTGTTCAGTTAATGGCGCTTGCTTATTCAACTTATCCTTCAATGTGGCAATGTTGGCCTCGTAATAAATCTCTTTATCTTGCATCTCTGACTGCAAGGATCTCACCTTATCTTCGATCCTCAGAACTGTGTCTGTAGGATCATCCTGGATGTCTATGTCTTTAATATGCTTCACCACATTGGATATGGTGGTCTCCAAATTTTGTCAGCGGTCCTGTTCTTTGTGTAGCTGTATTTCTGCCTTCTGCTGAATTTGTCTGCTTGCTGCGGTGAGCTCTGCTTGTAACTTCATCACTTCAACCATCCATTCATGCATCTCCTCCACGATCTCCGTGTGGATGAAGTGCAATCCTGGTAACAGGATTTTGGCTAAGTCAAGCTCTACCTTCTCGAATCCCTTTGTGTCCAAGACAACTTGTTCTGCCATTGGCAACACAACAACCAATGGGTCTAGATGGACAATTCTAGTCTTTGACGACAACGTTATTGCTAGCTGTTGGCTTCCTTGCTACGAGGTTCCTACCGACCTCCTTTCAGCCCCTGCTTCTTGTGGAAAAACGAGGTTTTTCTGGACATCGTCCATTTTCTTCATTAGGCCTTGCATTGCGAGCCACGTCTGGTGCAGGTCATCGTGGATGACCTTGTCCTTCGTTTATTTGGCCGCCATAAGCTCCTTCATATGCTCTGAGACTATTTCGGCTATCATCTCATAGTCATCATCATTAAGGACTGCCTCCGATTGAATCTTTGTAGCCTTCACCTTTTTCCTCGACTTTGGCTTCTCCGAAGTCTCAGCTTCTTTTCTCTTCCCTGTTTCTTCAATGATTGGGCATGAGAGCAGGATTGGCTCATCTTCTGTTGAATCTATCTCCATGTCCATGACCTCTGCGTGGAACTCTACTGGCCAATCTTTCATGAGGTCCTCAATATCCTGTTCATACATGATGTACTTTCTTGGGAACCACTCTGGTTTCCTCGTTTTTGCCTTCGGCAATATGAATATACATTTCATATCCACCTCAAAGTCGATGATGCGGATATACTTCATCATGACCTACTTTGTAATGTGGGGTGTCTTCGTGATTGCGTCACCCAGCTGAATATAGTACCGGTAAAAGACTTCTACTGTTGCATGCTAGCGCTCTGCATTTGTGCTTTCCCAGAGGTTGATGAACTTAAACCCTCTAGGATACTTGGAGTCCATAATGATGCTCGCATAATCTCGCGGTTCCCTCCATCCACACAAAGCAATCAAGACAATGAGCCAGGTGAAATGGAACTGGCTGCCATTGAGTTCTTCAAGGAACTCATTCAACAGAAACTGACACCAATTGAAGCTGTGGCCTTCGGCCGCTGCGGCACCAAGGAGTATTGCGCCCGCAGGCACCTCCGAAGGTCTAGCTGTTTTGATCATCTTTCATGCGAGCAACTGTGTTACAAATATTGTTGCTTGGTCCTTTATATCTTCTGTCGGGGATCCTCTTTTTGCCTTCACCATCGAGTGGGTTTTCTTCATCTTTTCAACCGCCTCTTTTTCTTTGCTCTTCCCCTGGAAAAATTGCTTCAAATCCTTACCGCGCTTGCTTAGCTCAATGATGCGGTGGATCAAATCAATGTTAATATCAACGTTCCTGTCTAGCCACAGGTAACCTTGGTGGATTCGCTCCATGAGTGTGCGAACCACGATATTCAATTTTGGGGAACGGTCAAAATGTGGCAATCTCAATAAGTTCAGTAGCCCCAACTGAATGATAGGTGCTAACCAACTGTCAGCTACCAAGTTCAGAGTTCCCTCGGTGTCCTTTTTCCAGCACATATACTGGTCTGGTTGAAAATCTGGGTATTTGGGAACATCTGGCTCGTCTTTCTTCATTCCCAAGAGGTCATAATCCTCCCATTTACAATCTGCTATCTTTCCTAGTAGATTTTTAGTAACATTTACAAGCTTTGACATAGGTGACAGGGGGATGTCGTATCTCGCATTCTTGGACAATTTAAACACAGGGGCATTCAGTGCCTGCGGGGAGATATATTCAGGTGTCATCTTCAAAGGTTCTATCTGAAAGACTGGTGCTTTCTGTGCCGAGGATCCCATCTTTAGGATGTTGGATCGAGGTGCAGTTACAACTTTTCCCTTATCTTTTTCTTTTTCTTGCAACGTTGGATTAATTCTTGGTGATCTGCGGGATCCTTCACCTTGTTCTACGCCGACCTTCTTAACTAGAGTTTTCATTAACTACTGAATCCCTCCGTGCTGAAAGATCCTCAGTGCTTCTTCAATGGTCAGCTCTTCTCCTCTATAGGCAGGTTCGGTCATTCACAAATGAGGTAGCGGCTAAGGTAAATAAACTACAGATGGCTTACTAGCTCAGAGAGGTTAATCGCAAGAAAATTCTAAGTGCTTGGTAGCACCCGGGAGTCTCCCAACGGTGTTATTTATAGGCGTAGCAGACCCTCTCCCACGCCCTTCAACAGCTAGATAAGCATTTAATGTGGTGTCCGTTGGCGAATTTGCGCGGATCCTTCGGTCTTTTCTGTCGTCAGTGTGCTCAGAACAACTATCTTTTCTTTAAATGCTGAAGCGATTGCTGCAATGGTCATCTAATGGCTATTTTCTAAAAAGCCCTGCAACGGCTATTTTTCTCTGAGTGCTGCGCCGAACTGCATGGAAAGCCATCTGGAACCATGCGTGGCTACTTCACAGTGCCAAAAATTTTGAGCTGTGCGACTTCCACTATACATATATATATATATATATATATATATATATATTTGTTCGCACAGCTTCAACAGTGCTGCGCGGTACATAGATCATTCTTCTTATTGTACCTTCTTCCTTTTATCATACATGTACATACTCCTTTACATTTCTAGTGTCCACTTTCAACTGTACCTGACACTTAGAATTTGCTTTCTTTGTTCGTTATTCAGGGTTCTGCGAAGTAGTGCTATCATGGTATAGCTTTAGCCTGCTTCCATTTATCAAAGTTGGCAAGGTATCACCAGCTAAATTGGCTAATTGGACTGCACCAGTGTTAGTAACATGTATCACAGTATATGTGCCAAGCCAATGCATCTTAAATTTACTAGGGAATTTCATGAATTTGCTATCATACAGGAGGACTAGATCACCTACCTGAAAACACTTGTTCTTTATATGGCAATCATGCCATGCTTTTTCGTGGTCCTTCTAAGCTTGCTAGTGGAAGCCTGTGATGAAGCAATCTTCCTCCAAGCCTAGTAAATGCAGTAATCTTTATTCTAGAGATTCACAGTCTGCCATCCCTGTAAATGCAGCGATTCTCAAACTAGGGACAATATATTCCATAGGCATTATAGCCTCCTGCCCATAAACCAACCGAAAGGGTGTCTATCCTGTCAATTTCTTCCATGCGATCCTGTATGCCCATAGCACAGATGAGACGCACAGGTCCCAATTGTCTCTATTTACATTGCACACCTTAGTGAGTGCGTTCTCCAATATTTTATTGAAAGCCTCTATAGTACCATTCGCCTGTGGATGATATGGAGTACTGCGCTGATGATGACTATGGAATTCCTCTATAAGTGCCTCAATTGTCTTGTTCAGAAAGTGAGTACCTTGGTCACTCACCAAAATCTTCGGACAGTTGGTTATGATTTTATTATAAGAACAAGCTGCACAGTGCAGGACAGAAGGATGGTGTTGCGGGCAGAGTGATGCAGTACGCAGCAGGATCTATGCTGCGAGCAGTACTGCGCGGTGTGGGCAACACTGCGGGCCACACCAAGGGTTTCTTACTGCTGCGAATCTTCTTCTAGAACTATGAGTCACCCAAAATTATCCTATACTTGGAAGATCTCAGAAACATTAAGGTACTGAAATGAATATCACTCATCCATCCATTGAAGCACTTACTGGTTATCTTTCTAGCGTTCATTCTAGAACTTGGATTATTACAATGTGAACCGAAATGATAAACATGATTAACTGTGCTGCGTTCCTTCACTGTGCTTAAGTATTTAAACTTAAATGACTGATTCACAACCTTAAGATAGAATTGAAATGTTTACCATTCATCTGCTTCCATGGAACTTAGCATATCATTCCCAAAATTCTCCTATTGGTAAATGCATATCAAAGTTCTCATATTACAGCATGCAAGGAAACATTCAAGCATTCATTCTATAGAAAATACAGAAAGTCATTCATTCATAAACATCCTCACATAACATAGGATTTAACGTGGTTCACTTCCCCGGATGGAAAGCTACGTCCACAATAACGGTTGGTAATATATTTCTTTCAAAAGGGATGGGGTAACCGTTCTTAGTCTGCGCACTCAGCTGCACACTCTTGTTTCTCTCGGCTAGGTCTCTGTGCACACAGCTGCAGAGCCTTTACAATATTCTCAGCTCGGAGAGATTTTACAATACAAAAAGGTTATCTCCTTAAGTTCTCGACAACAACAAAGACTAACAATAATCCAAAAAGAGAATAACACTGAGAAATCCCATCCCATACAAAATGTCTTCTTAAATAGATCATGCCCGAAGGTCATGTTTGTACAATGTCGAAGACCTAAAACCAAAAACCCTAAGGGTTTCCAAAACTGTGCCGGTTTTCCAAACCGGCTTGCTGGCTCCTGGTAGCGTCTGCTTGATCATGGCGGATATCCACGTCCTCATTCTGTCACTATCGACCTTCCTATCACATGCGTGCCTGTAGGTTGCTTCTGCCAAACCGTTTCTCTCTAACGATTTTACCTTCTAAGCATGTCAAACGTTGCTTTCCTTAACAACCCATGCGTGGCCACCTTCCTGTTTTTCCTACATCTGTCGCTAGGCAATCCTGAACTATCTTTCCAAAAATGGCTGCTACCGATCGAGCTGGTAGCTACACTTGATACTTGTCCAGCACACTGCTTTGCTGGCTCCACGTGGCCTCCTAACTCCACAACACTGCTTCAGCGCAGTACTGGTCTTCGCATCACGGATGAAACTTTGATGTTGCGCGCAACTCCGCAGTCTGGTCAAAAGTTGGATGCTGCGCGCAACTTCACAAAATCCTCAATACTTAGCCAAAATTGTGTTTTTGAGCTGTGCTCAGCTCAGCTTTCCTTGCTTGCCTCAAAAAGGTGCTTCCAAAACCTTATCTCAACCTGGGCCCAACACATATGTAAATATATTGTGCTTTTGTTTTAATTATAATAATGAAGAGTTGTTTCTAACAAGTTGATTGTATTTATATAGGGAATTTCATTTGTATGATCAGCTTATGAACTTTTTTCCACTAAAAATAGGAAAACTTTTCTCCCTTTTTAGATTTCTTATGATTCTTTTTACATATGTTTTGTTTTGATTAAATCAAAATCATCTAACAATGGTTTTGCAGATTAATTACATGGACCTTATCTGCTCATGCAATATTATTGAAAGGGAAGCACTTAAAAGAATTTTTTACCCTAATCCCTTCTTTTCTTTTATTGTTGAAATTGACATTTTTAGCAAAAGATAAAGTGTTCTTTATATTATCTTGCAACCATTTCATTCATGATTTTGAATATGGTATTTGATTCAGGCATGCACATTTCTGATTATCATTTATAACTGTTGCTTAAAAGACCTATCTTAATTGCTATGATCTTAACAAGAAAAAAAAGTATACTATCTTACACCTATGGATCATTGGCTTGTCCTAGACTCATTATCAAAACTTGTCTCTTAAAGCATCTTTTAATGGTAACTTAGAAGTGAATGTTATTTTCATTCTTGTGGTGAACATTACTGAATTTTTATGAAGAAGATTGATATAGATCAAAGAACAGCTTTAGGTTATTATCTTTTGACATGACCTTTAACTTTGGCTATTATAAGTAAAAGTTGCTCATAAAGGTTCATTCTAATATTTTGAATTATGTGTTTGGAAGGATTAGCACACTCTAGTGCCAACCAACTTCCTTAATATATATATATATATATATATATATATACATATACATCATTATACGAAGCAAACATGTCGGGCTACTGAACAGGCCTGCTGGAAACGAGTCCATGCTAGGTAAAATCTCAAACAAGGAAGCTAGGTATATGCAAGTAAACCCACCAGGGTACTGAACAGGCTCGCTAGCAGTGGGACTATGCTTGCATGGCACCAAGATAAACCCACCAGGGTACTGAACAGGCCTGCTGGCAGCGGGTCAATATCGGGTAAAAGAGACCAGTTAATGCATTACTATGCACATGATTCATATATAAGAAACCTAAGTATACAAACACATGTTTTGGCCAATCATCTATACTGTCATTAGAGAATAACTGTAAGTTGAACTTGGACCTTGTCATCTAATTCAAGCATTATCTACGATGTTATTATCCTAGAAATGGAATCCATAATTATGAAAATCTCACAAGCTTTACAGTACACCTTATCTTTATCTTGGGATGACAATAAATCTTTTGAGTCATGGATGTCTAGTTTTCCTGTGGCATCTTTCATATCAAATTATATTATCATTCTTCATATGATTCTTTTAAGCACTGTTCTATTCCTTATGATAAATGTGCATCTCTGAATCATCTACATGCTTAGTTATATTTCATTTTCTTGAGAAAAGTATTATAACATTCTTCAGCTATTGATAAAATAATTGAATATCTATTGCTCTTTTTGTTGGCTTGAGGACAAGCCATATGTTTGGTTTGGGGGAAAGGATTAGGATTATAACTGTTTTAAACTATTCTTATCTATTTATTTTTGTTAGAGAAAAATTTTTATTTATCTGTGAAAGTGATAGATGTTTGCAGGTGAATGCAAAAGTAGAAGGTGAATTGTTTTAATTAAAGACAAACAAAAAGGGGACATGACTTAAAAAGTTCAGAAAGCAAAGTTTACAGCATTTTCTATGCACTAACAGCCTTAAACGTTCTTTGCAAAAATCAGTTCCAGTTGGCTTCAGTAATAAAATTTTGCATAGACAAAAATATGTATGGAAGGATGAATGACGGATCAAATGCCAATCCAAATGAAGTGATGAATGCAACAAATAAGTAACGTTTTTGAATAAAAAGCGCTGAAGAAATTTTAGCTTATATATTTCAAATAGCATGCTAGATATTTTTGGAAATTCTGACTAACCATGATGACAGGGATCAATCAAACGTCAAATCTCGCACTTGGTTTTATTTCCGTATTCATCTCATTTGTTAAATGAATGAATCTTGTGTCATTTTGAATCATTGTATGACCACTATGGCCTTACCTGTCATATACATTTCCAGCATATGGATTGGATCCTTGCGATCTTCCACGTGTAGAATATCCCATTACGTGAATTTCGTTCAACCTGTCTAAAGCTTGGCTTTGGACATGGTTGAATTTGCTATATCAAACACGCATCTACCAGATTCACACACTTCAATACTGGCACTTAACTCAATATCCTCAAAGTAAAAGTGTGATCTTTCAAAACATGCTTTACCTACGACCATTCAGCCATCCAAATGGACTTCAATTTAACTGATGGCTGCGTAAACTTCTGCTTCATTCCGTTCACCCTTTATTTCTCTCTCTGCGAGCTCCATTCTCTAAAAATTTCTTGTATACCCTGCATTTATTTGTTGTTTTCCCCTGTCCTCTATCAGCAATGCCTAATGGTTGTGAGCCAGGTAGCTACCAAGATCTTCTTCATATCCCTAAGTTTAAAAGATGTCGTGAGTTATTCTTTCAAGCAAGTTGGAATCTGTTTCTCCACCGCCTTGACGGTCACGACCATGAAATTTTGTTGATGTTTGCCAAAGGTTTCGATGGAAAAATGACCAAGGTTAGCCATCTTGTTTTCTCCGTGACAGAAGAGTCAATAGCATTAGCTACGAATCTCCCTAGAGAAGGTTCTCAATGGCACAAGCATTTGTTTCTTTCACGAGAAGCTCATCAGTTCCCTCTTAAGCTCGATTTTCAAAACATTACTAGCACCAAAGGTTTTCATCGAGAATGGATCAAGCTAGAGTAATTGGATCTTTTGACCATTATCATTCACTTAGTCACCTACGAGGGTAAGTTCACTATTTTTAAAGCTTGCCACATTAGAATGCTAGCTCATTTTGTCAATAATCAGACCTTAAATTTCCAATTCTACTTTCTAAAGAGCTTGGAAAAATGTCGAGTCAAGTTAGAAAGAATATCATTAACCCTTCTGGCGGCTTATATCAACATTGTCTCATAAATCTTTTAATGATTCATCAGCTAGAAGAGAGAGGTCAGACTTCAGACGATTTTGTTTTTGAGATATTAAACCCCCATTTATCTACTGTCAAATCTTCCCCTTCTCAAGAACACCTTCATGACCAAGAGGAACCAGACACTAAATAGGTACGATTTGATGAGAGTTCCTTAGATGATATGCACTATGTCCATTCAATACATTCTCCTACTGAACCAAGAGAGACAAATCATGACCATTCGATTGATCAGCCTGACATTCAGACCATCAGTTAGCCCTCATGCTCAGATATTCAGTTGGATGATCATACTTTGGAATCCTCCCTCCTCACACTAGCTAATGCATATGTTCAGATGAGTGAAGCTTGTGCTGCTAGAAGACCTCCTGCATGTAATAAAGAAAAAATCTCTGAGTGTTGATGTATATGTAACTTCAAAATGTATTTCATCTATGTATTTCATATATATATTTATTGTAACCTTATAAGAGATGTGTTATTCCTCTATAAGGAAGTGTCATCATGTGGATTGACAAGTGTCGCACGTGTGTGTACTTGCCGATGGGATATTAGACCACCATGTGTGGGGTCGGACCTAAAATATATATTATATTGTGGATGTATCTAGATAGACAAGTCGACCCCATAGTGTAACTGGGCAAACAGGTTAGTATAAATAGAGACTGGGAGATCTCTATTTTGATCATTCAGAAAGTCACACTTCTCTCACTTAGAAAGTGGCGCACTAGTGAGGAGGAGGATCATCTGCTACTAGGAGACTATCTCAGTGTATTTGGTTGTACTTTGGTTTAGCCATTGCTCTCTCTATCTCTGAGGAAGTTGTGGGGTTTTTCACCTTAGGGTTTTCCCCACAGAAACTCTGTGTCTCTTGTCTCTCATGCTTTTGATTCTTGTGATTCTTATTGTGATTGTTATGCATTGATATACTGTATATGTTATTCTCTCAGTGAATATCCTAGATTATTGTGAATTAATGCTCAAAATTTAACATGGTATCAGAGCTAACCTGAGAAGAAGACATTTTGCAGTGACAGAAACTTGAGTTTCTTGTTTATTGGGTTTCTCTCCACAGATTTTGGAAAAGCAGTATAGTAGATTGACTCTATTCATCAAGGAGAATCCATCTGTCCAATTAGAATTCATTTCTGAGCATTTTCAGATTTGGCCCTAAAAATTAGGGTTTCCACAAAAATAGGAATTTCTGAAATCTAAAGACATCGCTGGAAGCTCCTTGCAAAAATCGAAGTTTAGAGCTTTGGATCGAGATTTTTGGCTAGGTAGATATTCGGGAAACTCAAACCCTAATTTAGGGCTCTCCCTAGTGAACCTGGAAGGACAAAAATGAAAATATGAAGGGTAAAGCTTTGCTGATATCAAATTCTGAATACACCAGGCTGATCAGCTCATCAAGGCGTCCTTTTAGAAAGTTGAAATTCACATTTTGAATTTTTAGGGTTTTTTCGACAAACCCTAATCTAGGACCAGATCCAGTTTTCATCATTTCAAGTGGTAAGACCTAAATCTTTTCTATTTCGATTTGAAGTACTCTTTAAGATGTCTCACCACACCAAGCTTGAGGATAAGCTTGAAGGAGATGATAACTTTTGAGCTTGCAAGTATAGGATTGGGTTAATCCTGGAAGAGAATGAGTTGGACTCATATATAAAAGGAGACATCCCTATCCCAGAGGATGAAAAGGCTAAAGTATTGCATAAGAAAAACTTGGTCAAGGCAAAGAGAATCATTGCTGATTCTATCAAAGACCATCTCATACCCCATGTGTCTTCTCTAAAGACACCCAAAGAGATATTTGACTCCTTGACCAAGCTATTTGAAGGGAAGAACATAAATCGGAAGATGACCCTACAGAACCAATTGAAAGGAGTAAAGTTTCAGAACGGAGAAACCATTCAATCTTATTTTTCAAGGGTCTCCCAAATCAAGGAACAACTAAAAGTAGTGGATGAAATGGTGGAGAATGGTGAAGTTGTCATGACCACTCTAAATGGCTTACCTACGTCATGGGACTCCTTCATTCAAGGAATTTGTGCAAGAAAGAAGTTGATTTCCTTCAGTAGACTACAGGAAGAATGCTCACAAGAAGAAGCAAGGCTTGTGGCACGAGAAGAAAAGATGGGGAATGAAGATCAAGCTCTCACAACTCACACCAAGAAAGGGAAGTCCAAGAGAGAGCCATCTCACTCCAAGAAATCTTCACATCACTTCAAAGAAAGAAGAATATGCTTGACCTGTAATGAGAAAGGACATATTGCCATAAATTGTCCCAAGAAGAAGAAGGACAACAACAACTTCAACAAGAAGAAGAAGGGCAGCAAAAGAAGGTTTCATGCTCATGCTGCCGAGGATGATGAACCACCCAAGAAGAAGGCTAGGGCAGAAAGTGATGATAGTAATGACGACTCATCAAGTGAAGAAGAGTATGTTTTGATCTCTGCTCTCACAGGTACTATCTCCCATGGTTGTAATGATTGGTTAATTGATAGTGGGGATTCCAAACACATGACTGGGTTTCAGGAATCTTTTGTGAACCTACATGAACATGAATCACCCCATAAGGTGAAACTTGGGGATGATTATCAATACCCAATCAAAGGAACTGGTGAAGCCTCCTACAACCTAGATTCTAGAAAATCTTTGAAGATGAAAGAAGTCCTTTATGTATCTGGGCTCAAGAAGAACTTACTCTCCATCTCTGCATTGGATGCAAAAGGTATGAGGGTTGCATTTGTGGATGGCCAAGTCCTAATGTGGCCAAAGGGAAAGACCATAGATGATGCAGTAGTGATTGGAGAGCAAGAGGGAGGTTTGTATAAATTAAAGGGACAACCTGAACATGCCATGGTGCATGAATCCATGGAGCCAAGTGAACTTTGGCATAGAAGACTTGCTCATATGCACTATAGTGCACTTCGAATTGCAAGCAAGGCTGTAGAGGGTCTTCCTGAAATCAAGACCAAACATGAAGGTGTTTGCAAAGGATGTGCAAAAGGTAAGAACATTAAGAAGGCTTTCCCAAGCAGTGAAAGCAAGGAAAAGGATATCCTGAAAATCATCCACTCAGATGTATGTGGTCCTATGTCATCCAATTCTCTAAGTGGGTATGTTTACTATGTCTCATTTATTGATGACTTCTCCAAGAAGACTTGGGTATACTTCTTAAAAAACAAAGATGAGGTGTTTGATAAATTTAAGGAATTCAAAACCTTGATGGAGAATCAAACTGACAAGAAGATCAAAACATTTAGATCCGACAATGGTGGAGAATTCACCTCAGGTGACTTCAAGAAGTTTTGCAATGATTCAGGGATTAAGAGGGAGTTGACTGCTCCTTACAATCCACAACAGAATGGAGTTGCAGAAAGGAAGAACAGAAGAATCATGGAAGCAGCAAGAGCAATGCTACATGACTAGGATCTACCTATGCATCTATGGGAAGAAGCAGCAAGAACAGTTGTATATGTGCAGAACAGAACACCCGACAAGATATTGGACAATAAGACACTAGAAGAGGTCTTTTCTGGTAAGAAACCTGAAGTCAACCATCTTAGAATATTTGGTTGTCCAGTATTCACTCATGTCCCAAAGGAAAAGAGGACCAAACTAGATCCTTCAGGAAAGAAGCGTATCTTTGTGGGTTACAGTGAAAGCTCGAAGGCTTATAGAATATACTTTCTAGGGTTCAAGAAGATTGATGTCAGCAGGGATGTGACATTTAATGAAAAATCAGCATTCATCAAATCAAGGAAGGCACCTATCGAAGTTTATGAAGAACCTAAGGAAACTAGATTTCAAAACACTATCATGACTGAAGCAATTCCAAAAGTTGTTCATGAGTTTGAAGATCCGCAAGAACCTATAGATCCACCCCATGAGGATAACTCTCACAAGAGGAAACCCGCATGGGCTAGAGAGCTCATTCAAGATGCTGAAAGATTTGGCATTCCAGAAGAAGAACACAGATCAAAGAAGAGAACCAGATCACATACCAGCTATGTTGCTTTACTCTGTGATATTATGAACAAAGAACCTTCCAGTTATGAAGAAGCAACGGAAAAGAAAGAATGGAAGGATGCCATGGTTGAGGAATACTAATCAATAATGAAGAATGATGTTTGGGATGTTGTCCCAAGACCTAAAGAGAAGTCTGTTGTGACTTCCAAATGGATCTACAAAATCAAGCATGCTGCAGATGGTAGTGTAGAGAAATACAAAGCAAGATTCGTAGCTCATGGCTTCTCTCAAAAAGAGGGAATACATTATGAAGAAACCTTTGCACCTATAGCCAGGTATACTTCCATCAGAAAAGTACTTGCCCTGGCTGCAGCAATGAAATGGAAAATACACCAGATGGATGTCAAGACTGCCTTCTTGAATGGTGTAGTTGAAGAAGAAGTATATGTGGAGCAGCCACTCTGTTTCGAAATACATGACAAGGAGCCATATGTGTGCAGATTGAAGAAAGCCTTGTATGGCTTGAAACAAGCTCCCAGAACTTGGTATGGTAGGATGGATAGTTTCCTATCTAGTTTGGGCTTTACCAAGAGTAAAGCGAATTCCAACCTTTACTACAAGGTTGAAGAAGGGAATCCTGTGATTCTACTCCTGTATGTGGATGACTTATTTGTAACAGGAGATGACAGATTGATTGCAGATACTAAAAGGAAGCTTGCTACTGAGTTCAATATGAAATATTTGGGAATGATGCATTATTTCCTAGGTATGGAGGTGTGGCAGAGTGCAGGTGGGATCTTCCTTGGTCAAGGGATGTAAATAGTAGATATCCTGAAGAGATTCGGGATGATGGATTGCAAGGCCATGGCCACACCTATGGAATCAAATCTGAAGCTTCTATGTGATGCTTCATCTAAGCCGGTTGATGTCTCTATGTATCGTCATATGATTGGGTCCTTGATGTACCTGATGAACACGAGACCGGATATTTGCTTTGCTGTGAACACATTGAGCCAGTTCCTGATGGATCCAAGGAGTGTTCACCTGGTTGCAGTAAAGCATGTTCTGAGGTACCTGAAGGGTACAGTGGATTACGGGCTCAAGTATGAAGCGAATCAAAAGTTTAACCTGTAGGGTTATGTTGATTCAGATTGGGTTGGCAGTGCCGCAGATAGGAAGAGCACATCTGGATGCTGCTTCAGTATGGGATCACATGTGATCTCTTGGTTTAGTAGGAAGCAATCCTGTGTAGCACTGAGTGCAGCTGAGGCAGAGTATGTTGCATCCTGTTTAGCTAGTTGTGAGGTAGTATGGCTACGCAAGCTACTGTCTGAGTTATTTGATATCCCATTGGATGCTACTGGTATCTTCTGCGATAACCAAAGTTATGTGAAGCTATCTGAGAACCCAGTGTTTCATGACAAGTCAAAACACATAGAGATCAAATATCACTATATCAAGTATATGGTGCAGAGAGGAGCTGTGAAGCTCCTGTATGTTGCGATGGACGAGCAGATTGCAGATGTGGTGACAAAGCCACTAGCCAGGGTGAAGTTCGAGTACTTCAGGGAGAGGCTTGGTGTTCTTCAGATCGAGGACACTTCGAGGAAGAAGTGATGGACACATTTGCTGAAGCCATGCCAAGCATGTTGGAAGGAGGATCCTTCACATGGCTGTGGATGTAAGCGCTAGATGATGAGCATCAGGATGATGTTCTAGTTTCTGCTTTGTATGATCAGTTGGACCATTTATATTTATATGTATGTACACATCATGTTGGATGTTGGATATGATCAATTGGATCATTTATATGTATGTACGCATCATGTTGGATGCTGGATATGATCAGTTGGATCATTTATATGTATGTACGCATCATGTTGGATGCTGGATATGATCAGTTGGATCATTTATATGTATGTACGCATCATGTTGGATGCTGGATATGATCAGTTGGATCATTTATATGTATGTATGCATCATGTTGGATGGTGTATATGATTGGTTGGATGATTTGTATGTATTTTGTATATTCATCATGTTGGATGCTTGGACCATGTATCTGTATATGTATCAGGTGGATACATTGTATGATCAGGTAGATCATGTATATTGATATGTATCAGGTATGATCAGGTAGATCATGTATGTTGATGGATACATTGTGTGGATCATGTATCTATGTATCAGGTGGATACACTATGTATGATGATATGTATCAGGTAGATACTTGGTGTGCATTAGATGGATGCATTGTATGATCAGGGTGATCGTGGATGATGAGCTTCTCCAGATGACATGCAGCAGGATGTTGCAGTGATGATGATCAGGATGATCATGTGTACATCAGGATGATGTATGGTGAGTATCAGATGATACTTTGTGGCCGTGGATCAGGTTGTGCAGATGAGCATGTCTGGGAGATCCTATAGGTCGGAGTTGCGTACCCATAAAAACCTAGGATGCTCTTTTGAGACATTGCTCTGGGAGGACATGTAATTTGTGCCCTGGGAGATCTTCAAGTCGGAGTTGTGTACCCATAACATCTTGAGATGCTCTTGCTAGGTTTTGTCCTATGGCATGTAATTTGCTCCTAGGAGATCTAGACAGGATGAAAAAAGGCCTCAGATGCTTCAGCCAGGTTTTGCCATGACCACATGTAATTTGCTCCTGGGAGATCTGGATAGGATGAAAAGGGCCTCAGATGCTTCAGCGAGGTTTTGTGGTGGACCACATGTAATTTGCTCCTAGGAGATTTGGACAGGATGAAAAAGGCCTTAGATGCTTCAGCCAGGTTTTATAGTGAGATCACATGTAATGTGCTCTTGGGAGATCCGACAGGTAGAGCTGTGTGCTCGTAACAGCCTGGGATGCTTCAGCTAAGTTTTGTGATGGGTCACATGTAATGTGCTCCTGGGAGATCCGATAGGTAGAGCTGTGTGCTCGTAATAGCCTGGGATGCTGCAGCTAGGTTTTTTGATGCACGTAATAAGTCCTGAGGATTCCACAATATGGCTAGTGATGATGAAGACCTGCAGGTTGTGGGCCTACATCCAGTATGAAAAAGGATTGGCTCCGTAGAACTTCATATGACGAGTAGAGTCAGATATTGGTTGAGATAGCAGTAGCAATGACGATGATGATGACGATGATCCCAAGAAGAAGACTGTATTGAGAAATACCTTCCTAGTTAAGAGGGAGTGTTGATGTATATGTAACTTTGGAATTTATTCCATCTATGTATTTCATATATATATTTATTTTGCCCTTATAAGAGATGTGTTATTCCTCTATAAGGAAGTGTCGTCATGTGGATTGACAAGTGTCGCAAGTGTGTGTACTTGCCGATGGGTTATTAGACCACCATGTGTGGGGTCGGCCCTGAAATATATATTATATTGTGGATGTATCTAGATAGACAAGTCGGCCCCATAGTGTAACTGGGAAAACATGTTAGTATAAATAGAGATCGGGAGATCTCTATTTTGATCATTCAAAAAGTCACACTTCTCTCACTCAGAAAGTGGCGCACTAGTGAAAAGGAGGATCATCTGCTACTAGGAGACTATCTCAGTGTATTTTGGTTGTATTTTGGTTGAGCCATTGCTCTCTCTATCTCTAAGTAAGTTGTGGGGTTTTTCACCTTAGGGTTTTCCCCATGGAAACTCCGCGTCTCTTGTCTTTCATGCTTTTGATTCTTGTGATGCTTGTCATGCTTATTGTGATTGTTATGCATTGATATACTGTATATGTTATTCTCTCAGTGAAGATCCTAGAGAATTGTGAATTAATGCTCAAAATTTAACACTGAGGAACAGACTATTAACATTGAAACACCTCCAAAAGAGAAGAGTCCTCAAATGGATTTGGAGCATGGTATAGAACAACCTATTTTGAGTAAGCAAAAGTGCGATCAGTTGACCCAAGAGATAGCACAATTAACAGAACAAATTCAAAGCTATGTGGAGACAATCTCTAAGCTCCTTGAAGAGAATAAGATGTTGCGTACACAGTTGAAAAGCACTGAATGCTCGGTTAATGCCAAAATAACGTCCAATGCTATTCTCAGAGTAAAGTATAAATCCTTAAGGAATCATTTCAAGAAGCTCCAAGCCAGGCATGCATCTCCATCATTCGAGTCGAAGACCACTGCTACTGCAGCTCGACCTTCTTCCTAAATTACTTTTTGTTTTGCTCAGTGGGACCTGGCATGACTCCGTTTTGGGGGAATGTTGGTGTCCAATATTGTCACCATTTTTTATCATTTAATTTACTCGAAGTGGTGTTATTTCTATCATTTTTGCTATAGTAAGTTGTTTCTTAGCCATTCATACCATCAAACAGTCAAGGTATGCACAAATTCATTTATCACGCAAAACTTGTTATATTTCATATACTATGGTTTATTCATGATTTAAATGATGTTTTGGGGGATAATTAACACTTATGGTTTTGATTGACAGGTTATGATTTGCAATTTATCCATCATTCATCCCATGCGCTACATGCTCAACCTAAAATAGTTTCAGCTCATCATTCAGCCCTCCGTTCAGCCCGTGAAATCTATGGTTGATACATCTCAGGTCGTTGAATAAAGAGGAGGACACGTGGGTTATGTTTTCCATGTGGCACTGATGGTTAATCAACTATTGTTCCAAAATATTTGACCTTGGGCTCACCAATCCTAGCAGCACACTCTACGTTCACATCAACACTCCAAGCCCCGATTCGTCTATGCATTCAGCCTGGAATCATGCACGTCTGCTCAGCTCTTGGTCACGCCATCATTTTGGAAGGACTCAACCTATTCACACTCAGTTGGCCGACATAACTCCCACGTCCATGCTCAACATGCTCAACATGCTCACGTAACACCTATGCCCACATCGACTCTCCAACATACAATTCTGCTCACGATTTGAGGGAACAAATGCTCAGCTATTCGAATTGGAAAGGATTGACACCGAGGAGATAAGTAGATGCCCCCTGCACTGTTATGTATCATTTAATTAATAGTTATAGACATTAAACACCTCTATTATTAGAGAGGTAGACTATGTTGATCCTCTCAAGCATTGTAATTTATAAATAGTTGCCTCCGTGATTGAGATGAGTTAGTCTTTGGTAGTGTTTTGGAGTTCTTTTGATTCTTTGAGTTCTTATCTTTAGTTCTCTGAAATTACGATGGTTTCCAGTTTTAGTCCAATCATTTGAAGTCGTAGATAGTTTGAAGACAGACTCTGTAATTTTCCTCAAGTTAATGGAAGCAGCCGCTTGTTGACGTTTTACTGGTAATCGTTTAAGTTGAGCTAGTTCACCCCCCGATTGCTGGGAAGGGCCCCTCATTAACTGAAGGTTTTATTTATATTTTCTACATTTATTTTCTTGCAATTAGCTAGTTTATTTGTTGTATATGTAATTAATTCATTTTCCTGTGTGATTATCTTCATCTTTCTGTAATTGATATTCTGTTTTCAATACAATCTCCCTTCTTCTGAGTAGAATGGTCAACCAATAGTTCAGTAGTTTAATAATTTGTAGTTTGTTTTTGAATCCCTCTTTCATCATAGATAGATATTTCTTCTAACTTCTTCCATAATTAGCATTTCTTTCCTTCTTCTCTTCTCTGTTAGTTTTTCTTCCTGTTTTCTGTAGGTTAACTCTTCTTTCTTCTATTCCCAACCTTCTTCGTACTTCTCATAGAATCATTCTTTTCTTTAGGTAATGATTTGCATAGATAACTTCTTAACCTCCAATCATTTATGTCTTGCTTCCTGTGCACTGTAGGATAATTTCCATAAATCCAGTTGGTGATTAAATCATTCAAAAAAAAATCTTCCTTCCCTCACTTTCAACCATTTTCCTCCATTCAGATCGTCATTTGGACCACCTTTCAGACTCGTGTTCGGATCGTCATTCGGACCTGTGTGTTTTTTGCATTATTTTAGGCCTTTTTCCGAATCTAAATTATTTTGCCTCTTAATCATCATTCTCCTTATTCCTCCTTAATAGTTTGAGATGTAATTTAATCTTGTTTTGTGTTATTTAGAGTTTTGAATTCAATTGTAATCATTATTTCCTCCCTTCCTACTTCTTTATCCTCTTCTCATCTTTCTTCCAGACTTTAGTTCTTTAATCTGTTCTGTTACATGGTTACTGTTCAGAATGTGTGAACGTTGTTCCTAAGTAGTTTATTTTTCAAGTGGTAGTTGACAATTCCATTTCATTAAGTTGTTTTAGTTTGTTAATCTTAAGACTAGTTTCTATTTAATGAATATGTTCATGTTGTAAGATCTAGATTAATAATAAAATATCTTTATCAAGTTTTCTACTTGATTCCAAATCTAATATAGTTCAGTTTAACATACTTGTTTAGTCTTTCAATTGTTTCTCCTTACATTAGTTTCATGTTCTTCACATATGGATAGACAGTAGTTCATAATGTTTAAATTAGTAGCAGTTTGTTGATTTTCAGTTTACACTTGTTTATAGAAGTTAAGTTAGATTTACTTCCGTTTAGCTTCCTCATTACATTTGGTGTACGTATTCAAGAAGAGTGGAATTAGATGGTTTAGTCTAAATTTATGTACATTTACAAGTTCTTCCTATTAAACATCTAATATCTGTAGCTCTGATTCTGTCCATAATTGTCATCTGGAAGTTGAATTTGGTAGTTTCTTACTTTTCTAGAATAGTTTGTGTTTCAGTATTTGTTTCCATCTTTCTTATTAATTAACCATAGAGGTATAGTAGTATGATCTAGTACTATTCTGATCTGTGATTTTAATGTATTGTTAAATATTTAACTCGGTTTTTCATTTTGAAAGATCTTTCGATATTTTTCCTTAATAAAACATTTTTAGGTCTGACAAACCTGAAACTGTAGCACCTTTTCTACCTTGGCATATGTTTTTCTTTCAACTCTAAGTTTACTGATCCTAGTTGATAATAAATCTTAGGTGTTGTTTTTAATTTGAGATAGCTCACACACCCAACACCTAAGTCTCAAAAATTGGAAAAATTATTTATTAAAGTTAATTTTGATAAATAAAAATAATGGATAATGAGCAAGTGGTCCAAGAGGGTGCCCATGTGCAAGATGTTGCCAAAATCGATTAAGAGGTGAAGATATGGAAAAAGATGAAGAGAAGGAAGGTGGAGATAAGGTTTCCAAATCAGAAAAAAGAAACAACTAGAAAAAGCTACGGAGGGCGCACTTGCCAAAAAATAGTCCAGTTTACCAAAAAGGAAACATCCTGAATGGTGTTGTTTCCATTTCAATTCCTAGTTCACAAGGAAAGCAAGTGCTAATGCAAGAAGGAGACATCTAAGGTCAAGGAGGGCACAATTTCAAAAGGAGAAAGCTTGTAAGGAAAAATTAAAGAAAGTATGTCCACTCATGGGTGACCTATTTTCATAGGTCACCAAGCCAAGTAACTTGCTCAACAGGTCATCTTGAAGTTTATAAAAGAAACCAACCAACTCCATTTCACAACTTTTTTCATTGTGAAGTTTGTATGAGATATTTGAAGCTCCTTTAGGTTTGGTGATGCGCCCAAGCCACTCTATGGGTGATGTGTCCCATTCTCTCTCTCTCTCTCTCTCTCTCTCTCTCTCTCTAACAGGTATTGAAGACTATTGGGAAGCCATTGAAGATTTATTTACAGCCACTAAAGATAATTTTGCAGCCATTAAATTTCTGATATCAGTCTGGGGTTGAATTTCTTCAGAAGATTTTAAGAGTTCAAGAAGAATCCTTCTCATTATCCCCTCTCTTCTTTCCCATTCTTCAGTATTGCAAGGTGTTGGTGGAAGGGTTGCTCCATTGAAAGATTTCCAATGATCAATGTGATGAAGGATCTGATGTGTGATGGAAATATTCAGAAATGAATTTGAACTTATAGACATTCATTCAACTTCTATCATGGCCAAGAGATTCTAGTTCGAGATTCTCCAAGGGTGTCATGTTTTGTACTAAAAAAGGTGAAGAACTGAGGGATTGAATCTTCTTTCCTTCTGTCATTTGAGAGGATGGTTTGCTGTTGTTTTTACAGCCATAAAAGGTTCTTAATAAACATCTAAAATCAGTCCTAAAATCTTTTCAACTTCTCATATGAATATTCCCCAAAGGCTCATGATGTAATAATGGCTTTCAGTCTTGTTTTTCTAGCTTATTTTGGAGTAGTTTCACCATTCAAGCACTGTACTTTTGAATGGTAGATGTATGCAGATAATTAGATGATTTAGAATCTCTGATATAATTCTCCTAATCCATTACAGAAATGTTTTCAGCCAGACATATATTTCAATGAAGGATTGGATAAATTAGGGGGGTTTTGAAGGTTTTTATGGTATATAAGTTATCTGGAAATGTAATGAGGTGATGTAAAGTTTTCTGATCTATATTTTCAATCAAATATGCGGTAATAGGTCCATTAAATACATAATTAAATCTTACAGTGGTCAAATACAAGTTTAACTCCCCCCCTATGCTCATTGAGCACTCTCGGAGGACTAGATTTAGCAAAAATTGCATTAAAAGAATTTTGTTGGTCAGAAACCAGTTTTGTCAGTTGCTGCTGCTCATTTAAAGACCCTAGAACACACTCCAACCTTAAGGTACTGAATTTAGGATGGTTTTACCATGTTTTCGAAGTCAACCATTAAAACTAGCTGGACAGTCCAAGTCACAACAATTTTCCCCCAACTCT
This sequence comes from Larix kaempferi, assembly GCA_027924585.1. NCBI lineage: Eukaryota > Viridiplantae > Streptophyta > Pinopsida > Pinales > Pinaceae > Larix > Larix kaempferi. The sequence continues at coordinate 9,421,060 of BSBM01000196.1, forward strand.
TCATCCAGAGTTTAATTGCTGATTTTTTATGCCCATAGACCTCCATGAACACTAATATTAGTTTTTTAATCCTTCCCAACTCCCTAATATAGTTCGTATATGCGGATGTACGCAGGAAGCATTGCGGTAGGCTTCAGCGGTAACTGATGTCTGAAACATAAATGGTCTCTATGCTTTGTACAAAGAATCCTAAAATTTTCCCTCTGTATAAGTTGTTGTTGTATACTCTCCCATACAAATTCTAGAACCTAATATCATTCCTACCATCCTCATTTAGAGTTTCAGTCCTCGTCACTTCCATCCTTCTCAGTTTGAGAAATGGCCTTAAAAATTACTAGCAAAATCTTGTTAAAACTTTGAGTGGAACTTAATATTTTGGTCATATCTTGGATAGTTTATTACAAGTTTTCATGTACTGGTGTAATTAACATCCATTGAGAGATAATGTTAGGAACCTATGTCAACCCTTCTCTTTACTATGTTAGTATATTGTTGTTGGACGCATATGCTTTGTAAGTCGTCCCGTAGTATTTGTTGATCCATAGTTTATATTAGCCCATAGTATTGACCCATAGTATTGGACGGATATGCTTTGTAAGTCGTCCCGTAGTATTATATGTCCCATGGTTTTGACTCATAGTATTGGGCATAGACTTAGTATATAAGTGTGTGTTGAGGTCATTGAAGGCACGGTGAAGTTAATTGTATTGAGCTTGCTCAAAGGAGGTTGCCCCCTCGAAGTGGCCCGTGATCAATATAAAAGCGATTCTGTTCTATTATTTCTGATATCTCGTGTATTTGCATTAATTAATTATTGCAGGTACATCACATCTGGTATCAGAGCACTTTCCTTGGCACAAGTGGGAATTTTTTTTTCTTTTTTTGGGCGGCGACTTTCAGATCAATTTCTGAAACTTTCTGCACAAAATCAGAAGAAACCAATTGCATATCTGAATTCCTCTTTCAAAAATACGCAGTTTCAAAAAAAAAATCATCTCATTTGGAGTTCTAAAAGTGGAGATATCGCAGATTTAAAATCAGCAATTTTTCAGAATTTCGGTGACGGCCGCGAAAATTGCGGCGAGAAAATCTTTTGACCGAGTGCCTAGATTTCTATTTCGCTTTCATGGGTAGAAGCAGAGTGGTTGTTCCAGTTCCGGAAATATGCTATAATAGCGATTCTGAGCAATACAGATCCGTTTTTTGAACATTGGGTGGAATTTCTGCCCAATTTTTTTCTGTTGCAGGTTCGGATCTGGGAATAATCCCTATCCGCTTAACTGTGGGAAGTACTTGGGCAGAAGCCCTAAAACTCATTATGAGGAGTACCACAAGAACCCCGAAGTAGCTGGCCATTGAGAGGACCTGCCAAGCGAAAAGGGCAACGACCCCTACCTGATTGACTAGTTCCCACCCGTGAGGTAAACCAAGAGCTGTCGTTTGTGGCCAAGCGGTTATCAGTTTTACCTGAGCCGTGGAGTGAGGGGTACTGCCCCAATACGCAAGCCGTCAGACAGCATTGGTGGCCGAGTGAAAACCCTGAACTGTTAGGAAGCCGCACATACCTAGGGTCCATATCTACTTTCAGCTGAACTATTGTCGATCACTGCTGCGCCGTTTCAGATCTATTTTGCAAGCCGTTCCAGATCCAGGTGTTCGGCATTGTTCCAGATTCCTTCCGAGCCGCAGCCGTTCCAGTCTGTAAAAAAAATAAAAAAATAAAAAAATAAAAAAAAAAAAATCCTGGTTATGATTGTCACCCGTGCAGGAGCAAAAACCATGGAGGAAGCACTTGCATCCATCCAAGCCAAACTCCAGGATCTGGATAAAAAATTTCTCAGCCTCCATTTTCAGCATTCAGCCATGAACAATACCAGACAGCCAGAATCTTTTGCAGCCACTGGGTTCTCTTCTTCTAGCAATTTTCGTGGGCCGAAGCTTGATTTTCCTCGCTTCAATGGTACTGATCCGACTGGATGGATATACCGGGCAGAACAATATTTCAGTCTGCATAATACTTTTGATGTTCAGAAAGTTCCACTTGCATCCTTTCATTTGGAACAGGAAGCCCTTCAATGGTACCGTTGGTACATCAAAGCTCATCCCGAGCCAAATTGGACAGATTTTTGCCACCTCATTTTGTCGCGATTTGGTCCTAGTGCTTTTGACGACTTCACAGGAGCACTCACTAAACTTCACCAAACTGGCACAGTGAGAGAGTATCAGATGGAATTTGAGAAACTAGCCAATCACACAGAAGGATTGTCTGATGAATTCTACAGGAGTTGTTTTATCAGTGGTCTCAAGGATGAAATCCGCTCAGAGGTCAAAATGTTTTGTCCCAACACAATGATGGAAGTCCTAGGGCTGGCTAAGCTAGCCGAGGAAAAGATCACAGCTCAACAACGCTCCAAACCCACCTTTGTTCCCTTCAGAAATATGGGTTCCCAACGACCTTCCATCGCGCCTGCTCCTCAACCAACTCCTATCAAGCATTTGTCTGAAATAGAAATGCAGGCACATCGAGAAAAAGGGCTTTGCTATAATTGTGATGAGAAATTCACTCGGGGACATAGATGTGTTCAACAAAAGCTCTATCTCTTGGATGTGGATTCTCTGCCTGCCTTAGAACTTGGTGAAGAAGCTACAGATACAGTAGATGATCAGGTCGACATTCAACACCTGCATGTTGACACCCCATCTCAGGACGACCCACCCGAGATCTCTCTCCATGCTGTAACCGGAGTCACCACCCCACAAACAATGCGAGTCAGGGGATACTTCAAGAAGCTCCCTCTTACCATCCTCATTGATTCTGGTAGCACTCATAACTTCATTGACCCTTGGATTGCCAAACAAGTTGATTGTTTTGTCCATCGTTGCTCCAACTTTGAAGTCATGGTTGCCAATGGGGGTACCTTACCTTGTAAGGGGAAGTGTCACAATGTGCGTATCTCTATGGAAGATTATAACCTACGCTCTGACATGTTTGCCTTGTCCTTAGGCGGATGTGATGTGGTTTTGGGCATTCAATGGTTACGCACACTTGGCCCCATCTTATGGGATTTTGCGGAACTTTGGATGCAGTTCAAAGTCAATAGGGCACAACACAAATTTATGGGATTTCAACCAGGGTCTCTCTGCATCATCAGTTCACATCGCCTGGAAAAAATCCTTAAGAAGAATTCACATGGTGTCATCGCTCAGCTCAATTCCCTTCAGATGCACCCATCAACAGTCTCCACTACTTCCTTGGATAGATATGCAGGTATCCTTGCTGAACCAATGCGCTTGCAGCCTTCAAGAGACCTTTCCCATAAGAATGTAGCCACATCTACCTCTCAGCAGGAAATGATGGCTATTTTGCATGCAGTACAGAAGTGGCAGCCATACCTATTAGGGAATTATTTCTGCATCAAGACTGATCTCCCGAGTCTGGAAATTTTTTTGGAACAATGGGTCTCCTCCCCAACACACCTGCAATGGGTTATCCAACTCATGGGTTGTCCCTATGTGATCACTTACAAGAAGGGATTAGAAGATGCTCCTTCTCGCACAATTGATGACCCAGTTTCTCTTACAGCTCTTTCTCTGCTTGTTCCAAATTGGTTGCAATATGTTCAATAGGGCTATCTCTTCTATGAACTCCATGCTTCTTCATCAACAGGGCACTCTGGGTTCTGCAAAATGTATGACCGGGAACAATGTAACTTCTTTTGGTCGGGACTAAAAATGACAATTCAACAGATGGTGGCTGACGATGATACTTTCCAAGTCAACAAGGGGGAAATGACACTCCTTTCGGGATTGCTCAAACCCTTGCCCATCCCTACACAGCTTTGGCCAACTATTTCTATGGATTTCCTAGCAGCGCTCTGGTGGTACAATACCACATCTCAAAGGACACCATATGAAGCAGTCTATGGAAAAACACCGCCTGTTCTTCTTCCATACACCCTTAGCAGCTCTCCAGTTCAGGAAATTGACTCGGTTCTTCGAAACCGCGATCAGATTCTTCTCATTCTGCAGGACAATCTTCACATGGCTAGAATTCGCCTGAAACAACAAGCCGATCAGCACCGTTCTAAGCGCATTTTCCACGCAGTTGATAGGGTTCTTCTTCATCTACAGCCTTCCAAGCAATCCTCCTTGACACTCCAAAGGCGTCAGTGGCCCGAAATGCAAACCGAGGATGCTACCGGGGAACCACTCCTTCAGATTCTGCAGCAATTTCTCCAACCAAAGCTTTGAGGACAAAGCTTTTTCTAAGGGAGAGGGGATGTTAGGAACCTATGTCAACCCTTCTCTTTACTATGTTAGTATATTGTTGTTGGACGCATATGCTTTGTAAGTCGTCCCGTAGTATTTGTTGATCCATAGTTTATATTAGCCCATAGTATTGACCCATAGTATTGGACGCATATGCTTTGTAAGTCGTCCCGTAGTATTATATGTCCCATGGTTTTGACTCATAGTATTGGGCATAGACTTAGTATATAAGTGTGTGTTGAGGTCATTGAAGGCACGGTGAAGTTAATTGTATTGAGCTTGCTCAAAGGAGGTTGCCCCCTCGAAGTGGCCCGTGATCAATATAAAAGCGATTCTGTTCTATTATTTCTGATATCTCGTGTATTTGCATTAATTAATTATTGCAGGTACATCACAGATAACTCAAGAAATAGATGGTTTATGGTGTTTGACAGGCCCCCATGCAATTATTTGTAGGTCCCACAGTATTTTCAAGTAGGAAATTGTGGGTTGAGTTTGATTTAGGCTACCATGTCAAATATTTTGACATCACTGAGTTTCAGGGTGTCAGTATTGTCTTTTCCCAAGATCGAACTCAGGCCCACCACAACCCACTCAGAGGACCACCTACACCTAGGCGAGAGCCAAACCCCCCTCAGCCACCTAAGTTTGGTAGCGGCCTAGATGATATTGATGACTCAGTTAGACGTGCCACACATCATCTTCTTAGACATACCACATTTGTGGCTATGTCTTCACAGAGTTGGGAGGAAAAAAATAAGACACACACTGCTACACGGTTTATGGGTGGTAGCCGGGACAGACCAGGTACATGTGGAACCTAGGCAGGGCCATCTAGTTCGACTGGAACAACGACACATCGTTTTTCTCACTGTGGTCATTCTTGCCATGGTCATGCATAGCAGCATGCCACAGAGAGCTACATGGACTAGGTTAGCTATTTTTTTATTTAATGTTCAATTATTTATTGTATGCTATTCAATATCGTATTTTTTAATATATTTGAATTTGAATTACACATTGTTGACTTTATTTGTTTTAATATACATTTATTCAGGGCCGAGTCTCCATCCTCTAGGTGGGAGGACATTGGTTCCTTCGACCTACATGGAGCCATGGCAGTAGCAGAGGATACTGCGGAACCATACAAACAGTTAAATTCTTTACTTTGAATAATTAGATCCATTTATGAGTAATTTGTGTTCAGTAATTAAATATCTCTATCCCTATTCTTGCATCTCTCCTTCCTTTCTCAGAAAAAATAGTTGGCACTGAGTAACTATTTTTTTTATTATCATTGTTTAAAACTAAAATCAAAATGAATAATTATCACAAAACATGTCTATCATATTATCATCGTATTTTACAGTTGTGTTTATCATATTTCCTAAATTCTTGAGAGTTATAAATTCATATAATTCATCCAAACAAAAATGAAACCTTATAAAACATGAAAACCTAAGAAAACTAGACATGTGTTCATGTTCACTTTAGGCATCCTTTGCTTCTCTATTTTCAACTTCTTTCATTTATGATGCTACTTGTGCTTATTCTATGTCTTCATAATCACCAAGCTCTCGTTGAAATGCAAAGTCTTTTGGACGAATACCGTTCATTGAACCTATGGAAGCTATAGGGTGGTCAACTGAAGATTTATAGTTTCAAGCAAAACCTAGTTTAATGTTATGAGGAATTTCTAACTCTGTAGCCAACTTCTTTAACCTTTCACTCTGTGCTGCCATTATATTTTCCATATACAAAAGCCTAGCCAATTGGGCTTCATGAAGAGTACCTATACTTTGATTAATATGCAAAATTACTGTTAACACCCAAAAAGTGCTCACTACCTCATCTACTCCTTTACATGACTCATTTGTCCATTTTTTCTACCATAGTTACCTCCAGAACCTTAAAATCCCATTAAAACGCCTCCTAAAGACCAAAAAAGCCTCCAAAAGGCCATAAAACCATTAAAAAAAGCCTCCAAAAGGCCAAGAAACCCCTTTTCCCCCCAAAATAATCCAAGATTCCCCCAAAATAGCAAAATCCCTCTAAAAAGGGAATAAAAATATAAAAAAAAAGAGGAAAAAGAGGAAAAAAGGAGGAAAACACCCTATACATCTGACCTAAACCATATGGTTCCCCAAACCATGGGCCAGCACTCCACCACTAAAAACCTATAAATAGGTGATGGAGACCCCTCATTTCATATCCACAGTCAAATACACCCTTACTCTGCCAAAATCACTCTTGAAACCCTAGCTCACCCTTGAGCTACTTTCACCCTTGAGTGCCTCTTTTGGCCCATTTCCAACCCTTTGGAGAAAGAGACGGAGCAAAGCTGGAAGCTTGGAAGAAACCCTTTTGGAATGCTGCAAGAGCTCAGCCAACCTTCACATTGGAGGTATAATTAATACAAAAACCCTTTTTATTATATTGTCTTTTCTATTCCATGCACATGTTTAGAATAATTTATATTTTAATGTATTGTCTTTCATTTAATGTTTTTCTGAACTGCTACTAAGGAGTCCCTTCTCCTTAGTAGGTGCTCATTTGAACAAGGTAGGGTGAAAACCCTAGCTACAGTTTTGGCGACTCCCGTTGTGTTCCTTTGAATTTCTGGTTATAGTTTTTAAATTTTTAAACATTTTTAATTTTCTACAATATTTTTCTGTTCGACTGTCCCTCTCGGCTGCCGTAAACTACATCTTTTACCCCCTACAGTTGTGTTCCGACCACATCTTTTAGGCATTTACCTGCTATCCGACCGCGGCTCTCAGATTGTTTCTGGCGACCTACCGGTGGTTTTCAGTCTGTTACCTGCGATCAGACCATGGCTATTAGCTTGCTCGGGGCGATTCGACTGTGGTTGTTAACCCTTTTTCCATGGCCTGCTTGTGGCTTTCAGCCATTTTTCTGCAACTCGCCTACGTCTTTTGGCCTTTTTCCCACGTCCCGCTTGTGGATTTTAGCCATTTTTCTGCAACTCGTTTGTGTCTTTCAGCCTTTTTTCCGCGTCCCGCCTGCGACTTTCAGCCATTTTCCTGCAACCCGCCTGCGGCTTTTGACCTGTTTCTGGCGGTCCGACTGCATCTTTCGGCCAAAATCCCGCAACTTGTCCGCGACCGTTGAGATGTTTCCTACGGTCCGACTACCCAGATTTGCCACAGACCCACGGTTTGTTTTCTGTAATTTTTTCCTGTTTTGAACCCAGCACTTTGCTACAAAATTTTCTGCACTTGCACAGCCATCTGTCCTACTTGCAGCCATCCTTCCCTATAGCCTTTTCTGCAGTATTATTTCTGTTCCATTTACAGAATATTTTTAAAATTTCAGCATTTTAATTGAAAAAGAGAAAATTTTGCATTTCAAAGTTTAAATTCTGTATTGTTATTTTTAGTTAGAAAGTTTCCCACCCCGTGGCACTTTTACTTGGGTTCATCATCTCACACGCACACACTCTGTCACCTAATTCAAGTGAGCCCTAAAATACTACTTAACACAACCAACATTCTAACCCCACTTGGGGAACACATAAGAGTTTTTGTAGTTAGGTAGGATCGGGGGCATAGGCATCCAAATAACACCCCTCGGTTGTTTACACTTGAGACATAGTTGTTGTCATTAGGGAACCAAAATCTCCCAGTATTTTTTGGCACGGTCACAACCAGTTTATCAGAGGGCCTCTCTCCTACGAGGGTTGAAGTCGCCAGACTGGTTCCGGAGGCCTGATTGGAATACCGCAATCCATTCAGTAACTGAAGGCTATCTTTCGTAGTTCTCGGGGTATCACCCATATGGGGATACTGCGACGATAGAACCAAACGACAGATTCACCTTTTCTGGACGTGTCATGAACGAGGTATCTTAGTTGCCTTTCTTCTAGGATTGACTACCTGGTGTCCCTCCTGGTAGGGGGATATCTTTAGCCACTTGGCTCTACTATCCATATTGTCTAACTTGGATTGCATCACGTTGCAGAGGATATGTTTAGTTGAGTCATAATATTATTTAGCTAGGTGTTTGCATGCTCCCTTACCTCCTTTTGGTCTAGCAAGTCCACTATTTTTATTTTTTAGGAAACCTGCTGCTTGTTGGTATTCTGACCATTTCTGTTGATACTCCACTTATTGTAGCACAACTGTTATAGTAAGTGTTTTTAGTTGGTTGTTGGCCTGAGTGCTATATTTTTTGAGCTCTCCTTCTGCACACTTGGTTGCATTAGGGTTTGTGAGCTATTTTTCACTCAACACAACCCCCATATATTTGACACCATCTATCACCATTGAGTCCCTGAGACATTCTCGGTGCCTCCGGGGAAAGCCCCCACAGCATGGTTCACTTGACACCACCCGTCATAGACATAGATCTTCATCATTTGATACCACTCATCATAGATCTCGAGCCTTGTCCCTTGACTCCACTCATCAACGGCATAGAACTCCATCACCCGAACTAGATGCCCCTTATTTTACCTCTGATTTGGAGGCAGAGTCCGAGAACCCCATTTACACTGCACCAACCAGCCCCATGGATGGCGTGACTTTCACCCCTTTCTTTGTAGGGTCCATTGGTGGAGCATCCACCACCACACCTACTTTGGGTATGCCCTCGATGGGGCCCACATCTACCATTCCGATCACTACACCCATTCCAATAGCTGGCATACCTATCGCCACTCCCTCAGTGACTCACACTACCCTTGGTGGCGCAGGACAGTCCCAAACCTCTTTCGTCCCTCCACTTGGGGGCAACATCCCAAACCCTGCCCCTACACTTGGGGGCATTGGCCGCAACATGGTCCAACCCACTAGTATGTCACATCCTTCTACTAGTTTGCCATTCATGGCTAGCCTCAACCTTCCTGACCTAGCTAGACTGATTAACGATCCCATCAGACACGACCCTGCGTGGCCTCACATGCCCACCAAGCTCCCCTCTGACATACCCAAGTTTGAGGGCAAGGCAGGTGAGGACCCCCAGAACCATATTATGTCCTTCCATCTATGGTGTTCCTCCAACTCCATAGTGGACGACTCTGTCCGCCTCTATCTGTTACAGCGCACCCTCACTGGCTCTGCAGCTAAGTGGTACATCGAGCAACCCCATGGGACCCATGCCACCTTTACTTCTCTTGCCTCGACCTTCCTGCAGTTCTTTAAGTTATCTATCCACTATGACATGGGAGTTGAGATCCTACTATCTTCCAGACAGAACATGGCTACCCACATCACTGACCACATTCTTGAGTGGCGTCGACACCGTAGCCTCTGCAAAATCAAGTTAGACGACTGTATCTTCTTAGATTGGTTTCTAAAATCCCTCCTTCCTGTCATTGCCAAGGATGTGGCATCTGAATGACCCCAGCCTGAAGAAGAGGCCATCCTCAAAGCCCAGCAATTTGACCTCATTTATGCCCAGTCGGGTTATTTGTATTCCATCATACCCGATGCCCCTCGCGACGATTCCTCCCAACATGATGCGTTGGGGGAATCCCATGCCACAGACAACATCATAGGCCGTGTTGCATCGCATCCCCAACCCTTTTCCATAGCACGTCCTAGCCATGGCCGCGAACTTTCACAGGCTACCTCTCAATCCGGAGCAACCAATTCGTATGCACCTATGGCACATCACCACCATTCCCATGAACCCTCCTGTCCACCTCAGTGCTTTGGTCATGCGTCCCCCACTTATGCCCCCCCGGTCACACCTCAGCCCTATTACCATCCACAGGCTACACCTCTTGTGTCTTCTCAAGCCCAACCTGCTTATCACCCACCACAAGAAGCCCCTGCGATAAACCCACAACCTGTTCCACAGACGTATCAGCCACCCCCACAAGGTTCAGCACCTACGTAGCCTCCACCTGCTTATTATCCGCCATAGCCTGCTCCCGCACCTGCACAACCCCAGAACCCACTTGCTGCCCAAGGGCAAGTCTACGCCCAACAGAATTCGTAGCAAAACCAAAACAACCAGTGCCAATAGGGCCAGTAAAACTGTGGCAAACACCATAACCGTTGGAACAACCCCCCTCCAGACCAAGGTGGTCAACCTCCCAATCCCCCAAACAACAATAACGCGGCACCTGCCAACCAAAACCCTGATCGGCCGCCCAAGCAGGCCAAAAATCCTAATCTACGAACAAACCATCCTTGTTCTATTTGCGGGGTCTATGGCCACTACACACATGATTTCCCACATTTGGAGCGAGCTCGGTAACTCTAGACTGATGATGCCCATCACCAAGGGCATGCGACTCCTCAGGCGCCACCCAAACCCCCACCACCTCAGCATCAACCTTTGGTGCTGCAAAACCCCTTACCAACCCAAGGTGTAGTGACCACTCAGCCATTGGATCCCCCTCAAGGAAACACGCCACCACAACAACAGATCACTTATGCCACTCCTGATCAACCCATGTTAGACTCAGGTACCCACCACTTGTTGATGATGTCATCCGCTGATGTCAACCTCCAAACCCATCAGAACCAATATGGCTCCACCCCTAAAACCTCTCCTGCTAACAAAAACACCAATGCTCATCCCACTGATCAGACATTACATATACCTCCAGCTCCACTAGATGGTGCCTCCAAAGCACCTCCCTTCCCACTTCGTCGCATCAACAATAACCCTAATGCTCTCGCTGCGTCAAATTACAACATTGTAGATGACTTAGCCCAATCTCCCGCAACCATATCTGCGTTAGAAGTCTTAAAAAATTGTCCTTCACAGTGCAAGACTTTGCTCTCCGCCATTGGTGCTATTGACCCAAATGATTCACAACTGATGGCCTTCGATTTGGACCAGTCCGAACCACGCCTGCCTTCCACTTTAGCGTTCCAAGTTTCTATTTCTGTTTGGAATCTTGTCATCCATCGGTGCATCATCGATGAAGGTGCCTCTACATGCGTTATGTCCACATTCGTTTGGCAGAAGTTGGGATCCCCTACTCTCCAGCAGTCCACCACTGTGTTGCGAGCCTACGACGGCCATTTGGATCAACCCCAAGGTCTCTTAGCTAATGTCCCCATCCAGTTGGCTGGTAAAATCGTGCTCATTGACATAGAGATCATCAATGCCCAACTTGATTATAACCTCTTACTTGGCCACAGCTACATGTATGCCATGCAGGTGGTTGCCTCATCCATTTTTCGTACCATGATGTTCCCCCATGACGGACGCATGGTCAAGGTTGACCAACTCACCTTTACGATCCAAATTCCCCCGCTGCACCCGAGAATGTTCTCCCCATGGTTGAGCAACCTGTTGGTGGTGCATCCATGGGACCCAGAGTTTACTCAGATATGTCGATGACCTCAACATTTCAGGCCATTCCACCCCCGTCACCCATGACCGAAGTATTTGACCTATGTACCCTTTCCCACAATACACAAACACCCAACAATCAACCGCCCTTGTTACCCAAACCACCATTGGTACCTAGTCACATTGGTGTTACACCCATCCACACAATCCCCTTCCTATTCCCTCCCTCGGGAGTAGTAAGCGCCCCCGTTATGGCTACTCTCGGCCTCCCCGGGTTAACCTTAGGATTACCTGTGTGGTACATTTCTCCTCCCATTCCCCCACCGACACCAAATGTCATCCTTCAACCGGTGCAACCCATTGTCACTACTAGTCAACCACCTCCTTGTGTCACTACCCCTTTGTCATCTACGAATCCCCCTCCTCTTATCAAGCCCACTGGGGGCAGAGGCCCACAACCATACACTGTTGTACCCCCTCCCAAGGCAGTTAAACCCCCCTGCCCCCGTGTTTCGTGCTCCTCCTAAATGCTCATTGTGTGATGAGTTAGTCCATCCAACTCATCAATGTCCACAGTTACCTGCATTACAGGAACACATGCAAATGCTTGACGACGACGCCAACATCTCGGTTGTTGAACTCGATCCAACCCCTAAGCCTCGTGATAAATCAATGCGTACCAACCACCCTTGTGCAATATGTGGTATTTATGGTCATTACTCACATCACTGTCCTGATCTCCCAGATTACAGAGCAGCTCTCTACGAGATGAATAATTTGGACCTTGAGACGGCACCCCCCACAATTGAGGAGATCCACCCCCCAGTATCACCCTCATCCAGAGAGATTAACACCATTTATATGATCTCTTCGACTACCACTCCCTCGTCAATCGATTTGACAACTCAAAGTTTCTGCAATAATGAGGAGATTCTAGAGGCTCTCACCGCCCTGGATTATCCCTGGGATGACATGCACCATCGTTCCTATTTCCTCCCAGAAGAATCCCACTCTACCAAAGCTACCCAATTCGCGATTGAGTCCAAAGATTTCCTTCCCACCAAAGTTGACTGGTTTAAGGATCCTATTCCTGCTCCTAATGCCTTTGAGGAAGGTAACATGGCCAACATCTCACCCGTTATCCACATAGATATCTCTGACCCACCTGGTGCTCTTGAAATCATTCCCTTAGGGGCCTCTTGCAGTGAGTATGAGATTGGAGTGTATAAAAAACTTTTCCAAGAGTTCTGTGATGTCTTTGCCTGGTCCTATACCGAAATGCCTGGTCTCGACCCCGCTATTATAGAGAACCACATTGACACATGGCCAGATGTACCCCCCGTTCGCCAGAAACAGTGCCCCATTCATCCTTCAAAGCTCCCTGCTGTTAAAGCAAAGGTTGAGAAACTTCGCAAAGCAGGATTGATTTATCCTATTGCATATACCACTTAGGTTTCAAACCCCATTCCCGTTAACAAAAAACAAGGCACCATTAGAGTATGTACTGACTTCCGCGATTTAAACCGAGCATGTCCCAAAGACAACTTCCCCACGCCATTTATTGACCAACTCATCGATGCATGTGTGGGGCATGAAGTCCTATCTTTCATGGACAGTTTTTCCGGATACAACCAGATTCAGATTCATAAGGAGGATCAGTACAATACTGCCTTTATCACCCCATGGGGCACCTTTTCCTATCGCATCATGCCTTTCAGCCTCAAAAATGCTGGTGCCACCTTCCAACAGGCCATGACCTATTGTTTTCACGACTTGGTCCATATCCTACTAGTCTATCTTGACGACCTTACAGCTCATTCCCGGAAACGATCAGACCACCTTAATGACCTCCGACAAGTTTTTCTCCATTGTCACAAATATCAAATCCGCTTGAACCCACACAAGTGTGTCTTTTGCGTTCCGGCAGGCCAGTTGTTGGGTTTCATTGTTTCCCAGAAAGGAATTGTTGTTGATCCCCTGAAAGTCCAAGCCATCTTAGACCTCCCCTCTCCTTGCATGCTCCGGCAGCTCCAGAGTCTGCAGGGGTGATCCAATTTCCTTCGTCACTTCGTTCCTGATTATGCCACTACCGTTCATGGTTTCTTATGCCTGCTTCGTACCCACATACCCTTTGTTTGGGATGAGCAAGATGAAGCTGCATTCAAATCCCTCAAGAAAGCTCTCACTCAAAACCCTTTGATCTCCCCTCCAGATTTCTCTCAGGACTTCATCCTTTACGTCTCGGCATCCGATTACGCCGTGTCCAAAGTCCTTGTTCAAGAAGACGCCACTCACCAGGAGCATGTCATTTATTACGTCATCCAGACCTTATCTGGACTACCCCTACATTACCCATATGAGGAAAGACTAGCCCTTGCTGTGGTCTTTTCCGTCCAAAAATTGCGACACTACATTTTGCTCAGTCATACCATAGTTGTCGCCGACTCCAACCCCATGGTTTATCTCTTAAACCGACGAGTCCTGCAAGGTCACGTTGCTAAATGGGTAATTATCCTCCAGTGATATGACCTCACTTTTCGAACCCCCAAGAGCACTAAAGCCCTCGCGCTTTCCTAGCTCATCACCGATCTCCCCTCCCTTCTACCGTCCACACAAATATCCGATGAGTTACCTAACAATTACTTGTTCATCATCTCGTCTGATGACCCATGGTACGGTGATACTTTGTTATACCTTCGCACGCAGAAGTTCAGACCCAACATCAGTCATGATGGATGCCATCGTATCCATCACCAAACTTCTCGATATCTCCTCTTAGGCGATGTCCTTTACCGGTGAGGGGTTGACACGATCCTCCATCATTTCCTTACACATGAGGAAGCCGAACACGTCCTCAATGACTATCATAGCGGTGCCTGCGGCGGACATTTCTCTGGAATGGCCACCACCCAAAAGTTCATCCACGCCGAATACTTCTGGCCCACACTCTTTACCAACTGCATCACAGCAGTCAAACATTGCCATAATTGCCAACTTTTTGCCCCCAAGGCCCGGACACCACCCACTCCGTTACACCCAGTCGTCACCGTTGGTCCCTTTTGTAAGTGGGCCATTGACTTCATGGAATGTAAACCCCCCTCTGCCAATGGCCATAAGTACATCATTGTCGCTGTCGATTACTTCACCAAATGGGCTGAAGCCATGCCCACTTTCAATTGTATAGCTGACACCGCTGCTTGTTTCTTTTTTAACCACATTATCACTCGATTCGGGGTCCCCAAACAGTTGGTCTCAGACCATGGGTCACACTTCAAATATTCCCTTTGGTGTGAGTTATCCACCCTACTGAAGTTCGAACATCAATATTCCTCTGCTTACTACCCCCAAGGGAATGGACAAGTAGAGGCCATTAACAAAATTCTCAAAACCATCCTCCAATGCACTGTTGACCGACATAAGTCCAATTGGAACCACATGTTGTTCCCTTCCTTATGGGCTTACCGTACATCCACCAAAACCACCATTGGTTTTACCCCATTTCATTTAGTTCATAGTGTAGAGTCTTTCCTCCCCATCGAGTGTCAGATACCTGCCTTACACATCGCCGTCGAGCTTCTCCTAGACACTTCCCCACTCAAGAAACATCTGCTATCACTAGAACAAGCTGATGAAGACCGTCGTGCCACTCTCCAGACCATTGAAGCCACCAAGAACTGCTCCAAAGCTGGTTACGACAAACATGTACACCCTCAAACTTTCCATGAAGGGGACCTCGTCCTTGCCTATGACCAAGCCAAAGACAAAACTGGTAAACGAAAGTTTGAATCCATGTGGCAAGGCCCTTACATCGTGTAGACCTACCTCGACAATGGGGCATACATTTTAATTGACTCCGAAGGTCATCCTTTGTGCAACCCCCGTAATGGGTTGTATCTTAAACGCTTTTATCCCTAAATAAACCCGCGGTCCCATTGGTCCATATTGTACAGTTTGCTCTCTTTTTTGTTTTTCACCTTTTTTACCACAATCTTACATTCATCATTTTTGCATGACCATAGATGGACCATCTTCCACCTCATTACATTGGCTTCGCCGATGGAGCAAGCCACTGGTCTCCAAACCTAGCTTCTACAGCATGGGTCTTATATTCCCCTTCCCATGAATTAATTCACCTTGACAGGATATGTATAGGTGCTACTACCAATAACCAGGTGGAGTATGATGCTGTGACCGGTCTCCTGATTGCTAGCCTCTAGATGGGCATATGTCACCTTCATGTGTTCCTTGACTCCTAGATACTTGTCTCCCAGCTCAACAACTGCTACCAGGTGCATGATCCCCGCCTCTTTAGAAAATTCCTGTGCACAAAACAACTCAGCCGACAATTTGAATCCATAACATTCACCCATGTCCCACGAGCTCAAAATAGTGTCGCAAATCAAATGGCTAATAATATCCTAGATTGGCACATCAATCACACCATGTAAAACCTCCATCATGCATCATCATCCCATACCATCTCAAAAATATATAAAAAATCCAAAAAGATTGCAAGGGGCATTCACGTGCCTATCACCACATAAACATTTGCATCCATGTGCAATAAAAATAAAAACACATTTATATACAGGGGCATCCACATGCCTAATCCTACATACATCATGTTGCATCACATATAATACACATGGGGCATCCACGTGCCCATCATCCTATACTACTTGCATCCACATGCAGTACAAACATATAGCAAACCATAAGCGCATCCACGTGCGTACCCTAAACCATAATCGCAAAAAGGTGCATCCATGTGCATATATATATATAAAAAAATACATGTCCATATGCTACGCATGTTCTGAGTACCCCCGTACTCAGCTATATAAAAAATATCTATACATCCCTATGCCTCATAGAATACATGCGTAGCTACAAAATCGGGGGGGAGTCCCCTGCACTCCCTAATGAGAGTCATTCCCTACGTCACTGCCTGCATCAACTGCCTCCGAGTCCTCCCCTCGCTCCTCCTCTGGTAGCTCCTCGTCCCCTGTGGGCTCATGTGCCCGACCCCTATCCGCTAAGATAGCCACCCGGATCACGATCGACCGGAACTCCTATGGCGCCCTCAGACAATCCTTAATCACCTCCGGATCCACGTCCCGCCACCCGTCATCCGTCACTCCAACCAGCAACCGGTCTAGAAGCATCCGTATGGACTCTAGAGTCCCCTCAGTGTCCCATTGACACACCTCCCCTCGGCCTGGTAGGGTTGGTACCGCCACATGCCACCTGCGCGCCACATGTCCTGGTGGTGGTCTCGTGCCAACATCTGTAGATCACACATCAGTCAGTAACAGTATATCAAAAAACATATTATACACAAAGTATCGACATCCATAACATGCAAGCAAATCAATATGTACCATCTGGTCCCCATGCCTGTCCTGGCGGACGTGGTGCCTCTAGATCCCCGGTGTAGTCCATATCTTTGTATGGAAAGTCATCCAATGTCAGCGGCATTTGCAGCCACTGCAGGTACATCTCCTGAGTGAAGTATCTATCCACCTCACTGCCACCCCAACGGTGCATCATCTCTCCCCACTGCACCATGTGCGGCTCCCTCGGTCCTCGTACCTTGACCGACACCCGCAGCCGCAGTGTAGGTACCCGCTCCATGAAGAAAACACATAGAAAGGATCCATAACAGAATCCCTCACCAGATTCCTTCACCGATGTCAGCTATCGTTGAACACAAGTGAGGAACATCTGGCCCCATACATAATAGACACCATCCAGTACCCACTCCACTAGCTGCATCTAGCCCCTGGACACCTTCTCAGGTGATTGGGACCCCAAAACTCGAACCACGCACGCCACAATAGCTTGTACTGCTGGCTCCTGTAGGTCCACCACCTGGAGTGCATTCCTCTGCACCATAGCCTCTGGAACACAGTACCGCTCCAGCATATCCTCCATATCCACATCCGTGGATACTCGTGGATGCATATCCGCCACCCTACCCAGAGAGGGCAACCCTGTCAGGAAGTCTACATCTACAAGGGTGAGATCCACCCTCTCTCCCTGCACCCTAAATGCTTGAATATTTGGCTCCCAAAAGCTCACTAATCGGTTTAGCAGCAGCGCTGCTGAATGCATCATAGGTACTTGTGAGAACTTCAGCAGTCCACACAAACCCAACGTCAACCACACATGTCGATCCCTCCGGATGACATCCACTATCTAATCCGGGACCTCCCACTCTCACCAAAGCACCAGCGGCATCCTGTCCATCACACAAGGAAAAATCATCAAACTCATGTCAAAGAAGTAACCCTGCCCCCCCCTCGGAGAACCCTAACAGCTCGATCCCAATCGCGGCTTTAGGGCCCCTTGCCACGGTTTCTGACCATGGCTATCAAGGCTACACTTGCGGTCCAAAACCGCGCCTGTAGGAGCCAAACTCGCAGTACCGAACCATGTGTCCAACTTTAAAACGCGCGGTACCAGACCGCGTATTCTGACATGAAACGCGCGGTCCCCAGCTGCGTGATCCACCCTGGAACCCACAGTCCCCGACCACGGTTCCATCCCACAAACCCGCGGTCCACCCCATGTGGACTATACAAATACTCCCCTGGGACCCACTACCCCCCCGAACCCAATGAAAATGCAGGTATGAGTTTGTCGGAATGCCTGTAACTCTCAGATCTGAAAACGACCAGTTAGATCATCTAAAAACACCAACTTAGCTCTGGTCCACTCTGATCAATAGTCAAAGTGAACAAGTCTAAATGACACTTGTCATGTTGGACCCACTCACTATTTATAGTCCGTTGACTTTTTCTTGTTTTGGCCATTCTGAACCCATACGGAGTCCATATTTTTAACCATTTCAACCACTGGAATCAGCACGACGAGACCGTCATGATGGTCAACTTGTTCTCTTATTTTTTCCACTTCCTTTTTTGAGCATTTTTTAGATGCCACTAGTCGCCTCGGTTTGCGTGCCTCTTCGGCTGCTCTCCATTTTTTATATATTTTATATCATCGGATTCATTTTTTCGAGCCCATGATGATGCTTGAGATCATTTCTCACTCTCACCCCTAGATTTTTCAGGTATTTTTTCCAAAATGCCCCCTGTCACCTCGGTTTGCGTGCCACTTCCACCGTTCTCCATTTTTTACACTATATATATCGCTGGATTCATTTTTTCGAGCTCATAATGATGCTTGAGATCATTTCTCGCTCTCACTAGGTACAATTTCACCATTGTGTCCCGACACCTTGCTGCCTCGGCTTGCGCGCCACATTGGCCACCATCGGATTGTTCCACATTTTTACATGAGCCATTCACTCCTGTCATACTGCAATTATTTCGTTATTTTTCCACCATTCATTATCCCGTAAGTAGGCCCACCAGTGTTCCCCCTCTCCCTTGTTCTTGGTCATCATCAATGTTCCTTGTTTGAGCACTTCCTCCTTCCCTGGCCATTCCTTTTGTTCTGTATAATTTTATCCCTTTTTCGGGCCGAACAAGTCCTTTATGAAAAAGGCACTTAGGGAGTTTCTGTTAAGCTCTTTTCTGACTCCTAAAACAATGAAAAGATCACCGAGCAATCTTGCTTCCTTTCATGCTCGTTAAATTACTTGAAAGGGAGTCTATCTAGTATAAGTTTAACCCTTTTCCGTACCTGGTAGACTAATTACAAAAAAGAAATACTCTAGTCACACCGGCTAGAAGAGTTCTTCATTGCATCCTTTTATGATTCTTCGGGCCTTGGAGACTAACACATGAAAAAGAAACCCCCTGCAGTCTTCTTATCGCTTTCTGACTCTCTAAAATTGAAAGCAACCATGAGCATGAACTGTCCTGGGCTCGTATAAATCCACACGACAGTACCATTCCATTATTTCAGAGTCTTCTTATCGCTTTCAGACTCCTTAAAATTGAAAGCAACCACGAGCATGCACTGTCCTGGGCTCGTACAAATCCACACAACAGTACCATTCCATTATTTCAGAGTCTTCTTATCACTTTCAGACTCCTTAAAATTAAAAGCAATCACGAGCATGAACTGTCCTGGGCTCGTATAAATCCACACAACATTTCCATTTTACACACACTTCTTCTAGTTCCTTAACCCATGAAGAATTCCCCCCGTGCCTCCTGGCACTATGATCGATCCTCTCGGCAGCACCCCCAATCAAGTCGCCTTTGTTCAGAGTATTCTTTAGTCTCCTGCCATTTTATACCAGCTTAAGTATCACTCATCCCTGTCACTATCCTTGATCCATTACAGTTATGATCCCTTTCCCATCAGTCAGTTTCATATGCTTCCCGATCGTCCCTACCATCATACTCTGAACAAAGAAAGTTTGAGTCCACCCACTCTACTTGCCCAGTTATCCCCCACCATCTATCAGTCCTACCATCAGTACTCTCATACTTCGGTTCTCCACCTCACACTCCTATCAAGGAAACATCATTGCCTTGCTAGTTGCAGGTCTCCCTCTCTCAACGACAACCCCTCTATTCAGGAGGATAGACCCAGAGGTCCCTATGCCTTGGATCCATCCCCATCTATGGTGAGTGCCTACGGACCATTTTGAGAGGAGTCATCATTACATCTCCGAGTGGTTGTTTCTCACATGCTCGACTTCAACACCTTAATCGCATCGTTAAGAATCGCACAGGGTTTATATCCCTTCAGTATTGGTCGAAGACCCTAGATTTCCCCCGACTCTAGCACATTGGTGAGTCACTTCGGAATGCCCAGTTATATGTTCCCGTGGATGTCCAGGTTGCATTGGCAATTGTATTCAGAAGCCATCCAGTTATATGCTTCCTTGAGTACCCAGTTCAGTTCCAGTTCAGTGTCCCATTGACGATATGACTCATTGTCACTATGATCCAGCAGCTCATCAGTTCCTCTAGTACCACACTCAGTAGCACTGTTGTTATTCTAGTGTATCAGTTCTTCCGCTCAGACATGGTCAGCCCAACAGTATGTCCCAGATTTGTGTCCCCTCTGGACCCTTATGATGTACATAGTGGTTCTCTATGTATTCTACAAGTCCCCCTTTTTGGGCCTCACAGTTATTTTTGATGTATCTTGATACGAGCATGGGTATGCCCGCCTCGTCCATATATTGAGATTCGTCCTCATTCATTCTTTGAGTCCATGTATCTTTTAGGTCCCCATATTTTGGACCCCATTGTTATTATTGATACGAGCATGGGAATGCCCGCCTCGTCTATATGTTCATGTACTTTCAGTTTTTGCAGTTTGTTTGTGACCGTTGTTCCGGGCTCCGGTTTGTTTCTTCTCTTCTCCACACCCCAGGAAAACCATAAAAGACTTATGATGTCTATCGGCCATATGATGAGCTCCTGCCCTCACACATCAGGGGGTAATCTGTTAACACCCAAAAAGTGCTCACTACCTCATCTACCCCTTTACATGACTCATTTGTCCATTTTTCCTACCATATTTACCTCCAGAACCTTAAAATCCCATTAAAAAGCCTCCAAAAGGCCACAAAACCATTAAAAAAGCCTCCAAAAGGCCAAAAAACCCCCTTTTCCCCCAAAATAATCCAAAATTCCTCCAAAATAGCAAAATCCCTCTAAAAAGGGAATAAAAATATAAAAAAAAAGAGGAAAAAGAGGAAAAAGGGAGGAAAAAACCCTATACAACTGACCTAAACCATATGGTTCCCAAAACCATGGGCCAGCACTCCACCACTAAAAACCTATAAATAGGTGATGCAGACCCCTTATTTCATATCCACAGTCAAATACACCTTACTCTGCCAAAATCACTCTTGAAACCCTAGCTCACCCTTGAGCTACTTTCACCCTTGAGTGCCCCTTTTGGCCCATTTCCAACCCTTTGGAGAAAGAGAAGGAGCAAAGCTGGAAGCTTGGAAGCAACCCTCCTAGAATGCTGCAAGAGCTCCACCAACCTTCACATTGGAGGTATAATTAATACAAAAACCCTTTTTATTATATTGTCTTTTCTATTTCATGCACATGTTTAGAATAATTTCTATTTTAATGTATTGTCTTTCATTTAATGTTTTTCTGAACTGCTACTAAGGAGTCCCTTCTCCTTAGTAGGTGCTCATTTGCACAAGCTAGGGTGAAAACCCTAGCTACAATTACCTCTTGTAAGGTGTTCATCTGGGGTGATAAGCACCTCAAGACCTTGTGAAGCTCTATAAATCCACAATGAACACACTCATCATGTTGGTTTTTTTCTTCCATAGTACCAACATAAAGTACAAGATAAAGGGTGCATGGAGAAATAAACTAAATTGCAAAGAAATTTCCTAAGTCTCCATTGAGATCACGTAGACAATAAACCAAAAAAGAATTTCCTAAAAAACAAGTGTTCAAGTTTTCATCCACAAACCAACATTGCCAATTAAAATAATCATGTCATAGTCCAATTCTTAACAAATAAAAAAACCAAACAAAATTATTCCCATGCTCTTCACTACCCAACAACATTCACCACCACCCCTACAAATTATGAAGTAACCCAAAACCAAATTTTTTCTCAACCAAACTTACCATGTGATGAAGTTTCTTGGCATTAATAGTTAGATATATCCTACACACACCAAGATTTTACATCCGAACCAAATTAAAAATCCCACTAGAAAATAATCCAAGTTCAAGTGTGCATTGATTACTTGAAGGAGGAGGAATTAAAAGTGATTTCCTCGACCACATCCATTGCCATTTATCACATAAATGCCACTAAGTGTGATTGCTAATGTATTTCATGAAGGGATTAAGTGAGTTATAGCACTCCTTTTTCCAATTTGACCATAACATTCGCCACATGGTTTATGTAAATTTGGTATCACATGAACAAAGAATATGAAAATATTCAATAAATTAAAACTCTGTTGCTATACCATTAATACCTCTAATGATTATAGAAATGGGAGAAAATTTTCCAAAATCTATCATTCTTACTTGACCAATGATGAGAGAAGAGTCCCCAAAAATGAAAACATTCCTAATTTGTAAATTCTTCAAAATGACCATTCTTTGATACAACAAGACATACCCCCCTTGCACTTATTTACCCTATGTGATTATCTTTGTTGTTGTTATTGTGGTGATTGATTTAACTCTCTAATTGTTGTGTGTTTTAGTGTGGATTCTTGAGTCATTGATGTCATTTGTAGGTTGGTGGAACCTAGTTTTTGAATAGAATAAAGGATTGATAAACCTAAGAAAAAGAATTAACTCTACCATATTTTTAAGAAAAACAAAAATAAAACAATGGCACATTCATAGTTTAAACAAGACATACCTTGGAAAATTCTCAAGGATAAAACCAACAAAATAAGAACACAAAATTCTACTTCCAATAAATCTTTCCATCTCTCTCCTAGTTGCCTCATATCACAACATTAATTCACTTAGTATATTTGGGCTCTAATCCAATTTATATTACTTCTATTACAAGGTATTCATAGTGATACTCCAATCAGAAAATCAATCACTAATTCACCCACAATACTCTCTGGTTACACCTAAATCACCTTTCCATTTCATATCCTAAGTCTACCTACCCTACCAAATTGGTATACTTGGCACACTTCCATCCTAAACAAGCCATCTCACTTGGTGCAAATGTATATCAAATATGAGTTGTCCCTATACCATCAAGCCTAAAGCCATACCATAATCGTGTCCTACAACTTTACTCGGCTTCCTGCATATCACAAGCACACTTACTTCAATCCAAAACTAAACTTGAGGTGATATTGCTACTGTTGGTATAATCATATTAGATTTGTATTAACATTTAAACCTATAAGACAATCACACGTAACTCTCATAACAAGGTAATCATTAGCTTATGTGATCATCTACTCCCTATTGTTGGATATTATATTTTTACCACTATTAAAGAAGTAATTGTTGGTATCTAGTAATCATCTAACTTGAATATAAGGTAATTGCAGCCATGTTTTTTAAGTACTATTGTTGTCATTCTCATTGTCATTATGTTTAATATTGTTACTATTGTTTTTATAAATTCAGTCTAAATATTGTAGTGTTTACACAGGTGTCTGTAGGCTTCAACGACCAGCCATCCCCACCGGGGATCAGTATATATCCACATGTGCAGGTATCATGTGTATTAAAGTATAAATTTAATTTCAAATTTTATGACTTTTCTTTGAATATTTATATTTTTCTGTTTTAAACTATGAGGTTATAAATGTGTATGCAGGTGTGATCACCTCAGCTTGCTAGTGCCACTATCCATCCCTCCACATACTTTCGGCCACCATATATGTCAATTGTATCCCCTAGCATACATGTCCCCTTCCATACATCCTTCCCCACCCTTCCATCGAGCCCCCCTCTCCCATCCAGCACCACACTTCCATCCAGTTCCCCCTTTCGTTTTGTATCCTTCGTTCCATCACCCCACCCCAACCCTTCCACCACCTCCCTTACAGTTTCCCATGTTTCCACCCTCCCCCATATGACCATGATATACCACCCATCCCTCCACCACAACACATACCTCTCCGCCGCCCCCCCCCCCCCCCCCCCCACATCACATTCCCCACCACCCTCACTTCCCATTCCACGGTGGCCCCATCCATATTACAACCAATTGGGGTTTATCGCCCTAGACATGCATATGAACTTCACCCACACCAATCCATGCATCCTCCTTCCACCTCTCCTTCTTCTACTACGCCCCCGAGTGGTGTATAAACCTTCGATGTGGCTACATCCGCCCCTATACCATTTACCCTAGCATCAGAGCAGGTTTTCCAACCAACTGCTCCATCCGCCAGCCCTAAATACCAGCCAATTGTGTTCACGGTGAGATTGACTACTTTATGGAAATATCGTTCAATTTTAATGATAATTACTATACGCATCTAATTTCATCATTTATCTTATTGTTCTAAATGTTCGAGGGTGGCATAGCTAAGAGAGTTGGAGCACGGAGGAGAGAAACCCCCTCACAACTTATAGTCTCGCATGCAGTGAGTTATTTAAGATTTGAAAACTATTTTTATTTTTAAACTGTGTTTTATACTTGGATAATTGCCAAGAAAAGTTGACATATTATTTTTTTCGTTTCAAGGCCTAGGGGGACATGGTCCAAGTCACCAGAAGGACCTAGCTTCCTCTAGCTCGAAGAAGAGGAAGATCGATTTTGGAGATGCACTTGGGAGCGTCGAGGGTGGGTAGGAGGATTGAGAGACCCTCCTATGTACACTAGCCATGATGTGGTATTTTTTGCACTAGTTTCCATATTTTGTATAGGGCACAAGTTTTCATTATATAGACATTGGGAATGATGTTCCATTTTTCCAAAAAGTGTATATGATTGGATCATTTTTTCATATTAATAGATGAATCTTCACTTTTCTATATGACTTTGTCTTTGATTACATTTTTGCATACATGACTTTGTCTTCAATAACAATGTTATGGAAAAGTTTTCACATACATATAGATGTTATTTCTAGACACCAAGTGACCTCAATATGAGTCCCTTGTATTTGAATGGGTCTCCATACAAGGATTTATACTACATGTTCTATGGGTGTACACTAAGAATGTAATAATGGTATCTTTTAGAGTAAATTGTGTTGACATACAAAATAAACACATTGAGCAAATTCACGTACACACATACACACAACATCCAACATACAAACATCAAGCAAATTCCCATCCAATATAGACACATCACACAAGAAAATTCACATACTCATAAACAAATCAAAATCATCCAAGTGTAGAGGACTCAATGTGTTTGAACAATGAAAGTGTCACGAATATATGTAATTTAACATTTAATTCAATATGTCACTTCAAATCAGCCTTCTAAACTCAATTATTAATGCATACAAATTCTCATAACAATACAAAAAAGGGAAACCAACCTTATTTTATGCAAACCAGGACTTACTTGTCTCTTATAGAATCATCTCTCATACATACTGTGGCCCCAATGCAAATTTTCCAATGTTTTTTACAATCATCTCTCATATTTTTTGAGCTCTTATTGAATTTGGTACTTCTAAATATGGGTAATCGACGCAATGAAGCACAAAATTTTGACTGTGTTAATTTGTACATAAACAACATGCACATATACAAACATCTACACATACATACACACATAAGACCATGCACATACACAATAAATAAACCCTAGCTTGCAAAAGTCCATGCCAATCTTTCTCAAGGGGGTCATTTATGATCTGAAGGCTCTCAGGCGAGCGTGGCAATCTTGAACACATCCACAATGGGAATCAGTACGTGTGGGAGCTGAAAGAATCCAAGTTTGCTCGTCGGTTTGGGTTTCGTGCCCCCGGAGGAAATCCTCAAAGTGTCCTTGAATGGCCACGAGGTTTCTGGAAAAAAATCTTGTAGAACCAAAACCATGACTCTGGTCGCGAATCTGTTGATTCCAATGGATATTGTACCCCGGTTTTCAGCTAGGGACCCCCCACACCATCCCTCAAATGCTCGGAAATGATGCCATTGTGCCATCCCAGGAACTAGGGTTTTTCTCAGTGAAGGCCATGTCAATCTTGCTCAAGGGGTTCATTTATGATCTGAAGGCTCTTGGGCCAGCGTGGCCATCCTGAACACATCTACAATGGCCATATGCACGTGTGGGATCTGAAAGAATCCAAGTTCGCTTGTCGGTTTGGGTTCCATGCTTCTAGACCAAATCCTCAAAGTGTACTTGAATGGCCACGGGGTGCCTAGAAAAACTTCTTGTACCACCAAAACCGTGACTCTAGTCACAAATCCATCGATTGCGATTGATCTAGGACCTTGGGTTTCATCTAGGGGACCCTCCACACTGTGCGTCAAATGCTCAGAAATGGTGCTATTGTGCCATCCTAGGAACTAGGGTTTTGCTCAGTGAAGGCCATGCCAATCTTGCTAGAGGGGATCATTTATGATCCGAAGGCTCCCAAGAGAGCATGGCCATCTTTAACACATCCAAAATGGAAATATGTACATGTGGGAGATGAAAGAATCCAAGTCCACTCACTAGTTTGAGTTCTGTGCCCCTAGAGCAAATCCTCAGAGTGTCCCTGAATGACCACGAGGTGCCTAGAAAAAATTCCCATAGCACCAAAACCGTGAATCCGCTCGTGAATCCGTTGATTTCGAAGGATCCGAGACCCCAAGTTTTAGCTAGGCCCCCCCCCACACCATGCCTCAAATGATCAGAAACGGTGCTATTGTTCCATCTAAGTAAATAGGGTTTTTCTCAGTGAAGGCCATGCCAATCTTGTTCGAGGGGGCCATTTATGATCCGAAGGATCCCGAGAGAGCGTGGACATCGTGAATACATACAAAATGGCTATATGCATATGTGAGAGATGAAAGAATCCATGTCCACTAATTGGTTTGGGTTCCATGCCCCTGGAGAAAATCCTCATCGTGTCCCTAAATGGCCATAGGGTGCCTAGAAAAAATGTTGGTAGAACCAAACCTGTGACTCTGGTTTCAAATTCGTCAATTCCAATGGATTCAATACCTCAGGTTTCCACTATGGGACCCCCCACACCATGCTTCAAATGCTCAGAAATGGTGCTATTGTGCCAACTTCAGAACTAGGGATTTGGTCATTGAAGGCCATGCCAATCTTGCTCAAGGGGGTAAATTCTCGTCTAAGTGCTCCCGTGTTTGCATGGCCATCATGAACACGTTCACAATGTCCATACACGTGTGGGAGATGACACAACTCAATTTTGCTTCCCAGTTTGAATTCTATGCCCTCGACAGGGATTTTCCATGTGTCCCTAAAATCTTTTGGGAGGCGAATTTAGATGGGCCATAAAATAATCACCGTGGCTTGGATTGATGAACCATCAACTCCATTGGAATATAGACATCAGCTTAATGCTAGGAGTGCCTCTCTCCTCTAATCCTATTTCCTGAATCTCATTTTTTTTGACAATTCCAAAAGAAAAATTTATCTATATAATATTGAGCAAAAAGACCAAATTAATTCCGTAGAGTATCCATTTTGGTGAAGTGAGCGAGTTATAAGTCCCTCACTTATAAATAATATGGTACCATGGCAATTGAATCCTTGAATATGGTGTAGCTTCTAGAACTTTGAATAGAAATAAAACTCAACATTTGCAAAGAAAAAATATAAATTTTAGAAGACATGTAGCGATCAATGTATAGCTTCAATAAGATAATATTACATGGAAGACAAGGTCTAGATGTTTGACCAGAGAACAGTAGATATGGAGAATAACTTTGAGACAACAACAAGACTCTTTCCATTGTTAAATAATCAACATCAAGAATAACAATTTAAACAGATAGTCAAAAGGCGAAGAGGCTCACTTAGATGATGACTCGGTTTCACTAAGGGTTGATAGAGAAGGAAGAAGCATTTCTAAAGCTACAAGTATTCATGCAAGAGAACAAGTAAGAAAATAGACTTTCCATTGTGACAGCAGAATCCAACACCATGACAGAGGCTAGCATGGTAAGTTCACCTTCTCAAGACCTTCCGGGAGAATCTTTGGTGATTTTCAAAAGCATACAAGAGGCACTGGTTCAATTTTTTTAAGGTAAATGGGATATGACGGACAAGGGATATGTAGGAGAAGTAAAGGTATTGTATTACCCATTGTAGCTGAACTTAGGGTTAAGCATGGAGTCCTAGCATGCAATGGCACATAGGAAAAGGCCTTGACCACCAAGATCAATTTTTTGAAGGTGAAAGACATTGCGGAATTGGCCTACTCATTAGAAGAAAGATAAAAAATGAATGAATATGGAAACACACTACCACTTTATCCTTCTCATGAAGGATTGCACTAAGGAAATTGTGAGAGAATTTCAAAAAATCATCCTATAACAATACTTAGAGAATTTCATGTGAGTATTTACATGCATTCTCATTGTGTGGGAAGAGAGGTCATCTTGAGGAATCCTATTGGGATAAGAAATCCACATCCCACGAGATAAGATATTTTAAAGTAATAATGGAAAGAAAGCTTCCCCAATACAAAAAGAAACTCAGTCACATAAAGAAAAGAATGATGTCAAGCAGTCCATGTAGCACCAAGAATTATTTCCACCACTACAAGTTGAGTGGACATTGGGAAGAAAAGTGTTGATGACTTTACCCAGAGCTTCACCCTAGAAACCTCGTAGCCAAGATAAGGTTGTGGAGAGTGAATTCGAAAGGGAACAAAGAGTTGTTTGAATATCTATCCCAAGGAGTAAAAGTTTTCCAAGATTTATAGCAACACAAGAGGTTAGTGTCAGCAACAATGTGGGAAATAGGTTAATGCGAAAATTAAAGGAAATCATGATAGAATTTTGGTTTCTATGTTGCAACACCAAAATCCATTTTTGGAAATGTGCCAAAGGTTGGCACATGGAAGTTAATGAACTTGCGGGTTTCTTGGAACTCCATGGAAATTGACAAAGAAACAAAATGTAGAGTAACTCATGTTTCACCAAGTTGTTTTCTATCCATTCCTTACATTGCCCAAACCTTGAGGCATTCTCTCGTCCTCAAATACTGTAGGAAATTCTTTCACCTACAACCACACATTGCATGATTTTTCAACTATTGTGGGTAGAATAGTGTACTATGTTTTCTTGTCAATATTGTCATTCAATTAGCATTGCAACATCAAATTGTTTTTATGCTATGAAGAAATTGATCCTAGTAGAAGAGGATAGTCTACCACAGTTATTGCTGTGGATTTGTTGCATGATGACATATGCTTGTTGGGATATCACTAAACAAGAGAAGAACAAAATTATACTTGGTTTCCATTGGCTACCAAGATTGGTTGTCTCCAAGTTTGAGAATGAAAGAGACTTGCACATTGAAAATGGAAATGATTTTGATTGAAGTGTTTGGATAGAAAGATTTCTTAGATAATAGAGTCAATGGGATCTAGAGTTGAGAGCCATGTTGGAAAGAAGAACACAGAAGGAAAATTGGTCTAGAATTGGTTTCCTTATAATATTTTGGAGACCAAAAATCTTCTCAATCTAGAGGTGTGATTTGAAATGGAATTGAACAAAATGGTTGTTTTCTAAAGCTCAAAAGAAAAAATCATTTCAATAATGAATGAGGGTTTGTTGTAGTCGAGGGATTCACATAGTTACCAATGATACATAACATATTATACAAGCATGCACAAGATACAGATACAAGTAGACAAAAGATGGAGAGAAGCACAAGACTTTGTATTACTCAGCAATGCGGACAATACACAGAACATATCTAAGACAATGGTATACGGCTCACCAACCTATATATATTCTTATACAATCAGTTATGTAACTATCTTGTCGGTGCAACCGACCGACATAAACCGATTGGTCGACACAACTTGTTGACTTACATACAAAAGGTCAGGCACAAGGCCTAGTGAATAGGATGACTTAGGCTCCTCCAACATCTCCCCCACCTCAAAGGATTTCTTTGTCTCAGAGAAATGAGGAGATGTGTCCAACTGATACAGAATTTAAGTGGTTGTCACTGTGATCTCTGAAGGGAACTGGTCATTGTTTGTTGTGGTACGTAGACCTCAACGATTACTTCGGCCGAGATAGATACCTAGTGTTTAAAATCCTCCCAAGTACACAACGTGTTTTGGATATCAATGGAAAGTGTTGTGAGGCTCAATAAGTCAGCTACCTTTTCTTGGGTTGTCTTGCTCTGTAGATGAATTAAGTCAGGATCAAATAAATTAATTTTCATATTGGAAACTGTAAGCAGAGTTTGGATATGAGGTCAGAGCTATTCTACTTTGAGGAGGTTGTGTTGGGCCTGACTCATCCACTGTTCTTCACTTTTTTCTAACTTCTCTAATTTCTTGTTTTCCCTCACAATTGTTTCTTCAATAGTTCGTCCCATGATGTCATCAACTACTTGCAATTGCTGATGAATTTTTCTAATTAGTGTGCATGTCTCCCACATTTCTCTGAATACATTGCCATAGTGTTTGTACCAATTATGGAGTACGTTGATGACTGTAGTTTCCTAGTCACTGTATTGGATGAGATAATCATGCGTCGAGGTGAACACTTCATATTGTTCAGACAACAGGGACAATGTTTCTGTGGCCTATTCCTATCGGTTCCTGGTGAGTTCATTGTATAGTGTCGACACAACAGATTGAAACAATTGAAAATATTTATCAAGTGCGTTGGTCATGTCGGAGTTGGGTGGAATTGGGATGACTTACTGTGCTAAGTCTTGACACTTAGTAAAAAATGAATTTTGGTCCTCCTCTAGCTAGTGAATGTGGTCTTTGGCTTCCAGTAATCTATGTCGTTGTTCGCGAGTGATTGCATCAGCAAGTAGGTCAAGCTCTACTTGCATGGCCTATTGTGTATTGTATATAGAAATGGGCCTGAATTGGTCAATATGTACAAATAAGCAACCCAATTGAGAGATATGGTCCAGATGTTGCTGCTGTTGCTAATGTTCTTTGGCTTCTCGTTGTTTTTTCCTTACGCTGCTTCTTCTTGGACTTACCTTGATATTTTGGAGCCATTACTTACTGTTCTAATTCTTTTCATATCTCAACTGCTTTTGATGGATGTTCTTCCTCCATTTGTGCTTCGACAATAGCTTGTTCTGCTTGTACTGAGCTGTTTGGTGTAGCTACTGTGTATGTCAAGAGTGCTTCCTCGGGTGCTGCTTGATTGGCTTGTTCTGCTGGCTGAACTGCTGCTGTTAAACTTTCTCGAATTGATGTTTCTTTCTATGGAACTTGAATTGCTTCTGGTGTAGTAGTGGTCCCATCAGTAGGGGTGGGTGACGACACACTAGTAATGACTTCACCAGTGAGAAACACAGGTGTTTCATCGACTGGTGGGGAGGGGGTGTAATGGGGCGGCCGAACGGCTCCAGACTAACTACTGG
Source organism: Larix kaempferi (assembly GCA_027924585.1). Classification (NCBI taxonomy): domain Eukaryota; kingdom Viridiplantae; phylum Streptophyta; class Pinopsida; order Pinales; family Pinaceae; genus Larix; species Larix kaempferi. The sequence goes on from BSBM01000196.1 coordinate 9,452,509, forward strand.
AGATACAACTTTTGGGATCATTGAACCAATTTCCTCAAGGAATTCAAGTTCTAATGGACTCTTTGATGGTTCAATGACATGTCAGGAAGGTGGGGTTCTTCCACCAATGGGTTAACTGGAAAAGGAATAAATTATGATTTTTGCTGAGCAACATCGATGATTTTTGGGTCGAGATTTCCTTGGAGTTGGGTAATATGCATACCGACTACTTGTGGTGTTATGGTTTCTAGAACATACGAAATGTCGGTTAAGATAACACCAGGGGGAGCAGAGTCATTCAGCGGAGTACTATCAAGAAGGACTGGTTTTTTAGTGACTAACTCTCGCCACTGTGGGAAAATGTTAGGGAGTTGGGATATAAACTGATTAAGGTCATTATCATCTTGGTTTATTTTTCGAAGGGAGAGGGAAGGGTCTGCACAATATTTGGGATCCGATGCTAAATGTGTAGGTGGAGGGAGTGGCAGGGGTGTGGGGGGCCTTGAATCCTCCGTTACGATGGTAGGAGATGGGGGAGGTGGGCTCTTAGTCAGGTCGACATGAGTTTTGACCATAATATTGACTTTCTTTTTGAATTGTGGTTGGTTACGAGGTTGCTCACCTTCAAAAAATCTCTTGAACTGCTCGTCAACTCATACTTTGTGCATTGCCACATCCTCCAAAATTTGTACTGCACTACCGAACAGTTCTGCTTACTCTTCCTTTGTCGTCTCCTGGATGATCATATTTCTTTTTCCCTTTCCCTGTGTTTGTGCATCCCTAGTTTGTTGAGTTTGGTATATTTCATCGGCCAACCGTTAGATGTTGTCGTCAGTCAGAGCATACTTAGGGTTGTTGGAGGGAGTCTCTTAATCTGAATGTTCAGCTACAATAGGTCACTCTTGATGAGTTGTGAGAGTAAGTTCTAGGGGTTGTGGCTCCACCGTGGGATCAACTTGAAATGAAAATTTTTTCATGTACAAATGGATTTCGTATTCTTCTTCTTTCTCTGCATATGATAGCAGTTCGATGATGGGAACGCCGACTGAGTGTGCCTTAGCGAGAATTATCAATTTTGTGTTGGACTTCCTACTGAGCTCATTGAATATTTCATCTACAAAAGGGTAATAGTCGAGAGGTTGCACAGTACCAGCTACGCCCTGTAAGTTCCAGACCGATGTGTGGTCTAGCGTAAGTTGGATGTGCGCTGTCGGTGGTAGATCTCGTCGAACATTCTGGGGTACTCTCCATCTGGTTGACAAAATTTTTAGCTTTTGGAACCAAACTTCTAACCAAATATTCACTGTCAATGGACCCAGTCGGATGCCTCCATGCATGAAGGAATGGAAGTTTTCCATTAGCACGGGTTTTTATTGAATGAAGTCCTTATTTCTTGTCGGCCTTATATGAGTGATGGCAATCCAAATGATTAAAGATAGATATCGAATGGTCGCGCCGTCTTCTTGACACCTGAAACATATATTCCAGATAATGTCAGCTAAATAGTCATCCCACTTGTAAACTTTTCCTTTTACTGCCATGTTCCAAACTGCCTCTAACATTTCAGTTTTTAGATCTGAGCCTCGACCGGACCTTGAAAAATCGATCGAAACAATTTGCGAAGCTGTCTTGAAATTAGCATACTTGATTTGATTTACTACTAAGCCTCGAGAATTTTTACCGGTTGGGTGATCAGTGAATTATTTAATCAATTCTGGCTTCTGTTGATTGGGTACATCCTCGCTTTTGTTCGACAACCCTGTGATCCTGTGAATAATTTCACCATTTATTTCGACCAAAACATCGAAATAAAATTTCCCATTGTGGTATCTGCTTACTATGAATTGGGCAATAATATCTTTAAGTCCCCCAAAGGGTTCGAGCAGATGTGCATGCATATATTGTAGAATTGTAGCAGTCTGCAGCTTTTGGGATTCATCCCTCCAATGGTTGTCTGTTTCCTTTCCCCAATCGAGAATGTCACTCCAAGTTCTTCTCTAATGTGTCTCTGGTACCTTGGCATTTTGAACGAGTTGCAAGTGGGTTTCCAGGGGGGACTAGGCTTTCTCCAACTCAGGGACTTTGGCTGCAGCTGAGCGAGTTGTCATTTGAAATTTCTTGGTAGCCATGGCTTCTGTAAGCTTCTCTGGTTCACAGGAGGCTTTCAGTTGCTATGAGGTATGGTTCTCAAGTTCTTCGCAAAAGAGTAACCAGGAATCCTCAAGCATGAGATTTAGAGTGGAAGAATTTGAGATGGTTAAATGCGAGGCAAATAGCTGCATTAAAGACTGATTTGACCAAGGAATTTAAATTGGAATGACAGACTGTTCGTACCACATCGGTTGTATGTCAGCTTTGGCGATCTCCAGGTTGGCCATCCCAACAACGTTTTTCTTCTGTATCTAAGGCGAGAGGATATTGTCGTGTTTCTTTTTTCTGGTCATGTCGGTAATGACTGAGCTAGAGAGGCTGAGGAATACGATCACCCGCTTTCTTTTAGATATCTCTATACTCGCGATGCCTATCATGTTAGCAGTCATGTGTTGGTCTTCCTTCAGTTCGATCCTTGATTTTATTGTTTTTGCTTGTCCAATCCCTTGTCATTATGAATGTAAACAGAGTTGATTTTTAGAAAGAATTGCTTATAATGCTTTGCTCTCCATAGTTGGTTACAACTTTTTCTTTTTTTTTTGAATGCATCATATCTTATAACGTTTAATTCGGGCACCATTAACAAGAATTTTGAAAACACTTCCTTGTAACATCTTCAAATGGATTGATCCATTGGAACTAATGGTCTCGACTATGTATGGTCCCATCCACTCTCTGTGCAACTTCTCGGGTTTTCCCTCGACGCGACTATTGTACATCAAAGAAAAGTCACCAATTGCCATATTTTTTTGCTTGATGTTTCTGTCGTGCCACACTTTTTGTTGTTGTTTCTGGATTTCTTGGTGCTCGATTTTCATCTGTCGGGATGCTTCGAGCCTCGACAGTTGAATAAGGCATTCCCTTTATTCATTTTCGACATCAATATGAAGTACTTCTGCGATTCTTGGGGCGTATCACCGAAAATGCAATGGGATAACTACTTCTTGCCCATAAATGGTGTCTAGCATGTCATTCCTTTATACGTTGTTTTGTATGCCCAGAGAATAGCAGGTACTTTATCATCCCATTCGTCCTTATCCATGTTGCACATTTTTTCCAATCCTTTAGTGAGTGTTTTGTTGAATGCTTCTACGAATCCATTTGACTATGGGTGATACGTTGTGCTTCTCCTATGATCAATTGCAAATTCTTTTGCAATTTCTTCAATAATTTTGCAAACAAAATGCGTACCTTGGTCACTGATTAAATTAATTGGGAAACCCAATCATGTAATGATGTTTTCATAGATAAATTTAGCAGCAACTTTGCTGGAACACGTCTTGACTGGTTCTTCTTCTTTCCATTTGGTGATGTATTCTACAGCAGTGATAATGTAGCGTGCACTTGTCCGTCTACCAATCACTGGAAAGGTTCCAATGAAATCAATTGAACATATTTCAAATGTCCAGATTGGATTAACTGGAATCAAAGGCATTTCTATATTGGGTAATAGTCAACCCATGCGTTGACATTTATCACATTTGTTTACAAACTCTCAACAGTCTTTGTTAACTGTTCGCCACCAAAGTCTAGCCTGCAGAATCTTTCTCACTGTTATCTCAACATGATAGTGTCCTCCTGTCGGTTCATAGTGTGCTTCTAAAAGTATGTTCTGTCGCTCATGCTCCAGTGCACACCGATGGAAAACATCATCTAGGCCATGTTTGTATAGGAAACCATTGATGAGAGAGTAAGGGGCATCTTTCATTACAAGAATTTTCTTCTTCTTCTATGGCATTCCTTCTAGGGCTTGTCCATCCTCGAGGAGTTATGCGATCTCTGCAAGTTCCGAGGGGACAGCTTCAATTCTAAACAGATGTGCGTCGGGAAGATCATCTTCTATACCTGTCAGTTCCTCTCCGGTATCAATTCTTGACAAGTGGTCTAGTCCAACATTCGCCTTCCCAGGTCGGATTATTACTTCAAATTCAAACTCCTGGAATAGTAATCGCCAACGAAATAATCTCCCATGATGAAATGGCTTATTGACTAAATACTTCAAGGCTTGATGGTATGTGTAAAATACAAAAGGATTATACAATAAGTAATGTTGATATTTCTGCAGTGCAAATACCATTCCTAATGCTTCTCTTTCTGTCGTAGAATAATTCCCCTCTGCTTTGTTTAGCTTCCTGTTGCTGAACGCATTAGGGTAGTCCATTCCATCATCTCCAATTTGTGTCAAAATAGCATCGACTTCTATTCCGGATGCTTCAATATGGACATGGAACTTAACTGACCAGTTTGGAAAATGTAGGATGGGTGCTTCGAAAAGTTTTTTCTTCAATATGTTGAATGATGTATTGCAGTCCTCAATCCATCTGTACTCCTGATTTTTTTTCAACAATTCTTCCAGAGGATATGTCATATCGGAATAGTGTCTGATGAATTTTTTGTAATATCCTATATGACCCAACAAGATTCACACTAGTTTAGGATTTACTTTGGGCTTCAAGTTGAGAATTATTTTTATTTTGGCATAGTCGACCTTGATGCCTTCTTTATAAACTACATGGCCCATAAGTATTCCGATAGGAGTCGCAAAGATGCACTTCTTTATGTTCAACGGAAATTGGATCTGTCCATAACATTCATGCATTAAGCGAAGCCACTTACAATGATCTCTCAACATAGAGTTGTCCAATCGTCAAAACAGACATCCATCATTTTGTTGATGTACTCCTAGAAGGCTTTGAGGACAATACGAGAAAAGACCATCAGTGCATTTTTCATACCAAATGGCATGACTTTGTAAGCGAACAAACCAAATTCACACACAGATGTGGTCTTCTTTTGATCTTATTTAGCTATAGGTACCTGGTTGTACCCGGAAAAATCCATCCATGAATGAATAACACTCATGTCCTACGACTTCAATTATGATTTCATCGGCGAACGGTGTAAGGAATGGGTCGGTGAGTGTAACTTTATTGAGTTCACGAAAATCGACACAAATACTTAGTCGTGTCGGGTCATGTTTCTTTGGTGGAATGGCCATTGGACTCACCTATTATGATTGATCAATAGGGTATATAATTCCATCTTCTAGCATATTGTCAATCTCCTTCTTCATAATGTCTTTGTATTTATGCATAAGTTTATACAGTATTTTCTTCACTAGTTTGGCATCTGGACAAATGTCGATCTTCATTTCACCCATCTTTTGCACAAGTCCTTTCAAGTCTTTATAGTCACGTGCAAATACATCCTAAAATATTTTAAGGAGGGTGGTGATTTCTGAAGTCTGCTACTCATTCCAGTAGTCACCAATTTTCACCATCTTAGGTCTGCTGTCATTTTAAAAATATCAACTTCTTTGATTTTAACATTTGCGTCCATCCACTCCGGGGTGCACCTGTCATTGATTGGTCTCTCTCCTTCCTTCATCTACGTGCATTGTGGTGGAAAATATTTTTCTGATAGTATTTATGGATCTTCTTTTTCTGTAGTGTCTATGTTGAAAGTTGCTTTGATAGGATTAGATGTGTCAAGGTGATCTTCTCTCCACTGAAATATTTTCTCGAATGGCTTTTCCGTATCCAAGCACAGTTGTGTCGAATGCTAGATCTCCTTCGACTAAATATTAAGGTAGGTAGCTATATGTCAAACAATTTGCTTTTCTTCTGCAGGTACATTTTCTGTTGGCTGCAAAAATTCTTTAATTTGGTTGCTCGCTTCTATTAGATGCTCCTCCTTCGGGGAAAACTAAAAGTCTTTGATGAAGTTTTCTTTAAGTTCTTTCCATACAAACGTCTCTTCTCTTGCTTCCTCCATTTTATACCATTTATTCGGCAAGTCAGCGAGCGTACTTGGAAAGAGGTGTGGCCAAGCCCTTTCATCCTTGTATCCCAGTCTTCGCCATTGTTTTTTGCATTTGTCGACATGGGCCTCAAGATCTTGTCCTTGAGTGAAAGTTGGGATATCTACCTAGGCTATTAACTTCTTGCCTCCAAACCTTTCAACAAAGTATGTCGATGCATTGGTCCATGTTTGGAGTCGTGATTGATGAGTATCCCACCATCTCGTAGCCTGTCCCATGAAAGTCTCGACCAGACTATGTAGTATTCTTTGTTCACCGACATGTTTCGAAACTTCCTCAACATGTGCTATTGATGATTGACGTTCTCTATAACTCAGCGCAGGATGATGTGCAGGTTCAATCTTTGTTGGTGCCAAAGTCAAGTATTCACGAATTTTTTGTTCGAATATTGTTGGGATGGTCGAAACTAAGAAACACTTTTTGAATTTTTTTTTCGAGATGGCTTTCATAGTTCAACATTATTTTTCATGAAGATCATAATTTTCTATCTGCCAATCATAAATCTTAGCATCAGAATTATATCCGACCAAAGCAGGTTCTCCTTGATAGAGTCCCCCCCTGAGAATTTGGTTCAACATAGTCCTAATTGTTATCTATTCGATAAAGCTATCTAATATTATTAGCGTCCTCGATAGGTTCATACCAAGGTTCTCCCTGAGATGGGGAAATTGGTACGATTACCTTCTGACCATTGCCTTTTATCTTGATGCAACCCTTATCAAGTGAAATGGAAGCCTTCATCTTTCATCCCCATGGTCAACCAACCAAGGTTGCAAAGGAACTTGCGCCATCCTTCAGATTTATGAATTCAAAATCAACTTTTGTCTTTATGCCTTTGATGGATTTTTCCACCTCTCTGTAGACTCCAATCGGCTCAATGAGTCCTTGATATGCAAGATTTAGATAAATGCCTGATTCTTGCAGTGTCAGTCGACCTAATTGGTCCCAAGTATCACAAGTCATGATATTGACTTGAGAACCAAAATCGAGTACGACTTGTCGGACGTGATATCCATGTATCTTGAGGTCGACAAGTGGGTCAGAATCATTTTTGTCTTTTTTATTAAGTCAACAAATGTTTTTAGCTTATCTTTGCACGGTAGATTTATTTTTGATTATATGCAACAAGTCTATTAGTTTTCCCACAACTTCATCTTTAGAGATTAAATGAACCAATTCGTTAATTTCTTCATGTTGACTTTCTTCATTGTCTTCCTGTACTGCCAAATTGGAGATTATGTCGGATGCATTTTTAAACTAATATTTTTGTTTAACAGGATTATGATAATCTTCTTTACTTACTACTCTGCTTATTCTGGGTTTATCTGGACCAATATGGGTGCCTTGTCTAGTTACAATTTGCAAATTTCTATTTCGAATCACATCACATTTTGGTACACAAGAAAATACGTTGACATTCTTTTTATTCAATATTTTTTCAATCATAGTAGGACAATCCTCTAAAAAGTGATTGCCTACTCCACATTTGGTACAAAATTTTAAATCAGATCTATCCTTATAGGGGCATTCTGCATGGCGGTGCTCTTCGTTGAAACAGGTGAAACATTGGCCAGGCCGGTGAGGTCAGAAATCTCGATTGTTATTTCCACAGCCTCAGCCTCGGCCTTGGTATCCTCCGCGTCTATTATAGTTATCATTTCGCTGATCATATCTTCATCCATCATATCACGAGTATCTATCATTTCGTTCATTGTGGTCATAACGATCATTCCTTCCATCATTGCGATCATATCTGTCGTTTCTATCATTTCTATCATGTCATTGCTCGACATAATTAGTTTGGTACACTGCATGATAGTTCTGCATGTTCTTCAAGCTGAAATGATATTCTCTATCGGCCTTTGGACTGTTGTCTTTAGTTTTTCAACAGCCAAGTATGTTTCATCCGAAGTATTAAAGAAAGACAAGAAGCACTGTTGAATTTGCTCTTTCATTGCATTTGGTATTTTAGCAATGTAACCCATGTACCATGTTAGATCTCTCTTTATTAGAGAGCCAACGAACTGAGCCAACTGACGTTCTTCACTAGTGATTTGGTTGGATGTATAGATTGATTCGTAGATGAACCAGTGTATTTTTGGGTCTTCATCCCCTTCATATAATGGGAGGTGGGATGTCGTGTGCGACATGTTTGCTGCTATTTCGATCACAAGATTATCTGGTGGTGTCGGCGGATTTCCACCGGTGACAGAACTAGGTGCTTTCTCAACCTCACTGGGTACTATAGTAAACTGAATTTGAAGAGTGTGTTCCTTGCTTCCAACGTCGGTATTTGGAACTTCTACTTATTTGTTGTGTGGCGGAAATCTATTTTCTTCAACTGCTCCAAGCGAAATCCAAGAAAAAATTCTATGCTATCTAGGCTTCATTATTCCTCAGACTTTCTGAAGTACTCAATGAATTGCATAGTGCTGGTAGTGGCGGGGTGGGGTGCTTTTGCATGATCTGAATAGATTAAGTGAAAACTTCTATTGGAAAACTCGGGTTGAAAGGTCACCCAGTTTCCTTCTTCTGGTCAATGAATCAAGAATTTGTCGACTTCATCACCTTCATTACTGGGATGAATCCAAATGTCTGACTGTCCAACGTGGAGTCCTATATCTTCTTCGACAATGTCTTGCACTCAGACACTCTGAGTTAATTGCGATGGAGAAGGGGGTTTCCGTACCTTGGGTATCTAAACTTGGATAGATCTACCATGCTCTATCCACAAGTACTCGTCGATTGGCGACAGATCATCATCATGTCCCTTTCTTCTTGGGCTTGACTCAACTCTAGAATATTTACTTATGAATCTATCCCAATACCTGGTCCTCGCTTCTTCTTGAGAGCACTGGCTTGCTCCCTTAACTCATCACACCGCTTCTTCCTTTTTTCTCTTTCAATTTTCTGGATGTCCGGAGTGCTTTTATGTCTCATCGTTCTGTCTTTGTCGAACTTGTCGGATCTCTCACTGATGGTCATGTTGTCCTTTTATATGTCGGCCTTCATCAATTATTTACTCCACCAAAACATGCTTTATCACCCCCCCAATGTCGGCCTGAAGCTATCTAAGCAATTGGGGAAGTGCAGTACGTCATTTGTTCAGAAAGTATTCCCATTCCTGCTCACGTATAGATTTTTCCCACTGGTGTTCTTTTTCCTCCCAATATGAATTTGGAAGAGGTGGGAGCAGTAATGGTCATGTTTTGACAATGTGCGCAACGCCTTTTTCGATCAAAAACATGAACAAAAGATTCAGCAAGGAACACAAAAAATGGTCGGTCAAGTCGGTGAAGAACTTTTTTCTTACTTCGTCGACAGAGAATGCTCTTCAATCGCCTGCTCTTCACAGAACTCATCAACAATATTCTCGCACCATTTGGACAGATTCGTGCGACCTCCATTGATCAGCTTCGAAATCAACTTTCGCTCCTCTTCATTTGCTGGTCTTTTCATCCAACATCTTCTTCAGCGTGAATGGCACGAATTCTACAATTTTTTCATGGGTCTCAGTGAAGAACTTCTCCCTTGCTTGAGAAATCGTCAGCTTGTTTCTCTTTGCATAATTTTGTAGATAGTTAGAAATCTTCTTCTCCCACCATTCTTTGATCTCCTTCTCTAGTATCATTGAACATGCTTGCTATTCTTCTCGTATATGCATCACCGGAAACAAAACCAATGTTGTAGTCGAGGGGTTCGCATAGTTACCAATGATACATAACATATTATACAAGCATGCACAAGATACATATACAAGTAGAAAGAAGATGGAGAGAAGCACAAACCTTTGTATTACTCAACAATGCAGACAATGCACAGAACAGATCTAAGATAGTAGTATATGGCTCACCAGCCTATATATATATGCTTATACAATCAGTTATGTAATTGTCTTGTCGGCGCAATCGACTAAAATAGCTCGACTAGTCGACACAACTTCTCAACTTACATACAAAAGGTCAGGCAGAGGGCCTAGTTGATAGGATGACTTAGGATCCCCCAACAGAGATAAATAAAGAGAAAAGGACATGCAAGTTTTATAAATTAAAGAAAATAAAAGAGAAAGAAAATTTAAATGAAGAAAAATGAAAATAGGAGATAATACACAAAATGAACATTGACCATCAATCAATTTATTTGGGGAGTCATACAAATCATAAACAACTATTAATACTTGGAGGAATACACACTCTATTTACCTCATGGTACATTTTTCAACTTGGATGCAAAGGCCATTTATCTCATCCATTTGAGTAGTGTATGCACCCATAATGTATCCCATTGTATGCACTAAGTATGAGTTTTCTAGTATGGGAAACATTATGATGCATAATTATGGTTCAAGGATGAAACCAACATATTCGGTTTTAAAAGTTTTGTGCACCATAAATATAGCAAGAGACCTTAACTATGCTTCAAGGAGAATAGTAGTGTCTTTTAGGGCTCATGGATCATGCACAAGGTTTCAAACCACCACACATGCTTTCTAAAGAGAATATTTAGACCATGGATGTAATATGTACACCATTACAAAGTTTTGTACGCTATATCTATGTCTCTAAATTACCTTGAACATGGTCTCGGGATAAAAATGTATTAGGGAATGGCCACGGGGTGTTTGACCAAAAATGTGTCCCTGAATGGCCATGGGGTTCCTAACCAAAATGACCATAGCACCAAAACCGTGACTCTAGTCATGAATCCATCAATTGCAATGGATTCAGGACGTTGGGTTTCAGCTAGGGGAACCCCAACATTGTGCCTCTAATGCCCGAAAATGGTGCTAATGTGCCATCTGCGAAACTAGGGTTTTGCTCAGTGAAGGCCATTCCAATTTTGCTTAAGGGGGCCATTTCTATTACGAAGGATATTGGGCATATGTGGCCACCATGAACACATCGAAAATGGCCATATGCATGTGTGTGAGCTAACTGAACCTAACTTCTCTCGTCGGTTTGGGTTCCATGCCCCTGAAACAAATCCTCAAAGTGTCATTGAATGGCCATGAGGTGCCTGACCAAAATGCTCATAGCACCAAAACCGTGACTTTGGTAACGAATCCATCTATTTCGTTGGATTTGGGGTGCCAACGTTTAGCTAGGCCCCCCCCCAACATCGTGCCTCCAATGCTCGGATACAGTGCCACTGTGCCATCTCTGGAACTAGGGTTTTTCTCAGTGAAGGCCATTCCAATTTTGCTCAAGGGCCATTTCTCTTCCGAAGGCTCCTTGTAATGAGTGGCCACTGTGAAAATGTCCACAGTGTCCACACGCATGTGTGGGAGCTGACGGAACCCAACTCCACTCACAGGTTTGGGTTCCGTTCCCCTTGAGAAAATCCTCAAAGTGTCCCTAAATGACCATGGGGTGCCTGACCAAAATGCTCGTAGCACCAAAACCATGACTCCGATAGAGGAGCCATCAATTCAGATGAATGTAGGATGTCGGGTTATAGCTGGGGGCCCCCACACACCGTGCCTCCAACGACCAAAAACGGTGCCAATGTGCCATCTCCGGAACTAGGTTTTTGCTCAGTTAAGGCCATGCCAATTTTGTTCAAGGGGGGGGATTTCTCTTCCGAATACTCTTGGGCATGCATGGCCATCATGAACATGTCCAAAATGGCCATACACATGTCTGGGAGCTAACAAAAGCCAAATCCGCTCGCCGGTTGGGGTTCTGTGCCCCTAGAGAAAATCCTCAAAGTGTCCCTGAATGACCACGAGGTGCCTGAACAAAATGCTTGTAGCACTAAAAGCGTGACTTCGATCATGGAGCCATCGATTCTGATGGATTTAGGAAACTAGGTTGTAGCTGGGGGAACCCCAAACTGTTCCTCCAATTCCCGAAAACAGTGGCAATGTGCCATCTCCGGAACTAGGGTTTTGTTCAGTGAAGGCCATGCCAAATTTTCTCAAGGGGGCCATTACACTTTCAAAGAATCCCGGGCATGCATGGCCACCGTGAACACTTCTGCAATGGCCATACGCACATGTGGGAGCTGACAGAACCCAACTCTGCTCGTCGGTTTGGGTTCCGTGCCCTCGAAGCAAATCCTCAAAGTGTCCCTGAATGGCCATGGGGTGCTTGATCAAAATGCTCATAGCACCAAAACCATGACTCTGATTGCGGAGTTGTCGATAATGATGGATTCAAGACGTCAGATTCTAGATAGGGGACCCCTCATACCATGCCTCCAATTCCCGAAAACGGTGCTAATGTATGTGAGGAACCTGCAACAATTAATTAATGGCAATAGACGAGATAGGAGTAATAACAGAACTCAGAATCACTTTAATGATCGGAGGCCACTTTGAGGGGGAAACCTTCTTTGAGCAAGCTCAATACAAATAAATTCATGGTGCCTTCATTGGCCTCAACACAAACTTATATACTAAGTGTAGGTGCCAATACTATGGGTCAAAACCATGGGCCAATAAAAATTATGGGTCCACAAATAATACGGGCGACTTACAAAGCATATGCGCCCAACAACAATAACACAAACTATGGATCAACAAATACTACGAGACGTCTTACAAATCATATGCGTCCAACAACAATATACTAACAGAGTAAAGACATGGGTTCCTAACATCGCCTATCCCTTAGAAAAATCTTTGTCCTCAAAGCTTTAAATGTGGAAATTGATGTTGAATCGGAAGGAGTGGTGCCCATGTAGTAGCCTCTGGTTGCATGTCGTGCCATTGAATGAATACCTCTATGATAGAGCGAGAGATAAGTGGACGCCCTTTGAGTGGCAGGGAGGATTACTTGGAAGGCTGTAGACAGAGAGAAGCCATATCAACTGCTTGAAAAGTGCGCTCAGAACAGTGTTGATCAACTTGTTGTTTCATTCGAATTATGGTCATGTGAAGAGTGTCCTGCAAAATGAGAAGAATATGATCGTGGTTTTGAAGAACCGTGTCAATTTCCTGAATTGGTGCACTATTGAGGGTGTATGGAAGAAGAAATGGTGGTGCCTCACCATATATTTCTTCATATGGAGTAATTTTAGATGTAGTAGGGTACCACCATTCAGCGAGAGGGAACCACTTTCCCATGGAGGTTGTTGTTCAGAGGTGAAGCAACGAAGATAAGTTTTCAAACATTTATTGGTAATGTCAGCCTTCCCTATAGGTTTAGGGATCCCTTCAATGAATTCCAGAGACATATCTAGTCAGATCTGTGGAAGGATGGGTACGGGTTCGAGCAATCTCAGAAGGAGCTAGAAGGTATCATATTCAACCACCATCTGTTGAATTGTCCTTTTCATCCCCTGCCAAAATAATGTATGTTGTGCCTGCTCATATGTTTGGAGGAACCCGGAGTGCCTGAACAATGGAGATGCATGGAGTTTAGAGAAGACATATCCCTATTGAACAGATTACAACCAATTTGGAACAAACAAAGAAATAGCTGAAAGGGAAACTGGGGCATCAATTGCACGAGAAGGAGCATATGCCATCAAATTGTCTTGACCCTTCATGGAAGTGATCTCATGCACATAACCCAGGAGTTGGCGAATCCATTTTAGTTGTGTGGGTGAGGAGACTCATTGTTCCAGGAAATATTTCAAACTCTAGTGAGCAGTCTTGATGCAGAAAGAATTCCCGAATAGGTATGGATTCCACGTCTGTACTACATGCAAAATAGCCATCATTTCCTTCATAGATGTAGAGGCGGCTAAATTCTTACCGAAAAGGTCTCTTGAAGGCGATAAGTTCACTGGTTCAACAAAGACACCTGCATATCTATCCAAGGAAGTAGTGGAGACCATTGATGGGTGCATCTGAATGGAGTGGAGTTGAGCGATGACACCATGTGAATCTTTCTTAGGGATCTTTTCCAGGCGATGTGAACTGATGATGTAGAGAGACCCTGGTTGTAAGACCGTAAATTTGTGTTGTTTCTCATTGACTGAAAACTGCATCTAATGTTCAACAAAATATCATAAGATGGGGCCAAGAGTGCGTAACCTATAAACACCCAAAATCACATCACATCCGCCTAAGGACAAGGAAAACATGTCATAGCGCAGGTTATAATCTTCCACAAAGATACGCACATTGTGATACTTCCACTTGCAAGGTAAGGTGCCCCCATTGGCAACCATGAATTCAAAGTTGGAGCAAGGATGGACAAAATAATCAGCCTGTTTGGCGATCTGAGGGTCAATGAAGTTATGAGTGCTACCAGAATCAATGAGTATTGTAAGAGGAAGCTTCTTGAAGTAACCCCTGACGCGCATTGTTTGTGGGGTGTTGATTCCGGCTAAAGCATGGAGAGATATCTCTGGGTGGTCTTCCTGAGATGGGGGTTCAATAGGCAGCTCCTAAATGTCAACCTAATCATCCATTGTATCTGCAGCTTCTTCACCAATTTCAGAGGTAGGTGGAGAATCCATATCCAAGAGATAGAGCTTTTGCTGAACACATCTATGACCCCAAGTGAATTTGTCATCACAATTATAACAAAGCCCTTTTTCTCTGCGTGCCTGCATCTCTGTTTCAGACAAATGCTTGATAGGAGTTGGTCGAGGAGCTGGCGGGATGGGAGGTCATTGAGAACCCATATTTTGGAAGGGAACAAAAGTGGGTGTTGAGCGTTGTTGGGACGCAATCTTATCTTCTACCAACTTAGCCTACCCCAGGGCTTCCATCATTATGTTGGGACAAAACATTTTAACCTCTAAGTGGATTTCACCCTTAAGACCACTCATAAAACAGCTCCTGTAGAATTCATCAAACAATCCTTCGGTGTGTGATTGGCTAGTTTCTCAAATTTTGTCTAATACTCTCTCAGAATGCCAATTTGGCGAAGCTTAGTGAGGGCTCTTGTGAAGTAATCAAAAGCACTAGGACCAAATCGTTGCAAAAGGAGCTAGCAAAAATCTGGCCATTTTGGCTCTTCATGAGCCTTGATGTACCAACGATACCATTTAAGAGCTTCCTGTTCCAAATGAAAGGATGCAAGTGGAACTTTGTTGACATCAAAAGTATTATGCAGACTGAAATATTGTTCGGCACGATAGATCCAGCCAGTCGGATCAGTACCATTGAAGCGAGGAAAATCAAGCTTCGGACCACGAAAATTGATGGAAAAAGAGAACCCATTGTCTGATGAAGACTGAGACTGTCGTTTGTTGTTCATGGTTGAATGCTCAAGATGGAGCCCAAGAAATTTTTCATCCAGATCTTGGAGTTTGGCTTGGATGGCTACAAGTGCTTCCTCCATGGTTTTTCTCTTGCATGGGTGACAACCATAACCAGGAGTTTTTTTTTTTTTTTGAATGGATAGAAAAACATAAACAAAAGCTTATTTAGTAAGGCGAAATTTGGATTTGGGAAAAAATCGGATGGGTAATTGGGGTTTGAGTAGGTTTTGGACACTTTCAAAGGGACACAGAAGCAGAAAATGAGGATTTCAAAAGTTGGGTGAAAGAATGGGAAAATTTGTCAGAGAGGGACAAAGAAGTAGAAATAGGGAATAAACACGGTGGTAAAATTTGAAGGCGATTGGGTGAAAATTAAAGAAGTTATGGCAAACCTTAAAAATAGACAAATGTGAGATTTCTGGATTTAGGAAGTGGAATTTGGGATAGGGTCCTCATGAATGAAAGATGCAGAATGGGGGTACAGGGGTGTCAGGAAAGTTTCAAGGGAAACATAGTGAAAACAAGGGAGATATGGTAAAAAAACATAATTATTTATTTATTTTTATTATTATTTTTTCAGAATGGATCTGCTAAAGCGCAGAAGGGATCGACAACAGATGGATCTGAAATGGCGCGAAAGGGATCGACAACAGATAGATCTAAAACAATGCAGAAAGGATCGGCAACAGAGAGATCTGAAACGACGTGAAAGTGATCGACAAGAGTTTTGGACAAAGGAAATCTGCAATTTATCAGCTAAAAATAGATATGGACCCCCTATGCTCGGCTTCCTAACGATTCAGGGGATTCACTCGGCCACCAATGGTGTTTGGTGGCTTATGTATTGGGGCAGTTCCCTCACTCCATGACTTAGGTAAAACTGATAACTGCTTTGCTATAGATAACAGATCTTGGTTTACCCCACAGGTGGGAACTAGTCAATTAGGTAGGGGTCATTGCCGTTTTCGCTGGGAGGTCCTGTCAATGGGCCAACTACTTTGGAATTCCTATGGTACTCCTCACAATGCGTTTTAGGGCTTATGCCCAAGTACTTCCCACAGTTAAGAGGAGATGGATTATTCCTAGATCCGAACTTGCAACAGATGCAAAAAACAATTTGGCAGAAATTTCACCCAACGAGCCCAAGAATGTGCTCTGATACCAGATGTGAGGAACCTGCAACAATTAATTAATGGAAATACACGAGATAAAAGTAATAATAGAACTCATAATCACTTTATTGATCATAGGTCACTTCGAGGGAGAAACCTCCTTTGAGCAATCTCAATACAAATAACTTCACGGTGCCTTCATTGGCCTCAACACACACTTATATACTAAGTCTAGGCAACAATACTATGGGTCAAAACCATGGGTCAATACAAACTATGGGTCAAAAAATACTACGGGCGACTTACAAAGCATATGTGCCCAGCAACAATAACACAACCTATGGATCAACAAATACTACGGGACGTGTTACAAAGCATATGCCTCCAACAACAATATACTAACAAAGTAAAGACATGGGTTCCTAACAATGTGCCATCTCTAAAACTAGGGTTTTGCTTAGTGAAGTCCATTCCAATTTTTCTCAAAGGGGGAATTTCTCATCCGAAGGCTCCTGGGCATGTGTGGCCATCGTGAACATGTCCACAATGGACATACGCACATGTGGGAGCTGACGGAACCCAACTTTGCTCATCAGTTTGGTTTCCGTGCCCCCAAAGCAAATACTCAAACTGTCCTTGAATGGCCACAAGGTGCCTAACCAAAATGCACGTAGCACCAAAACCGTGGCTTCGATTGTGAAGCCATCAATTTCGATGGATCCAAGACACTAGGTTCTACTTGCAGGACCCCGCACACCATGCCTCCAACACCCGAAAATGGTGCTAATGTTCCATCTCTGGAACTAGGGTTTTTCTCAGTGAAGGCCATTCCAATTTCGCTCAAGTGGGCTATTTCTCATCCGAAGGCTCTCGGGTGTGTGTGGCAATCTTGAACACATCCACAATAGTCATACGCACTTGTGGGAGATGATAGAACCTAGGTCCGCTCGTCGGTTTGGGTTTTGCTCCCCTGGAGAAAATACTCAAAGTGTCCCTAAATGGCCACGGGATGCTTGACCAAAATGCTCGTAGCACCAAAACTGTGACTTTGATCATGAAGACGTCGATTCTAATGGATTTGGGATGCCGGGTTCTAGCTCGACATTAGGCTTGGGTATCGAAGTCACCAGATTAGTTCTCCAGGGTTGTAGGTCCACATTAGGATTTCCAGGGATACATTTGTTTTTGTTTGGTTTATAGGGATAGATTAGGGTCTATAAGCTATATTAGGTCTCTAGGGCTAGGTTATGTCTCTAGGGATAGATAAGTATTCTAGATTAGGTCTCCATGGTTTTAGGTCCACATTAGGATTTCCAGGGATACATTTTTTTTGTATGGTTTCTAGGGCTAGATAATGTCTATAAGCTAGATTAGGTTTTATTTCCTCTTGTGATCAGGGTGAATTTCAACATTATTGATCTAGTGGCTTAGGAGCATGTAGGGGTGATTGTACCACCCAAGATATTTACATAGTGGAGGAGAGGTGTCATGATGATATTGAATTCATCCATGCACGCTCTACCCTCAAAAACTGGATATGTTCAAAATGGGTGGACGGATCCGAAATCGTGTGAGTATTGTTTCCAATGGATGGACGAATCCAACATGCCATCCACTCAGCAATTTCATGGTATCTTCCCAAACTCGATGTACGCAGGTAGTAATGGAGTAGCCTGGATATACACATGATTTAGTGTTGTTAGGCCGCGTACATCAACACAAATGTGGTTTTTAGGGGTTTTACTGGGAAAGAAAGATAATATGAGTCTGCAGAGGGACATGGTAGGCCATCAAGGCATGTTGCATAGAGTGTGCAAAATCATGCTATAATAGGGCCCCAAGCTAATTTGGATCCTGAATGAAATTGATATTATTCTTATGGTTGAAACTTAGGAGCATGAAGAATCTTGAATCCCTAACATAGAGGGATCTATTCTTTGGTCGATTTTAAAGAAGAGATCCTTGTGTAGAGGCATTGTAGGTATAGTTTGTTACATTAAAGAACGCATCTCTCCCAATGCTAGGCTCTATAAGAAATACCCCCACAACCAATATATGTGGATAGAATTATTTGACATTAACAATAAGAAAACCTACTTTTCCATATGTTATTTTTCCCTTAGTAACTCTAACTTTTATAAGAAAAAATAATATAAATAAAAAAATTCACTTTCATTGGCTTAGAAAATGATATTAATAATCAAAGAAATTGTGGAAATATTCTCTTAATGGGGGACTTTAATGCTCACACTTCGAGTAACCAAGCTATATTTCTAAGTAATTATTCCATCCCTAATCCTCTTTGGTTGGATGAAGATATCTCTCTAGCCAGTCAGTACAAACAAATTTCTGCAAATCTAGGTGAAAACTTGTTCACCTTTGATTTAAGCAAGCTTTGTAGTGCTCAAGGCCTTATAATTTGTAATGGGATAAATAAGTGGCCCAATTCTAGCCAAATGACTTGCATTAATGGACTCAGCAACAGTGTGGTAGATTATGTAATATCTAATACCCCTCCATATAACAGTATGATAGATCT
The DNA here is from genome assembly GCA_027924585.1 of Larix kaempferi. Taxonomy (NCBI): domain Eukaryota; kingdom Viridiplantae; phylum Streptophyta; class Pinopsida; order Pinales; family Pinaceae; genus Larix; species Larix kaempferi. The sequence continues at coordinate 9,471,269 of BSBM01000196.1, forward strand.
AGATATTCTACTCGACCATGAACCTGACTAAGATCATAGACCTCTAATTGTTACCCTCAATTTTTCCATTCATAGAGAGCCCACATAAGACAATCATCACGTTCAAAATAATTTGATCTTAGATAGAAATAAGAACGATCTTTTCATAAATGATTTAAAAAATACCCTGCTTCTTTTAAGTACAGACAATATAAAAGTCCTCTACCATAATTTCACCATGGCCCTCTCTTCCTCCATTAAAAATTTCTCCATTGAAATTTCGAGTAAAAAGAATAATAGGAAAACCAACCCATGGTATGATAATGATTGCAAAAACACTAGAAGAGCCATCAAGGAAGCGACTGAAGAGCCTCTAAAAATTGACAAGATAAATAATTACAAATCCCTAATCAAAAGAAAAGAAAGGCATTAAATATAAATAAAAAGAAGGACAACCTTTTACACCTCTCTAAGGTGGCTCCAAAGAAGTCCTGGAGACAAATCCTACCTAGTAAAACTAAAGAGAATAATAACATTGCTTTTAAAGATTGGGATTCATATCTTCAAAGGCTCTACGAATCCCCGAATGTCATTAATAACACTCAAAACCTTCTTGCACTAACATAAGTTTTATCATTAGAAGACACTGACTTTGGGGTCAATCACCTATCAAATGGGAAAGCTAAACACATTGAAGGTTATCAAGATGAAATAATGAAAATTGGAGGAAATGATCTCATTCTTTACATCCACAAGCTCTTCAATATGGTGTCACGCAAGGTTTCCCTATTCCTTGCACTGAGAGCCTCATCATTTCTATCTTTAAAAGTGACAATAAAAATAACCCCTCTGATTATTGAACCATTATGATTATCCCTCTCTTAGCCAAGCTTTATGGTATCATTCTAGAGAATAAAATCAACATTTGGCTTGAAAGTGAAAGTAAGCGGGCTAAAGGCCAAGCAGGGTTTAGAAGGAATAACTCTACCATAGACCACCTCATTACTCTTAGAATAATTACATAAGAGTGTTGTAATATTAATTCCATTCTCTTTTGTTGCTTCATGGACTTTTGGAAAGCTTTTGATACAATGCCCATAAATTTAACTTGTGGAACTTATTAGAAGAGCTAAAGGTTCCTTTAGAGTTGAGAGTTTCCACGATAATGTTGTACGAGAAAGAAATTCCCAAATTTAAGAGTACTGACGGGTGGTCAAAATATATTAATCGTAATATTGGAGTCAAAAGAGGATCCCCCTTTGGGCCTACCCTTTTTGGGATTTACATTAATAAGCTAGAAAGTTGTTTAGAAGAAACAACTGGTTACGCAAGAAGGACCTTAGCTGGAATAGTCGTAATCCTCCTTCTCTATGTCGATGATATTATTCTTTTGGCAAGGAGTCCCTCTAACCTTGATAATCAATTAAGGATTCTCAAGGATTTATGCTCTAACATGGGTATGTTTTTTAACACCGACAAAACTAAAGTTATGATTATCAAGTCAAAGAAAGATACCTATGTTAATTTTGTTTATGAAAATAACAACTTGGAGGAAGTGTTATGTTACAAATATATCATAATTGATATCCATCACAAGCTCAACTGGAAATATAGCATCGAGAAAAGAATCAATGGAGGGTGGAAAACTTATTTTGGCCTAGAAAACAATTGTAAATCAACAAATCTGGTGACGTGGGATAAAAAGTTCCTTTTTGAAACTCTCATCACTTTCATTATCTGGTATGGTTGTGAATTTTGGGGTTGTAGCATCTCTCGAGAGTCTTGGAGAAAGATCGAACAAATTCAAAATGTTTCATGATGTATAACCTCAAAATTAAGAGCAATACTGCAGCAACCATGTCTGGTTGGACTCTTGATACAACCGTATCCGGTGTAATATGCCAGCCTGTATTTGAGTTAAGCTAGCCTGTATCCAGGTCTAGGGAGGAAGATGTTGCATCTTCAAATAAATAGATATATAAATATAAAATAATTAATGGATGATGAAATACAATGAATATGGCTGCCTTAAATATGGCTAGGCCATCCACTATTGAAGAGACATTCCTCTTCAAAACTATAATAATAATTAATTACTATTATTAATAGTTTATAACCTATTTATTTACTAATTTATTGTTGTAGCATTGCCTTTCCCTTGGGAAAGCTTCGTCCTCAAAGCTGAGTTTTTTCATGACGTCTTTTATTCTGGCTCTATGTCGCACTGATGACTTAAGAGATGCGATTTTGATTATGACCATTGCCTCCTTTTGATTATTTTGTCTTGGTATTTGCATGAAGTATGAACTTGGTGAAGTTTTGTTTACGCTTTTTCTACTTGTGTGATTGCTTCTTTTAACTATGTTTGTCGTCAATTGAACATGCTCAACATACATTATGACCTTAACTATTTTTGTGTTGTTATTCCCAACACATTTTGTGTCAGTTCCTTTGAACAAGCTCTTTGTGCTTATAATGCTCATAAGAACACCGGTCTTATCTTGTGTCTGATAGATATTATAGTTGCTTTCCTTGATGTTCTTTATAGAATTCCTTGTGTTGGCATATATGTCCTTTGTGCATTTGTTATTGTGATATTATTGTCAATGCATTGATCATCGTTATTGTTAGTAACATCGGTTTGTCTCTTATCACAATCTTGGTGAAGATCATCTTTCTTCTTGTCAAATATTTTCTTGTCATTTTCTTCATTACTAGGGTATGTCATATCTTTGTCTTGCACAATATCTTGATTGATGCTATTACTCTAATGGGAAATGGCATAATAGTCTACTGTATTTTTATCTTTTACATTAGCTTGGGTGGTTTCTTCTACCTGATTTTCACATCCATCTTCATTTTCTTTAAACATTTTGTCAATAGATTTCTTTATTTCATCCATATCCTTAAGGATTTTCTCAAGGAGATTTATGAATTGGTCACTATCACTATAAGATGCCATGGATGTTTGTAGAATGGACTTTTGGGCTTAGAAGTAAGAACGCTATTATTATATTTAATAATAATAATAATAATTTTTTGGAATAATAATAAATATTAATTAATATATTAATATTATTATTATTATTATTTATTATTTTTTAAACTACATAATATCTTGTATATAGTTTTTTTAAGTTTTTAAAAAATAAATATTATAATATAATAATAATATATTACTATTATATGTAATATTTTATTTTTATTAAAATTTGTTTTTTTTTGTTTTTTGTTTTGCAGGTGGTAGGTTGGATGACCGCACGGTGAGGAGGATGCGCAGACAGGTAGGGCGGAAAGGATGGGAGGTGGCCGAGATGGACGGCGAAGGGAAGGTGCAAGGATGTGCAGGTGGGTGGTGGTGGAGGGTGACAACAGAGAGCAGGGAGGATGGAACGTTGATGGAGAGGGGACACAAAGGAGCGTGGGGTAGGTGGAAGAGACCGGGGTGTAGAGGAGTTGGTGGATGGTTGCCAGAGGGAGTGGAGCGAGGGCTCATGTAGGAGGGAGGGAGTGAGAGGTGACGTGGGCGAGGCAGAAAGATGGAGCAGCAAGGGTAGAGATGTAGTGAGGAGGAAGGGCGAGGGAGATGCAACGAGGAGGAACTGGGCGAGGGAGCACTGAGGATACAGTTGAAGGATGAGCGATGGAAAGAAGATTGGTGGGAGATGCGTGGAGTAGTCAACAGAAAGAGGTCACGAGGAGGGAGGAGCGTGAATCGGGGTGAAGTGGGGAGAGAGATGAGTGAGATGGGAGCAAGGCGAGTGATGAGCGGAAGTAAGTTGATGAGACGAATCCGAGTTCAGGTCGAAGGAGCGAATCTGCTCTGATACCAAATGCAGCAACCGTATCTGGTGTAATATGCCAGCCCGTATCCGGGTTAAGCTAGCCTGTATCCAAGTCTAGGGAGGAAGATGTTCCATCTTCAAATAAATAGATATATAAATATACAATAATTAATGGATGATGAAATACAATGGATATGGCCACCTTAAATATGGCTGGGCCATCCACTATTGAAGAGACATTCCTCTTCATAACTATAATAATAATTAATTACTATTATTAATAGTTTATAACCTATTTATTTACTAATTTATAGTTGTAGCAAATACGCCCTACCATATCCTCCTTATAGAAGTGGGTCTCCCCCCCATCAAAATCATCGCTATGTATATAGATACTTAATGTACAAGAATAAGATAAATAACATGGTAGACCAAAGACTCCCTAGAATTGCTTTAAATTCTAGTCAAGGTCATCTTTGACTCAAAAGAGGTTTGTACAAAGACGCCATGGCTTGGTTAAATCTTGGAGAATTGACGAAAACACCACTTTGGAAGATATCGACAACCTCAAAAAAATATCAAATATAAGCTCAATGTGAGAATGTGGGACAAGAAAGATTTAGAGGGTAAGATAAAGTTAAGGTGTTATAAGGAATTCATTAATCCTAATCTGGAAGATCAAATGTACATCTCTGTCTTAACAAGTTCAAAGAAGAAAATTAATATAGCCAAGATCAGAACGAACTCCCATGAGCTTCATAGCGAAACAGGACGCCGAACAATTCCTAAGACACCATGGGAGGAAAGCATTTTCCATCTCTGTGAGTCCATGAGCGTTGAGGACGAATCTCACTTTCTTTTAGAGTGTCATGCATGCACCCACATTCAATCACAGTTTCCTAATCTTTGCTACAACTCTAATCTCCATGATTTTCTAACTTGTCAAAACTATGGGAACCTAGGAACACTTATTTCTCAGCTTTCCACCATAAGAACCACATTTTAGAAAAAGCCAAATAATTCATTTATCTTTTCCTAAGGTCTGATAGACCAAAAGATTTCAATAAATATTAATCTTCTTCATCATTATTGATCATCATCAATAATGAAATGTATAATGTATTCCTATATATTGTATTTTAAAACTTAATATTAAAAATGTAAAATCTCTTATATCAATCATAATCATTGTGAAAACTTATATTTTTATTAAATTACATCCACGTTAACATTATAATCATAAACATAAAACGAATGTTACAATCTTTTTAATGTCGATGTTCATCCGCTTTCATAAAAGCCCACTACAAATTTAATACACATTTTCACATTTATTTTATTTAAAATTAAAAATTATTCAAGACTACATTTACCTTATTGGTCAAATGCCATAGATAAAATAAATTATACGTGTTTCCTTTTTTACACTTATTTACGTAACGCAACTATATATTTCCAATGAAATAGTTACGGTAAGGAATCATTGCAACTTGCAAGTGCCATTTTTCATCATGTTACTCACATTTTAGAGTAAGGAATCATTGCAAGTGCCATTTGTCGTCACGTTGCTGGCATTTGTTTTGGATGCTAGCGAAAGAAGGGCAGATGTACTCAAGAATGACGGTTCGAATCTTGAGCCGTTATTTCAACTCAAGAGTGAAGACCATATGGGTTTCAAGAATACCGAGAAATCACATTGAAGTTTTATCAACTCGCTAACGTGGAAACACAATGATCGCACATTTGGTCGTCCTTCGCTCTGTCACCTTCTTCAGGTAAATACCCTGTGCTAGTTGCATCTGGATTCTCTGCTACGATCACGAGGCCCACGTTATTTGAATGTTTTTTTACATAAGGGCGGTCAGATAGGCGGCATGTCTATACATAAATTAGGTGTTTATATCTTAGAATATGGGGTGGACTATTATCTATGATGTATCTAGATTGTTCGAGGATAAAACAAGTGCATTGTGCAGATTGATTTTTTTGGCAGGGGTTTCAAATTCGAAATAAACAATTAAGAAAAAAAATGAATATAAAAAATAACTAGTAACTGAGATATGGATAACATGTAGCTAATGGATGGATAACTCCTAGCTGATACATGGTTAAGAGGAACTTTGTGGGGGACAACCAGTTTAACAAGAAGGCTAAAACAAGTGTGAGATAACCTATTTGTGGCACTTGGCTTATCTATGTTCATCAACTACAAGTTAAGTGGCTGTGCTAATCTTATCTTATTATTCTGCGAAGCAAAAACAATTCATAACTGGTTGCTGAAAGATACAAATCTGTTCAAGCTGCTGGTTTAGTCTTTGTTGGATCGATCAGGTCATCGATTATGGGTAGATCTCCTACTTGTTGGAGCTGTTCAAAACATGAGAAGGGTCTCAATCGCGGTGCTTGGCCTGCTAGAGAGGACAAGATTTTGAGTCAGTATATTAAAACCCATGGAGTACTTGGTCGATGGAGCTCTCTTCCCAAGAAAGCAGGCCAGCCATTTTACTTCTTTCCGAGAATGGAATGACTATAATGAGGTTCATTCACATTGTTAGGTTATTCGTACAAAACTAGATATTTTTGGTTTATGAGGCGAAGTAGTGTACGTGATCTGATTTTCGATAAATATTATACAGGAATGTGGTAAGCATCTCTTTTCCCATTAAAAAAATCCTTTAATGAGAAGCATCTCTTTGCCCATTAAAAAAATCCTTTAATGAGAAGCATCTATACGGATATATCGAGCTTGAGGTGGATATATTTGGTTTGCAGGTCTCACCACATCGATCTGCAGATTACATCGCCTTCTTCGAATCGGTATGCTATTAACAACCTCTTACATTCTGACGACGTAAGGTTCATTAGATGCATAACCATTCAATTAGAAAACTCGTACAATGATTTCATAATCTTGTCTTCGAATTCTGATTTATAGGGTGATATATACAGATGCACCATTAATATCACAAGGTAATGTGCAGATGGGCGTTGATAGCAGGGTGACTTCCTGATCGAACTGACAATGAAATAAAGAATTACTGGAATACCGACTTGAGCAAAAGGGTCCAACTACAGCCCAAATCTCTGAAACCCTTAAAGAGAAGCGACGTGCCTTCTCACTCTAATTATGATGAGGAAGGAGTCGTACATAAAGATATTTCTACATCTAAAAATACACCCTTAAAACCAACAGCGGTGAGATACTGTGGAAAGGCAGTAGCATATGTAAACTTTCTTGATAGTACTCATAGTTATGGTCATGTACCTGATGCTTATGATGGTATGAATCAAGAAGGCTTGAAAGCAGCAGATGATGATGGTGTAGAAATAGATACCTCCAAATCATGGTGCCATATTGTTGGGGGATTGCATGGGAGATTATCAGGACGATCCATTGCAACCAAACAGCGTGATAAGCACCAGCTGTGGAACAGATTCCCCTTCTCTCAGTGGGAGTATAATATTGCAGTAAAACCTGTCTTCTTCTTGTAATTTCGTTGACCAGGATTTCCCACAATCCAAGGATTTTAATTCCTCATATTTTGATAGCTTTTTTGATTTGGGCGAGCTGTCCGTCATCCTTCCATATATGAGAGCACGTAATGACTGGATTAGGTAGAGCGATGAGATGATAATTTGTTGTACTAACAGAAATTGAGAGAACGGGTTAATGAAAAATTGCGTAGAGACGGAGGAAAACAAACAGAAGACGCCTTTTCATTATATAGGAAAGACAGATTACAAAAACATTTATATAAAGCCTCAGAAGGCAAAGGCAATAAATGCCTGTTACAGATTCAAAATTGGAATTTAAGAGGATGTCCGCACATCTTTCAGCTCCCCTGCGGAATTCAGATGATTGAAAAAGGGGGAAATAAATACACCGATCCTTGAACGGCGGGAACCCATCCCTGTCCTGCACAAATACAAAAAATAGCTTAGCTGCCTAGAGTATGACACAAAACTGCTATACACCAGCACAGGGGTTGTTGGAGAAGTATTTAGCTCCAACAATCTCCCCCTTAATTAATTCTCCAACAGAGATTTATTGAGAGGATGTGGCTACAGCCTGCAGCCTGCAAACTCCCAAGTTCTTTCTATGAAATTTAAACAAGTCACCTGCTGAGGTTTTGTTAAAATGTCTGCCGACTGATCTTCAGACCCGCAAAACTCCACTGAGATTTCATTTGCATTAACCAATTCTCTTTTGAAGTGATACCTGGTGTCTATATGTTTACTCCTTTTGTGAAATACATGATTTCGTGACAGAGTTATGGCAGATTTATTGTCACATGACACTTTTGTAGGTCCTTCTTGTCCATGCAACAGCTCTTGAAGAATTATCCTCATCCATACTAGCTAACAGGCAGCCCTTGTAGCTGCCACATACTCTGCTTCAGCTGAAGACAAAAGTTAATATAGGTTATTTATTTGATGCCCAAGCTACAACCCCTGATCCACAATTAAACACTTACACATACATGCTTTTCCTATCATCACAGGTGCTAGCAAAATCACCGTCACAATAACCTATCAAATTGAAATTTGAACTAGCAGCATAAAAGATACCAAACTTAGTTGTCCCCGAAACATATCTTATGATTCTTTTTCCAGCCTGTCAATGGATGTTCTTGGGTGACTCCATGAACCTAGAAATCAAACTAATTGCATACATAATGTTAGGTCTAGTTGGAGTCAAATACATAAGGCTGCCAACCAGCCTCTTATACAGGGTTGGATCAACACTTTACCCATTGTCAAATTTGCTGAGCTTTGTACCAATTGCAAGTGGGGTTGCAATTGGCTTGCAAGTCTCCATCCTAAGCCTTTTTAATATATCTTTGGCATATTTGGTTTGACAAATAAAAATCCCAGCTGAAGATTGATTTACCTTAATGCCAAGAAAATAATGCATAAGCCCCAAGTCTCTCATTTCAAACTCAGTTTTCATAGCTGATTTAAAATCATAAATGGAAAGATTACCAGTGAATATAAGATCATCTACATACAAGAATACAATTAAAATTTTACCTTCATGACGCAATTTGGTATATAGGGTAGGTTCACTTGGACTTCTACTGAATCCATTCCCAATCAAATATTTATCAATGCGGTTGTACCATACCCTTGGTGCCTGCTTCAAGCCATACAAGGCTTTCTTCAGCCTGTAAACCTTGTTTGCTTGCCCATCAATCTCATATCCAGGAGGTTGTTTTATATACACATCTTCCTCCAAGAAACCATTCAAGAATGCAGATTTGACATCCATCTGTGCACACTCCAGCAATTATGGGCAGCAATGGCTAAAACCATCCTCACTATGTCTAATCTAGCCACATGTGCAAATGTTTCATTGTAGTCAATCCGAGGCCTTTGACTAAACCCCTGGACCACCAATCTTGCTTTGTGTTTATCAATCTCTCCATCAACATTCAACTTAGTTTTATAAATCCACTTTACCCTAATGGATTTCTTCCCTTCATGTAACTCTACAAGTTCCCATGTTTTATTCTTTTCAATTGATGCAATCTCAGCATCCATTGCATCTACCCAAACTTTCTCATGCACTGCTTCATCAAAACTCAAGGGATCACAAGCAAGAAAGGGAAAATTTGTAAACTGATCCACTTCATCCTCTTGCTGATATAGATCTCTTAAAATCCTAGTTTTCTACCCCCTTATTCTATCTCTCAAAGTTGCTAAAGTGGGGTTTGAATCAATACTTACCTCAGAGCTTAGAGAGTGTTGTCCACCAAGATTTGATGGTTGTCCATGCTCCTGAGTTTTGGCTTCCTTGAATAGACTTGACCTTCCTTCTGAGAATGTGGTCCAGGTGCATTTCTAGAAGGAGTAACATGCTGTGGGATTTGTTGTCCTCCATTAACAGTCTGTTGATCTTGAACATCATCATCATTGAAATTCAAATCAGTCCCTCCAACAGTATCATCACTAGTTCCATCCCATGCTTCTTGTTCATGGAATTGAACATCCCTGCTGATCACAAGATTTTTCGGGATAGGGTTATAAATCCTACATGCTTTAGACTCACCACTATACCCTAGAAAAATACATTTTTCACTCCTATCATCAAGCTTCCTTCGAGTTTGCTCAGGGATATGTGCATAAGCAATACATCCAAAAATTTTCATGTGGGATACATTGCAACCCCTACCACTCCATGCTTCCTCTGGAACTTTATCTTTAACACTCTTTGTTGGACTTTTGTTCAGTATGTAGACTGAACATACAATGACATCACCCCAATATTAATTTGGTAGATGTCTCTCCTTTCTTGAACTATTGTAACTTCTAAGAATATTATATTTGTACTATATCCAGAGATGCTTCATTCCTCCGTCGGGACCTTATTGTATATCCAGAGATGTTTATTCCTCCGTCGCAATGTGGTAACTTGGGTGATTAGACTTCCCTAGTGGGGTCAACCTGAAGTCAGTTGTCATGGGGTGTTTAATTCCTCTAATGGGGTCGGCCCAGTCAGCATTATGTTGAGTGGTTAAGTTGGGGCCGACCTAGTTAGGGTTAAAAGTCAAGTGAGCTAAAGTATAAATAGAGGATGTGTGATCCTCATTTAACACACACACTCACTTGTGAGACTCGTATAGGAGAAGGAGAGATCTGCGAAGGAAGAGAAGGAGCTCATGTTTGGGGATTACACATTTGTATTCGTTGGTCATGTATATTGAGGAAGCTTTGCTGGGTTTTCTACCCAATGAGAGTTTCCCAGGATAAATTGTGTCTCTTGTGTTTATGCTGTGCTTGTTGTCCTTTCAGTGATCCTGTATATGATATTGTTGTGAAATCTAACTTTTTTGATTGGAAGTGGTGTATAAATGGGTAGAACTCTAAACTCATAACTTATGAACCTATAGTTATGTAAAAATAAAATTTTGATGACTGTTAAGATATTTCTAATTGCATTGTAACAATATTTCTATTTAAAGATCATATGTATAGTATCTCTCTTTCTTAGTAAAATTTCTATTTATGTGTAAATTCAATATCTCTCATTTTATCTCTCTATATAGCAGTGTTTAAACTTTATATTATAGACACCGGACTTCGAATCAGCAAAAACTTGGCGAGGCAAGCAAGTGAAGAATTTAAATCGGATTGGGAAAAAATCAGTAAGTACCAAAAAAGAGAGATAATACACATATACTCTTGTAGCTCTGTTTGTCACTTGCAGCCAACCAACAGAGAGAAATTTCACTGTAAAAGGATTAAAAAATGACTAAAATCTCACTAGAAAGGGGTTTTAAAGACATAATCAGGAAAAAATCAGCAAGTACCAAAAAAGAGAGATAATACACATATACTCCCATAGTTTTGTTTTTCACCTGCAGCCAACTAGCTGGGAGAAATTTCATTGAATCAGGGTAAACAATTACTAAAATCGCACAAGGCATCCTGGGGACTTCAATGAGTCAAACTCGGTCAATGCCAAGTTTTTTCTCATCCAAGTTAGAAAAAATAATCTTCTCAGTGATTTGATAAGAACTCACGATCTAGAGGTTTAAATCACGATTCCTGTGACACTAGCTTTTATCTTTATAGTATGTGTAAATTTCATAACTCTCTCTTTTATAGAGATATTTTTCATTTTTATTTGAATCTATATTTTTCCAACATATATTATTATTATTATTTTCTATGATAAGTGCTACATATTTTTTCAAGCCAGACATAGTGATGTCAGTATTACCCATGTAACAACATCTCCTCCATAGTGGGTTGTCAAGCCAGACATATAGTGATGTCAGTACTACCCATGTTACAACATCTCCTCCAGACTGGGTTGTAGAAGCACCTCTCAACACAATAAAATACAAAATCAACAACATCCAAGTTCCTAGCAAGACTGTAATATATTCAAACCAAAAATTAAACTGTGGAAAAGATGATCATGGTCGAGTGAACATAAAGGAAGCTAGGGGGGCATCAAATACTATAATAATGGTGCATATGTGGAAGCTATTGTTGGAGATTGTAATTGAAAATCATGAAGCGCTAAACCAAAAATTAGAATTTTTGAAAAAAATGGCCATAGGCAAGGGAACATCAAGGAGGGGGCATCAAATACTATAATAATGTTGCAAATGCAGTAATTAATGTTGGAAACTGTCATGGAAAATCCTGAAGCACTGCATGCAATTTTGCAACATCACGTATTGAAATACAACAACCGCAGAATTAGCACACACATGCAAGAGTGCTATCTCTAGTGCAGTTCAATTCAGACACTGCTGAAAAATCTAGTGCAGATGTATTATTTTGTGAGGTTGCTTTGGCACAAGACACAAGGAAGGTGACATGGCATGTTATAAGCAACATAGCACAAATCAATGGCATGGAAGCATCCATTGGGAAACGTTCGCCTTGGTCAACTTTTCTCTGTGGCTCAGTCAGCTTTGATCATTAGGTTGTTGGGTCCATTGTAGATTTTATGGAGAGTGTGTGGGACACTTGGTCAACTTTGATCACTCACTTAGATCTATAAATATATAATCGCCTCACTCATTTGAAACTAATTATAGCAAGTGATCAAACAAGATAGTGAATGAAATTGTGAACCAGAGTGCTGTAAAATTGTTTGTGAGCCATAAGCTGTAAATTGTTATGTGTGACCCACAAGAGCTGTAAATCATCTTGTGTGAGCTAGAGAGTCATACAACAGAATTGAAATCAATTTATGGCAACTCGCATTTTATGTACATTTATGTAATATTTGCAGTTTTGCAGATAACAAAGTTAGTTTTTCCACAACCCTTTGTGTAGCAACTTCTTTCATGGTGTATGCTTTCATTTAAGTTTCATAAGTTGTTTATTTTCAAAAACATTTACATATTAGCTCAGAATTGTTATGTTGATTCTCAGTGCAGTTCTGATCTGGTAGATTTGGTGTAAGTGACTTGTGTCGATCGTCTGTAGTGCTAATAGGTAGAACATCATATTGTGTTGCCGAACATTGTACAAGTTAAAATACTGCACTAGTATTAGCAAGGCACTAAGTGCACTGTTAATCCTTTATTCCAAAAAATTTAAGGGAACTGTTAGTCATTTTCCCAGAAAATTTAAAGTCCAACCAAATTTCCAAAACCGCATATTTTCCAACAGCTAAAACAACAATCCCAATCCTCTTTAATGGAGATGACTCATGAATGATTACAAACCACCAGTACCTCCCTAAAAAATATAAGTTATGGCATCAAATGTGATAAGATGTTTTACTGTCAGAAACTATCGCATCTTTACTTTTAGACTGGAAATATAACAATAGCACTATGGGAAGCTCTTGTAGTGCTACCAAACACTCCAGAAATACCTTCAGAGAAATTATGGAACCAGAAGGAGAAGGGATCCTTGCGCAGGAAGTGCAACTCACGTGTTCTGCTCTATATAGGGATAAGAAATCACAATAACATTTAAAGAAGGAAAGGCACTAATCAAATCTGAAATGCTTCAAAAAAAAAAGTTACCACTACTAATCAAATCCAAAGGCATTATTCCCTACTATAAATTCAAAATTAGAAAAGCAAAGCTACTAAATAAATGCTAGTTGACCAATAAATTTAAAAATTCATACCTAGATGTGTTAAAGTCTAATGATTTACTCCGAAGGTCTGAATTTGAACTATAAATGATGCTATTGGAGGTTGCTCCTTTAACAAGTTTGAAGGTTCTGGGAAACATCGTACATGTGATAATTTACTCTTTTCTATTGAAATGTGCCTACAAAATAAAAACCAATGTTATGAGTCGTGACATTTAGGTCCGGTCTAAGAAACTCATTCTCTCATCTGTAAAAAGATTGTATAGTTAAGATATTGCATTATCGACACTTATAAGGGGTAGGGAGAAAAAATACTTGAAATATATGCAATCACAAACATTAAATCAACACTCCTTGGAAGATTCTGACCACAAGAGGTTAGACAGGTTGAGCATATTTTTCCCATGGATAAGGCCTTCCATCTCAAAAATTGAGTGTTTTTCTTCCAATTATGTTTGAGCATGTCTATATTCTTAGATGTGTATGGTGAGCAATGTAGGCTTGTTCTACTGTCAAACTAGTTGCCTTGATCTTCTATATCTCTTTGCATTTAGATTCCATTATCTCTCTGAAGCAATTAAGTTGCATCATACACATCTCATATTTTAGAATTATATGCCCCCTTGATGCACCTAAACCTAAAACAACAATGCAAGTTGCAACTAGGAAAAATATAGTTGATCAATGTCTTGTGCCCCAATGGAAAGGTTTGTAAGGAAAGAGATGCACTTAAACTCTATCGATTTGGGATTGGTGCTGGACTTGACTATAAAGGTGGGCCTAACACATACTTCCCTCTCAGAAAAGGTGGGAAGGTCACTCTGTATCACAATACTCACGTGCCGGATAATCTCATTCCTTCTCTCAAAGTTGATCATCAAGTTACCTATAAACATGGAAAATGTTGGCAGGACATGTCAGAAGCTATTGTACAAGTTCAACATCTTATATACATTATTGGATGGTCTATATATGGAAAGATTAAGTTGGTATGTGGAAGCACCAACTCAAATTCGCCTCAATCCAACTCCACATTGGGAGAGCTTCTCAAATTCAAGTCACAACAAGGTTTACGAAATTATTGGTGCTATTACTTGTCTGGGATGAGCCTACTTCAAGGGACATTCTCAGGATCCAGAAGGTATTATGGACTAGATAGCCACCTGTGTCATCTGGAACAATGAATAGGTTTGAGAGTATTCTTCAATACAAAATATCCTATCATGCATGCCCAAGGAATTTTTATTCTTTGGTGCAAGTGAAATGATTGAAAATTTGGATATCTATTGGTAGCTTATCTATCTAATTTTTTTGTGGAAATTTTCACAAGAAGGTCTTATGCAAATCCATGATGAAGAAACCCGAATATTCTTGAAGTGGGTATCCTGGATATTCCTTGGCAATGAAAAACAGTATCCTAGGATGGTTTTAAACATTGCTAGGCATGTAGCAATTTTGTCATGTCCCCATTTTTAACAAGCAGAAATCAAAGGGAACTCTGGACCATCTACACCTCCAAACAAGCAAAGGAACAGATACATTGCAAAATATGACTTGCAACCCTCCTATATTTGCTCTTGTTTGGAATCTCAGTACACATTAACAAATGCATTATGTTTCTAGAAGATTAAGATAGTTGAGGCACTTGTTATAAAATTTATGAGGGATGACCTGCATTGAGGAGATTATGGGGTCGACCTGTCCTATGCACAGAAATGTAGCGCTGACCTGTTAATCATTCGTCATAATGATTATTTATACATTCATTTGAGGCATTCATTTTGATGTATTTCCTGGAAAATCAGATGTAGCAGTAGAGAGTAAGGATCAAAACTGTAGTTAGGAGGGAGCAATATAATGGATCAGCACTCAGCTTGGGTTTTCTTACAACATTAAAAAAAATGTCCTAATATATGTTACAACATAATTTTCCACCTTGTGAGTATCAACATTCTTTGGCCTGCAAGATCCATTTCATTGACTCAGATCCATTCTATATCCTTCAGACACTATTTTTCCCCTGTATGCTAGCTGCATCATTACAGTGGGTGTACCCGCAATTTGCATCACTATAGCCCGCAGGTAGCATGTAAAATGGTAAAAATCACTATTTTATTACTTTTTACTCCCCAAAAGCGGTTATTGGGTGACCTTTGACTCTCCGTCTACCCAAGAGATGCCTCGATGTGTCATTTCACTTACCTTTGAGAGGACTATATATTGAGCACATGTGGCTTATGGATGGGAGGAGAAAGAAGAGCAAGAGAACTCTAGTGGATTTTTTCCCTATCATGACTCTACACTCATTGATCCTTGTAGTTGTGAACCCCTTATGTTCACCTTCCAAACTCCTACCATAGTTTGAGTTTGCCATTCATGGAGGATTGAAGTGGTGGAGGCACAAGTGGATTGATCCAGATCTTGGTTAAGATTGGTTGTTGGCAAGAGGTCGTATCACATTGTACTTCCTCTTGTTTATTAATAGAAATACTCATATTCTCGTCCATTAATGTTGTGAATGTTGTTTATTCTACATTGGGTGGCATTTACTTATAATATCGTGGACCATTGCTATTGATGATGTTAATGTCGATTATGTATTATATGTACTTGTTGTATATTGGTTGTTGTTAACACCCAAAAAGTGCTCACTAGCTCATTCCCTTATTCACATGACCCATTTGTCCACTTTTCCACCATTTGAGTCTCTAAAACCATCAAAAGGTCACCAAAAGACCACAATACACCTTTTTCCCCTCAAAATATATATTTTTCCTCAAAAATCCAAAAAAACCCTAAAAAAGGGTCCAAAATTCCCAAAAAAGATTAAAAGGGAATAAAAATATAAAAAATATTCAAAAAAGAAAAAAGAGAAAAAAAGAGACCTAAACCATGTTGGTTAATACCATTGGTTTCCTCAAAACCATAATGGTATTCCCCATCACCAAAAACTATAAAAAGGTGATAGGGGCTCCTCACTTTCCATCCACATTTCATCCTATCCTTATGCTACCAAATTCCCTTTGAGATCCATTGCCTCCCATTTCGAGTTTGAAGACCCCTATTTCAGCATCTTGGAGAAGAGACCATTGGAGCTTGGAGCACCTCAACCTTGGAGCTGTTCAACACCAAACATCCTCACCTTTGAGGTAATACAAAAGATATATTATTTTTTCTCTTGTTCTTCCCATAGATCTCTTGTTATTGATTTAGTTCTTGTTTATTTACACATGTTTATGTTAATGTTAGATTAAATTTATAATTGTTTTTGCTTTTCATTTGAAATTGCTATTACTTTGTTAATAGGTACATCCTTACACATGCTTGGTTGAAAAACCAAGCAACAATTTTTGGCGACTCTAATGGGTTTCGAATTTTAAATTTTTGCTTTAGATCTTTGTTGTTTTCTTGTTTTTACCATTCCAATTAGCAGATCTGCCATACTAGACAATATATTCATTGCTACGCTAGTTGTTGGCCCTTTATATAGCCTTTAAACAGATCGAAATTTCATTTTTCAGTTTCGTTTTTAGCGACCTTTTTTCCGTTTTCGCATCGCGACTTTTCACCCGACAGTCACGTAGCTCATCCCGACCTCGAGGCTTTTTTCCGTGCTACACATAGCGGCTTCACGGCCTTTTTCCACACTGCACATCGTGGCTTCACAGCCTTTTTCCACGCAGCACATTGTGGATTCACGGCTTTTTTCTGCACTACACATCGCGACTGTGTGCCTAAAAACCGCGATGCACATCGCGGCTTTTTCCCAAAAACCCGCGATGCTGTTGTTTTTCGCTCGGCCCAATTTTTAGAAAAATTTCTGCTGCGTTTGTTCCCATTTAGTCTATTTCGTCCAGCATCATTTTTTCCTGCAATTTTTTTCAGCATTCTGTTTTAATTATTGCAGCAATAGTAAATCATTTTCTATTACATATGCTCAATGAAAATCTTTTTAAAAATTTTCAGCTAGTGAAAGAAAGGTTTTTAGCACTTTGTTTAGATCATATATTTTATTTCTTTGCAAATTTTGAACCATGTTTCCCATTTGCTCAATAGTTTTGCCCAAGCAAGCACTTAGAAATCCATTTATTTCTAGCATTTTTTACAATATTTGCTTTCCTTTAAAAAATTATTTCAAAAGTTCATAGTTTTTGAATTATTTTTGTTAAATCATTTACATTTAAGAAAAAAGCCTTTTATTTTTTGCAAATTGAAATCGTCTTGTTTTTAATTTGTAATCAATTGCCCAAGTGAGGCAAGTTCATTTTCAGTTAAATAATCACACTTGCACACAATCTGCCACATTTTTAATTAACTGAGCGTTAAAATCTACCTAAACTCAACAAACAATTTAACCCCACTTGGGGAACACTTGAAGAATCTTGTAGCTAGGTAGGATTGGGGGGATAGGTGTTCCAATAACACCCCTCAATTATTTACATCTGAGACACAGTATTTTGACTTTTAGTGTCCCAAAAATCCCTTATTATTTGTTGACCCGGTTATACACCAATTTATTGGGAAGGCCTCTCCCTTAAAAGGGTTGAAGTAGCCATACTGGTTCCGGAAGCCTGAGTGGAATACCGCTATCCATTCAGTAACCAAAGGATACCTTTCACAGTTCTTGGTGTACCACCCATATCGGAGTATAGCGGTGATAGAACCAAACTGCAGATTCACCCAACCAAACGTGTCATGAATGAGGTATCTTAGTGGCCAATTTTTAGGACTGTCTACCTAGTGTCCCTCCCGGTAGGGGGATATCTAGCCTTTGATTCCACTAATCATATTGTCTGACTTGGATTTCATCACCTTGCAGAGGATATGTTTCGTTGAATCATAATACCACTTTTAGTTAGGCGTTTGCATGCTCTACTACCCCCCTTGGTCTAGTAAGCACCACGTTTTCCTAGGGACTGTTTGATTTTTGGTATTCTGACCACTTTTCTTGATTCCTCCACTTATTATAGCATAGCTATTATA
Source organism: Larix kaempferi (assembly GCA_027924585.1). Lineage (NCBI taxonomy): Eukaryota > Viridiplantae > Streptophyta > Pinopsida > Pinales > Pinaceae > Larix > Larix kaempferi. The sequence continues at coordinate 9,489,587 of BSBM01000196.1, forward strand.
ATAAGTGCTTTTGAGGTTGGTTATTGGCCTGAGAGCCATTGTTTTTTCACACTCCCCTCCTGCACACATCATGGCATTAGGGTCTTGAGGTTTTTATCTCACCACCATCCATTGGCATTTCTAGACATCTCTCACCATTGAGAACTGAAGATGATCCCATCATTTTCAGGGTGAACCCCCTCAGTTCGGTACACTTAACTCTACACGTCATAGACGTAGAGCGTTATCCCTTGACTCCACATGTCATCGGCATAGAACCCAGTCATCCGATTTTGATGTGCCTCGTTTTACATCTGATTCTAAGGCTGAATACGAACACCCTACCGAGACATCACCAACCAACCCCATGGCCGGATCACAATATGACCCCCTTTTCACCAGTGCTGTTGGAGATACATCAACAAACCCCACTACTACCGTGACAACCACGGTAGCCACAACCCCTTTAGGCATACCTAATATCAAAGCCACCCCCCCTTTAGGCATGCCCAACACAGGACCAACGCCTATTTTAGGTATGCCCAACATGGGCATCACCCCCCCCCCCCTCATCGCCACTACCCAGATCCCAGTGATCATTGGAACCATTCCTAACCCATGTTGCACTTGGGAGCATAGGCCCCTCCCATCGGTTGGGGGACACATTCCTTTCACATCTAGCATACCACTAGGGCGCACTGGACCAATCCATAATGCTTCCATTAGCAATACCCTAGTGACCATGCCACACCCATCTGCCAGTCTGCCATACATGGCTAGTCTAAACTTACCAGACTTGGAAAGGTTAACCAATGATCCTATCAGACACGACCCTGCATGGCCCCCCATGCCCACAAAGCTTCCCTCAGATATCCCAAAATTTGAAGGAAAAGCTGGGGAAGATCCCCAAAACCATATCATGTCGTTTCACCTATGGTGTTCCTCAAACTCCATAGTAGATGATTCTATTAGACTGAGACTTTTATAGAGAACTTTCACCAGATCTCCAGCCAAATGGTACATTGAGCAACCACATGGGACCCACCCCACTTTTACATCCCTCGCATCAACATTGCTTAAGTTCTTTCAACTACCTGTACGCTATGACGCAGGAGTGGAAATACTTTTGTCTTGTAGACAGAACACTGCTACACACATCACTGATCATATCCATGGGTGGCATAAGCACCATAGCATCTGTAAGATAAAACTTGATGATTGAATCTTTTTGGACTAGTTCCTCAAATTACTCCTCCCCCTCATAGCCAAAGATGTAGCTTTTGAATGACCCCAGTCAGAAGAAGAAGCCATCTTAAAAGCTCATCAATTTGACCTCATATATGCCTAGTCTGGATTCTATACACTATTTTACCTGACGCCCTGCGTGGCGATCCATCCCACCATGATGCACTGGGTGCATTCCATGCCGCCGACGGTATTATCGGCTAGGTTATAGTGCAAAACAAACCTTTTACCATGAGGAGTACAAACAATTCCCCAGACCTTTCTAGGGCTACATCTCATTCTGGAGCTACAACTTCATATGCTCCAGTAATACACACCCACCACACTCATGGACCCTCATGTCCACCACAGTGTTATGGGAAAGCACCATCAGCTTATGCGCCAACTCCATATTATAACCAACAGGCCCATCATACTCCATTTCAACCACAAGCCCAAGTGGCTTATTATCCTCAACAGGCAGCACCTCTTGCTTCAACATTTCCAATAGCTCAAGGTTACCCACAACCACAACAAACACCAGGGCCACCTCAGAACCCTCCTACCTACTACCCATCGCAACCCACTATAGAGTCGGCACGACCTCAAAACCCACCTATTACCCAATGGCATGTCTACGCACAGCAAAACCAACCCCCAAACCAGAACAACCAGCATAACCAAGGAGGTCAGCAAAATCGCGGAAGAGGGCGTAACCGAGGAAACAACCAACAACACAACCAACGTGCACCACCACCTAATCCTCCAAACAATAATAACACTGCTCCCCCCAACCAAAACCCTGACCGTCCACCGAAACAGGCCAAAAATAATAACTTGAGAACAAACCATCCATGTTCCATATGTGGAGTCTACAGCCATTACAAACATAATTGTCCCCATTTAGATCGAGCGCGTCAACTCTGGACCAACGACACCCAACGGCAAGGACATGCTGCGCAGCCAGCACCCCCTCCTCAGCCACAACCCATGATATTGAAAAATCTCTTACCAAACCAAGGCACGGTAAACACTCGTTCGAATGATCCCCCTCAAAGATCCACTGCACCATAGCAGCAAATTACCTACGCAACCGCCGATTACTAGCATGCAGAGTCCAACACTCACCATTTGCTAATGATGTCATCAAATGATGTCAATCTTCAAACCCATCGAAATCAGTACGAATCCGCCCCTGAGGCCACACCTACCGACCCATCGTCGAGTACTCTCCCAACCGATCAACCACTTCGCATACCCAATATGCCCATGGACAGGGGTCCCAAAGCACCTTATTTTCCTTTAAGACGAATTAACAATAACCCCAACGCTCGTGCAACTTCCAACTATAACATTGTAGAAGACTTAGCCCAATCCCCTCCCGCTATGTCTGCTCTTGAAATCTTAAAAAATTGTCCTGCACAGAGAAAATTGTTGTTATCTGCCATTGGTGCCATAGATCCTAACGACTCTAAGATGATGGCTTTCGACTTAGAACAAGTTGAACCTCGCCTTCCTTCATCTCTAGCTTTTCAAGTTTTCGTCTCCATTCGTAACCTTGTCATTCATCAATGCATAATCGATGAAGGGGCCTATACCTGCATTATGTCGACTTTCGTATGGCAGAAACTTGGATCCCCAATGCTACAACCATCAACTACCGCATTGCGAGCTTACGACGGCCGTGCAGCCCAACCACAAGGTTTGTTTGTAAACGTACCCATATAGCTTGGGGGAAAATTGGTTCTCATAGATATAGAGGTCATTAACGCCCAACTTGATTACAATCTCCTTCTGGGACAAAGCTACATGTATAAAATGAAAGCTATCGCTTCTTCAGTTTTTCGCATCATGATGTTTCCCCATGAAGGACGCATAGTTAAAATCGACCAGATTACATACTATGATCCCAATTCCCCCACAACACCAGAAAATGCTCTTCCCATGATCAAACAACTCGTTCTTAGTGCACTGACATCATTCATATCATCAGCCGACTCTAGGATATATTTAGATACTCCCATGACTAGCACTTTCCCGTCAATCCCACCTCCTCTCCAGGTAACTAAAGTATCTGATTTGTGCACCTTATCGCATAATGAACAACAACATCCTCAACAACCTCAACCACCGCCACAAGCACCCATTTTGCCTAGTCATATCGGAACAACACCAATTCACATAATCCCGTTCTTGTTCCCATTTTCAGGAGTTGTCAGCATGCCAGTAATGGCTACACTTAACCTTCTAGGTTTAACATTAGGAATACCTGTATGGTACTTACCTGCCCCAACTCCCCCACCAAATCCAACCATTGTCCTACAACCAGTACAGCCTATGAATATGTCAAACCATCCACCACCTGCCATACCAAACCCCCAAAATTGCCCACCACCTGGTGGTTTGAACCCCCAAAACTGATCAATTCCAACAGGGGGCACTACATTGACATCTAGTTATGTCCCCCCTCAATCCCACAACACTGGGGGTAGAGTTCCACCAGCCTACAACACTGCACCCACAACTCGCACCCCCCCAGTGATGCCCAAATTAGCTAAGAATCCCCCAACCCGTGTGCTCCCTAAGTGCTCCTTGTGCGATGATATTGGCCACGTTACTCACCTACGTCCACAACTACTAGCACTTCAAGAACATATGAATATGTTGGATGATGACACCAACGTTCCAGTCTTCAAATTAGAATTACCACCTCAACCTCGTGATAAATCATTGCGCACAAACCACCCTTGTGCAATATGCGAAATCTACGACCATTATTCACATCACTGCCCCTATCTCCCAAATTACAGAGCAGCACTATACGAGATGAATAATGCCGACCTAGAGATATCCCTCCCACTTATTGAGAAAATATTCCCTCCAGAACCATCCCATTCTGAAGAAATCAATACCATTTTTGTAATTTCAACTACCTATAAACTCGAACCAATTCATTTAATGGAACACTACTTCCGTACCGATGAAGAAATCCTAGAAACACTCACTGCACCGAACTACCCTTGGGATGATATACACCATCAATCATACTTCCTCCCTGAAGCGTCTATGTCCACCGCGGCAAACCAACTATCTGTTGAATCCAAGGACTTCTTACCAACCAAGATTGATTGATTCAAGGACCCAATCCCAGCTCCAGAAGCCTTTGAAGAAGGTAATATGGCTAACATTTCACCCATTATAAAAATCGACATCTCCACCACCCCCGGAAAACCCGAGTTTATCTCTTTAGGTGCATATTGCACTGAAAAAGAAACCTAAGCTTATACGAAACTCTTCCAAGAATTTTGAGATGTCTTCACCTAGTCTTACACTGAGATTCCTGGTCTTGATCCTACCATCGTAGAACATCACATAGAAACTTGGCCCAACATATCACTGGTCCGCTAGAAACAACGTCCCATTCACCCAGCCAAGCTTCCACCCATCAAAGCAGAAATCGAGAAGCTTCGAGCAGCAGGTTTCATATACCCGATTGCATATACCACCTGGGTTTCAAACCTAGTACCAGTCAATAAGAAAGTCGGTACCATCCGCGTCTATACTGAATTCCGCGACCTCAACCTTGCTTGTCCGAAAGACAACTTCCCCACACCATTTATTGACCAACTAATCGATGAGTGTGCAGGGCATGAGGTACTTTATTTTATGGACGGTTTCTCCAGATACAACCAAATCAAAATCCGTGAAGAAGATCAATACAAGACCACTTTTACAACCCCATGGGGTACTTTCTCATACCGCATCATGCCTTTTGGTCTTAAGAATGCAGGAGCCACTTTCCAATGTGCCATGACTTATTGCATGCCATATCGGCCATTGCCCATTTTTCACGATCTTTATGTCGCTGGATTCAGCTTTCCGTGCTCATGACGATGCTCGAGATCATTCCTCGCTCTCACCAATACCTTTTTTGTTCGGTATAATTTTATCCCTTTTTCGGGCCGAGCAATTCTTTTACGAAAAAGGCACTTAGGGAGTTTCAGTTAAGCTCTTTTATGACTCCTAAAACAATGAAAAGATTGCCAAGCAACCTTGCTTCCTTTCATGCTCGCTAAAAGTATTTGAAAGGGCGTCTACCTGGTATAAGTTTACCCCTTTTCCGGACCTTGTAGACTAATTATGAAAAAGGAATACTCTAGTCACATCGGCTAGAAGAGTTCTCCATTTGCATCATTTTATGCTTTTTCGGGCCTTGGAGACTAACTTACGAAAAGGAACAAAAATGGAGTCTACTTACTACTTTCAGACTCTCAAAAAATGAAAGCAACCACGAGAAATCACCATCTTGGGCTCATATAAATCCACAGGATGGTACTCCACTAGCACTGCAGAGCCTTCTTGTCATTTTCAGACTCCCTAAAAATGAAAGCACTTACGAGCATGAACAGTCCTGGCCTCACATAAATCCAAAGGATAGTACCATTGCAGAGCACACTTTTATCCCTTCTTGGATCTCATTAAAACTACGAAGAAGGACCCAATGGTGCTTCTCGGTGCCACAACAGATCATTTCTACCCGTGTGGCAGCTCCCCATTTTGGTTGCCTTTGTTCAGAGTATTTTACACTATGTCACCCCGATACTCCCCCTACAACACCCATCAGCTGACCCCCCCCAGATCACTCAAGTCTGCAATACATATCCTTGATCCCTTAAAGATATGATTCCCACTCCTAAAAATCAGTTCCCTATGCTGCCAGGTCAACCATCTCATCATGCTCTGAACAAAGGAAGTTTGAATCCACCCACTTTATGACCCTATTTATTTCCCATCCCCACAGTATGACAATCCTACCATCAGTATTATCACACTTCAGTTGTACACCTTGCACTCTTATCAAGGAAACATCATTGCCTTGGTAGTTGCCGGTCTCCCTCCGTCGACACCAACCAAATCTATTCCAGAGGATAGACCTAGAGGTCCCTATGCCTTGGAATCATCACCATTTGTGATGAGTGCCTATGGATCATTTCGAAAAGAGTCCTCATTGCCTCTCCAAATGATTGTTTCTCACATGCTCGACTTCAACACCTTGATCGCATCGTTGAGACTCGTACAGGGTATCGACCCTTTCAGTTATTTGTTGAAGACCCCGGATATTACCTGACTCTTCCACATTTAAGAGACTACTTATAGAAACAACCAGTTACATTTTTTCTATGGAGATTCAGGTTGCGCTTGGCAATAGTATTCAGATGTACCCCAGTTTTATACTCCCTTGAGTATATAGTTAGAGATACTCTTCAGGAATTGACTCACAGTCATTAAGACCCTATAGTTTCAGCAGTTCATGAGCCGTTCTGATACCTTGTTCAGAATAGTTGTTGCTTTATTTAGGTGTATCAATTATTGAGATCAGTCATGGTATGACCATGAGTACATCCCAGCATTGTGTCCCCTCTGGACCATTATGGCGTACCAACAGTTTTTCTTTTATGTATTATTCAGGACCCACTTCTTGGGCCTAATTGTTATGTATATATCTTGACACGAGCATGGGTATGCCCACCTCGTCCATAATAGTAGATTATTCCTCATTCAATTTGAGGCCATGTATTTTTTCAGCTGTTGCAGCTTCCAAGGGGCCGTTGCTCTAGTCTCCAACTGGTCTCTTCTCTTCTCCAAAGCCTAGGAAAAAGAAAAAAGAACTATGATGTCTATCGGCCATACGATGAGCTCCTGCCCTCACACATCAGGGGGCAATCTATTAACACCCAAAAAGTGCTCACTAGCTCATTCCCTTATTCACATGACCCATTTGTCCACGTTTCCACCATTTGAGTCTCTAAAACCATCAAAAGGTCACCAAAAGACCACAATACACCTTTTCCTCCTCAAAATATATATTTTTCCTCAAAAAACACAAAAAACCCTCAAAAAGGGTCCAAAATTCCCCAAAAAAGATTAAAAGGGAATAAAAATATAAAAAAATATTCAAAAAAGAAAAAAAGAGGGAAAAAGAGACCTAAACCATGTTGGTTAATACCATTGGTTTCCTCAAAACCATAATGGTATTCCCCATCACCAAAAACTATAAAAAGGTGATAGGGGCTCCTCACTTTCCATCCACATTTCATCCTATCCTTATGCTGCCAAATTCCCTTTGAGAGCCATTGCCTCCCATTTTGAGTTTGAAGACCCCATTTCAGCATCTTGGAGAAGAGACCATCAAAGCTTGGAGCACCTCAACCTTGAAGCTGTTCAACACCAAACATCCTCACCTTTGAGGTAGTACAAAAAATCTATTATTTTTTCTCTTGTTCTTCCCATAGATCTCTTGTTATTGATTTAGTTCTTGTTTATTTACACATGTTTATGTTAATGTTAGATTAAATTTATAATTGGTTTTGATTTTCATTTGAAACTGCTATTACTTTGTTAATAGGTGCATCCTTGCACATGCTTGGTTGAAAAACCAAGAAACAAATACAAGTAAGGATGTTAGAGGAAGAAAAGGGAGAGCTTGAAGGAAAAAATCTAAGGCTTGAATCAGAGAAGTTTGACAATATTCAAGAGATTGTTGACTTGAAAGAACACAACGAATTATTAGAACAACAGTTAAAGCTGGCCAACAGCAGAATGGGAGACATTAGCCCCTTCCACGAGCACACATGTGAAATACTAAGAGAGACCTATGGCGTACAGGAGCTTCTATCAGAGGAAATATACAAGCTAAAAGCAATAATGGCCCAGGTTAAGGAAATCAATGTTGAAGCCACTCAGGTCAGGAAGAAGCACACAGACATCGGGGGAGAAATTAAAAAACACATTGAATGGAGGGAAGGGAAATCAGAGTTCCTGGCAAATCTTCCCCTTAAGTCTGTTGTTGAGTACAGGGAAAATATATGCACCCTAGATTATTCTAAGGATTGCGGAGTAAAGTTGGATGCTATGACCTCATCTACTTATGAGCAGTGCAAGAATTTGTATTCCCAAGTCCGATCTACACAGGAAAGTTGTCATATAGCCATGCCTCCAAATTTAGAAGAATTCCCGGATAAATCACAATGTTTATCTAAGCTAAGTGAAGAACTCATGGCAGAGAACGAGTATGTGCAGAATCTAGATGTCTTGACTTCAGAAGACCTACACCAATTTATCAGTGAAGCAGCTATTCATAAGCACCGCTTAGAAGAAAGTATCAAGGCCACAATGGCAGAAATAGTTGTTTTAGTAGAAGAACTCGCCAAGCAGAGAGTGTCCCTCAGATTTATTATTCCCCTGGTTGGAATGAATATAGTAAAAGAAGCAAATCAGTGGGGAAATTATATTGCAGGAGTGGATAGGACGTTGGCAGCCAGTCAAGCTCCCACATCAGAAAGTGCCCCAGCTGTTGCAGTAGTGATGGAAGAAGCCCCAACAGTCCCAGAAATGCCTAAGTCACCCAACGTGCCAGCTCAGGGATAGCTTGCCTTCATCAATGTGTCTCTTGGGAAAATAGTTTATACATATATCTTTATAGTATTAAAAGGACTTGTGCTCCCATTTTTGTAAAGTTATTTGAGATATTCCTATTTTTGTAATGTCACCACTACAAGACAAATTAGAAGAATAGAAACGGTTAGGGTATAGGTGGAAAATTTTGTCCCATTTTGTAAAGCTATATAAAGTTGATTAGAGGAAGGTAGAAAGGGACTTTGGACAGGTGAAAGGTTTTCTGTCCTGTAAATGAACTATTTCTGCTACATGAATAGAGAAATTGATTTGGCCTGTGGAAGTTGGCACAACGTTTTGCTTGGAGTCTTATTGATTAATTGCTAAACTGTTTTTGCATTTTCATACATTTTCTGTGAGAACTTTCTTGGCTCTTATGAATTAATTCTTTGCTGTGAATGGTTTCATGTTCTTTGCAAAATTTCTGTATTAAATGGGTAAATGAATGCTTATATTAATCTGAGCTATCTTGGGTAATCTTTATTTCTGCTGTAAATGCTACTTTCAATTTAACAGCTACCTGTGGAATTATTGGGTGTGTTTTTAGTTTATTACTCATTCTTTAAATCTGCTCCTTATAAGGATATGGTAATTTAGATTAAATTAGATTAACATAGTTTTGCTTTCCACATGCATTTAATTTAGGTCAAGTGCATATCATATTAAAACAAAAAATATATAACTGGTGGATCAGGCCGCAACTGATAAAACGAAGAAATCTTTAAAACCCACGGTAGCCGGAACCATTAACCAGACGGATTCCCCACACCAAACGGTGAGTGATCTAGTTGGGATCGCTTACTGGGGAGAATCCCTACTATTTATGCAGCGATATTCGAGGCATCAACAATGCTATTGTTGTGAAACTAATGGAATACTAAAGGTATCTTTGTTATCATATTTAATCTTAACATCCTTTAGCATACTTCAAGCCATTTGCATTATGGTTTGATTTTTCCTTTCAGCAACACCATTCTGTTGAGGAGTGTACCTAGTAGTATACTGTCTTTTGATTCCATGAAACTTGCAATAATCAATGAAATCATTTGATTTGAACTCTCCTCCTCTATCAGATCTTAGAACCTTGATGTAGTGGCCAGATTATTTCTCAACCATATCCTTGAACCTATTGAATAGTCCAAAAGAGTCAGACTTATTTTTCAGATAGTATATCCAATTATTTTGATTGTAATCATCTATGAATGTGAGGAAATAATAATTTCCATCAATGAGGGTGTTTGCATTGGCCCACGCAAATATGTGTGCAATAGCTCCAATCGAGATTTGGATCTATAAGAGACCCCTGAATCAAACTTCACCCTGTGATGTTTAGCCAAGATGCAACTTTCAGAAGAATTATTAGGCTATTGAATACTAAGCAAGCCTTTCACCATTTGTTTTTTATGCAATAAATCCAAGCCACCAAAATGCAAGTGACCATACTTGAGATGCCACAGCCAGGATTGATCCAAAATTGTGGCCTTACACGCATTCACAGAACTTGTCAATTCAACTCTCATGGTAAGAGGAAACATCTTGTTCTTAGTCATTTCCACCTCAGCTATCAGTTGCTTGCTAGTATGCTTGTCCAATATTGTACACACCTTTTTTTTTAAAAACACCTTGTAACCCTTCTCAATGAGTTGTCTAATGCTAAAGAGATTGCACTTTAACCCTGGTACAAAATAGACATCCTCAACTCTCCTCCTCTCACCATTCTTGGCATAGACTACAATTAGTCCTTCTCCATTCACTGTCACCAAAATGTCATTTCCAAGTTTTACTTCTGATTCAATGCTAGTATCAAGGCTGACAAACAAATCTTTGTTATCATTCATGTGGTTGCTGCAACCACTATCCAAGAACCAGATGTCCTTGGAGATTGTTTGAGACAAATTGCATGTTAAGAAAACTGCCTTTTGTCCCTCTTCATACTCCTCTATTGTGTTTTCTGATTTCTTTCCTATATCAGCCTGTTTATTTCTGCATTGGTTAGAAAAATGCCCAAATGTTTTACATTAGTAGCATTGTACATTTGACTTATCAATCCTATGGCCTCCTTGCTTCCAATTTCTGCTACTACACCCCCTTGAACTTCGAGGGTTAAGATGATATTTCTTTTCGGTCTCATAATCATCTTTGAAATCCCCTTGGTCATGGCTGCTGCCCCCTCTTCCTCTGTTTCCAAATCTACCTCTGCCTTTGCCTTTTGAAACTGTCAACTGAGACTTAAAAGCATGATCTAATGCATTATCTTCATACCTTGTCATCCTATATTTATGAGCAACCAGGGATCCTGTCAACCGATCTACCTGCATCTGACTGATGTCCTTTGTCTCTTCTATGGCAACTAGAACAGTTTCAAACTTTTTAGGAAGGCTTCTAAGCACTTTCTCAACCACTCTCCGGTCTGAGAAATCTTCACCAAACTACCTCAATTGATTTACTACTTTCATGACCTGGGTCATAAATTGATCCACAGTATCTGCCTCCTTCATTTTTAAGTTCTCAAAGTCTCTCCTGAGATTTTGTAGCTTTACAAGCTTTACTTTGGACACACCATGACAGTATGTCTCAAGAATATCCCATGTAGATTTTGAAGACATATCATTTGACACCTTTGGCAAAATGGTGTGATCCAAGCCTTGCTAAATAAGACCCAATCCCCTATTATCTTTCTTCCTATTCTCTCTCAGCTAGTCATGCTCAGCATTTGTTAAATCCATTTTAGCTGCATCATCATCAGGCTCGTGGTAACCCACTGAAACATAACCCCATAAATCCTAGAAACGTAGCAGGGTCCTTATTTTAATACACTAGGCATCATAGTTCTTCCCTGTGAGAACAGGGACCACTTGTTGGGTTAGACTGTCCGATGCCATGTACAAGAAATTTTAGGTCTGAGATTCCAGGGTGTGCCTCTTGGGGAGAAAAATACACCACACAGGCTCATGGGTAGCTCGATTTCCCCTCTAATTTTCTTCAGCACGACTCGCTGGTCCAACTACAATACAACATGGAACATTGTGTCTACTATTTCAAAGGAAAAGAAGTGCATGTTCGACTCTGATACCAAAATGAGAGAAATGGTTAATGAAAAATTTGCATAGAGACAAAGGAAAACAAACAGAACATGCCTTTTCATTATATCGAAAAGACAGATTACAAAAACATTTATATAAAGCCTCAGAGGGCAAAGGCAATAAATTCCTATTATAGATTCAAAATTGGAATTTAAGAGGATCATCTACACAGCTTTCAGCTCCCCTACAGAATTCAAATGATTGAAAAAGGGGGAAATAAATACGCCCATCCTTGAATGGAAGGAGCCCATCCCTGTCCTGCACAAATACAAAAAATAACATGGTTGTCATGTACCATAGATAGATTGAACCGTGTCATCATCAATCAACTGCCAAGATGCCAAGAGTCTAAGACAAAACTGTTATACACCAGCACTCGGGTTGTTGGAGAAGTAATTAGCTCCAACAGAAATAATGGCCATAGGGATACTGAATCTGGTAAAAACTGGCCGAGCCATCCGCACTCCTTCCATAGACTAAAGTAGGTAATGGTTATTAAATTAGAATTTGGTTTACTTAATTTCCATAAGAATATTTTTTTCAATGTGGTTCATGTCCGACGATCAAGTCGCTACATCCATAAAGAAGTGAGAAGTGATGCAAGAAGCCCAACGAAAGGAACCTCACCTTGTTAAGCTATTTCAGAGTCTATCCTCATTAAAATTTGGTTGATTTAATAACCATACTAAGTAAACAATTAATATATATTTTTGAGTGGTTGGGAGTCCTTATTTTTGGATGGAATCCTCGTTATTTTCATTTCAATACCTTCAAAACCAACTGGGGTTTATTGATGAATGGTCGGAGTCGTATTCAAAATTTTAATTTTGCTTTTCTTAATTGCTACGGGCCTTATTCTAGAAGAAAGTTGTTTTGGGATTCTCGGATACACTCAGGTCTCTTAAATACGAACAATCTTATCATGGCAGGGGATATGAACTTCTCTCTTAGCTCTACTGAGGTTTGGGGGATGTTGGCTCGCACAGATGATCTTGCTGAATATTTTTCCAAATTGATGGTTAATTTTGACTTGGTTGATATCATTCCTACTACCCTCCTTCCAACGTGGACAAATGGCTGGATGGGCCGAGAAGGTATCCATAAAAGGATTGACCGCTTTCTTATTAGTCAGTCCTTGCTTCATAGTTTTCATTGCTTTAGATCATGGAATGGGGATGCCATCTTTTCTGACCACTGGCTAGTCTTCTTCAAAGTGATTTTATAGAAGTTCCCTTTTAAGTTTAACTATTCCTGGCTTCAGAATGACAATTTCTATGCAGCAGTTAGACATTGTTGGTTACGTTTTTCTCGTGATGATGGTTTGAACCCTATGGATCGTCTCATTCTAAAACTTGGGAATTTGAAAGATATGGTAACAAAATGGATAGAGAATCAAAAGGAGAAGGATCTGAAAGAATATAGATATCTGGAGATCCGGTTACAAGAAGTGTATTATCGGAAGTTTGATCTTATGGAGAAATTGGATGATCAAGCCTTAATTAATTCTCTTCAAGAAAAGAAGGAAGTTATTTTGAAACTGGAAGAAGCCAACTGGAGACTTAAGAGTCATGCACTTTGGTTGGATTTAGGGGATAAAAACACTAAATATTTCCATGCTTATTCTTCTCATAGGCAAAATTCCAATGCCATATGGGATTTGGAGGATGAAGCTGGCAACATTATCTCTGGGAAAGATCATCTTCAGGAACCAGCTAAAGTTTTCTATGGTAATATTTTCACTGATCCTAGTGTTAGTGACCTTTTGAAGCAGCTGGAACTTGCTAGATTATACCCTTTTTTTTTAGTAGCTAGGAGATGATGGACTTGGAGAAACCTGTAACTATGAAGGAAGTTGAAGATACTTTAAAACTTTTCACAAAAGAAAAAAGTCTCGGGCATGATGGCTAGATTGTGGAGTTGTTCCTCCATTTTTTCGACATCATGGGGGATGGGATTGTTTCTATGGTTGAATTCTCCAGAATTAATGGTTTTATCTCCGGTTCCCTAAATCCTACTTTCTTGACCCTAATTCCAAAAAGAAATAAGCCTCATACTATTGGTCACCCTATATGTCAATTAATTACAACTAACACACAGGATGCTCAATATAAATTGTCAAACCAAGGGAAGCCTTTTATTTCAATGGAAATAAGCACAATCTATGCATAAACATTTCCAATAGTTGATTGAGTGAATGGATATAATAATCCTACCTATCTGCTCAGCCAAACTCATTCCATAAAGAAAACTAATCTAACCCATACATCTAGGAATTCAAAGTGCAAGTACCTTCCTACAGAAATCAACCTAGCAGTTACTGATCTAAGAATAGAAATGAACTAGATTACTTTTGCAAGAAGTTAAATCCTATAATTATCAAACTAAAATATTCAATCTTTACCAAAATGATTCATCCAGCAACTACTGTAAATCAACCATAATATGCCTAATCTATGAATTCAATAAAGATACAACAACAACCAGAATTAAATAAGCCTGAACTGTAATAGTTATTGAACACACATGCATAATCAAAACTAACCTACACAGTCGACTGTCACACCACACAGTTGCAGCTATTCGCAATGCAAAGAATAAGCTACCAATAAAGAATGCAATTATAAATCTCTATTGCAGCTATCAGAAATATGCCTAATGCAATTCCACAAACACATAATAGGAAATAAATCTAACTACGTACTTAACTCAGCAATCTCTATGAGAAGGAGGGCCCTGGCCTTCTAACAAAGACGCCGTGAATTACCATGAATTAAGACAAAGAAATGGAAATAACTCTACTCTTCATTAAAGATGGTAATCCACAGTATCAGTCTCTGTTACAACCCATACAAAATGATAATTCACCAACCCAAGACTCTGAAATCCTTCCCGTATTTATACATGCAAGATACAGTTCGTGATCCACTAATTTCATGCAGCAACAAAGATCTCCGATCTTCGTGTTGCAGAGTTACAACTAAATTGTTACAGCCATAATGAATGAGGCCGTTAATCATAAAGGATGTTGTTACTATGGCAGTCAATGGACCAACGGTTTAATAACTGGGAGGCATCCTGTTTGTTGCATCTATGCTCTATTTTAGCGACCTGTTATAGCTTCACATGGAGAGATGTGTTATCCCTTGAAATATGAGGAATCAAATAAAAAAAGTAACAACTGGCACCACGTATGATCATTTCCCAAGGCATTGCGACTGATACACTTGTGCTTTGATCTTAACTTAATGAAATCAACACAAGTTAGCATAAATCGAGGGCTAGAATTCATAACCATAACAATCTTAGGCATTTAATTAAATGAAGCAATAATAAATTTTACCTTGTCAGGATTGCTGATTGATCTAGAAAAAGGCATGTATATGGTTTATGAAAGTAGGGTGTAACTGGGAAAAATGATGAAATAGGTATGGTAAAAAAGGGGCATTTCCAGGGCCCAACATCTCCCCTCAAATATCCAATTGCATGTGCTCATGCAACAACTTCCACTAGTCCGAATCTGAATCCAAACTGAACCTATGAAGATTGGTAAGATTCTAGGAAAATTCTGTTGGTTCCCCATGATGCACAAATCCCTGACAGGCAGCCCATTTCTCCCAACACTTCTTCTCCTCCTCTTCAGTCAAAGCATGACTATTCCTATAAGGACTCACAGGCAGCCATATCAGAGGAAACTTGAATCTTAACCCAAGCCACCCAACTCCACACTTTTTCATGCACTGCACATACCCAGGGACCCTTGCTAAAGCCTACTGAAAATTCTCAAAGCAATATGGCTCCCCTTCTTTCAAAGCTGGAGAGGAATATAACCATCTGTACTCACTACCCTGTAGGGCATGCTGCTGGTTATTGGAAAATCCCAACACAGGAGGTAATGAATCTATCTTGAAAAATTTCCAAGTGTTGAACAATCTCAAGAAATTCGAGGGCCTTTGCATACCTGGCCTTGAGTCCTATTGGAAGCCGAGGTTCATTTCTAATCCAAAGAGTGGCATTGTCCACACTCTTTGTGATGGTTTGGAAGGAATCTTGCCATTTTACATGGTTGATGACAAAAGAAGCAAATGCTCTCAGCTAAATTACCCCCAAAATGGGGAATAGGATTAGCACGGGAGATAGCATAGCAGCCTTTACCATGTAAATATAATTCACACAAAAAATTTTGCTCCTCATCATTCCTTGCTAGGAAATTTTCTGAGAACTGGGATGCTGTTATTATCTCAAATGGCCTTCCTTCTTTTAATGCCTTCATCTTGAATAAAATTGTATGTTCATAAAGAAAGACAGGGTAAGAAGGGGATGGAGCCCTACAACTTAGTAATTCCTTGGAAAGAGTATACAATTGATCCTTCTCCTATTGTATGGACTTGAATTTCCTCAATTCTGCCAATTCCTTTTGAACATTTTCCCATTGGATTTTTCGGAAGAACAATTCCTCAACCCATCTATCTCTCAATTCCCTGACAGTATTTCTATGTTCATAGAGGAGGACAATCCCCTCTCTGCATTGAGCAATATACTTTTTCCATTTATCTAGCTCAAGGTTTAATGAGAGAATCTTTTTCTTCAGTCGTTGAATCCTTCTATCCTCCACATCTTTCTCATCATCACAATCCAAATTAATGATGCCTCGAGAGAGTGACACTCTTACCTCCTCACTAGATGTTCCAACTTCCCTATTTTGGATTGACAGTCTAGCAGCCTCATCCTCCATTGGTGTTGAAGTGGCCTATGTTTGTATTAAAATCTCAACAATTGATTCTGGGATAGCTGGTTCTTGTGTGATAGCGTCCCTTCTGTCCATTTCAACTTCTTCCAACTTGGTTTGAGTTGCAACCTCAACAAACATTTTTGAAGATACTGGTTCTTGTGTAACAACATTTTCTTCTTGGATTTTACCTTCAACAACTTCAGTTCAAGTTGCAACTTCAATAAATATTTCCAAGGGCGTTGGTTCTTGTGTAACAACGTCCTTTTCCCTAATTTCTCCAAGTTGCTGAGAAGGTTCCTAGACTACCTCAATGTCTATTGAGCAATGAGACTATTCCATGAGTAATTATGTATCTCGTGATGGCTGAGTTTGCATATCTTCTTCTTCTTCTGGTTCCATATCCAGGATTAAGTCCATTCCTAGCTCATTTTCCCCCATCATATCAACTGCAGGCACTTCTCCTTCTTGCTTTGTCTTTTCAGCTGCTTGTGCAACAAGGTCCACCAATATGACTTTATGCCCTGCCAATTTATATATGTCTCCACATTCTGGGCATATCACTTTTCTCGACTCTTCATGGCTCAAGTCAGGGAATGAATTTTCCACTTGTTCTGCAGCTTCCACCAATATATCCAAACTCCTCTTTGCTTGTTTCCTACTTATTTCCTTCCATTTCTCCAATTCATTTCGAAGTGTTTGCACTTCTTCCTTTAATAGTTCATTTTCATACAAGAGATTTTCAATCTGGGGTTCGTTAACAACAAGTTCTTGTGTGTCAGCACGTGTTTTGGGAATTAAAATAGGGATTTATATGCCTGTCCCTGCTACACATGCTACTTCTGCTAAAGGTAATTCAATATTTACCCTAATTTCCCTTACTGTCTAAGCTGCTAGTAATTCAATATTTGCCCCAATTTCACTTGTTGTTTTAGCTACTGCCATAGATCGAGTCCTTCTTCTCTTCACCCCTTCTGATGGCTGATCAACACTGCTTATTGCCGATGTTGTACAACTCTGGTTCTTCTCTTCCTTGTTGAAGTAGCTGTCTAGCCCTTCTTCCCTGTTCTTTTTCTTTTCTTCTGTGACACAGGGGTTTCCAAATTTTCAGAAGGAAAATTGAATTCCTCCTCTTCCACAATAGTTCCCTTGACTTTGGGGGAGGATGCAATATCCAACACGTCCATATTCCCTTCCTCTGCTACCTTTTCCTGGTATTCTCCTTCATGCATTTCCACTTCCGCAGTTGCAGCTTCAATAGCTGATCCAGCTTCAGCTTCTTCTGCTGCAGCTGATAATGACGCCATCTCCATTGCTTCAGTCGCCACCCTTAATGCAATTTCAATCGGGTCTATTTCTTCCCCTGTAGGGTTGGCTGCTGTTGCAGCTTCTGATGTTGCTTCCTCATCTTCCCTGACTTCCATCACTATCTCCTCAATGACAAGGATCGCTGCTGTCGCAGCTTCCCCTATATCTACTTCTCCTTCCCTGTCATTTAGGTTTTCATCCTCCCCCCAACTAGATTTGAGGAGCTCTAGTCCTCTTCTCCTTCTGCAATACCCCCCAATTCTAGAGCAGGTTCTCTAATTACCCCAGCTCTAGCAAGAAATTGAGCCCAGGTCAAATTCGGATGTGCAATGGCTCTCAAGATAAGCAATTTAATTAGGCCATGATTGGTGAGGGAGGAAATTGGGTGTTGGGCTATTCTTGCGTTACCAGCCATATTTTGTAGGGTCTTAAAGAGATAAAATGACATATTAAGTAGGTTTCCATGGCGTAGATGAGATAACAAAGGGAATTCGGAAAAATAGACAGTCTGGTACCTACCTTCACAGGAGATATACTTCTTCAAAAAAACTGCCACTTGATCCCAGGGACGAGGTAATGAGTCCAGTGCAATTCCACGACCTTTTGGATGAACATTCTCCCCAACTACAATAAATTCCCTTATTGCAGTCGAATTCGGCGCCTTTCGTCCAAACAATTTCTTCCCAACCTGGGGTAAGCCAGTAACCTTAGATATAATGGCTTCTGTAACCTCAATGCATATCCCCTTGACTTCAGAATGAGTACCAGTTAAGTTAAAAATGAACTGTAATGCCATTTCGATGTGGAAACCGTTTAAACGTTGGAAATACTCGGTCCACCCAGCTACTGCAAAAATGGTGAAAACTTCCGCATTAGCACGTAGAGCTTATGTATTTTGAGTTTCATGCCTAATTGGGTTACCCATATTAACATCCCTTCATAATTCAAACAACAAATGAGGCGCTTATTAGTTCAGATGTGGAAGTTGCAGCCCTTGAACATTCATGGAATAGCCAGAATTTGAAATTGGGTATTTTAGGAAAGATGGCACAGTTTTCAACCCGCGGTAAGACGATACAGTTAAGGAATGACATAGCTACGAAATTGGGAAAATTTGGTACAAATCAGGTAGAATGACGGTCAGGTTGTTACTCTTGACACATTCTTTGGTGATTAAGTGTGTACAAAATGCTGATGGTGACAAAAGACAAGACTTGCTCATAATTGCCACATTTAATTTGATGCTTAATCATGATTATAGTTAGAATCCGTACCTTCAGGATTTAATGCTCCAGCCGCCATTCTGCCATGGCATTATATTCACAGTCGCATCGTTGGTAAAATATGCATGTGCCGAGATGAGTTAGACACCGCCAACCGAGTTGATCTATGCATTCATGCTGACAGGTATGCAGGATGGCCCAATAGTTATCATCATTTGTGGAAGACTGCGATTCAAGCTATGGAGTCATCATTTAAATGAGAGCCAGGTCAGATCATTTGCGGTGAGACTATTCTAAAAGGCAGAAAATCTAGCGGAGTTGTAGTAGATGAATAAGAGGATTTAACAAGGCAATTGGAAAATAAGCCAATACAACAGAGTCGTAGAAAGAACTTTTGCAGAGTTCGGTGAAGGCAAAAATAGCGGTGTCGCAGCTACTAAACTTGGCGGAGTCGCAGATGTTTGCAAAAGGAGAAAAATGAATCAAAGTCCCAGCTGCTAAATTTTGGAAGAATGGGAAAAAATAGCAATGTTGCAGCTGCTAAACTTGGCGGAATAGGCAAAAGTGGTGGAGTAGCAGATGTTGGAAAAAGGAAAAAATGAAGCAAAGTCGCAGCTGCTAAATTTTGGCAGAATGGGAAAAAATAGCGGTGTCGCAGCTGCGGAAAAAAAAAAGTGAAATGGATGAAAATAGTGGAGTCGTAGCTGCTAGACTTGGTGGAATAGGCAAGAATAGCGATGTTGCAACTGCTGGAAAAAGGCAAAAATGAAATGGAAACAGCAGAGTCGCAGCTGCTAGACTTGGCGGAATAGGCAAGAACAGCAGAGTCGCAGCTACTAGAAAAAGCAAAAGGGATAAAAATAGTGGAGTTGCAGCTGCGAAACTTGACAAAATAAGCAAAAGTAATGGAGTCACTGCTGCTGGAAAAGGAAAGTGAATGGAAAATAGTGGGGTTGCAGCCGTGAAAATTACAAGGATGAGCAAGGTAAGGAGTCACAGCTGTGCAAAATGAGTAATGGGTGGATTTTTCAGCTAGCTGCTGAAAACTAACGAATCATCCATCTTCTTAAAAAGAGCTTTATTAGATCAGGAAACAATGTAAGGTCTGGCCGAGTCACGACTGTTGTTCCTCTAGTTAATTCCTGCACACCATTCTTCAAAACAAACCCGATCAAACGCAAAATGAAAAATAGATAAAATACAGAATGGAAAATAAATTATTTGTGTACAAATTATGTGTGGATATTGCAGTTCTTAAAAATTCACAGGGGTTGAGAAAAATTCCTGCCCTGGCATTAATTGATATTGTGGATCAGCTACAACATGTGAAACGAAAGCATCTTTTGAGATCGGTTTGTGATACAGACATAGTCGATGACCATTTGCAAATAATGGTGTCTTGTTTTCATCAATGGTGATCAATCGGACTGTTCCATTGTCAAATACTCGATCTATTTGATAAGGTCCCAACCAACAAATGCGTAGCTTGCCTTTGAAATCCCTCTTAAACCGTGAATCATATAACAGAGCCTAGTATCCTTCCTAGAAGACTTTCTTCTTTATGAATCTATCATTCCATTTAGAGAGCTGTTGTTGGATTAAAGTTGTATGATTTACTATTGTTGTGTGCTTTTCATCCAATTCGTTAAGCTAATTCAATCAGTTCCTCTGTGCTTCTGATAAATCAAGGTTTGCTTCTACAGCTGTCATCAAAGTTCTGATTTCAAATTCAATTGGGAAAACAACATTCTTACCATACACTAAGTCATATGGGAAAAAACCAGTGGTGTTACGCCATGTCGTGTGATAGGCCCATAGTGCCTATGGAAGTCTCACAGCCCAATATTTACGATGGCTTTTCACTGTCTTTGTCAAAATAGCCTCGATGACCTTGTTTGAACTCTCCACTTGGCCGTTGGCCTGTGGATGATATAGCAAGGTTATTTTGTGCTGAATATAAAATTTCTGTAACAACACTTCCAGTTTATGAGACACAAACTACGGTCCACCATCTGTGATGATTTCCTTGGGTACTCCAAACCGAGTAAAAATTTCTTCATACAAGAAATCAATCACAGCCTTATCATTAGCTTTAACCAAGGCTGCAGCTTCCATCAATTTGGTTATGTAATCTGTGAAAACCAAGATTTGAACTTTCTATTTTGAGGGAGGGTTGATAGGCCCTATGAAATCTAGAGCCCATCTGTCAAATGGTTCAACCACGAGCTGTGGCTGCAAAGGCATTTCATCTAATATGTTGGGTTGGCCCATCCTTTGGTAGCTTTCACATGCCTGAACATACTTCTTTGCATCCATGAACAATGTGGGCCAGAAATAACACATTCTCGATACCTTATGACCTGTCCTTTTATCAACAAAGTGTCCCCCACAGGGCTCATCATGGCAAGCTTTAAGGATACTAAAATTTTTATCTTCTCTAACACATCTTCTGATTTCTAAATCAAGCCCTATGTAGAAAAGATGCCCATCAATCTAGCAATACCTAGCACTCTATTGTATGATATTTCTTTTTTCTCTCTTCGATAGTTGTGCTGGAAGCTTACCTGCAGCCAAAAAGTTAGCAATATCTGCATACCATGGGGAATGAGCTAATACTGCAAACAAATGTTCATCAGGGAAGGAATCTTCGACTGGTAAATTGTCATCACTGTTAGTAAGTCGAGATAAGAAATCTGCCACAATGTTATCCTTCCTTGGTCTATTAATAATTGTGATATCAAATTCCTGTAACAGTAATAGCCATCTAGTAACTCTAGCATTTGTGATTGGTTTATTCATTAAATATTTGATGGCAGAATGATTAGTGTGCAAAAAAGTGGAGTATCCAGTAATATACTGTCTAAATTTGTTGATGGCATAAACTATGGCAAGGAATTATTTCTCGATGACAGTATAGTTAAGCTCAGCAGGTGATAAGTTCCTACTAATGTAATAAATTGCATAGGGAGCATTACCTTCCTGCTATCCTAAAACTGCTCCAATGGTAGTGTCTGAAGCATCTGAAGAAATATGAAAAGGCAGAGCCCAGTTGGGCCCTCATAAGATGGGTGTTGTAGACAGCCTTTTCTTAAGTTTAGTAAACGTTGTTTGGCATGCATCATTCCAAACAAACTCTACATCCTTCATCAACAAGGTGAACAAAGGAGAAGCTAGTTTGGAAAAATTTTCTATGAATCTTCTGCAATAGCCAGTATGCCCTAAGAAGATACGTACATATTTTTGTGTTCCAGGAGTTGGTATATTTTCAAATACCTTGATTTTGAATGGGTCTACCTAGATACCATCAGAAGAGATGAAGTGCCCCAGAACTATGCCCTCCCTCATCATCATGTGGCACTTTTCAGTGCTTAAAGAAAGCTCGCTTTGCTCACAGCAATTCAAGACCTTTTCTAAATTTTCCAGTGCTTCTTCATAACTACAACCATATGGAGTGAAGTCATC
This sequence comes from Larix kaempferi, assembly GCA_027924585.1. Taxonomy (NCBI): domain Eukaryota; kingdom Viridiplantae; phylum Streptophyta; class Pinopsida; order Pinales; family Pinaceae; genus Larix; species Larix kaempferi. The sequence continues at coordinate 9,512,047 of BSBM01000196.1, forward strand.
CATAAAAATTTCCATGTAGTCATTTACCATCCCTAAAAATATTCCAATCACTGCTCTTTGAAAAGTTGCTGGTGCATTGCACAATCCAAAAGGAAGTACCCTATATGCAAAAGTGCCCCAGGGACAGGTGAAAGTGGTTTTGTCTTGGCCTTCTGGAGCAATCTGGATTTAGTTATATCCACTAAAGCCATCTAGAAAGGAAAAATACTTCTTCCCAGACAAGGTATCAAGGACCTAATCGATAAAAGGTAAGGGGAAGTGGTCCTTCTGCATTTCTTTGTTCAATTCTCTGTAATCCACACATACCCTCCATTTCCCATTCTTCTTTGGCACTATCACGAGTGGAGAAACCCACTCACTGTTTGAAATCGGGTATATAAATCCTGCTTCCAATTTTTTTTGGATCTCCTCTTTCACTATGTCCCTTAGGTTCAGGTTCATCCTTCGTTGTGGTTGACACACATACATGGATTCGCTCTTAATATAAATGTGATGGGTACACAAATTAGAAGGAATTCCTTTCATGTCTATATACTCCCAAGCAAAACCTCCTTTATGTTGTTTCAACAAAGTGATCAGCTGTTCCAGCTCACTGTACGCAAGGTTTGGATTCATGTTTAGTGTTTTCCCTGGCTCAATTTCTACTGGGACAATTTTTGAATTCTTGAGAACTGGAATTATACTGGCATCACTGACTAGACTTTCTTTCGTAAGATTTTCTTGTTCTGTTTCAACTAATGTACTGTCCAGGATCTGGTAAACATGCTTATTGACGGATGTGGGCTCACTGATGAAACTATTAATAGCATCGTCTTCTGTTTCATCTTTAAAACTTAAAGCTCTCCCTATCATTAGTAATGGCTGAACGCCTTCCTCTTCCTCCAAATCTACCCAAAGTGGAGTTTCAACTTCTGTGCTTGGTCGAGCTGGAGGGTATAAGGTTAGGCTTTTGATCTCAGTCATGTCTGAGATAGTCATGGATCCTAAATGACAGTTGATACAAGAATCTGTTGTGTCTAACCAAGGTCTTCCTAGGATCAGTGGGTGTCCCCCCAACTGAGACTTCGACTGTAACACCAAGAAGTCCCTAGGGTATTCCCACAAGTCAACAGAGATTACTAGGTCATCTAAGATCCCCTCAGGCTTGATTGTTGATCTGTCAGCAAGTTCTAGAATGGTAGGGTTTGGATGAAGGTTAGTGAGTCCAAGTTTCTTCATTGTTTCTATGGTCATAACATTAATAGCCGCGCCTAAGTCTACCAAGATGTTGGGGATTTGTGTGCTTCCTATGTGAACTATCACAGTAGGATTTCCAGGGTCATCATATTTTGCCACAGGAGTCTTCCCCATTATTAATTCGGAAAGTTTTCCCAATACATGGACAGTGGGAGGATCCCTAGGCTTTCTTCCTGGTTTCTTGACACATAAATCTCTAACAGTCTTAGCATAAATGGGCAAGTCATGGAGGGCTTGTAACAGTGGAATTTTGACTTACAAATTCTTCAATTCCCCTAAGAGATTGAATCGAGGTTGTTCCACTGTTTTCTACAAGGCCAATCGTTCAGGGTATGGCATATCTCTCATCAATTGTGTAGGCTGTGCTTCATCATGTGTTACTTCCTAAGTTTCAGCCACTATTTCGGTAGGAATGTCAGCATCCTCAATGATAGGAATTGCTGAATGAACCATATTCTCATAGTGTTGATTCACTCTAGTTTCACTCACTAGGAATGGAACATCCTCAGTGACGATGGGTTCCGCAACCCTCCCTGATCATAAGTGTATATCATTGCAAAGAACTTGGGAAATGGAATACGCAGGATTGTTGGCAGTCTCAAACTGATGAACTGCTTTATTATTTGGGTTTGGGTTAGGTTGTGCAGGTAGCTATGGTCGAAGTGGTGCATTCATAGGTGCGACATTGTTTTGGAATTGTAGCTGTGGCTACTGATACTGTTGGTGAGGATACTGTTGAGGAGGGTACTGTTGGTACTGAGTCTGGTGATGGGGAAAATTATTTCCTTGGTAGGGATTTCTCCAGTTAGAATTCCAAGGATCTTGATTGTTTGACTGTTGAGACCATGGTGTCCAAGAATTAGTATTTTGCATTGGGTTCTGAGATGGATGCCACTGGTTATTAGAATAATGTGAAGGGAATTGTGTATTCATATTATTCATGTTATTCATCCCATTCATATTATTTAGAAAGAATGATGGGTCTTGATTCATACCTTGATTGCGAGGTTTCCACTAATTCTTTTGTGCAATTAAGTAAGTGGGTTCCACATCTGAAGTGGATTCCTGCAGGACTACTTTGAATTTAGGTAGTGAGGGACATTCTTTGGTATCATGTTCTAAATCACATATTCTACATATTTCTGCCTTGTCCAGTGGGCATTCTTTCAGTGGGTTCTTTTTCCTACATTTGGGATAGAATACACCAATTGTAAGATCTTCTACTACTTGCCTCTATTTTCTCTCAAAACATCAAGCTCTAAGGAAATGGAACTCATCATATCAGTTTTAAAATTCTCTAGTAAGTTGCCTATTTCTGCTCTAGTGGCTCCTCCACTGGCTCACTTTTGTGTCCTAGTGAAGACATCCTGATCTTGATCTTTGTCCCATTTGTTAGTTCTAGAGGATCCCCTTGAGTACCTTCGACATAATTCAACAATATTTTTGAAGGGTTCATTTGATATGTCCCCTTTCCCCAACAAATTCAACATATCAAGGAAATCTTCTCTAATTCCTCGTAGCAATATAATCTTGAGTACATATTTTCCAATCTCAGTGTGTCCAGACCTTTGTAAGTTGTACAAAAATCTTTCCACGAAGTCTTCCAAGCTCTCTTATTCCTTCTGAACCATTTTAAACAACTCTTCCTTTCTACCCCTGGTTCTACAATATTCTTGATATTTAGAAAGAAAGGTGTGTTTCATTTGGTCCCAGGTAGTAACGGTCTCACGACCTAGACTCGTGAACCAGCTCAAAGCATTTTCTTTCAAGGTGGCTGGAAATAGTTTCAGCTTCTGAGCACTGGAGGTATAGTCATAGATGCGACAGAGGATATCAAACTCAAAAAGAAATTCATCAAGATCTTCAGAATATTTACCATGGAAATTCAGGAGAACTAATGGTGAGATGTTTTTCATAGGAGCTGCTCCAGGTGTTTGGAGGATAGGGAATTCTAATGTGGCCACAGTGTTACCAGGATGATTATCTTCCACTTCTTCTTCCCGGTTCTCCCTATGTTCATTCTCTCCTTCCTGTTCTCTATTAACCATGTCGTTAGTCCAAAATTTAATGGCTTCCTTTATGCGTTCTTCCTCTGCCTTTGCTTCTTCTTCTCTCCTCCTCTCTTCTTCTCACCTTCTCTCTTCCTCTACTTCTCGGCGAGTCTCCAACCACACTTCTTTAGTAACTATGATTACATTAATATAATAAATCTCCTCTCTATCCGGTGCTCCCATAACACTTCCCTTGTCTTCAAGCAGTCCCTTTTCTACCACAGGAGTTGAAGGTCTCGTTGTATTCTCCATTGTTGATGTTGAATTCTCAAGATTGGGAGGAACAAAATTTCCCCTACCTGTAGATGTACGCAGTGGTCTGGTGGAAGAATTAGCTCTAGCAATTATTTCCTCAATGTATGTGTGTCTTCCATGACCTGTATTATGACCTCGACCTCTTTCACCTGTAATGTTAGTGTTCAAAGGGGGTTCCCGATTTGTTTTTCTTGTATTCATGCATGTTGTAAATTATTAAACTAAAATCAAATCAAATCAAACCAACAACTAACTATTCTTATCAATTACCATCCTTGGCATCGACGCCAAAATGTTGGTCACCCTATATGCCAATTAATTACAATTAACACATAGCACGCTCAATATAAATTGTCAAACCTGGGGAAGTGTTTTATTTCAATGGCAATAAGCACAATATATGCATAAACATTTCCAATAGTTGATTAAGTGAATGGAGATAATAATCCTACTTATCTGCTCATCCAAACTCATTCCATCAAGAAAACTAATCTAACTCATATAGCTAGGAATTCAAAGTGCAACTACCTTCCTACAGAAATCAATGTAGCAGTTACTAATCTAAGAATAGAAATGAACTAGACTACTTTTGCAAGAAGTTAAATCCTATAATTATCAAACTACAGTATTCAATCTTTACCAAAATGATTCATCCAGCAACTACTATAACTCAACCATAATCTGCCTAATCTATGAATTCAATAAAGATACAACAACAACCAAAATTAAATAAGCCTGAACTATAAATTGATAACCATTGGAAATCCTAGGAAGCATAAATGACTCAAAGGAATGGAAGATGAGCTTGGCTGTAACAGCTATTAAACACACATGCATAATCAAAACTAACCTACACAGTCGACAGTCACACCACACAGTTGCAACTATTCGTAATGCAAAGAAAAAACTACCAATAAAGAATGAAATTATAAGTCTTTGTTGTAGCTATCAGAAATACACCTAATGCAATTCCACAAACACACAACAGGAAATAAATCTAACTACCTACTTAACTCAGCAATCTCTGTGAGAAGGTGTGCCCTAGCCTTCTAACAGAGACGTTGTGAACTACCATGAATTAAGACATAGAAATGGAAATAACTCTGCTCTTCATTAAAGATGGTAATCCACAGTATCAGTCTCTGTTATAGCCTGTACAAAATGATAATTCAGCAACCCCAGAATCTGACATCCTTCCCATATTTATACATGCAAGATACATTTCATGATCCACTAATTTCGTGCAGCAACGAAGATCTCTGATCTTCGTGCTACAGATTTACAGCTAAACTATTACAGCCATAATGAATGAGGCAGTTAATCATAAAGGATGATGTTACTCTGGCAGTCGATGGACCAACGGTTTAACAACTGGGAGGCGTCCTGTTTGCTGCAACTATGCTCTATTTCAATGACCTGTTACAGCTTCATGTGGAGAGATGTGTTGTCCTTGAACTATGAGGAATCAAATTAGAAGAGTAACAGCTAGCACCACATATGTTTTTTTCCCAAGGCATTGTGGCTAATACACCTATGCTTTGATCTTAACTTAATTAAATCAACACAAGTTAGCATAAATCGAGGGCTAGAATTCATAACCATAACAATCTTAGGCATTTAATTAAATGAAGCAATAATAAATTATACCTTTTTAGGATTGCTGATTGATATGGAAAAATGAATGTATATGGTATATGAAAATAGGGTGTAACTGGGAAAAATGATGAAATAGTTATGGTCAAAAAGGGGCATTTCCAGGGCCCAACACATACCTTTGGTGATTATCGTCCCATTGCATTATGCAACCTGATCTATAAGCTAATTTCAAAGATCATTGCTGTGAGAATCAAACCTGGGATCTCTAAGTTCATCTTTGTTGAACAGTTCGATTTTTTACATGCTAGGAAAATTTTGGATGTTGTTGGCATCACGTAGGAAATCATTCATTCCAAAAAGATAAGGAAAAAGAAGGCTTTCTTTCTCAAGATGGATCTTGAGAAGGCCTATGATCGTGTTGACTGGTGCTTCCTCATAATTGTTCTAATCCAAATTGGCTTGTCGCTATTAATGCTCAGTTGGATAATGACATGTGTTTGTTCCTATATTATTGCGGTTTTGGTTAACGGTGTGCCCTCCAAATCCTTTAAGTGCTAGAGGGGAATCCGACAGGACTACCCTATGTCCCCTCTATTATTTCTGCTCATTATTGATGGTTTGAGTAGGTTGCTTCATAAAGCCAAATTTGATGGACGTATTAAGGGTATCAAGCTATCCAAAGAACTTTATATTTCGCATCTACTATTCATAGATGATGTGCTCATTGCTGGGTCGGATTCTATTAATGAATGGGAGTGTTATATGATCAACATCAATATCTTCTGTAGCACATCAGGTATGAAGGTTAGTGATGTTAAATCCATCCTTTATTAGCATCAGGTGGAGGAATCTCAAATTGTTAATTTACAAAATGTCCTACCCTTTAAATTTCATTTGTTTGTTGATGGTTTTAAGTATCTCAGGTATTTTCTAAAGCCCAGTAATTACAGAGTCAAAGATTGGTCATGGATTTAAAAAAAATTTGAATGCAGAATTCAATGTTGGACAAATAGAATGTTATCCATTGGTGGCCTCCTCATACTAGTTAAGGTTGTCTTAACCAGTATCCGTATATATTGGCTTTCCTTGTTTAAAGCCCCAAGTTTGGTTTTACAGAATATTAAGAAACTTTGCTCAAACTTTTTATCGTTAGGTGGAAAAGACCAAAAGGGTCTGATTATGGCTAAGTGGGTTTATATTTCACTTCCTGAAAGATGTGGGGGATGGGGCCTAAAAAACATGGAGGTTTTTGGCAAGGATTTACGCCTTAAAAGCTTCTGGCACGGGTTGTTTGGATCATATTTATGGTCTCATGTTCTGAAGGTGAAATATATCAAGCATGATACTTCATTATGGCTCAGAAATCCTGTTAAAAATACTAGAAATTCTTCCGTTATATGGAAAGGTTTCATGAATGTTTTTAATTAGTTGGAAAAAGACTTGCATTGGCAAGTTGGTTCAGATCATCAGGTTATGGTAGGAGTGGATCCAATCCTAGGTCTGGATGATGACTACTATTTGTCTGTTGAAATATTAGCTTTTGAGAGAAGGAAATTATCACTCTGGACTGTATGAGGTCCAACTTTAGATCTCCCAACAATAATGTATTTTGGATCAAAGGTGCGGACCTTGGTTTCTCTGGAAGATACAAATGGGATTGGAACAATTACTTCTCCCGTCTTGATTCTGTGGGGTGGAGGTTGTCCAGTGGCAGAGACGTTATTAAGTGGATGGGTAATCCTAGTATAGGCAAAGTCACTGCAAAATATTCCTATAGGGCTATCATTCATTTTAGAAATTTCTGCCCGCAGCAATGGTGGTTCAAAATATTGTGGCGTTGGAAAATGCCATTGAAGTTCAAATCTTTTGGCTGGTTTTCTCTTAAAGGGAAATTAAATACATGGGAAAATCTGGTCAAAATTGGGTGGCAAGGCCCAAGCTGGTGTTCTTTGTGTAACTTTGATGCAAAAACCTCAAACCATCTTTTTCTAACATGTTCTTTTACCAGAGATATTTGGAAGTTTATCTGCTCAACTTTAAATATTTCTCAGGTATGGGGTTTTGAAAATTTTGACCTTTGCTTTCTTAAGTGGTTTAGGGAATGTAAATTCCATCATCTTCTTCTAGTGATTATTTCCTGGGTTATTTGGTTTTCAAGAAACAAGGTTTTTTTTGAAGACCTGAAGCCTTGTGTTCAGAAATCAACTAGTCATATTCTTAGTATTTATAAATCCATCTACAGTAAGCAGGAGCCTTAAATTGTTAGAAAAATCGGTACCTTTGATCCTCTTTTCAATCGATCCAATTCTTTTTTTTGACGGTGCTGCACAAAATGGTTTGTGTGCAGCTGGAGGTGCTATCTTCTTAAATGATTCTCATTACTTCTCTCTGTGGCTCAATTGTGGTAATGGGACAAACATGAAGGCTGAGCTCCTTGCTTTATGGTGCATTCTGAAAGTAGCTAGTATCTTCGGCATCGATGATCTGAATATCTATGGGGTCTCAAGGTTTACCATCAAATGGGTGCAAGGTGACTATAATCTAAAGGTGTTATCACTTGCTCATTGGTATATATTGATAAAATATACTATCCATCTTTTCAGGAACATATCTCTGGAGCACATATATCGGCAACATAATCTGTTGGCTGACAAACTCTCTAAGCAAGCCTTGTGTGGTGATTTTGGTATCTTAATCTGGGATTATATTCTCAATTCCTAGGTTCTGAATTTTGGCTCTCTGAAATTTTTTGAGTAACTGTTGCATCAGGACTTTGCTTGATGGTTTTGTGGGAAGATGTTATTTTCAGGTTTTTTGTATACTTCCTAGATTGGCTGGCTACAGCTTCTTACTATATTTTTATGAGATTTGACGGCATGTCTTTGTGCCTCAGCTCAAATTAGTCTTCCTATAAACTTGTTTAATCATGTACCTTTTGACTCTTTATGAATAGAAAGGGTATGCTTTTTTCTGCTCGAAAAAGAGAGTGACAACGGAAATATTGAATGTTCGTCAAAGTATGTCCTCAAGGATTTGGTTTACTCGTTCCATTTGTCCATCGGTTTGTGGATGGTACGTGGTACTGAATTGAAGTTGTGTCTCCAAACTGAAGAACAATGACCTCCAGAAGTTACTATTGAACTTCATGTCTCGATCATAAATGATTTCCTTGGGTATCCCATGCAATCGGAAGATCTCTTTTAGGAAGATGTCCGCAATGTGAACAACTTTGTAAGTAGACTTCACCGGTATGAAATGTGTTGCTTTTGATAACTTGTTTACTATTACAAAGATGGAGTCATTATGTCTCTTACTCTTGGGTAACCCCGTGATGAAATCCATACTGATGACCTCCCACTTCCACTTTGGAATATGTAATGGATGCAATAGTATGGAAGGGTGTTGGTGTTCTTCCTTGACCAGTTGGCATTCCTGGCACTTGGCGATGAATAAGGCTATGTCGACTTTCAACTTAGGCCAAAAGAAATGTTTCTTCACTGTTGATATCATCTTTTGATATCCCGGATGCCCTGAATGGGGTTTCTGATGGAACTTTGTGAGGATGTGAGGTCTAATGTCCCCGCTCTCCAGAACGTAAAGTCCCTCTTTCAACCATATTATCCCCGACTCATCTATATTATACTCTTTTTGTTGTTGGAATAGTCTTTTCTCTTAGATCTTTTTAAGGATCTCAACATAGAATTGGTCACTTCTACATGTCGTTATAATCCTATCGTGTAAATATGAGACAGTTTGACTTAGTGTTACTTCATATAGAATATGATCCCATTGGCTTAAACCATCAGCGATCTTGTTCTCCTTTACTTTTATGTGTTTCAGTTCAAAGTGGTACTCACTAAGGAAGGCTAACCACCTAGCTTTCCTAGCATTTAGGTTAGGTTGGTTAAATAAGTACTTCAAACTCATGTTGTCCATGTTCAATAGGAACTTCTTTCCTATAAGGTAATGCCTCCAGCTCTTCAAGGCATGGATGATGGCGGGTAGCTCAAGGTCGTGGGTGGGGTAGTTATGTTCATGTTCCTTCAACTTCCTTGAATCATAGTAGATAGCCAAGTCATTTTTCATAAGGACTCCACCGAGCCCTTCCTTGCTTGCATTTTTGCAAACCACGAAGTCCCCATCGGGGCCAGCAATCCACAACATGGGTGTACTAGTCAAAAGTTGCTTTAACTTTTGGAAACTTTCCTCGCACTTGGTCATCCAAAGAAACTTGTTGGTCTTCTTCTACAAGGCGGTCATAGGACAAGCAATCCACGAGAAGTTCTCAATGAACTTCTGATAGTAGCTAGCTAACCTTAAGAATGATCTTATGTCAGTCACACAAGTGGGTGTAGGCCATTCCTCTATGGCTTTAATATTTTCAGGGTCATCTGCTATCCCCTTCTTAGAAATGATGTGACCTAGGTATCGTATCTGGGGTTTGTAGAAATCACACTTGCTAAATTTAGTGTACAATTGGTGTCCTCGTAGTGCTCGTAACACTATTCAGAGATGTTCTTCGTGTTCTTTCTCACTTTTGGAGTATTCTCGATCAAATCCTATAATTGAAGCTTGAGATCCACTAATTCTTGTGGACTCATGTGGCAAGGGGCTTTAGAAACTGGTGCTAACCCTGGTGTGAATTCTATAGAAAAGTCCAAGTCTCGTTTGGGTGGTAACCCTGGTAGAATACATCCTTGAATTCTACAAGGATTGGGAAGTATTTGATCTTTTGTTCCCTATCGGCTTCTACAGTTTGAATGTTGACTGCAAAGAGTTTAAAACCCTTCCTTATGCACTTCTTTGCTTGCAAGGCAGATATTTTCCTAACATAAAATTTCTTGGGTATACCTTGAATCTTTCTTTGATTCCCTTGGTTATCCATGCATAATATTGATTTATTCAAACAGTCAAGCAGGGCATGATGTTCTTTCAACCAATCCATGCCTATTAGTACGTCATACGACCCTACCAGTAGGATATTCAACTCTACCTTAGTTAGGAAACCGTTCAAATCTATCTCACAAACTTCAATCAGTTCGGAGACTTCCCGTTTGGTACCAGTGGCTAGTTGCACCAGCCATGGTTTCTCATGACTCTCTTGGTTTAACTTACATGCACCGGGATCTATCAAAACTGAAATAGCTATGTTTGAGATCTTACCCTCAATCTCAACCATAGTGGCCTGGTGATCTGCTTGTAGGCCATCAAGTGCGGCATAAATTCTGGGTGTCCTTGCCATGTCCGCTACTGTTAGACTTGCTTGTACATTATGTAAAACTCCATTCGTTTTGTTAGGAAAATATCTGAAGTGGTGGGGGCCTTGTCATTTCCAGCATGTGACTGTTGGTGGGGTAGCTTTTGCTCCTTTGTTAAAAGCTGGTTTGTTGGCATGCGGTGCGGGCACATTTGGCCGTGCATGAGGTCGGTTGAAACCTCTGTTCGGTGGGAAACTATTTTTTTTGTTTCCGGTAAGGTGGTGGTCTAAAACCGAGTCTTCGGTTGTCTGAAAAGATTTTGAACCTATCTATGTTTCTGTTTATGTTATCATTCCTTGGCTATCCATGCTCATAACAAAGTCTTGCTTTGTGTAAAGTCACGCCTAAGGTTTTGGGCATGTCAAATTCAATTTTCTCTCCAAAATTTGGTGGTAGGCATCCCAAGAATTGTTGTATCTTGACTTTTTCAGAAGGAACATAATGTAGTAGGTCCAGAAATCGGTTGATGAAGGCTTCCATAGTTAGGGAGCCCATCTTTAGTTTATGAAACTCTTTGATCTTTTTATCAAAGAATCTTTCAGACATGTATTTGTCTGAAAACAATTTGCTGAAAGCATTCCATCTTATGTATCTTGCTCCCTTTTGTATGTTTCAAGTCTCTCCACCATCTGGATGCTTTTCCATTTAGGTTGTAAATGGCCAACAGTGCTTTCATTTTGCTAGAATAATTTTGGACTTTAAAGTATTTGTTCATTCCTAATAGCCACTCCTCAGCTTTCTCCCCAGTGTTTATCTCTCCATCATAAGTTGGGGCTTTTATTTTCCTGAATTCTCCTTGTAAACTGTCATCATTCTTCCTCCTTTTCTTGCAAGGGTAAGATGGACTATCCTTATTGGAAGAGCTTTTACAGTCCTCTTCCATGTCTTCAAGTATGTGTTCTTCATACTCATCTTCTTTAGGACTGATGGATGTTTTTGTGTGATAGTTATTTTCCTTGGATTTGTTGGCTAAGTGGGTGGTATGTCCATGGGACCTTGCCCCTATTAAGCTCTGAAGTAGAGCTCCATTTATGGCTTGCTGTTCCCATCTTTCCTACATATTATCATCCTTGATGTGAAATTGCCCACATAAGATCCAAAGAGATGATGTAAACCTCACAATGAAAGAATTTAGGAAGAAGATAGAAGCAATAGAACATAGATCCAATAGAGGCAGAATAATTGCACACATTACATTAATCAGAATAGTAACCGGGTAAATATACAATGTTGAGTATGAGGATTCGAATTCACTAGGTGTAATTCGAATTATCCTTCATGCACAGATCCATAATCAGTGGAGAGTCATCGGTGCCAAACTAGGAGTCTATCTCATCATCGGTGAAGTCATCAATGCACAAGTAGTGATCAACCGGGAGTCAAACTGAGTCTAACTGAGTGTGGTTGGTGTAACTGGCACATGGAAGCACTGATATAGTGAAGGAGACTCAGTGGGGGGGCGCTCATGGAGCTAACTGGAGTCAAAACAGTCTATCTAGTCACACTGGAGGTCCAAAAGAGTGATAAGGTCAGTTAGGAGTCAGTTAATACTTAAATCAAGGAAGAACTGAAGATAACTGAACTAAAATGGACTGGTAGGTGAAGAATGGCGCCCTTCTCATGCAATAACTGAAAAGAGGGCGCACTAAGCTCTAGGAGAGCTAAGACTGATCCGAGAGAAGCTCCTGGGGCTAGTTTGGCAAGGGCTAGGTGTTGGTGCTGCAAACCCTAATTGCATGCAAAACCCTAATTTTGCATGCAGGACTGAAAATGTCAGAAATGTTAGAGGGACTAGGATGGAGTATAGGAATATCCTAACACCCCCCCTTAATCCATCCTGGGCCCTGGTAACTAGGACCAGAGGTCACCCATACAATCAATAAAATGATAAAAAGAATACTGCCTCAATTTTTTTTTTTTTTTTTTTTTTTTTTTTTTATATTTTTGAATAACTCAAGGAGCCATTACTCTAAGCAGAAAAGAAGCAAGCTTTCATCAGTGAAAACTTTGCAAAGAGACTTTGTAAGCTAATCCTCTGTAAAGTGCGAATGCAAGTGCTAGAGAATGTGCTGAATGTAGCAAGTCTTTCAGGAACCTTTTCTGTCACTGGAGCGAATGTATCATGTTGAGTTTTCCCAAGAAATGGAAGAGTAAACCCCATCATCATGCTGAATCTCTCATGGAGAGGTGGATGGCATAATGCAAGGTTAGCATGCTGCTGAAGTCTAGTAGTTCTGTAAGCAAAATCATCAACTGTGTTCTTAGTAGTAGCAAGGACAGTGTGAGAACATATTTCTCTTGAATCTGGACTAAGAATAGGTTTTGGTTCTGAATCTTCTTGAACCATGATCTCAACATCAAAATCTTGATCTTCTTCCTCACTAGAATAGGAGTCACTGGAAGAGAAGTCACTGTGATCCTCATCAGAATCTGAAGGGATAGTTGGAGAGAAGGGCATGAAGTGGGAGAACTCATATGCCTTTGAGGCATGATTAGCAATCCCATTCGCTATAACCTTTCCAGTGGAGATTTCTGTAATCTCTACTGTGTCTGGACCAAAAATCACTTGTTTTGGAGATCCTGTATGAGTCATTTGATATACTGATAACAAATTAGCTGTAAGAGAAGGAACAAATAAGACATTTTTGAACTTACCATGCTCCATATGAACTGTACCCAAACCTTTGGCAGAAATCTGAGATTTGTCTCCCATGTGAATGGTAGGCCCATCTTGGAGATCCAAAGAGGAGAAGGATTCTTCTTGTGCCATCATGTGGTTGGAAGCTCCAGAATCTATGAGGAGAGCTTTTGTCTTTGAAAAACCAGCCATCAATGCATGACAATCATCAGATCCACTTCCAGAATCAGACATCTTTGCTTCTTTTGGAACAACAATTTGGTTTTGTTCAAGAAGCTTGGTTAGAAGATCAATCTTCTTATGCATGCAGGCATGCTCAGGATGGTTTCCTCTCTTGCAGTAGGTACAATTTGGTCTCTTTTGTTTGTCATTCTTGGATCTTGAAGGTTTCTTTCCTTTGCCTTTTTGTCCCCCTTTATCATTCGCTCCACTTGATTCACCAGCCAACAGAGCTAGATCTCTGGAGGTTTTGATGGCACCCATTTGAAACAGTTTGTTCTCTTCTTGAGTGAGAGCCTCAATGAAGTCACTTAAGGTGGGAAACTTCCATCCAGGGATGGACATTCGAACAGAATAAAAGGTAGATACAAAGACAGAAAATTGAGATCCAAGTTTGCTCAATATAGAGAGTATCAATTGCTCATCACTTTTAATGATGCCACATTGCTTGCAATGCAAAACCAAATTCTGAAATTTGGAGAAGAAATCTTGAATGCTCTCGAAATTGCTAGGTTGAAGGGCAACCAATTCATTCTCAAGAATGTAGCCTCTCAGTTCGTCTTGTTTGCCAAAAAGACTCCTCAATTTTATCCATAAATCATATGGAGACTTCAATCCATCAGCATGAAACAATAGATCATCAGAAATATGAAGGCATATGAATCCAAAGGCTTCATCCATTTTGTTTAGGTGCTTGACTCTCTTTTCAGCTTGATGTGGTATGGCATCTTTTTCTTCAACTATTCTAGTAAACCCTCTTGATTGCAAGAGTATTATCATCTTCCTCTTCCATTCGAAATAATTGAAAGGAGTGAGAAGTATAGAAGAAGGAGCATTCGAATTGCTCATCTTGATTGCTTGAACAAGTGCAAAAATAGAAGCTACTGAATCTGCTGCTGCAACTGCTGGAACTTCAAAATACCTGCAAAAAACTCTCAAGAATGGAGGTAGAATATACTCTCAAGGCTCTGATACCATGTGAAATTGCCCACATAAGATCCAAAGAGATGATGTAAACATCACAATGAAAGAATTTAGGAAGAAGATAGAAGCAATAGAACATAGATCCAATAGAGGCAGAATAATTACACACATTACATTAATCAGAATAGTAATCGGGTAAATATACAATGTTGAGTATGAGGATTCGAATTCACTAGGTGTAATTCGAATTATCCTTCATGCACAGATCCATAATCAGTGGAGAGTCATCGGTGCCAAACTAGGAGTCTATCTCATCATCGGTGAAGTCATCAATGCACAAGTAGTGATCAACCGGGAGTCAAACTGAGTCTAACTGAGTGTGGTTGGTGTAACTGGCACATGGAAGCACTGATATAGTGAAGGAGACTCAGTGGGGGGGGCACTCATGGAGCTAACTGGAGTCAAAACAATCTATCTAGTCACACTGGAGGTCCAAAAGAGTGATAAGGTCAGTTAGGAGTTAGTTAATCCTTAAATCAAGGAAGAACTGAAGATAACTGAACTAAACTGGACTGGTAGGTGAAGAATGGCGCCCTTCTCATGCAATAACTGAAAAGAGGGCGCACTAAGCTCTAGGAGAGCTAAGACTGATCCGAGAGAAGCTCCTGGGGCTAGTTTGGCAAGGGCTAGGTGTTGGTGCTGCAAACCCTAATTGCATGCAAACCCTAATTGCATGCAAAACCCTAATTTTGCATGCAGGACTGAAAATGTCAGAAATGTTAGAGGGACTAGGATGGAGTATAGGAATATCCTAACACTTGAAACTCTACAACTCATTTTGCAACTGCTGTATTGATCTCATTAGATCAAAGTTTAATTCCACCATGATCTCTTGCTCTCGTGGTGGGGAATTTAAGTTCCCATGTATGCTATTGTCTTTTCCTGTATTCATCATTTAGGTTGTATTTGTACTGACATTGTTTCATCAATTTGTAAGAACATACATCTATTAGGCTATATAAAGAAATTTATAAGTACATGCTTCGAAGTATAAGTATCTATAGCGGATGTTTTCTGTAATGAGCCCAATAGGTCACTTAGTATTGTAGCTACGCTCTGATACCACTTGTAATGTCCCAAAACTGTAAAAAAAAAATAAAAAAATTATGATACGGCTATTACTGCCTAGTCGGTAAATGTTTATCAAATTAACTTCAGCGCTAGTAAAATAACTAGAAGACTTATTGAAATATTGAAAGAAATGCATGGTTTATAATTCTACTCATGGTTTACTGTATGATGTATCTACTATGGTTTGTTTTGTTAGTTTTTTCATAAATTTCAACTGATCTAGGATCTTAACTGAGAGAATAACATGTACAACATATCAACAGCAAATCAATCATGGACACAATAATGCAAGCACACAAGAGACACAAAGTTTCATTAGGGAAAACCAAGAAGGTGAAAAACCCGACAACTTCCTCAGAGATAGATAGAGCAATGATACAACCCAAGTACAAGAGATAGTCTTCTCCTAGCAGCAGCTTCTCCTCCTCCACAAGTGTGCCACTCTCTGATGAGAATATGAGTGAGAAAGTGAATGGTCAAATAGAGTGCCTCCCGCACTCTATTTATACATGACTTGACTTGCCTAATAACCTTTACTAGGTCGGCCTCAACTTAACCACATAACATAATGTTGATTGGGCTGATCGCCAATAGGGTGGTCTAATAAACCTTTGACCCACATGACTTATACAGGGCCAACCACACCAAGGTTGTCTAATAACCCATCAAGTATAAGTTACGACACTTACAATATAAATGACAACACCTCTGTAGAGAGGAATAATAACATCTCTATAGGAATACAATATACATATAGGAAATACATTCTGAAGTTACAAATACATCAACACTCCCTCTTAACTAGGAAGGTATTTCTCGACACATATTTGCTAGCACAAGTCTTCTTCTCTCGATCATCGTCACTGGATCATCATCATTGAATCATCGTCATCGTCACTACTACTACTATCTCAATCAATCTCTGATCTACTCGTCATAGGAAGTTCTATAGAGCCAGTCCTTTTTCATACTGGATGTAGGCCCATGACTTGTAGGTCTTCATCATCATTGGCCATACTGTGGAATCCTCAAGACTTATTACGTGTGTCACAAAACCTGGCTATAGCATCCTAGGATGTTACGAGCACACAACTCTACTTGTCGGATCTCCCAGGAGCATATTACATGTGACCCCACCACAAAACCTTGCTGTAGCATCCCAGGATGTTACGAGCACATATCTCTACCTGTCGGATCTCCTAGGAGCATATTACATGTGGTCTCACCACAAAACCTTGCAAGAGCATCCCAGGCTATTATGAGCACACAGCTCTACCTGTCAGATCTCCCAAGGACACATTACATGTGGTCATGGAAAAACCTTGCAAGAGCATCCCAGGATATTATGAGCACACAGCTCTACCTATCGGATCTCCTAAGGACACATTACATGCCATAGGGAAAAACCTAGAAAGAGCATCCTAGGATGTTATGAGCACACCGCTCTACCTGTCGGATCTTCCAGGGCCCTATTATATGTCCTCCCAGAGCAATGCCTCGAAAGAGCATCCTAGGCTGTTATGAGAACACAGCTCTAGTTTTCGGATCTCCCAAGTCAACTTACATGCTCATCTGCACAACCTGTCCACGGCCACAGAGTATGAACTTGATACTCACCATACATCATACTAATGTACACATGATCATCCTAATCATCATCACTGCATCGTCCTGATGCATTTCATCTGGAGCAAAATCCTGAAGCTCGTCATCCATGGTCATCCTAATCATATAATGCATCCACCTTATACATATACAGATACATGGTCCAAACATCCAACATGATGCATATACATATACATGATCTAACTAATCATAACAAGCATCCAACATGATGCATATACATATATATCAAGCATCCAACATGATGCATATATAGAGCAGTAACTGGAGCATCATCTTGATGCTCATCATCCATCGCTTACATCCACAGCCATGGGAAGGATCCTCCTCTCACCATGCTTGGAATGGCTCCAGGAAATGTGTCCTTCACTTCTTCCTCAAAGTGTCGTCAATCTGAAGAACACGAAGCCTCTCTATGAAGTACTCGAACTTCACTCTGGCTAGTGGTTTCATCAGCACATCTGCAATCTGCTCATATGTTGCAACATACAAGAGATTCACTGCTCCTCTCTGCACCATATCCCTGATATAGTGATATTTGATCTCAATGTGCTTCGACCTGTCGTGGAACACCGGGTTCTTAGACAGCTTCACACAACTTTTGTTGTCACAAAAGATATCAGTAGCCTCCAATGGGAGATCAAATAGCTCAGACAGTAGATTCCGGAGCCATATTTCCACACAACTAGCCTAACAAGCTACAACATACTCCACTTCGGCTATACTCGGTGCTGCGCAGGATTGCTTCTTGCTAAACCAAGAGATCACACCTGATCCCATACTGAAGTAGCACCCAGAAGTGCTCTTCCTATCTGCAGCACTGCCTGACCAGTCTGAATCAACATAAACCTATAGGTTAAACTTTTGATTCGCATCATACTTGATCCCATTATCAATTGTACCCTTCAGGTACCTCGGAATATGCTTTACAGCAACTAGGTGAACACCTCTTGGATCCGTCAGGAACTGGCTCAATGTGTTCACTGCAAAGAAAATATATGGTCTCGTGTTCGTCAGGTACATAGAGGACCCAATCATCTGATGATATATAGTGACATCAACCAGATCATATGAAGCATCACACAGAAGATTCAGGTTCGATGCCATAGGTGTGGCCATGGCCTTGCAGTCCATCATCCCAAACCTCTTCAGGATCTCTACTGCATACTTCCCTTGTCCAAGGAAGATTCCATCTACACTCTGCCACATCTCCATGCCTAGAAAGTAGTGCATCATTCCCAAGTCCTTCATCTTGAACTCGGCAGCAAGCTTCCTCTTCATGTCAGCAATCAATCTATCCTCACCCGTAACAAACAAGTCATCCACATACAAGACTAGAATCATAGGATTACCTTCCTCAACCTTGTAGTAAAGGTTAGAATCTGCATTACTCTTGGTAAATCCCACACTCGATAGAAAGCTATCTGTCCTACCATCCCAAGTCCTAGGAGCTTGCTTCAAGCCATATAGGGTTTTCTTTAGTTTGCACATATGTGACTCTCGGTCATGTGTCTCAAACACGAGTGGCTACTCCACATACACTTCCTCTTCAACTACACTATTCAAGAAAGTTTCCTTGACATCCATTTGGTGTACCTTTCATTTCATCCCTGCAGCCAAAGCAAGTACTGATCTAATGGAAGTGAATTTGACTACAGGTGAAAAATTCTCTTCATAGTCAATTCCTCTTTCTGGGAGGAGCCACGAGCTACAACCTTGCTTTGTATTTATCCATGCTACCATCTACAGCATGCTTGATCTTATAGATCCACTTGGAAGTCACAACATGCTTCCCTTCAGGTCTTGGGTCTGAATCCCAAATATCATTCTTCATGATCGACTGGTACTCCTCGATCATGGCATTCTTCCCGAATCTTGGGAACTTCAATATCTTCAATATCTTCAAAAGATAACTTTGTTTCTAAACAAATATTGTAGTCCTTCTTTTGTAGGTGATGGTATACGATCTTTCCTACAAAACAAGTTAAATTGCATGATTAGAAACATCTCATAGTTTTCAAAACAAATTCTTACACATAAAGAAATATGTCATACAGTCATGCAATTATTTTAGCCAATGCTTCAATACAAAATTTATCCATATCCCGTAACTTTCTAGATGCCTTCCAATCTCTACCAGAACATTGTTAAGAGTGTGCACAACTCCCAACATGTTAGCATAGAGGTTTCATTCTAGATAAGTAGCAATGGAATGTTGTACAGTGCCATAGGCCACTTACCCATCACATGCATATTAGTTGTATACTATTCGTTAATGCAATTATTCTAATATGGATAATACACACGCTAAGTCTAGGAACATAAGGATATACATCATTGAACAATATTATTTAAACAAACAAGCATGCAAGAAATGAAAATTCAAATACTTATCTTTGTTTGGTTGTAGGGTGGACTCCCTCTCAATATTTTCTTCCTTGCAGGAAGTACTGGAGTGTGCTCCCTCTTGATCTTTGCTTCCTGGATTACCTATCTTTGAACTTATATCCATCCTCGATCACTATGCATACTTACTAGTATCATCATTGTGTTATCCTCGAGGTCTCATACACAATCATACATTCATTAGTATAATCTCAATACTATAAAAGATTACGATTCTAAGTAATCTTAAACATGTATAGTCAATATCATTTCATACATAGATAATTTATCACAAACACTAGTATTCAAGGTTTCAGGGAGTACTTCCTTTTACTCATGCATATTCTTATTGACCATAGGACTCTTCTAGTTAGTCATATCATCAATCAAGGTAAGAAGCATAATATTCCTAAACCCATGATTACTAACTTCAATGAATAATCATTATCAATCATGCCATGTATATTTATATAAGAGATTCTAGCACAAGGTAGGATTCTAACTTGATATAGGAAAAACATACCTAGTTATCATACTTGCTAGTTATGTCTAGCAATGTCTTCTTGTTCTCTTCAATGACTTGTGCTAGTAACCTGCATATCTCATAAGTTAAGCATTGTAGAACCAAAGTATACATAACTCATAAGTAGAGCTTCTATGTGATCCATGACAATGGATGAATTTTTGTCTTCATGTCACCATGGTCATATGTTCTTGAACTAGAACATGATTTGTCTTTCTTGATGTACCTTTCATGTTAGCGGACAACATCAACGTCATCCACCAACACAAAGCATTAGTACAATCATAAGTGTCGAAACCCTAATCAATGAATATCTTCTATCATGCATTCATATTTTATTAAGGTGATACAAGTCTAAAGTTAATCAAGATTGTACTAACCTTAATGAAGACAAACATACCATAAGCTTAATTATGAATAGATCTCGAAACATACCTGGATAAGTCATACCTGTCGAGATTGCATGTAATCTTCTTATGTAAGGCCTTAGCCTCATCTCCCTCTGAAACAGGAACTTCTTCACTTATGCAGGTGACCAATCCATTCTCCTCTAGGATTAACCCAGTCCACTTGATTTACAGAAATTGGATCTGGAGCTGGATTAGGGTTTGTCAGAGAAACCCTAAAAATTCAAACTTTGAATTTTAAACTTCTAAAACGATAGAAAGGTGTGCCTTGATGAGCTGATCAAGCTAGTATTGTCAGAATTTGAAAACTGCAAAGTTTCAGCCCTCAAAATTACCTTTTAGATTCCTGGATTCACTTTCGAGGAGCCTAAATTAGGGTTTGAGTTTCCTAGAGCTTCACCCAACCAAATAGTTTGATCCAAAGCTCTAAAATTCGATTTTTCCAAGGAGCTTCCAGCTATGGTCACGGATTTAAAAAATTCCCATTTTTGCAGAAGCCCTAATTTTTCACTTTTTCGATCAAGGTCCCAAACTAGGGTTTGATCAAGCCCAGCCTTCTACCCAACCAAAAAATTTGATCTTGGTCTCTAAATTTCGATTTTGATGAGTATCATTCAGCCATGGTCTCCGATTACAAAAATACCAACTTGCTCCAAAACCCTAATTCCCAGAGCCATGAATGATGGTGCTCAAAATCCAATTATGTTTTGACAGAAATATGCACCTAATTATTTCTGGTGTAG
This sequence comes from Larix kaempferi, assembly GCA_027924585.1. Lineage (NCBI taxonomy): Eukaryota > Viridiplantae > Streptophyta > Pinopsida > Pinales > Pinaceae > Larix > Larix kaempferi. The sequence continues at coordinate 9,533,036 of BSBM01000196.1, forward strand.
CTATGAAATTACTAATCCACAGGGTCTGAAACTTTGACCTGTGGTAGCCCGACCTGTCATCTTTCCAACCCCACAGGTCTGACCTCAATTGGATTCTTTGAGAGAGAGTTATGCCAAGTGTCGCAACGTGACCTGTTTATGGGATAAAACAGGAGAGCGAACTTGTACGATGTGCCATGTGTGACTGGTTCAACTTCGGACTCTGAAAACCTTACCTGAGAAACTACAGTCCATTCACTACCTATCACTTTTTTCCTAGGTCACATGTTTATGACTAAGATCTGGAAGAGGCAAAAACCCTAGATTGTACAGATCATAAAACATAAAGTACAATGAATTAGAAGTTGTGCTTCGGACACAAGGTACATGAGGATCTTATCTTCGCCCTGTAAGAGTTTTAGATCCTCAAACTTCTCCTAAATGGATTTATAGAGAAATTTCTACGATGACTGGTTTTTTCTATATCTAGCCCTAGCTTCGCAAGTGCAACAGGTGTCATAAATGCCATACCATGCCTTCTTTCAGGCTAGCTCTGATACCATGTTAGTTTTTTCAGAAATTTCAACTAATCTAGCATCTTAACTGAGAGAATAACATATAGAGAATATCTACAGCATATCAATCATGGACACAATAATGCAAGCACACAAGAGACACAGAGTTTCACCGGGGAAAACCAAGAAGGTGAAAAAACCTGCAACTTCCTCAGAGATAGATAGAGAAATGATACAACCCAAGTACAAGAGAGAGTCTTCTCCTAGCAGCAACTTGTCCTCCTCGACAAGTGCGCCACTCTCCGATGAGAGTATGAGTGAGAAAGTGAATGATCGAATAGAGTTCCTCCCACACTCTATTTATACATCACTTGACTTTCCTAATAACCTTTACTAGGTCGGCCTCAACTTAACCACATAACATAATGCTGACCGGGCCGACCCCCAATAGGGTGATCTAATAACCCTTTGACCCACATGACTTATATAGGACCGACCCCACCAAGGTGGTCTAATAACCCATCAAGTATAAGTTACGACACTTACAATATAAATGACGACACTTCCGTATAGAGGAATAATAACATCTGTATAGGAATACAAACACTTATGTATAGAGGAATAATAACATCTCTATAGGAATACAATATACATATAGGAAATACATTCCGAAGTTACAAATACATCAACATGTTTTACTTTAATGGTTTTGCGGAAGCAATGTAATTGAATTCATGTCTTTATGAACTTCATTGGTTTAATGGTAATTAATTATGTTTGATCGATCAGCTTATAACTTGGTTGATATTCTAAGGGCCTTTATGTCTGCCTCTTCAATTATAAGTGTTGGCTTAAAATGTTGCAACTTTGAAATTTAATGTTTCAGCTTGATATTAAATGCCACTATACCTTATGAATCTTTTAATGATTGAGGGGATGGTCTTGGTAGCATTGGGCCAGGCTTACTTAGCAGTCATGCTAAAGCCTATTTCATCTTTCGTTTTGTATGTAATTTTAAAGATAACTTAAGATTCACCTCATAGGTCTTAACATCTATACGTGAGATTGTTAACATGGTTTTGGTCCACCTTTTAAATTGTAATACCTATAAGTGTTTTTAAATGGAGTCCATAACTATATGAAGTGGGTAACAAATTTAAATGTGAGTGGAATTTGGTATTGTATTAAATGTTTGTCCAAGCCAACCATTCGAATTGGCTGCTAGCTGGGTGGCCCTAAGGGATAAACCCTATGTTCGGGTACATAGGGTACTACAAAAGGACTGAACACCAAGAGAAACCACTTCACACAAACAGATCACAGATCAACACATCGATGTTTTGATGTGGTTTAAACCCTCTTGAGGGAAACACTCCACGGCCTCGGCCAAATAGCTTCTACGAGACAATTTATTATGCAAAGAAAGAAAGTTACAAATGAGCTTCTCATAATCGATCAACTAAACAATGACCCTCCATGCTCTTTAAATAGAGATCATGGACCAATCGGGTGTTAAGCCACGGATCAAAGTTAGGTTTGATCTAAGAGAAGTTGAGCCGTCAGATCACTCTATGTCGGGAACATATCGTGGCCATCGGATTAAGTATTTACAAATGCATACTAAAGAAACACACTATCCCTAACAGATATATTACACAAGTTGATCTTAATTAACTCCTAAGTGTCTAAATATCCTAACATCCCCCCTTAAGAACAACTTGGGATAGGATTGAAGGATTTACAAAAGTGACACTATTAGGAGAAGGAAGGAGGCATTAGAGCCTATCGCCCCTTAATGACAAGTTCCTGAACTCCTAACATAGATCGAAGTTTAGAAAACTTCGCTTCTGTAAGAGACTTGGTGAAGATGTCTGCAACTTGATCATCTGTAGGGCAAAAGAGCACTTCAAGAACACGATCATGAACAAGATTTCTGATGAAGTGCATATGTAGCTCAATGTGTTTGCTGCGTTGATGTAGAACTAGATCTTTGGAAAGCTTGATGGCACTTTGATTGTTGCACCAAAGTGGAGTAGGCTGTTGCTGCTCGAATCCAAACTCTGAAAGGATCTGTCGAAGCCATAAAGCTTCCTGACTAGCATTAACTACTACTTGATATTCTGCCTCTGCTGAAGAAAGAGCAAGAGCTTGTTGTTTCTTACAAGCCCAAGTAATAGGTCCAGATCCCAGACTGAAAACATAACCTACAGTAGACTTTCGATCATCAGGATCGCCAGCCCAATCTGAATTAGTGAAACCAACCAACAAAGGTTCCCCCCCTGTACTGTAATGAATCCCAAACTGAACTGTACCTCGAATATATCGAAGTATTCTTTTAGTTGCTTTCAAGTGACTTTCATGAGGTGTCTGCATATAACGGGCAACACGACCAACGGCAAAGGAAAGGTCAGGACGGGAATGAGTCAAGTATAAGAGACTACCAACAAGCTGACGATACAAGGTGGCATCGACTTCAGGTGAAGTACAAGTGGAAGAAAGTTTGACTCCAGACTGGAAGGAAGAAGGTGCTAGTGTACAATCTTCCATGTGAAAGCGACGAAGAAGGTCACAAGCATACTTAGACTGAGAAAGAAAGATTCCTTCTTTGGTTTGCAGGACTTGGATACCAAGAAAATAATGCAAATGTCCTAAGTCTGACATTTCAAAATTTTGCTTAAGACTGGATTTCACATGGGTTATAAGCTTAGGGTCACTACCAGTAAGAATAAGGTCATCAACATATAGAACAAGTATGATGAGATGGTTTCCTACTTTCTTGGTATAGACATTGGGGTCAGAATGGCATCTAGAAAAACCAGTGTCAAGGAGAAAGTTATCCATTTTGGCATACCAAGCTCTAGGATCTTGCTTAAGGCCATATAAGGATTTTTTAAGGCGGCAGACAAGGATAGAGTTATTCTGAACATAGCGAGGAGGTTGTTCCATGTAAATTTCCTCCTGTAAATCACCATGTAAGAAGGAAGACTTGACATCCATTTGATGGACTTTCCAGTTGTGTAAGGCTGCAAGGGAAAGAACAAGGCGGATGGAGTTCATTTTTGCGACGGGAGCAAAGGTTTCATTGTAGTCAATCCCTTCAACTTGGGAAAAACCTTTGGAAACTAACCTTGCCTTAAGTCTTTCAAGACTTCCATCTGATGCATACTTAGTTCTGTAGACCCATTTACATCTGACAAGTTTTCTTCCTTTTGGAAGAGGTACAAGATCCCAAGTATCGTTCGCCATTAAGGAACGATATTCTTCATCCATGGTTTCATCCCAATCTGGATTCCCTGAAGCTTCTAGAAAAGTTTCTGGATCATGATTCTCAGAAACTTGAGCCAAAAGAGAAGAGGCTCGCTGAAACTGAGAACGTGTTCGACATTGATCTCTAGGATCATCGGCTGCTTCACATGTTGAACAGACCCATCGAGGAAGCACTTGTGTTGGTGCAACTAGAGGAACATGAGCAGGCGGAGGTGGATTTTCATCCTCACTGTCATCATCAGAAACTGGAGTTGGAAACCTGTCAAGGAAGTTGGAAGAAGAAGAAGAAGGCACAAATGTCGAATCAGGCTCGCAGGACAATGATGACACAATCGCCAAGTAAGGCTTGCAGGCCAAGATATTTTCATCAAATTTAACATCTCTTCTAATGATTATATCATGAGAATGTGGTTGAACAAGTCTATAACCTTTTACATCTTCAGAATATCCAACAAATATGCACTTTTCACTTTTAGGCTGCAATGCTTTCCGTTTTTCATCCGGAATGTGAGCCCATGCTTCACTACCAAACACACGGAAGTGACTTACATCAGGTTTAGTTTTACTCCATGCTTCTTCCGGTGTTATACCTTATAATGCTTTAGTGGGGGTGCGATTAACTATGTAATTTGCACAATTAATGGCTTCAGCCCAAAATTGAAGACTTAGTCCCTTAGATTGGATCATACAATTAGCCATTTCTTTTAAAGTGCGGTTCTTCCGCTCAGCTACATCATTTTGTTGTGGTGTATATGGAACAATGTGTTGTTGTTGGATGCTTTGTTCAGTGCAGAAAGTAGTGAACTTATTGTTAACATATTCTCCTCCATTGTTAGATCTTAACTTAATAATTTGATGACCAGATTGTTTTTCCACAAGGGCCTTGTAGGCCAAGAACATGTTAAATACTTCGCTCTTAAGTTTTAGGAAATAAACCCAAGTGTGTCTGGTGTAATCATCAATGAAAGTTAAGAAATATTTGAAACAAGAAAAGGAAGCAGATGGAAGAGGACCACACAAGTCACTATGCACAAGATCCAAGGGAACCGAGGCGTTCCAAGAGGCACGTTTGTCAAAACTGTCCTGATGATGTTTTTCGAGTACACAACCGGAGCAAACACCATCCCTGCAAGATACCATCGGAAGACCTGTCACCATATTTTCTTTACATAGTTGTTGCAATGAACGATAATTTAAGTGACCAAATTGCTCATGCCAAAGTTTGCTCAAGTTATCACTATGAGCAACAAAAACTAAAGGGAAAGGTGAGGACCCAAAGTTGTTAAACTTGTACAACCTGGTAATATCATCAACAATTCTGGTAGCTAGGACCTATTGCAGATCTTTAAAATCCTTGATTACAACTTTGTGAGGTGTAAAGGTCACAGTTTTACCTTCACCAGAATGAGTGATCTGATAGACTGATAACAAATTGCAGGAAATTCTTAGAACACATAGTACATCACTAAAATGACCATTATCTACTGGAACTATTCCAGCTCCTACAACACTTAGAGATCTATCATCACCAACAAATATTTGTTTGGTATTACATTCATACATAGTAGAAAAGATGGCTTGATCCTTAGCCATATGATAAGATGCTCTAGAATCAATGAGCCATTCATTTGAAGTAGAAGAAGAAGATGCATTATAAGAATAACCAGAAGCACAAAGTGCATGTCCATGAGAGGTAGATTCTGAAGATGAATCTAGGCTGATGTGGTGCTTCTTCATTGCTGCTTCCAAGGCTGCCATCTTCTTGAAACACTTAGATTCATCATGATTATCTTTCCCGCAATAGTTGTAATGACGCTTAGTCTTCTTTCCTTTTGGCTTGGATCCTTTGTCATTTTTTAAAGAAGGAGCTAACTGAGAGGGTTTGGGACCCTTGTTTGACTTATTATTGCGAAAATTTTGTTTCTTGGGAGGCTTGGACTTTTCTTTCTGTTGGGACAATAAGGATTTCCCAGATGTATCTGCATTGTTGATTATTCCAAGATGAATGAATTTATCTTGTTCTCTAATCAAGGAATCACAAAAGGATTCAAGACTAGGCTCTTGATAGCTAGCTGAATTTAAGGATGCTTTCATGGAGTAAAATGTAGATATAAAAACAGAATATGCAGGTCCAAATTTGGAAAGAATATGATAAATGCATTGTTTGTCTTCCCTCTCAATCTTACATTCTGCACATAAGAGTTTAAGAGTTTTGTACTTAGATAAATAATCTTGAATGCATGAAAAGTCACTTGGATTTAAATAAATCAACTCATTTTCGAGTTGGTGACCTCGAATTTCATTGTGTTTACCAAACACAGATTCCAACTTATCCCAAGCAGCATTAGGTTCATCAATTCCAGATATGTGGAATCGCAAATCAGTAGAGATTGACATCCCAATCAATCCATGAGCTTCATCACATCTCTTTGCACATTTTATTTTCTTATCATCATAAATGGGTGCTTTTTCTTTCCCTGAAGTAATTCTAAAAAGTTCCCTACTTCGTAGAACATCCTCCATACGAGATTTCCATGAGAAATAGTTGGAACTGTTAAGTAGAATATCACAAGGGGTGGCCATATTTGTAAATTAATGGCTGTAAAAGAAGAAACCAATAGTCTAGATGTTAAGAGCTCAAAAAAATAGGCAGTTTAAAAAAAAAGGCACTGAAAACCGACTCTGTATGATGAAGTTATGCTTGAACAAAGAAACTATTGAAGATGTCTCCAATAGTGACGGGGCAGCTAGAGAATGTCCAGCAAAAAAAAGAACCCCCCTCTTTCGAAGATGAACCTTTTGACAATCACTTTACAAGAAAGTTGCTTTAAGTGAACCACTTTTGTAAAATAAGTGATTTCACTTTTACAATGATATTACTTTTAAATAGTGCAACAATAATAAAAAAAAACTTGAGTGACTCACTTGTATTTTTATTTTTTTATTATTTAAGTGAGATGCACTTTTACAATAAAATAACTTGAAAATAGAAATTACATGCACTTCTTCTTTTAAAAGTAACTTCCTAAGACTTGAACTCAAGACCTATTAAGGAATAAAGCAACTTTGAACCAAGTGAACTAGATTAAAAGGTATGTAAAATATGGGAATGAGGAAGGGGGCTTTTTATTTTTTTACTCTTCTTGCTTGGTTTGCATGCTTGCCCTTTTTCCTGCAAAACACACCACAAATCGAAACAAAAAAAACTTTTCCACACTTGTGGAGTTAGATCTTGTTAGCTTGCCCGGAAAGTCTACGTTTTCTCTCTGTTTCTGATTTGTCGAGATCGCGCAAGGTGCATGGCAAAGAGCATACGCAGCCGAGAAAAACCCTTTCCCTTTCTGTTTCTGATTTGTCGAGATTGCTCAAGGTGCACGGCAAAGAGCATACGCAGATGAGAAAGCAACAATCCGAATCCAAAAAAAAAAATCTAACAATAAAAAATGATGAAATATGATATTTTTTCCTTTTAAAAAAGAAAATAAAAAAATGCGTCACTGTAACATTATACCTTCAAATCTGATGAAACACGCGTTTCTGGAGGAACCGAGAACCGTTTTCGATCAAACGAAAACTATTTCCCAATGGAAACGATGCTCCGGACACAATGGAACACCTTCCACAGCCCAGAAATGCACAGAAATACCAGAACTAGAAGCCCTTTCGAGTTTCGGCAACAGCAGTTCAAGATCTAGATCATAACCGAAAGCGACACTTCATAAAAGCTTTGATACCATGTTCGGGTACACAGGGTACTACCAAAGGACCAAACACCAAGAGAAACCACTTCACACAATCAGATCAGAGATCAACACACCGATGTTTTGACGTGGTTTAAACCCTCTTAAGGGAAACACTCCATGGCCCCGGCCAAATAGCTTCTACGAGACAATTTATTATGCAAAGAAAGAAAGTTACAAATGAGCTTCTCATAATCGATCAACTAAACAATGACCCTCCATGCTTTTAAATATAGATCATGGACCAATCGGGTGTTAAGCCAGGGATCAAGGTTAGGTTTGATCTAAGAGAAGTTGAGCCATCGGATCACTCTATGTTGAGAACATATCGTGACCGTCGGATTAAGTATTTACAAATGCATACTAATGCATAATAAAGAAACACACTGTCCCTAATGGATATATTACATAAGTTTATCTTAACTAACTCCTAAGTGTCTAAATATCCTAACACCCTAAGGGTTTGATGGATCACTTCATTTTCACATTGCTGGTTTGGGAGGGGGAAGAGGAGCAGGGCTCTTTAGTTCTTGGTAGCACCCTTGGCTAGGCTCGGCCTTCTCTCACATGGAAGGCGTGAACCTTCATGATGTAAACCACGGTACCCATATAAATTTGTCTTTAAGTCCTCTGTTTTTCTACCATTGTTTTCTTTATTGCAGGTGATAACTAATCGTTTGGTTTTAATGGCAGGTTTACGGGGGTAATACTTCGAGCTGGGTGTGATGGTGGTTGTAGCACTAGTTACCACGGGTAAGCCTAGTCCCTTGGGACCATTTCCTCCCTTCAAGCAAATGTCTGAGTGCTGGTTTGCTTTTGACTTGTGATGTTAGAGATTGGGGGAAATGTTTTAAACTCTAGGTTTCAATGAAATTTTGACTGTGGAAGAAGATAAATGTGGCCAGATTCATGGCATGCTTTTTAATGTCTTAATCCACAACTTTGTTTTGTAGCCTGTATGGCTATTTTGAGAGAGAAAGCGTTTTAGCTTTGCTCTAGGAAACTTTGATTTATGGTTATGGCCTTTTGGGAAAAAACTATAATTAAAATGATATTTCTTCATTCGATTTCTATTAGTTTGGTGGGTATGGGTTAATACTCATGTTAGCTCTACACTTGGGCTCTGCGATTTTGGTAAATTTTGAATCCTGGAATCGTCGGGGTTTTAAAATATGTATGTCTTTCTATGTTTACTTGACCAGAGAATACGTGGCTTTGTAAGCTTCAGGGTTGTTTAAATTATGTGAAGTTCTTTCATCTTGCCTCTGTCGTTGATGAAATGGAGCTTGATTCTAAGCTAAAGACCCTATGTAAAAATCATCAGATTGTTTAGAATTCAACCTATGTATTTAAACTATTGTTGTCTGTCTAGGTTTAGAATCATGGTAACGAAGCTCACTATAGATTAAGAGTTGAAATGTCTTTGCTTTAAAACGAATATTAAAGGGAAAAAACCTTGGCTGGATTATGCATCTTTGTTCATGTTTCTCTATAGAAAATTGATTTTATTTCTATTAATGGGAATTTAATATGTAAGAGTTGGGTTATCGTATTTCTAATGGGGAAAGAGATTTTAATTGTTGTAGAAAGCAATGCTCCATGCACTTGTAGCTGAATCTTGTAGAATGAAACTTATTGTGTGAAATATGATAGGGAAAGTGTAGAAAGTGATTTCTTTAATTTAATATTTCTTATGTGGCTTGATGAACCAGCCCTAGCATTGAAATTGAATTCATTATCTTTTTGTTTGTCCTGCGTTTATGGATTTAATAATTACATGGAAAGGCAAGATACAGGCTATAGCATGATCCCTCTAATGAAGTTTGTTTTTATAAAAAAAAAAAGAGTAGATGATTCAATCCTGAGACTTAGTTGTTTATTTTCTATATTCTGGAAATAAATGCTAGATGAAAATATTTAGCCTATGTAAGGTGGCATTGTTGGTAGGCGGTTCGATGAGGAAATGTCGCGGTACCGCCGACGCTACGACACCTAGGATGAGGGCGCAAAAGGAGTATTTTGTGTTAAAGTATACCGCAGTTAGCGGGTTTTCCGGTCACTTGGACCATATGTCATGTAATGTTGAGTCAATTGTACCGCGGCATGCAGGTTTTTGGGTCATTTGGACCAAGTCAATTAGATATTTGGTCAATTGTCCATAGTGTTGGTTAGGAAGTCGTTTCTAAGTGGACAAATATTGTAATGGCATAAGCCTATAAATAGATGAGAATTGTAAGTGTTAGACACACATATGCAAAGATGATAGGTAGAGATGAGACAGAGATAGTAGTTGGCGACCAAGAAGAATGTGAATGTATATGGAGATCTATGGTTTTGCTTCTGGTATATGGCTAATAGTAATACAATGATGATGTTTTGGTACTATCTTTGTGCAATGTTGCGATATAAGAATGTTGTTATATTTTATTGATGCAATGTCTACTTATTGTTACTGTGATGATAAATCCTGCGATTAAGTAATATGTTATAATTCCATGTCGAATGCTTAAAGTTTCTGGTTAAGTACTGCAATAGAGCTAGCCACAACGCTCCTCCTCCCTCAGCGGAAACATGGTTCCATCTGCTCTTCCTGGACGCCTCGGGTGAGACCTCATCTACTCTGTGGGTGTTGCTGGGTGGGCTCAAACCTTCCCAGGCCGGTGCCTAGGGAGACTGCGATATGTGTCGATAGTGAGGTGAACCCCTGTCGATCGAGGTCAAATTGGTCAACAAATGGTTCCATTGTTGGGACCATGTGCAGAGTGAAAGGAGGCCATGTTGTGGCACCCGACGAAGCCAGAGATACAGAGCTGGTTCGATCAGAAATTGTGGGACTTTGCTGAAGAAGAAAGTTGGAACACGCGACTGACTGTAGATCACTAGCTGGGAAGGTACATTCATGACGGTCCACATGAATGGTTTTTCTATGAATTCTCGGTCATTCTGTACGAGTGGTTGTCAAAGCTGACCTTCCAGAAGAGGAACTTCTAGGGTGGTGAGCTGATGGCTTGGACCCCGGAACTGATTTAGGATCTGCAGGAAGTCGATAACAAGGCATCGCGAGCTGTCAAATTTTGGCTTGATAGCATCTTGGAGGGATATATCACTGAATTTGCGGTTGACAAGAAGAAATCCTATAGTGAAGCTGAAAGATACTTCTTCCGAGGACCAAGGGGAAGGTTTCTGTTGTCGCTCCAATTGTCGATTAAGATGCTAATCTGCGAAAAGGGTATATTAAAGATGCACCTTGATCAGTAGATAGCCTGGTGGGAGGAGGCCGTGGGTACCGCGACTGCTGGGGAATGGTACATGGAATGGTAAGGGGTAGATGGGTGCAGACCATGAGGAGACTGTGAGCGAAGCTGAGGAAGAAAGTGGTCTTATAAGGGGAGGAGCAAGGTTTCGATAGGAGAAGAGGCAGAGGATGGGAGAAGGTCCTGCTGCAATCGGACCGTAAAACCATGAAGGAGGACCACACGGGATGAAGTGACCTCACAGTCCTGATAGGGACGATCAGGCTACGCCCAAGATAGAGGCAGGACCAGATCCCGGCACCAACGTACCAACACCTCCACTCATTGACTCACAAACAACAAGAAATACCACTTCGACACCGCCAAGTTCGTCAATTGGTAGTAGCACAGCGACAGGAGGAAGGAAGCCCAGAATGGCGGGCGATGATGCTAAGTTACTGTTGTTCCACAGAAGTGCGACAAACAACCCAGAACGGTATTGGTTTTTATGTGAAGCGGTCTGGACCATGAAATAGATCACTGATGTCGATGTTAAGAAAGGACAGTTAGCCACGAATCTGCGAGGTCGTGCACTAGATTGGTTCATGAAGTTTATTCTGATCCCTACGGGGGCCCCGAAAAAGTCACTGGATGAAATTTGGGATGGGATGATTGCTGCATTTAGACGGCCTAAGTCGGAGGCTCAATATATTACTGAATTAAAGGAAATTAAGCAGTATCCCAATGAGATGGTATGAGATTTTGACCAGTGATTCAATATGCTGATGGAAAAGGTTAGTTTTGATATGAGCATAGTCCAACATAAAGAATGGTTCATTGCGGCACTGCTACCCCACATTCGGCTGCCACTGATGCACCAAAACATATCGATGCCAAGCGAAGCTCTAGAGATTGCAATGTGATTGGAGGTGTCACAGATTAGAGATAATACAGCTAGGATGTCGTAGATACAGACACAGCTCGCTAACTTGACTATACAATTGCAAGATCTGAAGAAGAACAAGGAACATCGCGATGAAGTATGGTGTACGCGATGCCGAGGAGAAGGGAATACGAAGGATAATTGCCTGCATTTCCATAATTATTTGGTGTCAGGTGCACCAAACCCATTAAATGGAGGCAGTATGCCATGGTGTCGTGTTTTCCAGGTGTTTGGGCATAGCCATGATAATTGCCTGTATATGCAGAAAATGGTCACAACCCAGCGAAATCTTTATTGCACATTCTGCAAGTCAGTGGGTCATGACGACAAGGATTGTCGTGCATATGGGTTGCTACAGGAGAGGATGTGTGATGCATTCTATGTCAAGGATGATCAGCATGTCGTGCAACAACTGCAACTGCAGCCGCAGGTAGCCCAGCCGCTACCGTAACCACAGATGCAGTTTGCACCACAGCAGCAGCAACCGCAGCAGTTCATGCCGCAATATACTCTGATGCAGATGACTCCCCCACAACCACAATATGTACAGCAACCTCAGTATGCACCACACGGGCAAGGGGTACCACCAGCACCAGTTTAACCAACCTTAGTACCAACAGCAGGGCAGCTACCGAGGAGGATACAGGGGCGGACATGGTGGTGGATTTGGTCGTGGAGGAGGAGGCCGAGGTGGTCATGGACCTGTTCAATGTTACCACTATGTGGTATGGGGGAATTATCAGCGCAACTGACCACTGCTACAGAATCAGTGTACGTTCTGTTTTGTTAATGATCACATGGTTGAGAATTGTCCATAGTTGATTGCACGATGGCAGGATGGGAATGCTCCGCAGATACAAAATCAGGTCCAGCCATAGCAACCAGTATAGAATCAAGTATAGAAACCCGTACAGAACCAGCCCCCATGACCACCGTCGAACGCTAATCAAAATGTCAATCAACTGGCGAATTTGCAGCAGAACCAGACGCAGGGTGCAAATATTGCGACCATTTCTGTTGAAACACGACCATAAGATGCTTCAGTGGCTGTTGTCACTCATGGAGGGAAGATGAATGGGGAAGAGAATTTGCGACCACTGATTCGGTTGGCTGGTCAGAAAATGGTACCTTTCAACATCGATACAGAGCGAGAGACATTCCTGGAGACACGTCACACCTTGGAGAAAGACCACGGTAAGGCTATTGTTTGCGATATGCCACCTATCTTTGATACTACATCAGATGTTGATTGGCCACTGCCGCCGAGGACATTGCAAAAGTTTCCTGAAAGCTGTCTGTTATTGGCCCGCGACCTGGCTACCCTGGTTGAGATTGAGGGATGGTTGCAACGATTTCCAATAGGACGGCAGGAGTCGGCAGTAAATTCCCTACAACGATGAAATACTGGCAAAGAGATGCGAATGAATATTCAGATCAGGGAATATGATGTTGACTCTGTTATCCTTTACCCTGGTTCAGATGTTAACATCTTAACCAAGCAAGTGTGGGAGAAGATGGGGAGTCCCCCATTGAGCTGGTCTCCTATGTTGCTCCGGTTGGCTAACCATGCGAAGGTAACACCCATGAAGAATTATGGTGACTTTGATGTTATTGAAGTTGTTGAGGGAGGAAGCTCTTATCCGGTTCTATTGGGGATTGGATGGGCTAACGATAGTGGAGTTGTAATGAACTTCAAGAAGCACAAGATGACCTTTGAGAATCACAATTTCAGAGTCATAGCCCCATTGGATCTAGCTGAAGGACACCGATACGTTGAACCTGTAAGAGATGATGATACTGCTGGATGGGACCATGCATTCAATATTTCTGAAGATTATATTCATCCTACTACCCATGGTGAGTTGGAATGGCGCAGTGAGAGCTCTATGTCTTCTGACTCCGATGATGCCTTGGAACATTGGAAGAACCGAATGGATGAAGTACCATTCCGAAAATGTGTCTTAGTTACGCAATCCTTATGTTGTGTTGCGACAGAAACGATCACATCACCTGTCTATGATGGGTTGCCTGGCCTAACCACCTTTTTAACATAATTTGAAGATTGTGTCTCAGAACCACAATGATTGCTCGCATTGGCGGAAGCACTGAAGGCTACTCCAGCATGCTGGTGGGTGACACATAAGAAATTCATTAATAGTTGGTCATAGTGTCAGAGGTTAATGATGGTTCGGTTCGGCGATACTGAGGTTTATCACACTGGTAAGTATGATGGCCGGAATAATCCTGGTGATCATGTGATGGAATGCCAACGGTTATGGGTTGCGTGACCTTGAGAGGAGTGGGTCCATGCTTTTATCCACAACTTGGATGAAATGTCACGCTCATGGTACACTGCAGCCGAGTTGCGGCGAGACATTAAAATATGGGGGGAGTTGACGGTCTGTTTCACTCATACGTTCACTTTTGTAGATGCCAACCCTGATGTACATAATGTCCTACAGCTCATCCACGATGTGGTACTTCAGGTTGTTCCAGCGGCCTACCCTATCGACTCGCACACGTATTGTCAGATGCAGTCTCTCATGGAGTGCTTCAACATCATCGATGGGCAAGAGGATGATGATGATCCCTGGAATGTTAACATTCCTGAATTTGAAGGGACCTACGATGTGGTACCGCCTGTCGCGCTAAATACTTCATTCGGTCAACCATTGCAGCTTCGCAAGATGAATATCGGCATAGAGGCTACTCCCAAGTTTGCTAATGTTGGGGATTATTGGGATGATGAGATGATAAGTAAAGTTACTGAGCTGCTTCATGAGTTTCAATACGTGTTTCCCACAAAGTTTTCTGAAATGAAGGGAATCCTGGGTAATTTAGGAGAGATGGAGATTCCATTAAAACCAGATGCTAAGCTAGTTCAACAGCGACCTTATCGTCTGAATCCGCGACATAGGGAAAAGGTCAAGGCGGAACTTGAACGCATGTTGGCTGCTGGTATTATTGAACCTGTGGAAGAGTCCAAATGGATCAGTCCTATGGTGGTGCAGGACAAGAAAATAGGTGAAGTGCACATTTGTGTCGACTTGCGGAAGTTGAACGATGCCTGCTTGCATGACCCTTTTCCGACCCCGTTTACTGATGAAGTACTTGAAGGAGTGGGTGGTTAGGAGATGTACTCATTTACTGATAGATTCTCTGGCTACCATCAAATTCGCATTGCTAAGGAAGATCGCCATAAGACAACTTTCATTACTGAATGGGGTTGCTTTCAGTACACGATAATGCCGTTTGGTTTGAAGAATGCACCTGCGATATTCTCCCAGGTCGTTGTCGCCGCATTCAAAGATTTTATTCAGAATTTTTCGCAGGTATATATGGATGATTGGACCATTTATGGATTGATTCGTGATCATCTGGCTAATTTGCGGTTAGTGCTTGAGAGATACCGACGACACTAGATATCACTGAATTTGAAGAAATGTATTTTCTGTGCACCATTTGGGATATTGCTAGTTCATATCATGTGTAAACAGGGATTACTGGTTGATCGAGCCAAAATTGCACTCATTCTGGGATTGCAACCTCCAACCACCGTTAAGCAGTTGCGCACGACCTTGGGTCATACGGGATATTATCGCAAGTTTATCAGGGGTTATGCTGTGATTACTGCCCCTATGGAAAAGTTGTTGAAGAAGGACGCGGCATTCTAGTGGAGCCCAGAATGTCAAGATAGTTTCGAAACGCTCAAGGTGAAGATGGTGTCAGCACTGATCTTGGTCTTTCGAGACTAGAGTAAGGAATTCCATGTCCATGCTGATGCTTCATCAACTGCATTAGGTGTTGTGTTGGCCCAACTTGGAGAAGGAGACCTTGATCATCCCATTGCTTTTTCCAGTCGGAAGCTGTCCTCTGCAGAACGAAACTACACTACCACGGAGCGAGAAGGTCTGGCCATGGTTTACGCGTTACATAAATTCAGGCATTATTTGTTGGGTGGCCACTTTAAAATGTTCACTGATCATTCTACATTGAAATACTTGGTCAATAATCTTGTGTTGGGGGGGAATATCTACCATTGGCTACTTTTTTTTCAGGAGTTTGATTTTGAATTCATTGTGAAACCAGGGCAGTTGAATGCTGGACCAGATCATTTATCACGGATTGACACAGGGCAGGAACCGACTAATATCGAAGACAGGTTGCCATATGCCCAACTATTTAAGGTTGCCACTGCTAATCAATATTTTGATGACATCCTTCAGTTTTTGGTGACCGACACCGCACTCAATGACTTTACCACTACTCAGAAGAAGCAGTTGTTTGTTAAGGCTGCTGACTTTCAGCTAATCGCAGGAGAGTTGTATAAATTAGGCGCTGATGATATATTGCGTAGATGTGTCTTGCTGCATGAACAAGCGCAGATAGTGGCTGAGGCACATGGTGGAGTAGTGGGAGGACACTATGGCGGTCGAGCGACTGCAAGGAAGATACTACGTGCAGGGCTTTGGTGGCCCACATTACATAATGGTGCAACAGACTATGTGCGATCTTGCGATGTTTGTCAGTGAACTGGAAAATCATCCAGACGCGATGAGATGTCGATGCTACCTCAAGTGACATTGCAACCATTCTAAAAATGGGTTGTGGATTTTGTAGGACCAATCAATCCACCAGGGAAATGCACCGGTGTGCGGTATATTGTCACGATGACATAATATTTGACCCGATGAGCCGAGGCAGCACCCGTAGTGGATTGATCCATAGTGACGGCCACTCGATTTTTGTTTCATCATATAATCACTCGCTTCGGGCGCCCCAAGATATTGTTGAGTGATCAAGGCAGCCACTTTCTTAATAGCACCATCAGCACATTGACGAAGGAGTTGCAGATACACCATAAGAAGATTACACCCTATCACCCACAGGCGAATGGAATGGTTGAGGCATTTAACAAGGTATTGGAGCATGCGCTGACAAAGGTGTGCAATGCGAACCGTGATGACTGAGATCGGAAAATCCTAGCAGTGTTGTGTGCCTATGCACCACATGTAAAAGGTTGACTAGTCAGACACCTTTTAGGCTGGTATATGGGCAAGACGCGATTATGCCAATGGAGTACATTGTTCCGAGTTTACGAATTGCGGCTGTTACGGGCATGGATGATGTTGCAGCATTAGATGAACGTCTAGCGCAATTGGTACAACTGGAAGAGGATTGATTTATCATTGGCTTTCACCAATGGGTGGAGAAGGATCGCTAGAAGGCATGGCATGATCCCCACATCAAAAGTAAACAGTTTTAGCAAGGAGGCTTGGTGCTATTGTACGACAGCAAGTTTATGAAACATCCAGGAAAATTGCAGATGCATTGGCTGGGACCATATCGCATCAGTAGTATTACTTCAGGAGGAGCGGTTCAGTTGTAGTAGTTGGATGGGGAGATACTCTCCAAGCTGGTAAATGGTCACAGGTTGAAGCCCTATCGATCGAGCTTGGAACAATGTGATGCCTGAGTCGCATTGGGAAAAAAAAAAGTGTGTTGCAGGTTGTTCGGTGGCCGATGATGCACCAACGGAAGCAGGAATGCGCAAGCAGGGAGGCTTGTGCCATAGGTTTTAAGCAATAGGAGATACATGGCAGTAGTGAGACCAAGATCGATGGTGGATTATTGTTGAATTAATGAAGGATTTTGTGATGATTACGGTGGATTTGGGGGGTATGGAGCAGTGTTGTGACTACTGTTGCACTAACATCTTGTGACCACTGCCCATCATCCCTCCACACGATTGCGCCTGACAGATTCGGCCGGGTTACCACATGACGACGGCATGGTTTGCACATGGCATGCCAGGCTGGTACAATCAACAAGATGTGAGGAGATTGCTCACATGTCGGCACGTGATATTTTCGGTGGCAGCATGGTCACCCCCCGCTGGGTCAATCAATGGGTTCACACACGTAGATGAAAAGTAGTGGGGCATCATTCCCACTGTCATGACCCGAGAATGATCCGGCTATAAGTAGTCGAGGCAGCTGGTAGTTTGCTACAATGAATTTGTTCTAAAATAACATGGTTATGCTGTTTGATCAATTTGCGAGTTTAGTTGTAAGGAATTCCAAGGAGATTGTGGAAATGCTTCACTTCGTTTCCCGTGGCAGCACCTCAGGGGCCGTGCAAGCCTGAACAACAAGTGTCCCTGAACACCTTGATACGGCGGGTGCACTCACACCTTGTTATGCCCGAGCCGAGGTCAGTTCAGCATGGTTAAGTAGGAAGTAGTTGTTCGAAGGATTGTGCTCTTCTCGACCCTTGAGATGGTTGGGGTGGTAGCTCCCCACCCACAGTAGGAGCTGTTTGTTGGTGCGAAACAGATGTTCCAGAGCCATTTGCTAATTTTGCACCTTGGTACTGTTCGTCCTCTTTTTTTCACGTTAGTACCATTCATAGAGACTAGAGGATGAGTTTGAGAAGTACATGACAGTAAGTCAAGCGATGACCATTTTGGGTTAAAACTACATGACAATGACTCGATGATCAGTGTAGCAGAGTATGACAAACCACCAGGAAGACCGTGTGATCCAGACAACAATAATAGTTACTGGAGCTCAGTTCAATTCGAATGCACTACCTCCATCAGTTGACGTGGCTCGAGGGTGAGCCATAAGATTGTGTTGGGGGCCTGTTGGCAGGCGGTTCGATAAGGAAATGTCGCAGTACCGCCGATGCTACGACACATAGGATGAGGTCGCAAACAGAGTATTTTGTGTTAAAGTATACCGTAGTTAGCAGGTTTTTGGGTCACTTGGACCATATGTCATGTAATGTTGAGTCAATTGTACCGCGGTAAGCAGGTTTTTGGGTCATTTGGACCAAGTCAGTTAGATATTTGGTCAATTGTCCATAGTGTCGGTTAGGAAGTTGGTTGTAAGTGGACAAATATTGTAATGGAAGAAGCCTATAAATAGATGAGAATTGTAAGTGTTAGACACACATATGTGGAGATGATAGGTAGAGATGAGATGGAGATAGTAGTTGGCGAGCAAGAAGAAGGTGAATGTATACGGAGATCTATGGTTTTGCTTCTGGTATATGGCTGACAGTAATACAATGATGATGTTTTGGTACTATCTTTGTGCAATGTTGCGATATAAGAATGTTGTTATATTTTATTGATGCAATGTCTGCTTACTGTTACTGTGATGATAAATCCTATGATTAAGTAATATGTTATAATTCCATGTCGAATGCTTAAAGTTTCTGGTTAAGTACTGCAATAGAGATAGCCACAACTGTCCTACTCCCTTGGTGGAAACATGGTTCCGTCTGCTCTTCCTAGATGCCTCGAGTGAGACCTCATCTACTCTGCGGGTGTTGCTGGGTGGGCTCAAACCTGCCCGGGCCGGTGCCCAGAGAAACTGCGGTATGTGTTAACAGTGAGGAAAACCCCTGTCGACCGAGGTCATGCTGGTCAATAGGTGTTAAATAATTGTATGGTGGTGGTTGATTTATAAACTCTAAAATGATGGCTGAGTTCTTTTAGTGCATTTTAAATTGGTTTTAAAATCCCTTAGGAAACTCTGCTTTAGAGGTTCAGTTATTAAATGAAGATATGTATGATTAAGGTTTTAATGTTTTAAATTAAGCTTAGTATGAAATCGTATGCGTTGGAAAGGATTCCTATGCCTATACTGTGTAGAGATAAAAATTCATTTTAAGGTAATTGGTATAGCATAATGGTTTATCTATGTTGTAGATTTAAGATTTTAACTTGTGGTTTAAGTTTAAAAGAGGAACGCAGCCCCTATGTGATCTACGCTGAGAATTGGAATTAAATATTTAAATAAATAATTTAGTACAGCCTACGTTTAAATCAAATAAAAGAAGACTTTAAGCTTGGGACTAAATCAAGTGAATCGATCTCCTTTTAGGAGACGATTCAGCTGCAACCATAATTTACTTTAAATTTATTTATGAGGTTCTGTACTATTTCAATTTTAGCTAGGGTTTGAAATCTTTGAGCCACAATTGTTATCTTTTGAATTAGGGAGAATAACCCAGGAGAGCCAATTCCATAGTGTTGATTTATATGTAACGTCGGAATGTATTTCACCTATGTATTTCATCTATGTATATTGTACTCCTATAGAGAGGTTATTATTCCTCTATATGGAAGTGTCGTTACTTTGTATTGACAAGTGTCGCAAGTGTTGTAACTTGCTAATGGGTTATTAGACCACCTTGATGGGGTCGGCCCTGTATGAGTCATGTGGGTAAATGGGTTATTAGACCACCAAATGTGGGGTCGGCCTGGATTAATGTAACCATGGGTTATTAGGCTAAGTTAGACAAGTCGGCCGCACTGGTTTATTGGGCAGGACAGGACAAGTATAAATAAAGATCGGGAGATCTCTATTTGATCATCTCATTTTACTCACTCTTCCATCACTGAAAGTGGCGCACATGTGAGGAGGAGGATCAGTTGCTAGGAGAAGACTATCTCTTGTACTTTGGTTGTATCACTGCTCTTTCTATCTACGAGGAAGTTGCGGGGTTTTTCACCTTCTTGGTTTTCCCCGGTGAAACTCTGTGTCTCTTATGTGCTTGCATTATTGTGTCCATGATTGTTATGTTGTAGATATGCTATAGATATGCTATACATGTTATTCTCTCAGTTAAGATCATAGATCAGATTGAAAATTTTGAAAAGCTAACACATAGGCCCTTGCTCTCATTTAACTACTGCTACTATATTATTATGAAAGAATTGACAGAATTGAATTTATAGGTTTAGCATCCTAAAATAAATTGAAAAGAACATAGGAGTATCTCATACCTGGATAGTGCAACTTGATCCTTCTGTTGATAAAGACCTGGACAACTTCAAACACTAGTTACTGAAAATAATTATGTATTGATTTGGTTGACCTGTAGAAATATTTGAACCAAATTACCTTGGGATTACCATGTTCCTCCCAACCATGACCATTAGACTATTCTTGTTTCTAATTTTTAGTGTTTCTCTAACAAACCCTAATCCAGCTTGAGATCTAGTTTCTGCAAATCAAGTGGATTGGGTTAATCCTAGAAGAGAATGGTTTGGTCACCTGCATAAGTGAAGAAGTTCCTGTTTCAAAGGGAGATGAGGCTAAGACCTTACATAAGAAGATCACAAGCAATCTCGACAGGTATGACTTACAGGTATGTTTCAAAATCTGTTCATGATTAAGTTTATGATATGTTTGTCTTCATATTATTACGGTTAGTACAATCTTGATTAATTTTTTGACTTGTCGTATCACCTTAATAAAATTATGAATGCATGATAAAAGATATTCATTGATTAGGGTTTTTACACTTATGATTGTACTAATGCATTATCGTGTTGTATGAGGTTGATGTTGTCCTCTAACATGAAAGGTACATCAAGAAAGAAAAATCATGTTCTA
Organism: Larix kaempferi; assembly: GCA_027924585.1. NCBI lineage: Eukaryota > Viridiplantae > Streptophyta > Pinopsida > Pinales > Pinaceae > Larix > Larix kaempferi. Next base: position 9,554,123 of record BSBM01000196.1, read on the forward strand.
GTTCAAGAACATATGACCATGGAGACATTAAGACAAAGATTCATCCATTATCATGGATCACATAGAAGATCTATTTACGAGGTATGTATAACTTGGTTCTCTAATGGTTAACTTATGAGATATGCAAGTTACTAGCACAAGTCATTGAAGAACAAGAAGACATCATGTGGGTATGTTAGACATAGCTGGCTAACATCCTAATCCAGGTATGTTTTTCCTATATCATGTTAAAATCCTACCTTGTGTTAGGATATCTTATATAAGTATACTTGGCATGATTGATTATAATTATTCATGAAGTTATAGGTTTGAGTAATCATGGGTTTAGGCATATTATGTTTCTTACTTTAATTGATGATATGACTAACCAAAAGAGTCCTATATAAACCTTGAATACTAATGTTTATTATCTGTGTTTAAAATGATCATTACTATACATGTTTAAGATTATTGTGTTTTTGATAGTATTGAGATTATACTAATAAATGTATGATTAGGTATGAGATCTAGAGAATATCACAATATTGATACTTGTAAGCATGCATAGTGATCGAGGATGGATATCAGTTCAAGGACAGGTAATCCAGGAAGCAAAGATCAAGACAGAGCACACTCCAGTAGTTTCTGCAAGGATGCAGATATTCAGAGGGAGTCAACCACTTCTGACAATCCACATTAGAATGGAGTTGCAGAAAGGAAGCAAAGACTGAGAGGGAGTCAACCCAACAAACAAACAAAGATAAGTATTTGAATTATCATTTCTTGCATATTTGATTGTTTAAATAATATTGTTCAATGATGTATATACTGATGTTCCTAGTATTAGGCTGTGTATTTTGGCATATTAGAATAATTGCATTAATGAACAGGATACTACTAATATGCATGTAATGGGTAAGTGGCTTATGGAACTATACAACATTCCATTGCTACTTATATAGAATGAAACCTCTTTGCTGACATGTTGGGAGTAGAGCAAAATGTTCTGGTAGAGATTGGAAGGCATCTAGAAAGTTACAGGATATGGATGAATGTTGTATTGAATCATTGGCTAAAATAATTGCATGACTATATGACATATTTCTTTATGTGTAAGAATTTGTTCTAAAAACTATGAGATGTTTCTAATCATGCAATTTAACTTGTTTTGTCTAGGAAAGATCGTATACCATCACCTAGGAAAGATCGTATACCATCACCTACAAAAAGGGACTACAACATTTCTTCCAACAACAAAGATATCTATTGAATATATTGAAGATATTGAAGTTCCCAGGATCTAGGATGAAGTAATGGAAGAATGCCATGATCTGTCGATCATGAAGAATGATGTTTGGGATGTAGTCCCAAGACTTGAAGGGAAACCTTTTGTGACTTCCAAATCGATCTACAAGATCAAGCATGCGGCAGATGGCAACATAGAGAAATATAAAGCAAGATTTGTAGCTTGTGGCTTCTCCCAAAAAGAAGGGATTGTTTATGAAGAGACTTTTGCTCCTATGGCCAGATACACTTCCATTAGATCAATACTTGCTCTGGCAGCAGTGATGAAATGGAAGATACACCAGATGGATGTCATGATAGATTTCTTGAATGGTGTAGTCGAGGAGGAAGTGTATGTGGAGCAGCCACTTGGTTTTGAGACACATGACAAGCAATCATATGTGTGTAAGTTGAAGAAAGCCATCTATGGCTTGAAGCAAGCTCCTAGGACTTGGTATGGCAGGATAGATAGCTTTCTATCCAGTTTGGGATTTACTAAGAGTAAAGCAAATTCCAACCTTTACTACAAGGTTGAGGAAGGAAATCCTATGATACTACTTTTGTATGTGGATGACTTGTTTGTAATAGGTGAGGATGGATTGATTGCCAATACCAAGAGGAAGCTTGCTGCCATGTTTGAGATGAAGGACTTGGGGATGACACACTATCTTCTAGGCATGGAGGTGTGGTAGAGTGCAGATGGAATATTCCTTGGACAAGGGAAGTATGCAGTAGAGATACTGAAAAGGTTTGGGATGATGGAATGCAAGGCCATGGCCACACCTATGGCATCAAACATGAAGCTTCTATGTGATGCTTCATCTGATCTGGTTGATGTTACTGTGTATCGTCAGATGATTGGGTCCTTGATGTACTTGGAGAACATGAGACAAGATATTTGCTTTGCGGTGAACACATTGATCCAGTTCCTGATGGATCCTAGAGGTGTTCACCTAGTTGTTGTAGAGCATATTCTGAGGTACCTGAAGGGTACAGTTGATTATGGGCTTAAGTATGATGCGAATCAAAAGTTTAACCTGGAAGGTTATGTTGATTTGGACTGGGCGGGCAATGCTGCAGGTAGGAAGATCACATCTAGGTGCTGCTTCAGTATGGGATCAGGTGGGATCTCTTGGTTTAGTAGGAAGTAGTCCTGCGTAGCACTGAGTATAGCCGAAGCAGAGTATGTTGTAGCTTGTTTGGCTAGTTGTGAGGCAGTTGTGAGGCAGTATAGCCAAAGCAGAGTATAGCCGAAGCAGAGTATGTTGTAGCTTGTTTAGCTAGTTGTGACGCAGTATGGCTCCAAAAGCTACTGTCTGAGTTATTTGATCTCACGTTGGATGCTATTGGTATCTTTTGTGACAACCAGTGTTTTGTGAAGCTGTCTGAGAACTCAGTGTTCCACGACAGGTCAGAACACATTGATATGAAATATCACTATATCAGGGATATGGTGCAGAGAGGAGCAGTAAAGCTCCTATATCTTGCGATGGATAAGCAGGTTGCGGATGTGCTGACGAAACCACTAGCCAGAGTGAAGTTCGAGTACTTCAGAGAGAGGCTTGGTGTTTTTCAGATTGACGACACTTTGAGGAAGAAGTGATGGACACATTTGCAGGATCCATTCCAAGCATGGTGGGAGGAGGATCCTTCCCATGGTTATGGATATAAGCGCTGGATGATGAGCATCAGGACGATGTTCTAGTTTATGCTAGATATGATCAATTGGATCATTTATATGTATGTATGTATGCATCATGTTGGATGTTGGATATGATCAGTTGGATCATTTATATGTATGTATGTATGCATCATGTTGGATGCTGGATATGATCTGTTGGATCATTTATATGTATGTATGTATGCATCATGTTGGATGCTGGATATGATCTGTTGGATCATTTATATGTATGTATGTATGCATCATGTTGGATGTTGGATATGATTAGTTGGATCATGGGTATGTATCTGTAGATGTATCAGGAGGATACATTGTATGATCAGGTAGATCATGTATGTTGACATGTATCAGGAATGATCAGGTGGATCACGTCTTTGTATATGTATCATGTAAATACATTGTATGATCAGGTAGATCATGTATGATGATATGTATCAGGAAGATACTGTGTATGCATCAGATGGATGCATTGTATGATTAAGATGATCATAGATGATGGGCTTCAGGATGTTGCTCCAGATGACATGCATCAGGATGATGCAGTGATGATGATCAAGATGATCATGTGTACATCAGGATGATGTATGGTGAGTATCAGGATGATACTCTGTGGCTGTGGAATAGGTTGTGCACATGAGCATGTAAGTTAACCTGCGAGATCCTATAGGTCGGAGCTGTGTGCTCGTAACAGCCTGGGATGCTATTTCGATGCATTTATCTGAGAGGACATATAATAGGGCCCTGGAAGATCCTATAGGCCAGAGCTGTGTGCCCGTAACAGCCAGGGATGCTCTTTTGAGGTTTTGTCCTATGACATATAATAGTGCCCTGGGAGATCCTATAGGTCAGAGCTATGTGGCCATAATATCCTGGGATGCTCTTGCGAATTTTTTCCATGACCACATATAATAGCGCCCTGAAAAATCCTATAGGTCGGAGCTATGTGCCCATAACAACCTGGGATGCTCTTACGAGGTTTTGTGGTGACCACATATAATTGCGCCCTAGGACATCCTATAGGTTGGAGCTGTGTGCCCGTAAAAACCTAGGATGATCTTGTGAGGTTTTGTGGTGGGGTCACATGTAATCTGTCCCTGGGAGTTCCTATAGGTTGAAGCTGTGTGCCCGTAATAGCCTGGGATGCTCTTGCGAGGTTTTGTGACGCACGTAATAAGTCCTGAGAATTCCACAGTATGGCCAGTGATGATGAAGACCTGCACGTGGTGGGTCTACATCTAGTATGAAAAAGGATTGGCTCTGTAGAACTTCCTATGATGAGTAGATTTAGAGATTGATTGAGATAGCAGCAGCAGTGATGATGATGATCCACAAAAGAAGACTTGTTCTAGCAGATCTGTGTCGAGAAATACCTTCCTAGTTAAGAGGGAGTGTTGATGTATATGTAACTTCGGAATGTATTTCACCTATGTATATTGTACTCCTATAGAGATGTTATTATTCCTCTATATGGAAGTGTCGTCCTTTTGTATTGACAAGTGTCGCAAGTGTTGTAACTCGTCGATGGGTTATTAGACCACCTTGATGGGGTCGACCCTGTATGAGTCATGTGGGTAAATGGGTTATTAGACCACCAAGTGTGGGGTCATCCCGGATTAATGTAACCATGGGTTATTAGGACAAGTTAGACAAGTCAGCCCCACTAGTTTATTGGGCAAGATAGGACAAGTATAAATAGAGATTGGGAGATCTCTATTTGATCATCTCATTTTACTCACTCTTTCATCACTCGAAAAGTGGTGCAGATGTGAGGAGGAGGATCAACTGCTAGGAGAAGACTATTTCTTGTACTTTGGTTGTATCATTGCTCTCTCTATCTGTGAGGAAGTTGCGGGGTTTTTCACCTTCTTGGTTTTTCCTTGTGAAACTCTGTGTCTCTTGTTTGCTTGCATTATTGTGTCCATGATTGTTATGCTATAGATATGCTGTACATGTTATTCTCTCAGTTAAGATCTTATATTAGATTGAAAATTCTAAAAAACTAACACAGAGGCCCTTGCTCTCATTTAACTACTGCTACTAGATTATTATGAAAGAATTGACAGAATTGAATTTCTAGGTTTAGCATCCTAACATAAATTGAAAAGAACATAGGAGTATCTCATACCTGGATAGTGCAACTTGATCCTTCTGTTGGTAAAGACCTACACACCTTCAAACACTGGTTATTGAAAATAATTATGTATAGATTTGGTTGACCTGTAGAAATATTTGAACCGAATTACCTTGCAATTACCATGTTCCTCCCAACCATGACCATTAGACCGTGCATGTTTCTAATTTTTAGGGTTTCTCTGAAAAACCCTAATCCAACTCGAGATCTAGTTTCTGCAAATCAAGTGGACTGGGTTAATCCTAGAAGATAATGGTTTGGTCACCTGCATAAGTGAAGAAGTTCCTATTTAAGAGGGAGATGAGGCTAAGAAATTACATAAGAAGATCACAAGCAATCTCAACAGGTATGACTTATAGGTATGTTTCAAAATCTATTCATGATTAAGTTTACGATATGTTTGTCTTCATATTATTACAGTTAGTACAATCTTGATTAATTTTTTGACTTGTCGTATCACCTTAATAAAATTATGAATGCATGATAGAAGATATTCATTGATTAGGGTTTTGACACTTATGATTGTACTAATGCATTGTGGTGTTGTATGAGGTTGATGTTCTCCGCTAACATGAAAGGTACATCAAGGAAGACAAATCATGTTCTAGTTCAAGAACATATGACCATGGAGACATGAAGACAAAGATTCATCCATTATCATGGATCACATAGAAGATATACTTACAAGGTATGTATAACTTGGTTCTATAATGGTTAACTTATGAGATATGGAAGTTACTAGCACAAGTTATTGAAGAACAAGAAAACATCATGTGGGTATGTTAGACATAGCTAGCTAACATGCTAATCCAGGTATGTTTTTTCTATATCAAGTTAAAATCCTACCTTGTGTTAGGATATCTTATCCAAGCATACTTGGCATGATTGATTATGATTATTCATGAAGTTATAGGTTTGAGTAATCATGGGTTTAGGCATATTATGTTTCTTACTTGAATTGATGATATGACTAACCAGAAGAGTCCTATATAAACCTTGAATACTAATGTTTATTATTTGTGTTTAAAATGATCATTACTATACATGTTTAAGATTATTGTGTTTCTGATAGTATTGAGATTATAATAATAAATGTATGATTATGTATGAGATCTCGAGGATATCACAATAATGATACTTGTAAGCATGCATAGTGATCGAGGATGGATATAAGTTCAAGGGCAGGTAATCCAAGAAGCAAATCTCAAGAGGGAGCACACTCCAGAAGTTTCTGCAAGGATGCAAATATTCAAAAGGAGTCGACCACTTCTCACAATCCACATCACAATGGAGTTGCAGAAAGGAGGCAAAGACTGAGAGGGAGTCAAACCAACAAACAAACAAAGATAAGTATTTGAATTATTATTTCTTGCATATTTGATTGTTTAAATAATATTGTTCAATGATGTATATACTAATCTTCCTAGAATTAGGCTGTGTATTTTGGCATATTAGAATAATTGCATTAATGAACAACATACTACTAATATGCATGTAATGGGTAAGTGGCTTCTGGCACTGTACAACATTCCATTGCTACTTATCTAGAATGAAACCTCTTTGCTGACATGTTGGGAGTAGTGCAAACTCTTAACAATGTTCTGGTAGAGACTGGAAGGCATCTTGAAAGTTACAGGATATGGATGAATGTTGTATTGAAGCATTGTCTAAAATAATTGCATGACTGTATGACATATTTCTTTATGTGTAAGAATTTGTTCTGAAAACTATGAGATGTTTCTAATCATGCAATTTAACTTGTTTTGTAGGAAAGATCGTATACCATCACCTACAAAAGAAGGAATACAACATTTGTTTCAACAACAAAGATATCTATTGAAGATATTGAAGATATTGAAGCTCCCAGGATCTGGGATGAAGTAATGGAAGAATGCCATGATCTGTCGATCATGAAGAATGTTGTTTGGGATGTAGTTCCAAGACCTGAAGGGAAGCCTATTGTGACTTCCAAATGGATCTACAAGATCAAGCATGCTGTAGATGGCAGCATGGAGAAATATAAAGCAAGATTTGTAGCTTGTGGCTTCTCCTAGAAAGAAGGGATTGATTATGAAGAGAGTTTTTCTCCTGTGTCCAAATACAGTTCCATTAGATCAGTACTTGCTCTGGCTGCAGTGATGAAATGGAAGATACAATAAATGGATGTCAAGACAACTTTCTTGAATGGTGTAGTCAAGGAGGAAGTATATGTGGAGTAGCCACTTGGTTTTGAGACACATGACAGGAAGTCATATGTGTGTAAGTTGAAGAAAGCCTTGTATGGCTTGAAGCAAGCTCCTAGGACTTGGTATGGTAGGATAGACAGCTTTCTATCTAGTTTGGGATTTACTAAGAGTAAAGCAGATTCCAACCTTTACTACAAGGTTGAGGAAGGAAATCATGTGATACTACTTTTGTATGTGGATGACCAGTTTGTAACAGGAGAGGATGGATTGATTGCCAATACTAAGAGGAAGCTTGCTGCCAAGTTTGAGATGAAAAACTTGGGGATGATGCACTATTTTCTAGGCATGAAGGTGTGGTAGAGTGCAGATGGGATCTTCCTTGGACAAGGGAAGTATGCAGTAGAGATCCTGAAAAGGTTTGGGATGATGGATTGCAAGGCCATGGCCACACCTATGGCATCGAACATGAAGCTTCTGTGTGATGCTTCATCTGATCTGGTTGATGTCACTGTGATTAATCAGATGATTGGGTCCTTGATGTACATGACGAACACAGGACCAGATATTTGCTTTGGGGTGAACACATTGAGCCAGTTCCTGACAGATCCCAGAGGTGTTCACCTGGTTGCTGTAAAGCATATTCTGAGGTACCTGAAGGGTATAGTTGATTATGGGCTCAAGTATGATGCGAATCAAAAGTTTAACCTATAAGGTTATGTTGATTCGGACTGGGCGGGCAGTGCTGCAAGTAGGAAGAGCACATATGGGTGCTACTTTAGTATGGGATCAGGTGTGATATCTTGGTTCAGCAGGAAGTAGTCTGCGTAGCACTAAGTATAGCTAAAGCAGAGTATGTTGCAGCTTGTTCAGCTAGTTGTGAGGCGGTATGGCTTTGGAAGCTACTGTCTGAGTTATTTGATCTCACATTGGATGCTACTGGTATCTTTTGTGACAACTAGAGTTGTGTGAAGCTGTCTGAGAACTCGGTGTTCCACGACAGGTCGAAGCACATTGAGATCAAATATCACTATATCAGAGATATGGTGCAGAGAGGAGCAGTGAAGCTCATGTATGTTGCGACGGATGGGAAGGTTGCGGATGTGCTGACAAAACCACTAGCCAGAGTGAAGTTCAAGTACTTCAGAGAGAGGCTTGGTGTTCTTCAGATTGACAACACTTTGAGGAAGAAGTGATGGACACATTTGTTGGAGCCATTCCAAGCATGGTGAGAGGAGGATCCTTCCCATGGCCGTGGATATAAGCACTGGATGATGAGCATCAGGACAATGTTCTAGTTTATGTTGGATATGATCAGTTGGAAAATTTATATGTGTGTATGTATGCATCATGTTGGATGTTGGATATGATCAGTTGGATCATTTATATGTATGTATGTATGCATCATGTTGGATGCTAGATATGATCAGTTGGATCATTTATATGTATGTATGTATGCATCATGTTGGATGCTGGATATGATCAGTTGGATCATGTGTATGTCTCTATAGATGTATCAAGAGGATACATTGTATGATCAGGTAGATCATGTATGTTTATATGTATCAAGTATGATCAGGTGGATCATGCATTTGTATATGTATCTGGTGGATACGTTGTATGATTAGGTAGATCATGTATGATGATATGTATTAGGAAGATATTGTGTATGCATCAGATGGATGCATTGTATGATCAGGATGATCATAGATGATGAGCTTCACGATGTTTCTCTAGATGACATGCATCAGGACGATGCAGTGATGATGATCAAGATGATCATGTGTACATTAGGATGATGTATGGTGAGTATCAGGATGATACTCTATGGCCGTGGAACAGGTTGTGAAAATGAGCATGTAAGTTGACCTGGGAGATCTTATAGGTCGTACCTGTCTTCCTGTAATAGCATGGGATGCTCTTTCGAGGCATTGCTCTGAGAGAACATATAATAGTGCCCTAGGAGATCCTATAGGCTGGAGCTGTGTGCCCATAACATCCTGGGATGCTCTTTTGAGGTTTTGTCCTATGGCATATAATAGCACCCTAGGAGATCCTATAGTTCGAAGCTGTGTGCCCATAACAACCTGGGATGCTCTTGCGAGGTTTTTCCATGACCACATATAATAGCGCCTTGGAAAATCCTATACGTCAGAGTGGTGTGCCCGTAACAGCCTGGGATGCTCTTGTGAAGTTTTGTCTCTTGTGAGGTTTTGTGGTGACCACATATAATAGCTCCCTTGGAGAGCCTATAGGTCGGAGCTGTGTGCCCATAACAACTTGGGATTCTCTTACGAGGTGTTGTGGTGGGGTCACATGTAATCTGTCCCTGGGAGATCCTATAGGTCAGAGGTGTGTGCACATAACAGCCTGGGATGCTCTTGCGAGGTTTTGTGACGCACGTAATAAGTATTGATAATTCCACAGTATGGATAGTGATGATGAAGAGCTGCAAGTGGTGGGTCTACATCCAGTATGAAAAAGGACTGGCTCTATAGAACTTCCTATGATGAGTAGATTCAGAGATTGATTGAGATAGCAACATCAGTGACGATGATGACGATTCGATGATGATGATCCAGAGAAGAAGACTTGTTCTAGGAGATCTGTGTCAAGAAATACCTTCCTAGTCAAGAGGGAGTGTTGATGTATATGTAATTTCGGAATGTATTTCACCTATGTATTTCATCTATGTATATTGTACTCCTATAGAGATGTTATTATTCCTCTATACAGAAGTGTTGTCATTTTGTATTGACAAGTGTCGCAAGTGTTGTAACTTGCCAATGGGTTATTAGACCACCTTGGTGGGGTCAACCCTGTATGATTCATGTGGTTAAATGGGTTATTAGACCACCAAGTGTGGGGTCGGTTCGGATTAATGTAACCATGGGTTATTAGGCTAAGTTAGACAAGTCGGCCCCACTGGTTTATTGGGCAGGACAGGACAAGTATAAATAGAGATCGGGAGATCTCTATTTGATCATCTAATTTTACTCACTCTTCCATCACTCAGAAAGTGGTGCACATGTGAGGAGGAGGATCAGTTGCTAGCAGAAGACTATCTCTTCTACTTTGGTTGTATCATTGCTCTTTCTATCTCTGAGGAAGTTGCGGGGTTTTTCACCTTCTTGATTTTCCCTGGTGAAACTTTGTTTCTCTTGTGTGCTTGCATTATTGTGTCCATGATTTTTATGCTATAGATATGCTATACATGTTCTTCTCTCAGTTAAGATCTTAGATCAGATTGAAAATTATGAAAAACTAACGCATAGGCCCTTGCTCTCATTTAACTACTGCTACTAAATTATTATGAAAGAATTGACAGAATTGAATTTCTAGGTTTAGCAGCCTAAAATAAATTGAAAAGAACATGGGATTATCTGATACCTGGATAGTGAAACTTGATCCTTCTATTGGTAAAGACCTGTACACCTTCAAACACTAGTTACTGAAAATAATTATGTATTGATCTGGTGACCTGTAGAAATATTTGAACTGAATTACCTTGGGATTACCATGTTCCTCCCAAACATGACCATTAGACCATTCCTATTTCTAACTGGATCCCCTAGAGCTTGTTCCAACATGCAATAGGAAAAGTAGAGGACCTAGGATAGATTGCTGATCAGATCTTGGGAAAATAGTAAGCTTCTTCAGTTCTGTAGAAAAATTCTCTTCCCTTACCATAAGAGAATGATAGAAGAAAAAGATGATCCCTCTCTAGGGAATTGTCCTTCTTTATGTAGGTGAATTTGTTTGGAATATAGCTGCTGAGTTTAAGTAATAATAATTCAATTTTTTTTAATTTCAATTGAATTATAATATTTGTAAATTATATTTTTACTAATTACTCATTCCTAGTTTATCTAGGACTTTTACTTTGTAACAACTAGATGTAACTTTAAGTTAGATCACAATATTTTCTTTAAATATAATAATAATATAAAGAATATCCTATGTATAATTGTACGCATACTATTTCCACATCAGTCAGATTTCTTCTATAAATAACTAATCTGCTTATTTAATAATTAAACATCATAAGAACTCTTTGATTTAATTAATTTAAATAGTATAATAACTCTTTGATAAATATTTAATTACAAGGTCCCATTTCTTTGGACAAGGTATTTTGGTAAGCTTGGATAGTTTGGCTAGGTTAGGTGACTCTAGGTTCCTCTTGCATGTTGTATTGCCTTGTTTAACATGGTAGCTCCCATAGTTCTTGATGAGAGATAGAAATGGTACATTGAACCAATTTAAATAATTGTGATGAATATTAGTGCTATTCAGAGTCTTCTCAACTCAACACTTTTAAGATCCAGTAACCCCGAGTGCTCTTCATAGCTTTGGCTCAACACTCTCACATGGGTGTTATGCTAGTGCAATTCCAGAGAATTCTGCTCAACACTAATGCTAGAATGTGTTTGTGAAGCACATCTAGAAATACAGTGGCCTCGGATCCAGTATTTATTATCAAGGTTGGAGTGCTCCAGGGCTTATGCCCAACACTCTATGTACATCAGGGCTTATGCCCAATACATAATAAAATCCTCTATGTACATCGGGGCTTATGCCCAGTACATAGGTCATCCATGTGTTCTAGATTCCATGCTCACACATCATAAAATTCAATCATGTATATCATAATTATGCACAGTATGTAACACAAATCATCTCATTATATTAGGGTTTGTACCCAAATCTCACAATAAAACATAAATCAAATACATTGGGGCTTTCTGCCTAGTATATAACAATAGCCTGCATCAGTTGAGGTCCATGCTCCAATATATATATCTATAAAAGAAATGAATCATCTGGATTGGGGCTTACACCCAGTATAACAAAATAAATCAGATGTGTTGGGGCTTATGCCCAATATGTAACATCAAAAATAGTTAGTCAAAATTTGGGATATTACACTTTTCTGGTTTCAAATATTTCTTAAATTTAATTGATTATTAATCTAGACTCAATTTGGTTTATTTCCTAAAACTTGAGAGTAAAGTATGTAACATGTTCTTGGCTTACAAATCCCTTGTTGAAAAACAATCTGGTCATCAACTTCTAAAGTTAAGATATAATAATGGTGGAGAATATGTTAACAAACCGTTCACTAATTTATGCACCAAATAGGAAGTCCAAAAACAACATATTGTTCCATATACACCACAGCAAAATGGTGTATCTGAATGGAAGAACCACACTTTAAAAGAAATGGCTAATTGTATGCTTCAAGCTAAAGGGACTAAGTCTTCAATTTTGGGTTGAAGCCATAAATTTTGCAAATTACATAGTTAATCGCACCCCCACTAAATATTTACAAGATATCACACTGGAAGAAGCATGGAATAAAATTAAACTAGATGTAAGTCACTTCCATGTGTTTGGTAGTGAAGCATGGGCTCATATTCTAAATGAAAAACGCAAAGCATTACGACCTAAAAGTGAAAAGGGCATATTTGTTGGATATTCTGAAAATGTAAAAGGTTATAGACTTCTTCAGCCACATTTTCATGATATAATTATTAGAAGAGATTTTAAATTTTATGAAAATCTCTTGGCCTATGATCCTAACTTGTCGTTTGTGCCATCATTGGCTTGCGAGCCTAATTTAGTGCTTCTTCCTTCTTCTACTCCCAAGTTCCTTGACAACATTGCAATTCCAGTTTCTGATGATGATAGTGAGGATGAAAATCCACCTCCACCAACTCATTTTCCTCCAGTTTCACTAGCACAATCACTTCCTGAATGGGTCTGTTCAACATTTGAAACAACGGGTGATCTTTCTGATTATCCTGGAGATCAACGACAAACACGTTCTTAGTTCCAGCGAGCCTCTTCTCTTTTGTCTCAAGTTTCCAAGAATCATGATCCAAAGACTTGCACAGAATATTCACGGAATCCAAATTGGGATGCAGCTATGGATGAAGAATATCATTCCTTAATGGAAAACAATACTTGGAATCTTGTCCCTCTTCCAAAAGGAAGAAAACTTGTTAGATGTAAATGGGTGTACCGAACTAAGTATGCCTCAGATGGATGTGTTGAAAGGCTTAAGGCAAGGTTAGTTGCCAAAGGGTTTTCCCAAGTTGAAGGAATTGACTACAATGAAACATTTTCCCCTTTCTCCAAAATGAACTCCATTTTCCTTTTTCTTTCCCTTGCAGCCTTATATAATGGGAGGTCCATCAAATGGATTTCAAGTCTACAAATTTACATGGTGATTTGTAGGAGGAAATTTACATGGAACAACCTCCTGGATATGTTCCGAATGACTCTATCCTTGTCTATCGCCTTAAAAAATCCTTATATGGCCTTAAGAAATCCCCATGATCCTGGTATTCCAAAATGTATAACTTTCCCCTTGACACTGGTTTTTCTAGATGTCATTCTGACCCTAATGTCTATACCAAAAAAGTAGGAAACAATCTCATCATCCTTGTTTTTTATGTTGATGATCTTATTCTTACTGGTAGTGACCCTAATTTTTTAACCCATGTGAAATCCATTCTTAAGAATACATTTGAAATGACATACTTAGGACATTTGCATTATTATATTGGCCTCCAAGTATTGCAAACCAACGAAGGAATATTTATTTCTTAGTCTAAGTATGCTTGTGACCTTCTTTGTCGCTTTCACATGGAATATTGTAAACCAACCCCCTCTCCCTTCCAGTCAGGAGTCAAACTTTCTGCCACTTGTACTTCAACCTAAGTTGATCATGCCACCCTGTATCATCAGCTTGTTGGTAGTCTCTTATACTTGACTCATACCCATCTTGGTGTTTCCTTTGCCATTGGTCACGTTTTCCACCATATGAAAACGCCCCATGAAATTCATTGGAAAGAAAAAAAAAGAATACTTCGATATATTTGGGGTACAATTTAGTTTGGTATTCATTACAATTCAGGGGGAACTCCTTTGTTGGTTGGTTTCACTGATTCATATTGGGCCGGTGATCATGATGATTGGAAGTCTACTTTAGGTTATGTTTTCAATATGGGTTCTAGACCTATCACTTGGGATTGTAAGAAACAACAAGCGCTTTCTCTTCAGTAGAATCAGAGTATCGTGCAATAGTTAATGCTAGTCAAGAAGCTTTATGGCTTCTACAGATCCTTTTAGAGTTTGGATTCTAGTAGCAACATCCAACTCCCCTTTTCTGTGAAAATCAAAGTGCCATCAAGCTCTCCAAAGATCCAGTTCAACATCAACTTAGCAAACACATTGAGCTACATATGCACTTCATAAGAAAGCTTGTTTATGATCACCTTCTTGAAGTGCTCTTTTTCTCTACGGATTATGAAGTTGCAGACATCTTCACGAAATCTCTTATAGAAGCGAAGTTTTCTAAACTTCGATCTATGTTAGGTGTTCAGGAACTTATCATTAAGGGGGGATATGCTCTAATGCCTCCTTCATTCTCCTAATACTGTAACTTTTGTAAATCCTTCAATCCTATCCCAAGTTGTTCTTAAGGGGGGATGTTAGGATATTTAGACACTTAGGAGTTAGTTAGGTCAACTTGTTATAATATATCCCTTAGGAAAAGTGTGTTTCTTTAGTATGCATTAGTATGCATTTGTAAATATCTAATCTGATGGTCACGATATGTTCTAAACATAGAGTGATCTGGTGGTTCAACTTTTCTTAGACCATAACTACCTTTGATCTGTGCATTAGCACCCGATTTGTCCATGATATCTATTTAAAGAGCATGGAGGGTCACTTGCTAGTTGATCAATTATGAGAAGCTCATTTGTAACTTTCTTTCTTTTGCATAATAAACTACCTCAAGGAGCTATTTGGATGGGGTCATGGAGTGTTTCCCTTTCGAGGGTTTAAACCACGTGAAAACATCAGTGTGTTAATCTGTGAGCTGTTTGTGTGAGCGTCTTCTCTAGGTGTTCAGTATTTTGGAATTATCCTATGTAGTCAAACACTTATTGGAACGATAATCCAAGTTTTTAATGGATCAGTCTACTCTAAATTATTTGGTAAACAAATTAGTTATATAAGGTCAAATATATAGGTGGCTACTTTTGTTCCAAGAATTATCCTTCGAATTTATAGTCAATCTCAGAAAACATTACCATGACCCCATCATCTACCACACATAGTATCTGGAGAATATTACGAACATATGGACAGCGAGCTACTGGATACAACATTGTTTAGAGTGGAATTTGTTCCATACCATCTTGACGATATTGCATTGTTTCTCACCATAAGAAAGGACCCAGATAACTATTATGCAATGTTGGGGCTTTTAACTATCTTTCTAGGACAACTAATTAGCATTCACATTAATTATCAATCTAGGAATGTAATTTTTTTTCAATTTTATGTGCAAAATCTATGCATGATACAATTTCCTCAGTAATTTTTAACATATGATGTTCGTGCAGTATGAAATCAAGAATTTAATCAATCTACTCTTCTTTGCAAGAAACACATTCATAAAATCAACACCAAAATAAATTGCAATAGTACTTGAAAAGGGCAATCAATCATAACTCACACAACTCTACAAGGAAAAGAATCACAGAGGAAACTTCTACTATGAAATAAATCACACCACTCTTGCTCATGAATGAAATCACACAACTCACTTATTGTAAAGGAAATCACACAACTCACTACTTGTAAAGGAAATCTCACAACTCAATTCTTGTAAAGGAAATCACAGAATCACTACTTGATCAATATGTGTAAAAACTAGTAACAATACTTCCAATTAACCACTACTTCATAATGATTTTTAAGAGAATGCACCTGCTATAATATAAAAATAAGGAAACTAGATAATACAGGGAAATCCAACCACACAATGGAACTGAGATTATGATCTATGCAAGTAACAACAAATAACAATCACTCTATAATAACGGCTATCAATTAACAATGAGAATAAAAAACACTAAGTAACAACTACCAAAAATGACAAGCAAACTGCCAAATAATTTACGTGAATTAAGAACAAACTATGATAAATTTATCTATGGAATAAATGGTAGCTCCTTATTAGCAAAGGGGGCCCTTCCTTCTCTAACCAGGGTTGTATAAAAACTCACACTAAAGCCCTCATGTGATCTACAAGAACTTAATTATTATTATAGAAAATAGAGTTATACAATAAGTCACAACAACACTCTATTACACGTCATGTTTTTCATCATGATGATGATGGATAATGTGCTTTTTCCTTTTCCATAATCCCTAAAGAATATGCAGAAGCCTGCTTAGAAGATGAAACTCATGGGAAATTTCCCTTAAAATATTTATTTTGAGAGGGTGTCACTGGTTTCTCTCTGACAACTTGCGATAATCTATGTTGTCATAGGTTTCATCACCATAGAATGCGAGACTGTATCATGTTGCTCTTATGTAGGGTGAAACACTGTCTTTATAAAGAGAAACCGAGAATATATAAGTATCTTATAGAACGAGGCCCTCATGGATGGTGATCCCTTCCTATTTGGGTCTATCTCATCAAAATTCATAAGTCTTTGGGATCCTTTCCTATCCTTCTCCCCTTATTCTCTCATGTCCCAACTATCCATTTGAGCTTATAAATACAATCCCAATCTCATGGAGTAGTCATGTTGAATCTTTGATTTGATAGACAAATGCTAGACAAATTATGATAGTTCCATAGTGTTGTGGCCATTCCTTGATAGTCATTCTTTTGGATCAAGGAAATCAAGTGAAGTTAAAGGAACCTTTGGGAGGAATCCTACAACGCCAAGGCTATTGGTTGTATCTCTCTCTATATATTATTTATTAATACAGTAAATGCATTCCTTTCTCATAATAACTTGTTCATGTTTTTTGTTGCACTCTTCCTTGGCTGTATGCATAAGTTCTATGCAATTGCACTTGTGTATTTTATTCTCTTATATTGAGCAGGTGTTCTACGAATATCACATTGGAGTGGAAGATAGAAGACTCAAGCAAGGAAAGCCTTCAAGTTACAGGTTAGACTCCTGTCCAATTACATTTATGTTTTAAGAGCTTGGGAAAAGAGTTGTGTTTCTATCTGTTTTGTTCTATTTTAAACTATCTAAACTAGGGAGGTCAGTAACTTTTCACACTTACAAACTTATCCATCAACACACTTTGTCTAAGCTCTAACTTATCCTTCTCATGCCATGAGCCTAGTAAGGCCCAGTTTCTTTATACACCCTTAGAGTAACAACCTTCTCGAGGTGGAATAATTGAATTCCTTAAGAATCATAGATTCTCAAGGCCATTCTCACAAATTGTAGCATAGTATATGTTACATGATTATCCTATTACAACTAGTATATAATCTAATACATTACATTATACAATCTCAACCATAAATGGTTACAACATTGATGCTACTAAATCTCTAGATGATGAGGTGTTTCCATGTTGGCATTTCTCTATCCTACACTTGAGAATTGGTCAAATACCAAATGCTCAAGTGTCACGAAATAGTGACAACTCCATAACTTGGGAAGAAACAACGCGGAAAGTAACATCATGTCAAAAGGTAGTATGTCCCTTGATCTTGTAGGATAGTAACAACACATGTTTCTTCGAGCAAACAATCACCTTGCTCGTCTTTCTTGTACATACCTTAAGTAATTTAATCAGTAACCCAAACATGATAAAAATTCCACTATAACAACTTATATTATAACTCAAAACAATGCAATACTTAAAGAGGCTATACCTTGGGTTAAGACACGAAGCTATAGGAAAGACAACATAAAAGGGCATAAAAGATAACTCAATATGGCTTTTGATCAAGGTAAATGAGTGGAAGAAAGAGGTCAAATCATGAACCCAGCATGTCCCCCCAACTTGCTTTGATGCATGTCCTCATGCATCTCCTTTGATATATAGGTTGGCCCATGAGTGGGATTCTTGTAGAGAAATGAGGCGATATGATTCTTTTGTATCTTCTATGGATGCCCTAGATCATGCTGATATCATCACTTCATATCCCCACTATTGTTTTGTTGATAACAAATCATACATGGGCCTATATTTTTCTATGGGAATCCATATGAGAGGAAAATGGAACCTCATACCAATACAATCAGGTACCCTCTACTCAACATTGATTCTATATACCTATTCATTCATCCCATGGCTCTCGTAAAGTTTGGGTACCCAAAGGGTTCCTTGTTCTAACTTCCACTGAAGATAACTCACATCTTCTCCTACTAATCTATAAGGATTATGATGCAATGTCATTAATACAATTCACACATTGAGAAAGGACTTGGGATTGAATATGAACAACCAATATAGACACATCAGTGGACCTAAATATTGGAGTTTGGGCCCTGATAAATTTAGCCACATTAGTAGGTTCAACCCTAATATTCAATTCATAGGTGTCATTATTCTCCTCCAAAATATCTTGGGCTTGCTTCCACCTGATTTGATTCATCATGTATGATACACAAGCCCATAAATACAGAACCCTAATGTAAGGCATGGAGTTAAACTCTCGTTCAAAGGGTAAAACTAAAATATGCAAATAAAAATCACACAAAGAATGTTGTGTAAGCACATCTACCTGGAAAAAGATCCCTCAAAACTCATTTGCATGAATAAACGAATAAGTCTTACCTTCAACAAAGGTTTTCATTTGAAAAAGGAGGAATTCTTCTTTTAGGAATAGGAATATGCATGGGATGGTGCTTTACATCCCAAAAGTTCATGAACAAGTGTCTTTATCCCATTCTTCTCTTCCTCTTGCTTCTTGATATTCTCTTATGCAGCATTCAAATTCCTCTTATCTGACTTCCAATTTTCGTCTTCCATCTTGTAGAGGGAAAAATATTATGCTTTTCTTCTCTCCATGGTTTGTATGGTTTTCTAATGTTTCACAAGAGATACCACCCCCTCTTGAAAGGGTTCTTCCAATTCCTTCCACCTATCAAGCTAAGCTTGCAGTAATGTAGGAGAAGGAAATTCAAAGGTGAATATCCCAATTTGTTTTGTTTCAATTTTTGTTTTTGTAAACATTGTATACTGCTCCTTTTTCACAAGCTTGTATCCTGCATCCTTCAAGACATCCTTCCAATATGAGTGTAGTTATACCTTTACTTTCTGAACCACCTTTCATTTTTTATTTGGGGTAGATTTCCCCTCAAATATTTGAGTTGCTTCAACCAGGGTATCTAACACTGAAGCGTTAGATATATCTTTGATATTCTTCTTCAATTCCTTGATTCTTTGCCTTAATTTTTTATTAGTTCTGCTTAACCTCACAACTTATTTGGCTAAAGAATGAGGTTTAGTCTTCTTCCCCTTTACACTTGGTTCTTCATTTTCCATTTTAGCCTTAACGAATATAGGTGTAACAACTTCTACACAGGTTGAATGTTTACCAGTTAATCCCTGTTCAAGGACTCCCCCTTCTCTTTTTGTGTCCATGCCTGGTTCTTGTGGAGTAGGCATAGGATCTTCTATAGTTGTATTTCGTTGATTAGCTAGTGTCAGATCCACTATCTTATGTGTAGCAACACCCTCCTCTTCCCTTACACCAATACATGTTTCTTCTGTAATAGGTATTATGTCTTGCTTATTGGTTCCTGGAGGAGTAGCCGCAACGATTTATTCGTCATTGATCATTTTTTCATCAAATGGATCTATTGTTTGACTCATTTCTCCTGAATGGAGGTCACAACATAAGGGGTTTTCTTCTTCAAGCTTACTTGTAATAGCTTCCTCCTCCTCATTATCCCTTATGACAGGTTCCCATGGAGTAGTTAGGGGAGGGATGATCTATGGTTCTATATTTTATGACTCAAGTCCCATTGAACTCATTCTCCTTCTAGGTAAGAAGGCCAAATTTGTTTTGGCTAGCCTCTTTCTTTTTTTCAGCACGGCAGGTGTTGTAGGTTGTTCCGCCTTGATTATGTATGGTTTCCAGTCTTCTTTTGGGGGTATTTTTTCGATAATCTCAATATCACTATCTGCAAATGTCGACATTGGGTGATATTCTACTTATTCATTCTCAACCTCCTTAGGATCGTCATTCTGATCAAACCCCCCAGTTCACTTATTTCCCCTATTTCCATGCCGCCCTGCATTTCCACCTATTGAATATCCCCCAACTATTATTCATCACCTAGTGTCTCCTTAACCATCTCAACATTCTCCACTTCAACCTGTTCCTCATTACCCTATTGTTCCTCTTCTTAAATTCTTAAATTTGCAACCATAAAATGTTTGGTGATTTTTCTTTGTAAAAACATTCAAATTTCTAAGGATTTATATAGTTTTTGGACAATTTTGGTTATTTTTAGAGTTAAAAAAAACTATCCCGTGGCATTTGGGTGAATCATTATAGAAAAAATGGAAATTGGCAAATCTATTTTTAGAAAAACAATTAAAAATATCCCATGGGCTAAATCCCCCCCTAAAGTTTTCCTTGGATATCACTGATTTAAAATCAGTTATTTTCCAGTTTTTTTGTGATGATGACGCAGATCGCAAAGCGAATATATTTTTGGAGGATGCCCAAATTTTTGTTATGTGTGGGTAGGTGGATGCAGAATGACTACTCAAGTTCCAAAACCAAATTAACTCTCTATTTACTTCACTTTCTCCATATGGATATTTGTAAAGAGTTCTGGGATACTCTGATTTAGTCATTCCTTCATATCTTAAGCATATTTTTATGATTATATATGGTTCTTGAACATTGTCCTTATTTTCATCTTATCCTTGAGAGAAACAAATTTTAAACCTTTTGTTATCTGAGATGGTTGATGTTAAGAAGGAATTTAATGTAATCAAATCCATATTATATCACCATATTCTAGTAATAATGAATGAATTGAACTTATATCTTCTACTTTAAAGTCATGATTATTATTTGTCAGACAAAAATTATGATGGATAGACCATTGGGTTCTTGTATTTGTACAATGTAACCTTTAGTAGAGTTCTCTGGTTATGAACACTGCCTACTGGAAACATTTCAATGGATATATATATGGTTCTTATATTCGTGATGAGGTCTATTGTTCTTGCATATTTCATCTTGGTTGTGAAGACTATCAACTTGGATCATGGTTCGATGGATAGGCCATTCAAGTCTTGTATTTGCAATGTAATCTTTAGTAGGGTTCTTTGAAGTCTATATGTTGGAAACATTGCAATGTATAGATCTGAGGTTCTTGTATTTGTGATGCTAGTCTAATGTAGAGTTCTTCCAACTATCAATTCAGTTACAGGTTGTGATGACTGTCTTCTTTCCACAATATTTTGTATTGGCCATCAGAGGTTTCTATACACTATTGTGGTGTTCTACAAGAGTTTATTGTACAACTTGGTTTGGTTGAAATTTCATGATTCAATGCGAATCAGTTGTTATCTTCATCAAATCAATGACGTGAAGTGTGTTCTTATTTGCATTTTATTGGGCATTATGAAAGTTATAATCAAGGGGGATGTTAGTGTGATTCCACCTTCCTCCATTTGTATTATTTCTCCTATTCATCATTAACGGGGGGTGTTAGAATACGTAATGATGACTTGTGTGGTATTGTTGGTAAAATATCCTTAAAATTCATAAATAACTAATATTATAAAGTAGAGTTATCCCATTTGCATCATGTAATTAAACCTCTTATAACCATTCATTATATAAAGAGGTGGAAAATCATTTATCCCACATGTATTATGAGATGTAAATATTCCATGCCTCTTGGTATATAATAGACGTGAAAGAGACCCTTTTTGATATGTTGTGATATATTGTGAAATCACACATCTCATGTTGTGTATGTCATTTGTACACACATGATTGCTACACGATGTGAAGATGGAGACTGATGTATATGAGGAGATATCTTATATTGTAAGGTGGATATTTCTGCATAATAATGAACACCAAGCCTTACATAGATCCCCATTTAGGGTTTTACCGTGTATATATGGTGTATTGTTCTCTTTCCTCTTGTTCTTACATGATTATTGTTGTTTGCGTGGATAGAGGGATAGACTAGTAGATATTTTCTATTGATTTACATGTTAGTATAAATGTATTGTTGCATGTTATGCTTATTCTCAATATTCTCACAATATCGGGAGTGACACCTCTCTTCAATTGTTAGGCACTTAGGGTTTCCAACCCAAACTTGTCGATTTCCAGTACTTATTAAAGTCCCTCTAGGAATAAGGTTTTGTAAACTTCAATACTATTTATGATGATGATGTTTTCCATGCTAGACTTTATAAGTTCATTATCTTCAATGAATTTTAATGATGATGCCACCTTCCCAAACCAAAATCTATTAAAATGTCACTTTTTTTCTTTTTATACAAACCAGTTCGATCTTTGTTCAATTCTACTACATCCTCATAGGTCTTTAGTGTCCATCCTAATACAAATTTATCTTTTACTAAATGCAATGATTCCAATATTAGAAAGAAAAATTCAACACTGATAAAGAATCACATTAAATAAAGGCCAGACAGAATAAATTTACAATATTGAGAAATTTGTTTATCATAGATATGCTCCAACAAAACTAAAATCTTAAATTCTGATAGCTAGAACCTAACTGGTCGTACTACTGTACTTACATGAGTCCCAGGATTTACAAAGGTTGATTTTGTAATGATTTGTTGTATTCGAAGAAGCCATTCTCTTCATATTTGATCATTGCGCACTTAGAGAATTGGTTAAATGGATCCAAGGAACAGGCATCAAGAAGTTGACCATTTGTTCAGAGGTAGACACAAATACATATTTAAAACTATTTTTTCCTTTATGCTAATAATAATAACAAAGGAAATCAAAGATGGATGGAGGTACATACTATGAAGAGATATGCACCTTTAATTTTTACTTTCACAAGGAGATAGCCTCCCTTCCTTGTTTTGTATTTCATTGGCATTCAATACAAAGTGGTTTCCTTAAATAACACTTCAAATGTTTCTCCAATAATTTTAGTACACAACCAAAATAAATAACTTCCTTAACAAGAATCCTCTTACTATACACTATTAAAAAACTATCAACATAAAATACAAAGGGACAACTTTCTTAACAACGATTTCTTCTACAAATGTTGCTTCACAAGACACCCGAAATTCACTTTCGAGGTTGTTCACTAATGTTGCACAACATCTTTTCTACTATTCAAGCCACTAATTTTACTGGAAAAAATATGTTTTGCATGCATCGGATTTAAAATTTCTTTCAATAAGGCATATAAGGATGTTGCTCAGGCCTGAAGGTTCAAATGAGAACTCTACCAAGTCACACTTTGTAACATTTAATATTAAATCTTCAAAATTTGGAGAATGCACTCCAAATGAAAATCACCATGCTTACCTAATCTAGGCGATATGAACCCATGATAACTACCTTTCAGGAGATAGATGTTACAAATATTATTGAATGTTTTTTTGGACTATGCAATACATTCAAATTATAGAATAGAACTTGTTGCAAAGATAACAGAAAAAGATATACATGTTATACACATTGATATGCAAGCTTTGAAATAATGAGAGGATTTCATTTTGTTTTCATCTTAGTTTTATCCAAGCCTTCAAGAAAATAACTATCTTTTTTCAACATCTTGTCCTACTCATGTGTATCATAATTGATGTCATGGAAATACCATCAATATTCCAACCAGCCAATTGGTTTCTTGTCCCATAGAAGAGCACCTCAATCCATACGACTTGACCAATTAGTCCCACAATAGTTACCATAATGAGGAAACAACTGTGAAAGAAATGCTCTAGGGACTTTATGCTAAGGTAGCTTCGCCACGTAATGTGTGAATAAAGGCATGGAAAATTATGAATCTATTGCATCAATATGTTTTGATTCCACCATTCTAGTTTGTTCACTAGATTTAGTGTTCCATGGAAGACTCATCTCGTGGATGTGTTCCCAAATCCAAATAATTTCTTTATATAAGGCTTGTTGTTCTTTGCTCCTCCATGATTTATATTGCTCTCTAGTCTAGGGATGGTGACAGTGACTTTTTTCGATTTTATGTATATGCCAGAAATGTTCCCAAACTCCAAACCTTCTTTGTTGAAGCTTGTTTTTTTTTTATTTTACCCAATTAATGTTGTTATTTTTCTCCATGGCCTTGATTGACTATGTGTTTCCAATATTTCTATGGGTTACTTGCTTTGGGATGCTAGTTGTTTAATTTTGATGTATAGGAAAAAAATGTTCCCAAATGCTATGAGTTTCTTTCTTGGAAATGTTGGTTGTTTCATTTTGATATATCTACCAAATTGAATTCCCAAATGCTTTGTGTTTCTTTCTTGGAGATGATGGTTATTTCATTTTGATGTGTGAGCTAGAAACACTCCCAGATGCTATTTTGTTTGTAAAATATAAGTCATATATATACAAAAATATATACATAAGAAGTAATGGAATTCCATGTACAAAGGATCCTAAATAGAGGCATGTACAAAGAGACTTAAAGAATGGTATATATAAGGGTATATACAAATAATATTATAGTATCCTCCTTAGATAAACTAAAATAATTATATAAAATCAGAATAGGAGGTGAAAGGTAAATGTTTTGCATCCTTAATCAACAATGATCCTTTTGCAAGTAGCTACATATGAACTTCATCTCTCCATAGTTTGCAAAAAGTGGTCACAAAACTTACCTTGTTTTCAAGGTCATATCTACAATGGAGTTTCTAAAGAACAAGCACTGCAGGAACTCTCACATAGTGCTAGATACCGAGAAGAGAGTCCTAAATCATTGATCTAGCATTATCCAATCAAATATTCCCTCCAATGAATATGCCCCTGAAAAACATTTTCCAGCATAAACTACACTTGACCCCAATAACTCCTCGCAAAGCTACATTCCCAGATAATATGTTTCACAGTTTCTAACTTTGGACAAGAAGGGTAGAGACTATCAAACATCCCATTCTTAGCCAAGTAGGATTTTGAAGATAGGCCTTGATAAATCACCAACCACACGTACACACGAAGCTTGTAGGTATCCTGAAAGATCGAAAACTATGCAACCTTTGAATCCAACGACTCTCCTTATTGTACAAACCCATCTAGAATTAAGAATTGGACCTAAGGCATGTCTCTTATGCAAAATGGAATAAAATCTATGAGAATATACTTAGTTGGGGGCTCCAACATACCAATCCCAATCATGCTAGAAGGGCCTTGGCATGTCAATATTCATCTCGAATAGCTACTCATGAGGAATAAATCCAATAATATCCTTCAACGTAGATCAATTTCTCAGTGACAAGGAAAAATATTGATCCAATGAACGCCAATCCTTCTAAGATCGAGAAGGAAAATCCCATAATCCTTCCGAAGGAAGATTTTATTCTTAGTAAGCCTCCTCACGTGAAGTGAAAAAAATTAGAAATGAAAGTGCCTTCCATCTACCAATTCCAAATTGGCCTATTGGCCAAATCCCTCCCCGATCTTCTCCCTTCCATCTTCCAATGAAGCAAGCCTGCCACTTGATTCCACACGGACCAAATACTCTTGAAGATAAAGGACCCTAGAATATGAAATTTGTGAGGCACTGAAATGATATCACATAAACTTAAATGACCTATGACTTTATCAACATGACAAGCCATAAGTAATCCGTGCCGCATCAGAACCCACCAAGGAGAGGATCCCTCTAAACATCAAACCACTCGCTTTGCAACCAAGATGATACCCTAAGTTTCGGTCAATTAGGCCAAGGCCTCCCTCATCTTTGGGTAAATTACAAACATTCCAAGGCACTATAGGGAGCCCCCAAGCCCCACCATAATTTTCCTAAAAATATGAATGCAAAATATGTTCTAGACAATATGTGGGCCCTTCTAGAGAGCCAACAAGACACATAATAGATATGGGAGGCCTGGAGAATACTTTGGCCAATGTAAGTTTACCTGCAAATGGAAGATCCTTGCACTCCCAAAAGAATAATTTACGTTGCAACCTCTCAAGGCACAAATCCCACATTGCAATGGGGAAATGTCCCTTCTAAGGAGCTATGATTCCACAAGAGGGAAAGTAAAAAGGGGATTTAAAGGGAGAGAGGACCCTAGTGACATATAATTTAAATCATTAACCTTAATATTCATTTTATCCTAAATTTATTAATCCCTCTTAATTAAATTACATTAGCCATAATATTGAGTTAATGATCCTAAAGGTTTTTCCTATAAGACTATTTTACTTTTGATCCCAATACATACTTCTTTTTACCATGATTATTTTTTACTCTTATTTGTCTTTCACATTTGTACAAAGAAATGATTTGACTCTTATTTGTCTCATTGCACATTTCTTTCTTTCTTTACAATGATTCCTTTTAACTATTTGTCTCATTACATCTCTTTCTCTATTCATCTCATAAAACATATAATTAATAAAATACATAAAAAAAATTAATAAGGTGACAAGTATATATAATGTTAATAAATATCTCCAAAATATATCAAGATTACAAATATTCCAATATTAATAAAATATTAATAAATTGATAATGTTAATTAATTAGTATATAATAATTATTGTTTAAATAACAAATAATTATTTAATATATTATTAATTATTTAATAATATTATTCTATTAATATTTGTAATTAAATAAACATTAATTAACTAATTAGTTAATATTATTATTAACTAAATAACTATAACATGAATTAAATTATTTTATAATTACTATGTTTAATTAATTATTATAAAATAATAATATTGTTTAATTAAACAATGTTATTAATCAAACAATTAAATTATGTATTTCATTCAAATTATTAAATAATATTTTTCTATTAATATTTAGGAGATATGTGTACACCCATTAGCAACAATAACATTAATAATATTAATGTGTCGAAATATGTTCATAGACGTAAATGGGACATATACTTTTCATGTACAGCCACCACCGCAGTTCAGCCAATGAAGCATATAAACTAAAAACTAAAAGTTTGTTTCTTATACACTTTTATGCAACTATACATTTCCAATGGAGTAAGGAAACAATGCAAGGATGGCTCACATTTGCTTTCTGATATTATTTTTGGATGCGAGCGAAAGAAGGGCAGATGCGCTTAAGAATGACGGTTGGGAACTAGAGACGCACTCAGTAAAAAATATCGACATCAATCGGACAAATCATTAACATTGAAGTTTTATCAACTCGCTAACGTGGAAACGCATTTATCGCACATTTGGTTGTCCTTCGCTCTGTCACCTTCGTCACGTAAATAGCCAGCCTTTGCTACTTGCATCTGGATTCTCTGCTACGATCACGACGCCCACGTTATTTGATTTCTTTTACAAAATTCCTTTCAGGCTTAGTCTACCTGCGTCTACATAAATTTTCATCTTGTTATTATTCTGAGAGGCAAGCACAATTAAGAACTGGTCGCAAAGATACAACCGTGTAAGCTGCTGGTTTAGTCTTTGTTGGATCGATCAGGTCATAGATCATGGGTACATCTCCTACCCATGCGAAGGGTCTTCATCGCGGGGCTTGGACTGCAAGCGAGGACAAGATTTTGAGGGAATACATTAAAAATCATGGAGACGGTGGATGGAGATCTCTGCCCAAGAGAGCAGGTGAGCTTTTTGACCTATTTTCAAGCCGTAGAATGACTATGGCTAATTCATATTTGTAGATACATTTGTACAAAACTATAACTTTTTCGGTTTATGAGGCGCAGTAGGAAGCATCTCTTTTCCCAATTAAAAAATCTTTTAATGAGAAGCATCGATCTAAACTGATCTCACCCGATGGATATATTTGTTTTTGCAGGTCTCATCCGAGGTGGAAAAAGTTGTAGATTACGTTGGTTGAACTATCTTCGTCCAGATATTAAGCGCGGAAATATATCCCCCGAAGAAGACGATCTCATCATTAGATTACATCGTCTTCTTGGTAATCGGTATGCGATTCAACAACCTTTTACAATCTGACGACGCAATGTTCATGAGATGCAAAGCATTCAATTAGAAAACTCGTACAATGATTTCATAGTCTTCTCTTCAAATTCAAATTTATAGGGTGATATATACAGATGGACCATTAATATCACAAAATAATGTGCAGATGGGCGTTGATAGCAGGGCGACTTCCTGGTCGAACTGACAATGAAATAAAGAATTACTGGAATACCCACCTGAGCAAGAGGGCCCAAGTGGGTGAACTCCAGCCCAAATTTCGGAAACCCTTGAAGATAAGGGACGCTCCTGCTTCTAATTATTATGATGAGGAAGGAGTTGTACATAAAGATATTTCTACATCTCAAAATACACCCGTAAAACCAACAGCGGTGAGATACTGTGGAAAGGCAGTAGCAAATCATGTAGACATTCTTGATAGTTATAACTATGGTCATGTACATGATACCCATGATGGTATGAATCAAGAAAGCTTGAAAGCAACAGATGATGATGCTGTAGAAATAGATACTTCCAAATCATGGTGCCAATTATTGTTGGAGGATTGTATGGCAGATTATCAGGACGATCCATTGCAACCAAACAGAATGATAAGCACCAGCTGTGGAACAAATGATCATCACCAGTATCCGTCCCCTTCCCTAAGTGGAAGTGTAATATTGCAGGAAAATAAGTCTTCTTCTTCTTGTAATTTCTTTGACAAGGAATTCCCACAATCCAAGGATTTTAACTCCTCATATTTTGATAGGTTCTTAGATTTGGACGAGCTGTCCGTCCTTCCATAGATTAGAGCAGGTAATGGCTAGATTAGGTAGTGCCATGAGATGAGAATCTGGTTTATTAAAAGAAATAATGGGCGTAGGGATGCTGCATTTGGTAAAAACTGGGCGAGCCGTCCGTCCTTCCATAGACTAAAGCAAGTCATAGCCGAATTAGGTAGTGCGATTAGATTAGAATTTGGTTTATTTAATGGCCATACGGATGCTGTATCTGGAGCTGGACAATTAATATATATATTATTTTATGCATGCCAAGATATATTTGATTACAAGAGAGTCACAAAGGAAGTCTTGAATGGTCAATGTTTTTTTTAAAACATAATTGCTGAAATCCAAAGAACTCGAAATTTCCAAGATTATATGAAAATGTATAAAATTATAAAAGTTATAATTATTCATACAACGGATTCAAAGAATATTTTGATAAAGCATCGAACACGGACCTAAATTTATACGGCGTTTTTCATTTACCATATTGACAAAGGCCATGTGTTTTAGTGACGTGTGGAGGCTGTTATGATGGTATGAAGAAACATTCAAACAAAAGCGTGTTGAAATTTGATAGTTACAGCCATTATTTGTCAACTTTTTTTTTTAACATACAGATTAAAATTGTCACTTTCATAAAATTAAATATCATTAATAAAATGTAAATTTTAATTTTACTTGTGAGTGTATTTTTATTTTTAAATCTCATTAATATTTATATCTCAAGTTTTTATATATCAATAGGTGTTTAGATATTATCTGAGATTTTGAACTTTTTTGAAAGTGTTGAGCGGTCATTTTATTTGTATATTATTTTTACGCTAATAAATATTATATGAGATTTTGGACTTCCTTGAATGGATCAACAAGATTAACCTGAATGTAACAAGTGTAAAGTGAGGATTCATTTCATGCTCAAATACATCTTGATTAAGATTTAAGTAAGCTTGAGTTAAGCTGCGGTTAAGACAACAGGTATGTTTATTAAATAGTATTTATTTTTATGTTTATATTAATTAGTTTAATGTTTATCTTAATTTAATATTTATATTAATTATTTTAATGTTTAACCTTTGTTTAACAACCAACCTTCTCCACAAAACGAAGTGGTTGGGTCCACTTTATTTGTGGTTGTGCTAGTTATATTTTTATTTCCAATATGGAAGTTTTGTGATGGTCTCATTGTCTCTAGTTGTTAGGGAAACTTGACTTAAGTAAACTTGATTTGGTCATGGTTTTTTGGGCCCATAATATTTGGTGGCCCATGATAATAACCCATTGTATTGCTTGTGAAGAAGCCTACTTAAAGGTTTCCAAAATAAACTTTATTTGTCACTACTCGTGTGTTTGGTTTAATCATTATGTTTATTATATTTTTGTAACATTTTATTTTTATATTATATGAGGCAATATATGAGAATTCAATCTTTCATATAGTTATTATAAATGTTATTTCAAAAAAGAAATAAACTATTATTATGATAGTGTAAAATTAAGATTTAAATGTCAAATGAAAAGCAATGTTAAAATTAAAAAATTGGGCTAAATTCAATGTTTCATATAATTATTATAAATGTTATTTCAAAAAAGAAATCAACTATTATTATGAGAGCATAGAAATAAGATTTAAATGTTAAAATAGCATAATATGGAATACACACCATGTATACCAAATGTAACATGGAGCACAATTCATTTACGTAAGAAAAATGAGTTACACATTAATTTCTTAAATAGTTGGAGAACCATTTCAATTACCCTAAGGCATTGATGTATCTAATTCACATGTTATTATCAACAATGACTACACGACCTCTATATATACCTATTCACTCATAGCATATGTGGGCCCTTGATTACTTGGCCCTTTTGATAGTATTGAATATGCATTTACTTCATTACATATACATTTAACCCCATATGCACCCTTGGAGTCATGTCATATATATTTAACCTCATATATGCCCTAGGGTCATAGCATCCAAAATGTTAAAATAAGAACGAAATCTTGGAAAAATCCTAATAGGATGTAGATGAAATAACTTGTCATATTTATAATACTTGATGAAAAACACTTTGTCATAAATGTCATGCATATGCCCACATTAGATCTCAAAGATCTCAATTTCAAAAAAATTGTAAGAGTATAGACCTTCTTATTAACTTATCAAATATTTAAAAAAGCTTCTCTACAATCTTTTTGTGCATAGAATAGCATGGTAAAACAAAATAGTAAATTATTTATCATATATTTCTCAAGGCTTGATAGATTAAATTTGGTCTAAGTGAAATGTCACAGTTATCATCATCATCAAAAGTAACAATAAAATCTAAATACAAAATAATAATAAAAAGAGTACACCACCATAATCCAGACGCTATAGAGATAGGAGCATACCCTATTCGGACCCATATTTTTTCTCAGTAGTCTTCGCAAATTTGTGTAAAGTAATGCATAGAGTTTCTATAACAAATCTATTGATTAACTTATACTTGGAATAGAAACTCACAAACACACAAATCATAAAGATGTGTATTTTCAGTACATTCATTGTCATTATGATGGTTGGTTTCCATTCCCATCCATCTCTCAATTGTTAGATGGAACACCATTGAAGAAATGAGTGGGTTAGTGCTAAACACTCCATGAATGGTTTCTTGGGGGTTGGTCACTTGTTTGACTCAAACAAGTTATTTCCACGTTGTTCAAATGTCTTAAGCAACTGCTTACACACAAAAATCATATATCAACACATCAATGTATTAGCTCTTTAAAACCCTTAGTGAGGGAAATGATCCACAACCCTATAAAAACAACTAATTGAGGAAATATATTAATGCAAAGAAAAATATTTACATATGATTTTTTCACAATTGATCAATGGGTGACCCACCATGCTCTTTAAATAGACATCATGGACAAATCAGGTGCTAAGACATAAATCAATGTCACCAATAATATCAAGGAATAGACTAAATATTTGATCACCTTGTGTGTAGAACATTTCATAACCATCACATTACATGAGTACAAATGAATACTAATGGATACTAAAGAATCGCACATTACATAAAGATAGTAAGCAAAACAATATGAAAAAGGGTTGTCGTTGGCTATCACCTCGTCCCTATTGCACATCTTCTAATCCAGGTGTGTATCTTCGTGGCGTACTCGGTCCAGAAGCATATTCTCTTCATGGTGCATTGGTTCCAATAGCTTGTTCTTGCTCCATTGTGTTCTCAACCCCCCCAGAGCCGACAATCGTGGTGGGAGCCCTGTAGGTTTGAGCCAATTTTAGCATTCTCCATATGGCACTATTGTGTTGGGCAGTTTGGAGTGATAAAATAGCAATTTTTTGTCCATACTCGATCACAATCGCTACCATTGCTTCCTTCTTATCGGTTTTCTCATTGAGTCTATTGTTGAGAGAATCAACAGATGCATTGAGGATATTCCTCTCCCAGGAAATTTCCCTCATCATTTCTTCTAGAGTTGACGTCATTCAAATTTTTGATATATACCACCAGAGGTGTTTGTATTCTTTGTCGGGAGGCGGGGTGTAGAGGTCTCCTTTGGTAGTTTGGCGATGACCTTCCTTAGCTCCAAAAGCCTGACATATGCTCTTCCTTCAATGTCGTTCTCAGTGTTTCCACATATTCTTTCAATTTTTTTGTTTTTAGGGAGAGGCAAATGTAGAAAAATGTTCTCCTCCCTTCTCTTTTTATATCAACCTCTCTGGGTAGCGTCCCTTTGATGTTTGGTGGGACTTATTTGAAAATTATGTTTTAGATCCACATATGGATCAAGCAGATCCTTCTATGGATATGAAGCATAATTGTCACATGACTCTAATTGCTTCCTAATCAACATTGGCTAATCAATATTTAGTATGGCTAATCAAAATTTAATTTTTAATTCAATTCATGGAAGATTGATAAATTTCGATTACAAGAATATGACAAACTTTAGATTTGGCATTCAAATGATGGTGAGTGTTGTACATAGTTCTTAGATCCATGATACATTTCATGTGCATGAAAGGGGAGATCGAGCTACAATAGTTTTGGTCATCGAAATTGGGCCCTAAGCATGCTCCAAATATATCCATGTGCGAAAACACAAAGGTATGCGATGTCAATACTTATCAAGTACATCAAAAATTAAATTGAAATAGACACTCTATGAAGTACCAGATGTTTTCATAATAAAAAATGCACGTTTTCATAATAAGAAATGTACGGTGGTAGTGAAATGATTGATCATATTGGAAATAGTCAATCAAATCGTGTAATATCCCAACTTTTGGGTGATTATGTTGATGTTATATATTGGGCATAGGCCCCAATGCATATGATTTAGCTTGATGATATATATATTGGGAGTAAGCCCCAATGTACATGTTTTACGTTTATGATATACTGGGTGTAAGCCCTGATGCACATGACTTACCTTTGCTTATTGATATACATATTTGGGCATGGACCCTGACAGATGCAGATTATTGTTATGTACTTGATTGATGTTTTATTGGGTACAAACCCTAATATACTGGGATGAACTTGTTATATACTGTGCAGAGTTCTGGTATGCATGACTGACTTTTATGATGTGTTGAGCGTGAGCTCTGGAGCACATGGATGACCTATGTACTAGGTGTAAGCCCTGATGTACATAAAGGACTTTTATTATGTGTTGTGTGTAAGCCCTGATGTACATAGAGTGTTGGGCATAAGCCCTGGATCACTTGAACTGGATGTTGAGCATAAGCTCTAGAGCATCGGATCTTTGGCCACTGTATCCCTAGGTGTATCTTACAAATACATCCTAGTGCTAGTGTTGAGTGAGGGGTCTGGAATTTCACTAGCATAATGCCCGTTGAAGAGTGTTGAGCATAAGGTCTGAATAGCACCCGGGGTTACTTTACTTAAAAAGGTGTCGAGTTGAGAAAGGCTCTGAATAGTACCACCAGTCATCATACTTATTTAGTTTGATTAAATTGAATCATTAATCATCTCATCAAGGATTGATGAAATTACCATGAATTACGAGGTAATCCAACATACAAAAGGGACCTAGAGCTACCTAACCTCGTCGACCATCCAAACCTATCAAGGCCTTGCATAAGAGTGGACCTTAATTAATAAAGCATCAAAGTTATGATGCTATAGAACTACTTGGTTAAATCAAAATTGATTAACTATAAAGAGTCCCACTTATGCACTAAAGTGGTACGCATAAATTTATGTATATATATATAATATATTATACATATGTATATAGTTATGAAATATATGAAAATAATAAAGATACATAGTTAGATAAAGTAATATTAATATATATATATATGGATCCACTTAAATATAAGTATCCTCATTAATATAAATTAATTAAATAAAATATAAAAGTTACAATAATTGTTCAAAAGAACAAAGTAATAACTTGAAAATCAAAACTAAAGTTATGAGTGAATAAACTTTTAATTATATATTCAAACTGAAAATCAAACTTAAATTAATATTAAAAATATTATTATTAACTTAACTTCCATTTCAAGAGTTTAGCTATAAAAGCAAGGACAAATTCCAATGAGAGGACACCTATCTTTTTATAATTATTTTATGGTAACAAGAGAGAAATTGTCCCACAGATCTGGAAGAGTCAATTATTTCAAGGTTGAATTGCATTCAGTTGTCTTCCCTAGGTTCTCTAGTATCCTCTTGCATGTTGGAGCTAGCTCGGGGGGATCTGATTAGAACGAGGAAAGTTTTGGGTCATGGTTAGGAGGAACGTGCTAGTTCCAAAGTTATTCGGTTGTCATCCTACAGGTTAGCTGAGCATATTGTTTTTATTAATAAGTGGTTGAGGTGTGTAGGTTTTTCAAGAAAAGGATCCAGGTTGCAAAGTTCACTTATGATCTATTTTTATATTCAGATTTTTTGATGTAAGAATTTGGGATTTAAATTCTAATGCTGTAGATTTATGTTTATGGTAATCTGATTATTTTTATGCATTGGGAGCAAGGGCTGATGCATTGGCTCCCCAGGTCAACTTTATACTTCCATATTTAAATTCATGCTTAAGTATTTCCTAGAATTTCAAACCCTAGTTATCATTAATAGTATATTTCTGCACCCTTAAAACAAGTTGAAACAACAACAAAGTCACTCCACACAAGAGATCGAATCTCTTTAAGGTCCTCAACCTAGCATCTTAAATGTAGAATTAGTTAATTAAAATAAAATTAAACTTTCAGTACCAAACCATATATTAAATATAAAATTAAATACTTATCCTCTCACAGAGTTTCGTAGAAGTCTTATAGACCTCACTAAAAATTATCATAGCATAAACATTGATCCTTTGTTTTGCTCCAAGACTCCCAAACAAAAGCATAACTATAGAAATCGCAGCCCCAGGTTAAAAATATTTTTAGGGCACGTTTCAGATAGGATTCACGATCGAATCTCCTGAACACAACTAACCCAGCCAAAAAAAATAACCACGCCACAATGTGGATTGCCACAATACTAACTAGAAGGTAAAGCAAAAGATCTTATTGCAATTTAAAGACTAGGGCTCTTCCCATAAATATTTCATATGAATATTCTAAATTTTAACCTACATGAGCAATCCTTCATACAAACCACACAGAGTTATAATTTTTACAGTAATATCATCTCCTAGCCAAAAGCATTACAACACATTTTTTCTACCGATATTAGCTCACCAACAGAGAAACGCATAAGAGATAAATTACATCAAGCATTACTCTCAGGATCAATACGCTTAACTCATAAATACATCTTATTACAGACTCCTTTCATCTTATAGAACACAAGCAATGCGCAAATAGAGTAGGGCTTGCTCAGAATTAGAATTCAAAGGATTTGTTCAAACCGACTCTACCATCCATTTCCACCGAGAGGTTGATTACAGACCAAAACGTATAAATGTTTAAATATAAAAACTGAAAATGCATCATTACAATTAAATTACAAACAGAAGTTCCACAACCAGCAAAGTGTTAACCTTAGGGATTTCCCAAATCAATATAGATTTTGAAGAGTAAATAACATAAACACATAAAGAATTTATACACCAGACAACATTTTAGCTACAGGTTTAATCTACCTTGTCAACCAACAGAAGCATCAACAATCATTTTAACAAACCAAATCCCAAATACCCTAAACATTCCAGATTTACCATTTAAATATTTACACAGGATCAACACTTTCCATGGAAGCTCAAGAGATTTATAAAATACATCTAAGATCATACAGAGAGCAAAATGAGTAGCTTCACATTAACTGCAAATAGAAATTATAAATCCCATATCCATAAGACGAATCATACACAGACTAAGAGCCACGTTGGGCATTCCCCTATTCTAGAAAATCCCCATACATGCTTTAGAACAAAACTATAAACTTATACATGAGTCAAGATGCCCATTTAACAAATCTGTCCATAATTTTCCAGATTGAAGCATTACATTAAAAATCCAAAACTCCGAACGGCTAAACATTCCCAAATGTCTTACAAAGTGGGCAAAACGACTCATTAAAACACCCAGTTCAAAACAACATTCACATGAGGGAGAAGTAGGCACTTTGGACAGGCTTACCAAGGATATCGTAGCTGTAGCAAGGCTATGCACTAAATCCACTCATGCTGAACTCGAAACCTCCAGCATCAACATCTTGTCAAAAACGAGCTAGGGTGTTAGCCACAGACTTCATCAAAATTAAAAGAATGAATTCGAAAGCTTATCAAGAGTAGGGTAACTAGAGATTACATGAGATAAATAAACACGCCACACTATAAACTCCAAGTGAGCATAGGCCTGAGCTACGCTCATGGCCTAGCGCTAGGTTCATGAACATTTTGAAACCAGAGAGCTCTGCTCCCTTCCCATCAACAAGCAAAGGAAAGAATATAGCCCAAGCCACTAGTCACTTAGGGTTACCACCATCCAGCTGGGCAGCATTACGCATGGTAGGCACATGGGTCACCATAAATGCTACCAACCTTCACTAATAACGAAATCTTTCCACCCATTCTCCATAGTTGGGAGGGACAGTCCTCCAACATAATTTGAATTATTTTCACCATAACATGAAGTTCATTTTTTTACATTGACCTTGTATTAAACAAACTTTTACAAAATCATAAACCTTCAAGATTTAGGCTTAGATTCATTTATCTAAGGTACCTACAAAACAAAGTATAGATGAAACTTTAGCATAAATTCTAAGTAAGCCGACCATCGTCACCCAATGCAACTCTCCATGCTTCAGGAATTACAAAGATACACTTAAAAGTAGATTCATTACGCATTTGATTTTGATCAAGCAATATTTAAACTTTAAAGCAAAACATATTTATAACCAATAGCCCATATGGATCATGCTAAACACCACCAAAACATTGCTTCCGCAGAAATATAAATGCATCCATTTACATTAAATAAACCAAGCAGAGAATCATGAATAGAAGGACAAACTGTACATCTACATTACATTGATAAGTTATCTATTTGTCTCCTAGTGCTGAAGTTAATTTACTAAACATTTGATCAAATTGATGACAATAGCCATATAGAATTTTTTTTACTTTTACAGTTTTTAGGGACATTACAAATAGCAGTATGTTTTAATAATAAAATACTAATGTTGGTAGAGAAAAAACAAGAATAAACACGATACGGTTTCAAGTGCAACTTTGCACTAGATATTGAATGCTCGGATGTTGATTTTTAACTCCTAATCCACCACCTATGAATGTCATCGATGTAATGCCCCTAGAATGACTGTGGACCTTAAGGAAACCTTTCGAGTGACCCGACTGAACAACTTTGATATAATGGTCTCTTGAGCCTTCTTATGCCTTAAATGATTGAGGACAACCTGAAGATGTAAATGACGACAATAATTGATAAATGAATTAAGGAATTAAATTCTATGTGTGGAGAGGGATAATTGATTGATTACATCTTGATTAATGATTAGCCCTGATTGATCAAGTCAAAGTGCAGTAGGACAATTACAGTCCTAGCTCTGCGACTTGGGAGGACGCAACTGAGATGCGTCGTAGCTTTCCATTTTTATTCTGAACTTCGGGACGAAGTTCTAATTAAGTAGGGGTGTATGTAGTGCCCCTAGACTTGTGTAGACTTTGAGGGCACCTGCTGAGTGACCCGGCTGATTGAAACATTAATTAAATAACCTTTTGACCTTATTTTTTTGAGTATGTGTATCTGAACTGTTGAGGTAAATGAATAATTGCATATGTTAAACGATTAGCTATGACTATGGAAAATTATGTTGATGGATAATGCTTAACGACTAGCTGTATGGTGATTATGTATTTGGCGACGAAATGTATATTTGATAAGATGAATGAGCAGTTTGAATAAATCATAAATGTTTAACAATGCTAGAGTTAGAAACCAGATGATGATTGTTGAGAACAGTGCTACTAATAATTTGTTGCGAGAAGTGTGTGTAGAAACAAGTGAGACGGTTCACCAACGGACACACAAAGGAACATGGAGGGTTGTAGAGTACGGGTAAATCACACACAGGGGAAGCGACGACGATGTCAACTTCTGACAAGAATACCACGCATGAGCAGATAAGCATTGATCCGCTTGCTCAAGAGGAATGCGTGAGGACGTACGAGGTGGGCCACGACGGAGCTGGTCACGTACGAGTTGAGGGGCGCGCAGTGAGAACGGACTCACTCCTCAGCGCCATTAGTCCCTAGATAGCATGTAGACGGAGGATGGATGGTAACGATTCCTAAAATCCCTACAAGAGTTCCCGCAAGTCAAAACGGAAAGGTGGTGGCAGAAGGGCCCAACGATGCGGTACCCTGTCAAGAACGGAAAGAATGGACGCAAGGACCCAACGAGGTGGTACCATGCCAAGGAATGGAAACCATGGATGATTGGACCCGACGGAGTGGTGCCATGTCAAGGGATTAAAAAAAAATTAAGGAACCAGGAGCCCAACGACGCGGCACCGTGATCCTAGTGAGTTTGATTGTTAAATTAAACTGCATAAAAACTTAGGAGAATAACTCTAGATTATTACTTAGCAAATGCATAACAATAGCTTAGACATTTGCACATGAATAGTTATTTTGTTGAGCATTTAAATTAATAGAAATTATTATTTAGGAGCAAAATAGATTAGACACCTAGTCAACTAAAAGCTAGGAGTTGATTAAAATATCTGAGGGACAAACTAGAGCAAACTTAGGGATGTTGGTGCACTTCCCAGAGAAACTGACACTTGGATGGGTGAGTGTTTTAATTAAATAATTAATTAAAAATATGTAACTATGCATGAAGCGACACGTGTCGCATGAGATTTTCCTTTATAAGGAAGGCTTGGGGAATGGGTAAAAGGCCCATAATTTGGACGATTGTCGTAATTTTCGAATGCCTCAAAGACTTGCTGCTATCTAAGGGTTTGGCTTAGAAATCCTGGTGGGAAGGGAAGCCCAAGCTGAATTTCTGAAATACTTGTGTGAGCTCTACGACCCAAAGCTCGGGGGAGGCCATGCGACTGAAAGCATGAGCCTATGGTTGGGTGGCGAAGCTAACGGTTGCTTCGCCTATGGTTAAACGAGCTTTGCTGGAGGGATCCTACGGAAGACGCAGACAACAATGGACCAGCTGGATCGGGTTGATAGGTTAAGGTTTGCTTATTTTTGTTAAGTTATTCACTATTTTATTTTATTTTTCCAATAACTATAATGGCTAATTTGTTTGTATGAAGTTTTTAAAGTTTCAGGTTCAGTTCAAGGGTACCCTAAAGGAGGGGTACTACACTTGGTATCAGAGCCGGTCGACCCTTGAGGGCATCGGAATCATATATTTATCAAGGGTCTTGTCGTTGAACTGTTGAAAGGAGAGGATCGACGACAATGGTCGGCACATCAAGTCATCGACGACAGTCGAATCGACCGTCGAAACAGGTCACCATTCTTATTTTCTATTATATTAGTATGAGGAATGTAAAATACATTTTTCTTTGCATGAAGCTTTAGAACGCCGAAATTGCAAGAGACATATATGGATTTCATAAGTTCAGATTCTGAACAGGAATGTAGTCGCTGACCTTTGCATAGATGCTTTAAAATGTTAGACTAATTTCTGCGCATGAACTACTTTTTTAAAAGATCTCTGCATATGTCTATTTAGGGATATTAGTTGATAGATGAAGATCGAACAACCCAGAAATAAGACAATGGATCCATCGTACCTCTATGAACCCATTTATAAATTTTAATTGGAATTCTCTGTCCAATTATAAGCTCTGGATTTACTTTACATACATTTTAAAGATTTATATGAATAAATGAAGAGCAACGAATCTGCCTTTCTGCAAATCCTTAAGCTCTGTTCCCAACACACATATTTCGATTCCATGTGAAGATAGATCTATCCCTGTAAATACATGTTGGCTGCTGGTTTCATTAACTATTTATTGTCGATTTTAATTGATCTATTCTTGTAAAATCTCAGACTCTGTTTGGACCTGCTTCTTTTCGATTCCATGTGAGATTAGATCGACTCTATAAAGCTTTAGATTCTGGTTTCAATGCTTAATTTGATTGATTTGTAGGAATACTCAGCTCTATCTTAAATACAATTCATTATCGCTATCAGTAGTGCGACCTGCTGTTCCTAAGTATCACCTATGTTGCTAATTGCTGAATATGGAGGCCACGCAGTCTAGATCGAAATTTTGTATCTCTGTTTTTAAATAATTATGTGATTAAATTTCTGTGTGTAAGTCAAAGATAGAACCACCGTATGTAGCTTGCGGGTGGACTGAAAATTCAAATCTCTGTGCAGTACATTTAGGTCTAATTTATATCTTGGTATTGTTGAAAGCTTTTAGGCTAGATCTAGATTTATGTGGTTTAAACCGATCTGATATGATCACATCCATGACTGAGTCGAATCCACTCATGACTGAGTCGAATCCACTCTGTAGTCGGTGGTGCATTGAATGTATAAGTGTTACGGATCTAGAATTGTTGTTGTGCTTGATTGTTCACAGTATTATGGATTTGTGTTTTGAGTGTTTACGGTATTACCGATCTGGAGTTGCGAATCGAATCTATAATTAACCGTATTCTTTAGAGCCCTATAACTATCACCATAGTGGAGGACGAGATTCTGCTTCATCTCCGGTTTTGATTTAATTTCTCCATCAATATGAGATCGAATCCGATCTGAAATCCACTTTAAATTAAAAACTTATTAAGTCCAAGATTGGACCACCGACCATCTTCTCCTTCGAATTGGTATCTGTGTGCTCTGACATTGAATCCCAAACCTGTGGCTCTTTTCGAATCAAAGATTATTGACTTGAGATCGGATCACTCATTAAAAATCGCAGTGTACACATTCCTGGAACTGTTGGGCATTCTCCAAAACCTGTGGCAAAATTTGTAGTTTAATCATCAGAAGTTCTGTGTATTCAATTTGGGATTAAAAGGCGTCTCTCAGATACGATTCTTCCAGAATTCGTAGTTATGAATTGTAAACTACCTTTGCAATTTCGTTGGTCATAAACTACTCATTGACATACCCAGAATTGGTGAAGCCCCTTTCGTTATCCGAGCATGAAAGTTTTATTTGACCTTTCCAAGATTGTGAGACGAATTTCCCTCTATTTGATTATATGTTGACATTCCCCAAAACTAAGAAACGAATTTATTTGACTATTTTTGACATCCTCAGGATTATAAAACTAATTTCTCCATGTCCATTGATTACTTATTGAGAGATCTAGATTGACGAAGCAAATTTCATTTCTGTGTATAACTACGAATTATATGTAAACGTCAAAATTTCTGGGTATCCATTATTCGATTAACATTTCCAGAACTATTTTGCCACCTGTCCATCACCCGTATCTTAGATTTGAATATGGAACCCTGTTAAGAAATCTCAGTGTATTGATTATTTCCCCATTTTAATTTGAGATCGAAATTTAATAAGACGTTTGAATGCTGTTGTTTTAAAACTCTTCTCCAGAGTGACAGCGATCAGCATTTCCATGCATCTCTGTGATTTTAATTTTCTTTTTATTATCTGAAATCAAGATCTTATAGAGTCTATGAAGGCCGTCATTCAGATGATCTCCACGCTGACAAAAAAACAGAGTTTATTCATCTCTGTCTGATTAAATTAAAACTTCCTTGTCGAAGCCCTATTCTGCCACAGGTGAATTCCTATCTGGAAGATTTGTGTTGTTCTTATTTCTTGTCCATTCTTCTGTTACCTCCGAGGTTGTGTAACTCCTTCTGGTCTCACGATTTGTCTCTTAGATCCGGTCCCACGATGTAGTGAATCAAATCCCTGGAGTAGCGCACCCTCAAGCCATAGATGTAGATTGATATAAATATCAACGTCCACGCCTCTAACTGTCTATGGGATTGAGTGCAGCAAATCCTTATTCTGTCCAACTGTTCGTTATTGTGTTTTGGAAGCTCCCATGAGCGTAAGTGTAGGAGAATCATAACTGTTTTGAACTCTATAGTCCTCAATTTAATATTGTTTCATTATATAAGTTATTCCAAAACAGTATATCTTTATGAACTCGATAAGTTCAATTATTTTGTTTCAATATGTACTTATGTCAACCAACCAGCTTATGCATAGGAACTCTGAAGTTATAAATGAGTTAGGTATTTACATTATATATTTAAATTTGAATGACACCGTTATAGGATGGAATCACCGTTGAGTTCTGTAGTTATAAATCAGCTTATATTTCTAATTTATTTATATTCTAGAACCACGCAATTGAAGGATTTTGATACAAGTAATGAATTCGGTAAAGTATAAATATGTAATTGCTTTATTATAACCATTGCAGGGTAAGCTCAACCAATGTCTAGGTATCTCTTGTGTAAGTACTTGTTTACTTCATCTATGCAGTGCATGTAGATCTTATCGGAGTGATGACCGAGATCTCTTCTCACTCTGAAAGATCCCAATTAGTAGCTTACAACTCAAAGCTTCAGTTATCTCCACCGAGATAACCGGACCTTATTGAGAACCCGTCCGATATTGTTACCTCTGTTTTAGATCCCTGAGATATTCACCTTCCCGTTTTACTAAGCTTCTGTTTCAAACGTCAAGATTTATTCAAAATGGTGTAAATCGTATTGTGGCCTCCTTTATTTGTTTAGTTATGAATGAAATGTACAGCGAAAGAGTATCGCTAAACTTATATATATAGTATTTATTACTGCTGTTGTATTCGGTGCAAGGTATTTTTGGTTAAAACGAATTATGGAGTCACAATTTATCCGTATTAGATATGGCTTAGTTCCACATTGAGAAAGGTAAATTGGTAATGCTTTATTTCAAGAATATAATTTAAACCAAAAAAAAAAGGAGAGTTGTAGATAAACAGAGAGTTATGATAGTAATCACTAATGATGAACCTCTTAGTGGATGTACATGTGAAAATTAGTTGCAATTATATATTGGATAAGTGTTATGTTAAATGAGATAATAACTTGGTTAAATTCTGAACAGGCCACGTTGCAATTCCGAGTTATGAAATAAAAATTATATATGAAAAATTACCCTTTTAATTTGTAACAATTAGTTACAATTATATTTAATGAGTGTGATGTTAAACGATATGTTAAAATGTATGTTAATAGGTATGAGAATAAGTCACGGTTAAAAAGCATGTTAATATATATATATTTATATTTTTTTTTAAATGTGAATTTTGATATTTACTCTACATTTATTATGCAAGATATATTGAAATATAAATTTGGATATTTATAAAAAAAAATTATTACGGAATCACCTAGAATTAATTTAAATTGCTTATAGTTGTTGTATACATCAACTAGGAAAAAGAATTAGCATATACATTATTTTATGGTATCTCTTATAGTTTACGGTTGGCTGTCCTATATGAATCAAGTTTTATAAATATCTTAAATGTATTGTGTTAAACTCATTTTTCTTTTTTTTTCTTTTTTTGAAATTACGAAAGGAATTAACTTGTTGGAGTGATAGGTATTTTCTCTTGCATAGCTTGTAATAATACTATTGAATAAGAAACGCATGTGTGAGAATATATATATATGCCTAACATTAATACTTTATTATATAGAGTTTAAAAGAATTTAAGGATTGTCTCTTATAGATATTTTAGAATGAAATTGTAGAACTTTTTCATTATATGTATAGGGAATGAAAGTGAAGGTTTTAGTTATATAGATTTTAAATGAATTCAAAAGTGGATTTCAATATATATATTTAAGGAAAGTGTAGGTTTCATTTGAAATAAACGTAAAGGTTTTTATTTAAAATGAAATTAAAGGTATTGCAAGAGTAGATTAGAAGAATTTTGTGTTATATATATATAT
Organism: Larix kaempferi; assembly: GCA_027924585.1. NCBI lineage: Eukaryota > Viridiplantae > Streptophyta > Pinopsida > Pinales > Pinaceae > Larix > Larix kaempferi. The sequence continues at coordinate 9,598,522 of BSBM01000196.1, forward strand.
TAAAAGACTAGCCGAGGCTGTCTCTACATACAGTATGGTTGTAGGGATATGTATATTATGGTATTCAATAATAATATATATATACAATGAAGGACACTAGCGTTTTCTTACAAAGTGAGGACCTAGAAGGTAACATTTAAATTTCTATACATAGTCTTGATGAGAAGAACAAGGGGTGAGCACATATGATCAATTAACAAAGGAATCCAACTTGGTGATTTTTAGTTGTCATGTTGCAAAATGCATATACTAGTTGAGGCTTCGATGGACTGTCGAGAGGGTTAAATAAACTCAAAATTTGGAAAATGAGATGCCGATGTGACCAGCGTCATGAGCCGAACATGATCAAACTGTTTCACACCATGACAACACCGTTATCGAAAATGAGAAACTGCAGATTGGCGTGACTATGATCATGGAGAAATTATAACTTGGAAAACTCGTCAAAAGGGTCAAAAAATAAAATAAAAAAAATAACGTTGTAAAACAAAGTATGGAGAAGATCAACATGATGAGATGAACACAATGATGCTAACCATTTGACATGGTGAAACCTAAACAAGAAGACAAGTAGTACTCAAGATGGGATTCGATGAGATTAAGACACATACATAGTACAACTTGATGAGTCTGTCAAAGTAGTCCTATGACAACGAAAACGATGAAATGAGGTAAGGACATGATCAGTTCCTTGACCTAGACATTACGATACTAGCGAAACGACATGGTAGTTAGAAGTAAAAAAAATTTAGGGCTTTGGAAGTACTATGTTGGGGATTGACTTTTAGAATTTTGGGTGACGACTCTTGATTTGTTAAATTATGATTAAAACTTACTGTCAATATCCCACTGAATATGGTATGAAGTTACCTTCTCATCTTGGAGGAAGATATAACCAATGGATATGGATTCTTGTTCGGATTTGTTATGCAAAAGATGATTGGATAACTATGGTGTGGATTTTGACGCAATATAACTAGTAAATAAATTGGATACCATGGATCTTCACTAATGAATAGGAGATATAAGAAATCTAAAGTTGGGACTAACAATTATGAAGGTGTTATTGGATTTGCATTCCGCGAAATTATGATTGAGTTCCCAAGGAGGTATTGGAACCATGCTGATGAATAGAAAACTAATGATTAGAACCACCAGTACTTATGACCGTGATTGTTTGAGAAAAAGAGAAGAGAAAGACATTAAGATGAAAATAGGAAACTAAAGAAAAGCCTAGCATCGAAATTACAAGAACAAAATTTAACTTTGGGACAAAGTTCTATTTAAGAGGGGGTGTATGTAATGCCCCTAGAATGACTGTGGACCTTAAGGAAACCTTTCGAGTGACCCGACTGAACAACTTTGATATAATGGTCTCTTGAGCCTTCTTATGCCTTAAATGATTGAGGACAACCTGAAGATGTAAATGACGACAATAATTGATAAATGAATTAAGGAATTAAATTCTATGTGTGGAGAGGGATAATTGATTGATTACATCTTGATTAATGATTAGCCCTGATTGATCAAGTCAAAGTGCAGTAGGACAATTACAGTCCTAGCTCTGCGACTTGGGAGGACGCAACTGAGATGCGTCGTAGCTTTCCATTTTTATTCTGAACTTCGGGACGAAGTTCTAATTAAGTAGGGGTGTATGTAGTGCCCCTAGACTTGTGTAGACTTTGAGGGCACCTGCTGAGTGACCCGGCTGATTGAAACATTAATTAAATAACCTTTTGACCTTATTTTTTTGAGTATGTGTATCTGAACTGTTGAGGTAAATGAATAATTGCATATGTTAAACGATTAGCTATGACTATGGAAAATTATGTTGATGGATAATGCTTAACGACTAGCTGTATGGTGATTATGTATTTGGCGACGAAATGTATATTTGATAAGATGAATGAGCAGTTTGAATAAATCATAAATGTTTAACAATGCTAGAGTTAGAAACCAGATGATGATTGTTGAGAACAGTGCTACTAATAATTTGTTGCGAGAAGTGTGTGTAGAAACAAGTGAGACGGTTCACCAACGGACACACAAAGGAACATGGAGGGTTGTAGAGTACGGGTAAATCACACACAGGGGAAGCGACGACGATGTCAACTTCCGACAAGAATACCACGCATGAGTAGATAAGCATTGATCCGCTTTCTCAAGAGGAATGCGTGAGGACGTACGAGGTGGGCCACGACGGAGCTGGTCACGTACGAGTTGAGGGGCGCGCAGTGAGAACGGACTCACTCCTCAGCGCCATTAGTCCCTAGATAGCATGTAGATGGAGGATGGATGGTAACGATTCCTAAAATCCCTACAAGAGTTCCCGCAAGTCAAAACGAAAAGGTGGTGGCAGAAGGGCCCAACGATGCGGTACCCTGTCAAGAACGGAAAGAATGGACGCAAGGACCCAACGAGGTGGTACCATGCCAAGGAATGGAAACCATGGATGATTGGACCCGACGGAGTGGTGCCATGTCAAGGGATTAAAAAAAAATTAAGGAACCAGGAGCCCAACGACGCGGCACCGTGATCCTAGTGAGTTTGATTGTTAAATTAAACTGCATAAAAACTTAGGAGAATAACTGTAGATTATTACTTAGCAAATGCATAACAATAGCTTAGACATTTGCACATGAATAGTTATTTTGTTGAGCATTTAAATTAATAGAAATTATTATTTAGGAGCAAAATAGATTAGACACCTAGTCAACTAAAAGCTAGGAGTTGATTAAAATATCTGGGGGACAAACTAGAGCAAACTTAGGGATGTTGGTGCACTTCCCAGAGAAACTGACACTTGGATGGGTGAGTGTTTTAATTAAATAATTAATTAAAAATATGTAACTATGCATGAAGCGACACGTGTCGCATGAGATTTTCCTTTATAAGGAAGGCTTGGGGAATGGGTAAAAGGCCCATAATTTGGACGATTGTCGTAATTTTCGAATGCCTCAAAGACTTGCTGCTATCTAAGGGTTTGGCTTAGAAATCCTGGTGGGAAGGGAAGCCCAAGCTGAATTTCTGAAATACTTGTGTGAGCTCTACGACCCAAAGCTCGGGGGAGGCCATGCGACTGAAAGCATGAGCCTATGGTTGGGTGGCGAAGCTAACGGTTGCTTCGCCTATGGTTAAACGAGCTTTGTTGGAGGGATCCTACGGAAGACGCAGACAACAATGGACCAGCTGGATCGGGTTGATAGGTTAAGGTTTGCTTATTTTTGTTAAGTTATTCACTATTTTATTTTATTTTTCCAATAACTATAATGGCTAATTTGTTTGTATGAAGTTTTTAAAGTTTCAGGTTCAGTTCAAGGGTACCCTAAAGGAGGGGTACTACACGAATGACTGTGGACCTTAAGGAAACCTTTCGAGTGACCCGACTGAACAACTTTGATATAATGGTCTCTTGAGCCTTCTTATGCCTTAAATGATTGAGGACAACCTGAAGATGTAAATGACGACAATAATTGATAAATGAATTAAGGAATTAAATTCTATGTGTGGAGAGGGATAATTGATTGATTACATCTTGATTAATGATTAGCCCTGATTGATCAAGTCAAAGTGCAGTAGGACAATTACAGTCCTAGCTCTGCGACTTGGGAGGACGCAACTGAGATGCGTCGTAGCTTTCCATTTTTATTCTGAACTTCGGGACGAAGTTCTAATTAAGTAGGGGTGTATGTAGTGCCCCTAGACTTGTGTAGACTTTGAGGGCACCTGCTGAGTGACCCGGCTGATTGAAACATTAATTAAATAACCTTTTGACCTTATTTTTTTGAGTATGTGTATCTGAACTGTTGAGGTAAATGAATAATTGCATATGTTAAACGATTAGCTATGACTATGGAAAATTATGTTGATGGATAATGCTTAACGACTAGCTGTATGGTGATTATGTATTTGGCGACGAAATGTATATTTGATAAGATGAATGAGCAGTTTGAATAAATCATAAATGTTTAACAATGCTAGAGTTAGAAACCAGATGATGATTGTTGAGAACAGTGCTACTAATAATTTGTTGCGAGAAGTGTGTGTAGAAACAAGTGAGACGGTTCACCAACGGACACACAAAGGAACATGGAGGGTTGTAGAGTACGGGTAAATCACACACAGGGGAAGCGACGACGATGTCAACTTCCGACAAGAATACCACGCATGAGTAGATAAGCATTGATCCGCTTGCTCAAGAGGAATGCGTGAGGACGTACGAGGTGGGCCACGACGGAGCTGGTCACGTACGAGTTGAGGGGCGCGCAGTGAGAACGGACTCACTCCTCAGCGCCATTAGTCCCTAGATAGCATGTAGACGGAGGATGGATGGTAACGATTCCTAAAATCCCTACAAGAGTTCCCGCAAGTCAAAACGGAAAGGTGGTGGCAGAAGGGCCCAACGATGCGGTACCCTATCAAGAACGGAAAGAATGGACGCAAGGACCCAACGAGGTGGTACCATGCCAAGGAATGGAAACCATGGATGATTGGACCCGACGGAGTGGTGCCATGTCAAGGGATTAAAAAAAAATTAAGGAACCAGGAGCCCAACGATGCGGCACCGTGATCCTAGTGAGTTTGATTGTTAAATTAAACTGCATAAAAACTTAGGAGAATAACTCTAGATTATTACTTAGAAAATGCATAACAATAGCTTAGACATTTGCACATGAATAGTTATTTTGTTGAGCATTTAAATTAATAGAAATTATTATTTAGGAGCAAAATAGATTAGACACCTAGTCAACTAAAAGCTAGGAGTTGATTAAAATATCTGGGGGACAAACTAGAGCAAACTTAGGGATGTTGGTTCACTTCCCAGAGAAACTGACACTTGGATGGGTGAGTGTTTTAATTAAATAATTAATTAAAAATATGTAACTATGCATGAAGCGACACGTGTCGCATGAGATTTTCCTTTATAAGGAAGGCTTGGGGAATGGGTAAAAGGCCCATAATTTGGACGATTGTCGTAATTTTCGAATGCCTCAAAGACTTGCTGTTATCTAAGGGTTTGGCTTAGAAATCCTGGTGGGAAGGGAAGCCCAAGCTGAATTTATGAAATACTTGTGTGAGCTCTACGACCCAAATCTCGGGGGAGGCCATGCGACTGAAAGCATGAGCCTATAGTTGGGTGGCGAAGCTAACGGTTGCTTCGCCTATGGTTAAACGAGCTTTGCTGGAGGGATCCTACGGAAGACGCAGACAACAATGGACCAGCTGGATCGGGTTGATAGGTTAAGGTTTGCTTATTTTTGTTAAGTTATTCACTATTTTATTTTATTTTTCCAATAACTATAATGGCTAATTTGTTTGTATGAAGTTTTTAAAGTTTCAGGTTCAGTTCAAGGGTACCCTAAAGGAGGGGTACTACAATCGATGTGATGTGAACCTTCGTTTATTTTGCATAAAATTTCTCTCATCCATGACATTTTTTCCTACTACAATTCTGACATTTTTTTTAAAATCACTCGATTCCAAAGACAATTCCATTTTTTTTAATTGCCATCTTTCGGTCAAAACCTCGTTGAGGAGTGAAATCATGGAATTTTTAAACTTGTTCCATTTATTATTTATATTTGAAAAACATAGGGGATCCCACTGTGAACCATCCTTTATTGTATTTTTCTTTATTTGCTTGTTGGCCATAGATTATGTTTTGGTCAAGAAACCCTTCACCTTTTCTTTTTTCTCCTGCAAGCCTTGTATTATGGCTCTCTGCTCCAGAATTGAGAATGCATTTTGGACTCTTTGTGACACCATGGATCAGGATGTGTTTGATATTAATATCTCAAGAGGCCATGGTCTTGAAACCAACCCTAGGAATTTCACAGTGGGTGAAACCGATAAATTTATTTTTCCTAGTCCTTTGTTTCTAAACTTGTAGAAAATTCCCATTCCATGTCTTCTATCTTTGGTCTGGTATAATTTGGAGGGGATCAATCTACACTGCTTGCTCTCTTTGCTCCCCTCTGGAGACCGATGTACTACTTTTGAGCCGCGCGATATTAAGAACATGAGAGAATTTTAAGGAGAATGAGTTATCAACTGGAGGGCGTGAAGGATTCCATTGTCCATATCAAAAACTTTATGGACAAATGGAACAAGAAGCATGATCAGATTGAATCCAAAGTTAAGGATTAGGGTCAACAAATAGAACAAGTTCACCTTTCCAATGAAACATAAATTCATTTTAATATGGTATTCGTCTTGACTTTAGGAAGCTAGTCTCATGTTGGGTTATGTATGGGATCAAAAGAAATAGAAGATGAGACTAACTAGTAGAAAACTTAGTTGGAAAATTTGAAGCTCCAAGTTCTAGAGAGGAGGCTTGGGATCATAACGAATAGTTCATGGATGAAGGCCATAGTAGCCATGGATTTTCATTTAAATAAGTCTTGTTAAAATGTTTTTAATAGTATTACTAGGAAAGTTTATCAGGTAATATAGCTGTATGAGTTTTATGGATATTTTGTATGCAATATGGTCCTACACGGTTGAAAGATTTTTAGATCCTATCAAACTTTGGGAAGAAATTTTGTTATTGAAATCATTGTAAATCATGGGCTGTTAGGGATTTCCTCAGCCTTTTAATACAAATCGCTATTACATGTTTCTAAAATTAATCTCATTTTTTGCTACATTCCAACATATAATTATCATCATTTGAATTTCCTTTCATCCACAAGGACCATACACTTTCAATCAAATTGAGCTCTATGCATGCTCCCAACTTTTGATTGAGGGTTGAGAAATATCATTGATAATTTTGTTTGTTTGAGAAATTCCTTGGTGAACACCATTCAACTCAGAGATAATAAATCAAATTCTTTTGTTATTGAAATCTTTGTGACTATTGGGATGTTAAGTATTTCTTCATGCTTTTAATACAAATCACTATTTAACATGTTTCCAAAATAATCTCATTTTGGATATTAATACTCCAGCATATAATTGTCGTCATCTGAATTTGCATTCATCCACAATAACCATACACTTTCAATGAAATTGAGCTCTATGCATGATCCAAACTTTTGATTGAGGGTTGAGAAATATCATTGATTTGTTTGTTTGAGAAAATGCTCAATTAACACAATTCAAATCAGAGATAATAAAACAAAATTGGTTTCATATACTTCCCATATGCATATATAATTACCAAAAACAAGTATCAATATAAATAAAATATTGTATTACAAAACAAGAATGTTAACAATGGAATCATTTTCCAAGTCTCTAAATAAATAACTAGAAACATTTTCTATAAGCATTTTCAACTATATCTCTTTTTCCTATTTTTGGCCGAAGTCTTAAAACATTACAAAGAATGGACCACATAAGTCCATCTATTTCCAAAGAACCATCATATTTCCAACTGGGAGGGATTTTAAAACATTTTTTCTCTCTATTATTCCCACTATGATACCTAGCTTCATCTATAAACAAGATTTTTTCTTTATCATATATTTCCTCATAAAGACCTAACACTTTAGATATATTCTTCTGATAGGTAGGTAACAAATTTTCGGCCTATCTTCTTTTTCAATCGTTTAGTTCACATTGAGATGTACCCCAAACATATACAAATTTAACGGCCTTCATCCAATCAAACTTCTCAAAAAAATGTAATTTTTTTTCCAAGTAAGTAAACCATAAAGCAATGTCAAAATTTTCCTTTGAAACTTCTAATAACTGAGGACTAAACTTGTGATAATAGTAATTGTAAGGATCATATTTGAAATCAAGCTTTGAGTGTTGTTGGTCTATGCTAAAAAACCTTAGTACTCCAAACGTTATCCTTCTACTCCCAATATCAAGAGTTTCTTTTGATCTAAAATAAATTATATGACAATTGATTTAGAATTTGTAAATGGAGGACCTAAAAAAAATTGAAGTAATAAGATACTGTAACGCCCCATATTTTACTACATGCATTTATCAATTAAGACACACTATACTTTCTTATTATCTATTGAACTCAACTCGACTGGGTAAACTATATTACGACATGACGGACCTCATTATATAATGTTACCTTGTTTATGATTTCACTATGATTATGATGTTACTATGTCATGCGGTTACGATGTCACGATTATCGTGTGATTTCTTTATCTTACGATTACAGTATATGTTTATATGTTTTCATTCATGAGGTGTGAAATATAGGAATCGGTACGTGGATACCATCTTCTTGTATGAATTATTGAAGTATTATAAGTCATACGCATCTATGATGAACTAAAAAGGTTACATGAAATAAAATGGTTTTTGATAACATGAATCAATTGGCGATCAATGGGAAATGCTTTCTATAAATTGTATCTTTGTGAAATACTAACCTACAGGACACGAGGGCTATGGGATAGCCAGTTACTTGATCTGATATATTGGGAAAAGAACATGTTTATCCAGTAAACCTAAGTCAGCCAAGAATGATGATACGATAACACAAACTGATAATCCTGATAGCAGCGAGGTACGAGTCGATAAGGGCATAGGCCCAGTATGTTGAGAGGGATGGATGTGTTTCCCACCCTATGTTCCTATGATACCCGAGGTCGTGGGAGGGCCATGCTGAGACACGCTCTTCATGTAGTTGTGATGACGATGGTTGGATGCCTGCTAGGGGAGGATAGGTCCGTTGTTCAGCCGACGCTATCGCTCTCAAGTTCTATGTGGTCAGATCGATGAGTCCGACAACCACTTTGTACTAGCAAAGGGGGAATAGGGAGGATGCTGGACGTAGGTTATGATGGGAGGATGTGTTAGTTAGTACTATTGAGGGTTAGGTATTCCTTGATTCTGAGTTAGTGGTAGTAAGTAACCTTCCTTGTGCATGATTGATTAAACTAATGTAAAGATAAAGATAATGATGTGAAGTCACAAAGAATTAACTGTTAAATAACTAAGGATATTAAGTACTTGTACTATGTATATTACGCTTGTTTTCTGCATGGGGGTAAATACTACTATTAGTTAGCGTTATGCATAGGCGGGATGGGGTTTGTCTATAGTACATCTATGAGCTGTGCATACGCTGGCCACGCATGCACACCTTGCACTTGTACATTAGTATCGTTATACAAACACTTAACATATTGAATAAATGTATAAGTTGTCGTAAGTAATTATGTTAATCATGAACTCAGATAATGAATATAAAGTTATTTAAGGTGTGTAAAACAAATCAATTAAGCTATGTATTACTTGTTGGTAAACATCATGATAAACAATTGAGACATGTGTCGTCAATTCACATCGTCATCTGAGAATTGTTGTAAATAGGGTAATGGTATTGTCTAATTAATTAGTAAGATTGTTTAGATCCTTAAGGGTGCTTTGTTTAGAAAAACGACAATACTACGTAGATATTAGGGTACTCATGTGATAAACAAATGATTTAAAAAGACATTTTTATTAAATTCACCATTTACTGTTACTTGTGGTGATTTAAATTAAAATATTATTATTTAATACATGTTATTTTAATAATAATACTATCTATGTCACAATGATTGCAAAATAGGTAAAATTTAAGTATTGATTAATAAATAATTAAAGTGTGGTTATTACCATTTCTAAGTTAGACATAATAGGGTCAACTATTTATATAATATTTTATTAATGAAATTAATAACATTCAATACAAAAGGAAAGGAGTTAATGGTTGAGGGGCTCGAGAAGGGAGTTTGGGGGGGGGGCGTTGGAGAAGCCCAAGGCCTTCTCGAGTAGGGAAAAATGTATATAGAGGGGAGGAAGTGGAAGGAGGAGGGGGTTGGTTTTGGGAGGAGAGGAACACTTAGTATTTGGTGAAAAAGGAGGAATGTCGAGGAGGGGGTTAACTCAAAGCTTTGAGTAGGTCGGAAACTCAAGGAAAGTTTGAGGAGGGGGTTAACTTAGCGAATTATTACCATGGAGCTATGGAAGGAAAATAAGGATGGTTGCTCCCAGGATTATCAATTTGTGAGCTCGGGGGCTTGGAAATCCTTTGATTTCCAAGGGCCAGCAAGATAATAGCTGGTTGGTAGGGTTGACACATCGTTTTGGCTGACTATGAGAATGAAATGATAACCTGCTGCAACCTATAGTCGACTAGCATCAGCATCAGGTACTCTCCTTGTTATTTATTTATTTGACCATTATGCTGAGACTTACTTTGAACCCTGCATATACTTCGCTCTTTACTGATTCATTACGGTGAAACAAAATCTTATGCTGAAAACAATTGTTGCAAGAAACAATGATATGTTAGTTCATTTTTTTTATATATACAGAAATTTTAAGTACAAAACAGTAAACTAAATCTCATTTAACAGAAATAGAGATTAAATTGGAAAACTGTACTTTCTTACACCTCAGTAAAGTTTATTACATAGAAAATTAACTCATAAATTCTACCGAGTGCTCTGCTGAAAAAACCAGGGCACTACAGATACATTAAGATATAAATTGAAGTAATAAGATACAAGTGTATTGTGACATGCATAAAAATCCATAGGACCTTCATCTATAAGTATATGAGTTTCTTGAAAATACATAAATGACATATTCATAGGTTGAGCATATTTATGATAAAGGACAATATCATAAAATTATAATTTTTAATTTCAATTATCAACATACCAAAACATTGGAAAAAAACAATGTAGTTATTGTTTAGTTTTATACACATGATAAAGTTACCAACCCATAGTGTCGATAAGTCTCTGATAATACCTCTTCAAATATGCTTCTTGATGTACGTTCTCAACAACACAAGCCAATCTATACCTCTTTTATTTCATTATACATTGAAGAAGTTTGCTTCTTGTATAAACTGAGAGAACCATTCCACCTTTCTCTACAAAATTTTCAGTGACACTGTCCCAAAATGAAATCTTTCTTTCATTCTTGAATGGATATTTATTCCTTCTCCAAACACCAACTTCCTCGAATTAAGGCAAGGGATCCTTTTTCTCATCATCTTAATTCTGGTCATAAAACATATCCATTGTTTGGCTTATTTCAATATCATCATCTTTTCGTTGTTGATATAGCCCATGCAACACAATGATGGTATCTACTATGTCATATGTGTGTTTATTTTTAAAGTGTCTAAAATCACCAACTTTAAAATAATATTCTTTACTTGTCATTTTGAAATACATCTTTATCGCATCAACAACCAAATGGCATTTTATTGGATCAATAAGAAAGACACAAACACATTTACCCTAGCTATTGCCCAGTATGTTGAACATCTCTGTTAAATATTAGGACTCCAATCAGTGACCAAATTGCATAGATCTACCGCCTACAAATCAATTTCCATTGTCGTCATATATGGCCATAAGATTTCTAGTGCAAAATGTAATAAACTTGGATAAGATGAAACATAGGAAAAATGATAGGAGTCTAGAAGTGATCTCCTTTGAAAACCATTCATTTGAACTATATACATATCGAATATGTCCTTAGCTAGTTTCAAAACACTTTGATAATCATCATTAAACTTCCTTTTTTATTCTTTTAAAATGATTTTTAAGGTTCATCGTCATCATTTATTTCTTGAATTTCACTAAGGATATCACCAAGTTCTAAGATGTGGTGGCATTTCTTGTTTTACACTTCTAACACATTTCCTACATGTACTTTGAAAAATCTATGGTAGTCAACATCATTATCTTCCATGTATCTTGATTCAACTCTACAAACATGTCTCTATTCATTTATCCTCTTGTATTATCCATTTAATCCCTCTGTCGCCACCTCTTCTTTGACTGAATTACTTATCCATACACTGCCTTCTATTATTGTAGATACTAAGTCATATAGCTATTTATCCTCCATCCCCCTTATACACCTAAAATAACTTTCTATGTATCTAGAAGTACTATTGGAAGTGAAATATTTTTGTGATGCTTTCTTACGAAAACATGCTAGACCACCATTTCTATAAAGATAAAAAATATTGACCCAATTATTTTGTATTTGATCAGACACACTAAACTAAACTTATCTTTGAGACTCTTGGTCTTCTCTCTTTCAAAGATGCTCTTACACTTTTTCTCAAACACCTACAACGTAAATAATAATTGTGAGAAAAATAAAATTTTTCAATATATTACAATCAATGCAATTCAAGTAGACAAATTTACCATCCATTCAGGAGAAGGTTTGTCCCCCCTCCTAGGATGCTTTGGATCGCCAAAATTCTCATAGTGGTACCTAGATTTCAAAATTTGTGCAATATACTCTATCTAAACCATTGTTTTGTTTGCCTCATTTTTTTGTTTGCAAATATTTACGATTGTAATCACGTATGTGGCAGGGTCTACAATTCAAGTGATCTTCTTTCTTAATTGATCATGGAGACTACTATATAGTTTATTTTTCAATATTTCTTTAGAAGCTTTTATTATGTGTTTCCCATTCAGAATTAAAAAATGTACATATTGCCTTGAAACATCTTCATTTGTTAGCAATTCTGCAAGGTGGAATGATGTCATGTTACTGTTAGAAAAACAGGATCGCAGAGCAATAACAATAAACAGAAATACAAATATAATCACACATACACATTACAAGAGAGACACAGATATATCGTGGTTCACCCAACTTGGGCTACGTCCACACTGAATTTGCCAGTCCTTATTATTATTACCGTCCAGCAAGTCGAAGGGATACAACCTGCAGCACAACCGCTGCACTTCCTCTTCTCTGGTTTACAGTCTCTCTCCAGATCTCAAAGATCTTTACAATGCATAAAACCTAATACATCAACCCTAGCCGTATTACAATGTCTTTCTTTTATAAGGGAAATACAATGGGAAAATACCACGGGATACCCAAAACCATGGGCCCGCAAAACAGCTGGCGAAAACAGCCCCAAAAATTTTCTTCGGGGGCGTTGCCCCCGAACCCCCATTTCTCGGGGGCGCTACCCCCAGACCCCCCAGCCAGGGGGGATGGGCCCCCCTGGAACCCCGTGGGGGGGCGATGCCCCCCCACACCCCCCCGCTGGGGCGAGTGTACAGTCCACCTACACATCATATAGAACTGGGGTACAAACACGGCTAATACAATATCATCCATGAGACTAGAAGATCTGGCTCCACAACCAACAATCTCCCACTTGGAGACTGATCACAACAACTCCACCGCTGCTGCACTTGCTGGACTTGGACTTGGCAAATTTCTCCTCTTCACCTTCATGCTAGAAGGCCAACTGAAACCGAGCACGAACTCAGTTTTTCTCTGGTCACTACCTTTGTGAACATGTCTGCAGGATTCTGGCTAGTATGTATCTTTTCCAACTTTAACAGTTCATCTTCCAGAACAGAGCGTATGAAATGGTACTTGAGCTGTATATGTTTAGTCCTGGAATGGAATGCTGAGTTCTTTGCAAGATGAATGGCACTCTGGCTGTCACTATACAGTCTGCTATCCTTCTGCTTCTTACCCACTTCCTCCATAAACCTCTGCAACCAAATCATCTCTTTACTAGCCTCTGTAATGGCAACATACTCTGCTTCTGTTGTTGAAAGTGCAACAACCTTCTGTAGTTTCGAAATCCAGCTTACTGCTGTTCCACCTACAGTAAACACATACCCTGTGGTACTCCTCCTGCTATCCTTGTCACCTGCCATATCTGCATCAACATATCCCTGTAGAACAGTGTCTGAACCTCCAAAACATAATGCCTCAATGGTAGTGCCTCTCAAATACCTGAGAATCCACTGTACTGCCTTCCAATGTTCTTTACCTGGATTGTTCATATATCTGCTCACAACTCCCACTGCATGTGCAATATCTGGTCTTGTGCACACCATGGCATACATCAAGCTGCCAACTGCTGATTGATAGGGAACCTTGGACATGTAATCTATCTCTTCTTGTGTCTTGGGACACATTTCCTTACTTAGACTGAAATGGATAGCCAAAGGTGTACCTACAGGTTTTGCATTCTGCATTCTGAACCTCTCCAACACCTTTTGTATGTACTCACTTTGAGACAATGTCAATTTGCGATTTTTCCTGTCTCTCATTATTCTCATACCAAGGATTTGCTTTGCAGCACCCAAATCCTTCATCGCAAATGAATTAGCTAGCTTTCTTTTGAGTACATTTATATCCTGCATGTCAGACCCTGCAACAAGCATGTCATCCACATACAATAACAAGATAATATATCTTCCATTGTCTAGCTTCTTGAAATAAACACAGTGGTCAGAATGACATCTACTATAACCTTGTTCTGTCATAAACCTGTCAAACTTTAGATACCATTGCCTTGGAGCTTGCTTCAAGCCGTACAAGCTCTTTTTCAACCTGCATACCAGATCCTCCTTACCTTTGACCTCATACCCTTGTGGCTGCTGCATATATATTTCTTCCTCCAAATCCCCATGAAGGAAGGCTGTTTTTACATCTAACTGTTCAAGATGCAAATCTTCTACCGCCACTAGACTTAAGATAGTCCTAATTGAAGTCATCTTTACAACAGGAGAAAATATTTCATCAAAATCTATACCTTTCTTCTGTGCAAACCCCTTTACAACAAGTCTGGCCTTGTACCACTTCTTACCTCCTTCTTCTTCCTTCAACCTGTAAATCCATTTGTTTTGCAATGCTCTTTTACCAGCAGGCAACTTAACCAAATCCCAAGTCTGGTTTCCTACCAATGAGTCCATCTCCTCATTCATGCCTTGCTCCCACTTCTTTCTAGTTTCCACCTGCATTGCTTCTTCATAACATTCTGGTTCACCAGAATCAGTCATCAATAAATAATACATTGAAGGAGAGTATCGTTCAGGGAGTCTACTTAACCTGGTAGATCTTCTTACACTTGCAGGAGTTTCAGGTACTTGCTGCTGCTCTTGATTTTCTGGCACCTTTGGAACTTCATTTTCTTTAACTTCATCAAGCACTATGTACTCTGTGCTTTCCTTTTCCTGTTTCTTTCCCTGCAACTGATCTTTATACATGACCTTTTCATTGAATATCACATCTCTGCTCCTGATGATTTTGTTATTTTCATAATCCCATAAACGATAACCAAATTCATCAACCCCATATCCAATAAAGGTACATTTCTTGGATTTAGCTTCAAGCTTTGTTCTATTTTCTTTATCAATATGGACAAATGCTTCACAACCAAACGTTCTCAGAAATGAGTAGTTTACCTTTTTATCTGTCCATGCTTCCTCTGGAATACCACCATCCAAAGCACTTGAAGGTCCTCTGTTTATTAAATAAACAGCAGTATTTACAGCATCCGCCCAAAACTGTAAGGGCAACCCTGCATGCAGTCGCATACACCTTGCACGCTCCATGATCGTTCTGTTCATCCTTTCTGACACACCATTTTCCTGTGGTGTTCCTGGGACTGTCTTCTCTCTACGAATCCCATGGTATGAACAGTAACTATCAAACTCCTTGCCGCAGTACTCACCTCCATTATCAGATCTGAGACACTTCAATCTTTTTCCTGTCTCATTCTCAACCAAAGCTTTCCACTTCTTAAAAGTAGCAAACACATCAGATTTCTGTCTAATGCAATAAACCCAAGTTTTTCTAGTTGCATCATCAATAAATGTAACATAATAATGAGAGCCACCAAGAGATTGTACCTGAGATGGTCCCCATACATCTGTATGCACAAGCTCTAATTTTTCATTCTTCTTCTGTTTCCCAACCCTGAGAAATCTGACTCTCTTCTGTTTTCCATAAACACAGTTTTCACAGAATTCCAAACTTACCTGCTTCAAATCCGGCAGCAACTTCCTTGAGTGGAGAATCTGCATCCCCTTCTCACTCATGTGGCCAAGCCTATGATGCCACAATGCTGTATCTGTTCCTGTGGAAGCTAAAGAGATAGAATGGTCAGTATTATGAGGACATAAATACAACGTACCTACTCTGTCTCCTTTTGCTATCACCATTGATCCTTTAGTGATCTTCCACCACTTTTCTCCGAACGTAGATAGACAGCCGCCATCTCCCAACTGCCCTGTTGAGATCAGATTTCTTTTCATAGCAGGAATATGCCTAACATCTTTCAACAAGCAATCAGTTCCATTCTTAACTTTTATCCATACCTTACCCATTCCAACAATTTTACATGGCTCATCATCACCCAATAAAACATGTCCAAAATCGCCAGGAACATACTCATGAAATTATTTCCTATGGGGTGTAGCATGACATGAAGCTCCTGAATCTACTACCCAATAATCACTAGTATTATCTAATGCAAGAATCAAAGCATCTTGTAACACATCACCTGCTACATTTGCTTCCTGGGTAGTTTCCTTCTGTGCATCTCCTTTCTTCTTCAGAGATTTGCAGTCTTTCTTCAGATGTCCTTTCTTTCCACAGTTCCAGCACTCTATCTTTCCCAGTCTGGACTTAGATCTACCCGTTTTAGACTTTCCACGATTACCTTGGCTCTTTCCTCTCTCCTTTTGTCTTCCTCTGCTCTCCATGGTCAACGCATTACCTGATGTCTCACCTGTGCTTTTTCTTCGCATTTCCTCGCTAAGAATAACACCAATAACATCATCAAATTTCAAGGTGTTTGAACCAGAGATAGAGTTACTTACAGCCATGACCAAGCTATTCCAGCTTTCTGGCAATGAACACAAGATTAGAAGAGCCCTAACCTCATCATCAAAGGTCACACTTACAGAGATCCACCTTCAGACATCTTCATATTAAATAAACGCTTCATTAGAAATACCTTGTTGGAAGCCGAGGGTTTTTCATACAGCTTACCCAATGCTTTCATCAAACCCTCTGTTGTCGTTTCTTTTGAGATATTGAAAGCCACCGACGAAGCCAGGCTCAACCGTATTGTTCCCAGAGCCTTTCTGTCAAGAACCACCCATTCTTCGTCCTTCATAGTCGTCGGCTGCTTTGCTTTTCCTCCCAACGGTAGGTATAGATCCTTCTGGTACAGATAGTCCTCCATTTGCATCTTCCATAACCCGAAGTTTTGGCCGTTAAACTTTTCGACCTTAAACTTTCCTTCTTCTGCCATTGCTCCCACTCGAACCAGAAACCCTAGCTTCCTGCGGGTTTAACTGCCAAATAGACCTTTGGCTCTGATACCAATTGTTAGAAAAACAGGATCGCAGAGCAATAACAATAAACAGAAATGCAAATATAATCACACATACACATTACAAGAGAGACACAGATATATCGTGGTTCACCCAACTTGGGCTACGTCCACACTGAATTTGCCAGTCCTTATTATTATTACCGTCCAGCAAGTCGAAGGGATACAACCTGCAGCACAACCGCTGCACTTCCTCTTCTCTGGTTTACAGTCTCTCTCCAGATCTCAAAGATCTTTACAATGCATAAAACCTAATACATCAACCCTAGCCGTATTACAATGTCTTTCTTTTATAAGGGAAATACAATGGGAAAATACCACGGGATACCCAAAACCATGGGCCCGCAAAACAGCTGGCGAAAGTGGATGGATACCAATTTTGAAAACTTTGCCATCAAGTAAGAAAGTGGATGCACTTGTTATGTTTTCACCCACTATTTTTTGAAATATTTTTCCTATCATTTCCATCTTGGCCACAATTTGAGTCTGTCACAAGGATTTGAAAAGTGACCTTTTCATATCCTTGTCCAAACTATGTGCATACATGAGCCTCTAGTATGTTAGATTCACACCACAATTTTCATTGCGCTCATTTCTTATATTCATGTAGTGTACAATAGATGATGTTTTTTTCAAGGTATACACCTTTCAAAATAGTTTGATTCCCATTACATATTGCATTAGCAAATATCAATGTGTCTGGATTCTCACTGTAGTTACTCAACTTCCACCCATACGTGTATTCCAACACATCTTTTATTTCCACAAAGACTCTCATGAGATATAATTGGAATAATATTTCCTTAAAGGTGCATTGTTCTACATTGCAATCTTTAACATCAAACTCATTTTCTTTAGCATCTACAATTGATTCAAAATGAATCTAAATTTTTTGTTCATTCACAGTTGTCAAATTCAAAAACATTCTTGTGTGCGTCATAGTATCCATTATCTCACTATGAACATACAGGTTTGGGTAACCATTCTCTGGCCCAACAACCTCTAGAAACATGTTTACACCTGATTCTTCACAAAGACTTTTCAAAGAGACTTGAAGCCTAGGTACAATTATATAAGATGATACAAGGTGTGCCATTGTAACTCCTACATGAAATTTGATATTAATACTACTTAGTACAAATATAAAATGATAAACATATAATGGTAGAAGACCATATAAATGAAAAAACATTACATTGGAGACTTTAAATACTTACTTACATAAATTACACACTCGTCGGAAATTGAATCCCAAGAACTTAATTTAGTGTCAATGGAAACTATTTTCTATTAATGACATCTAAAAAGATGTGGAGCACATAGGTTAAATGGCTTGGAAACCTAACTTAATCTCATTAAAAAAACAATTTATACATGCATTATTTTGGTTGCTAGGAAATCAATGCACAACAGATGTAACATCTCGAAATTTCATAAAAATTTAAAACTTTTGATAACAGCATTAATATGATAATAATAGTTGCGGAACTAACATATTGAGGTTAATAACAACATTAATTAAGATAATAATAATTGCAAAATAAATGTTATGATTATAACATCATTAATTGTACGGTTGTTGTACTAAGCATGCCTTAATTTTTATATTAGCAGCATAGTGATAATGACAGCTTGAACGTGTAATTAATAAACTTGATTATGATGAAATGTATTAAAAGATTGGTAGTTAGATGCGAATCTGTTTTTCTTTCACACAGATACTGACAGTTTGATTTTTGATGAAAGGGTGTCCTATGAGGTACCTTGGAGCTTACTTAGCTATACGCTAAAGCATCGTGAATGTCCTTTGTGCAGATGACAGGTAAGAGATTTCATGGCTGCGTAAAACAAAGTCTGAGTAGTTTTCAATTCCAAAGTCATAAATAATTAAAATTTTAGGAATTTGTTTACGATCCACAAAGAGTATGTAGGTATGGTTTTCCACTGTAATAGTTACTGTTTCAGATGTACAACTTCATTATGCTTAGAATAGTATCGTCTAAGTTCATGTTTAAGCTATCAGTTTTGTCACTAGGATTTTCAATATTATGGTAGCTAGTTTTTTTGTCATCTTGAGGCAACTAAGTACCTTCAATGCCATTGTCAAAGTTTCAAGTGAGAAGACAAAACAAGCATACACAATATTTGGTTACCTTTGTGTTACCTCTTTTGCCAAGGATTTCAAGATGTAAAGTTAGTCACAGCAGATCTAATGAACAAATAAATCAGTTACAACAGATGAACATAGAAGAAATGGTGCAAAACTGTGCAAAACATGCAGCAGTGCTCTCTATCCCAGAAAGGGTGAATGAATTACAATACAAACTGTTACAATCAACAGAGCAATTCGAATTGCCTAAGGAGGTCATTCGAATCACTGAAATGGAGTAGCTTGACTCAATCTAGGAGTCCTCATCAATCATCGGTGTTGCTCATCAATCACAACAACCAGTCATCCAGGTGTCAAGCTGAGTCTAACTGATCATAATAAATGTAACTGAAGTGTGTAGCACTGATATAGGATCTGGAGGCTCAGTGGGGGCGCATGGGAGGCTAACTGGAGTCAGAGCAAGTCACCTAATCGAACTGGAGGTCAATCGGAGGTGAAACAGTCAGTCAGGAGTGAAATCGGAGTGAAATCAATCAGAATCGGAGCTAACTGAATGTAACTGGAGTGAATCTGCAGTGGTAGGTGAACAAGTGCGCCCTTCTCTGTCAGTAGGTGAGAAGAGGGCGCCTTTCAGCTTAGGAGGGCTAAAACTCTGTGGAAAGTGGCTCCCGGGTGCTAGAAGAAGGTGGATAAGGTGCTGGAGGCATCAAACTGGTGACTGGACTGCATATCCTGAAATAGATCATGCAAGATCCTGAAGTAGATATGTATCCCGAAATAGATGATCCTGAAATAGATATGTATCCCGAAATAGATGATGGATATCCGAACACCCCCCCTCAAGCTAGACTATGATGTGCCAACTAAAATAATGTGGGGCCCTGGTAACTAAGACCAAAGGTCACCCCAATACAATAATCCAAAAAATGCTGAAAAATAAACTAAGTGAGGAAAGAGGGAAAACCCAGTGGGAAGAAAGCCCCCCCTCAAGTCTAAAGCATAATAATGAATCAATCTGTCTCCACCATGATGGAACTCACCCCCAACAGTGAACGGAGGTAAGAGAACTTCTTCTCAGTGAAGCTCTTGGTGAAGATGTCTGCAATTTGCTCATCGGTAGGGCAATATTGCAGAATGATGGTGCGGTCATGCACCAACTGTCGAATGTAATGCATATGAATCTCAATGTGCTTGGTCCTCTGCCGCTGAACTGGATCTGTGGAGATCTTGATAGCACTTTGATTGTCACAAAATAGGACAGTCGAAGTAGTGCCACCAAAACCAAACTCGGAAAGAATACCCTGCAACCAAACTGCCTGAATGCAGGCATTGACTGCCCCTCGATACTCTGCCTCTGCTGAAGAAAGTGCAATGGCTGCTTGCTTTTTGCTGGACCAGAAAATAGCACCATGACCAATCATGAAAACATAACCGGAAGTGGACTTCCGATCAATGCTATCACCTGCCCAATCTGAATCAGTAAAACCAATGAAATCTAGCTCAGAATCTGCAGCATAATGTATGCCAAACTGTCTCGTACCTTGCACATACTGCAAGATCCGCTTGGCTGCTCGCCAATGAAGCTCATGTGGCTGCTGCATATATCTTGACACGGCACTCACGGCATATGAGATATCAGGCCGTGAATGTGTCAAATAAAGTAGTGAACCAATCAACTGTCGATACATACTGCAATCTGCAAGCGGTGTGGAATCTCCCTCCTCAAGACTGATTCCTGAGAGGAATGGGAACGGGGCTGCCTTACATTCAGCCATATTAAACTTCAATAACAGGTCGGAAGCATATTTTTGCTGAGATATAGTGATCCCATCGAAATTTTGAGCTATCTCCAAGCCCAAAAAGTGACTCAGCAAGCCCAAATCGCTCATGTCAAAAGCTAGATTTAAGGCAGTTTTTAGCTTGTTTATTGAAGTAAGTGTGCTACCAGTAATAAGCAGATCATCAACATAAAGTACAATAACCAACAAATTACCTTTAACTCGCTGAAGATAGACATTCGGATCAGATTTGCATCTTTGGAAATTCTGAGAAAGAAGGAAGGAGTCCATCTTTGCGTACCAAGCTCTTGGTGCCTGTTTTAACCCGTACAAAGACTTCTTCAATCTACAAACCAATGATGGATCTGATGTATAACCCTCTGGCTGCTGCATATAGACCTCTTCAGCAAGGTCTCCATGTAAAAATGCACTCTTCACATCCATGTGATGCACCTCCCAGTGCTTGGATGCGGCAATAGCTAAAACAAGGCGGATGGAATCCATCTTTGCAACCGGTGCAAAGGTCTCTGTGTAGTCCACTCCTTGGACTTGGGAAAAACCTTTTGCCACCAACCTTGCTTTATATTTGCTGATAGTGCCATCAGCAGCAACTTTAGTACGGTAGACCCATTTACACTTCACTAATTTTCTTCCAGGTGGAAGAGAAACTAGCTCCCATGTATTGTTCTTTTGAAGAGAACTGTACTCTTCATCCATGGCATCTTTCCATCTCAGATCTCGATGGGCTGAATAATATGATTGGGGATTTGAACCAGCCATCAAATAACAAATCTCAGGAAGAAATGGATCAGCAATAGAAAGAGCCATACCTGCCCTTTGAAAGTCTCCTCTTGTTCGTCTCGGATCAGCAGGATTTCCAAGATTCGAACCAGCAGATTGTAGAGTATTTTGGGCCCACTTTGGTAACTGAGGGGGATCTGAATGGTCGGATTCCGAACCTGATATGTCATGATAATCATATGCTGCTACAATATCAGAAATATCAGAACTCATACCTTCATTATCGCTGCTCGAATCTTCTTCTGGTGAAGGCGGTGAATCGGCAGTTTTCTCCTCAACTAGTTGCAATTCTTGAAGCGGTTCTTCAAACTGCACACTGCGCTCTATGAATATCTTTTTAGATCTGATATCCATGAGTTTATATGCTTTTGATTCTTCCCCATATCCTATCAATATGCACTCGATACTTTGTGGATCCAAAGCTCGTCTCTTCTCAGAAGGAATTCTAGCCCATGCAGTAGAGCCAAAAACTCTCAAATTTGACACATCCGGTTTGTGACCAAAGAATGCTTCGAAAGGAGTCATACCTTTCACGGATGAATGTGGAACACGGTTCTGTATATATGCAGCAACATTGATTGCTTCAGCCCAAAGATTTGCAGCCAAACCTTTTGATTCAATCATGCATGTAGCCATCTCTTTCAGTGACCGGTTTTTCCTTTCCGCTACACCGTTCTGCTGGGGTGTGTAGGGAACTGTATGTTGGATCTTGATTCCGCTTTGGGCACAAAGTTGCAGCAACTCGGACTTGATATATTCCCCACCATTATCAGATCTAAGAGCTTTGATCTTGCTCTCAGTGGTGGTCTCAACAGAAGCCTTAAAATCCTTGAATTTTCCAAGCACTTCTGACTTGTTTTTGAGAAAGAATACCCATGTAAAGCGAGAATAATCGTCAATAAATGTCAAAACATACCTTGAACCATTTAATGACATATGGGGCAGCGGACCGCTGATATCAGAATGGATCAATCCCAAAATAGTAGAGGCTCTGCTAGCCTTGCCGCGGTCGAATCTGTGCTCGGGGTGCTTCCCAATAATGCAACCGGAGCATATTCCCTTCGAGGAACGGAGTTGTGGAAGCCCATCAACCATGGATTTATTTGATAGCAGCAGCAAATACTTATAATTTAGATGTCCAAATCTTTCATGCCAAAGCCTACTAACCTCATTACCATGTTTGCGAAGAGCAGTGGGCTTTGCAAGCGGAATAAAGTGCGAAAACTCATAACATTTAGCAGTGTGGTTTGCCTTTCCAACCGCAACTAGTCTTCCACTTTTGATATCAGAAATTTCAACTGTATTAGGGCTGAATGTGACTTTCTTTGGATCACCAGTATGTGTCATTTGATACACAGAAAGGAGATTCGAAGCTAAGGAAGGCACATAGAGAACATTCTGAAAGCATCCATGATCTACATGAATCGTACCTTTGCCCTTTGAAGAAATTTTTGAGTCATCTCCCAAATGGATGGGGATGGAGCTGTTTGGATCGAATGAGGAAAAAGAATCAATATTTGCAGCCATATGATTTGATGCACCCGAATCTATCAAGAGAGTGGGCTTCGAAACCGTTGCCATGAGTGCTTGTCCTCTTTCATGATCGTCATTCCGATCCTTCTTCCTTGCACCGTCAGGAAGGGTTATGTTGTTCTTTTCCAAAAGGAGGGCCATTTGATCTATAGTCTTCTTCATACATGAACTTTCGGGATGAAAGCCACGGTTACAATAAGTACATTTAGATTTTTGGTTACCTTCTTTGCCCTTTTGCTTGGATTTCGAACTGGATGGTGCATCCGTTTGCTTGCCTTTGTCTTTTTGCTTGTGAGGCTCGAATTTGGGCTTCTCCTTCTTTAGCTTTCCTTTACCATTCGAAATCTTGGGTCCTTGAACAAATAGGGCTGAATCTTTGGAGCTTATGGACCCCATTTGAATCAACTTGTCATGCTCTTTCGTAACGGACTCAATGAAGGCATTCAAGGTAGGCATCTTCCAATTCGGGGTAGTTAGCCGACCGGAATTGAAAGTGGAGACAAATACCGAATAATCTTTCCCAAGCTTGCTTAGAATGGAGAGGATCAACTGTTTATCCTCTTTGATAACACCACTGTTCTTCAATTGCAAGTTCAAGTTCTTGAATTTTGTGAAGAATTCATTGATGCTCTCGAAATTCTCAGGATTAAGGCCAATCAATTCATTCTCTAATTGAAAAGCCCTAAGCTCATCCTGCTTGCCGAATAGTGTCTCAAGTTGCTCCCATATGGCTTTTGGAGTCTTCAATCCGCTGAGATGGAAGTGAAGATCCTTGGAGATGGAGAGACAAAGAAGACCGTAAGCTTCATCAAGCTTATTGTAGTGTTTGGTTCTTTCTGCCACATTGTTTGGCTCCAATTCAAGACCAAGAGTGACTCGGTAGTATCCTTTTGAACGTAATATGATCTCCATATCATCTTTCCAATCAAAATAATTGAATGGGGTGAGGATAGGCTTTGAAGAAGAGTATTCCATTGCTAGGAGCGAGTCAAATGATGAAGAAGAAGCTTGCATGCAGACTAGAGCGAATGGAATTGCTGTAGAAATGCTTGCATGCAGAAGCTAGCGAATGCAATTGGAGGAGACAATAAACCTGCAAATCACATAAAAACAACCACAATAAGGTCGAACAATCCACCCTTTGAGAGTTGCATCACACCTGGGATTGGATTTCAAGCAATGTTGAATAGGTCCAATGTATCAGATCCAGGAATTATGTGGTAACTCAAGCTTCTGGAGTGGTATTGGAGTATTTTTCAAGCTTTGCATGCACAGGAGCGAATGCCCTTGAGATATCTCATGCCAAACTTTTTGCAATTTTTAGCAATTCAGTCAAATATTCTTGTATAAACACCTGTAGAAAAGAGATCTTGTCCCTGCAATGGCTCTGATACCATGTAAAGTTAGTCACAGCAGATCTAATGAACAAATAAATCAGTTACAACAGATGAACATAGAAGAAATGGTGCAAAACTGTGCAAAACATGCAGCAGTGCTCTCTATCCCAGAAAGGGTGAATGAATTACAATACAAACTGTTACAATCAACAGAGCAATTCGAATTGCCTAAGGAGGTCATTCGAATCACTGAAATGGAGTAGCTTGACTCAATCTAGGAGTCCTCATCAATCATCGGTGTTGCTCATCAATCACAACAACCAGTCATCCAGGTGTCAAGCTGAGTCTAACTGATCATAATAAATGTAACTGAAGTGTGTAGCACTGATATAGGATCTGGAGGCTCAGTGGGGGCGCATGGGAGGCTAACTGGAGTCAGAGCAAGTCACCTAATCGAACTGGAGGTCAATCGGAGGTGAAACAGTCAGTCAGGAGTGAAATCGGAGTGAAATCAATCAGAATCGGAGCTAACTGAATGTAACTGGAGTGAATCTGCAGTGGTAGGTGAACAAGTGCGCCCTTCTCTGTCAGTAGGTGAGAAGAGGGCGCCTTTCAGCTTAGGAGGGCTAAAACTCTGTGGAAAGTGGCTCCCGGGTGCTAGAAGAAGGTGGATAAGGTGCTGGAGGCATCAAACTGGTGACTGGACTGCATATCCTGAAATAGATCATGCAAGATCCTGAAGTAGATATGTATCCCGAAATAGATGATCCTGAAATAGATATGTATCCCGAAATAGATGATGGATATCCGAACACAAGAAATATCTAAGCTAAAGACTACCTATACTTATATTGGTGAAATTTATATGTATGTCGACGATATCACTAAACTAGTGTTAAGTCAAGTGTGTATGGACTACAACCATTATGATTTTATATTGTTGAACTATACATGATAGTATAAGATTGGTTGAAAGGCAAAATAGAAACTATGTCAAAATATAACCGTAGTTATCCTATTATCTAAATATCTAAGTTCTAATAATTATATTTAAATCTACAAACAGAAACTTGGGACTATATCCACTTTGATATATTATTCTAAACAATATTATAAACTCATTATTTTTGACATAATACTTGGGCGATAAAAAAAAATGTATAAACCTTGAAAGGTCTTCCTATGTCATTCCATGACTCTAGAACATGATTCCACTTGGAACTATATAACCATTGATTGATAAAATTAATACGTTGGTCATCGTGGTAGTAACCTAGCTTCCATACGAGCTTGGAATGTTTGACTTAAAACTAAATATAATGTTGTAATGCCAATTACTATGGTTGAGATATAATGTTGGAATTATAAACACTGACATGCAATAACTATTGGTAGGTTGTCAGTACTAGTTCATTACTGTGATACGATCATCGAGCTGAAATGGAGATTACCCTTTAGATTTGCATTGAAAGCTTGATATGAAAGTTAGGTGACAGGGTTTGTTGTCAATCCATGTATGGTAATATCATTGCAATGGTAAACTTTGAGACTATCATGGCATTGTTTTGAGTTAGCCTCCCTCCGAGTTGGACATTCCAGCGTGATCCACGGTGGCATTCTCATATGTGTGAAGTGATAGTGTAATGAATGCATGGTTTGCTTGACCCAATATAGAGTGTGTTGGCATAACCTTGATCGTTGATCAGTATTGGCATTGTCCATTGGATCAAACCCTAACAAAGATTCGAAGTTTTGGTTTATGAGTTTGGTAGTTGAGGGTTATTGTCTCCATTGTTCTCAACCTGTGGCCGACAGGATGCCAACTTTTTAGCTTAAACCTATAAGAGGCTCAACCTCGAGACCTCTGGCTTGAGAGAGTTACAGTTGCTCTTCCTTCTGCAATCAGTGCAGTTTGAGAGACTGTAAACTGAGTTTGTATTGTTAAGAGTTGGGAGTTCTAGAAACTCGTCGTTTAACTTTGAATTGAAATTTTTCCCTGGTGTTTAAATAGGCCAAGGGTTTCTCGTCACAAACCCAGTGTGGAGTCATTAAAAGGTTGACGAAGGTGAAAAAGATTTGGTGAAATCATAGCATGGTAAGTCTGCTATAATGAACAACAATTCTTTTGTGAATGAATGATTCATTTAATGTTTTTCTATTCTCAATTGAAAATATATCAATCTTCTAAATTTAACCTTCATTCTAATGTCGGTTGTAGGTTATGTAGCAGGGACAGTGAGCAAGGGTTTCAAGAGTTGGAAAGCCTTCTTTCGGGTAAGCTCCGGGTCCTCTCGAAAACCCTCGTAGGTGCTTTGATTGTGGTTGAAGAAGTTACAAAGGTGGTTAGCTGGCCCTGTTGGAATCCGTCGTGGTTATTATTTGACGACTCTCAAAACAATGATGTCTACTCTGAGCTGTGGCTCTCGTTTTATTTGTATATTTTTTGTTTTTTCTACCATAATGAACAACTTCCTCTCAACACGCAATTTAAAGTTGTTTTTAGCTTGGGTACAAACCTTGTATGTATCGATTTGGAATGACATGGTGTAATTTCTGTTTTCTCGGTGTATCATCTTTGTTTAAGTTATATGAATGATGTAGGAGCCGAGGCTTGTTAGTGAAAACCTTTATGTCTTGAGAAAATATAATACATTGTCTCTGTCTGGAATTAAGTGGTTGAAATTTATTTTATAAACCGTGTCTGTCAAACTTGTTTTAAGAACAGAAAAACTATGTTGAAGTCTAAAATTTCTCTATGCAATAATCGAGTAGGTTTTGTTTTACTATGGAAAGAAAAGGATAATGGGCTACACCCTTCATGGTGATTTCTTAGTTGGTTTCTAGCAAAGTATTAACTGAGAAAATATAAGGGTGTGAAAGTATAAGTCAGGTCTGTGTTATCAATCTCTATGTAAAAAGTCTAAATTAAACATCTTGGCTGTAAGTGGATAATGTGATTATCGTTATGATTCTGAGCTAGGGTTTGTAAATTTTTAAGTACCTTAGGTTTGATCCTAAGTTTGTAAAACACGAGTTTGCGAAACAATGAAGGAAAATGATTCTTATAGTTTCAAATATCTACTGCATACAATAACTGTCAGCAATAGAATAATTATATGATTTCCATTATCTGTTCTATTATTTGTTTGAACTAGATAAATTTATATTTATAAAAAAAAAGAATAGAATAAGAATTGAAAACAGTGTGTGTGTATGTATATTGTGAAAGATGTGTGACTACTTGTTTTGTACAGTCTTCATAAGATGATCACAATCTTTAATAACAACTATGTTATTACAATGCAATCATAATATAGTATGTAGATCTATAAATTCTATCTTTTCTTTTGTGCATATGATTGATAAGAATAATGTGATGCAACTATACAAAAAATATGCATTGTTTGTCTTCCATAAAACTATGAAACATTTATAATGTATACATGAATATTATACATAACTCTCTTTAGGACAGAAAACTGATAATTATATAATTATTATCTATCTATTGAATTCAAAATGGCAATATGCCTATCTTCTAATATATTTTAATTTGCGTACCTCTACTAGAGTACGATGCTTCAAAACAACATGTGGAAAAATAGAAGTATTGATTTATCAATTCAGTCTCAACATTAAACTTAAACATTCAGACTTAAACAAAACCAAAATTTTATTCTTTTCAAAAACAGATAAACAAAAAATACTAGTTAAACAAATCAGAATTATTTACTGAGAACTAAGTTAGAAGTATGTAGAACCTGAGAAAATATGTAGGGCAACAAACAGCCCAAGAAGACTGTTCCACCCAACCAATTCCTAAAAATAGTCAAGTACTGTCTTAGGACCCCCGAGCCTGTTCACTGAACCACCAGGAGGAAGAAAATTCAGGAAATAGGACTTCTTCTTGCTGTAGTAGTTATCTTCTGAATATTCAATAGGTAGCAGTCTAAAAGACTTGCTCCAACAACTCTATTCCTTCTCAGTATATGTAGACCTAAGACTACAGTCACCACTAACCTCCCTTATTCGAATATCTCTTGTAATCACCTGATTTTCCAGAGGAAAATATTCTGCAGAAATATTGATGAAGAGTTGCCTACCCAATTCGAATTTTCCTTTATAGGCTTCCTAGGCCATTTCAGATGTTACTGGGTCATTAAATGAGCTTCCTGCTCACTCCCTCCACCTGGGGGATAATGCCCTATTTTAGGGGAAGTTGTCCCATAACCAACAGTTAGTGGTGTGATGCAACTACTGCCATGTGTCCCATACCTTCCAATAGCTTCCATTCCTCCTAGTGGGTCAGTGAACACTCATTTAACAGTCCTCTTGGGTGTTTGTCTCCTAATTAATTTATTTAAACAATAATATTCAGTAATTACATTCGTCCATGATCAAAACTGATCATAATTACAAACCTTGTAATTAAATTTAACATAAAGTATTTTTGCAAATAAATAATAATGTTCAGAAATTTGGGTAGGTGACAAGAGATCAGCTTGAAAGGAAGACATGAATTTGTGACTTGTTGTCACTTTATAAGGTGGATTTTATAATTCCACAATGGATTCATGAACCCAATGTCTCCACAACAAGTCAAGTGATTACAAAACAAGAGGCGATGCACTATGCATTACCACAAGAAAAAATGGAGTGCACCGTAGACACCCAAGCACACATTAGAGAAAATTAACTTATAATATATCACCGTGGATAATTCCATGAAAAGTGCCATGGACATATCCATGGGGCCCATTGTAAACCATGTTGCATTAAAATGCTTCATAATTTGCCCACAACGCATAGCCTTTTGGGTGCAGAGTTATATAGATGGATTATAACCCAAACACCATGCCACAAACCTATTGTGGAAAGCTTCCCAAGTGCTTCAGTGCTTACCTCACTCATTATGCATGATGTGGCCTTAGCTATTGGAGTAGCAAAATAGATTCAATTTAGAAACCCCTTCTCCTCCTTTCTCATATATCAGAAGTGTGAGGAAGAGCTAGCATAATTCAAATAGGGTGAGAAAGGGCCCATGTTTCCATCCTCATCCCAAAATTATAAGGGGGTGCCCTAATAAGTGTTGGAAAGGGATATTTCTCCTTGAATATTCCTCCCAAAAATTACTTGAGTGAGAGAAAGGACCAATTGCTCACTCAAATTACAAGAGTTTGATAAAGGGTCCATGCAGCTTCTCCTCCCAAAATTTTAATGGAGTTCTCATGCTATGCTTTCAAAAGGAACAAGTGTGGGAAAGGGTTAGTGCTCCTTTACTCTTCCTCCCAAAAATTACTAAAGCAAGAGAAAGGGCCAGTTCCTCACTCAAATTACAAGAGTTTGAGAAACTTAAGGGCCCATGCTCCTTCCCCTATGAGAAATCTAAGGGATTTCCCATACTACTCATTTGAATGGAACAAGTGTGGCAAAGAGCTAGTGCTCCTCGAATCTTCCTCCCAAAATTCCCAAATCAAAAGAAAGAGATAGATCCTCACTCAAATACCAAGAGTTTGAGAAAGGAACCATGCTAATTCACTTCCTTTATCATAAAATTATGCACTTGTTAGAAATTGAGGCCACTCCACCTCCTCCTCATCACTCTAACCATAAAAGGGTAAGAATGGGACAATGCTCCTTCTCCTTATTACTTAAAATTTAGAAGTGGGAGAACTTAAGGGCCACTGTAAATAGAATAGGGTGAGAAATGGCCAATGTTTCCATTCCCCCTCCCAATAGTCTAAGGTAGTTTCCATGGTACTCATTCGAATGATACATGTCTAAGGGAGTGCTCCTTGACCCTTCCTCCCCAAAATTACTAGAGCGAGAAAAAGGGCCAGCCTGTTGCTCACTCAAACTACAAGAGTTTGAAAATGCGCCCATGCTCCTTCTCCTCCCTACTTAAATTTCAAAAGTGTCAAAAAGGGCCAATGTAATTAGAATAGGTGAGAAAGAGACAATGTTTCAAATCCTCCTCCCAAAATTATAAGGGTGTTCCCATGATACCCATTCAAATGGAATAAGTGTGGGAAATGGCTAGTGCTCCTTGACTCTTCCTCCCAAAAAATACTAGAGCAAGAGAAAGGGCTAGTTTCTCACTCAAACTACAAGAGTTTGAGAAAGGGCCCATGCTCCTTATCCTCCCAAAAGTACAAAGGAGTGCACATGCTACTCATTCAAATGGAACAAGTGTGGGAAACTTGGGATAGTGATCCTTGACTCTTCCTCCCAAAAATTACTTAGAGAGAGAGAGAAAGGGAAAGTTCCTCACTCAAATTCTAAAAGTTTGAGAAAATTAAAGGCCCATGCTCCTTCTCCAAGGGAGTTCCCATGCTCAGCATTCAAATGGAGAAAGTTTGGAAAAGGGATAGCTCTCCTTCAGTCTTCCTCCCAAAAATCACTAAAGTGAGAGAAAGGGATAGTTTGTCACTAAAATTACAAGACTTTGGCAAAATTAAAGGTCTATGTTCTTTCTCCTTCCAAAATTTTAAGGGAGTTACCATACTACTCATTCGAATACAACAAGTGTGGGAAAGGGATAGTGCTCCTTGACTCTTACTCCCAAATATTACTAATGTGTGAGAAAGGCTCACGTCCTCACACAAAGAAAAATATTTTGAGAAAGGGCCCATGCTCCTTCTCCTCCTATGTCATAAAATTACTCATTCATTGGAAAATGATGCCACTCCACCTCCTCCTCATCGCTTTAACCATAAAAGGGTGAGAAGGGTCTAGTGCTCCTTATCCTCCTTACTTAAAATTTAGTAGTGGGAGAATTTAAGAGCTTATGTAAATAGAATAGGGTGAGGCATTAGGGCCAATGTTTCCATACCCCATCCCATCAATCTAAGGGAGTGCACATTCTACTCATGTGAATGGAACATGTGTGGGAAAGGGCTAGCGCTCCTTGTAATATCCCGAATTTTGGACTAACTATTTTGTTGTTATATTGGGCCACGGCCCCAGCACCTATTTTTTATTTTGAGTATTGGGCATGAGCGCTAGCACCTATGATTTATTCTTTTATATATATTTTGACATATCGGGCATGGACCCTGACTGACTTCTTTATTTGAGTATATACTGGGTGAGAAGGCCCCAATGTTTTAATGATGTTCTTCAGCTTTGATAAGGGTACAAACCCTAATATACTGAGATGATCTTTCGTTACTTACTATGTAGAGCTATGATTTCACATGATATGAATTATGAGTGTGTTGAGCGTGGACTCAGAAACACACATGTAACCTATGTACTGGGCATAAGCCCCGATGTACCTAGAAGAATGTTTATGTACTGGGAGTAAGCCCTGAGGTACATTGAGTGTTGGGCCTAAGCCCTGTAGCACTCCAAGCTTGATAAATGAATACCGTATCCGAGGCAAATTAAATATTCTAGATGTGCCTCACAACCACATTCTAGCACTAGTGTTGAGTAGAGGCTCTGGAATTGCACTAGCGTAACGCCCATGTGAGAGTTTTGAGTTAAAAGGCTCTGAAGAGCACTCGGGGTTACTGGATCTCAAAGTGCCTAGTCGGAAGGACTCTGAATAGCATTTTTTCTTTCATCACACTTATTTTATTTGATTAAAGGATTCATCTTTTATCTATCATCAAGTACTGCGGGAACTACCATGTTAAACGGGGGAATCCGACATGCAAAGAGAGAGACTAGAGGTGCCTATCCAAGCTTACCGAGACCATCCAAAGAATTGGACCTTGTCCTTAAAAGTTAAAAAAAGAAGTATCATGTGAGGATACATAACTAAATAAAAGATAATTGCAAGTAGTCTTTTATGACTAACATGTATAAAGGTATCAAGGCTAATATTATTACTAAGAGCTTTAATAATAATGGTGTCATTATTTAATTATGGAATATAATTAGTATATATGATGTACGCATTATTTAATATTACAAATAATGTATTAATAGCTAAGTGAAATATAATTATTGTTATTATAATTAGTAATTGAGAGCATAAATCAAAATCACCTAGAGTTAAACAGTTGGAAAAGGTCCTAGTTCAAAAGGACTAGGTATTTAGTAAATAATATCTTCTAAATATTAAATTTATTAATTTAAGGAAAAAAATTATTCGAATAGTCATAATTAAAGAATCCCCTACTTAAAGAGGGCAGATCCCCAGTTGGAGGATCATCTATCTTTTCATTATCATTCTTTGATGGTAACTAAAGGAAAAACTTCTGCTCCAAGAAATCGAACCAGCAGTAACCTAGGTTCTCTATCTCTTTTGCATGTTGGAATCCAGCTCGGGGGGATCCATACAAAACCAGGAACGGTTAGAGGATCATGGTTGGGAGGAACATGGTAACCCCAAAGTCATCCAGCTAAAGGAAATCACCCTAACAGGTTATCTAGATACAACAAGCTTTGCATTAACTATTGTTGAGTGTGCAGGTTTCTACAGGAAGGAATCAAGAGCCAAGCAGCTAGGTTTCCATAGGAAGGGACCAAGTACTGAAGTAGCCAGGTATGGAATATTTAATGTTTCAGATTTTAGATATAATAAAGTTAGGATTTTAAAATTAGAATAGATACTACAACATTGTTTTCATTACCCATAGTATCAAATTCGAGGTTCTGCCCAGAACCCAATGGAGGATCTAGCAGGTCTAGCCAAGCTAGCCTTTGCTAGACAACACCCTATTTATATTCTAGGTTAGGGTCATTATGTTTTCTTTTGAAAGTAAATGTGATCTCTGTTTGAATCATTTTATCAACTTGTAACGCAGGGATTATTTATGTTTTCTTTTAATTCTTTTAGTATCCCTTCTATGCTTAGGAAGCATCAAATAGAATGACAACAATATAATTTCAGACATCGTTTCCCTTAACCATACTACACATCCAATCGTAGATTTAAACATTAATAGTAAATTAATATTGTTGTTCTTTTCAACTAGGGTATCATTCCACATTATCAACAACTCCACGATTTTAATCAAATAGACAAACATTATATCGAATTCAACAACATATGCTTCCCTCATGGATCAAGTCCCACTACCAAACAAGTGCATTCCATAGCATTTAACATGTATTTCATTAAAATTGGAAATATTTTATTGCAAGAACAATGCAAAAATTGAGTTTTTAAGTTATTTTGGAATTCTAGATCCATTGTTTAATTCCAAATTTAATGAAATATGTGTTATTTCAACTATATTACTTTTAGCCATCAAAGGAAATGGTCACAAGATCGAGTCTCACTAAAGTCATACTAATTTAAACAGTAGCCAAACAACATAGAGATTTCACATAGGAACATTTACATATCTACCCAAGCGTTTTCACTACTATTGAAGAAACGCTTACAGCCATCCTTTAAACATGAAATACAAGCAAGGGATTGAATCCCTCTTTTCCTCCATTTAAAGTAAACGACCATAAAGCACACAAAGAGGAATAGGTGGACATATAAGAAGATTTAGACAAGGGTTTATACCCACCTATCAACACATCCATCTGGCTGCAATTATAAAACTGAGAATTGCAAATCCTTTCAACCGACAGAACCATGATAGCCACTTAAAGAGAAACTCTTAATCATTATTTCAAATAGAGAGAAGACGCAGAGATTAGTCCCAGGTTCAAAGTCTCCTAGGAAAATGCAGAGACCAAGTTTCCTCTAAATCTCAAACAGAGGCAATCGCAGTTCATGATAAATGCAAGCCATGATAAGATCACGATTTCTTATTTTACAATACTCAACCATTGACCTTCAGAGCAAAGGTGACAGTAGCAAACAAAGAAATCAAAACTACACTTTCCATAAGGAAATGCAAAGACTAGACAACACACAAATCAGCTATCGAATCATGCCGAAGACAATTACTTTTATCCACAGGTCCAAGGACTCTCTATATAAACCCCAGTTTGATATTGGGCATTATTATTACAACTTCTACTAAGTTCAACATTGAGCTGAATGGCCAAAACCCTCCAGTGCCATAAAAACCAAAAGATATATTATACAATGGTCCAACCAATGACGACCTCAAGGAACCCAAAAAATTGTTGCAGAAAACCCAACCGGGCTCACAGAGTTCCTCATAGAAAACACCAATAGTACACTCCATAGAGGAGAAAGGAGGAGATAAGGAATGGTGAATTCTCGACTGACCATTTTGCAATGCCATCTTTATTGAGTACTGGCCACACAGAAGATAAACGCCAACCAACACCTGCTAATCAAACATGATATACAAGTTAGAACTCTGAATTTTATATCACGAACTATCTAAATGCAATAGTAGGAAATGTAGTATGAATCCGAGAGGAATTACCTTCGTATTTTCAGTCGCCATCTCTATCCCATATGGTGTGTTGACCATGAACCAAGCTTAGGTCAGTAAACGAAACCCTCAAACGCATCCATAGCAGATAAGAGAAATAAATCACGAAAATGCTTCTTCATTGGTGTAGAACCCAAGAGTAAACCCTCAGCACAACTAGCAGCATTGGCCATGTGCCATCATAGAGCTACATTCAATTCTACCACCAACCCCAAGTATTTCAATGTTGAACCATAACTCTATAGTATTAGAGCCATTCGTAATCAACAAGTATTGTAAACATAATCAACATTGCAAAGAACCCAAACATTACATAGCACCATTAAGTAATTGAAAGGTCAATAAGTGGTGCAAATTTCAAAAGTATTACAAACCCCAACAAGGCTTTTCAAAGTGTCAACCCTCAAAACTCTCACACTTGAGACTTAAATAATTTCTAGAAAGGTGGAGTAGGAACTCTTGGTAGATGCCTCATAGGTACACCTGCAAACCAAGTATGAATTGAATGCATTAGCGAAACTCGCTAAGTAAGTTAAAAGTTTCCATTTCTTACACCCTACCTCTCGGCAGCTCTGCCGGGCTACATAGCCCTTGAAAGGCCATGCATCTCATCACAGGTCATCAACTGCTACCATTAGGGATCCATCCCACCTGAATTGTTAATTAGACTTTTATAAATATACACACAAACTCTTGAAACAGTTTGAAAGGGATTTGTATTATTATACTCTAAACATTTGTTCACTTACGACAGAGTTTCATTTATATTCATTACATCACTTCCACAAAGCTGTAGAAATCACAATTTGCAAGACCTTGATAACTAAGAAGTTAAGACACGATCAAATGCCTCAAATAAGTACCGGTGTAGTAAGTTTTTGATTAGTGCTGAAGTTAATTTGTAAATCATCACTTCCTAAATAGTTTATTTCAGTAATAGAATTTTTTTTTAATTTTTACTATTTCGGGACATTACAAGTGGTTACAAGTGGTATCAGAGCTTAGTTACAAAACTAAGTGACCTATTGGGCTCATTACAAACATGCGCTACAGATACACAGTAAACAGAAACATACCTTCAGAAATTTTATTTTATTTATGTAAAAATGAACTAACAGATTTCCTATTCTTGATGCTTATATAAACACTGCAGGTACAGTCAGTGTCTGAAAATGAATGCATAAGGGGGTAGCAGCATACATGGAAATCTGAACTCCCCAGCACGAGAGCAAGAAATTGTGGTGGAACTCAACTTGGATTTAATGAAATCCATGCAAAATCTACAGGCTGAATTCCAAAGTTTTCGAGATGAAAACATGCACAAAAGAAGAGAGTAGAAAGCTATAAATGAAGTTTGCTTCAGACTTTAATAGGGGAAAAACCCCACATGCAGCCCACACTCTCAACAATTTTGAAAAGGGAAACAATCACCCAAAGAAAAATTGCAGTCCTAAGGGAGAGGAACAGGGTGAAAACATACCTGAATCAATGGAAGAGGACTATAAGAGCTCTTCCAACGATAAAGGTTCACCACCTCCTTGCAAGAAAAGGAGGAAAAGTGACGACAATTTGTAAGGGGAATTAAGAAAGATAAAGGCCCCAACCTATGATGGAGAGATTAAATCTGGGGAAAAGGATGAGGAGTGGCTACTAGGGATGAATAGATAATTCAAATTTCATAATTACTCCAGTGAAATGCAAGCCCGACTAGCCATATACAACCTGAATGGTAAAGCTGCCAGATGGTGGCAGGACTTGAAACACACCAAAGGACAAGAACTAAGAGACATAACCTGGGATACTTTCAATAGAATATTCCAGGACACATATATGTTTGAAAGATTCTTTGACAAGAAAATTAAAGAATTTTATGAGTTAAAAATGGGCTCCCTAACTATGGAAGCATTCATAAACCAATTCTTAGACTTTCTGCACTATGTGCCATACATTAAAAACGAGAAGGTCAAAATACAACAATTACTGGGAGGGATTCCACCAACCCTTGACGTGACCTTACATAAAGCAAGACTGTGTTATGAACACAGACAACCAAGGAATGACAACATCAACAAAAACAGAGATAGGTTCAGAACCTTCTCGGACAACCGCAAATCAGGTTTTAGAACTCCACCTTTATGAAAACACAACAACAGTTTTTTGCCCAATAGAGGCTTCAACTGACCTCAAGCATGTCCAAGTGCACCACCACCATCGAACAACAGGCTAGCTTTCAACAAAGCAACCAAAACTTCCCCACCAACCGTTTCTTGCTGGAAATGCCAAGGGCCCCACTACTACAGAGACTGCCCCAACAAAACGGATGGAGTTTTACACAACGTCCAAGTAGAACCTACCATAGGGGACATGCAAAATAACCTAGGATTTACGCTACTCTTGATGGCCGGCATTGTAATGTCCCTTGTTAGAAATTTTATTAAAATGGCAATTTTTCACTTTTTTCCCTAGTTAGACCTTTGACTAGTTTTGAGCTCTAGGTCCCCAAATCGCTCCAATTGCTCCCAAATATTCAGAGAAGGTATATGGATGATGTTAGAACATAAATATGTATTTCAGGGATTCTTTTGGACCTTTAAAATACTTCTGCAAATCTTCTTTCAATTCTCGCCAATGTAGGGAACTTTACTAGTAATTTCCCCTTAACTAATATTGGTCTCTGGGTCTCGAATTGACTCCAAATGCCTTCAAATATTCAAGGAAGGTGTATGAATGATATTAGGACATGAATATGATTTTCAAGGATTATATATGGCCACCAAAATATTTCTATAAACTCTCTTAAGATTCTCGACCAAGTATGCAATTTTACTAGTAATTTGGGGTTCAAATACCCCTGGGGTTAGTACTGAAAATGGCTTTCCAAATTCCTCCAAACCCACTAAAATTTATGAAAATAGGTAGGGAATGTATTAATGATGTTATTAAGGTCTCATGTGCACCATTAATTGATTATTATATCTGTTCCAACCCTCTGCCATTCAATTGCAAAAATCACCAATTCAACCCTTGGGGAAATGACACTATTTCTTCTCCCAATGCAATTAAATTGAGTAAAAATACTTCAAATGATCAAGTACAGTGCATGAAACTTGTAAAATACATCCATGGTAGTCCACTAATCACAAATTCATCATAGATCATCCATTCATTCGAAATCATCATCAATACATTGGTTCACAACAAGGTAGTGGGGAAATGGCATTATTCTTCCA
The DNA here is from genome assembly GCA_027924585.1 of Larix kaempferi. NCBI lineage: Eukaryota > Viridiplantae > Streptophyta > Pinopsida > Pinales > Pinaceae > Larix > Larix kaempferi. The sequence continues at coordinate 9,636,737 of BSBM01000196.1, forward strand.
TTAAAAATGATATTTATCCATTTCTACTTGGAATTTCGACCTGAAACTTTCTGAAGATGAATAAAAGAGTATTTAATTCATATTAGAAAACCAATGGGGCATTATAATCTCCCCCAAATAGTACAATATCTCACCAAAAACGCCCTCCCTCAAGGATAAAGAATATGCCATCAAAACTGGAAATGGTTGAGAGAATGTGCTGCAATAAAAGAAACCATGAGATTCCTTGTAGCTTACACCTGTAAATAAAGAATCCATTAAATCTCCAAATGAAAGTTCTAAATGTCCTTTCCAATTACCAACTTGGATGGGAATCTTTCACCCTCGAAATTGGCTAAGGCAAGAAACTAGTCATCCACTAGCTCTCCCTCTACACAAATGCAATTGCAAATTCTACAAATGATCAAAAGCTGGTTTTATTCTTTGTTATTGACATTTGAAAAGTTATAATGTCCTCCATGGGTCAAATTCCTTCCAAGAGATTCATGCCAACTCAAGTTGGGAAGAGATTCCAAAGAACGCCACTTGTACAACAATTCCTAGTCTCCCACTTCCACCAAATAACATGTGGAAGCATCTTAGCTTCCCTAACACCCTTGAGCACCCTCTTGGAGTCTATTTTTATCCCTAACATGTCATATATGTCATATGTCATCCTTCAGGTCTTATTTGTGTCATAGGTGTCATAGCATCTTCATCATTGTTGTCATAGAGCTAGGGAATCTAGCCCAAGTGTCTCACTAGCTCCAAATTGCCTCTTCCTCTTCCATGGGAGTTACTCTTCCTCTATATTTATACCTTGGATGATTCATACCATGAATAATACCTTTTGTACTCCCCCAAGTATGTTACCATTCACCTTGAATTCGAATTGGTGAGAGAATGATGCCAAGTGTAGTGGGGAAATCTAGCCATATGTGGGTCCCATTTCCTCCATGTGTCTTCATGATCAAAAGCCATTTTGATTTTCACTTGTATGTATTTATTTAGATCCTTTATTAAATATTTATTCCATTCTAATGTTCAAACATCATTTATTATCCCCATTATTCCAAATCCCAAAGCTTCGACCCCAATATTGCTTGTCCTCAAGCAATTTTAAACATAGGTGTTGAAGAACTTGCTTTCTGTATAAATCTTTGAAGTTGCCATTGAATTTCCCAACCTTGAGTCTTTGAGTTTCCATAAAGATTTTAGAGAGGAACCATGATGCTTACTGATGCACTACTCTGATGAAAATCACTTTATTAAGTGGGAAATCCATCTCCCATATTGTTTGTTTCCCCAAAAAAATTGAAACCAATTAGACAAAAATTATTCCAGGGTCCCATTGTTTGTATTGCACCCCAACAATTAAGAGTGCTCTCCAACCCATACCATCAGATAAGAAGATTCTTGGATCCCATTTTCTTGTATGCATTCTTCCAAACATCATGAGTACAAAATATATATCATCAAAGTACATAGCAACATAATGAATATGTACATCAAGGAGGTGCTTCATCAAAGAATCATGAAAGTGCTTATACCTCAAAGCAAGTAAACCACCATTTTCCAAGTGCACACAATCTTCAAGTGACCCATCAAATCTGCTCCAATGACCTAGGTGAGGATCACATGTCCTATAATTCTGTTCCAAAAGGATGTGATATGCATCAAAATATTTAGCCATGTATTCTTTCATCCAAGAAGTGAATGAAGAATATCCACTAAAATCTAAACCAAATGATGAGTAGAAAAAACAAGCAGACTTCAAAGGACTCAAACAAGTCTCACCCATACATCCATGAAAGTGAGAATAATAAAGATATATCAAAGTATGTGGTTGCCAACAAAAATGTTTTCTAATCATAAATTTATTCACCCAAGTGTTGGATTAAGTTCCTCCAACATCAAATGAACCAAGTGTGAGCAAGAAAAACCATGAGTCTTCGAGTGACTCAAATGCATATCATAGGTGCATCCATGTAGATGTGCATCATCATAAGGTAACAAAGGATGCTGCTGCAAATGTGAATAAGAATGTGCTCCAACCATATCATCATAAAAAGTAAATCTAAGAGTTCCATACTCCTCATGTGGCACCATAAAAAAGAACCCTTTCACCCATTCTTCATTGAGAGTAATGCTGCAAAACATGGAACTGTAGGATGTAGGATAATTAACTAACTCACCCAAATGATAAAAAAGTGCAGAATTTTCATCATGGGAAGGATCCATGTTGGTAGTATCATGCAGCTCCTTCAAAAGTGGGAAACCTTTGTCATATATTGGTTCTAATGTAGAGGAATTAGGCTCTTCTTTAAAAATTGCATAACCTTCATCAAGAGACAATTCAAGTTCCTCTTCCACCACATCACGTGTTTGGATCTCTTCATGTTCATCTTCAAACAAATTAAGCACATTCAAATTCCCACATTTTTCATGATCCACCATGTTATGAGAATCCTCCAAACAATCTACCATTTGACAATCTGAAACACAGGAGGAAAAACTAGTATCTTGCAATTTTTCAAGAAGTTGCTCATTTTGAATTGTGAGCTTATGAATATCCTAATTATTCTTAAAGTATGCATCATGTAACAATTCATTAAGCTCAAACAAATGGTTTCTATCAAAAAACAAATACATGAAATTACCTTTGATGTGGCACATTGCTCTTTGAATCTTCTCCATGTCTTCAAGAAAGGGTGTTTCCTCCAATGAAGTAGCTCTCCAACAAGAATTTGACACCAATGCTTGAGTTTCATGGAGAATTCTAGGGGACTCTTGGATCTTATTTTCATTCATCTTTAAGGACCCTTCAAGAAAATGAGTCTCTTGCAAATGAACCTCCTCATCTTCTTCATTTTTGCTTGGACCAACTTCATGAAGCTCAAGTGATGATGGGGAAGTTGATCTTGGTTCTTCTTCAACTACTACAAGGTCTTCATTATCATGCTTAATGGAACTTGGGCTTGCAGCAACACTTTCAAAAGTGATCTCTGTGTCACCAACATAGAGGTGTGAGCACCCATCAGTAGGTACTTCTTCATAGTTTAAGCATCCATCAGTAGATGCTCTTTGGTTTGTGTTTAAGCCAGAAGGTGTCTCGAAATGATCTTCCATATTTTCAATAGAATCTTCTTCATGCTATTCTGATGTCTCTTCATTTTTCTCCTTCAAGCAAGATGATGCATTTTTCCCCTTGTTTTCCTTAGGATCAATATCTTTGGAATCTCTTTTTGAAGAGTTCCCAAAAGCTCTCCTCAAGTGGGACATAATTTCATTCACATATGTATGATACTCACTCCAAGGTTCTTTACAAGAAGGGCATAAACCTTTCTTTACTAACTCCACATATTCATTTTTGGGCCTACGTTCAAAAACATGTTCAGCATAGTACTCAAAAGACATGGCATTTTGTTTATTTTTGCTCCAAGCAAGATATTCTTGATATTTTTGATAGTGTTGGGGCAAGGTTTTATATGTTGCTCTCCATCTTTGGAACTCACTCATAGAATTATCCTTGGTTGGTGTGACACATTCATATTCATCATATTAAATTCATAAGAATGATCTTCATTTCTCTTGAAATTGTAAGAAGTGTTGCATGATGGCACCTCTTCTTCGTGCCATTCACATTCTGCTTCATATTGCTCATAAGCATCTGCATATTCCTCATAAGAATTGTACTCATAGGATTCATCATAATAGTAAGACATGGATACCAATTATTCTTGAATGTATGTACCTAATCCATAGGTTCAATGACCATGCTCTGATACCATTGGAATGTCCCTTGTTAGGAATTTCATTAAAATGGAAACTTCTCACTTTTTCCCTAGTTAGACGTTTGACTAGTTTTGAGCTCTAGGTCCCCAAATTGCTCCAATTGCTCCAAAATATTCTGAGAAGGTATGTGGATGATGTTAGAACATAAATATTTATTGTAGGGATTCTTTTGGACCTTTAAAATACTTCTGCAAATCTTCTTTCAATTATGGCCAATGTAGGGAACTTTACTAGTAATTTCCCTTTGACTAGTATTGGTCTCTAGGTCTCGAAATAACTCCAAATGCCTTCAAATATTCAAGGAAGGTGTATGAATGATACTAGGACTTGAATATGATTTTCAGGGATGATATATGGCCACAAAAATACCTCTACAAACTCTCTTAATATTCTGGACCAAGTATGCAATTTTACTAGTAATTTGGGGTTCAAATCCACCTAGGGTTAGTACTGAAAATGGCTTCCCAAATGCGTCCAAACCCACTCAAATTTATGAACAGAGGTAGGGAATGTATTAATGATTTTATTAAGGTATCATGTGCACCATTAATTTATTATTATATTTGTTCCAACCCTCTCCCATTCAACTGCAAAAATCACCAATTCGACCCTTGGGGAAATGGCACCATTTCTTCTCCCAATGCAATTAAACTGAGTAAAAATATTTCAAATGCTCATGTACAGCACATGAAACTTATAAAATACATCCATGGTATTCCATTAATCACAAATGCATCATATAATCATACATTCATTCAAAATATTCATCAATACATTGGTTCACAACAATCTAGTGGGGAAATGGCATTATTCTTCCATTAAAAATGAGATTTATACATTTCTACTTGGAATTTCGACCTGAAAATTTATGTAGATGAAGAAAAGAGTATTTAATTCATATTAAAAAATAAATGAGGCATTATAAGATGCCCCAAATAGTACAATAGCTCACCAAAAATGCCCTCCCTCAAGGATCAAGAATATGTCATAAAAACTGGAAATGGCTGAGAGAATGTGTTGCAATAGAAGAAACCATGAGCTACCCTGTAGCTTACACCTGCAAATAGAGACTACATTAGATCTCCAAATGAAAGGTCTAAATGGTCTTTTGAATTACCAGCTTGGATGTGAATCTTTCACCCTCGAAATTAGCTAAGGAAAGAAATTAGTCATCCACTAGCTCTCCCTCTACACAAATGCAATTGCAAATTCCACAAATGATCAAAAGTTGGTTTCATTATTTGTTATTGACATTTATAAATTTATAATGTCCTCCATGGGTCGAATTCCTTCCAAGAGATTCATGCCAACTCAAGTTGGGAAGAGATTCCAAAGAACGCCACTTGTACAACAATTCCTAGTCTCCCACTTCCACCAAATCACATGTGGAAGCATCTTAGCTTCCCTAACACCCTTGAGCACCCTCTTGGAGTCTATGTTTAGCCATGACATATCATATATGTCATATGTTAGCCTTCAAGTCTGATTTGTGTCATAGGTGTCATAGCATCTTCATTGTTGTTGTCATAGAGCTAGGGAATCTAGCCCAAGTGTCTCACTAGCTCCAAATTGCCTCTTTCTCTTCCATGGGAGTTACTCTTCCTCTATATTTCGACCTTGGATGATTCATGCCATGAATAATATCTTTTGGACTCCCCCAAGTATGTTACCATTCACCTTGAATTCGAATTGGTGAGAGAATGATGCCAAGTGTATTGGGGAAATCTAGCCATATGTGGGTCCCACTTCCTCCATGTGTCTTCATGATCAAATGCCACTTTTATTTTCACTTGTATGTATTTATTTAGCTCCTTTATTAAATACTTATTCCATTCTAATGTTCAAACATCATTTATTATCCCCATTATTCCAAATCCCAAAGCTTCCACCCCAAACCTAGGAAACTAGTAATTTTCCTCCTTGGCAATTATTTGACCTTTAGCATCAATTTGAGAAACTCTAATGAATAGGGCCAATGTGATTAGGCCATTGTGACCCAATGCCAAATTTGGGACATGACAGGTAGGTAGATCACCAAGCCACCATGGTGGAAATTGAGGGTAATATCTCTAACACTGTCATTTCAGTTTTAATAGATCCCGATGCTTGTCAAAGTAATATCTCCCCTAAGATAGTGGACACTTGTAAGTTAAACCGAGAGAATCATGAGAAATCATGGCTGGTACAACTAGCCACTGGTACCAAACGGAGGGTCTCTGAGTTAGTTAAAACTTGTGAGATAGAATTAAACAGTCTTCCAACTACGTTAGAATTAAACATTCTACCCCTAGGATCGTACGATGTACTTATAGGCATGGATTGGCTAGAAGACCACCATGTCCTACTGGACTGCTCAAACAGGACCCTGTTAGAAAAACAGGATAGCGGAGCAATAACAATAAACAGAAATGCAAATATAATCACACACACATTACAGGAGAGACACAGATATATCATGGTTCACCCCAACTTGGGCTACGTCCACACTAAATTTTCCAGTCCTTATTATTATTACCATCTAGCAAGGTGAAGGGATACAACCTGTAGCACAGCCACTGCACTTCCTTTTCACTGTCTCACAGTCTCTCTCCTGATCTTAGAGATCTTTACAATGCATAAAACCTAATACATCAACCCTAGCCATATTACAATGTCTTTCTTTTATAGGGAAAATACAATGGGAAAAATACCATGGGATACCCAAAACCATGGGCCCGCAAAACAACTGGAGAAAATAGCCCCAAACATTTTTCTCGAGGGAAACCCTAGACATATCACAATGTCTTTCTTTTATAGGGAAAATACAATGGGAAAAATACCACAGGATACCCAAAACCATGGGCCTGCAAAACAACTAGAGAAAATAGCCCCAAACATTTTTCTCAGGGGCATTGCCCCCAAACCCCCATTCACAAGGGCTCCATCCCCGAACCCCTAAAAATGAAGAATGGGTGCACAGTGCTCCAGGGTGCACGGCTAAGACAATATCATCTATGAGACTGGAAGATCTGGCTCCACAACCAACAGACCCTACTCTGCAGGGATGACTAAGGAAATCAGAAGACAATTCAGGTTATCCCTAGGAAAGTGTCTGTAAGACAGATATCATCCTTACAAGCAAAGAAATGCATTAGGAAGGGTTGTAAGCTCTTTGTTGTTAACATATGAAACATAGAAACTGATAAGGAACAAAAGATCAAAGACTTCCTAGTCCTCGTGGAATTCAAGGATGTATTTCTTGAGAAAGAACTGGGATTACAATCCAAGCGATACTTAGACTTTTCCATTGAGCTAACACCCGCGTCAATGCCATCTTCTAAAGCCCCGTACCACATGAGCACACTAGAATTGGTGGAGTTCAAGCTTCAGTTACAAGAACTAATAGACAAAGGGTACATCTGACCTAGTGTTTCCCCTTGGGGTGCACCGATACTCTTCGTCAAAAAGAAAGACGGAACAATGCTGATGTGCATCGATTACTGCCAACTCAATGCTTGGGTACACAAGGTACTACCAAAGGACCAAAAACCAAGAGCAACCACTTCACACAAACAGATCATAGATTAACCCACCGATTTTTTGATGTGGTTTAAACCCTCTTGAGAGAAACACTCCATGGCCCCGGCCAAATAGCTTCTACGGGACAATTTATTATGCAAAGAAAGAAAGTTACAAATGAGCTTCTCATAATCAATCAGCTAAACAATGACCCTCCATGCTCTTTAAATAGAGATCATGGACCAATCGGGTGTTAAGCCATGGATCAAGGTTAGGTTTGATCTAAGAGAAGTTGAGCCGTTGGATCACTCTATGTCAGGAACATATTGTGACCATCGGATTAAGTATTTACAAATGCATACTAATGAATACTAAAGAAACACACTATTCCTAATGGATATATTTACACAAGTTGATCTTAACTAACTCCTAAGTGTCTAAATATCCTAACATCCCCCCTTAAGAACAAATTGGGATAGGATTGAAGGATTTACAAAAGTGACACTATTAGGATAAGGAAGGAGGCATTAGAGCCTATTCCCCCTTAATGACAAGTTCCTGAACTCCTAGCATAGATCGAAATTTAGAAAACTTCGCTTCTGTAAGAGACTTGGTGAAGATGTCTGCAACTTGATCATCTGTAGGGAAAAAGAGTAATTCAAGAACACGATCATGAACAAGATTTCTGATGAAGTGCATATGTAGCTCAATGTGTTTGTTGCATTGATGTAGAACTGGATCTTTGGCAAGCTTGATGGCACTTTGATTGTCGCACCAAAGTGGAGTAGGTTGCTGCTGCTCGAATCCAAACTCTAAAAGGATCTGTCGAAGCCATAAAGCTTCTTGATTGGCATTAAATGCTGCTCGATATTCTGCCTCTACTGAAGAAAGAGCAAGAGCTTGTTGTTTCTTACAAGCCCAAGTAATAGGTCCAGATCTCAGACTGAAAACATAACCTGCAATAGACTTTCAATCATCAGGATCGCCGACCCAATCTGAATTAGTGAAACCAACCAACAAAGGTTTCCCCCCTATAGTGTAATGAATCCCAAACTGAACTGTACCTCGAATATATCGAAGTATTCTTTTAGCTTCTTTCCAGTGACTTTCATGAGGTGTCTGCATATAACGGGCAACATGACCAACAGCAAAGGAAAGGTTAGGATGGGAATGAGTAAAGTATAAGAGACTACCAACAAGCTGACGATACAAGGTGGCATCAACTTCAGGTGAAGTACAAGTGGCAAAAAGTTTCAATTCAGATTGGAAGGGAGAAGGGGCTAGTGTACAATCTTCCATGTGAAAGCGACGAAGAAGGTCACAAGTATACTTAGACTGAGAAAGAAAGATTCCTTCTTTGGTTTACAGGACTTGGAGACCAAGAAAATAATGCAAATGTCCTAAGTTTGACATTTCAAAATTTTGTTTAAGACTGGATTTCACATGGGTTATAAGCTTAGGGTCACTACCAATAAGAATAAGGTCATCAACATATAGAACAAGTATGATGAGATGGTTTCCTACTTTCTTGGTATAGACATTGGGGTCAGAATGGCATCTAGAAAAACTAGTGTCAAGGAGAAAGTTATCCATTTTGGCATACCAAGCTCTAGGAGCTTACTTAAGGCCATATAAGGATTTCTTAAGGTGGCAAACAAGAATAGAGTTATTCTGAACATATCCAGGAGGTTGTTCCATGTAAATTTCCTCATGTAAATCACCATGTAAGAAGGCAGACTTGACATCCATTTGATGGACTTCCCAGTTGTGTAAGGCTGCAAGGGAAAGAACAAGGTGGACAGAGTTCATTTTTGCGATGGGAGAAAAGGTTTCATTATAGTCAATCCCTTCAACTTGGGAAAAACCTTTGGCAACTAACCTTGCCTTATGTCTTTCAACACTTCCATCTGATGCATACTTAGTTCTGTAGACCCATTTACATCTGACAAGTTTTCTTCCTTTTTGGAAGAGGTACAAGATCCCAAGTATCGTTCGCCATTAAGGAACGATATTCTTCATCCATGGCTGCATCCCAATCTAGATTCTCTGAAGCTTATACAAAAGTTTCTGGATCATGATTCTCGAAAACTTGAGCCAAAAGAGAAGAGGCTCGCTGAAACTGAAAACATGTTTGATGTTGATCTCTAGGATCACCGGCAAGATCACCAACTACTTCACATGTTGAACGGACCCATCAAGGAAGCACTTGTGTTGATGTAACTGGAGGAACATGAGAAGGCAGAGGTGGATTTTCATCATCACTGTCATCATCATAAACTGGAGTTGGAAACTTATCAAGGAAGTTGGAAGAATAAGAAGAAGGCACAAATGCCGAATCAGGCTCACAGGCCAAAGATGGCACAATCGCCGAGTTAGGCTTGCAGGCCAAGAGATTTTCATCAAATTTAACATCTCTTTTAATGATTATATCATGAGAATGTGGTTGAACAAGTCTATAACATTTTACATCTTCAAAATATCCAAAAAATATGCACTTTTCACTTTTAGGCTGCAATGCTTTCCGTTTTTCATCCGGAATGTGAGCCCATGCTTCATTGCCAAACACACGGAAGTGACTTACATCAAGTTTAGTTTTACTCCATGCTTCTTCCGGTGTTATACCTTGTAATGCTTTAGTGGGGGTGCGATTTACTATGTAATTTGCACAATTAATGGCTTCAGCCCAAAATTGAAGGCTTAGTCCCTTAGATTAGATCATACAATTAGCCATTTCTTTTAAAGTGCGGTTCTTCCGCTCAGCTACACCATTTTGTTGTGGTGTATATGGAAAAGTGTGTTGTTGTTGGATGCCTTGTTTAGTGCAGAAAGTAGTGAACTCATTGTTAACATATTCTCCTCTATTGTCAGATCTTAACTTAATAATTCGATGACCAGATTGTTTTTCCACAAGGGCCTTGTAGGCCAAGAACATGTTAAATACTTTTCTCTTAAGTTTTAGGTAATAAACCCAAGTGCATCTGGTGTAATCATCAATGAAAGTTAAGAAATATTTGAAACCAGAAAAGGAAGCAGATGGAAGAGGACCACACAAGTCACTATGCACAAGCTCCAAGGGAACCGAGGTGTGCGAAGAGGCATGTTTGTCAAAACTATCCCGATGATGTTTTCCAAGTACACAACCGGAGCAAACACCATCCCTGCAAGATACCATCGGAAGACCTGTCGCCATATTTTCTTTACATAGTTGTTGCAATGAGCGATAATTTAAGTGACCAAATCCCTCATGCCAAAGTTTGCTCAAGTTATCACTATGAGCAACAAAAACTAAAGGGAAAGGTGATGACCCAAAGTTGTTCAACTTGTACAACCTGGTAATATCATCAACAATTCTGGTAGCTAGGACTTGTTGAGGATCTTTAAAATCCTTCATTACAACTTGGTGAGGTGTAAAGGTCATAATTTTACCTTCACCAGAATAAGTGATCTGATAGACTGATAATAAATTGTAGCAAATTCTTGGAACACATAGTACATCACTAAAATGACCATTATCTACTGGAATTGTTCCAGCTCCTACAACACTTAGAGATCTATCATCACCAACAAATATTTGTTTGGTGTTACATTCATGCATAGTAGAAAAAATGGCTTGATCCTTAGCCATATGATAAGATGCTCCCAAATCAATGAGCCATTCATTTGAAGTAGAATAAGAAGATGCATTATAAGAATAACTAGAAGCACAAAGTGCATGTCCATGAGAGGTAGATTCTGAAGGCGAATCTAGGCTAATGTGGTGCTTCTTCATTGCTGCTTCCAAGGCTGCCATCTTCTTGAAACACTAAGATTCATCATGATTATCTTTCCCGCAATAGTTGCAATGATGCTCAGTCTTCTTGCCTTTTGGCTTGGATCCTTTGTCATTTTTTAAAGAAGGAGCTGACTGAGAGGGTTTGGAACCCTTGTTTGACTTATTATTGCAAAAATTTTGTTTCTTGGGAGGCTTGGACTTTTCTTTCTATTGGGACAATAAGGCTTTCCTAGATGTATCCACATTGTTGATTATTCCAAGATGAATGACTTTATCTTGTTCTCTAATCAAGGAATCACAAAAGGATTCGAGACTAGGCTCTTGATAGCTAGCTGCATTCAAGGATGCTTTCATGGAGTAAAATGTAGATACAAAAATAGAATATGCAGGTCCAAGTTTGGAAAGAATATGATAAATGCATTGTTTGTCTTCCCTCTCAATCTTACATTCTACACATAAGAGTTTAAGAGTTTTGTACTTAGATAAATAATCTTGAATGCATGAAAAATCACTTGGATTTAAAGAAATCAACTCATTTTCGAATTCGTGACCTCAAATTTCATTGTGTTTACCAAACACAGATTCCAACTTGTCCCAAGCAGCATCAAGTTTATCAATTCCAGATATGTGGAATTGCAAATCATTAGAGATTGACATCCCGATCAATCCATGAGCTCCATCACTTCTATTTGCTCATTTTATTTTCTTATCATCATTAGTGGGTTCTGTTTCTTTCCCTGAGGTAATTCTGAAAAGTCCCCTACTTCATAGAACATCCTCCATATGAGATTTCCATGAGAAATAGTTGGAACTGTTAAGTAGAATATCACAAGGTGTGGCCATATTTGTAAAGTAATGGCTGAAAAGCAGAAACCAATAGTTTGGATGTGAAGAGCTCAAAAAACTAGGCGGTTTAAAAAAAAAAGGCACTGAAAACTAACTTTGTATAATGAAGTTATGCTTGAACAAAGAAACTGTTAAAGATGTCCCCAATAATGACGTGGCAGCTAGAAAATGTTCAGCAAAAAAAAAGAACCCCCCTCTTCCCAAGATGAACCTTTTGACAATTTCTTTACAAGAAAGTTGCTTTAAGTGAACCACTTTTGTAAAATAAGTGATTTCACTTTTACAATGATATTACTTTTAAATAGTGCAACAATAAAAAAACTTAAGTGACTCACTTGTAGTTTTATTTTTTATTATTTAAGTGAGATACACTTTTACAATAAAGTAACTTGAAAATAGAAATTGCATGCACTTTTTCTTTTAAAAATAACTTCCTAAGACTTGAAATCAAGACCTATTAAGGAATAAATCAACTTTGAACCAAGTGAGCTAGATTAAAAGGTATGTAAAATATGGGAATGAGGAAGGGGTTTTTTTTTTTTTTTTTTATTCTTCTTGCTCGGTTTGCATGCTCGCCCTTTTTCCTGCAAAACACACCACAAATAGAAACAAAAAAACTTTTCCACACTTGTGGAGTTAGATCTCGTTAGCTTTCCCATAATGTCTACGTTTTCTCTCTATTTCTGATTTGCCGAGATCGCGCAAGGTGCATGGCAAAGAGCATACGCAGCCAAGAAAAACCCTTTCCCTTTCTGTTTCTGATTTGCCGAGATTGCTCAAGGTGCATGGAAAAGAGCATACGCAGATGGGAAAACAACAATCCAAACCCAAAAAAATCTAATAGTAAAAAAAATGATAAAATATGAGATTTTTTTTCTTTTAAAAACAGAAAATAAAAAAATGCATCACTGTAACATTATACCTTAAGATCTGATGAAATACGCGTTTCTAGAGCAACCGAGAACCGTTTTAAATCAAACGAAAACTTATTCCCAATGGAAACGATGCTCCGGATGCAATGGAACACCTCCCATAGCCCAGAAATGTACAAAAATACCAGAATTAGAAACCATTTCGAGTTTCAGCAACGACAGTTCAACATCTATATCATAACTGGAAGCGCCACTTCTTAAAAGCTCTGATACCATGTTCGGGTACACAGGGTACTACGAAAGTACCAAAAAACAAGAGCAACCACTTCACACAAGCAGATCACAGATCAACGCACCGATGTTTTGACGTGGTTTAAACCCTCTTGAGGGAAACACTCCACAGCCCCGGCCAAATAGCTTCTACAGGACAATTTATTATGCAAAGAAAGAAAGTTACAAATGAGCTTCTCATAATCGATCAATTAAACAATGACCCTCCATGCTCTTTAAATAGAGATCATGGACCAATCAGGTGTTAAGCCACGGATCAAGGTTAGGTTTGATCTAAGAGAAGTTGAGTCGTTGGATCACTCTATGTCAGGAACATATCGTGACTGTCGGATTAAGTATTTACAAATGCATACTAATGCATACTAAAGAAACACACTATCCCTAACGGATATATTTACACAAGTTGATCTTAACTAACTCCTAAGTGTCTAAATATCCTAACACTCAACAAGATGACCATTAAGAACCGCTACCCACTCCCTAGGATTGATGACTTGTTTGACCAAGCCGGAGGGGCAAACATCTTCTCGAAGATCGACTTATGATTCAGATACCATCAAGTGAGGATTTGTGATGAGGATATTAACATGATTGCATTTTGAACCCATTACGACCAATACGACTTCGTGGTGATGCCCTTTGGGTTGACGAATGCACCGACCAACTTTATGTGTATGATGAATAGTATCTTCAGTAAATACCTAGATAAATTCGTTCTAGTCTTTATTGACGACATTTTGATATACTCCAAGAACGAGGTAGAACATGAGGAACACCTCCGACTTGTTTTACGGATACTAAGGGAACACCAGCTTTAGGCCAAGTTTTGTAAGTGCGATTTCTACAGACCCCAGATTCAATACTTAGGACATCATTTCTGAGAAGGGAATAGCCGTCGACCCCGAAAAGGTCAAAGCTATTGAAGAATGGCTGACGTCTACATGTGTATTCGATATAAGATCGTTCTTAATATTAGTCGGCTACTACCGAAAGTTCATTGAGAAATTTTCACGGATTGCATGTCCCATGACTGCCTTGCAGAGAAAGGAAAACAAGTTTATCTGGACAGATAAGTGTGAAGAAAGCTTTCAAGAGCTGAAGCAACTACTAATTAGTTCACTGATTTTGCGTATTGCAGATCCCAATGGGGACCTCGTCGTTTGCACGGATGCATGAAAGGAAGGACTCGGGGGAGTCCTTATGCATGACAATTTTTCCATATGCTATGAATCAAGGAAACTAAAAGAACATGAGCAGAACTACCCTACACATGACCTCAAACTAGCCGCCATCATCCATGCTCTGAAGATGTGGCGACATTATCTCATGGGAAAGAAATTCCTATTAACAATTGATAACATGAGCTTGAAATACCTTTTTCAACCAACCTAACCTAAATGCCAGGGATGCCAGGTGGCTAGCCTTCCTTAGTGAATACCATTTTGAACTAAAGCATATAAAAGGAAAGGAAAATAAGATTGCAGATGCCTTGAGCCATTGAGCACATATGATTTACGAGGTCACAATGAGACAAGCCGGCTCAGACTTACACCACAGAATTCGAATGGCATGTAAGAGTGACCGTTATTACATGGAAACCCTCGCAGAGATCTAGGAAGATAGACTTTTTCAACAGCAAAAATAATATAAGATAGACAAATCAGGACTACCGTGGTCGAAAGACCGACTTTACGTCCCAGAGAGTGGAGACATTAGATCAAACATTCTCACAGAATTTTACGAGAAACCCTATTCAGGGCACCTCGGATATCAAAAGATGATATCGGCCGTAAAGAAACATTACTTTTGGCCTAAGCTGAAAGCTGACATTGCAATGTTCATCACGAAATTTCAGTAGTGCCAATTGGTCAAAGCATAACACCAACACCCCTCCGGATTACTTCAACCTTTACCCATTCCGCAATGGAAATGGGAGGTAATAAGTATGGACTTCATTAGAGGCTTACCAAAGAGTAAAAAACTGAACGACTCCATCTTTATAGTGGTAGACAAGCTGTCTAAAGCAGCCCACTTTATACCGGTGAAATCTACCTATAAAGCAATTCACATCACAGAAATATTCTTAAAGAGATCTTTCGATTGCATAGGATACCCAAAGCAATCATTTCCGATCAAGACACGAAGTTCACTAGTAACTTCTGTAGAGCATTGTTCTCCTGTTTGGAAACCTAGTTAAAATTCAGTACCGCATACCATCCCCAGACCGACGGAAAAATAGAACGAGTAAACCAAATTGTTGAGGACATGTTGAGGATGTATGTCATGAACAACTCCACCAAGTGGGAAGATTATTTGCACCTCACAGAGTTTGCATACAACAATGGTTATCAAACTTCGACCAAAATGAGTCCCTTCGAGGTACTCTACAACAAGAAATGTCGGACACCCGTGACTTGGGATAGTCCAATAGACAGACTTATGTTAGGACCTGACCTACTAAAGGACTTGGAACAACTAGTCTCCAAGGTGCAACTGAACTGAAAAGAAGCACAAGACCGCCAAAAGAGTTATGTGGACAAGAAAGAAAAGGACAAAGACTACCATGTCGGTGAACATGTGTTTCTAAAAATAAAGGCAAAACAAAGCTTGTTGAGCTTGGGATGTTGCGGAAAACTAGCCCCAAGGTTTTGTGGACCTTTTGAAATACTGACCAAGAAGGGCCCAGTGGCTTATGAGTTGGCCTTACCAGCTCATATAAAAGTTCATAATGTTTTTCATGTTTCACTATTAGAGAAATATGTATACGATACTAAACATGTTATTGATTGGTCTTTATTACAGGTGGAGCCTGAAGGGGAGTTCACGCTAGAACCACTCCACATTCTAGACAAGAGAGAGGTCCAGCTTAGGAGGAGGACCATTACTTAGCTGAAAGTGCAATGGAGGCACTTTGGACTAGATGAGGCTACTTGGGAGAATGAGGCCACCATGAAAGAGGCATACACTGCCTTGTTCCATGACTTCATTCCTAGTCCCTAGAAACACCGGGACAGTGTTCTTCTAAGCGGGGAGGGATGTAATATCCTGAATTTTGGACTAACTATTTTGTTGTTATATTGGGTCATGGCCCTAGCACCTATGTTTTATTTTGAGTATTGGGCATGATCCCTAGCACCTATGATTTATTATTTTATATATATATTGACATATCGGGCATGGACCTTGACTGACTTCTTTATTTGAGTATATACTAGGCAAGAAGGCCCCAATGTTTTAATGATGTTCTTCAGCTTTGATAAGGGTACAAACCCTAATATAATGAGATGATCTTTTGTTACTTACTATGCAGAGTTATGATTTTACATGATTTGACTTATGAGTGTGTTGAGCGTGGACTCAGAAACAGACATATAACCTACGTACTGGGCATAAGACCCAATGTACCTAGAAGAATGTTTATGTACTGGGAGTAATCCCTGAGGTACATTGAGTGTTGGGCATAAGCCATGGATCACTCCAAGCTTGATAAACGAATACCAGATCCGAGGCAACTTAAATATTCTAGATGTGCCTCACAACCACATTCTAGCACTAGTGTTGAGCAGAGGCTCTGGAATTGCATTAGTGTAACGCCCATGTGAGAGTATTGAGTTAAAAGGATCTGAAGAGTAATCGAGGCTACTAGATCTCAAAGTGTTGAGTCAGAAGGACTCTGAATAACACTTTTTCTTTCATCACACTTATTTTATTTGATTAAATGATTCATCTTTTATCTATCATCAAGTACTGTGGAAACTACCATGTTAAATGAAGGAATCCGACATGTAAAGAGAGAGACTAGAGGCGCCTATCCAAGCTTACCGAGACCATCGAAAGAATTGGACCTTGTCCTTAAAAGTTAAAAAAAGAAGTATCATGTGAGGATACATAACTAAATAAAATATAATTACCAGTAGTCTTTTATGACTAACCTGTATAAAGGCCTCAAGGATGATATTATTATTAAGAGCTTTAATAATAATGGTGTCATTATTGAATTATGGAATATAATTAGTATATATGATGTATGCATTATTTAATATTATAAATAATGTATTAATAGCTAAGTGAAATATAATTATTGTTATTATAATTATTAATTGAGAGCATAAATCAAAATCACCTATAGTTAAATAGTTGGAAAAAGTCCTAGTTCAAAAGGACTAGGTATTTAGTAAATAATATCTTCTAAATATTAAATTTATTAATTTAAAGAAACAAATTATTCCAACAGTCATAATTAAAGAATCTCCTACTTAAAGAGGGCAGATCCCAAGTTGGAGGATCATCTATCTTTTCATTATCATTCTCTGATGGTGACTAAAGGAAAAAGTTCTGCTCCAAGAAACCGAACCAGCAGTAACCCTAGGTCCTCTATCTCTTTTGCATGTTGGAATCCAGCTCAGGGGGATCCATACAGAACCAGGAACGGTTGTAGCATCATGGTTGGGAGGAACATGGTAACCCGAAAGTCATCCAGCTAAAGGAAATCACCCTAACAGGTTAGCTAGATACAACAGGCTCTGCATGAACTATTGTTGAGTGTGTAGGTTTCTACAGGAAAGAATCAAGTGCCAAGCAGCTAGGTTTCCATAGGAAGGGACCAAGTACTCAAGCAGCCAGGTATGGAGTATTTAATGTTTCAAAATTCAATTATAATAAAGTTAGGCTTTTAAAATTAGAATAGATACTGCAACATTTTTTTATTACCCATAGTATCAAATTTGAGGTTCTGCCCAGAACCCAGTGGAGGCTCTAGTAGGTCTAGCCAAGCTAGCCTGTGCTAGACAACACCCTATTTATCTTCTAGGTTAGGGTCATTATGTTTTCTTTTGGAAGTAAATGTGATCTCTGTTTGAATCATTTTATCAACTTGTAACGTAGGGATTATTTCTATTTTCTTTTAATTCTTTTATTATCCCTTCTATGCTTAGGAAGCATCAAATAGAATGACAACAATATCTTTTCAGACATTGTTTCTCTTAACCATACTACACATCCAATCGTAGATTTAAACATTAACAATAAATTAATATTGTTGTTCTTTTAAACTAGGTTATCATTCCACATTATCAACAACTCCACGATTTTAATCAAATATACAATCATTACATTGAATTCAACAACACATGCATTCCATAGCATTTCAACTATATTACTTTTAGCGATCAAAGGAAATGGTCACGAGATCGAGTCTCACTAAAGTCATACTAATTTAAACAATAGCCAAACAGCATAGAGATTTCACATAGGAACATTTACATATCCACCCAAGCATTTTCACTACCATTGAACAAACGCTTACAGCCATCCCTTAAACATGAAATACAAGAAAGGGATCGAATCCCTCTTTTCCTCCATTTAAAGTAAACTCCCATAAAACATAGTAAGAGGAACCGACAGACATATAAGAAGATTCAGACAAGGGTTTAGACCCACCTATCAACACATCCATCTAGAAACAATTATAAAACTGAAAATTGCAAATCCTTTCAACAGGCAGAGCCACGATAGCCACTTGAAGAGAAACTCTTAATCATTATTTCAAATAGAGAGAAGACACAGAGATTGGTCCTGGGTTCAAAGTCTCCTAGAAAAATGCAAAGACCAACTTTCCTCTAAATCTTAGATAGAGGCAATCGCACCTCATGATAAATGCAATCCATGATAAGATCACGATTTCCTATTTTACAATACTCAACCATCGACCTTCAGAGTAGAGGCGATAGTAGCAAACAAAGAAATCAAAACTACACTTGCCATAAGGAAATGCAAAGACTAGACAACACACAAATCATCTATAGAATTATGCAGAAGACCATTAATTTTACCCACAGGTCCAAGGACTCTTTATATAAACCCCAGTTTGATATTGGGCATTATTATTACAACTTCTACCAAGTTCAACATTGAGCTGAATGGCCAAAACCCCCCGGTGCCATGAAAACCAAAAGATACATTTTACAATGGTCTAGCCAACGATGACCTCAAGGAACCCAAAAACTTGTTGCAGAAAACCCAACCGGGCTCACAGACTTCCTCATAGAAAACACCAATAGTACACTCCACAGAGGCGAAAGGAGGAGATAAGGAATGGCGAATTCTGGACTTACCATTTTGCAATGCTATCGTTCTTGAGTACTGGCCACGCAGAAGAGAAACGCCAACCAACACCTGCTAATCAAACACGCTATAGAAGTTAGAACTCTGAATTTTATATCATGAACTATCTAAATGCAATGGCAAGAAATGTAGTATGAATCCGGGAGGAATTACCTTCATATTTTCAATTGCCATCTCTATCCCATATGGTGTGCTGACCATGAGCCAAGCTCAGGTCAGTAAACGAAACCCTCAAACGCATCCACAATAGACAAGAGAAATAAACCACAAAAATGCTTCTTCGTTGGTGTAGAACCCAAGAGTGAACCCTCAACACAGCTGGCTGTGTTGGCCATGTTCCATCATAGAGCTACATTCAATGCTATCACCAGACCCAAGTATTTCGATGTTGACCCAGAGCTCTATAGTATTAGAGCCATTCATAATCAACAAGTATGGTAAACACAATCAACATTGCAAAGACCCCAAACATTACATAGCGCCATTAAGTAATTACAAGGTCAACAAGTGGTGCAAATTTCTCAAGTATTACAAACCCCAACAAGGATTTTAAAAGTTTCAACCCTCAAACCTCTCACACTTGAGGCTTAAATAATTGCTAGAAAGGTGGATTAGGCACTCTTGGTAGATGCCTCATAGGTACACCTGCAAACCAAGTATGAATTGAATGCATTAGCGAAACTCGCTAAGTAAGTTAGAAGTTTCCATTTCTTACACCCTACCTCTTGGCAGCTCTGGCGGGGCATGTAGCCCTTGAAAGACCATGCATCTCATCATGGGTCATCAACTGCTACCATTAGGGATCCATCCCACCTGAATTGTCAATTAGACTTTTATAAATATGCACACAAACTCTTGAAACAATAAGAAAGGGATTTGTATTATTATACTCTAAGCATTTGTTCAGTTATGACAGAGTTTCATTTCTATTCATTACATCGCTTCCGCAAAGCTGTAGAAATCACAACCAGTAAGACCTTGATAACTAAGAAGTTAAGACACATTCAAATGCTGCAAATAAGTACCGATGTAGTAAGTTTCTGATCAGTGCTGAAGTTAATTTGTAAATCATCACATCCTAAATAGTTTATTTCAGTAATAGAATTTTTTTTTTTTTACTATTTCGGGACATTACACTCCTTGACCCTTCCTCCCAAAAATTACTAGAGCAAGAGATTTAAGGCCAACAAATCACTCAAATGAGAAGAGTTTGAGAATGGGCCCATGCTCATTCTCCTCTAATGTCATAAACTTACTTACTCATAGGAAATTGAGGTCAGTCCACCTTCTCCTCATTGCTCTAACCATAAAAGGGTTGAAAGGGTCAATGCTTCTTCTCCTCCCTACTCAAATTTCAGAACTGTGAAAAAGGCCTAACGTAATTAGAATAGGGTGATAAAGGGCCAATGTTTCCACTCCTCCTCCCAAAATTCTAAAAGTTTTCCCATGGTACTCATTTGAATGGAACAAGTGTGGGAAAGGGTTAGTGCTCCTTGAATATTCCTCCCAAAAATTACTAGAGCAAGATAAAGGGAATTTAGAGGCCAAGACTTTAGGAAAGCACCCATGCTCCTTCTCCTCCTTTGTCATAAAATTACTAGCTCATTGGAAAATGAGGCTACACCTCCTCCTCATCACTCTAACAATACAAGACTGATAAAGGGCTAGTTCTCCTTCTCCTCCCTACTTAGATATCAGAAGTAGGATATAGGGCTAGTGTAAATAAAATAGGGTGAGAAAGGGTCAATGCTTCTACTCCACCTTCGAGTAGTCTAAGGGAGTTCCCATGCTACTCATTCGAATGGAACAACTGTGGTGTTGTGCCGCAACAACCTCCCATTTGATTTTACCTCACATAGGAAAATTATAGGGTCCCCTCTAGAGTTATAAATTTTTTGTGCAATGTAAAAGTCCCTTGACACATTACACAACGCATTACTTGCACTGCAACATGGAATATGGGATGTGGGATCATAAATGGAGAACCATTTTAAAGCGCCACAAGAAAACAATGCAATGCACTGCAAACTGCCAGGAACACCATAGTGAAAAAACTTATCATAATAATCACCGCGGGTAATTCCTCGAACCGCAACACATCCATATCCATGTGGCCCATTATAAACCATGCTTCATAAAAACACCACCTAAATTCCTTACAGCACATACCCTTTTGGGTGTGGAGTTATAATAATCACTTTCCTTTATATCAACACTTTATAATCCAACACCGTTCCATATACAAGTCACCCAAATTCCCATGATAATAATTCGAATGGAATAATTGTAGGAAAGGGATATACTTCCTTGTATCTTCCTCCCAAAAATTACTAGAGGGAGAGAAAGGGTAAGTTGCCAATGACAAAAAGTATTAATATCAACTTTTGTAAAGTGCAAACTTGGGTTCTGAAAATGGAAGTGCAAATTTGGGTTCTGAAAATGGAAATGTTAGTGGTAATATTGAGTTTGAAAAGTGTGTTTTATTCCAATAGTGTTTTCTTTACTACTACTAAACCCTTGAAATGCACATTCCATTAGGAAACTAACAATTTCATTTCAAAATTGTGAATTTCATTTTGAAAGGTGCAATATTTGAATGTCTCTAACATCCAATATCGATATTATAACTAACAGTGTCTATAGTAGTGTTCCTCCTAGACCCTTTTTTCAAGGATTCCTCAGTAGCATGTTTTCATTGATCAAAGAACTAGTACTGCCAAATGCTATATTATTATATAGGAAACTATAAAATATACAATTTGAAGAAGAAACAATCTATACAATGAACCTTAGTCCACACATAATTTTTTTTATGTAATTGAGTAACTATATTAATATTTTATGGAAAGATATATAGGGGTTCCAAAACTGATATGCTTATAAAAGAAAATTAAATAGTCATCTAGAGTTCCGAGAATAAAAAAAACTATGCTTGTCTAGTTGGAAAAAACTAGGTCAAAGAGCCACTCAAAATATTCTAAATACCATGTTCAAAGTTTGAACTACTAAACTCAAAATTTTCTAAATACCATCTTCCAAAGTTTGAACTACTAAAGCTAGATATCAAAGAAATTAAAATATCCTCAAATTGAAACATCAAAAAATAGATTTATACGACTATGCTAGTCCCGGGGTTGAGTAAACTAGGCAAGAGGTGGGTTCACAGTAGTATGGAAAGCAGCTTCCGAGGGCGGATCCTAAGGATTCCTATGGCAACGATGTTCAAAGTATCTCCCTAATCGGCCAACCATCCATGTGATGACATTCAAGAGGTAGACGCTTTTCTCTTATAAGGTCTTGATTCGTTCCTCCAAGTTCTTCATTCATTTCTTCAAGTGGTGGAAGTCTTCTTCCTTCATACACATGGCGTATAGATATGCCTACCATAGATTTTTTGTGCCCATAGAGCTCCAGAATCCTATAGAAATAAGAATTTTGACTTCTAGTGCAATCAAAGTTCGGAATAATCTCTTGAAGCTACCTTTCAACCTCATAATCTTCCATGTAGGCCCTAACCATCTTAACCTCTTATTCCACCACGTTGATACTTACCTACTCTCCCTCTTAAACTTATATGTTGTAGAAGTTTGTTGCTTCCATGGAAGACTTGGTCGCGCTAATTGAACCAGGAGGACTCGCGCTAGTCGAACCAGCCCGATAATGGTGGAACTTTTCACCACAGGTTTCCATAACAACAAGAGTGAAGGGATTCAAATACCCAAGAACAAAAAAATAGAAAATAGACTCAGTTTTTTATCTAGTGAGAGCGAATCCATAACCAAACTTTCAAGGCATCATTGTCTGCCTTTATTCTAATTGCTTCTGGGTCCAGGTATGTCAGGTTTTCATTGCAGGATCGAGTAATGAATATGGAAATCATTTCAATGGGTGTGCTCATTATCCCGTGCATGTGAGACTTTTAATTTTCATATTTTAGGATTGCCTCCCATGTGTGCAATATTTCAGGCTCACATCCCATGAATGCGAGATTTCAAGCTCGCCTCCCTCAAACATTGTGTTACAATATGCCTCTACTTGTAGAATGGTACTGGTAGTGATTTTCTTTTATGGTTTGACTTGGGACTATTCATTTAATGTTCAAGGAAGACTGACGAGCCTCTCTGGACTAACAAGCCTTCACTTCTCCTGACACGTGGGTGTTCTATATTTTTTCTACTTGGGCTTCCACTGGCCTCACCACACAGGACTCATTCATGATAGACATCCCATTTGGGGAATCATTGATTCTTGTTATTCCACATATAATTTAAAATAAGTTTATTTTTATAATAATAAGAAACTATTTATATTGCATCAGATCGTAGATGTCTTTATACAACTATTTTATTTAAAATAACAATTAAGATTACTACCATAACTATACAAATTAAAGTATATAAGAGATAACCTCCAAGGTATAATTCAAAACATAAATAAGTTCCAATGTCTTATCCAAAATACAACTCAATATGGAAAACAATATTTAAGTATAAAACATGAAAATATTAAAACCCTACTTCAAGATTCTATCTTCATAAAATTGTGAATAATACTACACATGTAATTAAATTTTGATAGTATTTCTCCAACTCATCCTAAATCTAAGTTGAAATAGTGCATTGGGATAAGAACCCATCATCCTCTATCCAAATGAAAATCCATCCCAATCTCAACATTAATATGCCCCATCTTATTTTGTTGCACCTTAACTGATGTCTAAGGGAATGCCCATGCTTTTCATTCGAATGGAACAAGGGTGGGACAGGGCTAGTGCTCCTCGACTCTTCCTACCAAAAATTATTAGAGTGGAAAAAAGTGTCATTTTCTCACTCAAATTATAATATTTTCATAAAGGTCCCATGCTCCTTCTCCTCCCAAAACTCTAAGGGAGTTCCCATGATACTCATTTGAATGGAAAAAATCTGGGAAAGGGATACTGCTACTTGACTCTTCCTCCAAAAAAATAATAAAGTGAGAGAAAGGGCTAGGTCCTCAATAAAATTACAATATTTTGAGAATGGGCCCATGCTCCTTCTCCCCTATCTTCTAAAATTACTCGCTCATTGGAAAATGAGGCCACTCCACTTCTTCCTCATCACTCTAACCATAAAAGGGTGAGAGAGGACCAGTGCTCCTTCTCCTCCTTACTCAAATTTCATAAGTGTGAGGAAGGGATAGCATAAATAGAATAGGGTGAGAAATATACAATGCTTCCACTCCTACCAAAAGTCTAAGGGATTCCCCATGCTACTCATGCATATGAAACAAGTGTGCACAAGTTCTAGTGCTCCTTAACTCTTTCCCCCCAAAAATTACTATAGCAAGTGAAAGGGACATCTACTCACTCAAATTACAAGAGTTTGATAAAGGGCATGGGTTATGTGTGGAATGTTCCCTTTTGGACTTCAGATCATGTTAAAAAATTGTAAACTTACTGAAGCTTGTTCTTTATTTTAAAATAGAAAACAATATCTCATAATATAGCATGTCTACCTAAATAATTATTCATTAGAAATTTCAATTATAATCATTAATAAAAATTATAATATTTCTATCTATAATTGCACCAGGAGTAGCGATGTGCTTACCACCCAGTATGGGGGAGATGTTGTCACATTTGTCACATTTGTCATGTTACATAACATAATGCTCCTATGTCAGCTCATAAAATATAAAAAATAAAACTAATAGAGATCCATCTTAAACACAAATATATTAAGAACTCACAGGGATCCAATTTATTGAGGTTTAAATTTTTTCTTGATGTGTAAAACTTTTAAGATAAAAAATATTTACACATCAAGAAATTTGATCCCTCTCGGTGCTTAATAGATCTGAGTTTAAGATGGATCTATGTTGGTTATATTAATTTATGATGATGATGATATTTAACGCCCACCTAGACCAATCTTGGTCTATATGACCTTAAGAAATAAAAGTAAGGAACAACTTGGTTTGGCTTAGAGTTTTATTTTTGTGCTAAAAAAACTTGGAAATGAACATAACTAAATTACTATAAATTTTTAAATTGAGATCTTATGTGGGTGTATGTAGGAATCTATCACGAAGTGATTTCCATCCTCAACACTCGCAGTCTCACAAAGATGATAGATCCTTTCAGCCCACAATGTCTTAGAAAAGGTCCAACACCTGATTTCACTACGTAGCTCATGAGAGTTCATTCTCATTTGAGCTATGTGGATATTCTTCTTTATGGTAGTTAAATCAAAGAGATAATTTTTATATCCAAGATTAGGGTTAATGACGTACTTGTAATATCTTAATTTTTTTTTATCCTCTAAATTTTCATCACACAACTGCTTCTCTTTGAACTTCGAAGTAATAATATTTTCAATATCATCTATATTTTGAAAAGTGACACTTTTTTGAATCCCCCACATCTTTAACCAAGAAATGAAATATTTATGTGAACCTCGCTTGAGCCTTAGGTGATTTTGACTGGAATTTAAAGAAATTTTTTGAAGTCTTTGGTCTCCCAAGTTATTTAGTTGTTTCTTGTACATTAGGTACCTAGTCATAGCTATGCTCTCAATGGGGGAAAAACCCACTTCAATTAGGAAAATATGATATAATGTATTTCTTTTAGTTTTAATAATGTAAGTTATAAACACATCTTGATATGTTCAATCCTTCTCTAAGATTATCTGGAGAGGTTGCAGCCTTGAACATCACACCCATACAGGAGAACAAGAGTGACAACAGTTTCAAAGAGTAATTTCTTTCTATCCCACATCACGAGGGTTTCCAACTTACAATTTTTTTCAATACCAAAATAACCTTTCCAACCTCCATTTATCCTTTTCTTGATAGTGAAGTTCGAGTTAAGATTGTGATGGATATAAATCCCAAGAAATTCATAGCAAGTCACTTTCTCCAAGTTGCTATTAAAGCCCAAAAAATCAACATAAGTGATCTTATTAAATTTTATGAACCTAACTTTGGTTTTGTTGGTATTAACTTTCATGCCCATACTAGAGAAGAAATCCATGGGAATTCTTATTTGCTTATCAATATTAGAGGGATATTTTGCCTGAAGAACAATGTCATCATCATAAAGAAGGAGGATGCTGAGAATTCCTGCTAATGTCATGCTATTGTAGCTTGCCTATATTAAACAACCTTCGACTTAGATCAATTTTGGTCTATATGATATTAAGAAAGAAAAGTAAGGAAATACTTGGTTTTCTTTAGAGTTAATTTTGTGCTAAAAAAGCTTAGAAAGAAGTGTTCCAAAATTATTATAATTTTGATGAGATAGAAGGTTGGGAATTTTTGTATTGTAACAAAAAAATTGACACTGAGATATTATGTGGATGTATACAGGGAAATCTAAGAGGAAGCAATTTTAATCCTCAACACTCATAGTCTCACAAAGATTATAGGTCCTTTAATCCCATGAAGTTTTAGGAAATGTCCAATACCTTGTTTCACTATGTATCTCATGAGAGTTTGTTATTATTTTAGCTATGTGGATATTCTTCCTTACCCTAGTAAAAACAAAGAGATAATCTTGATCTCCAAGGTTAGGGCTAATGACCTCCTTATAATATTTTTGTTTTATTTTTTCCTCTAAATTTTCATCAGACCACAACTTCTCTTCGAACTTCGAAGTAATAATATTTTTAATACCATCTATATTTTTCAAAGTGACATTTTTTTCAACCCCCCACATCTTTAACCAATACATCACATCTTTATGCCAACCTCACTTGAGGCTTAGGTGGTTTTGAATGGAATTTAAAGCAATTTTCAGAAGTATCTCGTCTATCAAATTATTTAATTATTTATTGTACATTAGGTACCTAGTCATCACTATGCTCTCAATGGGGGAAAGGCCCACTTCAATCAAGAGAATAAGATATGACATATTGTTTTTTAATTTTAATAATGTAAGTTATAAAATGCTTATGGATTTGCTTAATCATTCTCCAAGATTATATAGAATGGTTGCGGCCCCCAAAATTCACACCCATATAGTAGAACGAGAGTAACAAGAATTTCAAAGAGGAATTTATTTTTATCCCGCATCACAAGGTTTGTCAACTTATAATTGTTTTCAAGACCAAAATAAGATTTCCACCCTCCATTAATCTGTTTATTGATGTTGTAGTTCTAGTTAGGATTATGATGGATATTAATCCCAAGATATTTGTAGGAAGTCACTTCCTCCAAGTTTCTATTATCATACAAAAAATGAGCATAAGTGACCTTATTAGAATCTATCAACATAACTTTTTTTTTGTCGGTATTGAATGCCATGTGCATACCAGAGTAGAAATCCTTGAGAATTATTAATTGATTATCAAAATTAGAGGGATATCTTACCATAAGAATAATATCATTAGTATAAAGGAGGAGAATAATGAGAATTCTTGGAAACATCATGCATGGGTGTAGCGTACCTCTATTAAACAACTTTCTAATTTATCAATGTATATACCAAAAAGGGTAAGGGGGAGGGGAAACCTTGCTTAACTCCTATATGACAATTACTATCTTCTGACCAACCCTCAGTGTTCTTAAAATTTAAAATGAAATTTTTGTACATCCTTATTGTAGAAACTCTCAACTTCAAAGGAACCTTTAAATCTTCTAATATTTTCCAAAAGTTATTTCTAGGCACTATATCAAAATATTTCCTAATGTCCAAAAAGAAGCAAAAGGGATTTATCTTATTATTGTGACATTCCTCAGCAATGATCTTGAGAGTAATGAGGTGACCTCTATGGTGGAATGGTACCTTGTAAAACCGACTTGTCCCTTAGCTCTTTCACTTTGACTTTCTAGCCATATGTAGATCTTATTTTCAAAATAATACCATATAAGTTTGCTAAGAGAGGGCTAGTCCCAATTATACTATAATTAGAGGGGTTATTTTTACTGTTGCTTTTAAGAATGGGTACAATAACTCTTTGAGTCCAAGGTTTAGGGAGGCCTTGGTTGAATGCTATATTGAAGAGGTTGTGGATGTGAGGGATGAGGATAAACCCCCAATTTTCAGGATTTCATCTTGGTATCCTTCAATGTCCTAAGCTTTCCCATTTATGAGGTGCTTAATCCCAAAACCTATATCTTCTAAAGAAAAAAATTCATCTTCCATAAAATGGGGTTGAATGTTGTCCATGACATTGGTTCATAAAGCTTACTAAGATTGGAATTCAAGTACTTCAATATAGTCATATCATTATTTTTAGTTTTATGAGTTAGAATTTGTCTCCTGAATTTCTTAAGATCCATCTTAGCAAGGTGTAAAAGCCCCTCCTGCTTATTATTTATATAGCTCATTTTTTTGTTTTAATCAGAAATTTGTATCTATTTATTTTGTCAAATTTTAGAGACTCAATAGCTTATTTGATTTTTCTTCTTGTGATTTTACACTCTTTTGTCATACGAAGGGTTGGTCATTCCATTTCTATTTTTGTACAACACTTCAATAGAGAACTTGTTAATGGAAGAGGTGAGGGTTGTTGAGAAATTATGATAAAGTTATTCTATATTGCCCCTACTAGATAGATAAAACATATTACTATTTAAATCATTTTAAAAAAAAATTATTTAAATTGTTAAGGATTAAGTGCTTTTGATTATGAGAATTTGTTTCTATGGGACTACTATGCATAACAAATTTTAGAGTTACAATTCAAGGTCCATGATCCAAGTCAATTTCATGGTCATTTAAAATATCAAAATTTATTATTTGGTTGTTTAAAGGGATATCAAAAACGACATAGTCTACCACACTTCTTCCAAGCTCATGAATGAAATTCATTCAGCTAGAACTATGGCATTTCATAATACCGTTGCAAATAATTAGATCTTGAGCACTATAGAGCTTGATTAGCTCAGAACCAAACAAATTTTCCTTAGATCTTCAAAACTTCTTTTGTATTTGTTGGCTAAAGCAAGGTCTTCATCTAACCATAGATGATTAGGGTTGGAAGCATTGCTCAAGAGAATAGCTTGGTTACTAGTAGTTCCAACATTAAAGTCACCCATTTAGAGGATATCACCTTTATTTCTTAAACTAGAAATGTCACGTTCAAGGCCACTACAAAGATAGATTTTACCTAAATTGTTCTTCTTATAAAACCTAGAATTGATAGGCCCAAAATAACAAATTGTTATAAATATTTTTTTAATCTCCATCTATATGTAATTGTTGAATGGATCTTTCTGAGAAAGCATAACATGAGGAAAAATGTTCTTTCTAAAATAACAACTTATAACTCCAATGCATCAAACATAAACAAATCCTTCTATTATCAAGCCAAATTCTTATTTATATAATATGTTGAAATATATTCTTACTAAATTTATAATCTTAAAATAAAATAAAAAGTAATATTAAAACTTCTAAATTCCATATTTTTCAATTTAATTTTTGCTAAATAATCTTAATGGAGCGCTAACCAAAATGCCCCCAACCCACCCACCGTAGCCATTCTTGTTGAAATCACAATTTGGAGTGCACAAATCTCAATTTCCGCCAGATCCATTCTTGTTGAAATCACAATTTGGAGTGCACAAATCTCAATTTTGATAATTTGAATAGTTTTAAAATAGAGCAATTTTGACAACTAAACTAAGCGTTGAGATACTTTTGTTTGTATTAACGCAGTTTGTCAACGTTTTCTTTTGGTAGGTTAACCATCACCTTGTGCTCGAAGGACTGGTCACGATTCCGCAGATGGTAAGCTTGTAATTAATAATATCTACTTATTTCGAACTATAAATCTTACAACAATACCGCTTTTGGGCCCGGCTTTGCCTTAGTATTTAGATTTTTTTTTAATTCTAACACCTGATTCAACGTAGTCATTAAACATTTATTCATTTTCAATTTAGTGTAAATATAAAATCATGTATAACATTACTGACTAGAATTTAACATACTGAGTCATTAAATATTTATTCATTTTCAGTTTTGTATAAATATTAGTATGTATAACATTACTCAATAGAAGAATAGAGAACATCATCTATATATTGATGCAATCACAAGCCATTGAATCTAAATTCGAGAAGAAAGAACTGATCTTCCAATTTAGTGCAAGTGCAAACCATTGAATATATCAAAACATGGATAAGAAAGAAAGTGATCCTTAAAAAAAATAGATTGAACTTTTGATTGTGTTTTTTTGGTTTATTATGAATACATGTAAAACTTCAATTCGTATTACAATATTAGGTGACAAAGCAATAAAGTTTCTAGATTTTTCATATAAGGTATAACCACCATTCCGTCAGTTTTCAATGCATCAAAATACTTTTAGAATGGTATGTTTGTAGTTTTAGTTATTAGATTAGTTTAAGAAAGTGAATACCTTAAATCTCAAGTATTCATGGCTATCCAAAGCACTAAAAAGCATTAACAATATTTAGTTATTGAATTTGAAACTCCTCCATTTAAGTGGCAGAACCATGCATTTTGAAATGAAACATTAAGATGGAAATACTACAAGATTCATAGGATCTAGTTGAATGCAGCCAATTAAGACAAAGAACCCGGTAGTGCATATCAAAGTTTAAATTAGAAAGTAAAGATCATTAAAGTTCAATTACTAAGAAAATATTTTTAGAATGTGTAAATGGAGGAATCATAATCCATGTCGTATTTTTTTACCCATGCTATAGGAATTGTAAATTGAGCACCCTTTGATAAATCTTGCAAGTTCATGAGATGGTTGAAAATATATAAGAATTTTGACTTTGTTTGATTCAATCTCCTCGTGATTGAGGAATCTAAAGATTTGATTGTAATTTGTTAAAGAGCTCATGCTCGATCCCTTCAAACTCGTGTAAAATGGATGAGTGTACTATAACAAATGTATGTCTCTTAAACATGTATTTTAATCACAAGACAACATTGATGATACAAAGAATAAGAAAATGGATCAGTAATTTCGAGGAGAATCTTATCAAATAAAGGCGAGACAAAGGAAGGAGCAACAATCATTGATATGCTATATAAGCAATTGGTATTTTGATAAATCCCATATTGAATGTCATTAGTGTAAAAAATATGGACACCCGGACTTTGAGTGTATTTGGTAGATGAAAATGAAAAGTATGGTTATATATTTAAATCTTCTAATGTGAGTCAAGAATATTTGTAACATTTTTATTTCATTTTTAGCCAAATGGTTATAGAAACCATATGACATAGAATCTCAATCAAGACAAAGCAAAGTCATATAAGGGGAATATTTGATTTTTATTATCCATATGGTTTAAAATAAATTTTTTTAATGTTACGAAACAAAGTGAAAAAGGATATCTATGTATTTTATAGGAAAACAAATGTATTATTTATGATAATGGTACTAATAAAATTATTGCAGATGTGCCACTCATGAAAAACCAATGTATTTCCTAAATCTTGCAATATAAAATCTTTGAAATCTATATTAGATTATTAGTCTTGGTTGTGTCTTATGAGGATTAATGATTTGAGCTTTTAGAGTTTAGTGAATGACTCATCGATGATGTGAATGGGTCATCAATGATGGGCATAAGGATAAGTATGTAAGTATGTGAAAGTTGTAATCTTGGAAAACAAGAAAGAGATTTTTTTGTCTAGTAAGAAAATCATGGTAAGTGTTAGTAATTCATTACTTTTATGAATGATTTTGGTAGAAAAATAGGAGCATTTATTTTTAGATTTCAATTTTTTCAAAAACTTATGGTTATTTCTTGAAGGCGGTGCAAAAGGATAGAGGGATAGAATTTTCCCATGAATCCCAATTTTTTTACAAAGAGAATGTTAGAAGTGCCCAAGCACAATGGGAAACAAACTAAGAAATGACTATCACAAGCCAAATTCACATAGGAAGATAGGTAAGCATTGATGCAATTTCCATTAATATTGTACATATTAATACATCAAAGTATGACTCTTTGTTTCATATTCCAAGAGTCTCTTAGACTTCTAAAGGTGGTTGTTCGCCTTCACCTACCTTGAAGGATTAGATTCCAACAAACCTCCCCTTAATCTGAAGGGTGTATATGAGTCCAAGAAAGGAAGAGAGCTGAATAGTTGGAAGTGGGAAACTACCACCTACTGAACATTTCCATATAGAACATCCTTTACTAAGAAGTTTAGGTAGAAGCTTGCACATACTTCTGCTAAATACAAGATCTCTCAGAAGGGATGGTTTTGGGTGACCATCAACTGAAAGGGGCTAGCAGAAGATGAAATATTCTACTATGTGTGTGGTTTAATGTTGACCACAAACTTTGGAACTTGGAAACAACACTCGCTCAAAGGTTCTCTGGAACTTGGCTCGAAGGCTCAGAGATTCTGTTTGGAATGACTGGAATGGTGGTTTTAGGCTAACCACATACCAACTTGAGAGATGAAAACAGGAAGTGATCAGCTGCAACTTGCTGAACATTTCCACCTTGACAAATTTTTTCCAAGTTACCGAGAAGCTTGCACATGCTTCTACTAAATGAAGGCTCTCTCAATACTGGTGGTTTTATGGTGACCACCAAATCTGTAGCTCAGTCTAACATAGCTCTTCACATGCTCGCTTGTTTCAACCAAGTTGCACTCACTTGCTTGTTACTGACGGTATTCATTCCCCCTTGTTAGGAACAAATATGTGAGGAGAGGAGAGTCTCATGGTTTCACAACTAGACACAAAACACATGACTACTCTATGTCATGTATATCTCCTATCTTCAGAAGACATGCATCTCTGAATCTGGTGGCTATTCAAACTCACTGTGGATTAATATCACTTGATATGAATTACTTAAGGAAGGTTATGGCTGCATGTTGTCAGAAGGAGGCTTCAAAACATGACATCTGGCATCATGTTCCCCCATTTCAGGTGTAAAGTGAGCAGAAGAAGATGTCTCAACCGCAATATGTGTCAATACTTGTGAATGAACTCTACGTCATGACTTATAAATCTTCTTAGTTGTTGACGACCATTGCAAAGAAGTGATCCACCCACACTAAATCTTCTCTCTTGCAAGCTTCTGCAAACTAAAGCATCTGTCTGATGAGTGCGTATGTTTTCCACAATGCTTACAAGGGCGATGATCAAAAAATTGATCTTTCATGTTGCCAACTAGATCATAGTCTTGGCATGTTGAACTATGAACTAATGTGGATGAAGATGAACTCTCGTTGAGGAATCCAACACTCTAAAATTGAATGGCTTTGGAGAGGTCAGGAATGTGAACTGTCACTTCCTTGTCATATCCAAGGTCGGTTATGTTCTTGTTATGGCTGATCTTTTCGCATGGTCTGATAAAGGGCTTCGGAGGAAAATGTAGAACCTTTGCATGCATGTTTTCATCTTAATTTTCTTTCACTTTTGTACTGGTGCCACTGATTTTCTCATGTGCTTCTGAAGTGTCATCAATCTGAGCAAGCTGCAAAACTGGATCATAAAGAGGATTATTCTAAACATGAACCAATTCAGAATGTCTTTCTTCTTATTGAAGCTGCAACTCAAGTTGTAGAAAATAAAGAGTGTCTTTTGAATCTTGCACACAATCTCGAATGCGAGTGAGTGTGATTTTGTCGATCATGACAATGTTGTTGATAGAGGAAAACAATAGAGTGCTCAGTAACTCTACAAGGCCATGTAATATCGCCATTGATAAACTATGACTCACTCAAATTTAACAAAGGATTCTTGCAATTCCACCCTTTTACAAACAAGACTCAACAACAAGACTTCGACTCAGAAAATGAAAATGGTGGCGGGTTCATAGAAAGTGACCCAAGTACAATGCAGCTCAAGAATTTGTAGGTGAACTTACAAAAGAAAAATAAAGAATGTTGAATTTGAACGTTGACTTGGTCTTAAAAAGTATTATTTAATTGATTTATTGATGATATACTTTTGTAACCTCTTCTTTTGGAGTAGCTATAGCACTAGGATGCAAAATTTCATAATGCTTGGAATTTAACTAGAGTTTGGGAAAATGAGGTGTAGGTCTATGTCCTTGCTACCTAATCTAATTCCAAAAGATATGTTTCTACACTCTCTATACTATTTTTGCAAACATACTATTTTTTCTACTGGGTCTATCTATTTTTTGTTCACCATATTGTATATAAAATCACTCAGTAATGTAGACAGTAGTAGACAACAATACCATGCAAACAATAGCAATACTACTATACTCCAAGAATTTTATGAGTCACTCTTTAAAGAAGCACTTCCAAATTTGTTCTAGGCAATGAATTCAATGCATAGATAAAAATGGAAATTGTACATACTTGTTGTGATGTCCTTGTGCAGGTAGCAGGTCTTTATGCAACTCGCATTCAATGCATCAATGGTTGCACAAATAAAATAATACAAATAACGAAATAGTTTCAACGTTTGATTAGGAAGCTTGTGACACAAGTATCGAGTATGGCAATATGCAGTAAACACATTGCAATAGGTCCAACGATGATCATCATTCAAAGATGATCTATAGTCTCTCCAAAAGAATGACATGCAACCACTTCCAAGGGATTTAGCACAGCAATGGATGTGAACCACTACACAAAAAATGATGTACCTCACTCTTTGACACAGTTAACAAGGAATGGTGATCTTGATGGTGATCTTGTTGTTTCTCTTTCATTCAAATCCAGATGGAAACTAGCAGCTCCTTTTTCAAATTTTAAGTCTCGGCCTTCAACAACTTCTTTGTTTTCAATATATCTGTTAATGGCCTTCAATTTGTTCTCGACTCATCAAGCATTCTCGGGCTTCAATTCATAATTTGGCTTTGTATCAGTATTCACACAAATTAATCAACCATCCCATCACTATCTCTTAAGTGAAAAAGGCCTTGCATATTCCAAATTAATGATTCATTAACTCCTCCATGCTTCTTCATTCATATTGAATGGTAGGAGATTCGAATTCCTTTAATATGAATGCTTCTATTGGTTACAAACTTGAATTCTTCTCGGCGATCCACTATTGGCTACAACATGTCTGATTCTCCTCTTTCAATGTGAGTGATACCTTACAATACAACTTAGCACTTTTCTAAACTGATCTATTGAGCTTGAGGTGGATATATTTGTTTTGTAGGTCTCACCCGATGTGGAAAAAGTTGTAGATAACATTGGTTGAACTATCTTCGTCCAGATATTAAGCACAGAAATATATCCCCCGAAGATTAAAACGATATCCTCATTATATTACATCGTCTTCTTGGTAATCGGTATGTGATTCAACAACCTTTTACAATTTGACTACGCAATGTTCAATAGATGCAAAGCATTCAATGAGAAAAATCGTACAATGATTTCATAGTCTTATCTTCAAATTCAAATTTATAGGGTGATATAAACCGATGGAACATTAATGTCACAAAGTAATGTGCATATGGGCCCCGATAGCAGGGCGACTTCCTAGTCGAACTGACAATGAAATAAAGAATTATTAGAATACCCACTTGAGCAAGAGTTCCCAACTCGGTGAACTCTAACCCAAATTTCGAAAACCCTTGAAGAGAAGGGACGTTCCTTCTTACTCTAACTAGCACAGCCACAAGTAAAGTGGTCGGTGAACACCGATAGGTATAGACAAACACTTAGTTTTGTGGAGTACACTGGTTGTTAAACAAAATTTAAACATTAAACTAATTAATATAAATATTAAACTAACATAAACATTAAATTAATTAATATAAACATAAAAAAATACTATTTAATAAACATACCATTTTTTTAACCACCGCTTAAGTGAAGTTTATTTAAATCTTAATCAAGATGCATTTGAGCATAACAAGAATACGACAACCATGAAATGAATTCCCACTCTATGAGGAAGGAGTCGTACATAACTAGCAACAACCACATTTTTAAATGTGGTTGACATTCACTGATCGATGAATATTAACCATGGAAACACATTTAAAAGTGGTTGACATACGTTGATCGACAAATATCAACCACATTTAAATATGTGGTTGTTGCTAGTTGACAGTTGGCATGCAAAGAAGGATTATTGAGCTTTTATTATTATAAAAAATTATAATAATTATAAATAAACAAAGTATTACATATAATTAAATAATAATAAATACAATGGTAAATAATTTAATAATAAAAAATATAATAATTAAATATAGTGGTAAACCATGGTCGACCATGGTTGGTTGACCATGGTAGATTATGGTTGATTATGGTTGAATTTGATTTACCATCATTGATTATGATTGCCATTGTTGACTTTACTTGACCATGGTTGACTATGGTTGACTATGGTTTACTTTTGTTGACTATGGTTGACCATGGTCGACCATGGTTAACTTTGGTTAACCATGATTGTCCTTGGTTGACCATGGTTAACTTTGGTTAACCATGGTTGTCCTTAGTTGACTATGGTTTTCCATGACTAAATATGGTTGACTTTGGTTGACCATGGTTAACTATGGTCAACCATGGTTAATAACAAATTATTATTAATATTATTAACCAACCTTGGTCAACCATATGGTTGACTATGGTTGAATTTGGTTCACGATGGTTAATGATGGTTGACTAAGGTTGAGCATGGTTGATTTTGGTTGATCATGGTTGGCATTGCTTGACTATGGTTAAAAATGCTTAACCATGGTTGAACTTTGTTAACCATGGTTGATCATGGTTGACATCGGTTGAACATGATTGACTAACTAAATATGTTGATTAATAATTTAATAATAATAATAATTAAAAATATAATAATTTAATATAGTGGTTAACCATGGTTGACCATGGTAGAGTATGGTTAACCATGGTTGACTATGGTTGACATTGGTTGACCATTGTTGATTATGGTTAACCATGGTTGGTTGATAACGATTGACCATGGTTGACTTTGGTTGACCATGGTTGCCCTTGGTTGACCATGGTTAACCATGGTTAATTATGGTTGACCATGGTCGACCATAGTTAACCATGGTTAATAATATTATCATTATTAATAACCAACCATAGCTAGTTTTATTATTATTATTAACCAACCATGCTCAACCATAGTCAACCATACTCTACCAAAGTAAACCATGGTCAACAATATTGTTGTCTATGGTTGACTTTGGTTCATGATGGTTAACGATGGTTGAATATGGTTGACCATGATTGAATATGGTTGAATATATTTGACATTGGTTTACCATGGTTGAATTTGATTGACCATGGTTGATTTTGGTTGATCATGGTTGGTCATGATTGACTTTAGTTGATCACGTTTACCATGGAAGACCATGGAAGACCATGGAATGACTATGGTTGACTATTGTTGATTATGGTTGACTTTAATTGGCCTCAATTAATAATGGTTAATTTTGTCTGACTATGGTTCACTTTAGTTGACTATGGTTGACCATGGTTAATAATGGTTGAATTTTATGGAATATGGTTGACTTTGAAGGAATATGGTTGGATTTGGTAGACTTTGGTTGACTATGGTTAACCATGGTTGAGTATGATTGAATTTGCTTGACTGTGATTAACTTTGGTTAACTAATTCACTATCGTCAACTACGGTTGGCTATGATTGACCATAATTCACTATGGTTGATGGTGGGTGCACATGGTTGAATTTAGTTGGTATCAATATCATATGGTTGACTATGCTTAACTTGTTGTCTTAATTATGGGTGACACTAGGCTTGACCTTAAAATCATATGGTTGATTATAATTGTTCGACTGTGGTTGACTTTTGTTGCACAAGGGTTGACTTTAAAATCATATGGTTGATTATAATTCCACTATGGTTAACTTTAGTTGAATATGGTATACTATGGTTGACCATTCTTAACTTTGGTTGACCTTGATTGACCATGGTTGGCCATGGTTGTCTATGATTGACTTTGTTTGAGTATGGTTGACTTTATTTAACTCTAGTTTGGTATGGTTGAGTTTATTTGACTGTTGCTGACTCTGCTTAAATTTGGTTAACCATGGTTGATTATGGTTGACTTTGTTTTTCCATAATTGACTATTGGATGACCTTATTTTTCTTTTGACTATTGGTGGGTCAAAGAATTGCAACTATATAACTGAATCCCTTGGCTTATTAATTAAATTATCAATCCGAGAGTTCGTACAAACTTAGAGGTACTGTGCAGTGTATATGAAATTGCAAAGGAAATAGCTTGAAAGACTAATTAAGGAAGACAGTAAATGCAAAGAAACAACTCAATCTAGGAAAAATTGAAATTCTAATTAAGAAAGACAAGAAATGTAAATCTACAAAAGCATGGAAATCTAATTTATGAAAGTATAAATCTAATTTATGAAAGTAGAAAACTAATCTATGAAAGGATGAATCTAATTTAAATGAAAGGATGAATCTAATTTAAATAAAAGCATGAATCTAATCTATGAAAGCATGAATATAATCTATGAAAGCATGAATCTATCCTACGGAAGCATGAATCTATTTTATGAAACCATGAACCTGTTCTATGAAAGTAGGAATCTAATCTATGAAAGCGTGAATCTATTTTATGAAAGCATGAATCTAATCTAGGAAAGCATGAATCTATCCTATGAAAGTGTGAATCTATTTTATGAAAGCATGAATCTATTCTATGAAAGCATGAATCTAATCTATGAAAGCGTGAATCTATTTTATGAAATCATGAATCTAATCTATGAAAGCATCTAAAATTAATCTAATTAAGGAAATCATGTAAATTCATCTAACTACTTTAAGTTTATAAGAACCGAATACACAACAATATTAAATGACTAATATGTTTGTAAGAAAAATGATTATGCAAGAAACTACAGTAATATAACAAGAAACTACAGAAGACGTTACATGAAACTATAGAAACGTTTGCAGGAAACTAGAGGAAGAAAAATGAATGGAATCAAATGAAACAAACTAAAATAAATGAAATGAAATACATGCAGGGCTTCATAGTCATTCCCTTGAGTTATAGCAACCCAAGGAAGCTCATGGAACCCATTCTTAAGAGAGTATATTAAAGATGGGACAAAAATAGCTTTTATTCATTAAAATTTTGCCATTACAACAGGGTAGCAAACTGCACTTTACAAGTTCGCCTTGACCAGCAAGAGAGAAAAAAGGAAATGATAATAGTGATACGAACTGTTACCAAAATCTCTAGATGTTAGTGAAGGCCTCCCACTAGGATCCTAACATCCCACCACGCTTTTCAATCCAGACTCTGGGATGGATGTCTGCCCATACGGTGGTGTCCCCTGTGAGCCGTACGAGCCCTGGATGAACACTGCAATGCTGAAGTTGCCACTCGCCCTGTGACTTGAACCTGGGTGGAGGCTCTAATACCAAATGATATGAACTATTACGCTAAAACCTCGAGATGTTAGTGAAGTCCTCCTACTAGGATCTTAACATCAAAGAATAGGAAAAATTTTCAGAGAGGGACAAAGAAGTAGAAATAGGGAATGAACACGGTGGAAAAATTTGAAGGAGATTGGGTGAAAATTGAAGAAGTTATGGCAAACCCTAAAAATAGACAAATGTGGGATTTCTGTTTTTGGGAAGTGGAATTTGGGATAGGGTCCTCAGGAATGAAATATGCAGAATGAGATTGCAGGTGTGTCAATGAAGTTTCAGGGGAAATAGAGTTAAAACAAAGGAGATATGGAGAAAAAATGGATATATATATATATATATATATATTCATAATGGATCTGAAATGGATTTCGGAATTGATAAAAAACAACAGGATCTGAAACGACTCGGAATGGATCGAAAATGGCTGGATCTATAAAGGCGTGGAAGTGATCGGCAACAGATGGATCTGCAACGGCACGGAAGTGATCGACAACAGATGGATTTGAAATGGCGCGGAAGTGATCGGAAATAGATGGATCTGCAACAGCGTGGAAATGATCGGAAAGAGATGGATCTACAACGACGCGGAAGTGAGCGGCAACATTGCAACTGAAAATAGATATAAACCCCAGGTATGCTCAGCTTCCTAATGGTTCATGGGTTTCACTCGACCACCAATGTTGTTTGACGACTTGTGTATTGGGGCAGTACCCCTCAGTCCACGGCTCGGTTAAAACTAATAATTTCTTTCAACAAACGACAGCTCTTTGTTTACCTCATGGGTGGAAACTAGTCAATGAGATAGGGGTCGTTTCCCTTTTTGCTGGAAGGTCCTATCAATGGGCCAACTACTTTGGGGTTCCTGTGGTACTCCTCACAATGAGTTTTAGGGATTATGCCAAAGTAATTCCCACAGTTAAGTAGATAGGGTTTATTCCCAGATCCGAACCTGCAAAAGATGCGAAAATAAATGTTAGAAATTTCACCCAACGAGCCCAAGAAAGTGCTCTGATACTAGATGTGAGGAACCTGCAACAATTAATTGATAAAATGCACAATATATGAGTTCACAGAATATTTTTATTGATCGCAGGCCACTTCAAGGGGGCAACCTCCTTTTAGCAAACTCAATACAAATAACTTCACGGTGCCTTCATTGGCCTCAACACACACTTACATACTAATTCTATGCCCAATACTACGAGTCAATACCATGGAAAATATAATACTACGAGACGACTTACAAAGCATATGCATTCAATACTATGGGTCAATACCATGGGCTAATACAAACTATGGATCAAAAAATACTATGGGACGACTTACAAAGCATATGCGTCCAACAACAATATACTAACAAAGTAAAGAGAAGTGTTGACATGGGTTCCTAACAAATAGAATCTTCCCATCATGCTATCAGAAGCACAATTATTTATACAAGAATAATTAAAAACTGCTCATGCAAATCAACTCCTTGATTTCTGTGAGGTGTCCCAGTTAACTAGTAATTTTCATACAAGTTGGTGGGATTGCTTTCCCCTTTAGAAATTTGACTTGGCCTCCATGATTTCTACTTGGGATGATGTTGAGTCATTATTCCATGTGTTGGAATCTTGTGAGAATAATCGTCACTTGAGAAAACTATCCATTCAATGCAATGTCCCCAATTTGAAAATTTTCCCAATTTAGTCAATTTTCGAAACTTGGACTAGTGAAGCCCCAAACTATACCAAATGATCCCAAATATTTTCAAATCATGTATGGAGTGGATTGAGGTGTATTTGGAAACACTAAATCATCTATTATATTCTTGTAAAATTTCTAAATACTTCTGCAACTTGCACTTACAATTAGAGAATGAAAGACAAAATTACCAGGAAAATCGATGTTGAAACCCCCAAGGAGAGATGGATCCAAAAGACTCCTAAGGATTTTGAATTGGGACTGAGAGTGTTTGAAATGTATTGAGACATAAAAATGAATCTTATGAATTCTTGGACACTCTCAAAATACTTCTTCAACGTTGATTTAAGCTCAAGTGAAAATAGGGAAATTTACAAGTAATTTTGAGGTTCAAACCCCCAAGGGTTGATGACATAAATGGCTTCCCAAATGTCGTACGACCCTCCCAAATTTAAGAATAGAGACATGGAATATTTATATGACTTCAATTGTCACCCAAATTCATCATTAATAAGTTCCTAAAGGCTTCTTCAACCCCCATAAATCAGAGGTTTGTAGACATGCTTTCACATAGGGGGGAAATGATATAAAAACTCCACAACTTG
Source organism: Larix kaempferi (assembly GCA_027924585.1). Taxonomy (NCBI): domain Eukaryota; kingdom Viridiplantae; phylum Streptophyta; class Pinopsida; order Pinales; family Pinaceae; genus Larix; species Larix kaempferi. The sequence goes on from BSBM01000196.1 coordinate 9,678,514, forward strand.
CTATAAATCTTGGGATAATTGTTCCAATGAATTGTATAATGTTTATGAAACTTCTTCAGTGCATTATTGGATATCCATACAACAATAAAATCACATATATTGATTGATACAAATCGAAACCAAATAACTTCAAGCTCTCTCAACAAGATATATGGGAAAATGGCTCAAATCTCTTCCTTAAATGTAAATATCACTTGAAATACATAATGTTTCGAGCAATGGATCTCATTATATGATTATTATAGATTTATATAGAATCCAATATTTCCATGAAGTCTAAATAGTAGTCCTTCACTAACTATGTGCAACAACAAGTGCCCTATGCAAAAGCTATGGGGGAAAATGGCACCATTCATACATAGTTTGGTACTTTTACATGGTTTTACTTGGATATTCAAACTGAATTTCATATGATCATAAAATACATATTTAAGACATCATATTAAAAATAAATGGGGCCCCAAGAGCTCCCCCAAATAGATCATCATCTCACCAAGTGCACCCTTCCTCCAACAACCAAAATATGAAAAGAAATGTGAGAGAGATGTGGGAGCAATTTGAATAAGAGAAGATCACGAGCACCTCTATAGATTCAACCTGCAACAAATGAATCCATAGTAGCTCCAAATGAAAGGTCTGAATGGCCTCTCCAATCTCCAATTAGGATGAGAATCTTGCACCCTCGAAATTGGTACTAAGGAAAGTAGAATAAACACTCCACTAGCATGGACAATCTATGCTCTCCAATTTGAAGATTGAGAAATGATAAAAATCCCCATTCCTTCTTTTTTATTTTATTTTATAAACTTCTCAAGTCCTCCATGGTTCAAATTCCTTCCAAAATCCTCATGCCAACTCAAGTTGGGAAGAGATTCCAATGTGTGCCACTTGTCCAACAATTCCTAGTCTCCATCTTCCCTCAATTTGAATGGGAAGCTTCTTGGCTGCCATAACTCCCTTATGCACCCTCTTGGAGGCTATGTTTAGCCCTGGCATGTCATATATGTCACATGTCAGCAATCGAGTCTAAAATTTGTCATAAGTGTCATAGAATCTTCATCATTGTCGTCATGGGAGTTAGGGAATCTAGCTTCAAGTGTGACCATTCTTCTAAGATGTCTCTTCCTCTTCCATGGGAGTTTCTCTTCCAATCCAATTAGACCTTACATGATTCATGCCATGAATAATACCTATTCAACTCCCCCAAGTATGTTACCCTTCATCTTGAATTCGAATTGGTGAGAGAATAATGCAAGTGTAGTGGGGAATCTTGCCACATGTGGGTCCCACAACCTCTTATGTGCCCTCATGATCCAATGCCACCTTATTTTATTTTTATTATTATTTTTTTTACCCATTTAATGTGAATTTGTAAGTCTACGTTCATTTTGGGTCTTGTAGCTCGCTTATTCCAACTTTTAATTCTTCCACCCCCAACCTAGGGAACAACGTTGTCAACGGGCTCATCAACAAAATCCTCAACAGCTTGTCATCACCTGTGCATGAATTATTTGGACAATTAAGACTTTCCAAATGTCAAAGTCTCTACAACAAGGATGAATAAACACTAGTATTGTCATGCAACACAGATAACAAGTGCCTCCAACATATAATGATTTACAAGATCTCATGCTATACATTCATGAACTTCACAAAAGTTTTCAAATACATCAATTTACAAGGAGTTATTACATAAAACCCAAATGACTATAATAGGATATATATGTAATGTTTAAGGCATAAGATGGGATTTTTAAGGGTTAAATGTTCATGAAAATGTCAAAAGAAGATGAGCATAATGATACATTTATGAGGCTCATCAAAGAACTCCTAGAAAGTGTGACACAAACCCTCACTAAAGGGTCTTTTGACATAGGATTTGGAAAGGGTTGTCGCTATTAAGATGTTTTTCATGTCACAAATGAGTCTCAAGTCCTTGATCCTGGTTGTGGTAGGAAAAAAATATCATTAATCACTTGACCATTGTCAAGGTAGGGGAACAATAGCCATAAGCACTAAACATAGCTTATTAAGATCAAGCAACATGAATGCATCATTGGGACACCACATGGAACCCATGCAGGGTATCTTTGGCCTACTAGAAGGAAATAAGAATAATGGATGTAGGTATTAAGCACTAGCAATGGTTCTTGATGTATAAATAACTTAAAGGGAGGAAAGCAAGGACCTTAATATTTGACCAAAGTTTCTTGAAATCAAGCACTATGAAAAACAACATGGAACCACATGTCCTAAATGGGTCTTTAGCATTTGAGTTCAATATGGATTACATTAGAATGTTTTGCAGACCATGGATGGGTCACAAGGAATTTTAACCATCATCGAAGAATGTGAACTTCTTCCATCAGAAATTTCAAAGCTTCTCAAGCTCAAAATCCTTGTACAAGTCCTCAAAACAACACACAAGAAATTTGTTGGTGTTCCTTGGCCTTTAAGTGGGATACATGTGGCATGACTAGTTCTTAATCATTGGAAATTGGTGTGAAGGCATAAGCATGGTTAGAATGGAAAGACTTACCTTATACCCCAATAGAACATTCTCAAGATCAAGCACCATGATCAACATCTAAAAACCATGACAAAAGCTCTGTTGTGGGGGCCTTGGGAAATAGTGATCCATGTATGTACTTTAAGCCCCTAATCCCTAAACCCTAAGCCTTAATCCCTATATTCCGTTATACATGAAAAGGATCATAAATTCCTATGGGTAACAAGGTTCCACAAGATTTTTCCAATAATGGATAAATGAGCACCCTACCAATATAATATAATAATGTGTGTTCTTATATCTCCATAATGTGTGCATGTTTTATGACTTTAGAAACATCTGTGTGTTTTGTGAATGTAATAACACGTGTGGGTTTTGTGAATGAAAAAAACATGTGCGCATTTTGTGATGCAAAATGAGGCTCGCGATTTGTTGAACTATAACTATTGTGTGTTCTTTACACCTAACATATGTGTAATATGACATGTCATGTGTAGGCTTTTTTCAAACCTAGCTTTAAAGTAAACATAAGCAAGTTTAGGCTTTCCATATAGTGAGTGGGAACTTTTTAGATCTTGAATTGCATATAAAGGGTCCACAATTAGCTTGCACTCACCCTTGAACTTCTTGATATTTATATGAAATCCACGCAAAAGGGCACCACTACGTACTATTTCATTGAACAATACATAAAATTACAACAAAAGGCCACTTGGATGCTATGGATGTGTTCAAAATTCACTTTCCCCATCTTGTGCAGAAAGTGGGGACACTTCCTCTTGAGGGTATTTTTTAAGGATTATAAAAGTATATATAAGTATAGTATTCTAGGCGATTATTTTGGATTGAAAAAAACATTAATATGGATTGGTAGGCAAATATCAAAGATGAAACATAAATTTTACTACTAAAACCTAAATTTTGGCCAATATTATGGTAAAAAACACATTTTATCTAAATATATGCGATATTAGAGACTAAAAATGACCAAATAAGGAATTTATTTTTTGAAAAAGTGCCCCAAAAATAACCAATTAGCGAAATTTCGCACCTAAAAACTTCCGTGTTCCTCTCAAACAAAAACGTATGGGAACATAGGTTATATCAATAAATTAGTGATCATCTTTAATATAAGAGTGTGGTTACACTTTGAAAATGGGTTAGCTTTGGTCATTCTCCTTTCTTGTTTTATATTGTAACAAGGATGAATTACAACCTGATTATAGTAATAAATTGATGCCCATCTATATTTTTAGATGTTGTACTCGTTATGATGTAATTATTTTTGGATATGATGCTCATTTTGATCAATTTCCTTAATTGCATCCTTTTGGCCAAAATATATTTGTTAAGTTTTTGTTATCTATTCCTTTTATGGTTAGGTTTTTTCACATATCAAAGTCCATGATTACATACTTAAAATATAATTATTATTTGTTCTTGATTGAGAAAGGAAAGGTTATAGTCCTAAAAGAAGTTCGACCATAGATTATGAGGCTTTATGAATAATAATCACCACAATGTAAAAGATTTGTTCTAGAGATTATGAGGCTTGAATTTATTAATGGAACATAAAAGAAAGAAATTAAATTAATAATATTCATATAATAAATTTTACATCTTTCTAAGTTTAAAAATAATATTTACAATTAAAATGAAATTCAAATATTTCAAATGATTTATTAATCTTAATTCAATGATCAAAATCAATTTCTTTTAATCTTAAGTTAAATCATCAAAATTTATTTTTCAATATTATGAATTAAAAGGTAAAATGACAATTGTGAAATTTAAAATAAATATTCATTACCCCGCAATGAGAGTGATACTTCTATTTATCTAAAAGCACCTTAAAATTAATCTAAAAACACACATAACAAGCAATATTAATTATGTTTATTTTCTTAAAATTAACTATTTTCCATATTGTTTAATTTAAAAATTATGTTTAATTTTCCATATATGTAATGTGATTATTTTTACTTATTTAAATTTAAATTTGGTTAATTTTAAAGAAAAATGGATAAATAACATTATTGAAATAAAATACTTATTTTAAAAAAAATATAAAAAATGAAAGTATATATAACATGGACTTCTATATATATATAGCATGGATGAAAAGAAAAAAATATAACCATTATACAAACAAAATGCTTATTTTAAAAAAAATGTAAAAAGTGAAAGTAGACATAACATGCACTTCTATATATATAAAAAGAAAAAAAAATCCATTATATAAATTATATTTAGAATGTAAAATAAAAATGTATACATAGCAAGGACTTTTGCAAAATAAAAATAAGAAGTATACAGAGCACCGATTAAAAGATTAAAAGAGAAGAAGGATATAGCAGTTTCATAATTGTTAAAACATAGAATTTAAGAATAAATAGAAAATACATAAGGACATATTCATTGCTTTTTGATTATTAATAATATAGAATTACATAACAACAATACTATGAGACTGAAAATATTATGGGACAGCCAAGTGTCTTAATCATGCTTAACTAACTACTTACTCAACTAATTAATGTACCAATTATTGGTAGTAAACCTCTGAGATTACAATTCTTAACAATAATGTCTAACCAGAACCAGAACCAGAACCAGGAGTGATAGGAGTGATATGTGTCAGGTGATGGATAATAGAGTGATATGCTTATGGTTTCAGTGTTTACCAAACAAATAATTGTCTTTCCATGGCCAAGAGGGACTCCACTTACTCCTAACTCCGGCTAAGGCAGCATTCAGCAAGAACGCAGAAGAGAACACCAAAACCAGCCACTCGTCATTTTTGTATCCAGATGATTCTTGCGAATATTGATCAAGAATATAACTTCCAACTCCCCACTTTACCCAAACCAGCAGTTGCAAAGCACTATATACCCATTTCCCCAAAACATTTATACCCAGAATTCCAGTTAATACACTACTGGTTACAATGCATACTATCTCCGATATCATTACTAATGAAACCTTATAATCTAGAATGTTATCGAAAAAAAACCGGTTGGCAATCAAATACAAACAATCCATGATCAAAGCAATAGCAATGGCCGCTATTATGACTACAACTCCAGCAATGGAGAGTGGTCGTGCACTATTGCCACCTTCAAACGGAATAAGCACAGCCCAACCAATAAAGCAAATCATGTTCACAACACCCGTTGTGAATGATAAGGTTTGGAAGCTGAGACCATTACCTCTAAAAGTGAGCACTTGGAAAACATGATTCTTATTGCCATCAAACTTGACAGTAGCATCCGTTAGAAATGCATTAGCAGCCAATCCACTTCCCTTGCTGTCCACAAGATAATTTCTAACTGTCCTTCTGGCTGCCAAAGAGCTGGAGAATCCATCCACTGTAAACCAGAAAGTTAATACAAGGTTTATTATTATTTCTGACAGCCTTGGCAATATGAAAGAGCCAAGGTTGTAATGTACGTCTCTCTGTTCGGATCCTGTATGCCCGTTTCCATCCAAATAGCTTTCCAGAGCTTCCGAAGCCTTTACTCTGACTCCTCTCCCTTCAGCATCTTTAGACCCCAAAGATCTTACCAGTTTCTCTGTCCACTTATCACGGTCGGCATCATGCAGTGGAATGCACATGCAAATACGCTCCCCTGTGCGGATATCATCAAGAATATCTGATACCACTCCCTGATCACTCGATCCCTGCGCTTCCTCAGCGTGGTCCTCCTCAAGCAACCATGGCAACCCATGGCAACCATGGCAACCCTTTACCAGGCACCGGCGACAAGGGAGTAGGCACAGGGAATCATTAACCAGTTTCAATGTTCGAGGCATCCGACGAGCAAGCACGCTGCTGATATCTTCCCGTCTCCAGAATGGAATGCAGTTGCACACCTGGCATTGACACAGCTTGTCTTTATTAAAAGGAACATATTGTAATAGGATGGAGTGCACATCATCAACGGCATTGGATTTCAACAGCTGCGTCATGGAAGAATTAGGTGTCCCGTTTGACAACATTACAACAGAAACATCCTTTAACATTACACCAGAAACATCCTCTAGATCTCCATTCAGTTTGCATGTGCTCAGCCCCTTTCCATTAGACCCATTTATTTCCTCCAGTTTGGGACCTCTTAAAATACCCAGAACTTCCCTCTCACCATTCTCAAGATCAAGCCTTGCTCTGATGAGAGTGACGCTAAAAACAAATATATTAGCTAGGCAAGTAATTGTTCCCAGAGGAAAATCAAGAGATGAAAATGCTTTAGCAAATACATCTACTTGAGCTAAAGCAATATCAAAAAATGAACAAACCAAACTTATGAGGAGCAATTTCAATATCTGCTGATTTTTGTTGTATAGACCCATTTCGAAACGCAATCCAATGGCAACCTTTCCCTACTCGTGATAAACAGAAAATACTTATTCCTCTTCTCGCTCTATAAGCAGACTCTGCATGCAACCATTTATATACCAAAATTACAGTTAGGTCGTTTCCTTGGGTGGAACCGAGAAGCCACTTCCCAATTTCCTCCGTAATGGAATATTTTTTATTCTTTACTTCGTGAAAGAGTAACAATTTGTGTACTAATAAAGTAATTCTACGGCAGTTTAAGTCCATATTTAAATCACATAATCCCGTAGCGGAGCTCTTAATTTAAGCAAAACACAAAATCAATTAGAAGAGAAAAAAAAAGAAATATTCTAAACGGCTCGGAATGTTGCGGCGCTTTAACTCCATATTTAAATCACATCACCCGTTGGGATGCTCTTAATTTTCAAGCATCATCCCGTTGGGGAGCTCTTTACGGGTTGAAGTACTTAATGTTATATTTAAATCACATGGGAGTGTTTTTATTTTAAGTAATTAACAAAATTGAGATGAAAAGAATTGTGCTGCATAATAATAGTGACTAATTGCTAAAATTATAAAATCTTTGTAAAAATATAATAATAATAAAAATTATATACTCTATAAACAGACTCTGCATGCAACCATTTATATCCCAAAATTACAGTTAGGTTGTTTCCTTGGATGGAATCGAGAAGCCACATAACAATTTCATGGAATATTTTTGATTCTTTACTAATCAAGTAATTTTAAAGCAGTTTAAGTCCATATTTAAATCACATCATCCCGTAGCAGAGCTCTTAATTTAAAGCAACCAACGAAAATCAATTAAAAAAGTAAAAAAAAAATATTCTAAACGGCTCCAAAGAATGTTGCCCCACTTTAACTCCATGTTTAAATCACATCATCATTTTCAAGCATCCAAAGAAAATCAATTCTGAAAAAAATATTCTAAATGGGTTGAAGTACTTATTGTTATTTAAATCACATAGGAGTGTTTTTATTTTAATTAATTAAAAAAATTGAGATAAACGAATTGGTGCATGATAGGGACACTCAAACATTGTAGTAACGAAATGTTCCAATTACTTTAGATGTTCAAATTATAAAATCTTTATAAAAATATATTAAATACAAAAATCTAAATAATTTTAACTAATTAAATTATTTTAATTAATTAGATATTATAATTAAATGACATCATTTTATTGTGGAAATTTTCTATTTTAAATAATAATTAAAGAAGATGAAATCATTAGATGTCATATTTTAATCACATTATTCTTTGTGGAATTTTTATTTGAAACTCTCATCACTCTTGTTATCTTATCTTGTATCGGTGTGAAGTTTGGTGTTATTTTGTATGGGTGTGAAGTTTGGTGTTACTTTGTATGGGTGTGAAGTTTCAGGTTGCAGCATCTCTAGATAATCTTAGAAAAAGATTGAGCAAATCCATAAATGTTTTATAATTTATAACCTCAAAATTAAAAGCATGAAAACGAATTAGTGCATGATAGGGACACTCAAACATTGTAGTAATCAAATGTTCCAATTACTTTAGATTCTCAAATTATAAAATCTTTGTAAAATTATAATAAATAAATAAAATCCAAAAAACTTTAACTAATTAAAGATGTTTTAAATGATTTTAATTAATTAGATATTGTTTTTATTTGACATCATTTTATTCTTGAATTTCTTGTAAAATTAGTCACAGCAGATCTAATGAACAAGTAAATCAATCACAACAGATGAACATAGAAAATATGGTGTAAAACTATGCAAAACATGCAGCAGTGCTGAATATCCCAGTAAAGGTGAATGATTACAATAGAATACAGTAACAATGACTGAGCAATTCGAATTTCCTAAGGAGGTCATTCGAATCACTGAATGGAGTAGCTTGACTCCAACTAGGAGTCCTCATCATCAATCAGTGGTGGTCATCAATGCACAAGAACTAGTCATCCAAGTGTCAATCTGAGTCTAACTCAGTGTAACATGTGTAACAGAAGTGTGTAGCACTGATATAGGGAAGTGGGCTTAGTGGAGGGCGCATGGGAGGCTAACTAAAGTCAGAACAAGTCATCTAGTCAATCTGGAGGTCAAACAGAGTAAAACAGTCAGTCAGGAGTGAAACTAGCCTCAAATCAGGGAGAATCGGAGCTAACTAAGTGTAACTGAAGTGGAACTGCAGTGGTAGGTGAAGAAGTGCGCCCTTCTCTGGCAGTAGGTGAGAAGTGGGTGCCTTCCAGACTAGGAGGGCTGAAACTCTGTTGTAAGAAGCTCCCGGGTGCTAAAATAAGGTGGCTAAGGTGCTGGAGGCATCAACCTGGTGACTAGGATGCATGCAAAGTGCATGCAAACCCTAATTGCCTGCAAGATTCTGAAAAAGATGATGTGGATATCCGAACACCCCCCCTTAAGCTAGACTATGATGTGCAAAAAATAATGTGGGGCCTTGGTAACTAAGACCAAAGGTCACCCCAATACAATAATCCAAAAAATGCTGAAAATAAACTAAGTGAGGAAAGAGGGAAAACCCAGTGGGAAGAAAGCCCCCCCTCAAGCTAAAACATAATAATGGATCAATATGTCTCCACCATGATGGAACTCACCCCCAACAGTGAACAGAGGTAAGAGAACTTTTTCTCAGTGAAGCTCTTGGTGAAGATGTCTGCAATTTGCTCATCAGTAGGGCAATATTGCAGAATGATGGTGCGATCATGCACCAACTGTCAAATGCAATGCATATGAATCTCAATGTGTTTGGTCCTCTACCACTGAACTGGATCTCTGGAGATCTTGATAGCACTTTGATTGTCACAAAATAGGACAGTCGAAGTAGTGCCACCAAAACCAAACTCGGAAAGAATACCCTGCAACCAAACTGCCTGAATGCAGGCATTGACTGCCCCTCGATACTCTGCCTTTGCTGAAGAAAGTGCAATGGCTGCCTCCTTTTTGTTGGATCAGCAAATAGCACCATGACCAATCATGAAAACATAAACGAAAGTGGACTTCCGATCAATGCTATCACCTGCCGAATCTGAATCAGTAAAACCAATGAAATCAAGCTTAGAATCTGCAGCATAATGTATGCCAAAATGTTTCGTACCTTACACATACTGCAAGATCCACTTGGCTGCTCGCCAATGAAGCTCATGGGGCTGCTGTATATGCATTGACACGGCACTCACGGCATATGAAATATCAGGCCTTGAGTGTGTCAAATAAATTAGTGAACCAATCAACTATCGATACATACTGCAATCTGTAAGCGGTGTAGAATCTCCCTCCTCAAGACTGATTCCTGAGAGGAATGGGAATGGGGCTGCCTTACATTCAGCCATATTAAACTTCAATAACAGGTCGGAAGCATATTTTTGCCGAGATATAGTGATCCCATCCAAATTTTGAGCTATCTCCAATCCCAAAAAGTGACTCAGCAAGCCCAAATTGCTCATGTCAAAAGCTAGATTTAAGGCAGTTTTTAGCTTGTTTATTGAAGTAAGAGTGCTACCAGTAATGAGAAGATCATCAAAATAAAGTACAATAACCAACAAATTACCTTTAACTCGCTAAAGATACACATTCGGATCAGATTTGTATCTTTGAAAATTCTGAGAAAGAAGGAAGGAGTCCATCTTTGTGTACCAAGCTCTTGGGGCCTGTTTTCACCCATACAAAGATTTCTTCAATTTGCAAACTAATAATGGATCTAATGTGTAGCCCTCTGGCTGTTGCATATATACCTCTTCAGCAAGGTCTCCATGTAGAAATGCACTCTTCACATCCATGTGGTGCACTTCCCAGTGCTTGGATGCAGAAATAGCCAAAACAAAGAGGATGGAATCCATCTTTGCAACCGGTGCAAAGGTCTCAGTGTAGTCCACTCCTTGGACTTGGGAGAAACCTTTTGCCACCAACCTTGCTTTGTATTTGCTGATAGAGCCATCAGCAGTAACTTTCATGCGGTAGACCCATTTACACTTCACTAATTTTCTTCCAGGTGGAAGAGAAACTAGCTCCCATGTGTTGTTCTTTTGAAGAGAACTATACTCTTCATCCATGGCACTTTGCCATCTCGGATCTCGGTGGGTAGAATAGTATGATGTGGGATCCGAACCAGCCATCAAATAACAAATCTCAGGATGTAATGGATCATCAATAGAAAGAGCCATACCTGCTCTTTTAAAGTCTGCTCTTGTTCGTCTAGGATCAACAGGATTTCGAACCAGCAGATTGAAGACTGTTTTGGGCCCACTTTGGTAACTGAGGAGGATCATAATGGTCGGATTTCCAGCTTGATATGTCATGATCATCATGTGCTTCTAAAATATCAGAAATATCAAAACTCATACCTTCATTATCGCTGCACGGATCTTCTTCTGGTGAAGGCGGTGAAACGACAGTCTCTTCCTCGACTAGTTGCAATTCTTGAATCGGTTCTTCAAATTGCACACTGCGCTCTATGAATATCTTTTTAGATCTGATATCCATGAGTTTATATGCCTTTGATTATTCCCCATACCCTATCAGTATGCTCTCAATACTTTGTGGATCCAAAGCTCGTCTCTTCTTGGAAGGAATTCTAGCCCATGCAATAGAGCCAAAAACTCTCAAATTTGACACATCCAGTTTGTGACCAAAGAATGCTTCGAAAGTAGTCATACCTTTCACGGATGAATGTGGAACACGGTTCTGTATGTATGCAGCAACATTGATTTCTTAAGCCCAAATATTTGTAGCCAAACCTTTTGATTCAATCATGCATGTAGCCATCTCTTTCAGTGACCGATTTTTCCTTTCCGCTACACCGTTCTACTGGGGTGTGTAGGGAACTGTATGTTGGATCTGAATTCCGCTTTGGGCACGAAGTTGCAGAAACTCATCCTTGATATATTCTCCACCATTATCAGATCTAAGAGCTTTGATTTTTCTCTCAGTGGCGGTCTCAACAGAACCCTTAAAATCCTTGAATTTTCCAAGCACTTCTGACTTGTTTTTGAGAAAAAATACACATGTAAAGCGGGAAAACTCATCAATAAATGTAAAAACATACCTTGAACCATTTAATGACATATGGGGCAGCGGACCACAGATATCAGAATGTATCAACCCCAAAACTGTAGAAGCTCTGCTACCTTTGCCGCGGTCGAATCTGTGCTCGGGGTGCTTCCCACTAATGCAACCAGTGCATATTCCCTTCGAGGAACGGAGTTGTGGAAGACCATCTACCATGGAATTGTTTGATAGCAGGAGCAAATACTTATAATTAAGTTGTCCAAATCTTTCATTCCATAGCCTACTAACCTCATTACCATGTGTGCGAAGAGCAGTGGGATTTGCAAGCGGAATAAAGTGTGAAAACTCATAGCATTTTGCAGTGTGGTTTGCCTTTCCGACTGCAACAAGTCTTCCTCTTTTGATATCAGAAATTTCAACTGTATTAGGGCTGAATGTAACTTGCTTCGGTTCACCAGTGTGTGTCATTTGATACACAGAAAGAATATTTGAAGCCAAGGAAAGCACATAGAGAACATTCTAAAAGCTTCCATGATCTACATGAATCGTACTTTTTCCCTTTGAAGAAATTTTTGAGTCATCTCCCAAATGGATGGGGATGGAGTTGTTTGGATTGAATGAAGAAAAATAATCAATATTTGCAGCCATATGATTCGATGCACCCGAATCTATCAAGAGAGTAGTGGGCTTCGAAATAGTTTCCATGATTGCTTGTCCTCTTTCATTATCATCATTCCTATCCTTCTTCCTTGCACCGTCAGGAAGATTTATGTTGTTCTTTTCCAAAAGGAGGGCCATTTGATCTATAGTCTTCTTCATACATGAACTTTCAGGATGAAAGCCACGGTTGCAATAAGTACATTTAGATTTTTGGTTGCCTTCTTTGCCCTTTTGCTTGAACTTTGAACTGGATGGTGCATCCGTCTGTTTGCCTTTCTCTCTTTGCTTGTGAGGTTCGAATTTGGGCTTCTCCTTCTTTTGCTTTCCTATACCATTCGAGATCTTGGGTCCTTGAACATATAGGGCTAAACATTTGGAGCTTATGGACCCCATTTGAATAAACTTGTCATGCTCTTTTGTAACGGACTCAATGAAGGCATTCAAGGTAGGCATCTTCCAATTCGGGGTAGTTAGCCGACCGAAATTGAAAGTAGAGACAAATACTGAATAATCTTTTCCAAGCTTGCTGAGAATGGAGAGGATCAATTGCTTATCCTCTTTGATAACTCCACTGTTCTTCAACTGCATGTTCAAGTTCTTGAATTTTGTGAAGAATTTATTAATGGTCTTGAAATTCTTAGGACTAAGGGCAATCAATTCATTCTCTAATTGAAAATCCCTAAGCTCATCCTGCTTGCCAAATAGTGTTTCAAGTTGCTCCCATATAGCTTTTGGAGTCTTCAATCCGCTGAGATGGAAGTGAAGATCTTTGGAGATGGAGAGACAAAGAAGACCATAAGCTTCATCAAGCTTGTTGTAGTGTTTGGTTCTATTTGACAAGGTGTTTGGCTCCAATTCAAGACCAAGAGTGACTCGGTAGTAACTTTTTGAACGTAATATGATCTCCATATCATCTTTCCAATCAAAATAATTGAATGGGGTGAGGAAAGGCTTTGAAGAAGAGTATTCCATTGCTAGGAGCGAGTGCACATTGATGTAGAGAAGCTTGCAAGGGCAGAGTAGCGAATGCAATTGATGGAGACAATAACCTACAAATCACAATAAAACCAAGAACAATGAGGTCGAACAATCCACCCTTTTAGAGTTGCATCACACCTGGGATTGGAGATCAAACAATGTTGAATGGGTCCAATGTATCAGATCCAGGATTTATGTGGAAACTCAAGCTTCTGGAGTGGTATTGGAAGTATTTTCAAGCTTTGAATGCACAGGAGCAAATGCCCTTGAGATCTTTCATGCCAAAACTTTTTGTAATTTTTGAGCAATTCACTCAAATCTTCTTGTAGAAACACCTGTAGAAAAGAGATCTTGTCCCTGCAATGGCTCTAATACCATGTAAAATTAGTCACAGCAGATCTAATGAACAAGTAAATCAATCACAACAGATGAACATAGAAAATATGGTGTAAAACTGTGCAAAACATGCAGAAGTGCTCAATATCCCAGTAAGGGTGAATGATTACAATAGAATACAGTAACAATGACTGAGCAATTCGAATTGCCTAAGGAGGTCATTCGAATCACTGAATGGAGTAGCTTGACTCCAACTAGGAGTCCTCATCATCAATCAGTGGTGGTCATCAATGCACAAGAACCAGTCATCCAGGTGTCAATCTGAGTCTAACTGAGTGTAACATGTATAACTGAAGTGTGTAGCACTGATATAGGGAAGTGGGCTTAGTGGAGGGTGCATGGGAGGCTAACTGAAGTCAGAACAAGTCATCTAGTGAATCTGGAGGTCCAACAGAGTGAAACAGTCAGTCGGGAGTGAAACTAGCCTCAAATCAGGGAGAATCGAAGCTAAATTAGTGTAACTGAAGTGGAACTGCAGTGGTAGGTGAAGAAGTGCGCCCTTGTATGGAAGTAGGTGAGAAGTGGGTGCCTTCCAGGCTAGGAGGGATGAAACTCTGATGTAAGAAGCTCCCGATGCTAGAATAAGGTGGCTAAGGTGCTGGAGGCATCAACCTGGTGACTTGGATGCATGCAAAGTGCATGCAAACCCTAGAATTTGCATGCAAACCCTAATTGCATGCAAGATCATGAAAAAGAGGATGTGGATATCTGAACACCCCCCCTCAAGCTAGACTATGATGTGCAAAAAATAATGTGGGGCCCATGTAACTAAGACCAAAGGTCACCCCAATACAATAATCCAAAAAATGGTGAAAATAAACTAAGTGAGGAAAGAGGGAAAACCCAGTGGGAAGAAAGCCCCCCCTCAAGCTAAAGCATAATAATGGATCAATCTGTCTCCACCATGATGGAACTGACCCCCAACAGGGAACGGAGGTAAGATAAATTCTTCTCAGTGAAGCTCTTGGTGAAGATGTCTGCAATTTTCTCATCAGTAGGGCAATATTGCAGAATGATGGTGCGATCATGCACCAACTGTCGAATGCAATGCATATGAATCTCAATGTGTTTGGTCCTCTGCCGCTGAACTGTATCTGTGGAGATCTTGATATCACTTTGATTGTCACAAAATAGGAGAGTCGAAGTAGTGCCACCAAAACCAAACTCGAAAAGAATACCCTGCAACCAAACTGCCTAAATGCAGGCATTAACTACCCCTCGATACTCTGCCTCTGCTGAAGAAAGTGCAATGGCTGCCTACTTTTTGTTGGACCAGCAATTAGAACCATGACCAATCATGAAAACATAACCGGAAGTGGACTTCTGATCAATGCTATCACCTGCCCAATCTAAATCAGTAAAACCAATGAAATCAAGCTCAGAAACTGCAGCATAATGTATGCCAAAATGTTTTGTACCTTACACATACTGCAAGATCCACTTGGTTGCTCGCCAATGAAGCTCATGGGGCTGCTGCATATGCCTTGACACAGCACTCACGGCATATGAAATATCAGGCCTTGAGTGTGTCAAATAAAGTAGTGAACCAATCAACTGTCGATACATACTGCAATCTGTAAGCGGTGTAGAATCTCCCTCCTCAAGACTGATACCTGAGAGGAATGGGAATGGGGCTGCCTTACATTCAGCCATATTAAACTTCAATAACAGGTCGGAAGCATATGTTTGCTGAGATATAGTGATCCCATCAAAATTTTGAGCTATCTCCAAGCCCAAAAAGTGACTCAGCAAGCCCAAATCGCTCATGTCAAAAGCTAGATTTAAGGCAGTTTTTAGCTTGTTTATTGAAGTAAGAGTGCTACCAGTAATGAGAAGATCATCAACATAAAGTACAATAACCAACAAATTACCTTTAACTCACTGAAAATACACATTCGGATTAGATTTGTATCTTTGGAAATTCTGAGAAACAAAGAAGGAGTCCATCTTTGCGTACCAATCTCTTGGGGCCTATTTTAACCCATACAAAGACTTCTTCAATCTGCAAACTAATGATGGATCTTATGTTTAGCCCTCTGGTTGCTGCATATATACCTCTTCAGCAAGGTCTCCATGTAGAAATGCACTCTTCACATCCATGTGGTGCACTTCCCAGTGCTTGGATGCGGAAATAGTCAAAACAAGGCGGATGGAATCCATCTTTGCAACCGGTGCAAAGGTCTCAGTGTAGTCCACTCCTTGGACTTGGGAGAAACCTTTTGCCACCAACCTTGCTTTGTATTTGCTGATAGAGCCATCAGCAGTAACTTTCGTGTGGTAGACCCATTTACACTTCACTAATTTTCTTCCAGGTGGAAGAGAAACTAGCTCCCATGTGTTGTTCTTTTGAAGAGAACTATACTCTTCATCCATGGCACTTTGCCATCTAGGATCTCGGTGGGAAGAATAGTATGATGTGGGATCTGAACCAGCCATCAAATAACAAATATCAAGAAGTAATGGATCAACAATAGAAAGAGCCATACCTGCTCTTTGAAAGTATACTCTTGTTCGCCGCGGATCAACAGGATTTTGAACCAGTACATTGAAGAGTGTTTTGGGCCCACTTTGGTAACTGAGGAGGATCATAATGTTCGGATTCCGATTCTGATATGTCATGATCATCATGTGCTGCTAAAATATCAGAAATATCAGAACTCATACCTTCATTATCGTTGCACGGATCTTCTTTTGGTGAAGGCGGTGAAACGACAGTCTCTTCCTCGACTAGTTGCAATTGTTGAAGCGGTTCTTCAAATTGCACACTGTGCTCTATGAATATATTTTTAGATCTGATATCCATGAGTTTATATGCCTTTGATTCTTCCCCATAACCTATTAGTCTGCACTCAATATTTTGTGGATCCAAAGCTCGTCTCTTCTTGGAAGGAATTCTAGCCCATGAAGTAGAGCAAAAAACTCTCAAATTTGACACATCCGGTTTGTGACCAAAGAATGCTTCGAAAGGAGTCATACCTTTCACGGATGAATGTGGAACACGGTTCTGTATATATGCAGCAACATTGATTTCTTAAGCCCAAATATTTGCAGCCAAAGCTTTTGATTCAATCATGCATGTAGCCATCTCTTTCAGTGACCGATTTTTCCTTTCCACTACACCGTTCTACTGGGGTGTGTAGGGAACTATATGTTGGATATGAATTCCGCTTTGGGCACGAATTTGCAGCAACTCAGCCTTGATATATTCTCCACCATTATCAGATCTAAGAGCTTTGATCTTGCTCTCAGTGGCAGTCTCAACATAAGCCTTAAAATCCTTGAATTTTCCAAGCACTTCTGACTTATTTTTGAGAAAAAATACCCATGTAAAGCGGAAAAACTCATCAAAAAATGTCAAAACATAACTTGAACCATTTAATGACATATGGGGCAGAGGACCACTGATATCATAATGTATTAAACCCAAAACTATAGAAGCTCTACTAGTTTTCCGTAGCCGAATCTATGCTCGGGGTGCTTCCCACTAATGCAACCAGTGCATATTCCCTTCGAGGAACGAAGTTGTGGAAGACCATCTAAAATGGAATTGTTTGATAGCAGTAGCAAATACTTATAATTAAGATGTCCAAATCTTTCATGCCAAAGCCTACTAACCTCATTACCATGTGTGCGAAGAGCTTTGGGATTTGCAAGCGGAATAAACTGTGAAAACTCATAGCATTTTGCAGTGTGGTTTTCCTTTCCGACTGCAACAAGTCTTCCTCTTTTGATATCAGAAATTTCAACTGTATTAGGGCTGAATGTAACTTGTTTCAGTTCACCAGTGTGTGTCATTTGATACACAGAAAGAATATTTGAAGCCAAGGAAGGCACATAGAGAACATTCTAAAAGCTTCCATGATCTACATGAATCGTACCTTTTCCCTTTGAAGAAATTTTTGAGTCATCTCCCAAATGGATGGGGATGGAGCTGTTTGGATTGAATGAAGAAAAATAATCAATATTTGAAGCCATATGATTTGATGCACCCGAATCTATCAAGAGAGTAGTGGGATTCGAAACAGTTGCCAGGAGTGCTTGTCCTCTTTCATGATCATCATTCCTATCCTTCTTCCTTGCACCGTCAGGAAGAGTTATGTTGTTCTTTTCCAAAAGGAGGGCCATTTGATCTATAGTCTTCTTCATACATGAACTTTCGGGATGAAAACCACGGTTGCAATAAGTACATTTAGATTTTTGGTTACCTTCTTTTCCCTTTGGCTTGAACTTTGAACTGGATGGTGCATCCATTTGTTTGCCTTTCTCTCTTTGCTTGTGAGGTTCAAATTTGGGCTTCTCCTTCTTTTGCTTTCCTATACCATTCGAGATCTTGGGTCCTTGAACATATAGGGATGAATCTTTGGAGCTTATGGACCCCATTTGAATAAACTTGTCATGCTCTTTTGTGACGGACTCAATGAAGGCATTCAAGATAGGCATCTTCCAATTTGGGGTAGTTAGCCGACCAGAATTGAATGTAGAGACAAATACTGAATAATCTTTACCAAGCTTGCTGAGAATGGAGAGGATCAATTGCTTATCTTTTTTGATAACTTCACTGTTCTTCAACTGCATGTTCAAGTTCTTGAATTTTCTAAAGAATTCATTAATGGTCTCGAAATTCTCAGGACTAAGGGCAATCAATTCATTCTCTAATTGAAAATCCCTAAGCTCGTCTTGCTTGCCAAATAGTGTTTCAAGTTGCTCCCATATAGCTTTTGGATTCTTCAATCCGCTGAGATGGAAGTGAAGATCTTTGGAGATGGAGAGACAAAGAAGACCATAAGTTTCATCAAGCTTGTTGTAGTGTTTGGTTCTATCTGACAAGGTGTTTGGCTCCAATTCAAGACCAAGAGTGACTCGGTAGTAACCTTTTGAACGTAATATGATCTCCATATCATATTTCCAATCAAAATAATTGAATGGGGTGAGGATAGGCTTTGAAGAAGAGTATTCCATTGCTAGGAGCGAGTGCACACTGATGTAGAGAAGCTTGCAAGGGCAGAGTAGCGAATGCAATTGATGGAGACAATAACCTGCAAATCACAATAAAACCAAGAATAATGAGGTCGAACAATCCACCCTTTTAGAGTTGCATCACACCTGGGATTGGAGATCAAACAATGTTGAATGGGTCCAATGTATCAAATCCGGGATTTATGTGGAAACTCAAGCTTCTGGAGTGGTATTGGAAGTATTTTCAAGCTTTGCATGCACAAGAGCGAATGCCCTTGAGACCTTTCATGCCAAAACCTTTTGTAATTTTTGAGCAATTCACTCAAATCTTCTTGTAGAAACACCTGTAGAAAAGAGATCTTGTCCTTGCAATGGCTCTGATACCATGTAAAATTAGTCACAACAGATCTAATGAACAAGTAAATCAATCACAACAGATGAACATAGAAAATATGGTGTAAAATTGTGCAAAACATGCAGCAGTACTGAATATCCCAGTAAGGGTGAATGATTACAATAGAATACAGTAACAATGACTGAGAAATTCGAATTGCCTAAGGAGGTCATTCGAATCACTGAATGGAGTAGCTTGACTCCAACTAGGAGTCCTCATCATCAATCAGTGGTGGTCATCAATGCACAAGAACCAGTCATCCAGGTGTCAATCTGATTCTAACTGAGTGTAACATGTGTAACTAAGTTGTGTAGCACTGATATAGCGAAGTGGGCTTAGTGGAGGGCGCATGGGAGGCTAACTGAAGTTAGAACAAGTCATCTAGTGAATCTGGAGGTCCAATGGAGTGAAACAGTCAGTCAGGAGTGAAACTAGCCTCAAATCAAGGAGAATCGAAGCTAACTTAGTGTAACTGAAGTGGAACTGTAGTGGTAGGTGAAGAAGTGCGCCCTTCTCTGGCAGTAGGTGAGAAGTGGGCGCCTTCCAGACTAGGAGGGCTGAAACTCTTATGTAAGAAGCTCCCGGATGCTAGAATAAGGTGGCTAAGGTGATGTAGGCATCAACCTGGTGACTGGGATGTATGCAAAGTGCATGCAAACCCTAATTGCATGCAAGATCCTGAAAAAGATGACGTGGATATCCGAACATTTCTTTATTTTAAACAGTAATTAAAGAAGTTGAAATCATTAGATGTCATATTTAAATCACATTATTCTTTGGAATTTTTTTAATTTTAAAGAATAATAATTAGATGCCATATTTAAATCACATCATTCTTTATAGAATTTCTTTATTTCAAATAATAATTAAAAAAATAAAATCATTAAATACCATATTTAAATTAAATCAAATCAAATCATTAGATGTTATATTTAAATCACATCATTCTCCATTTTATAGAATTTCTTTATTTCAAATAATAATTAAAAAAATAAAATCATTAAGTGCGATATTTAAATTAAATATTAAGTACGATATTTAAATTAAATAATAATTAAAGAAGATCAAATCATTAGATGTCATATTTAAGTCACATCATTCTCCATTTTATATGAGGAGATTTTATTTATTCAAGTAATTATATGAGGAGATTTTATTTATTCAAGTAACTAAAAAATAAAAAACATAACTTAAAAAAATAAAAAATAACTTAATGGAATGGAAAGAGGCACCACTTCTTTACGTCCTTAATGTAAGATAAATTATTTTTGTTAAGATAAATTATTTGTGTTCAGAAATATTGTATGCAATGTAATTTTGATTCTCACATAGTATTAATATTTTCATAATCATTTTTTATTTTTTTATTTAAAGATGTGGGATAAAAAAAAGAAAAAAAACAATATTTTAAATAAATTTTAAAATTGAAAATTATTATTTTATAAATTAATGTTGATTTAATTTTTTTTTAAATTTAAATCAATTAATCATGTTGCAAATAGTTTAAATATTATATATATGTGTGTGAGAGAGAAAGCCTACAACTAACTTTACACAATATTGTTTAAAAGTATTTTTAACTACGACTAAAACCTATTAAAATATTTGAATAAATTTTATATAAATTGTTTAAAAGCATTTTTAAGTACTACTAAAACCTATTAAAATATTTGAAATAATTTTCTTTAATTAACCTAAACTAGTATAGGGACATACCTAAATATAGTATTATACTTATTTGAAATTAATGAATAATATTAGTATAGATCTATGATGGTTTTAATTTTTTATTTTATAGTTGGTATGGATTTTTTTATTTCTCATTTGGCTTTAATTTTACAACATCAATGCCTTAAATGTGAAGTAAAGGAAATTCGAGAGAGGAGTGGACATATAAAAAAGAAAAGAATTTACTTAGTCATAATGTCAAGCGTATGCCACACAATCATAGCTTGCAAAAACATGTTGTCGATAACAAGGTTTATAGTTGATGATGATGATGATGATGATGATGATTAACGTGCACTGAGACCAACTTTGGTCTATCTGACCTGAGGAAGGTTATTGCTTGGTTTGCTTTAAACTTGTGTTCCTATGATAAAAAAGCTTAGAAAGAAGATTTCCAAGCTCACTATAGTTTTGGCAGGTCAAGAGGTTAGAAAGGTTTGTATTGTAGCAAATACTATGAAACTCATATCTAATGTGGGTGTAAGTAGGACACTCTAAGAGAAAGTGATTTTCATCCCTCCCATAGAGTTTTGGGAATAGAACAATGCCCTATTTCGATATGGATCTCATGAGAGTTCATTCTAATATTGGCTATATTAATTTTCCTCTTTGAACTAGTTACTATCGAGAGATAATTCCGATCTTCCATATTAGGGTCAATGACCTCCTTATAGTATCTTAGTTTTCTCTTAATCGCTAAATTTTCCTCGCACCACAATGTCTCTTTAAAGTTAGAAGAAATAATATTTTTGACATTATCGATATTCTACAAAGTGTTATTTTCATCAATGCCCTAATGGTCTAACCAAGATATCGTATCTTTACACCAATTAGACGTAATTGGCTTTTGACCTGAATTTAAAGCAATTTTAGGAAATCTCTCATTTTCCATGTTATTTATCTTGTGCTTGTACATTAGGTACCTATTTATAACCATGCTCTCGATTGAGGAAAGAACCACTTCTAAGAGGAGAATAGGATAAGGTTTGTTGCTTTTAATTTTGAGGTTATAAGTTATAAAGCGCTTCTGGATTTGCTCAATATTTCTCCAAGATTCTCTAGAAATGTTGCACCCCCATACTTCACAACCGTATAAGATAATGAGGATGACAAGGGTTTCAAAGAGGGACTTACTTTTATCCCACATGACCAGGTTGGTTGTTTTACAATTATTTTCAAGACAAAAATAAGCTTTCCATCATCCATTAATATTTTTCTCAATGTTGTGGCTCCAATTGAGATTGTGATGGATATCAATTCCAAGATACTTGTAAGAAGTCACTCCCTACAATTTATTGTTATCATAAATAAAATTTGCGTAGATTTTTTTCTTAGATTTTATAATCATAAATTTTGTCTTGTAAGCATTAACAGTATGAATACCCATGTTAGAGCAGAAATATTTGCAAATTCTTAACAACCATAATCTCATGATAGTCTTAAAAACCATATAATAGCTCCCCCATCACCTCTCAATTGCATAACAAACAAAGAGACCATGCAAGAGAGATGTTATCCATCAAATCGACACTTCTCTGTCCGTGGCAATACTGAATTGTCATTCACACAAAAGTAAACTATGGATGGAAGAGCCTATATTTCCTATAGATGCATGTGGCCCTAGTCATTCCCTATTTCTCTAGTTTATCTCTTTTTGTGTGTTGATTTTAGGACATACATGCTAGTGAAAGCTTAACAACTAGCAAGTTACCTGCTTGTGGTCCCTTTACCACTCGCGTGTTCCCCAAAAGTTGCACTTACGAGTTTCCTTAACTATTCTAGTGTTTAACATGCGAGTGGTGCACTCTCCCCCCATGTCTTCCTAAAAAATCATGAAAAATAAAAAAGAAATTTGAAATATAGGCAATTGGATTTGGTTTCATAACTCCCATACCTATCTTAACTAATCCTCTCTCGAAACTACTCTCCCAACTTTGTCATAAATACAAAGGGAAGTCCATGAGAGAGGAAAAACACTAATTTTTCAAATTCATGCTCGAGGAATTTTGGTAGAAGGGAGGAGCAAAAGGATTCAAATCAGGTTTGAAGAGGTGCTTGTGCAGATCAAGGTGAAATGTATTTGTTTCCATTATTGCAATCAATAAAGAAAACATTCCTTTCCCATATTGCTAGTCATTTGATGAATGAATTGGATATTTGAAAGTGCTTGATATATTAATGTCCATTAAATTTCAATTTAATTATTAATCCATACGTAACCAAAATATTTGAGGAGGGTTATGTTTGTATTGAAGGTTCCATAACAAGATTTGTGGATTAAAGCTCAAGGATTGAAGAGCTTGGATCAACCTTAGTTGATATAAGGGACTAATTGTTCAACTTTCAAACCCTTGTTTATTTCATCAAGAATATCTTGTCTCTTGTTCGCAAATTCCCTTGATTTTTGCTTGAATATGTTAGTATGTTGATGACCTCTACTTACCCCAGTCATTAGAAACTTTTTTCGTACAACAGAATTGGCAACTCCGTTGGGGAAACCCTATTGCTTTGGGGTATTTTGCTTGAATTTTTTCTAGTTTTGAGTGTGACTATAGGTTTTAGGAGGAGTCTACTGAGGGTCTGTACCCTTGATTTCAACCCAGAATTTGATTTTGTTGAGCAATTTATTCTTTCTTTATAAAACATTAGGCATATTAGAGGGTTTCCTGTACTTACAGTAGCATTTTCCCCTGTTACTCGTTGGTGGAAGGTTTTACACCTGTGTATCACTCACTTGCTACTGTACTTACAGTCGTAGATAATATTGTAGGTGAAGATTTTCTTGCTAGGGTTTACATTTTTGGGTTTTGTCTTGAATTCTTCTGAATTCACTACTCTTTACAGGTTCTGTTTAGGCACTTTGCTATCTATGTTGAAGTTATCATTTGTCCTTTAGACCTTTTTTATTTAAAATATTATTAAGGGTTTGTGCCTTAGTCCTGCATGCTTGAGTTGTTTGGATTGGTTGTGCTTTGATTGGCCTCTGTTGGTGTTGTTGGACTATCTGGGGGTTACTTATACTCATGAGGGTTCTTTGTTTGAGACCTTTCTTGTCTTTCAATCTTTGGATAGAAACATTTTATGCCAAAGTTAGTGAATTTGAACTTTTGTTTGAGTTGGCTTGTCAAGTATGTTGTTCTATGGGTTTTGAGTGAGTTAAATTTCTGGTCTTATAGGATAGGTACAGAGTTTTTATACACTTTGCTATAATCTTAGTGTAGACTGTGTGCTTGTTTATAAATAGATTTTTCTTTTCTTACTTCAAAGAGAAAATTGAAAAAACAAGTTATTTCCATTGCAAGCATTTGAGTTTGATTTTCAAAAGGGTATAGTTGCATTCACATACTTCTATTTTTTAAAATAAAAAGAAAATTTAACATCATTAGGATTGCATTATCAATTCTTTGGTTTCGAAAGAAAAAAGAAAAAGAAGTGAAAGCATCATTTTTCAAGTTTATCTATACCCTTATCATGTTTTTTCCACATTTCTGTCAGAACATCATTATGTGCACCACCACTACCTTCTAAGTATACAACAACCTTAAAAAGAAAAATTAAT
The DNA here is from genome assembly GCA_027924585.1 of Larix kaempferi. Taxonomy (NCBI): domain Eukaryota; kingdom Viridiplantae; phylum Streptophyta; class Pinopsida; order Pinales; family Pinaceae; genus Larix; species Larix kaempferi. The sequence goes on from BSBM01000196.1 coordinate 9,703,055, forward strand.
TTAAAATTTATTACTAACTTTTATTTTTAGTGATGATCATCAAATAGATTAGGTTAGCACTTTCGACTAGGTTGTTTTAAATTGTCCAAAGTAGTTAAACTCAGATGTAGTGGCCTATCATTAGGTAAAACCAATTTTGTAGAAGTTGAACTGAGAATCTCCACTCACATCGAAGTTAAGCACGAGGATGTGCAATATTGAGTAGAAGAGATACCCCTACGATATTCAACTAAGCATATCCAAGGGTTGGTGTGCATATAGGGACATATCAGTTCCTTTGGTTCTTTTGAGTTTTGGGATTTGTTACCGTGCCCATGTGCATTTATTTAACCTGTGACTGTCCCCCCGGACCCTCTTTGCAAGGTTGGTATCCTTAGTATCTATACTTTAGGGCTCATACATAGGTGATAGTAGAAGGTTATTTCTACTGTACCTAGGACAAATGTGGGAGGAAATCCATTGCAGTGGTTTGGGAAGGAAATTGGTGACTCAAACGCTTGGCCACAAGGTATCTATATTGTGGACCTTGGGTAACTATTATTCATCCGTTCACTAGTTTTTTTTGGGCCCTCATCATCCCAGACGCTCCTTTGGAAGGTCATTTGTTTTCCTGGTTTGGACTACTTAGGATTTTTTTCTTAGTGGTGTGTTGGTTGCTTTACTTATGCTTTAGTTGCCCCTATATTTTCATTAATTTGAATTTTTTAGCTATGGAGGACCATTCTCTTCGTAGGTATAGAAGGTTACAAAACCTTCCTCCACTCATTGTGGAGCCTCGACCACCACCTCAATGACGACAAATAAACACAATCGGCTCTTTTGAGCCAATTGGAACAACTAATCTTTCTAGGGAACTTGATCTTATCTGGTACACTACACCTTCTTTAAAAATAACTAGGGTTGAAGACTTGCAAGATGAAGGCTTTTTGAGAGCTTTTAACCCACCTTTAACTGGAACCTACAATCCATTTTTAGATCGGATAAATTCTTTAGGTCAACCTGGGTTAACTGCTTATAGGATCACATCTGGTTTCATTATGGATAATACATTGGAAGGACCGGGAAATGTTTTTACTCCCACATCGTCTATTGTGTCTGGAGTGCTCTCTCCTCCTCGTGTTAGTATACAAGTACCTAGTTCAATGCAGTCATATTCTGCACCAGTTGTATCTTTGAACTTTAGTTCACCATCCTTAGGGTCTTATGACACTCAGGTTGTTACTTATTCTACACCCTTTGCATCTAACACTGGGTCATCTAGTGTACCTTTCATTGGGATCGATAGTGTCCCTTTTACATCATCCCCTTTCTTCCAGAACTTCCATACTGGTCCTAGTAGTTCTACTTCACTTTGTTAAGGATTCTATTGCTTTGGAGGGCATATTCCTCCTTCTGCTCCTTTTGTAGGATCTATTCCTTTTCACTCTACTACACCTTATATGAGTCAAAATCCATTTACAGGTTATAGTTTTCAACCAACTAATGTTCAATCATCAAATGTGCCTATAGGGATTGCTCATTTTTTTTCTCTTCAACTCCTATTTCAGTTGAAGGAAGTCACTCTCAACCTCATTGGAGTTGAACCCAAGGGGGAAATCCACTTGCATATGGATGGAGATCTTTCCAAAACGCTTTCACTTAACAACTGATGCTTGGAGAAACCCCAACCAACCTTATGGGAGATATGGCTAAGGAAACTTTCCTAACCTATGTCTTCAAACACATTTGTCTTCAGCTAGACTGTATTTACCTTTTCTGGCAACTTTGAATTTATAAGACCTTTTGAAACTCATGAATGATCCGATATGTCATGATCAGAATTGGCCTCATGTTCCAACCAAATTTCCCTCAGACATTCCAAAGTTTGAAGGTAATACTAGTGAAGATCCTAGCGACAATGTCACTACTTTTCACTTGTGGTGTTCTTCCAACTCACTCAACAAAGACTCTATACAGTTGAGACTCTTTCAAAGAACCTTAACTGGTGTAGAGGTTGAGTGGTATATTGAATTGTCGTATGCTGCTTATCATTATTTTTATGATTTAGAAACAGTCTTTTGTTCGGTATGATGTCGGTACAGACCTTCTGTCTACTTTTAGGAACAATAAGGCCACTCACATTTCTGACCATATTCAGGAGTGGAGAAGAAGGAAAAGGATGATCAAGGCTGAGATACCTCCAATGTTCTGATTAGATTTGTTTTTTAAATCACTTCAACCTTACAGATCTCCAAAGATGTTTCTACTTTAGGGGTTACAACAAAGGAGGAAGCCATTCTTAGAGCCCACTGGTTAGACTTGATTTACTCTCATTATAGGATCTTATATGAAATTATTCCCAACACACCGCGATCAACTACTGATCTTCCAAAACCTAAGACTGGACTACATGTTGATGGAATTGTTATTCCCTCCCAACTATTCTGTTATTCCCTAATGCGAGGGTTGCTCCCAACTATTCTGTTGTTGAATATTTAGACCAAACACCATGTCCAATGTCTGCTTTGGAAGTTTTGCAAAGTTTCCCTTCACAACGAAATGCACTTTTGGCAGCTATGGGAAGTCCCAATTCTATGAATCTGTTGGTGATGTTTGATATGTCTAATGTCGAACCCTGTATTCCGTATCACGTTGCCTTCCAAATTGAAGTAGTTCATGGTACTCATACCATTGGACGAACTTTTGTAGATGAAGATGCGTCTACATTTGTTATGGATATCTCTTGTTGGTGAGCTTTAGGCTCCCTTGAGTTGGTTCCTTATATAATGTTGCTTACTACTTTCGATGGAAGATCTTTCCATCCTCATGGGATTTTACCCTCCTTTGAAATCTAGTTAGGAGAAAAGTAGTTTCTATAGAAGTGGAGGTTGTGGATGCTCGTCTTGACTACAATTTGTTGTTAGGAAGGAGTTGGACGTATGCCATGCAAGTTGTTCCGTTGTCCATTTTTTGGGTTTTGATGTTTCATCATGAAGGAAGGATCGTAGCAATTGACCAATTTTCCTTTACCTAGAAAACTAACATGGGCGTTTCTTAATCAAACATTCTGATGATTGATCAAGCATGCCCACCCAATGAAAGTTTTGGAGTAGGTATGTTTTCATCTCTTATGAGCACATTTGATTTTCCTGCTCTCGTTAACTATATTGGTTCAATGAGTATTTGAAACACCGTTTCAATATTTGAGGATGTTTTTGCAAACTTTAATAGAATTGATCATTGGATCTTTCCCACTCAGGTTGAACTCGTAGTGCCCTTATATGTGGCATAATTTTCCTAGTAAGATCTACAAGAAATTGCAATGGATTATATCTCCACTCCTTCAGTGTCAAAGGAGTTGGATGTTGATTATGCACCTGCATGGGTTGCAGAATCTGCTCATTCTTTTGATTGTTTGGACATGGTTTTTCCTCCTGATAAAGCCATATTGGGAGCAATGGTATGCATTGATCAACCTTGGGAACATATGCATCATAGATCCTAATTCATTCCAGAATTAGACAAGATTGAGAACGAGGAGTTCCACATGAGACTTGGTGGAGACGTTGATCAAACCATTAATTATATATATATATATAATAAAAGTGTAATATATTAAGTAGCTTATTCTGCATAATATTTTGTTTATTTCTGCCTCCAACCCTTAGTTCGGTATCTGAGCGTTGGTAGAAGATCATTGATTGGAGCGTGAGAGTGCCAAAGAAACCAAAGCCGTAGCTTTGAAGGAATTAATTTAGCAAAAAAAATTCCTTGCAGAAATTTTTGCGCCCCTCCCGTGCATAGAGGCACGAAAATAAATGGAAAACTTTCAAAATAAAAATATCTAGGAATTTTCTCGGCCTCCCTATAGGCCAAAGCACGAAAATCTCATGAGGAGCATCAAAATTATTCCATGAGATTGTTTTTTTACTTTCACGAAGTTAATTTTTTCTTTACAAGATTCTTTAACTAAGATTTTTTTTTTACAAGAGTAGAAGAGATTTTTTTTAAAAGTCTTTTTTACTGATGAGGATTTATTATTAAAAAAGGGAAGGAGATTGTTTAGATTGTTTTTGTCTTTAAAAAAAAAAAATCCCGTGAAAGACTCCACAACATCTATGCCTTCTAGTAGCAACAATCAGTCTCAAATTTCTCCTCTTACAGGGAAAAAGGACTATGATGTCTGGGCCATGAGGATGGTGGTTTATCTCATATTAGAAGATGTGTGGGAATATGTCATGAATGGCTATTCCGAACCAACAGATGATGCAGCTTTTCAAGCCCTATGAAACATAGAAAAGCATGTCCTGCGAACGCACAGGAAGAAGGATGGAAAGGCACTGCATATCATAATGAACGATTTGGATAACAGCGTATTTCCAAAGATATCAACTTCATTACATGCCAAAGAAGCATGGGAATCCTTGGAGACCAGTTATCAGGGTTCTAGTAGGGTACAAACAACTACACTCCAAAACCTAAGAAGATATTTTGAAGATCTGAAGATGAAAGAATCAGACTCAGTAGATTCTTTCATGACCCAAGTCATGGGGATTCTTAATCAGCTGAATACCTATGGTGAAAAGATCAAAGATCAACGGGTGTTGAAAAGGTTCTAAGATCCCTACCCCACAAATTTGATTTGAAATTTGCAGTGATTGAAGAAGCAAAGGATCTAAGTACTCTCTCTATAGACGAGTTGACTAGATCGCTACTATCATATGAATCCAGAATCAACAGGAATGAAGAGTGCTCTCTGGAGAATTCTTTCAAAGAACAAGTCTCATTCTCAAAAGGTAGAGGAAGAGGCAGAGGCAGAGGAGGATCAAGCGGAAGAGGCAGAAGTGGCCGAAGTAATGGCAAGGAAGATCAAGATCACTATCATAACAATGAAGGATGTAATGTCCCTAAAAAAAGGAAAAATTAAAAATTTCACTTATACAAATTATAATCCAAAAACAGTTAATGTAATGTAAATTAACTTCAGCACTGGCAAGTTATGCTGACTATGTGGAAGAAGATGAAAGGGTAGATTTCGTCTAATAAATAACTCTATGGAAAAAGAAGGGGTAGGGTTTAAGTTCAGTTTACACTTGGCAGCTTAATACTTTAAAGTCTTTAAACCTTGAATGTTTGGATGTTAATATGTTTCTTTTTAAATGTCTTGGACTGATTGTTTATCCCCATCCAGGCATGATGGAATTTTGAGAAGAATTGAAGCACTGGTGGGACCTTTGGTGTGGTTAGACATACCATTGGCAAAGCTTCCGAGAGGTAAGGGTGAATATTGGAACTTATCTAGATTACTTAGCGATTTTCGCTAATGCATGTATTGTAATTGTTTTCTTGCACGTGTTATTCTGAGGACTCTGCCTAAGCGAACAATCCTAAGTTTCCTAGACAAACTAAAGTTACGAGTCCCTACTTTGGACTAAGTATAAAGGAGCAAAAGTATTATGCTAATGGGCATTTTAAAGCTATCTATGATGGTCTTTCCCTTTAACAAACCCACTATGGGGTCCTCTCAAGGTCCAACATCTCCTATGTATAAAACACAAGGTGCTAAGTTCCTCCCTTTGTTATAATAACCAAGTGTTGAAAAAAATCTCCATGGCTCACTATGGTGTGTACACAATATTTGAGTCATAAAGTGGTTTGGTAAGAGTATTAATGGGGCATACGAATTTCACGTGGCCTATGGCCAGCTGGGCAAGGAGGGTTTTTTCGAGGGTTTTGTATGAGCGATGGTCATTCTTGTGGTTTCCCTTTGGCTGCGAAGGACCTCTTCTGTGTAAGGAAAGTCTGTGCCTGGCCTGAGCTACGCTCATGGCCAGGGCATCGTTGGGTTGCTCTACGAAATGATGCAGGGAAGACAAAAGGGTATTTTCAAGGTAATTCTCTGGCTGTAAATACTTTTTGTGTTTTCCTATTGTAACTAATGTGCTAACGCATTCGTATGGGGTCTGACATTTGTGGTGTTGCGTACTCAAATGGCAGGTGTGATACTACGAAGGGTTGCTCCTACGTTGGGTTTGACTGGGTACTATCACCATTTGCGTCTTGATATGGCAAGTCTAGGATTCTGCCAATCCTTCACTCCTCCCTTTCTCAGCTTGGAAGGGAGGTTTTGTTTTAAGTTTTGAGTATGGGAGACTTCATGATGCCTCTGGCTCACTACTATTTTGAAGTCCCAAATATGGTCGCCTTTGGCTGGATCAGTGTGACAGAGGGGTTGATGTAATTGCTAAAATGGTAGAATAAAACCTTGAGGGTTTCCATACTTAAAAAATAGGGTTTATTATTTTCGTTATATGGAATTTTAATGGCACTAGCACTGTGTAAATTTGGGGTTTTAATATGTCCCTGCGTTTTTCTATGGAACCCGTAATGGGTGCTTGGAATACGAAATGGACTTCTGCATTTTAAATTTCTGCTCTGTTAGTTTACATCTTAGGTTGAAATGTCATGGCTCATTTGATGGGATCTATGTTGCTAAATGAAATCTTTGTCTTAGATTTTGTTTTCGATTCTTTTCTACGAATTTAGTGTTTGGGTAGTGGGTTTGACCCTTGACCTGCGTCTTGGATTTATAGTCTTTTAGAATGTATGCATATTGTAACTAGTTGTTTAACGTTTCGTTTGTTAGATGGATTTGATTGTTGGGTGGAAGAAATATCACTTGCTAGGATTTGATTGGGAGATGTATAGCAAAGATAGTCCTGGGTTTAACTAGATTCAACGAAATGTTCGGCTTAACCTGGTCTGCGTTTTGGTTACTCTTTCTTTTTGTTTCCTGGAACCATCGAAAGGAAGACCCATGAATGTTGAATGCTTGGCCTTGAATTCTACAACAATGTCCATCGTTGTTTTCAATAATGCAGTTAAAAAATATAAAGGCCCTGTCTACGTTTGCATAAAAGCCTATCTGCGTTTTTTTTGTGGTTTTAAATAATGGTGGTAGTATTTACGTAAAGAACGTTGCTGTAGATGATACTACGGCTATTTTGGTTTTGGTTTTCCAGAGGTAAGGGTTGTGGATGTTTTTGAGCCTGTGATTCTTGATGTTTAAATGTTTCCATGGGTTTCGATACTTGGATTTCTGCTGTTTAGGTAGCTTCCTAGGTTTTTGGGGAAAGTGGAGAAGGTAGAGAAAATCGTAATGCAATTTGCTTTCTTAAATAAAATGGGAATGATATCTACAGAGTTTTTAATATAATTCTCAGCTCTTTTCTTTTTTAGAACAGATATAGGAAATTTCTATAATAATTAAATGAATTAAATGCATACGTAAATAAGCCCTAAGAAAATACAGTTTAAAATTTCCGTAAGAAGTATATAGGAGATATATGCGAATTTAAAGTGTAAGACCTTCAAGGTGTAGTCACTGACAAGAGTACTAGTTTACTTTCGGTGTTTTCTGTTGTTTTAAAATGAAGTACATTATACTATTCCCGAATTTAAAATGCAATCTAAATACATATACTGCTGGTAAGAAAACTCAGTCATCTAAATTTATAAAGAACGGAGTCTAGGTTTTCAATTGCATGGTTGTCTAGCACAGGCTAGCTAGGCTAGACCTGCTAGACCTTCTGTTGGTTTTTAAATCAAAATTTTGAGTTAGTAAAGTTCTAGTTAAAGGGATTTGTTCCTATAATAAAACCCGAGAGCCCATGCCCAAAGGCCCTTGGTCTATGAGAAAACTAATATTTAAAAAAGTTAGGGAAAACAATGTTGTAGTATCAAGCCTATTCTAAATGCCTAAATTCTAGTATAAATTGAAATGGGAAAGTAATAAATCATAGCTGGTTTCCTTGGAACTCGATCCTTATCTGTAGAAGCCTTGTAACATCTCGAAAATTCACTAAAAATTAAAAATTTTTAAAGTAGCGTTAATTACTAAAAATGTTGACTGCGGAAATAGAATGTTTGTTAACCATTTAATTAATAGCGGTTTTAACAAAGTGACACTTCGTAATTCTTAGCATAATAAAACAATAGTTCATTTGAAATAAAATATAATTCTACAAAAAGTATTTAAATTCTCATGCGATACAGGTTTTGCGATAAATACTGACAGCTATGTTTGAATGTTGATGAAGGGGTTCCTACTGGGTGCCCTGAGGTTTACTTAGCTTGGATAGCTAAAGCATTGAACCTATTTCCTTTCATAGATTCGTAGGTAACATATTACAACAATTCAATTACTTCAAGTAATTCAATATTTGTTTCAGCTAGCAGTCATTGCAATAAGATAGAGAAAGCATTTTATGTACAAGAAAGATGTTAATTGTATGGATATTCAGTTTTTTTCTTTCAATTTAACAAGTGTTATCCTGGTTATTTATAAAATTTGTGGATGTCACTGTTATTACAATCTGCTTAAATATATGGACGCTCCAACTTTTACGTTGACTCACGTCATAGAAGCATAAGTTACTTTCTATTCTAATACCTGCAAGGGTTATGTAAGTTTACATTTCAAAGTAAAAGTGTTATCGTAAAACAATTTCAACAGAAGGCTTCATTAATGAATGATATTACTAATGCGTAGTGGTGAAATCATTGAATTCTAGACTAATCCTTTGATATGCTATTTAAGACTTTAATGGAATATCATAACATTGCTATGTGCTTTGTAATGGTATTTAACCTATATATTGAGACCTCATACTATATCAAATTTCGACCTAATGCCAAATAGAATCCTAAAAATCATATATATATATATATAAATATATATAATGACTATACATTTAGGGACTAAATGTTTTTGATTAAATATCTCTACTAGTCATTACAATAGGGTATCGATATACTGTGGGTTTAGATATATCAACAAAAGATACAATGCTTATTTATTAGATTCTATTTCTAATACCACTACCATATATCACTCACAGTGCATCTACCATGTGTTATACGTAAAATTGTGACCTATGCATCGTATGAAACACTTATATGATTGTGAACTATGCATTGGAATGATATGAAATAATGTAATGCAACCCTAGATGCATTGCTATGCAATAGTTGTGATAATGAATTATTAATGTTATGTAACTTCGCGCCAATGCAGTGTTAATGGGAATTGACATGCCCTTTACTGCTATGCAGTCCTTTGAAGGTTGTTGTTAACGTGTCTGATTTGAACTTTAATGCTCTCATCTCCTCCATCAGTGGAATGTCTTGTTGGCTGTCCATGTGGTGGACTCCACATGAAGTCTTGTGCGAAACATTGATGGCTGTTAGAGCTGTGCGATCGAAATTTGATGAATTTCCTTTGAGCTGGATTCTGTGTTGGTTGAGTTATTAATGAAGCCTCGAACGTACCAATGTTTTGAACTCTGTGATGTCCAACTGGCTCAATCACCTCCATTGATCTGGATTGTCCTCGGGTTTGGGTCTTGAACTAACTGCTGATACTACATCTTTGCTTGTAATTACTCCCTTGTATTCATTTGGAGAAACTGGGCTTGGAGAGAGGCCGACAGGCCGCATAGTTGTAGGGTTTAATACCTGGACGTCTGAGGACTCCTTCCTCGGGTTCGATGGTGAGATCTCTGGTTTAAAATGTTGATGGTTTTAGGTTTTAGAATGGAGCTCGAGGGTTGATTACCAGTGATATTCCTTGTGCACTCAGATAGAGGGTTGTCTTAGAGTTTTTCTGTTGTGTTTACGGTTCAGTTTTGAACTAGTGGTCCTTGAATGAGATATAATGGTGAAATCGTGGCTTCTAAAAACTTTCTTGTTGCGACTGTTAAATGGATTTGGAACTTGATGCTATCGGCATTCCAACTTTGTGTTCTGAATGCAAAGGTAGTGTGTTCGACTTGGTGGAGAGTTATTCGAAATGTTTAAAGTTGAAATTTATTTATTTTCTTGTTTTTGAATGAGTTTTAACTTTGTGTTGTTACTATGATAGGTAATGTCGTCGTTTGGAGGTTTACAATTCTAAAGGCTCAGTGGGAAGATGCCAGCTCGCTCCACCTAGTAAGCCTCGGTGGTTTAACTCTCCGTAGGTTGTCCTGGGTAGATTGCTGGTGTCTGCTGCTCATCAAGAGTTTGATGCATGGTTCTGGGCATCGTTTTAGCAAAAAATAACAAATTTAAATGTAAAGTTTTCAGGACAGAGGATGAATTCCTCCACTGGTTCTTCTAACCGGCCCAGTCATGTTTTGCTTTTAGCGTTTGCTTAAAAGTATCGAACTAAGGGATGAAACCCTCTTATGTATAAATGAGAATACAATGTTTCCATTTTGAAAATAGTAATGGTGCAATTTTTTGTTTAAATTATAATGTAGTTTGATGTTATGATTGAAGTATTTAAATAGTTAAAGAATACCCTAAATGGATTAATCATTCGCTCTGATAGATATTCACATTTGCATAAGTTTTGAGTGACGAAAACCTAAGGGAATTGTTTTTGTTTCCTCAGCTGTAAAAATAAAATGATTTTTAAATCGATGGTTTCATCCTAACGGAAGGATTAACGTCTGCATCGATTTTAATTGAATATGAGTGAAGGATTTTCACCGAGAGGATATTAGCCCTTGGTCAATATACCATAAAATAAATGTGATTTCACAAATCTTTGATATTATTTAAAGAAGTAATTACTATCTATGTCATAAAGAATGTTTGTGAAAAGAATGTTAAAGTGTTTAGGGTTTCAATCGTGTGTTTAGAAATGCTTGACAAAACTAATAAAAAATATGTTCATGAGATTTTGATGATATGTTTTTTTTTATGAGTTTGATCAACTCTTGTTTTCCTATTTCAAATGTTAAATGCTATGATTTTTATTGCATAAATTGTAATATAGGAAAAGGAAATAGAAACTGCTTCAGAAGTTGGAAAGTTGACATGAAAAATAGCATAAACCCTAGACTAATCTATTACTGTTGAAATAAAAATGAGATCAAATGTTAGATGATGCTATTTAATTTACAACTGTTATAATTTCCTAAATACTGTATAACAAAAAGATAAGTTCTATACTTAGACATGAAAACTCTTTATTTTCATGATAAATATACTTGCTAACAATAAGGGATAACAGTACTGTATACTTAGAAAATAAATGTTTTCGCAGCTGTTAAATTCAATACATCCTGATGAAAGAAATACAGTGAACCTGGAACATTTAACTAATAAAAGAATGATAAGAGAAAGACATATAATTATATAATTTAATATAGAATATTAATGGAAGGAAAAACTTAATGAAATGCAAAAGTATTGATCTTCTCATTCAGCTGGCAATATGCCTATTAATTCATCTATCTTAATCTCTTCTCTGTACTAGAGTACGATGCATATCCATTAGCATGGGGAAAAATGCAGAGAAATATTTTATTCAATTCATCATACATAATCAGTATTATTAAGAATCCTAATTAACTCACAAAACTATAATAAATTCATTTGTTCAATAATATCTTTGAAAACAGTAAATCAATAATTGCAGATAGAACTTTAACTACTTAGAATTAAAAGAATACAATAAAACTTGTAAATGAAGATAGGGATGACAAACACCCAAGGAGGTTTGTTCCTCCCAACCTTCTACACAAGAAGCAACCAATCTACTTGCTTCATTTGGACCCCCAAGCTCGTTCACTGAACCACTAAATAGAAGATTCTAGGTAGAAGCAAGGCATTCAACTTCAGCACTCGGTAGAATATCTTCAACACTCAATACTATAGCTTCAGCACTCAATAGTATAACTCTACACTCAGTAGTATTAGAGGCAGATTTACTCCACGATAAAAAAACTCAGCATATCCCCTCATTGAATCTCTTGGGTGCAACCACATCAAAACCCCAAGGTAAATTTTTTCGTCAGGAAAAGTGATGAACCTCAGTTCATAATTCAATGGCTCTTTAATAGATTGCCTAGGTCTTGAGTGGTCAGTTTCAAAATAAATGAGCCTCAAGCTCCAGTCCCACCTTCCAGGGCACTATGACCACATTTCAAGGGAGTTGTCCCATACCAACATCTAGTTAGTTGAATCATGATGCTTCCATTTGTCCATTTACTTCTACCTCAGATTCCATTCCACCTAGTGGGTCAGTAAACACTCTTTCAACAGTCTCCTTAGGTGTTAGTCTCCTATTTAATTTATTAAATAATAAAATATTGTGCAAATTATAGTCATCCTTGGACACTTGTCCAACATAAAAACTTTACAATAAAAGTTAACATAATGTTTCCAATATAAAATGTCTTTCAGCAAAAAGGGTATGTTACAAACACCCCCACTGAAGCTCAATATCATCCTCGATGTTGCTTATTCTTCATCAGATTTCTCATGGAATAGAAATGGATATGCTACCCGCATATTACTTTTCAGTTCCCAACTAGCTTCATCAGGGCTAAGGTGCTTCCAATGCACCTTTACCTGCCCTATGGTGTGATTCCGAAGCATAATTTCCCTCCGGTTGAGAATACAGTCCAGTTCCACCTAAAAATCTCCTTCGGGCTCCACCTGTATGTCATTCCAATTCAACACATGAGTAGTATCGTGCACATACTTATTTAAAACATAAATGTGAAAAACATTGTGGATTTTTAAATTATATGGCAATTCCAATTGATATGCAACAGCTCCACTCCTTGATAGGATTTGGAATGGTCCACAATACCTTGGTGCTAGTTTAGCACAACTCCCAAGCTTCAAAGAACTTTTCTTGGATTTTACCTTTATAAAAACATGGTCTCCCACCTAAAATTCTCTTTCAGTGCATTTCAAATCTGTATAACTTTTCTACCAGTCTTGGGCAACTTTTAAGTTACCTTGAACCTGTTTCATGGTTAGCTCCATTTGTTTCAATAAATCTGGTCCTAGCATTAATCTGTCTACAGGGTTATCCCAACAAATCGGAGTACAACATTTTATTCCATACAAAATCTCAAATGGACTTAACCTAGCAGATGCTTGATAATGATTATTGTATGCAAATTCTGCTAAATGTAGATAATCTTCTCACTTAGATGGCTTATCTTTGACATACATTCTTAGCATGTATTCTAAAATCTGGTTTACTCTTTCTATTTGACCATTAGTTTGTGGGTGGAAAGATGTGCTGAAATTTATTTTAGTATTTAAACCTTTAAACAGTACTGTCCAAAAATTTCCAGTGGACTTAGAGTCTCGGTCAGAAATAATTACCTTTGGAATTCCGTGCAAGCGAAAGATTTGCTTCATGAATACATTTGCAATGTTAGAAGCTTTAAAAGTGGTTTCAATAGGAATAAAAAAAGAATCCTTACTTAACTTGTCCACAACCACCATTATGGAGTCATTCTGTTTCTGGTTTTTAGGCAAACCTGTAATAAAATCAATACTTATAATCTCCCATTTCCATTCTGGAATTGGCAAGGGCTTCAATAGTCTAGCTAGATGTTGATGTTCAGCCTTAATGGTCTGACATTTAAAACATCTAGCTATGTATTAAGCCACTTCACTCTTCATGTTGGGCCAAAAATAATCCTTCCTTAACATAGTTATCATTTTCTGATAACCTGTATGTCCTGAATAAGGACTCTTATGAACTTCATCCAAAATTAATAGCTTAACCTTTGACACATTTGGTACATAAATTCTGTTTTTATAAGTCATTAAGCCCTTTTTATTAATGCTATACTCTGTTATAAATTTTTCATATATATTTTCAGCAACTTTACCAAGAATTTTTTTATAATTTTCGTCTTGTTTAATTGCTTCTTCAATCTGATTTTCCAAATCTGTCTTAAACATGCTGATTGTTGCCACAAAACTCAATTTGACATTTCTACTCAAGGCATTAACAACTTTGTTTTCTTTCCCTTTAATGTGTTGAATCTCGAAATCATACTCGCGAAGGAAAGCTAGCCATCTAGCTTGTCTTGCGTTAAGATTTGTTTGATCCAACAAATACTTTAAACCCTTATTATCTGTCATTAGTATAAAATTTCTTCCAATCAAGTGATGGCGCCACATTTTTAATGCATGTATCATGGCTTCCAACTTAAGATCGTAAGTTGCATAATTCTTTTCATGAATTTTTAATTTCCTTGACTCAAAAGCAATGGCATGACCTTCTTAAGTTAAGACATCTCCAAGTCCATTGTTGCATGTATCAGTGCATACAACGAAATCCTTATTGGGATCAACAATTTTTAAAATTGGTGCAGTGGTTAATAATTCTTTTAACTTATTAAAGCTTTCTTGACACTTTTGATCCCATATGAATTTCTTCCCCTTCTTCTGCAAAGAAGTAATGGGGTTCACAATTCTTGAAAACCCTTCGATAAAATTTTGATAGTACCCTGTTATTCCAATAAATGACCGAACGTCAGTTACATCTTTAGGGACAGGACACTCGTTAATTGATTTTATCTTGTCGAGGTCAATATAAATTCCGTCTTTAGATATTATGTGACCTAAGTACTGTATTTTATCTTTATAAAAATCACATTTACTGAACTTAGTGTAAAGCTAATGTTCTCTTAAAACTTGAAGAATTATTCTTAAATGTTCGTAATGCTCTTCTTTAGTTTTTGAGTAAATCAGAATATCATCAATGAACACAACTACAAACGTATCCAAATATTTATGCAGAACATTGTTTATCAAACACATGAACACTGCTGGTGCGTTGGTTAGCCCAAAAGGCATAACTACGTACTCGTAGTGTCCATATCGCATTCTAAATGCAGTTTTGAATATGTCTTCATCTTTTATTCTAACCTGATGATACCCAGATCTTAAATCAATTTTAGTGAATATCTCTGCTCTGCGTACTTGATCAAATGGATCATCTATGCAGGGTAAGGGATATCGCTTCTTAATTGTCATTTTATTAAGCTGACGGTAATCGATGCATAATTGCATGGTACCGTCCTTCTTTTTACCGAAAATTACTGGTGCTCCCCAAGGAGACACACTTGGCCTTATGTAGTTTTTATCTATTAATTCTTTCAGCTGAGATTTTAACTCATTTAACTCCAGAATATTCATCCTATAGGGAGCCTTTGGGTTTGGTACCGCACCTGGTACTAACTCAATGGTGAAATCAAGTTCCCTTTTCGGAGGTAATCTTGGAATTTCTTTCGGGAATACATCAGAAAAGTCCCTAAGGATGGGAATATCCTCCAGTTTTAACTTGTCTTCTTTAGATGAACACTCGTCATTAATAACATTAACAACATACATTTTATAGCCCTTTTCGGTATCTCTCTTAACTTGTAATGCAAAAATTTATCTTACTGAAATATTCCTATGAATTCCTTTTACTGTTTCAGTTTTACCTTCATTATTCAGACAAGTAAATGATCTCTCATAACAATTAAGCACTACTCTATGTTGTTCAATCCAATCCATGCCAATCAACAGGTCATATGACCCTACTGGATAAAACATTCAGATTAACTTGGGTTTTCAGCTGATTCAAAAATAAATCACAATTTTTAACAAAGTCTGTAACCTTTCTTTTAGTGCCTGTTGCTAGTTGAACTAACCAAGAATTATCAAACTTTTCTATTCTTAACTTGCAATTTTTGACTAATTCAAGTGAAATGTAGCTCAAACTTGCACCTGGATCTGTCAAAATAGAAATAGATTGGTTTTGTAGCCTACCTTCAATTTCGACCATGGACGTTTGATGGTCTGCTTGCCGATATTCCAGCACTCCATTTATCCTTGGAATTTCTCTTGCCACATCACCAACTATTGGTTCTGCTTGTATGCTATGAATGTTGTTGACTGTCCTTTGTTACATGGGAAATCTGCTCTCTTATGTGGTCCGACGCAGTCAAAACACTTCATAGGTCCTTTCTGTTCAGCATACCTAGTGTTGTTATTGTTATTAGGTACATTTCATGCAGCAGTAAAATTATGTGGTGCATTACTCCTGTAATTATTATTACTTGGAAAACTTATGTTATTAAACTTTTCTTAAAACTTCCAGAATTTTGATTAAAACTCTTCTTTTTGTGATCAAAATGATTAGGATTATTACTCTTCCACCCAGTTGTTCCTTCTCTTTTTCTATTTTGATCAAAACAGAAGTTAGCTTTCCTCATAGCCTCTTCGAGAGTGGATGGGTTATCATACTCGATCCTGTCTTTTATGTTATACGTTAGACAGCTTAGAAACCTTTGTACCTTATGCTTCTCTTCGACCATGTAAGGTACATACCTCAGTAAACTAAGGAACTTGCTGCACAACTCCTTCATGTTCATTGTACCCAATTTTAAATCATAAAACTCTTTTGACTTATCTTCAAAGTACTGTTCTGACAAGAACTTTTTCTTGAATAATTTTTTAAACCTATTCCAGGTTACATCTCTTTCCTTTATGCTCTTTATCCTTTTAAGATCATGCCACCAAATATCTGCCTTTCCGATCAGATTGTAAATAGCCATCTTGGCTTTTAACTGAGAAGAGTAGTCATAAATATTAAAATACTTCTTCATCCCCGACAGCCATGCTTAAGCTGTTTCACCCTTTTCACCTTCACCATTAAAAGTTGGTGGCTTAATATTTTTAAATTCCCCAGTAATCTGTTCATGATGCTTATGTTTTCTCTTTTTAGAACAACAATCACTGTCACTGCTGTCAAGATTAGAATTACGATTACTTTGATCATATTCAGATGATGGGTAACTATTACTTTTACCATTCCTTGCTTTCTTGAGTTTATGTTTGTGGGACATTGTCATAGAATCAGACTTCACTTTTGATTTCCTGCCTCTTTCCTCCTTGTGATAATTCTCCATTAAAATCTGATTTAACTCCTCCTGAGCCTTCAAAATCGAAACACTATATTATCATTTATACATAAGACGGTTTCATCCCTTAGTTCGATACTTTTAAGCAAACGCTAAAAAAAAACATGACTGGGCCGATTAGAAGAACCAATGGAGGAATTCATCCTCGGTCCTAAAAACTTTACATTTAAATTTGTTACGTTTTTGCTAAAACGATGCCCAAAACCATGCATCAAACTCTTGATGAGCAGCAAACACTAGCAATCTACCCCAGGAGAACCTACATAGAGTTAAACCACCGATGCTTACCAGGTGGAGCGAGTTAGCATCTTCCCACTGAGCCTTTAGCATTGTAAACCTCCAAATGACGACATTATCTGTCATAGTAACAACACAAAGTTAAAACTCATTCAAAAACAAGAAAATACATAAAGTTCAACTTTAAACATTTCGAATAACTCTCCACCAAGTCGAACACACTACCTTTTCTTTCAGAACACGAAGTTGGAACACCGATAGCATCAAGTTCCAAATCCATTTAAGAGCCACAACAAGAAAGTTTTTAGAAGCCACGATTTCACCATTACATCTCATTCAAGGACCACTGGTTCAAAACTGAACCGTAAACACAACAGAAAAACTCTAAGACAACCCTCTATCTGAGTGCACAAGGAATATCACTGGTAATCAACCCTCAAGATCCATTCTAAAACCTGAAACCATCAACGTTTTAAACCAGAGATCTCACCATCGAACCCAAGGAAGCAGTCATCAGACGTCCAAGTATCAAACCCTACAACTACACGGCCTGTCGGCCTCTCTCCAAGCCCAGTTTTTCCAAATGAATGCAAGGGAGTAATTACAAGCGAAGATGTAGTATGAGCAGTTAGGTCAAGACCCAAACCCAAGGACAATCCAGATCAACGGAGGTGATCGAGCCAGTTGGACATCACAGAGTTCAAAACATTGGTACGTTCGAGGTTTCATTAATAGCTCAACCAACGCAGAATTCAGCTCGAAGGAAATTGATCAAATTTCTATCGCACAGCTCAAACAGCCATCAACGTTTCGTACAAGACTTCACGTGGAATCCACCACATGGACAACCAATGAGAAATTCCACTGATGGAGTAGATGAGAGCATTAATGTTCAAATCAGACAAATTAACAACAACCGTCAAAGGACTGCAAAGCAGTAAAGGACCTGTCAATTCCCATTGGAGACACTCTCTCCTGATGATGAGCCCTACTTTGCGGCTCGAAACGTCGAGAAATAACTTCACTAACGTAGTTCTCCTCTCCACCATTTTATTATCTCTCACTGCGTGATCATGAACAGCTTAGTGTTTATTTCATATTTTAAATCATTTACAGTACATAGCAGTTCAAAAGATTGATTATTTAATTCAACATAGATTCCTTCATGATTATTATTATTATGCTCATTATGAGGAGATCTATCCTCTGTTGATTCCTCCGGTATTTTCATACCTGCAAAATGTCAAACTGTTCTGATTTTCATTTTCTGTTTTGCGCACGTGAGCCTATTTCAGGCCTAGAGTTTGAACTCGCGCTCTGATACTACATGTAACATCCCGAAAATTCACTAAAAATTTAAAATTTTTAAAGTAGCGTTAATTACTAAAAATCCTGACTGCGGAAATAGAATGTTTGTTAACCATTTAATTAATAGCAGTTTTAACAAAGTGACACTTCATAATTCTTAACATAATAAAACAATAGTTCATTTGAAATAAAATATAATTCTACAAACAGTATTTAAATTCTCATGCGATACAGTTTTTGTGATAAATACTGACAGCTATCTTTGAATGTTGATGAAGGGGTTCCTACTGGGTGCCCTGAGGTTTACTTAGCTTGGATAGCTAAAGCATTGAACCTGTTTCCTTTCGCAGATTCACAGGTAAGGTATTACAACAATTCAAGTACTTCAAGTAATTCAACATTTGTTTTAGCTAGTGGTCATTGCAATAAGATAGCGAAAGCATTTTATGTACAAGAAAGATGTTAATGGTATGCATCTTCAGTTTTTTTTTTTCAATTTAACAAGTGTTATCCTGGTTATTTATACAGTTTGTGGATGTCACTGTTATTACAATATGCTTAAATATATGGACGCTCCAACTTTTATGTTGATTCACGTTATAGAAACATAAGTTACTTTCTATTCTAATACCTGTTAGGTAAGTTAACATTTCAAAGTACAAGTGTTATTGTAAAACAATTTCGACAGAAGGCTTCATCAATGAATGATATTACTAATGCGTAGTGGTGAAATCATTGAATTCTAGACTAATCCTTTGATATGTTATTTAAGACTTTAATGGAATATCATAACATTCCTATGCGCTTTGTAATGGTCTTTAACCTAAAAATTGAGACCTCATACTATATCAAATTTCGACCTAATGCCAAATAGAATCCTATACATCATATATATATATAATGACTATACATTTAGGGACTAAATGTTTTTGATTAAATATCTCTACTAGTCATTACAATAGGGTATCGATATAGTGCGGGTTTAGAAATATCAACAAAAGATACGATGCTTATTTATTGGATTTTATTTCTATTGCCACTACCATATATTACTCATAGTGCATCTACCATGTGTTATACGTAAAATTGCGA
Source organism: Larix kaempferi (assembly GCA_027924585.1). NCBI lineage: Eukaryota > Viridiplantae > Streptophyta > Pinopsida > Pinales > Pinaceae > Larix > Larix kaempferi. The sequence goes on from BSBM01000196.1 coordinate 9,722,446, forward strand.
CCTATGCATCGTATGAAACACTTATATGATTGTGAACTATGCATTGGAATGATATGAAATATTGTAATGCAACCCTAGATGCATTGCTATGCAATAGTTGCGATAACTTTGAAAACATGAATTATTGATGTTATGTAACTTCGCGCGAATGCAGTGTTAATGGGAATTGACAGGTCCTTTACTGCATTGCAGTCCTTTGAGGGTTGTTGTTAATTTGTCTGATTTGAACATTAATGCTCTCATCTACTCCATTAGTGGAATTTCTCGTTTGCTGTCCATGTGGTGGATTCCACGTGAAGTCTTGTACGAAACGTTGATGGTTGTTCGAGCTGTGCGATAGAAATTTGATGAATTTCCTTCGAGCTAAATTTTGCATTGGTTGAGCTATTAATGAAACCTCAAACGTACCAATGTTTTGAACTCTGTGATGTCCAACTGGCTCGATCACCTCCGTTGATCTGGATTGTCCTTGGGTTTGGGTCTTGACCTAACTGCTCATACTACACCTTCGCTTGTAATTTCTCCATTGCATTCATTTGGAAAAACTGGGCTTGGAGAGAAGCCGACAGGCCGCGTAGTTGTAGGGTTTGATACTTGGACGTCTGAGGATTGCTTCCTCGGGTTCGATGGTGAGATCTCTGTTTTAAAACGTTGATGGTTTCAGGTTTTAGAATGGAGCTTGAGGGTTGATTACCAGTGATATTCCTTGTGCACTCAGATAGAGGGTTATCTTAGAGTTTTTCTGTTGTGTTTACGGTTCAGTTTTGAACCAGTGGTCCTTGAATGAGATGTAATGGTGAAATCGTGGCTTCTAAAAACTTTCTTGTTGTGGCTCTTAAATGTATTTGGAACTTGATGCTATCGGTGTTCCAACTTCGTGTTCTGAAAGCAAAGGTAGTGTGTTCGACTTGGTGGAGAGTTATTCGAAATGTTTAAAGTTGAACTTTATGTATTTTCTTGTTTTTGAATGAGTTTTAACTTTGTGTTGTTACTATGACAGGTAATGTCGTCGTTTGGAGGTTTACAATGCTAAAGGCTCAGTGGGAAGATGCTAGCTCGCTCCACCTGGTAAGCATCGATGGTTTAACTCTATGTAGGTTCTCCTGGGGTAGATTGCTAGTGTTTGCTGCTCATCAAGAGTTTGATGCATGGTTTTGGGCACCGTTTTAGCAAAAACGTAACAAATTTAAATGTAAAGTTTTTAGGACGGAGGATGAATTAGTCCACTGGTTCTTCTAATCGGCCCAGTCATGTTTTGTTTTTAGAGTTTGCTTAAAAGTATCGAACTAAGGGATGAAACCGTCTTATGTATAAATGATAATATAGTGTTTCGATTTTGAAAACAGTAATGGTGCAGTTTTGTGTTTGAATTATCATGTAGTTTGATGTTGTGATTGAAGTATTTAAATAGTTAAAGAATACCCTAAATGGCTTAATCGTTTGCTTTGATAGATGTTCAGATTTGCAGAAGTTTTGAGAGAGGAAAACCTAAGGGAATTGTTTTTGTTTCCTCAACTGTAAAAATAAAATGATTTTTAAATCGATGGTTTCATCCTAATGGAAGGATTAGCGTCTGCATCGATTTTAATTGAATATGAGCGAAGGATTTTCGCCGAGAGGATCTTATCCCTTGGTCAATAGACCATAAAATAAATGTGATTTCACAAATCTTTGATACTATTTAAAGAAGTAATTACTAGCTCTATCGTAAAGAAGGTTTTTGAAAAGAATGGTACAGTGTTTAGGGTTTCAATCGTGTTTTTATAAACGTTTGACAAAATTGATAAAAATTATGTTTATAAGGTTTTGATGATATGTTTTTTTTTTATGAGTTTGATTGACTCTTGTTTTCCTATTTCAAATGTTAAATGCTATGATTTTTGTTGCATAAATTATTATATAGGAAAAGGAAATAGTAACTGCTGCAAAAGTTGGAAAGTTGACATGAAAAAGAGCATAAACCCTAGACTAATCTATTACCGTCGAAATAGAAATGAGATCAAATGTTTGATGATGCTATTTAATTTACAGCTGTTATAATTTCCTAAGTACTATATAACAGAAAGATAAGTTCTATACTTAGACATGAAAACTGTTTATTTTCATGATAAATATACTTGCTAACAGTAAGGGATAATAGTACTGTATACTTAGAAAATAAATGTTTTTGCAACTGTTAACTTCAATACATCCTGGTGAAAGAAATATCGTGAACCTGGAACCTTTGACTAATAAAAGAATGATAAGAGAAAGACATATAATTATATAATTTAATACAGAATATTAATGGAAGGAAAAACTTAATGAAATGCAAAAGTATTGATCTTCTCATTCAACTGGCAATATGCCTATCAATTCATCGATCTTAATCTCTTCTCTGTACTAGAGTACGATGCAGATCCATTAGCATGGAGAAAAATGCAGAGAAATATGTTATTCAATTCATCATACCTAATCAGTACTATTCAGAATCCTAATTAACTCACAAAACTAAAATAAATGCATTTTTTCAATAATATCTTTAAAAATAGTAAATCAATAATTGCAGATAGAATTTTAAATACTTAGAATTAGAAGAAGACAGTAAAACCCGTAAATGAAGATAGGGCTGACAAACACCCAACGAGGTCTGTTCCTCCCAACCTTCTCCAAAAGAAGCAGCCAATCTACTTGCTTCCTTTCGACCCCCGATCCTGTTCACTAAACCACTAGGTAGAAGCAAGGCATTCAACTTCAACACTCGGTAGAATATCTTCAACACTCAATACTATAGCTTCAGCACTCAATCGTATAACTTTGCACTCAGCAGTATCAGAGGTAGACTTACTCCATGATCAAAAAATCAGCATATCCCCTCATTGAATCTCTTGGGTGCAAGCACAGAAAAAACCCAAGGTAAATTTCCTCGTCAGGAAAAGTGATGAACCTCAGTTCACAGTTCAATGGCTCTTTTATAGAGTGCCTAGATCTTGAGTGGTCAATTTCAGAATATATGAGCCTCAAGCTCCAGACCCACCTTCTAGGGCACTATGACCACATTTCAAGGGAGTTGTCCCATACCAACAGTTAGTTAGTTGAATCATGATGCTGCCATTTGTCCATTGCCTTCTACCCCAGATTCCATTCCACCTAGTGGGTCAGTAAACACTCTTTCAACAGTCTCCTTAGGTGTTTGTCTCCTATTTAATTTATTAAATAATAAAATATTGTGCAAATTATAGTCATCCTTGGACACTTGTCCAACATAAAAAATTTACAATTAAAGTTAACATAATGTTTCCAACATAAAATGTCTTTCGGCAAAAAGGGTATGTTACAAGCCTGCACACTCATACAATAATTAGTGCAGAAACTTTTGAGCTTAGCTGACTTGTTAGAACGATTCTTTAGCTGGATAACTTTGGGGCTACCATGTTCCTCCCAACCATGACCCTTAGATCGTTCCTGGTTCTAACTAGATCCCCACGAGCTGGTTCCAATATGCAAGAAGAGATAGAGGCCCTAGGTTCACTGCTGGTTCAGATCTGGAAATTTATGTGGGACTGCTTCAGTTCTTGGAGCATAAGATTCTCTTTGATTACCATAAGAGAATGATAATGATCCCCCACTCTTGGGATCTTCCCTCTTTATGTAGGGGAGTCTTGAATTATAGTTGTTTGAATAATTATTTAGTTTCTTTAATATAAATTAATATTCTTAAAATATATTTTTACTAAATATCTAGTCCTTGTTGAACTAGGACTTCTCCTTTGTTTTAACTAGAAGTGATTTTAAATTAATCCTTTCATAATAATAATAATAATAATAGTAATTATATTTCATACTTGGCATTAATAACATTATTAATAATACATATTACTAGTAGGATAAGGTGGTAGTCATCCTATGCATAAACACCATGCAATATATATATATATATATATATATATATTATAACGTGTAGCTATGGTTTTCACCCTAGCTAGTGCAAAGGAGCACCTACTAAGGAGAAGGGACTCCTTAGTAGCAGTTCAGAAAAAACAGTAAGTAAAAGCAGTAAAACAGTATGAAATTTAACCTAGCATGAACATTAACATAACTAATAAAACATGAAAATATGGCAAAAGATTTCTCTTTTTATATTAAATATTACCTCAGGTGTAGAGGTTGATGAAGCCTTTGTAGCAGTCCAAGAGGGTTGCTTCCAAGCTTCCAGTTTTGATCCTTTCTCTTTCTCCAAAGGGTTGGAAATGGGCCAAAGGGGCACTCAAGTGTGAAAGTAAATCAAGGGTGAGCTAGGGTTTCAAGAGTGATTTTGGCAGAGTAAGGGTGTGTTTGACTGTGGATATGAAATGAGGGGCCTCCATCACCTATTTATAGGTTTTTAGTGGTGGAGTGCTGGCCCATGGTTTTGGGCACCATATGGTTTAGGTCAGCTGTATAGGGTTTTTGCTTCATTTTTCCCTCTTTTTCCTCTTTTTTGTATTTTTTATTCATTTTTTAGAGGGTTTTTGCTATTTTGGAGGAATTTTGGATTATTTTGGGGGAAAGGGGGGTTTTTTTGGCCTTTTGGAGGCTTTCTTAATGGTTTTTTGGGTTTTGGAGGCAAATAGGGTAGTAAATATGGACAAATGAGTCATGTAATGGGGTAGATGAGGTTAGTGAGCACTTTTTGGGTGTTAACAGATTGCCCCCTGATGTGTGGGGGAAGGAGCTCATCGTATGGCCGATAGACATCATAAGTATTTTATGGTTTTCCTGGGATGTAGAGAATAGAAGAAACGAACTAGATCCCGGAACAACGGTCCCGAACAAACTGCAAAAACTAAAAGTACATGACCTCAATAATGAATGAGGAATAATCTGAACATATGGATGAGGCGGGTATTCCCGTGCTCGTATCAAGATATAGGACAACAATAACAATGGGGTCCAAAATATGGGGACCTAACATATACATGGCCTCAAATAATGAGTGAGGAAGAATCTCAATATATGGACGAGGAGGGAATACCCATGCTCGTATCAAGAGACATAAAAAATAACTGTGAGGCCCGAAAAGGGGGACCTGTGGGATACATAGAGAACCCCTGTGTACATCATAAGGGTCTAGAGGGGACATAAATCTGGGACATACTACTGGGTTGACCATGTCTGAGCTGAAGAACTGGTACACTAGAATAACTACAGTAGTGCTGAGTGGGGTACCAGAGGAACTGATGAGCTGCTAGATCATACTGACAGGGAGTCATACCCTCAATGGTACACTGAACTGGGTACTCAAGGAAGCATATAACTGTTCGGATATCCACATCATCTATTTCGGGATACATCATCTATTTCAGGATCTTGCATGATCTATTTCAGGATATGATCTATTTCAGGATTCTGCATGCACAGGCATGCATCCCAGTCACCAGTTTGATGCCTCCAGCACCTTATCCACCTTCTTCTAGCACCCGGGAGCCACCTACCACAGAGTTTTAGCCCTCCTAAGCTGAAAGGCGCCCACTTCTCACCTACTGCCAGAGAAGGGCGCACTTGTTCACCTACCACTGCAGTTCCACTTCAGTTACATTCAGTTAGCTCCGATTCTCCCTGATTTGAGGCTAGTTTCACTCCCGACTGACTGTATCACTTCCGTTTGACCTCCAGTTTGATTAGGTGACTTTTTCTGACTTCAGTTAGCCTCCCATGCGCCCCCACTGAGCCTCCAGATCCTATATCAGTGCTACACACTTCAGTTACATTTATTATACTCAGTTAGACTCAGATTGACACCTGGATGACTGGTTGTTGTGATTGATGAGCACCACCGATGATTTATGAGGACTCCTAGACAGAGTCAAGCTACTCCATTCAGTGATTCGAATGACCTCCTTAGGCAATTCGAATTGCTCAGTCATTGTGACAGTTTGTATTGTAATTCATTCACCCTTTCTGGGATAGAGAGCACTGCTGCATGTTTTGCACAGTTTTGCACCATATTTTCTATGTTCATCTGTTGTGATTGATTTACTTGTTCATTAGATCTGCTGTGACTAATTTTACATGGTATCAGATCCATTGCAGGGACAAGATCTCTTTTCTACAGGTGTTTATAAAAGAAGATTTGACTGAATTGCTAAAAATTGCAAAACGTTTGGCATGAGATATCTCAAGGGCATTCGCTCCTGTGCATGCAAAGCTTGAAAAATATTCCAATACCACTCCAGAAGCTTAAGTTACCACATAATTCCTGGATCTGATACATTGGACCTATTCAACATTGCTTGAAATCCAATCCCAGGTGTGATGCAACTCTCAAAGGGTGGATTGTTCGACCTTATTGTGGTTGTTTTGATGTGATTTGCAGGTTTATTGTCTCCTCCAATTGCACTCGCTACCTTCTGCATGCAAGCCTTTCTACAGCAATTGCATTCGCTATAGTCTGCATGCAAGCTTCTTCTTCATCAGTTGACTCAATCCTTGCAATGGAATACTCTTATTCAAAGCCTATCCTCACCCCATTCAATTATTTTGATTGGAAAGATGATATGGAGATCATATTACGTTCAAAAGGTTACTACCGAGTCACTCTTGGTCTTGAATTGGAGCCAAACAATGTGGCAGAAAGAACTAAACACTACAACAAGCTTGATGAAGCTTACGGTCTTCTTTGTCTCTCCATCTCCAAGGATCTTCACTTCCATCTCAGCGGATTGAAGACTCCAAAAGCCATATGGGAGCAACTTGAAACACTATTCGGCAAGCAGGATGAGCTTAGGGCTTTTCAATTAGAAAATGAATTGATTGGCCTTAATCCTGAGAATTTCGAGACCATCAATGAATTCTTCACAAAATTCAAGAACTTGAACTTGCAATTGAAGAACAGTGGTGTTATCAAAGAGGATAAACAGTTGATCCTCTCCATTCTAAGCAAGCTTGGGAAAGATTATTCGGTATTTGTCTCCACTTTCAATTCCGGTCGGCTAACTACCCCGAATTGGAAGATGCCTACCTTGAATGCCTTCATTGAGTCCGTTACGAAAGAGCATGACAAGTTGATTCAAATGGGGTCCATAAGCTCCAAAGATTCAGCCCTATTTGTTCAAGGACCCAAGATCTCGAATGGTAAAGGAAAGCTAAAGAAGGAGAAGCCCAAATTCGAGTCTCACAAGCAAAAAGACAAAGGCAAGCAAACGGATGCACCATCCAGTTCGAAATCCAAGCAAAAGGGCAAAGAAGGTAACCAAAAATCTAAATGTACTTATTGTAACCGTGGCTTTCATCCCGAAAGTTCATGTATGAAGAAGACTATAGATCAAATGGCCCTCCTTTTGGAAAAGAACAACATAACCCTTCCTGACGGTGTAAGGAAGAAGGATCGGAATGATGATCATGAAAGAGGACAAGCACTCATGGCAACGGTTTCGAAGCCCTCAATTCTCTTGATAGATTCGGGTGCATCAAATCATATGGCTGCAAATATTGATTCTTTTTCCTCATTCGATCCAAACAGCTCCATCCCCATCCATTTGGGAGATGACTCAAAAATTTCTTCAAAGGGCAAAGGTACGATTCATGTAGAACATGGATGCTTTCAGAATGTTCTCTATGTGCCTTCCTTAGCTTCGAATCTCCTTTCTGTGTATCAAATGACACATACTGGTGATCCAAAGAAAGTCACATTCAGCCCTAATACAGTTGAAATTTCTGATATCAAAAGTGGAAGACTAGTTGCGGTTGGAAAGGCAAACCACACTGCAAAATGTTATGAGTTTTCGCACTTTATACCGCTTGCAAAGCCCACTGCTCTTCGCACACATGGTAATGAGGTTAGTAGGATTTGGCATGACAGATTTGGACATCTAAATTATAAGTATTTGCTGCTGCTATCAAATAAATCCATGGTAGATGGGCTTCCACAACTCCGTTCCTCGAAGGGAATATGCACCGGTTGCATTATTGGGAAGCACCCCGAGCACAGATTCGACCGCGGCAAGGCTAGCAGAGCCTCTACTATTTTGGGATTGATCCATTCTGATATCAGTGGTCCGCTGCCCCATATGTCATTAAATGGTTCAAGGTATGTTTTGACATTTATTGACGATTTTTCCCGCTTTACATGGGTATTCTTTCTCAAAAACAAGTCAGAAGTGCTTGGAAAATTCAAGGATTTTAAGGCTTCTGTTGAGACCACCACTGAGAGCAAGATCAAAGCTCTTAGATCTGATAATGGTGGGGAATATATCAAGTCCGAGTTGCTGCAACTTTGTGCCCAAAGCGGAATCAAGATCCAACATACAGTTCCCTACACACCCCAGCAGAACGGTGTAGCGGAAAGGAAAAACCGGTCACTGAAAGAGATGGCTACATGCATGATTGAATCAAAAGGTTTGGCTGCAAATATTTGGGCTGAAGCAATCAATGTTGCTGCATATATACAGAACCGAGTTCCACATTCATCCGTGAAAGGTATGACTCCTTTCGAAGCATTCTTTGGTCACAAACCGGATGTGTCAAATTTGAGAGTTTTTGGCTCTACTGCATGGGCTAGAATTCCTTCTGAGAAAAGACGAGCTTTGGATCCACAAAGTATCGAGTGCATATTGATAGGATATGGGGAAGAATCAAAAGCATATAAACTCATGGATATCAGATCTAAAAAGATATTCATAGAGCGCAGTGTGCAGTTTGAAGAACCGCTTCAAGAATTGCAACTAGTTGAGGAGAAAACTGCCGATTCACCGCCTTCACCAGAAGAAGATTCGAGCAGCGATAATGAAGGTATGAGTTCTGATATTTCTGATATTGTAGCAGCATATGATGATCATGACATATCAGGTTCAGAATCCGATCATTCAGATCCCCCTCAGTTACCAAAGTGGGCCCAAAACACTCTACAATCTACTGGTTCGAATCTTGGAAATCCTGCTGATCCGAGACGAACAAGAGGAGACTTTCAAAGGGCAGGTATGGCTCTTTCTATTGCTGATACATTTCTTCCTGAGATTTATTATTTGATGGCTGGTTCAGATCCCCAATCATACTATTCATCCCATCGAGATCCGAGATGGAAAAGTGCCATGGATGAAGAGTACAGTTCTCTTCAAAAGAACAATACATGGGAGCTAGTTTCTCTTCCACCTGGAAGAAAATTAGTGAAGTGTAAATGGGTCTACCGTACTAAAGTTGCTGCTGATGGCACTATCAGAAAATATAAAGCAAGGTTGGTGGCAAAATGTTTTTCCCAAGTCCAAGGAGTGGACTACACAGAGACCTTTGCACCGGTTGCAAAGATGGATTCCATCCGCCTTGTTTTAGCTATTGCCGCATCCAAGCACTGGGAGGTGCATCACATGGATGTGAAGAGTGCATTTTTACATGGATACCTTGCTGAAGAGGTCTATATGCAGCAGCCAGAGGGTTATACATCAGATCCATCATTGGTTTGTAGATTGAAGAAATCTTTGTACGGGTTAAAACAGGCCCCAAGAGCTTGGTACGCAAAGATGGACTCCTTCCTTCTTTCTCAGAATTTCCAAAGATGCAAATCTGATCCGAATGTCTATCTTCAGCGAGTTAAAGGTAATTTGTTGGTTATTGTACTTTATGTTGATGATCTGCTTATTACTGGTAGCACACTTACTTCAATAAACAAGCTAAAATCTGCCTTAAATCTAGCTTTTGACATGAGCGATTTGGGCTTGCTGAGTCATTTTTTGGGCTTGGAGATAGCTCAAAATTTTGATGGGATCACTATATCTCAGCAAAAATATGCTTCCGACCTGTTATTGAAGTTTAATATGGCTGAATTTAAGGCAGCCCCGTTCCCATTCCTCTCAGGAATCAGTCTTGAGGAGGGAGATTCCACACCGCTTGTAGATTGCAGTATGTATCGACAGTTGATTGGTTCACTACTTTATTTGACACATTCACGGCCTGATATCTCATATGCCGTGAGTGCCGTGTCAAGATATATGCAGCAGCCACATGAGCTTCATTGGCGAGCAGCCAAGCGGATCTTGCAGTATGTGCAAGGTACGAGACAGTTTGGCATACATTATGCTGCAGATTCTGAGCTAGATTTCATTGGTTTTACTGATTCAGATTGGGCAGGTGATAGCATTGATCGGAAGTCCACTTCCGGTTATGTTTTCATGATTGGTCATGGTGCTATTTGCTGGTCCATCAAAAAGCAAGCAGCCATTGCACTTTCTTCAGCAGAGGCAGAGTATCGAGGGGCAGTCAATGCCTGCATTCAGGCAGTTTGGTTGCAGGGTATTCTTTCCGAGTTTGGTTTTGGTGGCACTACTTCGACTGTCCTATTTTGTGACAATCAAAGTGCTATCAAGATCTCCACAGATCCAGTTCAGCGGCAGAGGACCAAACACATTGAGATTCATATGCATTACATTCGACAGTTGGTGCACGACCGCACCATCATTCTGCAATATTGCCCTACTGATGAGCAAATTGCAGACATCTTCACCAAGAGCTTCACTGAGAAGAAGTTCTCTTACCTCCGTTCACTGTTGGGGGTGAGTTCCATCATGGTGGAGACAGATTGATTCATTATTATGCTTTAGCTTGAGGGGGGGCTTTCTTCCCACTGGGTTTTCCCTCTTTCCTCACTTAGTTTATTTTCAACATTTTTTGGATTATTGTATTGGGGTGACCTTTGGTCTTAGTTACCAGGGCCCCACATTATTTTAGTTGGCACATCATAGTCTAGCTTGAGGGGGGGTGTTCGGATATCCACATCATCTATTTCGGGATACATCATCTATTTCAGGATCTTGCATGATCTATTTCAGGATTCTGCATGCACAGGCATGCATCCCAGTCACCAGTTTGATGCCTCCAGCACTTTATCCACCTTCTTCTAGCACCCGGGAGCCACCTACCACAGAGTTTTAGCCCTCCTAAGATGAAAGGCGCCCACTTCTCACCTACTGCCAGAGAAGGGCGCACTTGTTCACCTACCACTGCAGTTCCACTTCAGTTACATTCAGTTAGCTCCGGTTCTCCCTGATTTGAGGCTAGTTTCACTCCCGACTGACTGTATCACTTCCGTTTGACCTCCAGTTTGATTAGGTGACTTGTTCTGACTTCAGTTAGCCTCCCATGCGCCCCCACTGAGCCTCCAGATCCTATATCAGTGCTACACACTTCAGTTACATTTATTATACTCAGTTAGACTCAGATTGACACCTGGATGACTGGTTGTTGTGATTGATGAGCACCACCGATGATTTATGAGGACTCCTAGACAGAGTCAAGCTACTCCATTCAGTGATTCGAATGACCTCCTTAGGCAATTCGAATTGCTCAGTCATTGTGACAGTTTGTATTGTAATTCATTCACCCTTTCTGGGATAGAGAGCACTGCTGCATGTTTTGCACAGTTTTGCACCATATTTTCTATGTTCATCTGTTGTGATTGATTTACTTGTTCATTAGATCTGCTGTGACTAATTTTACAATAACTAGATGGCTTCCGAATACAATCGCCTATGAAACCCGGACATCCATGGGAACATATAACTGAGCGTTTTGAAGGGACTCACCAATGTGCTAGAGTCGGGGGAAATCCTGGGTCTTCGACCAATAACTAAAGGGATATATACCCTGCACGATTCTCAACGATGCGATCAAGGTGTTGAAGTCGAGCATGTGAGAAACAACCACTCGGAGAGGCAATGATGACTCCTCTCAAAGTGGTCCGTAGGCACTCACCACAGATGGTGATGGGTCCAAGGCGCAGGGACCTCTCGGTCTATCCTCTGGAATCGAGGGGCTGTCGTCGACAGAGGGAGACCTGCAACTAGCAAGGCAATGATGTTTCCTTGATAGGAGCGCGAGGTGGAGAATTGAAGTGTGAGAGTACTGATGATAGGACTCTCATAATGTGGGGGATAATTGGGCAAGTAGAGTGGGTGGACTCAAACTTCCTTTGTTCAGAGTATGATGGCGGGGATGATCGGGTAGCATATGGAACTGACTAGTGGGAAAGGGATTATAGCTATACTGGATCAAGGATAGTGGCTGGGGTGAGTGATACTCGAGTTGGTGTAAAATGGTAGGAGACTGCAGAATACTCTGAAAAAAGGCGACCTTATTGGGGGTGTTACCAAGATGATCGATCATAGTGCCAAGAGGCACGGGGGGACTTATTCATGGGTTAAGGAACTAGAAGAAGTGTGTTTAAAATGGTACTATTGTGTGGATTTATACAAGCCCAGGACAGTTCATGCTCGTGATTGCTTTCAATTTTAAGGAGTCTGAAAACGATAAGAAAACTCTGAAATAATGGAATGGTACTGTCGTGTGGATTTGTACGAGACCAGGACAGTGCATGCTCGTGGTTGCTTTCAATTTTAGAGAGTCTAAAAGCGATAAGAAGACTCCAGGGGGTTTCTTTTTCGTGTGTTAGTCTCCAAGGCCCGAAGAAGCATAAAAGGATGCAATGAAGAACTCTTCTAGCCAGTGTGACTAGAGAATTCCTTTTTCGTAAGTAGTCTACCAGGTCCGGAAAAGGGTTAAACTTATACCAAATAGACGCCCTTTCAGGTACTTTAACGAGCATGAAAGGAAGCAAGATTTCTCGGTGATATTTTCATTGTTTTGGGAGTCAGAAAAGAGCTTAAGAGAAACTCCCTAAGTGCTTTTTTCGTAAAGGACTTGTCCGGCCCGAAAAAGGGATAAAATTATACCGAACAAAAGGAATGGTCAGGCAAGGAGGAAGTGCTCAATCGAGGAACATTGATGATGACCAAGAACGAGGGAGGGGGGGGAACACTGGTGGGCCTCCTTGCGGGATAATTAATGGTGGCAAAATAACGAAATACTTGTAGTATGATAGGAGTGAATGGCTCATGTAAAAAAGTGGAACAATCCGATGGCGGCCAATGTGGTGCGCAAATCGAGGAAGCAAGGTGTCGGGACATAATGTTGAAACTGTACATGGTGAGAGTGAGGAATGACCTCAAGCATAATCACGATCTCGGAAAAATGAATCCAGCGAAAAAAGTGTCAAAAATGGAGAATGGCCAAAGTGGCACGCAAGCCGAAGCAACGGGGGGCGTTTTGGAAAAAATACCCAAAAAATATGGGGGTGAGAGCGAGAAATGATCTCAAGCATCATCACGGTCTCGGAAAAATGAATCCGATGATATAAAAGATATCAAAAATTGAGAGCAGTCGAAGTGGCACGCAAATCGAGGCAACTAGCGGTGTCTAAAAAATGTTCGAAAAATGATGTGGAAAAAATAAGAAAACAAGTTGACCATCATGACGGTCTCGTCGTGCTGATTCTAGTGGTGGAAACAATTCGAAAAATGGACTCCGTATGCGTTCAGAATGGCCAAAACAAGAAAAAGTCAACGAACTATAAATAGTAATTGGGTCCAACATGACAAGTGTCATTTGGACTTGTTGACTTTGACTAGTGATCAGAGTGGACCAGAGCTGAGTTGGTGTTGTTGGACGATCCGACCGGCCGTTTTCAGATCTGGGAGTTATAGGTATTCCGACAAACTCAAAACTGCATTTTCATTGGGTTCGGGGGGGGGGGGGGGGGGGGGGGGGTAGTGGGTCCCAAGGGAGTTTTTGTACAGTCCACGTGGGGTGGACCACGGGTTTGTGGGGTGGAACCATGGTCGGGGACCATGGGTTGCAAGGCGGATCACGCGGATGGGGACCGTGAGGTTCGGGTCGGAATACGCGGTTTGGTACTGCACGTTTCGAGGCTGGACACGCGGTGCAGGACCGCGAGTTCGGCTCCTACAGGCGTGGTTCCGGACTGCGACTGTAGCCCTAACAGCCATGGTAAGAAACCGCGGCAAGGGGCCCTAAAGCTACGATTGGGATTGAGCTTTTAGGATTTCCCCGAGGGGGCAGGGTTACTTCTTTGACATGAGTCTGATGAGTTTGCCTTGTGTGATTGACAAGATGCCGTTGGTGCTTTGGCGAGAGTGGGATGTCCCGGATGACATAGTGTAGGTCATCCGAAGGGATTGGCATGTGCGGTCGGCGTTGGGGTTGTGCGGACTGCTGAAGTTCGCATAGGTTCCTATGATGCGTTCAACAGTGCTGCTCTTGAACCGATTAGTGAGATTTTGGGAGTCGGACATCCAGGCATTCAGGGTGCAGGGAGAGAGGGTGGATCTCACCCTCGTAGATGTATACTTCTTGACGGGGTTGCCCTGTCTGGGTAGGGTAGCTGGTAGGTAGCCATGAGTATCCGCAGATGTGGATATGGAGGATATGTTGGAGCGGTACTGTGTTCCGGAGGCTAGGCTGCAGAGGAATGCACTCCAGGTGGTGGACCTGTAGGAGCTAGCAGTACAGGCGATTGCGGCGTGCGTGGTTCGATTTTTGGAGTCCCAATCACCTAAGAAGGTGTCCGGGGGCCAGATGTGGCTGGTGGAGTGGGTACTGGATGGTGTTTATTATGCTTGGGGCCAGATGTTCCTCACTTGTGTTCAGCGGCAGCTAACATCAGTGAAGGAATCTGACAAGGGATGTTGTTATGGATCCTTTCTGTGTGCCTTCTTCATGGAGTAGGTACCTACAATACGGCCGCGGGTGCTGGTCAGGGCAGGAGGACTGAGGGAGCCACGCATGGTGCGGTGGGGAGAGATGATGCGTCGGAAGGGTGGCAGTGAGGTTGGGAGATACTTCACCCAGGAGCTCTACCTGCAGTGGTTGAAGATGCCGCTAACACTCGATGATTATCCATACAGAGACATGGACTACACCGGGGATCTGGAGGCACCACGGCCGCTAGGGCAGGCGTGGGGACCAGATGGTACGTATTGATTTGCTTGCATGTTATGGATGTCAAGATTTGTGTATGATAGGTTTAAGATATTGATATGCTGTTACTGACTGATGTATGATCTGCAGATGTTGGACCGAGACCACCACTAGGACATGTAGCTCGCAGGGGGCATGTGGCGGTACCAGCCCTGCGAGGCCAAGGGGAGGTGTGTCGACGGGACACTGAGGGGACTCTGGAGTCCATACGGATGCTTCTGGATCGGTTACTGGTGGGAGTGACTGATGATGGGTGGAGGGACGTGGATCCGGAGGTGATTTAGGATTGTCTGAGGGCGCCATGGGAGTTTCGATCGATCGCGATCCGGATGGATATTTTGGCGGATAGGGGTCGGGCACAGGAGCCCACAGGGGATCAGGAGCTGCGGCAGGAGGAGCGGGGTGAGGACTTGGAGGCAGCTGATGCAGGAAGTGACGGAGGGTATGACTCTCATTAGGGAGTGCAGGGACTCCCCCCCGATTTTGTAGGTACGGCATGTATTCTATGAGGCGTATGGATGTATAGATATTTTTTGTATAGCTGAGTACAGGGGTACTCAGGGCATGTGTAGCATATTGACATTTATTTTTTGATATATATATATTCACATGGATGTACCTTTTTGCAATGATGATTTAGTGTACGCACATGGATGCACTTATAGTTTGTTATATGGTTGTAATTCATGTGGATGCAAGTAGTATAGGATGATGGGCACATGGATGCCCCTTGTGTATTTTATGTTATGCAACATGATGTGTGTAGGATTAGGCACGTGGATGCCCCTGTATAGTAATGTGTTTTTATTTTATTGCACATGGATGCAAATGTTTATGTGGTGATAGGCACGTGGATGCCCCTGGAAATCTTTTTGGATTTTTTATATATATTTGATGAGATGATATGGGATGATAATGCATGAGGGAGGTTTTACATGGTGTGATTGATGTGCCAATCTAGGATGTTGTTAGCCATTTGATCTGTGACACTATTCTGAGCTCTTGGGACATGGGTGAATGTTATGGATTCAAATTGTTGGCTGAGCTGTTTTGTGCGCAAAAAATTTCTAAAGAGGAAAGGATCATGCACCTGATAGCAGTTGTTGAGCTGGGAGACAAGTAGCTGGGAGTCAAGGAACACATGAAGGTGACATATGCCCATCTGGAGGGCAGCAGTCAGGAGGATGGTCACAGCATCATACTCCACCTAGTTATTGGTAGCAACGCCTATACATATTTCGTCAAGGTGAATCAATTCATGTGAAGGGGAATATAAGACCCATGTTGCAGAAGCCAAGTTTGGAGACCAGCGGTTTGCTCCATCGGCGAAGCCAATGTAATGAGGTGGAAGATGGTCCATATGTGATCATGCAAAAATGATGAATGTAAGATTGCGGGAAAAAATGTGAAAAACAAAAAGAGAGCAAACTGTACAATATGGACCAATGGGGCCGTGGGTTTATTTAGGGATAAAAGCGTTTAAGATACAACCCATTACGGGGGTTGCGCAAAGGGTGACCTTTTGAGTCAGTTAAAATGTATGCCCCATTGCCGAGGCAGGTCTACACTATGTAAGGGCCCTGCCACATGGATTCAAACTTTCCTTCACTAGTCTTGTCATGGGCTTGGTCATAGGCGAGGACGAGGTCCCCTTCATGGAAAGTTCGAGGGTGGACATGTTTGTCGTAACCAGCTTTGGAGCGGTTCTTGGCGGCTTCAATGGTATGTAGAGTGGCACGACAGTCTTCATCAACTTGTTCTAGTGATAGTAGACGCTCCTCGAGTGGGGAGGTGTCTGGGAGAAGATCGACGGTGATGTGTAAAGCAGGTATCTGACACTCGATGGGGAGGACAGACTCTACACCGTGAACTAAATGAAACGGGGTAAACCCGGTGGCGGTTTTGGTGGATGTACGGTAAGCCCATAAGGCAGGGAACAACATGTGGTGCCAATTGGACTTATGCTAGTCAATAGTGCGTTGGAGGATGGTTTTTAAAATTTTGTTATTGGCCTCTACTTGGCCATTCCCTTTGGGTTAGTAAGCAAAGGAATACTGATGTTTGAGCTTTAGTAAGGTGGATAACTCGCGCCAAAGGGAATCGTCGAAGTGTGAACCATGGTCTGAGACCAATTGTTTGGGGACCCCAAATCGAGTGATAACGTGGTTAAAAAAGAAACGGGCAACTTTGTCAGCTTTACAATTGAAGGTGGGCATGGCTTCAGCCCATTTGGTGAAGTAATCGATGGCGACAATGATGTACTTATGGCCGTTGGCAGATGAGGGTTTACATTCCATGAAGTTGATGGCCCACTTACAAAAGGGGCCAACGGTGACGACTGGGTGTAATGGAGTGGGTGGTGTCCGGGCCTTGGGGGCAAAAAGTTGGCAATTATGGCAATGTTTGACCGTTGTTATGCAGTCGGTAAAGAGTGTGGGCTAGAAGTATCTGGCGTGGATGACCTTTTGGGTGGTGGCCATTCTAGAGAAATGTCTGCCGCAAGCACCGCTATGATAGTCATTGAGGACGTGTTCGACCTCCTCATGTGTAAGGCAACGATGGAGAATCATGTCAACCCCTCGCCGGTAAAGGACATTGCCTAAGAGGAGATATCGAGAGGCCTGGTGACGGATACAACGGCGTCCATCACGACTAATGTTGGGTCGAAACTTCTGCGTGCGAAGGTATAACAAAATATCACCGTACCATGGGTCATCAGACGAGATGGTGAACAAGTGATTGTTGGGTAACTCATCGAAGATTTGTGAGGACGGCAGAAGGGAGGGGATATCGGTGATGAGCTGGGAAAGTGCGAGGGCTTTAGTGCTCTTAGGGGTTCTGAAAGTGAGGTCATATTCTTGGAGTATAATTACCCATTTAGCAACATGACCTTTCAGGAGCCTCCTGTTTAAGAGATAGACCATGGGGTTGGAGTCGGCGACAACTGTGGTATGACTGAGTAAAATGTAGTGTCGCAATTTTTGGATGGAAAATACCACATCAAAGGCTAGTCTTTCCTCATATGGGTAACGTAGGGGTGGTCCGGACAAGGTCTGGCTGATGTAATAAATGACATGCTCCTGGCGAGCAGTGTCTTCTTGAACAAGGACTATGGACACGGCATAATCGGATGCTGAGATGTAAAGGATAAAGTCCTGAGAGAAATCCGGAGGGGAGATCAAAGGGGCTTGTATGAGAGATTTCTTGAGGGCTTCGAATGCAGCTTCTGCTTGCTCATCCCAAACAAAGGGTATGTGGGTACGAAGCAGGCGTAATAAACCGTGAACGGTGGTGGCATAATTAGGAATGAAGTGATGGAGGAAATTGGGTCACCCCTACAAAATCTGGAGCTGCCGGAGTGTGCGAGGAGAGGGAAGGTCTATGATGGCTTGGACATTCAGGGGATCCACAGCAATTCCTTTCTGGGAAACAATGAAACCCAACAACTGGCCTGCCGAAATGCAAAAGACACACTTGTGTGGGTTCAAGCGGATTTGATATTTGCAACAACACAGAAAAACTTGCCAAAGGTCGTTAAGGTGGTCTGATCGTTTCCGGGAACGAGCTGTAATGTCATCAAGATAGACTAGTAGGATATGGACCAAGTCGTGAAAACAATAGGTCATGGCCCGCTGGAAGGTGGCACCAGCATTTTTGAGGCCGAAAGGCATGACGCGATAGGAAAAGGTGCCACATGGGGTGGTAAAGGCAGTCTTGTAGTGATCCTCCTTATGGATCTAAATATGGTTGTATCCGGAAAAACTGTCCATGAAAGATAGGACTTCATGCCCCGCACACCCATCGATGAGTTGGTCAATAAATGGCATGGGGATGTTTTCTTTGGGACAGGCTCGGTTTAAATCACGGAAGTCAGTACATACTCTGATGGTGCCTTGTTTCTTGTTAACAGGGACGGGGTTTGAAACCCAAGTAGTATACGCAATAGGATAAATGAATCCTGCCTTGCGAAGTTTCTCAATCTCTGCTTTAACAACGGGGAGCTTTGAGGGATGAATGGGGCGTTGTTTCTGGTGAACGGGGGGTACATTTGGCCATGTGTCAATGTGGTGCTCTATAATAGTGGGGTCGAGACCAGGAATTTCAGTGTAGGACCAGGAAAAGACATCACAGAACTCTTGGAAAAAAAATTTGTACTCTCTGATCTCATACTCACTGCAGG
Source organism: Larix kaempferi (assembly GCA_027924585.1). Taxonomy (NCBI): domain Eukaryota; kingdom Viridiplantae; phylum Streptophyta; class Pinopsida; order Pinales; family Pinaceae; genus Larix; species Larix kaempferi. The sequence goes on from BSBM01000196.1 coordinate 9,741,407, forward strand.
AGGCTCCTAATGTAATGATTTCAAGAGCACCAGGTGGGTCAGAGATAGCGATATGGATGACGGGTGAGATGTTGGCCATGTTACCTTCCTCAAAGGCGTCAGGAGCGGGAATAGGATCCTTAAACCAATCGACTTTGGTGGGAAGGAAATCTTTGGACTCAACCACAAATTGGGTGGCTATGGTGGAGGATGACTCGTCTCGGAGGAAATAGGAATGATGGTGCATGTCTTCCCAGGGATAATCTGGGGCAATGAGAGCCTCTAGAATCTCCTCATCATTGCGGAAACTTTGAGTTGTCAAATCGACTGATGAGGGAGTGGTGGTTGAAGAGATCATATAATTGGTGTTAATCTCTCCAGAGGAGGGTGATACTAGGGGGTGGATCTCCTCAATTGTGGAGGGTGTCATCTCAAGGTCCAAATTATTCATCTCATAGAGCGCTGCTCTGTAATCTGGGAGATCAGGACAGTGATGTGAGTAATGGCCGTAAACACCGCATATTGCACAAGGGTGGTTGGTACGCAGTGATTTATCATGAGGCTTAGGGGTTGGATCGAGTTCGACAACCGGGATGTTGGGGTCATCGTCAAGCATTTGCATGTGTTCCTGTAATGCAGGTAATTGTGGACATTGATGAGTCGGATGGCCTAACTCAGCACACAACGAGCATTTGGGAAGTGCACGAAACACAGGGGGGTTTTTAACTATTTTGGGTGGGGGTACAGCAGTGTATGGTTGTGGGCCTCTGCCTCCAGTGTGCTTGATAAGAGGGGGGGGATTCGTAGATGACGAAGGGGTAGTGACACCGGGAGGTGGTTGACCAGTAGTGGGAATGGGTTGCACTAGTTGTAGGACAACATTTGGTGTTGGCGGGGGAATGGGAGGCGAAATACACTACACAGGTGATCGTAAGGTTAACCTAGGGAGTCTAAGAGTAGCCATAACCGGGGCGCTTAATACTCAGGGAGGGAATAGGAAGGGGATTTTGTGGATGGGTGTAACACCAATGTGACTAGGTACCAATGGTGGTTTGGGTAACAAGGGCGGTTGATTGTTGGGTGTTTTTGTATTGTGGAAAAGGGTACATAGGTCAGATAATTCGAGCGCAGGTGACGGGGGAGGAATCGATTGGAATGTTGAGGTCATCGGCATATCTGAGTAAACTCTAGGTCCCAGGGAGGAAACACACAAGGTAGTTGCACCACAAACAGGTTGTTCAACCATTTGGAGAACATTTTCAGGTGCAGTGGGGGCATTGGGATCATAATAGGTGAGTTGGTCGACCTTGACCACACGTCCGTCATGGGGGAACATCATGGTACGAAAAATGGATGAGGCAACCGCCCGCATGGCATACATGTAGATGCGGCCAAGTAAGAGGTTATAATCAAGTTGGGCATTGATGACCTCTATGTCAATGAGCACGGTTTTTCCAGCCAACTGGATGGGGACATTAGCTAAGAGACCTTGGGGTTGAGCCGAACGGCCGTCGTAGGCTCGCAATGCAGTGGTGGACTGCTGGAGAGTAGGGGATCCCAACTTCTGCCAAACGAATGTGGACATAACGCATGTAGAGGCACCTTCATTGATAATGCACCGATGGATGACAAGATTCCAAATGGAAACAGAAACTTGGAACGCTAAAGTGGAAGGTAGGCGTGGTTCGGACTGGTCCAAATCAAAGGCCATCAGTCGTTAATCATTTGGGTCAATAGCACCAATGGCGGAGAGCAAAGTCTTGCACTGTGAAGGACAGTTTTTTAAGACTTCTAACACAGACATGGATGCGGGAGACTGGGCTAAGTCATCTACAATGTTGTAATTTGACGCAGCATGAGCATTGGGATTATTGTTGATGCGACAAAGTGGGAAGCGAGGTGCTTTGGAGGTGCCATCTAGTGGAGCCAGAGGTATATGTAACGTCTGATTAGTGGGATGAGCGTTAGTGTTTTTGTCGGCGGGAGAGGCTTCAGGGGTGGAGCCATATTGGTTCTGACGAGTTTGGAGGTTGACATCGGTGGATGACATCATTAACAAGTGGTGGGAACCTGAGTCTAACATGGGTTGATCAGGAGCGGCATAAGTGATCTGTTGTTTTGGTGGCGCGTTGCCTTGAGGGGGAGCCAATGGCTAAGTGTTCACTGCGCCTTGGGTTGGTAAGGGGTTTTGCAGCACCAAAGGTTGATGGTGAGGTGGTGGCGGGTTGGGTGGCGCCTGAGGAGCCACGTGCCCTTGGCGATGGGCATCATCAGTCCAGAGTTTCCGAGCTCGCTCCAAATGTGGGAAAGCATGTGTGTAGTGGCCATAGACCCACAAATAGAACAAGGATGGTTTTTTCACAAATTAGGATTTTTGGCCTGCTTGGGCGGCCGATCAGGGTTCTGGTTGGCAGGTGCCGCGTTATTGTTGGTTGGGGGATTGGGAGGTTGAACGGCTTGGTATTGGGGGGGGGTTTTCCCTTGGTTACGGCCTTTGCCACAGTTTTGTTAGCCCTATTGGCGCTGATTATTTTGGTTCTGCTAGGATTCTGTTGGGTGTATACTTGCCCTTGGGAAGCAGGTGGGTTTTGGGGTTGTGCAGGTGTGGGGGCAGGTTGCGGTGGATAATAAGTAGGGGGAGGCTGCGCAGGTGCTGAACCTTATGGGGGTTGCTGATACATCTACGGAATGGGTTGTGGGTTTGCAGCAGGGGTTGCCTGTGGTAGGTAATAAGCAGGTTGGGCTTGAGAGGACACAGGAGCTGGTGCAGCCTGTGGGTGGTAATATGGTTGAGGTGCAACTGAGGGGGCGTAAGTGGGGGATGCATGACCAAATCACTGAGGTGGACATGAGGGTCCATGGGAATGGTGGTGATGTGCCATGGGAGCATACGAATTGGTTGCTCTGGACTGAAATGTAGCCCACGAAAGTTTGGGGCCATGGCTAGGATGTGATATGGAAAAGGGTTGGGGATGCGAGGCAACACGACCAATGAAGCCATCTGCGGCATGGGATGCTCCTGGTGCATCGTGTTGAGAGGAATCGCCACGAGGGGTGTCAGGTATGATGGAATACAGATAACTCGACTGGGCGTAAATAAGGTTAAATTGCTGGGCTTTGAGGATGGCCTTTTCTTCTGACTGGGGTCGTTCGGATGCCACATCCTTGGAAATGACAGGAAGGAGGGATTTTAGAAACCAATCTAAGAAGATACGGTCGTCTAACTTGATTTTGAAGAGGCTGCGGTGTCGATGCCACTCATGAATGTGGTCAGTGATGTGGGTAGCCGTGCTCTGTCTGCAAGATAGTAGGATCTCAACTCCCGCGTCATAGCGGATAGGTAACTGAAAGAACTGCAGGAAATTTGAGGCAAGGGAAGTAAAGGTGGCATGGGTCCCATGGTGCTGCTCGATGTACCACTTAGTTGCAGAGCCAGTGAGGGTGTGTTGTAACAGATGGAGGCGAATAGAGTCATCCACTATGGAGTTGGAGGAACACCATAGATGGAAGGACATAATATGGTTATGGGGGTCTTCACCTGCCTTTCCCTCAAACTTAGGGATGTCGAAGGGGAGCTTGGTGGGCATGTGAGGCCACGCAAGGTCGTGTCCGATGGGATCATTAGTCAGCCTAGCTAGGTCAGGAAGGTTGAGACTAGCCATGAATGGCAAACTAGTAGAAGGATGTGACATACTAGCGGTTGTGACCATGTTGGGGCCAATGCCCCCAAGTGGAGGGGCTGGGTTTGGGATGTTTCCCCCAAGTGGAGGAACGAAAGTGGTATGGGATGGTCCTGCACCACCAAGGGTAGTGTAAGTCACCAATGGAGTGGCTATAGGTATGCCAGCTACTGGAACGGGTGCAGTGATCGGAATGGTATGTGTGGGCCCCATAGAGGGCATACCCAAAGTAGGTGTGGTAGTTGGTGTGGTGGTGGATGCTCCACCAATGGTCCCTACAAAGAAAGGGGTGGAAGTCACGCCAGCCATGGGGCTAGTTGGTGCAGTGTAACTGGGGTTCTCGGACTCTGCCTCAGAATCAGAGGCAAAATAAGGGGCGTCTAGATAGGGTGATGGAGTTCTATGCCATTGACGAGTGGAGTCAAGTGACAAAGCTCGAGATCTAGGATGAGTGATATCAAGTGATGAAGATCTATGTCTATGATGGGTGATTTCAAGTGAACTGTGCTGTGGGGGCTCACCCCGGAGGCGCCGAGAATGTCTCGGGGACTCAATGGTGATAGATGGTGTCAAGTATCTGGGGGTTGTGTTGAGTGAAAAACAGCCCAAAAACCCTAATGCAACTGAGTGTGCAGAAGGAGAGCTCAAAAAATATGGCACTCAGGCCAACAACCAACTCAAAACACTTACTGTAACAGCTGTGCTACAATAAGTGGAGTATCAACAGAAATGGTCAAAATACCAACAAGCAGCAGGTTTCCTAAAAAATAAAAAATAGTGGACTCGCTAGACCAAAAGGAGGTAAGGGAGCATGCAAACACCTAGCTAAATAGTATTCCAACTCAACTAGACATATCTTCTGCAAGGTGATGAAATCTAAGTCAGACAATATGGATAGTAGAGCCAAGTGGCTAAAGATGTCCCCCTACCGGGAGGGACACCAGGTAGTCAATCGTATAAGAAAAGCAACTAAGATACCCCATTCATGACACGTTTGGTTGGGTGAATCTGCTGTTTGGTTCTATCATCGCTGTATCCCCATACAGGTGATACACCGAGAACTGTGAAAGGTATCCTTCGGTTACTGAATGGATTGCAGTATTCCACGCAGGCTTCCGGAACCAGTCTGGCGACTTCAACCCTCCTAGGGGAGAGGCCTTCCCGATAAATTGGTTTTAAACCATGTCAAAAAATACTAGAGGATTTTGGTTCCCTAATGGACAACAACTATGTCTCAAGTGTAAGCAACCGAGGGGTGTTTTTTGGATGCCTATCCCCCCGATCCTACCTAACTACAAAAATTCTTATGTGTTCCCCAAGTGGGGTTAGAATGTTGGTTGTGTTAAGTAGTATTTTAGGGCTCACTTGAATTAGGTGACAGAGTGTGTGCATGTGAGATGATGAACCCAAGTAAAAGTGCCAAGGGCTGAGCAAATTTCCAACTAATAATACAAAATTTAAACTTTGAAATGCAAAATTTTCTCTTTTCAATTAAAATGCTGAAATTTTTTAAAAAATATTCTGTAAATGGAACAGAAATAATACTGCAGAAAGAAGGCTATAGGGAAGTATGGCTATAGATAGGAAAGATGGTTGTGCAGGTGCAGAAAATATTGCAGCAAAGTGTTGGGCTCAAAACAGTGAAAAAAGTGCAGAAAACAGACCGCAAGTCTGTGGCAAATCTGGGCGGTCAGACTACGGGAAAAAGCTCAACAGTCGCGGACGGGTTGTGGGATTTTGGCCGAAAGACGCAGTCAGACCGCGGGAAAAAGGTAGAAAGTTGCAAGCGGGTTGCAGAAAAATAGCTGAAAGCCGCAAGCGGGACGCGGGAAAAAGGCCGAAAGATGCAGGCGGGTTGCAGGAAAATGGTTGAAAGCCACAAGCGGGACGCAGGAAAAAGGACAAAAGACGCAGGCGGGTTGTAGGAAAATGGCTGAAAGCCGCAAGCAGGACATGGCAAAATGGCCGAAAGACGCAGGCGGGTTGCAGAAAAATGGCTGAAGGATGCAAGTAGGACGCAGGAAAATGGCTGAAAGACGCAGGCGGGTTGCAGAAAAATGGCTGAAAGCCGCAAGCGGGCCGCGAAAAAAGGGGTTAACAGTCGCAGTCGGATCGCACCAAACAAGCCAATAGCCACGGTTAGATTGCAGGTAATAGACTGGACACCGCCAGTGGATCGTCAGAAACAGTCTGAGAGGCGCGATCGGATCACAGGTAAATTCCTGAAAGACGCGATCGGAACGCAACTGCGGGGGGCAAAAGACACGGTTTATGGCAGCCGAAAGGGACAGCCGAAAGGAAAAAACAGAAAAATATTGCAGAAAATTAAAAATATTGAAAAATATAACCAGAAATTCAAAGGAACACAAGGGGAGTCACCAAAACTATAGCTAGGGTTTTCACCCTAGCTTGTACAAATGAGCACCTACTAAGGAGAAGGGACTCCTTAGTAGCAGTTCAGAAAAACAGTAAATAAAAGCAGTAAAATGGTATGAAATTTAACCTAGCATGAGCATTAACATAACTAATAAAACATGAAAATATGGAAAAAGATTTCTCTTTTTTTATTAAAGATTACCTCAGGTGTAGAGGTTGATGAAGCCTTTGCAGCAGTCCAAGAGGGTTGCTTCCAAGCTTCCAGTTTTGCTCCTTTCTCTTTCTCCAAAGGGTTGGAAATGGGCCAAAGGGGCACTCAAGTGTGAAAGTAGCTCAAGGGTGAGCTAGGGTTTCAGGAGTGATTTTGGCAGAGTAAGGGTGTGTTTGACTGTGGATATGAAATGAGGGGCCTCCATCACCTATTTATAGGTTTTTAGTGGTGGAGTGCTAGCCCATGGTTTTGGGCACCATATGGTTTAGGTCAGATGTATAGGGTTTTTGCTTCCTTTTTCCCTCTTTTTCCTCTTTTTTGTAATTTTTATTCCCTTTTTAGAGGGTTTTTGCTATTTTGGAGGAATTCTGGATTATTTTGGGGGGAAAAGGGGTTTTTTGGCCTTTTGGAGGCTTTTTTAATGGTTTTTTGTGTTTTGGAGGCAAAAATGGTAGGTAATATGGACAAATGAGTCATGTAATGGGGTAGATGAGGTTAGTGAGCACTTTTTGAGTGTTAACATAACTAAATAGTAATAACACTATTATGAATACCTTTAGTAATAATACTAAACTTTGAGACCTTTAGGCATGTCATTATATAAAACTATTCTTTAGTCATTCTTATACTTAAAGGATGGTAATTTCCTTTTAATAATTTATATATCTCTCACGATACTTCTTTTTTTCAAAAAAAGGACAAGGTCCAACTCTTTGGACGGCCTTTTGGTAGGTTTGGATAGGCACCTCTATGTCTCTCTCTCTTTCATGTTGGATTCCCTCGTTTAACATGGTAGCTCCCGCAGTACCTGATGATAGAAAATGATTCATTTAACCAATTTAAATAAATGTGATGAAAATAGTTGTGCTATTCAGAGTCTTCCCGACTCAACACTTGAGCTCTAGTAACCCCGAGTGCTCTTCATATCTTTTAACTCAACACTCTCACATGGGCATTACACTACTGCAATTCCAGAGCCTCTTACTCAACACTAGTGCTAGAATGTGGTTGTGAGGCACATCTAGAATATTTAAGTGGCCTCAGATCCGGTATCATTTATCAAGCTTGGAGTGCTCCAGAAATTATGTCCAACACTCAATGTAATTTGAGGTTTACTCCCAGTACATGATATTTCCTTTAGGTACATTGGGGCTTTTTCCTAGTATGTAGGTCATCTGTGTGTTCCTGAGTCCACACTCAACACACTATATAAGTCAAACATGTCAATCACATCTCTACACAATATGAAATGAAAGATCATCTCAGTATATATTCGGGTTTTGTACCCACATCATATGATAAAAACATGAATCACAACATTAGGGATTCCTTGCCCATTATATAATCAATAATGAAAATCTGTCAGGGTCCATGCCCCAGATGTCAGTATATATAAAAGATTAAATCATGTGTGCTAGGGCTTATGCCCAATAATCAAAATAAATCATATGTGTTGGGGCCGTGTCCCAATATAACATCAGAAAATCGTTAGTCCAAAAATTTAGGATATTACAAAGGCGAGAACTACGACAAAAAAAGGTCAGATAAATATAATATTAAGTTTTAGTATTGCAATAAATTTGGGCATTATGCTCATGAATGTAGAAATAAAAAATTTGATCAAGCAAATCATAATGCTAATGTGACTAATACCTCTGAGAATAAAGAAGATATGTTATTTCTTACATGTCATGCTGCACACGAAATCCCAAGGGGAATTTGGCTTTTAGATAGTGGCTGGAGTAACCATATGAAAGGTGATAGAGGTCTAATTGCAAACCTAGATGGACTAGTGAGGACAGAGGTCAAAGTCGGCACAGATGAGGTAGTTCCAGTTCTTGGCAAAGGAGTGGTCAACATTCTAACCAAACAAGGCCAACAAAATACAATCACAGATGTATATTATGCTCCAGGATTGAAGCATAGTCTTCTTAGCATTGGACAACTTACTGAAAAGAAATACACACTTGTCTTTGATGGATCAGATTGTGAAATTTATGAAAAACGCGCAAGTAGATAATTGATCATCAAAGTACTAGTGACTAGGAACAAGATGTATCCACTAGTCATGAATTGCAGTAGAAAGGTAACCTCTTTTGCTCAAAAATCCACTTGCATGGATGATTATTGTTTATGGAATTTTAGATAAGGACGTCTTCACTTTGGTGGTCTCAAGTTTTTGCAGTAGAAAGAGATGGTAAAAGGATTACCCGCTTATGAAGTAGCCAATAAGCAGTTTTGAGTGTTGTCTCCTTTCAAAGCAACACAAAGATAGATTTCCTAAAGGTGTGTCTCGAAGGGTACATGCACCTCTAGAACTTATTCATATTGATCTGTGTGGTCCAATGCAAAAACAATCAATTGGTGGAAGCTATTATTTTCTTACATTTATTGATGATTTCAGTAGAAAACATGGGTATATTTCCTTTGTCAGAAGTCTGAAACTTTTGGAAAGTTCAAGGAATTTAGGGATCTGGTTGAAAAACAGAGTGGTTATCAACTCAAAGTATTGAGATCTGATGGAGGGGGAGAGTATGACTCAAAGGAATTTCATGATTACTGCAAACATCATGGAATCAAGAGGCAATTCACTACAAGATATACACCTCAGCATAATGGTATTACAGAATGCAAGAATAGAACCATCATGAATATGGCATGGAGCATGCTGAAAGCAAGAAATTTGTCCCATAAATGTTAGGGAGATGCAATGGCTTGTGCTATTCATGTCATGAACAGATATCCCACCAAAATTGTGAAGAACAGAGTACCAGAGGAAGCATGGATAGGTATGAATTGTAATGTTTCTCATTTTAGAATATTTGGTTGTGTTGCTTATGCTCATGTTCCTAAACAACTAAGAAAAAAGCTAGACAACATGAGTGAGAAATGCATATTTCTTGGATACAGTGAAGAAACTAAAGCCTACAAGATGTATAACCCTATTACCAAAAATAAGAAACCCACTGGTGTGAAGTGGGTCTATAAGACCAAGCTCAATGAAAAAGGTGAGATTGATAGGTACAAGGTAAGGTTAGTAGCAAAAGGTTTCTCGCAACAACCAAGAATTGATTTTGGAGAAACTTTTGCACCAGTGGCAAGATTGGACACAGTAAGAGAAGTCCTAGCAATTGCAGCCCAAAAAAAATGGAAAATGTAATATCAGATGGAGGTCAAGTCGGCATTCTTGAATGGAATTCTTGAAGAAGAAATTTATGTGGAGCAACCACATGGGTATGAAATAAAAGAACATGAAGAGAAAGTTTACAAGTTGAAGAAACCTCTATATGGGCTCAAGCAAGCTCCAAAATCTTGGTACAACAGAATTGATTCTTATCTAATCAAAAAGGTTTTATCAGAAGCAGCAGCGAACCAACACTTTACACAAAGGTAAATGAAAAAGGACATATTTTGATAGTTTGTTTATATGTTGATGATATGATTTTCACAGGTGACCTATCAGTAGATGAGTTCAAGGTAGCTATGAAGAAAGAGTTTGAGATGATAGACCTTGGATTAATGAAGTTCTTTCTTGGCTTAGAAGTAGAACAGTCGGAAAAAGGTATATTTCTCTCTCAAAATAAATATGCTAATGAAGTTCTTAAGCGATTAAGAATGCTTAATTACAAAACGACACCTACACCAGTGGCAAGAGGTACAAAGTTGAGCAAAGAATATGACAGTCCCAATGTAGATCCAACACTGTTTAAGAGACTTGTAGGAAGTCTCATGTATCTCACAGCTACGAGACCAGATATTATGTTTGTTGTTAGCTTGATTTCAAGTCTCATGGAGTCTCCCAAAGACTCACATTAGCAAGTTGGAAATAGTATCTTACGATATGTTGCAGGGACTTCAAGCTATGGAATTTTATACTCAAACATTGAGTATGATGTTTTGACAGGTTTCCTTGACAATGATTTTGCAGGAAGTTTGGATGACAGCAAGAGCACTTCTGGTCATGTTTTTCATCTTGGATCAGGTGTGATTTCATGGGCATACAAGAAGTAGCCCATTGTGACATTTTCATCAGTAGAAGCAGAGTATGTAGCAGGAACATTAGCAACATGTCAAGCAGTCTGGTTATCCAAAGTTTTAGAAGGGTTCAACAGAAACAAGAAGGACCAACAACAATCTATTGTGACAACAATTCAACAATCGCTCTATCCAAGAACCATGTTTTTCACCAGAAAAGCAAGCACATTGATACCAGATATCACTTCATAAGAGAACTCGTGAAAAATGGTGAAGTTTGTGTTGAGCCTTGTAAATCGATTGACCAAATGGCTGACATATTCATAAGGCCATTGGAAAAATAAATTTTTGAAACCCGTAGAAAACATTTAGGCATTGTAAAAGCTGTAGTATTCAATAGTAGTAATTAAGAGGAAGTGTTAGAAATAGTAATGACTTCAGTTAGCTTAGCTTTAGATTTAGCTTTTACTTGAGTTCCTATTTAGAAGTTCAGTTAATAAATGCAACAGCATGCTTTGCATGCATGCAAAAGCTAGGTTAGACTTTTTAGGGTTTCCATAAGTGTTTAAATACACATTAATTTTTGGCTTGTATTACATTAGTTGATCTTCCATTTATCAATGAAGGTTGAAGAGCAATAGCTCATTCTGCATAATCTTTTGTTTATTTCTTCCTCCAACCTTCATGGAAAGGTAGTAGCAGATCATGTAGAGATTCTTGATAGTTATAACTATGGTCATGTACAGGATACCCATGATGGTATGAATCAAGAAGGATTGAAAGCAATAAATGGTGATACTGTAGAAATAGATACTTCCAAATCATGGTGCCAATTATTGTTGGAGGATTGTATGGAAGATTATCATAACTATCCATTGCAAGCAAAAAGTATCAAAAGCACCAGTTGTGGAACAAATGATCATCACTAGTATCCCTCTGCTTCCCTCAGTGGAAGTATAATATTGCAGGAAAATCGGTCTTCTTCTTCTTGTAATTTCTTTGACAAGGAATTCCCACAATCCAAGGATTTTAATTCCTCATATTTTGATAAGTTCTTATATTTGGGGGATTTGTTCGTCCTCCTTCCATAGATTAGAGCAAGTAATGGCTAGATTAGGTAGTTCCATGAGATGAGAATTTGGTTTTTTTAACTAAATAATGGGCGTAGGGATACTGCATCTAGTACAAACTAGGTGAGTCATCCGTCCTTCCATAGACTAAAGCAGGTCATAGTGCGATTAGATTAGAATTTGGTTTATTTAATGGCCATACAGATGCTTTATCGGCACCTGGACAGTTAATATATATTATTTTATGCATGCCAAGATAATTTTTAGGACAAGAGAGTGACAAACAAAGTCTTGAATGGTAAAAATTTGTGAAAACATAAATGTTGAAATCCAAAGAACAGGAAATGAAATTTCCAAGATTGTATGAAAATGTGTAAAATTATAAAAGTTATAATTATCCATACAATGGATTCAAGGAATATTTTGATAAGGCATCGAACACGAACCTAAATTTATACAACTTTTTTCATTTACCATATTGACAAAGGCCATGTGTTTTAGTGGCATGTGGAGGCTGTTATGATGGCATGAAGAAACATTCAAACAAAAGCAATGTTGAAATTTGATAGTGACAACCATTATTTGTCATTTTTTTAACTTACATGTTAAAATTGTCACTTCATAAAATTATATATTATTAATAAAGTGTGAATTTTAATTTACTTGTCATTTGAAGTGAATTTCTATTTTTAAATCTCATTAATATATATAGCCCAAGCCCATATATTGTAATAGCCCAATTTGGACTTTCAAACCCTATTATATTTCTGCTAAGTATTATTTCATTTTACTTGGGTGATTTGAGAAATCTGATAAATTGATTTCTAGTGACCATGTGGACCAACACATTAATGAGATTAGAGTCACAGTTCCCTAAGGGTTGGAAGGAAAATGCCACTTAATAATAATAATAAGAAACTATTATTGGAGACTAATGAATTAAAAAAATTCACTAAATGAGGAATTTCACACCTAAGAGAATAAAAAGTGAAACTCATTGAAAACAATCCATCATTCATTATTCACATTCTAATGATCCTCAACACACAAGAGAAATGGGTGCTGGGATGAACAATAACTTGAGACAAATGAGGAAAAATTTGGGAGAACCAAACTGGTCCTGAAGACAAGTGAATGAGGACAAATTTGGGAGAACCAAACTAGTCCAGATTAAGAGGAATCATACAGCTGGGTATTGGCTTGGCCACTTAATTGTGTGCAGGTAGGAGAACTACCCCAAGCTTGCAGGAGCATTGCATTTTGCTCTTAATAGGCTGTGATTGACTGATTCTCTTAATGGATAAGGCTTAAAATCCCTTGGAGCATCCTGGATCTCAAGAGTACTGAGTTGTATGTTGGGTTGCCTGCTGCCTCTGAAATATCCTAAATAACTTGGGGAAAACAAGTTAATGGTAATCTAAAATATACACTTTGACCTGGGGGGACTGTGAACTTAGCTTGAGGGTCAACTGAAAGCAAGGAGAACTTGCTGGTCAAAGGATGGGAGGTTTGTGCTTTGTTCCAATGGTCATCATTTTTCAGATAAGTATCTATATGTTGTACTTGCATGATATTTTATGGCACAATATTTGTTTGTGTTTTTGAACATCTATGATTTACTGTTAATTGACATATTTATAAGATCTGACCAAATGTACAATGTATTGTGACTATTATGAGCATGAATCTCATCTAGACTATTAGATCTCTGTAATATGTTTCATTTTATGATTAGATTGAGAGATCTAAAATATTTATGGTTTGGAGATTGATATGAGCATGATTATATTATGTTTATAGTAGGTAGACAGAAATGTGGTCCCTATAATGTTTTTATGTCTGCAGTAGCTAATGCAAAGTGAATATGGCCTATATGCTATCCTAGGGTTTTATGGAGTACATTTCATATAATACATGTCTTTGTATTAGACATATTCCAGTAATCGACAGAGTTAATGCTTTTATTTTAATGGTATGAATGGGGGAATACATGTAAACTGTGGGGTTTACATGTCCAACCCTTATATTTTTCCTAAATCTTTTATGTTGGTGTTTATTCAAAAACCCAACAAGGGCTTAATGTAATTATTTCTATTTCTATTACATTAAGCAGGAACCCTATTAATGCTAATCTTTAAGATCTACAGTAAATCGAGTTAGCAGATAGTCAAAGTTTTTATACCCATAATGAATATGGTCATGAATGGCTATTTGCATCATTATAGCATTTCAAGGTAATTATTTATGAGCTGAGATGAACTACTTACTGTTATATTTCGGAGTGGATCCTCGATTTGAATCCCATTTCTAGGTTAAACAATGATCATTTAATTCAAAATCGCATTTGAAGTTCCAATGTGTTTATGTTAATGTGATCGCTTACCCTCGGCGTTGGTCGAATCATGACTGGCTCAAACTACTACACCGAGTCCTTGTATATTAAATAAAATGTTGTATGAATGCATTATTTTCAGAATGAAAACATTGCATGAAGATGATGGTTTTACACATGATTCAGTAAGTCATAACTAGTGTGTATGTGTTAATAGCTCAGTGTTACATTGCAATTTGGATTGTGATTTCATACACACACACACACACACACACATATATATTATATAAATATATATATATCTATTTCTTATACTAACGTTGGAGTTGTGCTGAGGCAACATTTAAATATATATGAAATCATTTAAGAATTAATGTTGAAAGATAAACAGTATTACAAGTCACATAATCAAACTAGTTTTGCATACAAGTTTGGCAGGCATATCGTCATCGACCAAATCTTCAATTATCAATGGGTTTAAAATTATCGTTGCATGCTCATCATTCAACACTGTAACCCTTTATATTTTTAAAGATGCATTTAAACATGATGATGGTTTCAGTAAATAATGTAGCTAACACATTACTGTAACTATGTATCTTGTGTTTACCTATATGCTCGAATAGCATTAGAAACCCATACACGTTTTAATAAAAAATAAGCATAGAGAAGGAAGTATCCACGATATGCATGTTTCCACATCATAAAACAGTATTGGGATGACCAAACAGTTCTCTACAAAATGCAATAGTTAAACGCATAGCAAGCCGAGCTTCATATCTTTCAAACATTACGAATTAAATTAATAACCATGCATATACAGCCAAGACTTAAGCAAGAATGTTGTAGTTTTCCATTAATACAGTTGGAACAGTGTTATACAAAGTCCTGACACGCCTATCTGAGACAGAGCGTCCTGGAGCAACATGGTCTACGCACGGCTGGGAGTTAACTCCTTTGAACATCATCATAAACCTTTAATAAAATGTACAGTCCACACAGCTATGCCAAAATAACTCACAGAGGTTGCGATTACCCTCTTTGTAGGAAGACATCATGCCTCTACTGACTTCGCTGATGGCCATGCTCTTTTAAAACACAACAAAAGCAGGAAAAACCCTAACCACCAGACTAACCCTTGTTCTATGTAACTCGACCCCCACCAATAGGGTAAACCACACCCGAGGTGGTTGGGTCAGTGAGTTACCTGTGTAACATACCCATTGCTGAAACATTTTATGTTTGAAGAAAACATTATCTTAACTTTTATTGTAAATTTTTATATTTGGCCAAGTGGCCAAGGATGACTGTAATTGCACAATATTATTATTAAATAAAATAAAATAGGAGACACTCACCCAAAGAGACTGTTGAAAGAGTGTTTACTGACCCACTAGGTGGAATGCAATCTGGGGTAGAAGGCAATGGACAAGTGGCAGCATCAGGAACTCAATAACTAGTTGTTGTTATGGGACAAATCCCTTGATTTGTGGTCAAAGTTCCCTGAAAGATGGGACTGGAGCTTGAGGCTCATTTATTTGGAAACTGACCACTAAAATACTTAGGCATCTGTATAAGCCATCGAATTTGAGCAGAGGCTCATACTTTTTCTGACAATAAAATTTACCTTGTGGTTCTACCGTATGCACACAAGAGATTCGATGAGGGGAAGCTATGTTTTCAGTTGTAGTGTAATTTTGTTTCACTTCTGCGAAGTGCAGAGTTTACTGCTAAGTGATGAGAGTTATTTTAAGGTTTATTGCAATTCTACATTGATTGCTAGAAGTACAACCCGAGTGCCTTGCTTCTACATAGAGTATTCTACCTAGTGGTTTAGTAAACAGGCTCGACGGTCCAAAAAAGCAAGCGATATTGGCTGCTTCTTCTGGAGAAGGTTGGGATGAACAAGCCTCTTTGTTTGTTTTTCCACCCTATCTACATTTGTCGGTTCTACTTGTTATTTAATTTTCTAAGTAGTTATAATTTATTTTTTGTAACTATTGATTTAGGAATTATTAGCTGAATGTTGATAGTTATCATCATGCAAAGATAAATGTTTGATTTTCTGAATTGATTATGATTCTATAAATTGTTGAATAAATTGTATGAATTGATAGAATAAATTAATTCCCTATATTTTTCCACGCTCTATTCTTGTGCCGTACTATAGTACAGGGAAGGGTGTTTAAAATAGATAAATGATATGCAGCAGATAGGATGATTGAATAAAAAAACTTGGTTATGTTTTTATTTAGCTATTTACATCTTTCAATTTAAAATACCCTATATTCTCAGTCATAGAAAAACATCGCAACTTTTATATCATGTAGACATTAGAATGTCTATACATTTATAGCAATAGAATTAGAAGAACTTAAACAACCCCTTGTTTTTCTGCATAAAACCCTAAGTACTGCTATAGAGAAGCCTTTTCCATTTTAGAAAACAAATAAGACTTATAAATTATTTTATGTATAAAGAATCCTTTAGTAACTCTTAGTTTTCTTCCTATTAGTATCGAATTACATACTTACTATACAATACTAATACTCTAGTAATATCTTTTCATTTATTTAACCTTGAAAATATTACTCTTATTATCACTACAAAACAACTTTGATTGATGGACGAATGTCCCAATGTACCAAACCTTAGTTAGTACAACATGTACACTAAGTTAAA
This sequence comes from Larix kaempferi, assembly GCA_027924585.1. Taxonomy (NCBI): domain Eukaryota; kingdom Viridiplantae; phylum Streptophyta; class Pinopsida; order Pinales; family Pinaceae; genus Larix; species Larix kaempferi. The sequence goes on from BSBM01000196.1 coordinate 9,757,712, forward strand.
CATTTCATCAACATTTACAAATTGAAAATAGCTGCAGAAAGAATCGAAAACAAACATATCTAATATATAGAACTACTAGCACTTATTTATTATTGTTATCATATAACAGTAAACATATAACAACTTCTATTTCGGACGAATGTCCTAAGTCTCAAACCATTGTCACTATCTTTTAACTAAGTTACCCTTTTCTTATCAAAATATAAATACATAACTCGATTACATGAAACCCTACAAGTACATGTTATATGTTTTTTTCATTTCACAAACCCTTATAATCAGAGCAATATAGAAATTGTTTAGTGAATATTTCGAGCTAAGACAGTTTTCCTTGTATAAACATCTAAATCGTAACACAGGCACATCCATCCTTACAGCTATAATCTCTAGACTATTTTTATTGTAAGCAGTATTTCAATAGGTTTCAAGTAAGGCATTTTTCCGTAGATATCATACAATATTATTACAACTACATTATAAACCTGATAAAATATCTTGTAAAAACCTTAGTGCCGAAGCATCCGAAAAGGATTTTCAACAAAATGGAGTTACGAGTTCGACCCAGATAACTATCCTTTTGCACAAACAAAACCAAACACTTTTTTCACAAAGTTCTTCAACCATTGCTTTCTAAATGATCAAAACGATGATAGTAAACAATCTCTTGTAAACTTTCAAAAACACAACGAGAATCTTTGTTTCATTTTCATTCAATTATCATCTACCATTGCCGAGAGCTCTAAAACCTGTAAACATCCTTTGTGCAAAAACCTAGTAAACACCTGGAAATTATAATACATTGACAAGCAACAATACGAGGTTGAAACCTCAATAGAATTCCTAAAAACAACATCGAGTTTTCAAATACTATAAATAGTTAATATCTTTTATTTCATCAAAAGGCAAAGTGTTAAACCCTTCGTACGACTGTTTACACTTGATAAATCTTATTATATAGTAAAAACCCTGAAGAGTTCACAGAGAGGTAGGTCGAGTATTCTATCCTCCCTAACCTTAGCCTTACGACTTAAACGAAGGTTACAACCATGGTAAGACCAAGCTAAAATCCAAAAAAGGAACCAACACTCTTGCTAGGATGCACCACTGGTAATCATTGATGCTTACCGGTTTGAAAGCCCATCTTCTACCTTGTTGCAACACGTTTCATTTTAACATGTAAACCATCAACCAAAGAGTTACCGGCCAGTTCAAACAACATTACGGTTAAATCTTAGAAGACAATGCTAACAACAGTTACAGTTGAACATTATAAATCGCGCAGAAACAAGAGAAAGAAAAACAAATTTACCTTCGAAAGGAGAATCCATGTTCTGGTCTGAGCACCCTCATAACCGTCATAAACCCTTGAAACCACTCAACTGCTAAGCACACGCAGCAAACGGTTCGGCTCTTGAGCTTTGAGATGCATTTTACATAGTATCAATTCTCGATATCAAAACTTGGGAGGTGCCTTCAAGCACTACCAGCAAACCCTAAAGACCTGCACGCCCGTCGGCCTCTCCAACACCCCACTCCTTACCAAATGAATGCCAAGATGATGGTCTAGTCGAGGAAATCCAAAGCAGTTAGGGTGGCTCCAGGACCAAGAAGACCATGTGAAGACCTGCCATAGGGGTGCCACTAGAATCTCCACTCATTAACACATTAATGCACTTTAATAAACTGTAGCTACCACAGTACATAGATACCTGCCAGCATAGCCATGCATCAGGGTTATTGCTCGGCCATTCCATGGGTGAAAATTACAATATATTATGATCATTCGAAAGGTCAACACAACATCCAAGTATTATGTATTTTCGCACCATTAAATGGAAACTACATCCAAAGTTCAGCAAAATCCCATTAGATGAGGCCAAGTGTGGGTAACCATTGAGTGCCCAAAACCACGTCACATCCACCTAAGGACAATGCAAACATGTCAGAGCGTAGGTTATAATATTCCATAGGGATACTCACATTGCAACACTTCCCCTTGCAAGGTAAAGTTCCCCCATTGGAAATCATGACTTCAAAGTTGGAGCAAGGATGGACAAAACAATCAGCTTGTTTGGAGATCCTAGGGTCAATGAAGTTATGAACGCTACCAAAATCAATGAGTATTGTAAGAGGGAGCTTCTTGAATTAACCCCTAACCCCCATTGTTTGTGGGGTGGTGACTCTGGCTAAAGCATGGAGATATATCTCTAGGTGGTTGTACAAAGATGGAGGGTCAATAGGTGGTTGTTGAATGTTGACCTGATTATCTATTGTATCTGGAGCTTATTCACCACGTTCAAAGGCAAGTAGAGAATCCACATCCAATATATAGAGTTGTTTCTCAACACATCTATGTCCCCAAGTGAATTTCTCATCACAATTATAACAAATCCCTTTTTCTCTACATGCCCGCATCTCTGCTTCATACAAATGCTTAATAGGAGTTGGTCAAGGAGTTGGTGTGATGGGAGGTAGTTGGGAAACCATATTTATATATGGAACAAAAGTGGATTTGGAGCATTGTTGGGTTGTGATCTTATCCTCCTCCAACTTATCCAAACCTAGGACTTCCATCATTGTGTTGGGACAAAACATTTTATCCTCTCAGCGTATTTCATCGTTGAGACCACTAATAAAACCACTCTTGTATAATTCATCAGACAATCCTTCTATGTGATTGGCCAGTTTCTCAAATTCTGTCTGATACTCTCTTATAGTGCCAATTTGGCAAAGTTTAGTGAGTGCTCCTTTGGATTCATCAAAAGCACTAGGACCAAATCGTTGCAAAAGGAGTTGGAAAAAATATTTCCATTTTGGTTCGTCATGAGCCTTGATGTACCAACGGTACCATTGAAGGGCTTCATGCTCCAAATGAAAGGATGCAAGTGGAACTTTGTGTACATCAAAAGTATTATGCAGACTGAAATATTGGTCTTCCTGTTATATCCATCCAGTCATATCATTACCATTGAAGCGAGGAAAATCAAGCTTTGGCCCACGAAAATTGCTGGAAGAAGAGAACCTAGTGTCTACAGAAGATTATGGCTGTCATTTATTGTTCATGGTTGAATGATGAAGATGGAGGCTGACAAATTTTTGATCTAGATCTTAGAGTTTGGTTTTGAGGGATGCAAGTTCTTCCTCCATGATTTGTGCTCCTGCGGGAGTGACAACCATAACCAGGAGTTTCTTTTTGTGAATGGGTAGAAAAGCAAAAACAAAAGCTTCTTTAGTGAAGGGAAATTTGGATTTGGGAAAAACTCTAATTGGTAATTGGGGTTTGACTAGGTTTTGGACACTTTCCAATGGACGTGCAGAAGCAGAAAATGAGGATTTCATAAGTGGGGTGAAAGAATGGGAAAATTTGTCAAAGAGGGACAAAGAAGCATAAATAGGAAATGAACGCTGTGGAAAAATTTGAAGGCGATTGGGTGAAAATCGAAGAAGTTATGACAAACCCTAAAAATAGACAAATGTGGGATTTATAGCTTTGGGAAGTGAAATTTGGGATAGTGTCCTCAGCAATGAAATATGCAGAATGGTATTTCAGGGTTGTCAGTGAAGTTTCAAGGGAAACGAAGTTAAAACAAGAAGATATGGCGAAAAAAAAACAAGATATGGCAAAAAACAAAGAAGATATGGCTAAAAATCAAATATGGGATTGCAGGGGTGTCTATCTCATTTTGTTTCCGTAATGGATCTTCAACAGCGTAGAAGTGAGTGGAAACAATTATGGAAGGATGTAATCTGCGATTTATCAGCTGGAAATAGATATGGACCCCTGGTATGTGTGGCTTCCTAAAGGTTCAAGGGATTCACTCGACTACCAATGTTGTCTAATGGCTTGCATATTGGGGAGGTACCCATCACTCCGCGGCTCACGCAAAACTGATAACCGCTTTTCCACAGATGAAAACTCTAGGTTTACCTCATGGGTGGGAACTAGTCGATTAGGTAGGGTTCATTTCCCTTTTCGATGGTAGATCCTCTCAATGGGACAACTATTTCGAGGTCCCTGTGGTACTCCTCACAATGCATTTTAGGGATTATTCCCAAGTACTTCCCATAGTTAAGTGTATAGAGATTATTCCCGGATCCAATACTGCTATTGATAGGAAGAAATACAGATGCGAATTTTTTTTGGCAAAAACTCCACCCAACGAGCCCAAGAAAGTGCTATGATACTAGGTGTGAGGAACTGCCAACAATTAATTAATGAATATGCACAATATATCAAAAATAAAAAACACATAATAGATTTATTGATCGCGGGCCATTTCATGGGGGCAACCTCCTTTGAGAAAGCTCAATACAATTAACTTCTTGGTGCCTTTATTGGCATAGACACGTACTTATATACTAAGTCTATGCGCCAATACGATGGATCAATACCATGGAACATATAATACTACAGGAAGACTTACAAAGCATATGCGTCCAATACTATGGATCAATACCATGGAACATATAATACTATGGGCTAATACAAACTAAGGATCAATACCATGGAACATATAATACTACAGGACGACTTGCAAAGCATATGCCTCCAACAACTATATACTAACAAAGTAAAGAGAAGGGTTGACACAAGTTCCTAACAATCTATCTATCTATCTATCTATATATATTCTTTATATATTTCTATTTCTAATATGGAAATTTTGTCATGGTCGCATTGTCTCCGGTTGTTAGGTAAACTTGACTTGGGTAAACTTGACTCGATTATGGTTTTTTCGCCCCATAGTATTTGCTAGCGCATGGTAATGACCCATTGTATTGCTTGTGAAGAAGCCTTCTTTAAGGTTTACAAGAAAAACCTTCTTTTTCATTACTTGTGTGCTTGGTTTACTATGTTTTTTTTTTGTTTATTATATTTTTGTAACTTTTTTATTTTTGTATTATATGAGGCAATATATGAGAATTCAATGTTTCATATAGTTATTATAAATGTTATTTCATAAAACAAATCAACTATTATTATGACAACGTAAAATTAAGATTTAAATGTCAAATGAAAAGCAATGTTAAAATTAAAACGTTATATAAAAATTGCTTGCAAGTTAGGACGTCACATTTCAACCGTGAACAAAAGTATGTATAATCATTGATTTGAACTTACTCAATTTCAAAATCTTATATTTTGTAAATAGGGATATCATTAAAATTATTGAGTCGGAATAGATGAATTTTCGGAGTATGATTTTGAAAAAATCAAGCGGTAATTTTTCAAATCCAGGTTATAGTTGTTAAATTCTAGAATTTTGGGTGTTGTAGGGGTTTTTGAGGGTGCTGATACGGATTCCAGCTAAAAATCAACTCCATAGTAAAGTCAACATTGATAAATATTAAACCTAAATCTATGAAGAATCAAGAGGGATCAACATATAAATTTTTTACCTTACATTTTTTTAACATTAAGAAAATAGAACATTTTATGAAATTTGATGCTCTATAAGCTCTAGCTAACCTCAATCTAGAAGGTACCAACATTGCATTTTTGTTATACAAAATTAATTGTTGTGAACCAAATACTTAAAATAGCATAATATATAATACACACCATGTATACCAAATGTAACATGGAGCACAATTCATTTAGGTAAGAAAAATGAGTTACACAATAATTTCTTAAATAGTTAGAGAACCACCTTGAGTTACCCCAAGGCATTCATGTATCTAGTTCGCATGTTATTATCAACAATGACTACATGACCTCTATATATACCTATTCACTCATTGCATATGTGGGCCCTTGATTACTTGGCCTTTTTTATCCTATTACATATGCATTTACTTCATTACATATACATTTAACCCCATATATGACCCCGTGGATTCATGGGTTGATGCACAATCATGGACTCCTTTAAAGACACTTTAGATGCCACATAATACTAAAAAATCCCGGAACCTCTGACTTTAGGTGACAAGTAGGGGTACTAACTTAATGGATTTGAAGATGTAAAAACACAAAAGATAGGTAATTGAATCAACTTTCATAATATATAACATTTATCTATAAAAAAAATGTGTAAATGATTATAAAATTAGTTTCCGTTAAATTGGGTTTTCAAATTTTCAGCACATCATAACATATATGTTTGTGCGGGTGCAGCAGTTATTGAGGTAAATGATTTCCATTTTGGATAAAATTGTGTAGACATATAAAGGACATATGTGCCTAGTGCAACACTATTTTTTCAAAACTTTTCAGGAATTTGTTTTTTTATTATTAATTATTTAAGTCAGAAAACCTTGAAATGAAAACGTTATGTGCGGGTGCAACACTTTAGCGGCAAAATTTAATGAAATCCTTGATTTATATATATAAGATTGTAGAGCTCAGTCTCCTCTAGTGCACCGTATAGTTTTCTTGGGAAATGGTGAAGGCAATCAAAAGTTATATAAAAACCAATCGATGTATGTATTTTCGAAAACTAACGTGTGTCATTTAGAAAAATAATAATAAATAAATAAAACATACATTTTTATGAAAAAATTACATATTCAGAATCGTTAGATCATACTCTATGATATTCTATATTTTCATAAAACAATATTGTGTTTGTCATAGCAAAACACACCATTGAAACTAAGCATATTGATAGAGTTCTAAAATAAAGGCAATAGCCCTGGTTTATTTGTTCTAGCCAATAGGTTCGATTGTCGGAAGCTATTTCCGAACATCATTCCAAGCCTTGTTCCCGCCGAGTTTTTAAATTTAAAAAAAACACATATGCGTTATAACGCATGTGCATTATAATGCATATGCATTTTATCCTTGTTCATATCGCATATGCGTTATAACGCATGTGCGATTCATATCGCATATGCGATTCATTTCGCATATGCAATTCATATCGCACAGGTGATATAACGCATATGCATTTTATCTTTAGTAGCTTTGTAGGAGAGTAAAAAGGATTTTACCAAGTTAGTGGATAGGCTTTGGGAGAAACCCCATCTGAAAGAAAAACATCATGCTAATTATTGGCCCCTCCAAAGTTGTTTAGTGTAAGTGTCGCAAAAGGAGTATGCTTAGCCTAAACTTTGTGAATGCTTGTGGATAATGAGGTCATATTATTGTAGGTTCAAGGGCTAGTCCAAAGGAGGTATTAGGATGATGAGGTTACCAAGTTAGGATGCCTTTCTTGTTTCCTCTACATGATCAAACTCAATGGGCAAAACAGAGTAAGCAACAACTGTAGGATCTGTATATGGTTATATGTCAATTTAAAAAAACAAAATTGCACATACATTGGTCTTGGAACACCATACACTTTCTCCCTCTATAACCAACCTCCCCCCTTTGTCTATCTAAAACATCCACATACCCTCTCTCCATCCCTCTTTATCTAACCATCGTTGTTTCTCTCCTTCACTATCCCTCTACCTCTATAACAATCCCTCAACCCTCTCTCTCTCCCCCTTCCCTCTCTCTCCCTTGTCGCTTCTCCCTTCCCTCCCTCCCTCTCCTTCTACCTCCATGTGTTCCATCCTCTCACTCACTCCATACTTCACTTTCACCCCCTACCTCCTCTCTTCACCCCCTTCTATCTCCCCCCATAATTCCTTCTCTCTCTTCCTCTCTCCCCCTCTCTGTCTAAATCCCCTTTCTTTACTTATCTAGCCACTCCCCCTCGAACAAACTTACACACATCTTGGTCTTGAAAAACCACACCCCCTCTCCATGTATAACCAACCTTCATCCCTTTCTCACTCTCACACACATCCACACACCCTCTTTCCATCACTATCTCTCTGCCTTTATAACCGTCCCTCAACCCTCTCTCTCTCCCCTTTTCCTCCCATTTCTCTCTATATTCCCCTCTCTACCTAAATCTCCCCTCCTTCATAATCTCACCATTCCCCCCTCAAACAAACTTACACACCTCTTGGTCTTGGAACACCACACCCCCTCTCCCTCTATAACCAATCTTCCCCCTTTCTCTCTCTCACACACCCTCTAAAACAATTCCTTTATTGCCCCTCCCTCCCGCCAAAACCCTTTCTCTCTTCCCCACCCCTCCTTCCCTCCCTCCCTATCCTTCTACCTCCATGTGTTCCCTCCTATCACTCAGTCCATCCCTCACTTTCTCTCCCAACCTACTCTCTCCACCTTCAAGCCTTCATCCCTCCTTCTTCTCTCCATCTTTCTCTCCATTCCTTAATATCCATCTCTCTCTCTCTCTCACACACACACACACACACAATCCCTTATATCTATCCCTCGGTGTAACCATCCTTGATTTCCCTAAATCCCTACTCTCTCATTGTTATTATCCCACTCTCTCACTCTCTAACCATCCCTCCATCCATCATTTCCTCTCTCTCTCTCTCTCTCTCTCTTTGACTCTCCCCCTCTCACTCTTTAACCACCACCCCATTTGTCTCTCTCACTCACTCACTCTATACCTCTCTCTATACCACCACTTCATCCATCCCTCTCCTTCACTTTCTATTTCTCTTCCCTTTAGTCCCCCCTCATATCAATATCTAGAGAAACATCCCTCCCTTCCCCTTATATTTCTCCTCCCTTCATCCCCGCCATATCTCTCCCTTGCCCATCCCTCCCTCCCATGATTCAATCTACACCTTCCTCTCCCTCCTTTGACTCAACCCACCCCTCTTTTAACCTAATCAATGTAATGTTGGGCCCTAAGCCACCCCATAGATCGTCTGGATGGAATCTTGGTTGTCTAAATTGTATTATAAGGGGATAAGGGTGCCATTATAGGGTTTTGGATGGGAGGGATGGGTCTATGGACATTGACCATAGTCATGGAAGAAAAGACAATGAGTCTAAATCAACACACATGCACTATAGATGGAATATTTGGCCTTTAGTGGGATATGGGTGTCATTATGAGGTTTTATGCACTAAGGATGGGTCTCAGGGTCTTAACCATGGTAATGGGACAAAAGTGTAACAGAAACAAGTCTTAAGCCACTACACATGCCCTTTAAAGGGGATATTTAGCCTTAATATGGGATATATGTGCCATTAGACTATTTTATGCATTGAAGATTGTTCTCGAGGCGTTGACCATGGTCATATAGGAACCATTATGAATATCTCAAAACAATACATAGTTCTGAAGACACTACCATGGTCCAAGGATAAATCCAATCTTCTAGGGATTAAATGATTTTTTTATGGTTCATGGACAAATGACAAGGTCCCAGACTACAACAAGCCCTATAAATGGAGTCTAAATGGGATAAGGGTGTCATTATAAGGTTGGGAATTTGATCATGGTCATGGAAGAAAAGGTAGGGTCTTAGGACCTAAATGAAGCTTTTATGGCTCATGAGCTATAAATGAGTCCTTTAATCACCACACATGCCTTCTAGATTGGATATTTGGCGTCTAGGTTGGGTATGGGTTAGATTATGAGGTTATGTGCTTCGAGGATAGGTCTCGAGGTCTTAACCATGGGTATGGGTTCCATTATAAGGTTAAATGACATTTCAATATTTGATATGCACTAAATCGCATATGCGATATAACACATGTCCGTTTTAATGCATATGAATTATATCATATATGCGATTTAGTGAACACATTATACAAACTGGCCGTTAGTAAAAAGCATAGAATTCATATTGCATATGCAATATAATACATATGCATTAAAATGAACATGCATTATATCGCATATGCGATATGTGTTTAATAACAAATCTTGGGTTACGAGCCGTGGGCCAGTTTTACTATAGAAAAAGACACAATTCTTCTTAAACCCGCATAGAGCGTACTGTTCAACTTGCAATTTAATCATTTATTGCATAGATCCATAGGTTTTGTACAAGTTTGGGTGGATTTCAATGGGGAATGTACATAATAGAGGTCGGAAGTCAACGAGGAAGATGCTTACACCTGAAGAAGCTGAAAATAAAAAAGAAAAGAAGAGGGAACATTGAAGAAATTGTCGGCATTCATTAGATGAGAAAATACTTCCCATTCCTGCTCAACAAATACCTGAGGAAGATATTGCAACTTTAATGCAAGCTGGTTATAGCCAAGATGAAAATCTTGGTCCATTATTAAGCAGACAACCCTATGAAGAGTTCAATCATTATGTTCTTGACGAGACTCCGCAACAACCATGCCAGGTGGTTCAATCTCCTAATCGAAGTTGTTAGCCTGTAGTGGATGTAAACGTCACTCCAACATTTCAAACGACAAGAAATCTCGCATCAAAACGAAAGAGAACTCCTAAACGCATACAAGTGGATGAGAGTGAATTGAATTCCATGGAAGGTAAGGTGGCTAAACGCACTATCCTTCGTCATGGTTCTCAAATAATGAAACAATATTTTGAACCAAAATCAAAAGTCGGTAAATGCCATTTGTTTTTAGTTTTCATTAAATCTAGAACTATGGCAACTGTTAGAAAAAAGTTAGGCATAAGAACATTGAAGAATATCGAATCCAATAATCACATTGTTAAATCTATTGCTGTTGCATTCACATCAATTGGTAAAAAAACTTGTTCAAAAGACTGTAAAGAGGCTCGCCGCGTATTGGTTGAATCAACTGTATGTAGATCCACAAGACAATGTCGTTTACTTAAATGCACATCACAAATTGTGCCTTTACATTCAAAGACACTTAAAAAATATTCAGTAAGAAGAGACAACCTTGATGTAGAGGGACAAATCGAAACATTATGGGCATTTAGCAGTAGGTTTCCCCGCAAAGACATGAAGTTGGTTAAAGCAGTGAAGGGACTAGTGCACAGTTTTTGGCACGACAACACTAGGCCTTCTTCTAACACAAAGGATGTCTTAAAACGCTGTAGGGGTTCTATGAACAATGAACCTCATGTTAAACATTATCTTGACATGACACAAACTCAATTGTTCGAGATGTTTAAAGTTTCCCACGTAGAGCTAAGGCTCGGGCAAATATCTTTTGAAAAATGAAATCCTTGGTATGTTAGAATCAATACCATCCGAAACACTTGTTATTGTAGATACCAAATAGATTTTTCTATATATTATCATACATTTTCACATATATGTCATTTTTTGCATCCTAACCATGTGCAGGAATGCTCAAGCATAGTACTGCCAATGTCATCTAGAGATTTCATCCATATCATAATGTGTTCGAGAAAAGATGGGCAGACAGATTACTTAAAACAATCTATAGAGGGTTCTCACAACAATTGTGGTGGGCTATCATTATGGTCCGATTGCATCCATAAGAGTGAATATCAAGCATTTGGGATTGCAATTATTGAGAAGCAGAACTTTCAGTATGAGACATATCAGCTACGTGATGGGAAAGAAAGCAAGAAGATTAAATTGATGACTTCACAGGTGAGTGTAGATTGTTTATGTTGTTTTATAACATTGTTAAATATTGACATATTAATATTCATCTAAATCTTTTTATGTTGGTTTATAACACTGTTTATTTTTTTCCACCAGGTCCAAGTATGTGATTTTGTTTCAGAGTTCTGTGGAAAGATCCAACAGTACATTCAGCATGTCGATATGGCACGGTGGCAAGATGAGCAATTCAGAATATGCCGAGACACCTTCCCTATCATAACAATACTATCAGTGGTTGACTTTGCGGAAAATTACACCCTACAACCACAAAATGAAATACAAAGTCAATACTATCACTCAGAGCAGGTGAGCATAATGGTCCGTATCACTTATCAGCATGGGCTAGATAGCAATGAAGAGAAATGTGTGATATTGAAAGAAAGTCACTTTTACATAAGTGACGACCGGACCCATGACATCCATTACGTGCAACATTGCTTTCAATTGTTCTATGATCATGTGATAGCTATGGATATACAATTTTATCGTCATTTGATTTGGTCAAATGGTTGTGCTAGACAGTTCAAGAATGCACGTGTATTTCAATGGTTGTGTTTTTTGCACATAAAATACAAGGTGCCAAATACATGGAACTACTTTGAAACAAGTCATGGAAAAGGAGAGCACGATGGTGCTGGTGCATGCATAAAAAATGCCCTTCAAAGGGAAGAGATGAAGTTTACAGGTGCTCATTTTCGCGACGCTTCATCTATAGTTAAATGGTGTGCATTTGTTATGGGAGAACAAGCAACAAGGAAACACCTAGTGCGGAGAATATTCTGGGAGGTGACAGATGTGGACCGATCCCAAACACATCAGATGAACACAGTGCATGGAACTCGACAGTTTCATTCAATTAGAAGCTCAGACAACTCAGACCTACAAATTTGGACAAGATTGAAGGCTTGCTTTCGCAGTTCCTATAGCATCGATGAATGAGATGATTGTGAGTATACAAATACAGTTGATACATGGGATCGAGTGAAACTTGGCACCGATTTCAAGGGGGTCAATGAAATAAACCATTTGGAAGATGATCAGACATATAGTTCTATAGACTATGATCACATATCGGATCTCATACAAGAAGGTACAAAAAAGTAAATTAGTAACTTACCTAAATTACTACAAGCCGTTACATTGAAAGAAATTTTATTTATGTTACACATCCAATACCTTTTTTAATAAATGTATTTTTAACTTTTTTCAATTTCCTTTCACAGGTCAAATATATGTAGTGGTTTCCTCAAAAAATAATGAATGGGGTTCTAACTATTGGTTGTCACAATGCTTAGAGGGGAAACAAACCATTCTCGAAGTTGTTAAGTTGATGAAAATATTGAATTCCCAATGGGCTCGATGGTTATAAAAGTACTTGACACTAGTAGCACAACAGAAAAGGAAGGGTGGGTATGTATATTAGGATTATAGACCAGGAGCTATTGTATACCACTTCACCAACTTGGTAGTTGGTATAAACATCAAGTTGCGCAAAATTGCAAATAAAAATAGGTCACATGTGCGATACGTGCTACCTCATTTAGAGCATGAGATATTGGCGGACACCATCGGCAGTAAAGATGATCTAGATGGCCTACTTGAGTGAGTGCATTGTCAGGTGTTACTATATTGTCAAGTGTGGATAGATTTTCAGGTGCGTTAAATTTTATCCTTAAAGGGCATGCTGAAGCACAATTTCAATTATTTAGCCTTTATTTTATTCCCAATGTACTAACCTGTGATTGTCAGATATCATTCACAGACATAATTTACTATTCATAGGATACTGGAAACTATAAACACGATCCTACAACCTAAGGTGAGTTATCTATAAATAATGTTTGCACATTTCCATTGGGTTCTCTTTATTTTCTTATGAGAGTACTAATGTTTATACTTTCGTGTGCCTAGGATACAAACATTATCTATGCACACTGGAGGTTCCAAGAAGAACCGGTGTCTTTAGATACCAACAAATAGAAATCAGAAAATAACATGCTCTCGAGTCATCTCTAGGTTCCTCATCAACATCTCCATCATCATCATCATTGTAATCTCTAGGTTCCTCATCAACATCACCAGCATCATCATCATCATCAACATCTTCGTCATCATCACCATCATCATCATCTTCTTCTTCATTTTCATCATCATCATCTTCATATGCCAAAAGTTCTCTTATATGTCAAGTTTATGAATATATGCCAATTTTTACATATGACCAATAAACCCTAAGATTATGAATGATCAATAAACCTTAACTAACGTACTGCTTCTCCTAAAATAAACGTAGACCTCAACTATTTTTCAGACCTAACTAACCTTTATTTCCCACTCCTTAGGCTTCTTACATATCCTATATACCTAGACTTACATTCCTAGTATCATAATCCTTCAACGTAATGCACTAGTTGCCGAATGTTTTTTGTGTCTAAACAACCTATAGGATTTCCTCTTTTAATGACTGTAAACTCCCTTTTGGGTAGCCCTAAGTTCCTATTTTGACACCCTAAACTTTCCAAAACTGAACCTAGGACATACCCTTTCATCTAGGCTTCCTAGACTCTCAAAGCAAGGTATTTATTGCCATCTTTTACTGCCTAGACACCTACAGGACTGCCACTTGTTTTTACTATCCTAACCCTTTATTGCAACCCTACTTCACATCATTTCCCTCCCTAACATCTCTATCCTAACTTCCCTAAAGTCTTCAACAACTTGGCCATCCAAAACATGCTACAAGAACATTTTAAGGACTGTCAAACATAAGTAATTTCCAGCTTTAATGATGTTTATTTTTACAGTGGTATGCAAGTCAAATTTTACTTTGGAAATTGTAAAAGAAACTTGGTTTTGCCTCCATAGCTTGTTTTCCATACATATGTGACTTTTATTATCACTTGGCATCGATTGGGAATATATTTGGATTGCATAACATTTCATTACTTGGCTGGAAACAATTATAAGTTTGATAGATATATAGAAGATATTATCAAAACAAAGACATTGCAAATCTTTATGTCCTTGAAAGCTTGAATTAAAATCTTGTTTTGATACTTATCCTTCTGGGAATTCATATTTGTTTGGATGGAATCTTTCCTTTATGACAGTGATATATTGATCTATAATCATGCATTTTTGTAGTTCATGAATCCCTAGTTAGTTTTTCTTATAATTCATGTACATGTGTGTTTCTACTTCTAAGTCATGCAAGTATGTGAGCTTCCAACTATGATCCATGTTCAACACTAGTCAGTTTGTTGAATTTAAGTACATAGCATAGGTATATGGTCTATTGGTTTTTACATGAATGAGAATAACCAATCTTATGATATAAATGTAACTTGTTCATAAAACCCTAGTTTGTAGTTCGATCTCTAAACTTGTGAACCCTAGTTATAGTATGCAATTTGTAGTTCATCAAACCCTAGTTGGTTTTCAATTTATAAGTGTAGCCTAGGTATATGGGCTATTGGCTTCTACTTCAACGAAAAGAACACAGCCTCTGATCTCTATACTCATGGATTTCTTATAATTCATTAAACCTTAGTTGTTTTTGCTTGTAATTCATGTACATGTTGTTAGCACCCAAATTGACCTCCAAGGCTGTGGAAGAGGGCAAGCTGGGGTAACAACAGAACCACTTTAGACTTGTGCTACTAACCCAGCACAGTCTGAGAGGGATCTCTCTTAAACTATAAAGGAAATACTCAATAACATTGCAGCCATGAGGGACACACAAAGAAGACTTAAAACTAATCAAAGATAGACGCACAGCCTTCTTACTTAAGATATTCAATCAAAGCAAACTCAGAAGGTCTTATTTCTATAAGAGGCGAATTGTTTAACAGTTTGTAGGGATAATCATAAGAGAAAAACGTTGGGTGATGGAGTCAAGGCGTTAAATGTAAATCAGATAGCAGTGCGGACTATTAAAACATAGGCAAGGTAGCTACCCTCTTGCCATCGTAATGCTATTTTCTGGTGATCAAAGAAGAAAGAAAGAACAGACCATTGATACGAGCACATAGCAAAGATGAATTCGATATCAATTTTAGTAGCAATATTGATTGAACACCTAAGATAATAGCCAGAGCTTGTTTCCAAGAATTCCAAACTATTATACACTGATCTCAGATATGAAAGAGAAAACATAATGTAAATGTATAACAGGAAACACGATCACATGAAGAAGAAGGAAAAAAACAAACTACAAGTAAAGCAACACATGAATCTCTGCAAAATGTCTTCCATAGGCATTGCCAATTGTATTAATGAAAAAGTTTTAAAACCGAGCATGATCCATAGGCCTTATCCAGATGATTTCCCAACCTCTTTATCTCCTATTACATAGCTATTTATAGACTCACGGCCCTGGACTGATCATAAAAAACCGTTACAAAACATGTTGCGAGTATGCTTCCACCTACACAATTTAGCTTGCTACCCTTGATGGCAAATTACAAAATGACAACGTTGGCTATCAGATGAGCCGTGACTGACTATACATGTGTCTTTTGCAGGGTACAGACTATTGTGGATTCAAACAACACAGACCTAAATTGACCTCCAAACAGAAGAAAAGATGCCCATACACTTAGCCAAAAATAGACTTGTCGGGAAAGGAAAAGGAACGCCACGAACAAGCTGCCACCTCATTCTGGAGTCTTTAATTTTCCCTGTGGATCGAAGAAATCTTTTATTTTCATGGGCTTGTCCACTGGTGCTCTTTTAGCTACGGGAGGAGGTGTCGCTTCCTTGGTGGGGTGATGTAGTCCTTGACAATCTCCATGTCCTGATAAACATCCCAATTGTCTTCTCTGGTCCCTTTCTTCTTCAACCAATGTTGAACCTGCCTATCCCTTTGCTGGCCTGCCTATTCCTCGGGTTCGCTAGCCGAGCTCTCCTCCACGTGGTCGAATGCTATCGGAGAGGGGAGAACATGCTCCTCCTAAACCTTAGACCATATTCGCTTTGGCACGATAACCACTTCGGCTCTTCACCCACTCTCCATAACCTTCTCTCAACTGAAAGATGCCCGTATGGTCGAGCTTGCCACCTTTCGGTGTGGACTTGAGACATGCCTATAACTACCGTGACAATGAAGGGAGTCCTAAGCAATCATTTTTCCATATTGGCCTAAGAGGATCTCTCATGCGAGTAACAATGATACCCAAGACCTGAGCTGACATAAAACATTATTAAACCGGTCCTCATGATAGGTGGAAAGATGCCCGACAACGCTGAGGTGGGATCCGCCTTGCTAGTGATCATTGGGTGATGGGGGAGATTCCACTTTGCATCTTGTCGCCCTGATCGATCAGATACCGTATATCTCATCCCTTCTCGCAATCAGGCTTGTCGAATGGTGCTACCCTTACCCACTTTGTAAATTAGGGACCCATCGAGTTTCTGCACAAGTAGCATCTGCGAAGTAGATCTAGACCATAGATCTAAACTCCACCTAATCGTTGGAAGATGCAACACTTTAAGAAAACTTCACAAATCTGAATCATGACTTTTTCCATACAAGTAGCATTTGTGAACAACATGTGAGCCGTCGATTAGCATCCTCCGCCATTGATCAATCTTCAACCTGTCTCCCCTTTAGCCCTTGTATTAGATCTTCTCAACCACCTTTAGGTCTTGAGTCCTCCTTTTCTCTTGTCTACGGACCATGCCTGCTGTACAG
The DNA here is from genome assembly GCA_027924585.1 of Larix kaempferi. Lineage (NCBI taxonomy): Eukaryota > Viridiplantae > Streptophyta > Pinopsida > Pinales > Pinaceae > Larix > Larix kaempferi. Next base: position 9,774,750 of record BSBM01000196.1, read on the forward strand.
GGCCTTAATTTGTTCCATTCCTAGGGTGATGTTGGCTAAGGGGTGGGCTTCTTTTGGATATCTTTGTCCCCCTGCAACCCCACTTTTGCAAAAACCCTCCTTCAAAGGTATAACACAATTATAGTGCTAACAACTGGCTCCTATTAGGGATACTACCCTCCCCGTGAAGCAGCAAAGAGCACCATAGACCAGTGCCTCATCCATTGGGCATGTGTTATCACAAAATCCGCAACCTATAGCCCTTTATTATTAAAAACCGAGAGCAAACTGAAAACTGAAACCTATTACTGCAACTGGAAATGTTAAAAGGTGCTCGTCACATCGAGCTTATTTATGCACATCCTACTCTACCTAGTGTTGCTCAAATGGATGCCATATCACATGATGTGGAAATTCCAGTGCAACCAGTCTAGTAAATGATACCCTGATTAGACTTTCTCACCATGCTCAACCAAAGTCGGACAACAACGATGAAGTGGAAAAAGATACTGGTGATAGGGATGGTCTTCTTGGTGGAAACAAAACACCTTACCCCAGCTAATTTTTTTTTCATATAGTCCACTATGGGGTCGCATGAAATATGATTCTCTCCAATCTTCTTTGTTTTTTCCTTGACCAAGCGAATCTGCTTCATCCGTCACTCCTCTAGTTCTCTAGTAGACTGCAGCTCTGCTTCCAGTCTAGCCGATTTTCCACACAAGAAACTGTCTCTAGCCTGCTCACCTCATTTGTCACTGACCTTAGGTATAGGGATGAAGTACTTGAGGTAAGATTTGGATAAATCTTGGAGATCACCTATGTCTAGGCTCTACAATAACATAGAAAGACTGAAACAACCAGCCTCATGCACCTTCCTCGATCATGACTGAAGTTCTGCAACACGAGAAGATGCTTCAACATGTGAGCCCTTCATACCATCGCTCCCTTGGATTCTCAAAATCCCCGGATTAAAAGCCTGATCCTGTTCTAGTGTCTCAAAAGAAAATACTCTTTGTCTTTCAAAAGGGTCAAGCAAAGGATTCTTCTCCAGAGACCAGTGTTCAAAACTAGAAAAACATGTGTAAAAACCACGTTGGCTAACCTGGTCATCTTCTACCACCTCAACTATCTGGTCAACTTGTTGGAAGTATACGTCGGGCCTAAGAACGTCTTCGAGCATTCCATACTCTTCTTTAGCCCTAGTCCAAAAACAAAACTCTTCCTGCTGGAGATCTCCAGGAACCTCTTGATCGTTAGTTCTCCCTACTTCCCACGGATGAGGGCAATATTCTTCATGCAGAGTCTCGAGGGTTTCCTCATTCATGGATCTAAGAATTCTCTTTATTCTGGTGAATGATTCAGCTTCGGGAAACAGGGATTCACCATCCTCGAGCTTGATATTATCGTGGATTACAATAGAGGGGTTAGGAATTGATGTTGTGTCTCCCTCCCCGGCAGGTTTTACAGAATTTCTTGACTGACTACATGAAGGCTCATTTCTGTCACCCACGTCTAGGAAGCCTATGACCTCCTCCTCTCTGTATTCGTCATATATGGTCGGACTAAACCTTTCTTCAAGACTTCGCACTACAGGACTCTCCAAATGTTGAGTGCGACCTTCATCAAACATATCAGCGTCATCTTCTTCTCTGAGCTCTAACCTCCTCCCTAGCTTGTCCCTATCGCCATGTGCTGGAACTCTTCTAGACATTCTGAGATTGTCTTCAACCTCCACTGCATCAGTGAACATGTGCTTCAAGTTAGAAGACCTTCTCTCCAATAGAAGAAGCAATAAATCAGGAGGGAAGATAGATGCATAGAGTAACTTAGCGGCATTCTCTAGGGGCTAGATTTCCTTTGGCATATTATAATAGTGAGAACCTCTTACTAAAGCTAGACAAGGTCTCGTCTTCCCACCTTCTGATGGAGTAAGACTATGAAAGAAATAGGTCCCATGACCTTATCCTACCCCATAAATCTAGAAAGGCATCAGATAAATCCTCCCATGTATGAACGGAGTCATGATGCAAGTGCTTGAACCATTCCTTCACATCTCCTTGGAGGGATGGGGCAAAAATTCTCATACAGACATCATCATGTTCTAATTCAAAAAGTTCCAAAAAATGCTCAAAGCCTTGAAGATGTTTCTCAGCAGAGAGGATTTTGGAGTCGCGATAAAAAACAGGGAGGTATTCATGGTATTTTAGAGGAAATTCATGGAGTACAGGGGGCGGCCTTAAAGGGATATATCTCAACTGAGATCTGGAAGGTGAAGGAGCATGTACAGGGAGAACATTATTAGCCTCATTCTTATGGGTTTTGTAAGGCCAGGTATGGATCTTACATTGTCCAAAAGAAGGGGTGGGATCAGCTCTGGGTGTGAAAGGAGCATGTACATGTTCAAGATCTAGTGAAGGATATATGAAGGAGGCTCTCTCATGACCTAGATCTCTTTGGTGAGACAAATAATTTTTGATATATATACATAAGGGTAAAAGGAGACCAATACAGAAGAACAAGACCTCTTTGAAGAGATTTACACCTTAATACCGGGACCTTAATTCTTCCATGTCCAAACCAGCTGAGCTCGTTCTCTAGTGGAGTCTACAAATTGAATCACGGGTGGAGTCTTCGATTTTTTCCCCAGCGGAGCTTCCTTTATGTCAAAAAATCAATGAGTGGAGTCGCCAGGTGAAAGATATACAACTCTTTCTATGTTTGACTACTGTTCACCATCATCAATCAGCTCTGAAACTTTGTCGTTCTCCCAAGGATGACAAGGCAATTGTTCCCCAACAACGGCGCCAATTTTCTCGCACCCAAATTGACCTCCAAGGCCGTGGAAGAGGGAAAGATGGGGTAACAACAGAACTACTTTAGACTTGTGCTACTGACCCAGCACAGTCTAAGAGGGATCTCTCTTAAACTATAAAGGACTGAAAATACTCAATAACATTGTAGCCATGAGGGACACACAAAGAAGATTGAAAACTAATCAAAGAATGATGCACATCCTTCTTACTTAAGATATTAAATCAAAGCAAACTTAGAGGGTCAGATTTCTATAAGAGGTGAATTGTTTAACAGTTTGGCGGGATAATCATAAGAGAAAAACATTGGGCGATGGAGTCAAGGCGTTACATGTAAATCGGACAGCAGTGCTGTACTGTGGACTATTAAAACAGAGGTAAGGTAGCTACCCTCTTGTCATCGTAATGCTATTTTCTGGTGATAAAAGAAGAAACAAAGAACAGACCATTGATACGATCACCCAACAAAGATGAATTCAGTATCAATTTTAGTAGCAATATTGAGTGAACACCTGAGATAATAACCAGAGCTTCTTTCCAATAATTCCAAGCTATTATACACTGATATTAGACATGAAAGAGAAAACATAATGTAAATGGATAACAGGAAACACTATCACACAAAGAAGAAGGAAAAAAAAAAGACTACAAGTAAAGCAACACATGAATCTGTCAAAATGTCTGCCATAGGCACTGCCAATTGTATTAATGAAAAGTTTTAAAACTGAGCTTGATCCCCAGGCCTTAGCCAAATTATTTTCCAACCTCTTTATCTCCTATTACATAGCTATTTATAGGCTCATGGCCCTGGAACGAGCATCAAAATTCGTTACAAAACATGCTGCGACTATGCTGCAACCTACACAATTTAGCTCGCTACCCTTGACGACAATTTACAAAAATGACTACGATGGCTGTCAGATGAGCCGTGACTGACTATACATGTGTCTTTTGTAGGGTACAAATTGTTGTGGGTTCAAACAACATACATACCTAAATTGACCTCCAAATGGAAGAAAATATGCCCATACACTTAGCCAGAAATAGACTTGTCGTGAAAGGAAAAGGAACGCCATGAACAAGCTACCACCTCATTCTGGGGTCTTCAATTTTCCCTGTCGATCGAAGAAATATTTTATTTTTAGGGGGATGTCCACCGGTGCTCTTTTAGATACGGGAGGAGGTGTCGCTTCCTCGGTGGGGTGATGTAGTCCTTGACAATCTCCATGTCCCGATGAATGTCCCACTTGTCTTCTCTGATCCCTTTCTTCTTCAACCAATGTCGAACCTACCTGTCCCTTTGCTGGCCTGCCTATTCCTCGGGTTCACTAGCCGAGATATCCTCCATGTGGTCGAATGCGATTGGAGAGGAGAGAAAATGCTCCTCCTCAACCTCAGACCATATTCGCTCTGGCACGATAACCACTTCGGCTCTTCGCCCACTCTCCATAACCTTCTGTCAATTGAAAGATGCCCGCATGGTCGAACCTACCACTTTCCGGTATGGACATGAGCCATGCCTATAACTACCATGACAATGAAGGAAGTCCTAAGCAATCATTTCGCCATGATGGCCTAAGAGGATCTCTCATGCGAGTAACAATGATACCCAAGACCTGAGCTGACGTAAAACATTATTAAACCAGTCCTCGTGATAGGTGGAAAGATGCCCGACATCGCTGAGGTGGTATCCGCCTTGCTAGTGATCATTGGGTGATGGGGAAGATTCCCCTTTACATCTTGTCGCCCTGATCGATCAGATATCGTATATCTCATCCCTGCTCACAATCAGGCTTGTCGAATGGTGCTACCCTTACCCACTTCGTAAATTTGGGACCCATCGACTTTCTGCACAAGTAGCATCTGCGAAGTAGATCTAGACCACAGATCTGAACTCCACCTAATCTACGCCGTCGGAAGACGCAACACTTTAAGAAAAGTTCACAAACCTGAATCATGACTTTTTTCTACACAAGTAGCATTTTGGAACAACATGTGAGCTGTCGATTAGCATCCTCCGCCATTGATAAACCTTCAACCTGTCCTCCCTTTAACCCTTGTATTATATCTTCTCAACCACCTTTAGGTCTTGGGTCCTCCTTTTCTCTTGTCTACGGACCATGCCTGCTGTACATGGCCTTGATTTTTTCCATTCCTAGGGTGATGTCGGCCAAGGGGTGGGCTTCTTTTGGAGATCTTTGTCCCCCTGCAACCTCACTTTTGCAAAAATCCTCCTTCAAAGGTATAACACAATTATAGTGCTAACAACTAGCTCCTATTGGGGATGCTACCCTCCCCGTGAGGTAGCAAAGAACACCATAGACCAGTGCCTCATCCATTGGGCATGTCTTATCACAAAATTCACAACCTGTAGCCCTTTATTATTAAAAACCGACAGCAAACTGAAAATTGAAACCTATTACTGCAACTAGAAATGTTAAAAGGTGCTTGTCACATCGATCTTATTTTTGCACATCCTACTCTACCTAGTGTTGCTCAAATGGATGCCATATCACGTGATGTGGAAATGCTAGTGCAACCAGTCTAGTAAATGATACCCTGAGTAGACTTTCTCACCACGCTCAACCAAATTCAGATAGCAACGATGTAGTGGAAAAAGATACTGGCGACAGGGATGGTCTTCTTGGTGGAAACAAAACACCTTACCCCAACTAATTTTTTTTTCATATAGTCCACTATGGGCTCGCATGAAATATGATGTTGTCCAATCTTCTTTGCTATTTCCTCAACTGATCGAATCTGCTTCAGCCGCCACTCCTCTAGTTCTCTAGTAGACTGCAACTATGCTTGCAGTCTAGCCAATTTTCCACACAAGAAACTGTCTCTAGCCCGCTCACCTCATTTGTCGCTCACCTCGGGTATAGGGATGAAGTACTTGAGGTAGGCTTTAGATAAATCCTGGAGATCACCTATGTCCAGGCTCTACCATAACTTAGAAAGACTGAAACAAACAGTCTCATGCACCTTCCTCGGTCATGACTGAAGTTCTGCAACATGAGAGGATGCTACAACATGTGAGCCATTCATACCATCGCTCCCTTGGATTCTCAAAATCCCCGGATTAAAAACCTGATCCTATTCTAGTGTCTCAAAAGAAAATACTCTTTGGCTTTCAAAAGGGTCAAGCAAAGGATTCTTCTCCAGAGACCAAGGTTCAAAACTAGAAAAACATGTGTAAAAACCACGTTGGCTAACCTGGTCATCTTCTAGCATCTCAGCTGTCTGGTCAACTTGTTGGAAGTATACGTCGGGCCCAAGAACTTCTTCAAGTATTCCATACTCTTCTTCAGCCCCAATCCAAAAACAAAACTCTTCCTGCTGGAGATCTCCAGGAACCTCTTGATCATTAGTTCTCCCTTCTTCCCGCGGATGAGGGCAAGATTCTTCATGCAGAGTCTCGAGGGTTTCCTCATTCATGGATCTAAGAATTCTCTTTATTCCGGCGAATGATTCAGCTTCGGGAAACAGGGCTTCACCACCCTCGAGCTTGATATTCTCGTGGATTACAATAGAGGGGTTAGGAATTGATGTTGTGTCTCCCTCCCTTGCAGGTTTTACAAAAATTTTAGACTGACTACATGAAGGCTTATTTCCGTCACCCATGTCCAGGAATCCTATGACCTCCTCCTCTATGTATTCATCATATATGGTTGGACTAAACCTTTCTTCAATACGTCCTACTACAGGACTCTCCAAATGCTAAGTGCGACCTTCATCAAACATATCAGCGTCATCTTCTTCTCTGAGCTCTAACCTCCTCCCCAGCTTATCCCTATCGCCATGCTCTGGGACTCTTCTAGACATTCTGAGATTGTCTTCAACCTCCACTACATGAGTGAACATGTGCTGCAAGTTAGAATACCTTCTCTCCAATATAAGAAGCGATAAATCAAGAGGAAAGATAGACGCATAGAGTAACTTAGCGGCATTTTTTAGGGGCTAGATTTCCTTTGGCATATTATAATAGTGAGAACCTCCTATTAAAGCTGGACAAGGTCTCGTCTTCCCGCCTTCTGATGGAGTAAAACTATGAAAGAACTAGGTCCCATGACCTTATCCTACCCCAAAACTCCAGAAAGGCATCATATATTTCCTCCCATGTATGAACGAACTCAAGATGCAAGTGCTTGAACCATTCCTTCACATCTCCTTGGATGGATTGGGCAAAACTTCTCATACAGACATCATCATGTTCTACTTCAAAAAGGTCTAGAAAAGGCTCAAAGCCTTGAAGATGTTTCTCAGTAGTAAGGATTTTGGAGTCTCGATAAAAAATAGGGAGGTATTCATGGTAGTTTAGAGGAAATTCATGGAGTACAGGGGGCAGCCTTAAGGGGATATATCTCAACTGAGATCTGGAAGGCGAAGGAGCATGTAAGGGAGAACATTATCAGCCTCATCCTTATGGGTTTTGTAAGGCTAGGTATGGATCTTACATTGTCCAAAAGAAGGGGTGGGATCAGCTCTGGATGTGAAAGGAGCATGTGCATGTTCAAGATCTAGTGAAGGATATACGAAGGAGGCTCTCTCATGAACTAGATCTCTTTGGCGAGACAAATAATTTTTGATATATATACATAAGGGTAAAGGGAGACCAATACAGAAGAACAAGACGTCTTTGAAGAGATTTACACCTTGATATCGGGACCTTAATTCTTCCATGTCCAAACCAGCTGAGCGCGTTCTCCAGTGCAGTCTACAAATTGAATCACGGGTGGAGTCTCCGATTTTTTCCCCAGCGGAGCTTCCTTTATGTCAAAAAATCAATGAGTAGAGTCGCTAGGTGAAAGATATATAGCTCTTTCTATGTCTGACTATTGTTCACCATCAACAATTAGCTTTGAAACTCTATCGTTCTCCCAGGGATGATAAGGCAATTGTTCCCCAGCAACGGCGCCAATTTGTTAGCACCCACATTGACCTCCAAGGCTGTGGAAGATGGAAAGATGGGGTAACAACAGAACCACTTTAGACTTGTGCTACTGACCCAGCACAGTCTAAGAGGGATCTCTCTTAAACTATAAAGGACTGAAAATACTCAATAACATTGTAGCCATGAGGGACACACAAAGAAGATTGAAAACTAATCAAAGATAGACACACAACCTTCTTACTTAAGATATTAAATCAAAGCAAACTCGGAGAGTCAGATTTCTATAAGAGGCGAATCGTTTAACAGTTTGGTGGGATAATCATAAGAGAAAAACGTTGGGCGATGGATTCAAGGCGTTACATGTAAATCAGACAGCAGTGCTGTATTGTGGACTATTAAAACAGAGGCAAGGTAGCTACCCTCTTGTCATCATAATGCTATTTTCTGGTGATAAAAGAAGAAAGAAAGAACATACCATTGATACGATCACCCAACAAAGATGAATTTGATATCAATTTTTAGTAGCAATATTGAGTGAACACCTGAGATAATAACTAGAGCTTGTTTCCAAGAATTCCAAGCTATTATAGACTGATCTTAGATATGAAAGAGAAAACATAATGTAAATGTATAACAGGAAACATGATCACACGGAGAAGAAGGAAAAAAAAAGACTACAAGTAAAGCAACACATGAATCCAAAATGTCTACCATAGGCATTGCCAATTGTATTAATGAAAAGTTTTAAAACTGAGCTTGATCCCCAGGCCTTAGCCAAATGATTTTCCATCCTCTTTATCTCCTATTACATAGCTATTTATAGGCTCACGGCCCTGGACCGAGCATCAAAATTTGTTACAAAACATGCTGCAACCTACACAATTTAGCTCGCTACCTTTGACTACAATTTACAAAAATGACAATGACAGCTATCATACGAGCCGTGGTTGACTATACAGGTGTCTTTTGCAGGGTACAGACCGCCATGTTTTCAAACAACAGACAGACCTAAATTGACCTCCAAACGGAAGAAAAGATGCGCATACACTTAGCCAGAAATAGACTTGTCAGGAAAGGAAAAGGAATGCCACGAACAAGCTGCCACCTCATTCTGGAGTCTTCAATTTTCCCCGTGGATCGAAGAAATATTCTATTTTCATGGGGTATTCCACTAGTGCTTTTTCAGCTGTGCGAGGAGGTGTCACTTCCTTGGTGGGGATGATGTAGTCCTTGACAATCTCCATGTCCCGATGAACGTCCCACTTGTCTTCTCTGGTCCCTTTCTTCTTTAGTCGATGTCGAACCATCCTGTCCCTTTGCTGGCTTGTGTGTTCCTCAGGTTCGTTGGCCGAGCTCTCCTCCACATGGTCTAATGCTATTGGAGAGGAGGGAACATGCTCCTCCTCCACCTCAGACCATATTCACTATGGCACGATAACCACTTCGGCTCTTCGCCCACTCTCCATAACCTGCTCGCAACTGAAAGATGCATGTATGGTCAAGATCTCCACCTTCTGGTATGGACGTGAGCCATGTAACATGGGAGCCATGCCTATAACTACCATGACAATGACATCAGTCCTAACAATCACTTCTCCATGATGGCCTGAGAGGATCTCTCACGCGAGCAACAATGATACCCAAGACCTGAGCTGATATAAAACATGATTAAATCGGTCCTCATGATAGGTGGAAAGATGCCCGACAGCGCTGAGGTGGAATCCTTCTTGCTAGCGATCATTGGGTGATGGGGGAGATGACCCTTTGTAGCTTGTCTCCCTTATCGATCAGATATAGTAGATCTCAGCCCTGCTCGCAATCATGGTTGTTGAATGGCACTACCCTCACCCACTTCACAAATTTGGGACCCATCGACTTTGTGCACAAGTAGCATCTGTGAAGTAGATCTGGACCACGGATCTGAACTCCACCTAATCTACGCCATCGGAAGATGCAGCACTTTAAGAAAAGTTCACAAATTTGAATCATGACTTTTTCTGCACAAGTAGCATTTGCGAACAACATGTGAGCCGTCGATTAGCATCCTCCATCATTGATCAACCTTTAACCTGCCCACCCTTTAACCCCTGTATTAGATCTTCTCGGCCACCTTTAGCTCTTGGGTCCTCATTTTCTGTTGTCTACGGACCAGGCTTGCTGTACAGGGCCTTGATTTTTTCCATTCCTAGGGGGACGTCGGCCAAGGGGTGGGATTCTTTTGGAGATCTCTGGCCCCATGCAACCTCACTTTTGCAAAAATCTTCCTTCAAAGGTATAGCACAATTATATTGCTAACACATGTGTTTCTACTTCTAAGTCATGCATGCATGTGAACTTCCACTTGTGATCCATGTTCAACCCTATTCATTTTGTTTCATGTATGTGCATAACCTAGGCATATGGCCTTTTGGTTTCTACTTAAATGATACTAACCAATCTAATGATCTAAACCTAAAGAGTTCATAAAACCCTAGTTTGTAGTTCCATGTCTCAATTTGTGAACCCTGGTTTTATTATGCAATGTCTAGTTCATGAAACCTTAGTTCGTTTGTAATTCGTAAGTGTAGCTTAGGCATATGGTTGTTGGCTTATACTTTAGTAGAAGAATAACATAGACCGTGATCTCTAGACACATAGTGTTTTCTTAATGCTGCAACATGTTCAAATGTAGCATATGTAGAGTTTGATATAAAACGAATGATTAAGTCACTTGAAGAATACCCATGTGCAGTTGTTGAAACAGCCAATGTGAGAGTTTCATTGAAGGAACACTATGCGTGTCATTGGATCCTGCAAGTGTGTATGGGCAATGCCGACGTGGTAACACTACCAAAACTGGTTCGGTGGAGGGTTTTGCGGAGTTGACCCACCAATGTGAGATTGCACTGAAGGAAACTGAGCAGAACCCTAGTTTATGAAATGAATGCACAATGAAGTCACTGGGCCATGAAAACATGAGGGAGAGGGCTACCTAGAGGTAATCGCATGCTGAGATACCAATGGAGTGGACGGTTCGTTGATCCAACCTCCGGTTGCAAAGTTATGTCGAGTTGAAAGTCGCATGAAAATGTCGTTCAGGGACACTTGGTGGCTTTCGGTCCGGGAGCAAAAAAGAAAACGGGGCAGAAAGATTGCATGACGTTGGCTCCTACAAGTGTGTATGTGAAATGTTGACGTGCGAACACTACAAAAACTGGCTCGGTGGAGGTTTTTTCAGAGTTGACCCACCAATGCGAGATTGCATTCAAGGAAACTGAGCAAAACCCTAGTTTACGAAATGAATGCACAATGAAGTCACTGGGCCATGAAAACACAAGGGAGAGGGATACCTAGAGGTAATCGCATGCCAGGATACCAACGGAGTCAATACTTGGTCGATCCGACCTCTAGTTTCTGAGTTATGTCGAGTTGCAAGTTGCATGAAAATGTCGTTCAGGGACACTTGGTGACATTCGGTCCGGGAGCGAAAAAGCAAACAGAGCAGCAAGATTGCCTGTTGTTGGCTACTGTAAGTGTGTTTTCTTTTGGGGGTATGTTTTGGAATAAGATCTAGGTTTTTTCATAAGTTTTTCATAAGATCTGTGAGTGGGAATTTATTGGATAATTCATTGGGCATTAATCTCTTTTTTAATAAAGCATATTCACCCTAACCAAGTGATTTACAAACTCTTATTTAATTCTATAAATTACATGTGCAAGGTACATAATCTCTAAATTTTCATTGTGCACATTCATGGTTCTCACATGATAATCTCGAAAATGCTTTTACATTGTGCACATTCAAGGTACATAATCTCGAAAATGCTTTTACATTCATGGTTCTCACTTGATGCAAATATTTCTTTAAAAATAAACTGCATACTTTCTCATAAAGTTTTCATTTTGTTAAAAGTTAAGAGGAAAATGTAGTTCTAAAAATGTTTCAAGTTAACTTTAAAAAATGGTCATGCTCTTATTTTAGTTATTTGTTGATTGAGCCCAGACCTTGGTTGGTTTCTTTCTTGAGTGTGGAAATATCATTGATCACGTGCTTCCTGAAATTTTACTGTGCTCTCCAAAGAAGCCATGTACTTGGAGTGAAACTTGTCCATTTGCAACTGAAACGTACACTATTGATTGCATCTCACTTTTGACTCCAGGTGCCAATATTTTAGTGCTGATTTTTAAATGTTATATTGAGAGAATGGTCATGAGTTTATTTTAATAATTTATTGGTTACACTATTTCCTTGTAACTAACCATTTCATAATTTATCTCTTTTAATTTTCAAGGCTTTCTTGGGACGAGTTTTTTTCAATTTTTTAAACATTTAATGCAACAACAACATCAAACAAACACAAAGCCATAAACCTAAAAACATATTTAAGCATATATCTGCATGACATATAATGCACATCATGTTCCCATATCAAGTCAACCATATAGGTAAATTTGAACATTGCTTTATATTATATGTACATATAATGTTTTCAAAAATGGCATGCCATGGCCATAATACAAAATAGTGGATCATATTGTACATCTGTGTGTACATACAAACAAAATGGTACATGTATGTATCCCCCCTATACATGGATTCTATTTACCCCCCTTTACATGAATTCTATTTACCCCCCTTTTCACTACCAATGTCAGTGGCTAATGAGAATTCTATCTTTCTTTTTCGGCTGCTTGATGGCATTCCCCAATGCTCTATAGGAGTATCCATTCTCAATTGCGAAGACTGCACACAAACAAAAATTTGTAAGTTAGTTTACCAAGCTATAAAAATAAATACAACTCTATGTACATTTGTTCAAATTCCAAGGAAATATAATATTTTTACTTACCATGCATGTGTAAGTCCTCGGCAGTGAAACTACATGTACTTGGGTGGGGGGGCATAAAAGGTCATCAGTGGCCCCAATTGAATTCTCTTCAAGCACCACTAGCTCAGTAGATGCCTACATAAAGTAACATATGTCAATGTCAACAAATACAAAGTAAACGAGACATATATACTACATGGACAAATAATGAATTTTTCAAAGAAAGCAAGACATACACGTACCTGGGGGGGGTAGAGGTGGGTCACCAACAACCTCACTTGGGTGCTCTTCAGGCACCACTAGCTCAGTAGATGCCTGCATAAAGTAACATATGTCATTGTCAGCAAATACAAAGAAAACGAGACATATATACTACATGGACGGACAATGAATTTTTCAAAGAAAGCGAGACATACACGTACCTGGGGGGGTAGAGATGGGTCACCAACAACCTTAGTTGGGTGCTCTTCAGGCACCACTAGCTTAGTAGATGCCTGCATAAACTAACATATGTAAATGTCAGTAAATACAAAGAAAACAAGAAATATACTACAAGGACGGACAATTATTTTTTCAAAGAAAGTGAGACATACACGTACCTGGGGGAGGCAGAGGTGGGTCACCAACAACCTCGGTTGGGTGCTCTTCAGGTACCACTAGCTCAGTAGATTCCTGCATAAAGTAACATATGTCAATGTCAGCAAATACAAAGAAAACGAGAAATATACTACATGGACGGATAATTACTTTTTCAAAGAAAGCGAGACATACACGTACCTGGGGGGGGGCAGAGGTGGGTAACCAAAACCCTTGATTTGGTGCTCTTCAGGCACCACTAGCTCAATAGATTCCTCGATAAAGTAACATATATGTCAATGTCAGCAAATACAAATAAAACAAGACATATATGTACTACATGGACGGACAATGAATTTTTCAAAGAAAGAGAGACATACGTGCATACATACAAATTAAACTATACTACATTTATATACCTGGGAAAGGTAAATAAGTGGGTCAATAGTGGGTGCAACAAGTGACATTGGCCCAAATAGATGGGCATATGCATCCATAAACAAGGTCACTCGGTGGCAATAGTAATCATGTTACATAACAAAACATAATGATACAATTAGAAAATTTCTAATCATTAAAAGCATGTACATGTTGAATCATTAATAGCGTAATTAAAATAATTTACATGTGTCTGGGATTCTACCTCTACATGCAATGGACCTTCCTGGGATTCCACAAACGCATCTTGCCCACCCTGCATAAAACATAATACATATCCATATTAAGATGTATTGAATGTTGCAATCTCTACTATAAATATGTAAATCACGATGACAAATTAAAAAGTAAAGTTCTTACAGCTAATGGTGAAGCACCAAAATCATATTCAACATTGACCACTACATCAAGGTCATCAACATTAATGGCCGAATTGTGCAAATATGGGGTGTCATTGGACACCAGCTATATATTTGCTCACATGAATTGTCAGATAATTAAATAGAAATAAATTACGAAACAATTTAAATCTATGATATAAAACAAAATATACTATTGAAAGAATCAATTTTACTTACATATCGGAGTAATCCATCACCCTAGAAATCTGAAGTAGGCCCACAGCATATGCTGTGACATGCTGTGCAAGGGTGCAGAATAACACGATGCTCTGAACCCTCTGCGTCTCCAGTGCGATCTATAGCTCTGGTAGGGTCTAGAGACCTAGTAAGGGGATCCTCAATGTGTGATGGGATCCTCAATGTGTGATGGTCCAACACGAGATGAGCCGGCCTCAGAAGTAAGTGCCAACCCCTTGGCCTACATTGCCTCCAATAGTAGTGCCAACCCCTTGGCCTACATTTCCTTTGATGGCAGTCTCATGTCGAAGCAATGTATCTTCCAAATGGAATAAGGCCTCCTCCATATCATCACTAATGAGACCCGCTGGAGGATATACCCGAAGGGGGTTTGGTGTGTGTGGAGGGCGTCGCACATAGTTAGGATCAGTCCTAGCCCATTCCCTATCTTGGGGCATCCCTTGACCTACACCCTGGAACTATAGAATGTCAAAATAGTTCACATGTTTCCCCAAGATAAATTCTGCATACAGCTTCCTAAGGAAATAAAATGGGATGTCTCTATTCTCGTGAGGGTCTTCATCGAAGACCATGTACCATCGATCCATCCAATTAGATTTAATATTTGGTTCCACGCACCAGTCTATAGAAATGTGTGGTCAACTAGTGGGTGGAACTAATCCGGTGCAAGGGTCCCGGAATAATAAAAACAATTGGTCTTTTGTTATCTTTAGTTTTTTGACGTCTTTGTAGCTCAACCCAATGGAATAGTATTGCCTCTCGAAATATCTGTGTTGATGTATATGTAACTTCGGAATGTATTTCACCCATGTATTTCATCTATGTATATTGTACTCCTGTAGAGATGTTATTATTGCTATATACGAAACTTTTTGTATTCCTATAGAGATGTTATTATTCCTCTATACAGAAGAGTCGTCATTTATGTTGTAAGTGTCGTAACTTATACTTGATGGGTTATTAGACCACCTTGTTGGGGTCGGCTTTGTATAAGTGATGTGGGTCGAAGGGTTATTAGAGCACCCTATTGGGGGTCATCCATGTGGGTCAAAGGGTTATTAGACCACCCTATTGGGTGTCGGCCCAGTCATCATTATGTTATGTGGTTAAGTTAAGGCCGACCTAGTAAAGGCTATTAGGCAAGTCAAGTCATGTATAAATAGAGTGGAGGAGGCACTCTATTTGATCATTCTATTCTCTCACACACTCTTTGGAGAGTGGCGCACTTGTGGAGGAGGAGAAGCTACTGCTAGGAGATGTCTATCTCTTATGCTCGGGTTGTATCATTGCTCTATCAATCTCTGAAGAAGTTATTGGGGTTTTTCACCATTATGGTTTTGCCCAACTAAACTCTGTGTCTCTTGTGTGCTTGCATTATTTTGTCCATGATTGATACGTTGTACATATGCTTGTTGATGCCTTGGGTGTGCAGGGTAAGTACAAGGTGCTAGAATGGATTCCAAGGCACACAACAGGTGATGAAAACACAACCAAAGGCTTTAAAAGACCCTACGCAAGGGAAATTCTATCCTCGAGCTGTTTGGTGTGGTAATAACCCACGGATATTCGGCCTTTCCTTGAACTCTATGAGTAAGCAATTTGATCGATAAGATCAGTTTCCCAAATTAGGGAAACAAAGATATGGAAAATAGTGAACAATTCTAACTTAACCTATTTAGAAAAAGAACCTAATCTTAAGTCAGATCTATTCTAAAATGAAAAGCTTGGTGTTTACGTAGATCAACCTTGAGGTGTAAGAGAACAAAAATTCTATCACCTTTTAACAAAAATGCCTTTAGATGAGATATTTGCTGGCTTAAATTTTGATTTATTTAATGAAAATTAAACAATGATAATCCAAGCTTAAAGACCATCAAGATATAACCTGTTATCCTTTTGTTGATTGAAAAATCAACAATGATTTGAATATATATATATATCTGATCAATTGAAGGAATCGATAAAGAAAGTATTTAATTAAAGAAATTTAATCAAATATTTTCATACACACATCAGTTATATAGAAAAACCAATACAACATATCTATGTATTCATTAGATATCTAACAAGAGGTCATATGTATAGCGGATGACAATCTGGAACATAAAATAAAAAATCCTTAAATAAATTTAAGTGATAATCAGAAGATGGATCCGAAGATAACATTACTGTATTAAGATGTCTTGTACCAAAATTACAATGACTCTGGCCACAGAGTATCCTCAGTCTTATCTTCTGCTGAATTACAATTCCAAAAATTCCAACCCCTACCTCTCGAGAGGTATTCTTCCTTAAATATTAAACTACAACAAAGTACGAAAGAGAATCCCACAAAATAGGGATTCCAAAATCAGTAATGAGTATGTTCCAAATATTGATCCAAGAAACCTTTCCATTTCTCGGACTACATGAATTCCTTCACCTTTCAAAGAGAGTCTTAAAGATATGTTCCTTAATTAAAAAGATCCTCACATCATAATGAAGAATTCCACCCCAACCTGCTCATTATCAGCAACAGATGATTCGGTTTGTAGAGAATTCGCCGCAGGGACTTCTGGATGAGAGACTATGTTCTCAAAAACAGAGAAATCCATTAAAGGGTCCATGTCAAAAGAAATTGGTGGAATATCAGATTCTTCATTGATTATATAATCTCGTATAACAGTATCATCTTGATTAGTTGGCTCTTCAGAAACCTTCTTTTCCTTCCTCTCTAGGAATCGCATATAGACAGACGGGACTTGAACATCCTCTTGTTTGCTATCACTACTTGAATCAGGAATACTTGCATCAAAAGGTGGTGACAAAGGTTCTTGATACAGCAAAGACTGAAGTTCTTCATTCTCTAAACATGCATGAAGGGATTCATTTCGTGTCTGCATATTGCTCATACCAAATATGTCAAGAGGAAACTTATGCAAAATTTTCCTCTTACAGAATATAAAGGACAAACTGAAGGCTTTCATATTCTCTACCAATTTAAGGCCAATTGATAGAATGTCAAATGATCGAGCAGAGCTAGTCACAATGGTCAAATTAATACGATTGGGACACCGCAATCATGCAAACTGTAATGAAATGAGTTATAACATGTGCTAACTAGATTTGGATCCATGCAGAAGTACAAATCCAATTGAAATTTGCATGAATTAAAAAAAGCACATGAAAGCTCATCATTACAAGTCTGTTCACATCAACAGTCATAACCTTGGATTTGAAATAAAAATGGGAGTTGTGGTGAAAGAGATGACTGTGGAATGGTTAAGACAGGAGTTTGAGCACGTAAAATGGTGGCCTGATTTCACTTGCGAGATCAAATGCAGATTGTTGATTTAACAGAAAGATTAGAGCCACACTGCGGAGATTGAAAAGGTGTAACCTGCAAAGCCTGGGAGGATCAAATTAAATAACAAAACCGACCATTACAAAAGCCAAAATAACCAAACTTCTAAACATAATACGTAGCAATGGAAACAACTAATCTTAGAAAAAGCTAAGAAACCAACAATAACGACTCTTAGCAACCAAATTCACAGTAAAATCAGCTTAGCGAAGTAATTTGGTGAGTAAAAATGATAAAGAAAAGTAAATAAAACCTATATCTATCAATTTACCCAAATTAAATCACGATGGTAGGATTAAGAGAAATGGATGGCTGAGATTGACCGATGCAAAGCGCGGGATCAGGTTCAAAAATATAATAAAAGTTTTTATTAACCACTCCCGAAATCCGAAAACCAAAACTGGCAGGTTTCGGGTTTCAGGTTTCAAAAATACGACCAATATTAAAACCAAGTTTTTGAAAGCCACAAACCGAAAGTTGCGGGTTGTGGGTTTCGGAATGCAATTAAACGCAATGTTAAAAATGAATTTCTGAATCCCAAAATGCGATAGTGTCAGGTTTCGGGTTTCGGGTTTATTAAAACTCACAAACAAAAATCCCGGATTCCGAAACGCGACATCATCGGGTTTCGGGTTTCGGGTTTATGTAAAACAAACATCAAAAAATAAAATCCTGCACCCGCAACTTTCCGGTTTTTGGTTTCGTGCTTATGAAAATCCCAAAATGAAAACAACAATTTCCCACACCCAAAATTTTCGGGTTTCGAGTTTCGGGTTCATCAAATGTCGGGTTTCAGGTTTGCCAAGAGAAATGTCAAAATGGTCAAAATTTAAAGATTTTTTGCAAACCAAACACTTAGAGGAAACCCAGATCAAGCAGCGAAAATAAATTACGGGTACATGGGCAGTAGTGTTTGAAGACATCTAGACTGAAAATCGTATTTACAAAGAGAAACTTACCCATATACCTTCGAAATGATTAAAAATGGGGCTCCCGAGCTTTAGCTAAGCATGGGATCTGTTGTGGCCACAACAAATGGCGACTAGCTGGGAAGAACCAGTTATCTCTGCATTCAAATCATGACTAAAGACAACATGTTAATCAACCAATTTCTTGAAACTCAATTCAAAGAAAATACTCAAAAGATACAGTCAACAAACAATGAACATGAGAATGGATAGATCTCAAACAGTGACCATTTTAAAGATAACACTCATCTGATAAGGAGATTTAGAGAGTAATACCGAATCTTTACCATGATGTAATCATTGAAAACCAGCTTGTGTTGAATCTGGGCACAGTCTTAGAAATGCTTATGGATATCCTAATTACAGATCACCTTGGTTTATTAGTTGCATGTATATTCAGTGATCGCCTTTGGATTATATATACTTCTTTATCTTTTCTTTTCGTTTTTTTTTTAATACATAAAACCTTGTTGATACAAGAGCACTGTACTGACTTGGTGATCAGATGAAATAGCGCCATTCACAGGCCTGATCTGGAAGCTAGTCAAGCTAGCTCGATGATGAGACTCCTTGTCTTCCGGCTGTAAGACCAAAAGAAATTATCATGGCTTGGTGACCATATTGTGATAACTTCTGTCCAAGATCAAACACATGATCATAGCAGGGATTGCTTGTGATAAGACCCCCCTGTTCATGTATACAACAAAATCCCATAATGAAAGACAAAACAATTTATTTTGGAATAGGCTACAAGGCATTACCATGGCTTGGTGACCATATAGTGGTAATGTTACTCACTAGTGCTTTGTGGATCATGAATGGACCGACCTGTAATAGGATCTTCCACCTTCCAGCAGAACTGAAAGTCATCTTCGAAGTGTGGTGGCTTGATGTGAAGATGTCATTCCACTTAAACACCTATGAACCTAATGGGCTGGCTTGATAACAAGACCACCCACCTTGTAACTTATAATTTTAAACAAAATTCATATTCAAAGTGATTGTAAAAGAATCCATGAGAAATCGGAGCTGGTCAGGTTATTATGATATGCTATTCAACCATGAAACACCAGATAGAGAAATGATGACCATCCTCCATACCTCAATTACAAAAATAAAGCATTGTGAAAGATAATGATCAAAGTGAAAAGTATCCAAAGGTACTGCACTTATTGACTGTTTATTCTTTAGAGAAAATTCTAATCAAAATCTAGAAAGTAAGATTGATAACAATGCTGAGACTTCAGAAGAAATTGTTGCTAAGAAAAGTGATCATAAGCCATTACCACACGTTTGAAGCCTTATTAATGAAAACCAAAACAAAACAAGAAAACTAATCAAAATGTCAATGCAAGAAAACAAATGACTGAAAAACAAAGCACACCTATGTACAAGTGCACCAGATTGTTCAAACAAAATACTTTTTAGAAGAGACACATTCACTAAGAAGGTGTCTACAACTCCCTTTAGTGTCTGTAATCGAACAGTGCTCGGACCAATCTTTTCTGTAATAACGAAAGGTCCTAGCTGAAGGCGCTGAAACTTGGTATACTGGTTCTTATCTTTATGTTGCTTATCCCACCTCAGAACTAGGTCACCAACAGAAAATTCCCTGTCAGATGAATATTTTTCATCAAACCTTTTTTTCACCATCTGCTGATGATGATACAATTTGTTCTTAGCGATTTCCTTGTCCTCCTCTAGCTTCAAGAGAGTGTCTATTCTATGCTGGAGAGCGGACGAATAATCTTCTTGGATAGACTGGGCCAATTGTAGTAAAGGGATGGTGAGATTAGTAGGAAGGCTGGCTTCTTTTCCATAAACGAGACAGTAGGGGGAATTTGTAATAACTACCTTTGGGGTTATTCAATCTGCCCATAAAGCATTATATAACTGTGTGTGCCAATCTCTATGATGAAAAGCTACAATCTTCTTGAGAATATTTATCATATTTTTGTTTGATGTCTCAGCCAAACCATTGCCTTACGCATAATAATTGGCAGAAAACTTAAGCTTAATCCCCTTTTCAAAGGCATATTCAGTTATATCGATTGAAGAGAAGTAGGATGCATTATTGAAAACTAAGTACGAAGGAGTGACAAACCGTGTGATGATCTGACTGTCAAGGAAGGAAATTACTTGATTGGTATTACATTGTTTAAGAGGGGCTTCCTCCACCCATCTGGTGAAGTAGTCAGTTCTTGTAAGAATATACTTATGTTGGAGGGACAAAGTAGGGTTTATAGGCCCGACAAAATCTAGTCCTTATTGTTGGAATGGAAACTGAACTATGATTGGTTGAAGAGGAAATGCAGGTTTCTTAAACTTGCCTATGCATTTCCGGCATGGTTCACACCTCCTTACATAAGCGTAAGCATCTTTAAACAACGTGGGCCAATAATATCCATTCATGAGAATATTATGTGCTGTAGTCTCACCTGAAAAATGGCCTCCAGCAGGTCCTGCATGAAATTGGAATAACATGTCATCAGTTTCATGTTTTTCCAAGCACCTAAGAAATACTCCATCATAATTTTTCCTAAAAAGAACTTGATCAATAAACTGATAAGGAGCAGCTTTTAGTCTCAAAGCCCTTCTTTTCTTAAAATCAACGGTTTCGGGGGAAAACCCATGGTTCAGGAAAAATATGATATCATCATACCATTCAGATGTTGGAGCATCGATAACGTTAACAACACCTGAGGGAACTTCTTCCTCTTGATCCCATTCGGATTGCTACTGCGTAGGGTCATTTGATTGAGCTGTAAGAAGACAGAGACCTTGTCCTTTGAAAATTTTAGTTGGTCTGATCTCAAGATCATATTCTTGTAGGGTTGTCATCCAATGGGCCCTCTTTTCCCCTAACTCTTTCTGGATGAGGACGTTTCTAATGGCAGAGCATGGAACAATCACTTTAGTTCGAGACTTCAGCAAGTAGGGCCTGTAATGCTAGACAGACTTATAGACTGCATAGGCTTGCTTATCAATTTGTGAGTAATTAAGCTCTGCACCCTTGAATATTGAGCTCATGAAAGAGATCGGGATTTCTGCATCATTGTGATGCTTTTGTGTCAGGACAGCTGTATAAGAAAACTCAGTGGAAAAAGTATAAAGAATGAAATCCTTATCAAAATCTGGGGACATGAGAGCAGGAGCATCAGCAATAGCCTTTCAAATTTGGATAAACGCATCTATTTGTTCCTAAGACCAAGTAAACTGCACATCTTTCTTGACCAAAAGTTGTAATGGTTTAACAATCTGGGCAAAATTTGGTACAAATCTACGTAAAAAATTAATCTTACCTAAGAAGGATTGCATTGCTTCGCGCGAGCCTCGTAACCCAATCTTTGAAATAGCCTCTGTGCATTCGAGATCAATAATCATACCTTCTTTTGAAACAGTGAAGCCCATAAGCTTTCCTTCTGTTACTGCAAAAATAGATTTCTTGGGGTTCAGAGAAATGCCGAATTTTCTACAATGGTCGAAAACCTATTTCAGAGAAAACACATGTTCATGTCGCCTTTTGGAGTAAATGGTGATATCATCAAGATAAAGTATGACATAACTATGCTTTAACTCTCAAAAAGCTATGTCCATAGCTCTCTAGAAAGTAGCTCTTGCATTGATTAACCCGAAAGGCATTTGCCTATAGGCGAAAGTGCCCCAAGGGGTCCTGAAAGTTGTTTTTAATTGGTCATCCGGGGCAACCATAACTTGGTTATATCCCAAAAAACCGTCTAGGACATAAAACATCTCCGACCCGGCTACCTTCTAAAGAATCTGTTCCATAGGTGGAACAAGATAGTTGTCTTTCTCAGAAGCCCGATTCAGGTTCCTGAAATCGACACACAGTCGAATTTCACCACTTTTCTTACGGACAGGCACTAAGTTAGCTATCCATTGAGTGTGCCTAACTGGAAAGATAATTCGAGCAGTGAGCAGCTTTCCCAACTCCTTTTTTACCGAGGGCTCTAAGCTAGGGTACATTTTCCGCAGCTTTTGTTGAAATGGATTCACTTTTGGTTTCATGGATATATTATGGAACATGACGCTAGTGTCAAATGTTTTCAATTCGTCATAAGTCCAGGGAAAAACATCTTTATACTGTTTACAACATGCAATGATGGCCCTCCGTTCTTCAGGCGTACAATCAACTCCCAAATTGATGAAACGTGGTTCCTACTCGGTGCCTAAATTGACTCGCTCATAGTTCAAGGATGACCTTTGAGTTTTACAATTAGTTTGGGATTTGAACTTGTCTTGCAAATCATAAAAATTTTCTAGATTGATCACTGACTTTGGGATAACGTTTGAGAGATCAACGAGTGAATTTTCATGTTCTGTTTCATCAATGGCCATATCTTGGAATGTATCTTGAGCCGTAAGGAAGTCAAGTATCTGTCGGTCATCATCAAATAATTTACCATTAGTCACATTTTCCGAATAGAGGGTCTGTACATCAATTCAATGGAAAAAGTTGAAGGAGACAGACCTTCTGGTGGGATCAGTCTAGACGCTGTATTTGCTAACAGGTCTGCATCAAAATTTTGTCATCTGGGAACTGATTTAATATTGAATGCTAAAAATGAGTTGGCTAAATCCCTTACCATCTTCTGATAACTAGCCAAGCATGGAGATAAGAAGTGTATCTTATTTCTGACTTGCTTAACTATAATTTAAGAATCTCCATAGCATTCAATCGCCTGCACACCTAAATCAACAGCCTTGTTGAGTCCCTGAACCAGAGCCTCATAATCAACTACATTATTAGTGCAATCTAATTCTAGCCTGCAAGCAATCATAATTTTCATTCCCTTAGGATCAATTAGGTCACAACCTGCTCCGGCTCCCTCCTTGGACTTGGAACCATCAAAAAATAAAGTCCATGAGACAGGGTCTATCCTAAAATTTGTATTTACATTGTATACATTATGCAAAATTTCACCAGAGAAAGGTATAGAGGTAACATGAGTAATATGTGATTCGTTTTGAATGCTTTCTTCTGGTGAGGCATCAGCTGGGAATTCACCAAAAAAGGTATCGAATGTAAATTGCTCTACACGAGAGGTAAGATAACCAGCAGGTTCACTTGAATCATTAAGATCAGTGACTGTCTGTTTCATAAAAGGTTCTCTGCTGATCTTAATTTTATTCAGTTGACCATTATAGGGAAACCATAAGTGGGACCAGTCGGTTGCAAAGTAACCCTTAAGTTTCTCTGACCAGTCCCTGCTTAAGCACATCCCATAGGCCTCCGGGATGTCATCTATCACAATGTCAACTGTCTAATGGATCCTGGGATCAGCTGACAATGTAAGCAAAACATTTCTTAATTTACCTACCACTCTGACTTTGGATCTGTCAAGTTGCACAATCTGGGTTGGGAAGGGCTCCCATGTTGCATTCAATTTCCTGCAAATAGAGAAGGGCATCGCATTTGATGATGCTCCTGAATCTATCATGTAGTTGTGCACATTCCGATTGAAAATCTCAAAAGTGAGCAAGAAAGGAGGAGTCCTCTTGCTTGCTGGTTTATGATCATCATATTTAGTAACAAAGTCTAGATTGTTACTTTGTGACTCTCTTGTCTGTTTGACTATCATGTTTTTTGGAAAGGAATCCCTCATAGTAGGGATCTTAAGTAGCTCAAACAGAGAGATGTTTTCTTTGACCCTTTTAAGTCTTCACCTAGATTGTACTCCATTTCAGGGAGGACTGTATCCTTTTGTGGGATAGTCTTGTTTTTTGTGGGAACCAGATGAAAAGATGAAGGTTCTTGAGGTGGCTATGGTCTTGAGCTTGTGTTATAAGGATGTTGTGTGTTAAACACCGCCTCAGGTTCTTCTTCTTCTTCACACATAGGAAGTTCTAAAAATCAACCCACGACATCGACCTGTGGATCACCTTATTCTTCTTCTACAGGTAATTGTGGATCTGGGATGGTCTGATCGTTAAAAGTGTCAAGGGTGACTTGAGATTCTGCTGCCAATGCTCTAAAAATAGAATAGAGTTCATCGTTTGTGAGTCCATCTACTGGATTTGGTGGTGGTGGATTTTGTGGAGGCTAGTAAGTCTCCTAAATGGTGGCCTTACAAAACCTCTGTTTTGATTCTGATTATCATTAGTGTTCTTCTTCAAATCCACCATCTCATTTGACATCCTTTGAATGAATTTCTTCATGTCAATCATATCAAATGGATCCTTGTTCTGAACAGTGGGTTTAGGGGCGTTCTCAATTCCTTTCCTGGAGGTGGAAGGTTGTCCTTCTGAAGTTTCAGGGCTATCTTTCAGATAAAACATGTCCTTCTCAACTTGGATTGATTCATCAAATGCTTCCAGTAAAGTACCTTTCTGTGCCCTTTTGACCCACATTGCAATAGGGATAGGTAGACCTTTTTCATAATAAGCTACCAACAATTCTTCAGTAGGAAGAATATTGGTAGGAATCCTGTTTTTGAGATATGAAGACCTTTGCTTAAAGTCTTTTACCCTTTCTTTTCCTTTGATTTTCATGGAGGATAACTCTAACACAAGATCTTGTGGTGTTTTGTCATCCCCGAATTTCTGGGTTAAATGTTTCTCGAATTCATCCCAGGGAGTTATAGATTGGGCCAGTAAGGCAAAATACCAAGTGGTTGCTCTACCCTCAAAAGTGTAGGGAAAGAGTCTGCATACTACATCCTCATGTACCACGCTTCTAAGCGTGATTTCCTACATGAAAGTTTTTATATGATCCAACGCAGGTATCTTATCATCAGGGTTGAATTTAGGAAACTATTTATCAGGATTCTTTGGTAATCTATGTTGATCTCCTAATATGAAAGCTGCACCTTGGTCGAGCCAAGGTCTATTTTTCCCTTCTCCAACAATCAGAGGTTCTCGCTCTTCTTCTTCCGAGGACAAGCTACAAGAATTCTCACCGCCTAATGAAGATGATGAATATGAAGAAGGAGATGGTGGTGGACCACCAGTTCAAAAATTTGGCTGACCTTGTGTTCCTATGAGAGTGGTCTCACGGTTATATTCAGTAGAATCTGGTTGATGAATCAATTCTTGGTTTTTAGGTTGTTGATAAATTGTGTGTTGATCCTGTGTGTTTATATCAGACGTTTACTGAATCTGTGAGTCACGAGTCTGTGCAGTGGGAATTTGCTAATCTTCTTGAATACCAGTCTATAGAATATCTTCTAAATTTAAGGCTTCCAGACCACATCGTCTTTGATCGGCAAGTCGTTGTTCTACTCTTAAGACCCTATCGGCATATGTTTTCAATATCTGTTCTAACGAGATGGGTCCCCTTGTAGGTGATGTGAAAATGATTTCCCCTCTGTTCTCATGTTGTATCACAGGTGTGACAGGTATAACTGTAGGTTACGCAGATGTAACAGGGAGAACTGTAGGTCGTGAATCAGTTGGTTGTTCAGATGTTGAAGCCCTGGACTGGCTTCGTGTTTGAACCGTTGAAGTATTTTTTGGAGGAGGTTTATTAGCGGTTTTCTTAGGCATGTTATACTAGTGGCCCTCCTTCTAGCACCATTTGTTGATGCCTCGGGTATGCAGGGTAAGTGCAAGGTATTGGAATGGGTTCTAAGGCACACAACAAGGGATGCAAACCCAGCCAAAGGCTTCGAAAGACCCTACGCAAGGGAAATTCTATCCTCGGCTGTTTGGTGTGGTAATCACCCACCGATATTCGGCCTCTACTGGCACTCTATGAGTAATCGATTTGATCGATAAGATCAGTTTCCCAATTTAGGGAAACAAAGGTATGGAAAACAATGAACAATTCTAACTTAACCTATTTAGAAAAAGAACCTAATCTTAAGTCAAATCTATTCTAAAATGAAAATCTTGGTGTTTATGCAGATCAACCTTGAGGTGTAAGAGAACAAACAGTATATCACCTTTTAACAAAAATGCCTTTAGATGAGATATTTGGTGGCTTAAATTATGATTTATTCAATGAAAATTAAACAATGATAATCCAAGCTTAAAGACCATCAAGATATAACTTGTTATCCTTTTGTTGATTGAAAAATCAATAAGGATTTGAATATATATATCTCTAATCAATTGCAGAAATCGATAAAGAAAGTATTTAATTAAAGAAATTTAATCAAATAATTTCATACACACATCAGTTATACAGAAAAACCAATACAACAGATCTATGTATTCATTAGATATCTAACAAGAGATCATATGTATAGTGGATGACAATATGGAACATAAAATCAGAAATCCTTAAAGAAATTTAAGTGATAATCAGAAGATGGATCCGAAGACAACATTACTGTATTAAGATGTCTTGTACCAAAATTACAATGACTCTGGCCACAGAGTATCCTCAGTATTATCTTTTGCTGAATTACAATTCCAAAAATTCCAACCCCTGCCTCTCGAGAGGTATTCTTCCTTAAATATTGAACTACAACAAAGTAAAAAAGAGAATCCTACAGAATAGGGATTCCAAAATCAGTAATGAGTCTATTCCAAATATTGATCCAAGAAACCTTGCCATTTCTCGGACTACATGAATTCCTTCACCTTTCAAAGAGAGTCTTAAAGATCTGTTCCTTAATTAAAAAGATCCTCACATCATAATCAAGAATCCCGCCCCAACCTGCTCATTCAGCAATAGATGATTCGATTTGTAGAGAATTCACTGCAGGGACTTCTGGATGAGAGACTATGTTCTCAAAAACAGAGAAATCCATTAAAGGGTCCACGTCAAAAGAAATTGGTGGCATATCAGATTCTTCATTGATTATATAACCTTGTATAACAGTATCATCTTGATCAGTTGGCTCTTCAAAAACCTTCTTTTCCTTCCTCTCTAGGAATTGCATACAGACAGACGGGACTTGAACATCCTCTTGTTCGCTATCACTGCTTGAATCAGGAGTACTTGCATCAAAAGGCGGTGACAAAGGTTCTTGATACAACAAAGACTGAAGTTCTTCATTCTCAAAACATGCATGAAGGGATTCATTTCCTGTCTGCATATTGCTCATACCAAATGCGTCAAGAAGAAACTTATGCAAAATTTTCCTCTTACAGAGTATAAAGGACAAACTGAAGGCTTTCATATTCGTTGCCAATTTAAGGCCAAATGATAGAATGGCAAATGATCGAGTAGAGGTGGTCACAATGGTCAAATTATTACGATTGGGACACCGCAATCATGCAAACTGTAACGAAACGAGTTATAACATGTGCTAACCAAATCTGGATCCATCCAAAAGTACAAATCCAATTGAAATTTGCATGAATTAAAAAAATCACGTGAAAGATCATCATTACAAGTCTATTCACATCAACAGTCATAACCTTGGATTTTAAATAAAAATGGGAGTTGTGGTGAAAGAGACGACTGCAGAATGGCTAAGATAGGAGTTTGAGCACATAAAATGGTGGCCTGATTTCACCTGCAAGATCAAATGCAGATTGCCGATTTAACAGAAAGATTAAAGCTGCACTGCAGAGATTGAAAAGGTGTAACCTACAAAGCCTGGGAGGATAAAATTAAATAACAAAAACAGCCATTAAAAATCCAAAATAACCAAACTTCTAAACATAATACGTAGCAACGTAAACAACTAATCCTAGAAAAAGCTGAGAAACCAGCAATAACGACTCTTAGCAACAAAATTCATAGTAAAATCAGCTTAGCGATGTAATTTGGCGAGTAAAAATGATAAAGAAAAGTAAATAAAACCTATATCTATCAATTTACCCAAATTAAATCACGACTGTAGGATTAAGAGAAATGAATGGCTGAGATTGACCGATGCAGAGCGCGAGATCAGGTTCAAAAAAATAATAAGATTTTTTATTAACCACTCTTGAAAGCCGAAAACCAAAAATAGCGGGTTCCGAGTTTTGAGTTTCAAAAATACGACCAATAATAAAACCAAGTTTTCGAAAGCCACAACCCGAAATTTGCGGGTTGCGGGTTTCGGGACGCAATTAAACGCAATGTTAAAAATGAATTTCTGAATCCCGAAACATGATAGTGTCGGGTTTTAGGTTTATTAAAACTCACAAACAAAAATCCTGGATTTTGAAACGCGACATCGTCGGGTTTCGGGTTTATGTAAAACAAACTTCAAAAAACTGAAATCCCACACCCGTAACTTTCGGGTTTCGGGTTTACTAAAATCCCAAAATGAAAAGAGCAATTTCCCGCAATAGAAATTTTTGGGTTTCAAGTTTCGGGTTCATCAAATGTCATTTTTCGGGTTTGCCAAGAGAAATGTCAAAATGGTCAAAATTTAAAGATTTTTTGCAAACCAAACACTTAGAGGAAACCTAGATCAAGCAACGAAAATAAAGTATGGGTACATGGGCAGTAGTGTTTAAAGACATCTAGACCGAAAATCGTATTTACAAAGAGAAACTTACCCATATACCTTCGAATTGATTAAAACTGGGGCTCCCGTGATTTAGCTAAGCTTGGGATCTATTGTGGCCACAACAAATCGCGACTGGCTGGAAAGAACCAATTATCTATGCAATCAAATCATGACTAAAGACAACATGTTAATCAACCAATTTCTTGAAACTCAATTCAAAGAAAATACTCAAAAGATAACAGTCCACAAACAATGAACATGAAAATGGAGATAACACTCATCTGATAAGGAGATTTAGAGAGTAATACCGAATCTTTGCCATGATGTAATCATTGAAAACCAGCTTGTGTTGAACCTGGGCATAGTCTTAGAAATGCTCATGGATATCCTAATTACAGATCACATTGGTTTATTAGTTGCATGTATATTCAGTGATCTCCTTTGGATTATATATACTTCTTTATCTTTTCTTTTCATTTTTATTTTTTTATATACATAAAACCTTGTTGATACAAGAGCACTGTACTGACTTGGTGATCAGATAAAATAGCGCCATTCATAGGCCTGATCTGGAAGCTGGTCAAGCTAGCTCGATGACGAGACTCCTTGTCTTCTGGCTGTAAGACCAAAATAAATTATCATGGCTTGGTGACCATATTGTGCTAACTCCAGTCCAAGATCAAACACATGATCATAGCAGAGATGGCTTGTGATAAGACCCCCCTGTTCTTGTATACAACAAAATCCCATAATGAAAGAAAAAACAATTTATTTTGGCAGAGGTTACAAGGCATTACCATGGCTTGGTGACCATATAGTGGTAATGTTACTCACCAGTGCTTTGCAGATCATGAATGGACTGACCTGTAATAGGATCTTCCACCTTCCAACAGAACTGAAAGTCATCTTCGAAGTGTGGTGGCTTGATGTGAAGATGTCATTCCACTTAAACACCTATGAACCTAATGGGATGGCTTGATAACAAGACCACCCACCTTGTAACTTATAATTTTAAACAAAATTCATATTCAAAGTGATTGTAAAAGGATCCATGAGCAATCAGAGCTGGTCAGGTTATTATGATATGTCGTTCAACCATGAAACACCAGATAGAGAAATGATGACCATCCTCCATACCTCAATTACACAAATAAAGCATTGTGAAAGATAATGATCAAAGTGAAAAGTATCCAAAGTTACTACACTTATTGAATGTTTATTCTCGAGAGCAAATTCTAATCAAAAGCCAGAAAGTAAGATTGATAACAATGTTGAGACTTCAGAAGAAATTGTTGCTAAGAAAAGTGATCGTAAGCCATTACCACATGTGTGAAGCCTTATTAATGAAAACCAAAACAAAACAAGAAAACTAATCAAAATGTCAATGCAAGAAAACAAATGATTGAAAAACAAACCACACCTATGTACAAGTGCACCAAATTGTTCAAACAAAATACTTTTTAGAAGAGACACATTCATTGGGAAGGTGTCTACAACTCCCTCTAGTGTTTGTAATCGAACAGTGCTGGGAACAATATTTTCTGTAATAATGAAAGGTCCTAGACAAAGGCGTTGAAACTTGGTATACTGGTTCTTATGTTTATGTTGCTTATCCCACCTCAGAACCAGGTCACCAACAGAAAATTCCCTATCAGATAAAGATTTTTCATCAAACCATCTTTTCACCATCTGCTGATGATGATACAATTTGTTCTTAGCGATTTTCCTGTCCTCCTCTAGCTTCACGAGAGTGTCTATTCTATGTTGGAGAGGGGAAGAATCAACTTCCTGGATAGACTGGGCCAATTGTAGGGAAGGGATGGTGAGATTAGTAGGCAGGATGGCTTCTTTGCTATAAACGCGACAGTAGGGGGAATTTGCAATAGCTGCATTTGGGGTTATTTGATCTGCCCATAAAGCATTATATAACTGTGTGTGCCAATCTCTATGATGAGAAGCTACAGTCTTCTTGAGAATATTTATCAGATTTTTGTTTGACGACTCAGCCAAACCATTTTTTTGCGGGTAATAATTGGTAGAAAACTTAAGCTTAATCCGCTTTTCAAAGGCATATTAAGTTATATCGATTGAAGAGAAGTAGGATGCATTATCGAAAACTAAGTACTCAGGAGTGCCAAACCATATGATGATCTGACTGTCAAGAAAGGAAATTACTTGATTGGTATTACATTGTTTAAGAGGGGCTGCCTCCACCCATCTGGTGAAGTAGTTTGTTGCTATAAGAATATACTTATGTTGGAGGGACGAAGCAGGGTTTATAGGCTTGATAAAATATAGTCCCCATTGTTGGAATGGAAACTGAATTGTGACTGGTTGAAGAGGAAATGTAGGTTTCTTAAACTTGCCTATGCATTTCTGGCATGGTTCACACCTCCTTACATAAGTGTAAGCATCTTTAAACAATGTGGGACAATAATATCTAGCCCTGAGAGTCTTATGTGTTGTAGTCTCACCTGAAAAATGGCCTCCAGCAGGTCCTGCATGAAATTGGAATAAGATGTCACTAGTTTCATGTTTTTCCAAGCACCTAAGAGATACTCCATCATAATTTTTCCTAAAAAGAACTTGATCAATAAACTGATAAGGAGCAGCTTTTAGTCTCAAAGCCCTTCTTTTCTTAAAATCAAGGGTTTCGGGGGCAAACACATGGTTCAGGAAAAATATGATACCATCATACCATTCAGATGTCGGAGCATCAATAATGTTAACAACACCTGAGGGAACTTCTTCCTCTTGATCCCATTCGGATTGCTGCTGCGTGGGGTCATTTGATTGAGCAGTAAGAAGACAGAGACCTTGTCCTTTGACAATTTTAGCTGGTCTGATCTCAAGATCATATTCTTGTAAGGTCGTCATCGAATGGGCCCTCTTTTCCCCTAACTCTTTCTGGATGAGGACGTTTCTAATGGAAGAGTATGGAACAATGAATTTATTTCGAGACTTCAACAAGTAGGGCCTGTAATGTTTGAGAGACTTATAGACCAAATAGGCTTGCTTATCAATCTATGAGTAATTAAGCTCTGCACCCTTGAATGTTGAGATCATGAAAGAGACCGTGATTTTCTGCATCATCGTCATGCTTTTGTGTCAAGACAACTGCATAAGAAACGTCAGTGGCAAAAGTATAAAGAATGAAATCCTTATCAAAATATGGGGACATGAGAGCAGGAGCTTCAGCAATAGCCTTTCGAATTTGGATAAACGCATCTCTCTGTTCCTGAGACCAAGTAAACTGCACATCTTTCTTGACCAAAATTTGTAATGGTTTAACAATCTGGGCAAAATTTGGTACAAATCTACGTACAACATTAATCTTACCTAAGAAGGATTGCATTGCTTTGCACGAGCCTGGTAACCCAATCTTTGAAATAGCCTCTGTGCGTTCGGGATCAATAATCATACCTTCTTTCGAAACAATGAAGCCCAGAAGCTTTCCTTCTGTTACTGCGAAAATAGATTTCTTGGGGTTGAGAGAAATGCCGAATTTCTTTCAACGGTCGAAAATCTGTTTCAGAGCAAACACATGTTCATGTCACCTTTTGGAGTAAATAGTGATATCATCAAGATAAACTACAACGGAATTATGCGTTTACCCTTGGAAAGCTATGTCCATAGCTCTCTGGAAAGTAGCTCCTGCACTGATTAACTCGAAAGGCATCCACCTACAGGAAAAAGTGCCCCAAGGGGTCCTGAAAGCTTTTTTTAATTGGTCGTCCAAGGAAACCATAACTTGGTTATATCCCAAAAAACCGTCTAGGAGGGAAAACATCTCCGGCCTGGTTACCTTGTGAAGATTCAGTTCCATAGGTGGAACATGATAGTTGTCTTTCTCAGAAGCCTGATTCAGGTTCCTGAAATTGACACACAGTCGAATTTCACCACTTTTCTTATGGATAGTCACTAATTTATCTATCCATTGAGTGTGCTTGACTGGAAAGATAATTCGAGTAGTGAGCAACTTTTCCAACTCCATTTTTACGGAGGGCTCTAAGCTAGGGTGCATTTTCCGTATCTTTTGTTGAAATGGATCAACTTCTGGTTTCATGGGTATATTATGGAACATGACGCTAGTGTCAAATGTTTTCAATTCGTCATAAGTCTAGGAAAAAACATCTTTATACTGTTTACACAATGCAATGATGGCCCTCCGTTCTTCAGGGGTACAATCAACTCCCAAATTGATGAAATGTGGTTCCTGCTCGGTGCCTAAATTGACTCGCTCATAGTTCAGGGATGAGGTTTGAGTTTTACAATTAGTTTGGGATTTGAACTTGTCTTGCAAATCATAAAAATTTTCTAGAGTGATGACTGACTTTGGGATAACGTTTGAGAGATCAGCGAGTGACTTTTTATGTTCTACTTCATCAATGGCCATATCTTTGAATTTATCCTGATCTGTAAGGAAGTGAAGTATCTGTTGGTCATCATCAAATACTTTCCAATTAGTCACATTATCCGGAATAGAGGGTATGTACATCAATTCAATGGAAAAAGTTCGATGAGACAGACCTTCTAGCGGGATCAGTCTAGATGCTGTATTTGCTAATAGGTCTGCATCAAAATTTTGTGATCTGGGAACTGATTTAATATTGAATGCTAAAAATGAGTTGGTTAAATCCCTTAGCATCTTCTGATAATTAGCCAAGCGTGGAGACAAGCAATGTATCTTATTTCTGACTTGCTTAACTATAATTTAAGAATCTCCATAGCATTCAATCACCTGCACACCTAAATCAACATCCTTTTTGAGTCCCTGAACCAGAGCCTCATACTCAGCTACAATATTAGTGCATTCAAATTCTAGCCTGCAAGCAATCATAATTTCCATTCGCTTAGCATCAATTAGGACACAACCTGCTCCAACTCCCTCCTTGGACTTGGAACCATCAAAAAATAAAGTCCATGAGACAGGGTCTATCCTAAAATTTGTATTTACATTCAATACATTATGCACAATTTCACCAAAGAAAGGTATAGAAGTAACGTGAGTAATATGTGATTCGTTTTGAATGCTTTCTTTTGGTGAGGCATCAGCTAGGAATTCATCAAAAAAGGTATCGAATGTAAATTGCTTTACATGAGAGGTGAGATAACCAGCAGGTTCGCTTGAATCATTAAGATCAGTGACTGTCTGTTTCATAAAAGGTTCTCTGCTGATCTTAATTTTATTCGGTTGACCATTGTAGGGCAACCATAAGTGGGACTAGTTGGTTTCAAAGTAACCCTTAAGTTTCTCTGGCCACTCTCTACTTAACCACATCCCATAGGCCTCTAGGATGTAAGCTATCACGATGTCAACTATCTGATGGATCCTGGGATCAGTTAACAATGTAAGCAAAACATCTCTCAACTTACCTACCACTCTGACTTTGGATCTGTCAAGTTGCACAATCTGGGTTGGGCAGGGCTCCCACGTTGCATTCAATTTCCTGCAAACAGAGAAGGGCATCACATTTGATGATGCTCCTGAATCTATCATGCAGTTGTGCACATTCCGATTGAAAATCTCAAAAGTGAGCAAGAAAGGAGGATTCCTCTTGCTTGCTGGCCTCTGATCGTCATATTTAGTAACAGAGTCTAGAATGTTACTTTGTGACTCTCTTGTATTTTTGACTATCATGTTTTTTGGTAAGGAATCCCTCATAGAAGGGATATTAAGTAGCTCAAACAGAGAGATGTTTACTTTGACCCTTTTTAAGTCTTCAACTAGATTGTACTCCATTTCAGGGAGGATTGTATCCTTTTGTGGGAACTGGAGGAGAAGATGAAGGTTCTTTAGGTAGCTATGGCCTTGACCTTGTGTTATAAGGATGTTGTGTGTTAAACACCGCCTTAAGTTCTTCTTCTTCTTCACACATAGGAAGTTCTGAAAAGCAACCCACAACATCGACTTGTGGATCACCTTCTTCTTCTTCTACAGGTAATTATGGATCCGGGATGGTATGATCATTGGAAGTGTCAGGGGTGACTTGAGATTCTGCTTCCAATGCTCTAAAAATTAAAATAGAGTTCATCGTTTGTGAGTCCATCTACTGGATTTGGTGGCGGTGGATTTTGTGGAGGCTGGTAAGGTCTCCTAAATGGTGGCCTTACAAAACCTCTGTTTTGATTCTAATTATCATTAGTGTTCTTCTTCAAATCCACCATCTCATTTGACATCCTTTGAATGAATTTCTTCATGTCAATCATATCAAATGGATCCTTGTTCAGAACAGTGGGTTTAGGGGCGTTCTCAATTCTTTTCCTGGACATGGAAGGTTGTTCTTCTGAAGTTTCAGGGTTGTCTTTCAGACAAAACATGTCCTTCTCAACTTGGATTGATTCATCAAATGCTTCCAGTAAAGTACCTTTTTGTGCCCTTTTGACCCACATTGCAATAGGGACAGGAAGACATTTTTCATAATAAGCTACCAACAATTCTTTAGCAGGAAGAAGATTGGTAGGAATCCTATTTTTTAATTTATGAAAACCTTTGGTTAAAGTCTTTTACCCTTTCTTTTCCTTTGATTTTCATGGAGAATAACTCTAAGACAAGATCTTGTGGTGTTTTGTCATCCCCTAATTTCTGGGTAAAATGTTTCTCAAATTCATCCCAGGAAGTTATAGATTGGGTCGGTAAGGCAAAATACCAAGTGGCTGCTCTACCCTCAAAAGTGTAGGGATAGAATCTGCATACTACATCCTCATGTACCAAGATTCTAAGCCTGATTTCCTGCATGAAAGTTTTTATATGATCCAATGCAGGTATCTTATCATCAGGGTTGAATTTAGGCAGTCATTTCTCAGGATTCTTTGGTAATCTATGTTGATCTCCTAATATGAAAACTGCACCTTGGTCGAGCCAAGGTATATTTTTCCCTTCTCCAGCCATCGGAGGTTCTCGCTCCTCTTCTTCCAAGGACGAGCTAGAAGAATTCTCACCATCTGAGGAAGATGATGAAGATGAAGGAGGAGATGGTGGTGGACCACTAGTTCCAAAATTTGGCTGACCTTGTGTTCCTATGAGAGTGGTCTCACGGTTATATTTAGGAGAATCTAGTTGATGAATCAACTCTTGGTTTTTAGGTTGTTGATCAATTGTGTGTTGATCCTGTGTGTTTAGATCAATGGTGTACTGAATTTGTGAGTCACGAGTCTATGTAGTGGGAATTTGTTGATCTTCTCGACCACCAGTCTGTAGAATATCTTCTAAATTTAAGGCTTCCAGACCACTTCGTCTTTGATCAGCAAGCCGTTGTTCTGCTCTTAAGACCCTATCGGCAGATGTTTTCAATATATGTTGTAACGAGGTGGGTCCCCTTGTAGGTGATGTGAAAATGATTTCCCCTTTGTTCTCCTGTTGTATCACAGGTGTGATAGGTATAACTGTAGGTTACGCATATGTAATAGGGAGAACTGTAGGTCCTGAATCAGTTGGTTGTTCAGATGTTGAAGCGCTAGACTGGCTTTGGGTTTGAACCGTTGAATTATTTGCTGGAGGAGGTTTATTAGCGGTTTGCTTAGGAATGTTATACTAGTGGCCCTCCTTCTAGTGCCATTTGTTGATGCCTCAGGTGTGTAGGGTAAGTGCAAGGTGCTGGAATGGGTTCCAAGGCACACAACAGGGGATGAAAACCCAGCCAAAGGCTTCGAAAGACCCTACGCAAGGGAAATTCTATCCTCGAGCTGTTTGGTGTGGTAATCACCTACGGATATTCGGCCTCCACTGGCACTCTATGAGTAAGCGATTTGATCGATAAGATCAGTTTCCCAGTTTAGGGAAACAAAGGTATGGAAAACAATGAACAATTCTAACTTAACCTATTTAGAAAAAGAACCTAATATTAAGTCAGATCCATTCTAAAATGAAAAGCTTGGTGTTTACGCAGATCAACCTTGAGGTGTAAGAGAACAAACAGTCTATCACCTTTTAACAAAAATTCCTTTAGATGAGATATTTGCTGCCTTAAATTATGATTTATTTAATGAAAATTAAACAATGATAATCCAAGCTTAAATACCATGAAGATATAACCTGTTATCCTTTTGTTGAGTGAAAAATCAACAATGATTTGAATATATATATATCTGATCAATTGCAGAAATCGATAAAGAAAGTATTTAATTAAAGAAATTTAATCAAATATTTTCACACACATCAATTATACAGAAAAACCAATACAACAGATCTATGTATTCATTAGATATCTAACAAGAGATCATATGTATAGCGGGTGACAATCTAGAACATAAAATCATAAATCCTTAAAGAAATTTAAGTGATAATCAGAAGATGGATCCGAAGATAACATTACTGTATTAAGATGTCTTGTACCGAAATTACAATGACTTTGGCCACAGAGTATCCTCAGTCTTATCTTCTGCTGAATTACAATTCCAAAAATTCCAACCCCTTCCTCTCGAGAGGTATTCTCCCTTAAATATTAAACTACAACAAAGTACAAAAGAGAATCCTACAGAATAGGGATTCCAAAATCAGTAATGAGTCTGTTCCAAATATTGATCCAAGAAACCTTGCCATTTCTTGGACGACTTCCTTCACCTTTCAAAGAGAGTCTTAAAGATTTGTTCCTTAATTAAAAAGATCCTCACATCATAATCAAGAATCCCTCCCCAACCTGCTCATTATCAGCAACAGATGATTTGGTTTGTAGAGAAGTTTCCACAGGGACTTCGGGATGAGAGACTATGTTCTCAAAAATAGAGAAATCCATTAAAGGGTCCACGTTAGAAGAAATTGGCGGAATATCAGATTCTTCATTGATTATATAATTTCATATAATAGTATCATCTTGATCAGTTGGCTCTTCAGAAACCTTCTTTTCCTTCCTCTCTACGAATCACATAGAGATAGACGGGACTTGAACATCCTCTTGTTCACTATCGCTACTTGAATCAGGAATACTTGCATCAAAAGGCGGTGACAAAGGTTCTTGATACAGTAAAGACTGAAGTTCTTCATTCTCGAAACACACATGAAGGGATTCATTTCCTAAATGCATATTGCTCATACCAAATACGTCAAGAAGAAACTTATGCAAAATTTTCCTCTTACAGAATATCAAGGACAAACTAAAGGCTTTCATATTCATTGCCAATTTAAGGCCAATTGATAGAATGGCAAATGATCGAGCAGATTCAGTCACAATGGTCAAATTATTACGATTGGGAGACCACAATCATGCAAACTGTAACAAAACAAGTTATAACATGTGCTAACCGGATCTGGGTCCATGTGGAAGTACAAATCCAATCGAAATTTGCATGAATTAAAAAAAGCACGTGAAAGCTCATCATTGCAGGTCTGTTCACATCAACAGTCATAACCTTGGATTTGAAATAAAAATGGGAGTTTTGGTGAAAGAGATGACTGTGGAATGGATAAGACAGGAGTTTGAGCACATAAAATGGCGGCCTGATTTAAACTACGAGATCAAATGTAGATTGTTGATTTAACAAAAAGATTAGAGCCACACTGCGGAGATTGAAAAGGTGTAACCTACAGAGCATGGGTGGATCAAATTAAATAACAAAAATGACCATTACAAAATCCAAAATAACCAAACTTCTAAACATAATATGTAGCAATGGAAACAACTAATCCTAGAAAAAGCTAAGAAACCAACAATAATGACTCTTAGCAACCAAATTCACTGTAAAATCAGCTTAGCGAAGTAATCTGGTGGGTAAAAATGATAAAGAAAAGTAAATAAAACCTATATCTAGCAATTTACCCAAATTAAATCACGAACGTAGGATTAAGAGAAATGGATGGCTGAGATTGATCGATGCAAAGCGCGGGATCGGGTTCAAAAACATAATAAAAGTTTTTATTAACCACTCTTGAAATCCGAAAACCGAAACTGGCGGGTTTCGGGTTTAAAAAATGCAACCAATATTAAAACCAAGTTTCTGAAAGCCGCAACCCGAAAGTCGCGTGTTGCGGGTTTTGAAACGCAATTAAACGCAATGTTAAAAATGAATTTCCGAATCCTGAAATACGACAGTGTCGGGTTTCAGGTTTCGGGTTTATTAAAACTCACAAACAAAAATCCTGGATTCCGAAACGCGACATCATCGGGTTTCGGGTTTCGGGTTTAAGTAAAACAAACTTCAAAAAAATGAAATCCCGCACCCGCAACTTTCAGGTTTTGGGTTTCGGGTTTACGAAAATCCCAAAATGAAAACAGCAATTTCCCACACCCGAAATTTTCGGATTTCGAGTTTCGGGTTCATCAAATGTTGGGTTTCGTTTTTGCCAAGAGAAATGTCAAAATGGTCAAAATTTAAATATTTTGTGCAAAAAAAACACTTAGAGGAAACCGAGATCAAGTAGCGAAAATAAAGTATAGGTACATGGGCAGTAGTGTTTAAAGACATCTAGACCGAAAATCATATTTACAAAGAGAAACTTACCCATATACCTTCGAATTGATTAAAAATGGGGCTCCCGTGCTTTAGCTAAGCATGGGATCTGTTGTGGCCACAACAATGCTGTACATTTTGTTCTCTTAGTTAAGATCCTAGATCAGATTGAAGTAAATTCTGAAAAACTAACATGGTATCAGAGCTAGCCTGAAAGAAGGCATGGTATGGCATGTATGACACTTGTTGCACTTGCGATGCTAAGGCTTGATATAGCAAAAACCAGTCATCGTATCACTTTCCCTATAAATACATTTTGGATAGGTTTTATGATCTAAAAAGTTTACAGGTCAAATATCAGATCCCCATGTACCTTGTTTCGAAAGGAAAATGTCTAATTCTTTGTACTTTGTGTTTTATGATCTGTACAATCTAGGGTTTTTGCCTCTTCCAGATTTGAGTCATAAACAAGTGACCTAAGAAAAATGGTCATAACTTGGGCTAGGAAGATCCAAATGAAATTTCGTAAAATGTGACAGGTAGTGCATGTACTATACTTTCTCATGTAATGTTTTCAAAGGCCAAAACTGAACCAGTGACACGTGGCATGCTGTACAAGTTCGCTCTCCTATTTTATCCCATAAACAGGTCATGTTGCGACACTTGGAATAACTCTCTCTCAGAGAATAGAACTGAGGTCAGAACTATGGGGTTGGAAAGATGACAAGTGGGGATACCACAGGTAGAACTTTTGGACCCTATGGATCGGAAAGTTCGGAGTTACACCAGAAACAATCAAGTGCATATTTCTATCAAAATAGAATTATTTTTGAGCACCTTCATTCATAGCTTCGGAAATTTAGGGTTTCAGAGAAAGTTGGAATTTTCGTAATCGGAGACCACGGCTGGATGCTGCTCATCAAAATCAAAATTCCAATGCCCCAAGGTAGAAAAACTAGATACATAGTTCAATGGATACCCCTATGAAGTTGCGGACACATTCTTCATGGCTCTAAATGACCAAAGAATTAATTTAGGGCCAAACACATAGTCATCT
Source organism: Larix kaempferi (assembly GCA_027924585.1). NCBI lineage: Eukaryota > Viridiplantae > Streptophyta > Pinopsida > Pinales > Pinaceae > Larix > Larix kaempferi. Next base: position 9,814,963 of record BSBM01000196.1, read on the forward strand.
TGCTTAGAATATCATTCCCAAGGCCCCAACACATGTAGATATTACTCAAAAGCATCCAATTGCACTAACATCCTCAATCATAAGCCAATGATACCCTTAGGAGTCCATGTGTGGCTTGTTTAAGTATCCCTCTTATCCTTGGAATATCGATAAAAGATTCATTTACGACTTGAGGTTGAGGTATCCTCCCATTACCATGTCCAATGCCTCAAGTCCCCATGACTTGGATGCATAGTTTCATGCATGCACTACGAATCCATGTGTGGTGATTTGTGGCATTATTAATGGCTTTGGATTCCTAAATAATTTATTTATGGCCAAAGGCATGGTCCTCTTCTATAGAATGTCACTCCCAAGGCCCCAAGACACATGTGTATTACTTCAAACCACCTAACAACACTGACATCCCCAATCATAGGCCAATAATACCCTTAAGAGACCATGTGTGGTTGGTGGAGTAAACGGTCTTAGCGATGTATAGCTAGAATCTTCCTTTAGAGGTCTCTTCCACTAACCATGTTAAAGGCCCTATGGCCATAAGACCTAAATACATAATGGTATGGATACCCTTGAAAAGTCATGTGTGGTGCTTTGAGGATTTCTTAATGGCTCTAGATGCCTCAATGATTTCTTTAGGGCCAAATGCATGGTATTCCTTCCTAGAAATTTATTCCCAACACCCTGATACATGTGCATACTACTCAAAACCACCTAATGGCACTAACATTCTCAATCTTAAGCCAATGACACCCTCAAAAGGACATGTTCGGTTGGTGGAGACAAATTTCTTATCCCTATATGGCTAGAAGATTCCTTTAGGTCTTTACCTTCATTCCTCGTCCCATGACCATGTCCAAGATCCCAATTCCCCAAGACTTGGATACATAGTGCCATGGATACCCTTGCGAAGTCACACATGGTTCTTTAAGGCATTGTTCATGTTTTGGATGCCTCAATGGTTTCTTTAGGCCCAAAAGCATGGCCTTTCTCCTAGAATATCATTCATAAGGAATCAAGACACATACATATTTATCAAACCCAATTAATGGAATCTTCATCCTTAATCATAGGCCAATGATACACGTAGGAGAAAATGTGTGGTTGGTGGAGGCAAACTTCTTAGTCTTAGATGGATAAAAGATTTCTTTAGGGCCCAAGGTTTAGGTCTCCGCCATTGACCATGTCCAAAACCTGAAGGTCCCAAGACCTAGATACAAAATTCAATGGATAGCCTTGCAAAATCATGTGTGGTTCTTTACAACATTTTTCATGGCTCTAGATGCCTCAATGGTTTATTTAGGGTCAAAGGCATTGTATTTATTTCGATAGAATTGATCCCAAGGCCCTAAGACACCTAATACTTCTCAAAACCATGTAATTCCATTAATATTCTCAATCATAGGAAAATGATAACCTTAATAGTCCATGTGTGGTTGGTTGAGATGATCCTCTTAGCCTTGGATGGCTAGACGATTCTTATAATATTCTTTTATAGCTTGCACCTCGAGTACTCTTCTCTAACCATGTATAAGACTTTGAGACCGTAAGAAATCCCTAATGATGCACATATTAGCACTCTAAGTTACACATATCATTGGGAGGTCGTATATGATACTTTTAGGTGTTAATCATGGCCTTGAATTCCTAAACAATTCCTTTATGGACTAAGGTCTGAGTTTCCTACCCCAACCATATCTAGAGCCTTGAGACCCATACCTGGTTCAAAAACACAATAATGGAACCAATATCACTACTTGTAGGTGAAGAATAACCCCAAGAAATCATGCACGATGGTTTTAGGTATCATTTTTGGACCTAGATGCCCATAATATTTCTTTAGGGATTAAGGCTTTGGTTTCCTCTCTCAACCATGTTAAGGCTTGTTAACACCTAGTTGTGGTTGCACTACTTGAGGGTTAATGTCCAAGAAGATTCCATCAAGCTGGTTATATTGTATGTTGATCTAGATATACACATTGATCATATTTATTTCCAAAGCAATTAACAAAGTCTAGGACTCTTATTTCTAGCAGTTACTTTTTCCAAGAGACTAATATAGGGGGGCATGTGACATTGATATTCATGCATTCACACCTCTTGTATATAGACCCTTGAGACCCTTATCATACTCCTCTTCTCACTCAAACCCTAGCTACATCCCCTTGCCTAGAAGTGGTGGAAATATATTATTGTCACGAGGCTAAAAAATGAAATGCATTGAAAATGCATAAACCTTGCATGAATTTGGCCATTGGGGTTGAGTTTAAATAAAAAAAAGTATTACAGATGGGTGATAAAACCCTTGTCGGTAGATATTTAGAGCCTGAGGTTCAGGTCCCCTCCCTTGACCATGTCCAATGCCCCAAGTCCTAATGACCTAGATGCATAGTGCCATGGATACATTCTGAAGCCATGTGTGGTGCTTTCTAGCATTATTTATGGATTTGTATTCCTAAATGGTTTCTTTAGGGCCAAAGGCATGGTCCTTTTCTATAGAGTGTCATTCCCAAGGCCCCAAGACATGTGTATAATGCTCAAAACCAACTATTGGCGTTACAATCACTAATCATAGACCAATGATACCCTCAAGAGGCCATTTTTGGTTAGTGAAGGCATCCTTCTTTGACATGGATGGCTAGAAGCTTCCTTTAGGGCCATATCTTTAAGTATCTTTCATTGACCATGTCGAATTCACTCAATGATACCCTCAAGAGGTCCTATGTGGTTGGTTGAGGCGATCTTCTTATCCTTGGATGCCTATAAGATTCCTTTATGGATAGAGGTTGAAGTCTACTCCCTTGACCATGTCCAAGTCCCCGAGGACCCAAGAAATGGATACATAGTGGCTTGGATATTCATGCATGGTGCTCTAGGAATTTTTCATCACTCTAGATGCCCCAATTGTTTCTTTAAGCCCAAGGCATCGTTGTTTTCCCTATAACATCATTCCCAAGGCCCTGAGACCTGTAGATACTACTCAAAACAACCGAATTGAAATGACATAATTAATCATAGGCCAATGATACCCTCAAGAGGCCATGTGCTTTTAGTGGAGGAAATATTCTTAGCATTAGATGGATGGAAGAATCATTTAGAGCTCAAGATTTATCTCTCCTTCACTAACCATGTGTAAGGCCCCAAGGCCACAATACATAGATACATAGTGCCATAGATACCCCTCTGAAGTAATCAATGTTGCTTTTAGGTAGTATTCATGGATCTAGATGCGTTAATGATTTCTTTAGGGCCAAAAACATGGTCTTCTTCCCTTGAACATAATTGCTAAGGGCTCAAGACATGTGCATGCTACTTAACACCACCTAACTATAACACCATTCTCAATCATAGGCCAATTATACAACTAGGAGGTTGTGTATGGTTGGTGGAGGCAAACTTCTTACCCCAAGATAGTTACAAGCTTCCTTTAGGGGCTAAGGTTAAGGTATCTTCCACTAACCATGTGTTGTTGTTGCAGGAAACCTTCTTGTTGGAGGAAACCTTCTTAGCCCTGGATGGCTAGAAGATTCCTTTATTGGTCGATATTTAGGTCTCCTCCATTGATCTTATCTAAGGATAAAAGGCCATAAGACCTAGATACATAGTGTCTCAATGGATTTGGATGCCTTAATGGTTTCTTTAGGGATAAAGTCATGGTCATCTTCTATGTAATATCATTACGAAAGCCTTGGGACACCTACATAAGGATATTAATTTAATTTTATGACTCCAATAAAGGACTTGAGATCCATCCCTCTATGCAAAAACTCTTGATTATGCTAATATCCAACTATTATGTCATATATCAACTTTAAATGGTGTATGTCATGGGTCATGGTCTTGATCATTGTCCATTACCTCAATAATATTATGTTAGGGTATAATTCTTTCAATTGCTTCCCCAACTATTTACTCAGACCCATCGCTAGTACGCAAAACCACATATTTCCACCCATATCCCACTTTCAGAATAATGTTATCTTATACATTGCATGATCTACTAAGAGATAGTTTGAGTCATTGATATTAGCCCAATATGCCTAAAACTGTCCTTTAGGGCGTAGTTCCTGTAATTCCTCTCATGACTATGTCTAAGGTTTGCATACCTAGTGTCACTTATATGAATGCTCAAATGCCAATGATAGTGCTTGGAGTTTATGGGTGCGGTTTAAAGCTTCTCTTAGGGTTTAAGGCCCAAGTTTCCTCCTATGACATTATACAAAAACCTAAGACCCATGCATACTAGCAAAAAACTCATAATGGTGTTGATTTCCTTACTTAGAGGTAAATAATAAGCCCAATATGTCATGTGTAGTGCTTTGAGCTATTGTATTTTTCCTTGGATGCACCAAATATTTTACTAGGGAATAAGGCCAAGGTTTCCTCTCTCAAACATGTTAAGGGCCTAAACACCCATATATAGTGCTTAAAAACAACCTCTTTGTTACATTAATACCCCCAATATCAATCCAAGGATACCCTTAGGAAACCTTATGTGGTGTTTCAAGCTATACTTGTTAATCTTATATGCCTAGGTTTCCTCTACGGTCCAAGGCATGGGGTTCCCTCCTTAATCATCTCTATGCCCTAAATACTTATACATAGTTTTAGTTCCTCCAACTCCACCCATTATCCCTATTATAAGGCCATAGATCTTCTCAAAACGTCATTTTTGTTAGTGTGACAAATCATTATTATCCCTACATGCCTAGAAGTTTAATTTAGGCTAAGGCCTAGGTTTCTTCTCTTAACTAGGTTGAGGGCCAATAGACCTATCAGTAGTGATCAAAACCTTATAATGCAATCAATATCCACACATAGATGTTAAGAATATTCTTAGGAATATATGTGTGTTAACCATATTTCTTGGTCCTAGATTCCTAAAAGATTCATTTAGGGGCCAAGGAAAAGATTTCCTCCCTCGAACATGTCCAAGGATTTGAGACCGAGGCCTGCACAAGGCCTAGTAGTGATATTAATATCCATTAGAAAAATTAATAATATCAATAAAAATATGCCATATCAATTAATGAAAACTCAATTCAAATCATTTTTATTAATATTTTATAATCGTAATAAATTAAAAATAGTTGTATTTAATTATTTGTGAAATTTAAGAATCATGGGTATTTATTTGCTTGAATAATATTGAAAATGAATAGTCAGCTTGAGCTATTTAGAAAATAATTATTTGTGAACTTGTTGTGTTTGCGGTGCAACACCTCATAAATGAATCATGTGAGCTTGTTGGTTTAAATAGTGATAAAAACAAATAATTGAATTCGATGTGATAGTGGTTCAAAACCTCATAAATTAATCATGAGCATTTATTTGAATCAAAAAAATTGAATTAAGTTATTACAAAATGATTATTTGTGATGTTGTTTTGTTTATGGTGCAAATCATCATAATTAAATCCTTTTTGTACATGTCCATGTGACAAATATGAGCTTACCCCCACTATATGGTACTTGACAACATGACATTTCTTTATGCTTATGATTCCTTTAGGCTATGGCCTATGTTTGTTCACTCAACAATGTTGAGGGTCATTGGACCTATCCCTAGTGATTAAAAAATTATAATAGTGTGAATGCCCATACTTAGAGGCTAAGAATACTCTTAGGAATATGTGTGGGGACCTTTGTGGTATCTTTCTTGGTCCTAGATTCGTAAAAGATTCTTTTAGGGCCTTAGCTAGAGGTTTTCTCCATTGATCATATAGATGGATCTAAGACCCATGTCTTATGTTAAAAACCTAATAATAATGCTAATTTCCATTTAAAAAATTAAAAGGATAAAAATATCTCAATTGAATAATCAAATTTAAATTCAAATAATTTTATTACTACTTTATAATACTAATAAATTAAAAATAGTTGTTTTTATTTATTTGTCAATTGTAATTATATGTTTAAATAATATAAAAAATGAATAAAATAGTTGAGCTATTTTTCAAATATTTTTTTTTAACTTGTTGTGCTTGTGGTGTAAACCTCATAAATGAATCACGTGATTTTATTTGCTTATTTGCTTAAATATTCTAAATATAAATATTTGAACTTCTTGTATGTATGGTGCAAAAACTCATAAATTAATCTTTCATCATTTATTTTAATTGATTAATATATATATATATATATATATATTGAAATGAGTTATTTTCAAAATATTTATTTTTGAATTTGTTTATGGTGCAAATCCACATAATTAAATCCTACTTGTACATGTCCATGTGGAAAATAATAGCTTAGCACCACTTTATGGTACTTGCCAACATGGCATTTCTCATAAAGGTAAAGCTCAATTTCCAATAACATTAACTAATATAACACCATATTAACATCACAAAATATAAGTGGTGCTAATACCACCATTTTAACACCACAAAATATAAATGGTGCTAATAACACCACATAATTGTAAGTGGTGCCAATACCACCACATTTACACCACAAGCTATAAGTGGTGCTAACTTGTGGTGCTAAAAGATGGATTTTCTTGCTCTGGATGTGGACTCAAGAGAAGGAGTCCATGAGTCCATAGTACTCAGTAAGCCTAAAGAGAAGGTTAGAGTCTGGAGCACAAAGGAAGAAAAGCATTGAAAGCTTCAAAGTTTGGAGCATAAAGTACTAGAAGAAATTGCAGCAAAGAAAGTCAAGATGAAGATGTTTTGTAAACCTAGTTGACACATAGACCACCAGGCATTCTTTTTTTATGAAAACCCTTGCAGGCAACATATTTTAGCAAATGGCAACATATTTTGACAACAATTAAATCGTATGTTTAGCTGTCTTAATTAAGGGGGAGTGTTAAAAACAATAATTACCTCTCACTTTTGCCATTTGTATTATTAGAAGTAAAGCTAAGCTTAGTTAAAGCCTGCATAAAGCATAAAGCTTAAGGCATAAAACATAAGGCATAAAGCATGAGCTAGGTTAAGGTTTTAGTATATAGAAGTGTTTAAATAGTGGCCTTCGAGTTCATTGTAACTATGAAGTTTTATGTGAATAGTAAAACAGCAGCTTGTTCCATAAAATTCATCATTTGTTATTGAAGTCTGACTTCTAGAACCCAGCATAGGAATGGAGAGATTGAAAAGATTGAGGAAAATAGGGTTTCTGGCCTGGAGAGAAACATGGAGGGGAAACGAAACAATATATCGTTCTGAATACTCTCCTCAGAGGTGCAGACCTCAGAGGTCTGAGACAAAAGGGTAGATAGTGCCAAGGAGTAGACTAGAAGAGGATAGAGAAATATTGGCAGATTAACTCCCCCATTCATAGGGTCCCAGCAATGCGGGAATGGTTAGGACAGTCGGCGAATGAAAGAGTTACAATATGGGCGCAACACAACAATTGGACTAAATTATTGTGATCGGACCCTCGCCTTCGCTTTCGGACTTGTTAGGACAGTCGGCGAATGAAAGAGTTACAATATGGGCGCAACACAACAATTAGACTAAATTATTGTGATCGGACCCTCGCCTTCGCTTTCGGACTTCTCTTTAGGACGCGAGCGAAAGAAGGGCAGTTGTGCTTAAGAATGACCGTTGGGATTTTGAGGCCCCATGTGAAAGTCAAGACTCAAGGGCAACATATCATGATCAATCGTACAATTAGATTACGTATCAATCATTAACATTGAAGTTTTGTGAACCTGCTATTGTGGAAACATATCGATCGAACATTTGGTCGTAAGGGAAATAGCGAGGCTCTGGTAATTGCATCTGGATTCTCTGATAGGATCACAAGGCCCACGTTATTTGGTTTTTTTTAGAAGATTGCTATCAGGCCGTAGTCCGCCTGTGTCTATATATACATTCTTATCTTATTATTCTGAGAGGGGAGAACAATTTAAGCAGTCGTTGAAAGATAGAATTACAGGAAAGCTGCGCCCGGTTGACTGTTTGTTGGATCGATCAGGCCATATTTCATGGGTAGATCTCCCAGTTGCTGGAGCTGTTCAAAACATGGGGATCTCAATCGCGGGGCTTGGACTGCTACAGAGGACAAGATTTTGAGTGAATATATTAAAACTCATGGAGTTTGTCAATGGAGATCTGTTCCCAAAAAAGCAGGTGAGACATTTTATCTCTTTCCAAGAATGGAATTTCTATTACTAATTCATATTGCTACACTAATTTCTATAAAACTAGATTCGTTTAGGCCTATGACGCGAAGTGGTATACGTGGTCTGAATTACTAGAAATATTATACAGAAATGTGGACAGTGGGAAGCATCTCTTTTCCACAAAATAATCCTTTACTGAGAAGCTTCTAAACTAACATATCGAATCGCAATTGAGCTGAAGATTTATGTTTTGCAGGTCTCAAACGATGTGGGAGAAGTTGTAGAATGCGTTGGTTGAACTATCTTCGTCCAGATATTAAGCGCGGAAATATTTCCCCCGAGGAAGACGAGCTTATCGTCAGATTACATCGTCTTCTTGGCAATCGGTATGTGATTTAACAACCTTTTACAATCTGATGACCTAATGGTCATCAGATGCCTAAGCATTCCATCGAAAACTCGTTCAATGAATTCGTAGTCTTCTGTTGAAATTTATAGGGTTAGATATACACAAGAATATTAATATCATTGTAATGTGCAGATGGGCTTTGATAGCCGGGCGACTTCCTGGTCGAACAGACAATGAAATCAAGAATTACTGGAATAGCCACTTGAACAAGAGGGTCCAACTGGGTGATTTCGATCGAAAATTTCAGAAACCCTTCATGAGAATAGGCGCTCCTTCTTACTGTAAGTATGATCACGAAGGAGTGGTAAATAAAGTTATTTATAGCTCTCAAAGTACACTCGTAAAAACAAAAGCAGTTGAAAGGGCAGTAGCAGAGGACGACAACCTTGATTGCTATGATCATGTTATTAATGAAGAAGGCTTGAAAACAGCAGATGACGATGTTGTGGAAATAGATACCTCCAAATCATGGTCCCAAATATTGTTGGAGCATTGTATGGGAGATTATCAGTACGATCCATTGCAACCAGACAGCATGATAAGCACCAGCAGCTATGGAACAGATTATCATCACCAGTCCCCCTACCCCCTCCTCAGTCAGTATTCAAGTAATTCTTCTTGTAATTTCATTGACCATGAATTCCCACATTCTAAGTCCTCGTATTTTGATAGCTTCTTAGAGTTGGACGAACCGTCCGTGCCGCTTCCATAGATTATAGCAGGTCAGGGCCCGATTAGGTATTGCGATGAGAATTTGATTGGTTGAAAGACATAATGGCCATATCGATACTACATCTGATAGAGACACAGTTGCTGTAATTAAGTAGTTTAGCTCTCGTTGTAAAAGCAGTTTATGGTTTTCCATTATTAATTACATGTCTTGTAATTATTTTTATTTTATATAGTGTACAAGATTTCTGGATTACATGGGTCCGTTTGTGAAATTATAAAACGTGCGTATCTTGAATCATACTGATTCAAGGTATCGTTTATGATAAAGCATCAATGACGGCCACGGCCCTATATTTGTATCGCCTTCCTCATTTACCATATTGACAAAGAGCATGTGTTTTGGTGACTTCAATGTCCACACGATGAAAGCTATCACAAAACGAGCTATGTTTATGAACTTGCTCCAAGCCATTGAATTTATATTTTGGTTTCCTATTCCACGTAAGTGGTTGATCTCCCTTGGCGATAGGGATGCCGAGGTGGAATTTGATGTGGAAGCCATTCTTAATCGTTCTTCTTTTATAAATAGAATTGTTTCTTTTTGTAAATCAGGCTTTGATACTAGATCAAGGGAAAAGTGTGCAGTAGATGAATATTTTTTTTTTTAACTTCTAGACTTCTTTCATCATATAATAGAGAACCCCAAATTTTTTTCTAAAAATTAACTTCACAGATTAACTGCGCAGATTACAACTTTTTGCCAACTTCTCAAATACTTCGCAGATCACTTAAACAAACTAGAACTTACTACATACTAACACTGCAGACTCTGTCCACTCCACTGACACAAAAAAGACTCACCATAAAACCGGCTCATTAGATACGCGATGAGGTGATAAATACATATTTCCATTAAAAATGACATTTAATATAGCTTAGATTTTATACTTCCCCTCATAAAAAACAAAGAAAACTTTAAAACATTTATATATTGTGTTGAAAGTGTGAATTTTAAAGGGTGGAAAATTTTTCAAATTCCTACCCTCTAGGGATGGTTATTTCAAGTTACAAGTGCAGAAAAAGGCTAGTGATTCATATTTCAGCTATTATATATATATTATAATTATTTCTATTAAATTATATATATTTGTATTTATATTAAATTTGGAACAAAAACTATAAAATAAATCTTAATAATATATTTGTGTCATTTTCTTGCAATTTAATATAAACATTTATTTTTATAATTACATTTAAATTGTAATTGTAATTAAAAAAATTTAAGATAATAAAATTTTGAAATTTTGAAAAAAAATTATTTAACTTAGTGAAAAAAATCATTTTTTTTTTATTATAATTAGTTTGAAATAAAAATAACTATTATTAAAATAAGAATAAACCCTCACTACCTTCATGATGAAAATCCTAAAACTTTGTAAAATGAAAGAATTTATTTGAAGCAAACTTCTCAATCATCTTTTTTAGTATAAAATAAAATGTTAAAATAAAATAATTAATTATTTATTGGTTTCATTTAGGCTTTCACAGGTTGCAGATATTTTCAAAGGGAATTGGAGACCTGTGTGGAGTTTTTGCTCTCCACACAGGTCTCCAATTCCCTTTGAAAATAATTATTTATTGTATATTTCTTAAGAAAACCTGAAATGTTATGTTAACTATGATATACAACCTTTACAACAAATCAATTAATGAACATGATTAGCTCATATTCATGTGGAAACTTGGAAACACACAAATTTGAAAGATGTAATGTTTTTTCAATACTATTACAAAATCTCATGGTTGGGTTCCATTCCTATCCATCTCCAAATTAACAATTGGAAAACCATTGAGGCAATGCACTGCGAAAATATTGAGAAGGGTTGATTACTTGGCGTAAATATGTATGGATATTCTATCCAATATCGATATCTTATTTTAAGATGTTTGTTCCAAATCTAACATCCATGAAAGAAAGTAGAGGTATTGAATACATTTTCTACACTAATGAATGAGATAAGTATGTCCAAAAATCTAGATAAACATAATTGTAATAATAAAAAATACATAAGCATACAATCATTAGAAAACATGATTTTATGGAGAAAACCTTTCAAGTGAAAACCCCACTCCAAAGCAAATTCATTTATTAGTCAATAAAAATAAATGATTACAATACAAAGGTCTCCTAAAAGGGTCTCCTTTGTCTATGTCTAGATTTATAGAGAAGGTTGTTGGTAGATAATGCATTGGATTTTCTTAATGGTAACCTTTAATGATAAATAATACATTGATGTACCCTTTATAATATGCAATGTTGCACTATAAATTATGAAGAACTCAGACAAAATACCTTAATATTGAATAACAAACGGCTTTTATTTTTTATTTTAATGGTTCATATTGCCAATGCATTTAATATATAAATATAAATACTGTGCATTGGATATATGGAAGATACTACAAAAATACAACACTAGTGCTCCATAATAAATGGACCACCGAGGCATGACATAATAATTAATAATATAAGTTTTTTAAATTTTAATACTCTTTAAAATGTAAATGGTGCATGTTAAATAACTAAACACACTAGTGCACATTAAAATCAACACCAAGATGTTTGAGAATGGAATAAGATTAAAATTTAGTATTTTTTAAATCTTCACAAATACCGAGATGTGGTAACTTTCAAAAAATGCATCAATTCATTTTAATTAATTGGGCACCGATGAGTAAGGTGTTGGGCACCGATGGGTAAGGTAAAATAATTAAAAAACTACCATGTAATCTTATTTTTCAATCTCATTTTTTTTTATGAAAAGAGAGAATCAGTGTGAGAGAGATATTACTGTAAGACCATGTGTTAACTTTCAAAATATGCATCAATTCATTTTAATTAATTTGGCATCGATGGGTAAGGTAAAATAATTAAAAAACTACCATATAATTTTATTTTTACAATCTCATTTTTCTATGAAAAGAGAGAATCAGTGTGAGAGAGATATTACTGTAAGACCATACCATCTTCGTCACACTTCCCACCCCTTGATTCATTAGTTTATTGGATAGGTTTTTCAATTGTGCAAAATAGTTGGAAAACATATTTTTCTTCGTTAACCAGTAAGACAACAAGTAAATTGTTTTTTTTATCTAAAATTGAGAATTTGTTAAAATAAATTGTTTATTTTTCATTTTATTTTTAATCTATTTTTCTAAGGAAAAATAGCCCTACCACAAATGGCGTGGTTTTAATATCTAAAAGAAACACACAAAAAACATTGAAGGTGATTTCAATATCAATCAATAAGTGCACCATATTGCTTGAAAACACTCAAAGAATCAGTAATGGTGTGCCTTTAATATCTAAAAGAAACATTGAGGATGATTTCAAAGTAGATCAATAAGTGCACCATATTGCTTAAAAACACTCAAAGAATCACTAATAATGTGCCTATGTATTATCACCACATTGGTAAAGTGCATTTAATAGTTAAATAGTTAGTTAGCAAGTATGCTATTTATTAAAATCAAGCACCTGGAACTATTCTTAATATAACTAAAACACATCAATAAATTTGAAAAATTTAAAAACACACTAACACACAATTATTGACTTTGGAAATAGTTAGTTGGTACATTGTTTATTAAAGATAAACATCTTGAATGGTGCTTATTGTAACAAAAACCACACCGGACAAATTCAGAAATAAAAATGTCTTCTCGTGGGCTTTGTAGGATAGTTAAGCACTTTTGTCGATAATTCATATGCTAAAAATGCACATGAAAAGTCAAAACATTTCAACATATGTTGATGGTGCTTTGTAATTATAAAAATCACCCAACACGGTGCATTTTTAATATCAAGATCCATAATTAACAATGTAGACATGTATTGCAAATACACTATTTAACTTGAGAAGTTGCAAATACCTGTAACGATCCTCTTTTCAGTTTCTAGAAGCACCATAAGTAGTGCATTTGAATATTGAAACTAAAATGTTTAAACTTAAGAAACCCCAACTTAATGTTCTTTAATAGGGGATCATGATGAACCCTAACAACTCCCTCACCATCGTAACAATGTGGAATATCTATTTATATCGCACTATTAATGGTGTTCTACTTGAACTTAAGCATGGATAATGATAGATTCTATTTTTTTGGGGCATACAGGTTATGTTACACAATTTTTTTCAAAAATATTAATATCAATTATTAATAAATAAAAATGGTTGTTAATAAGAAATGTTTTATGTTAAGTGTGTGTGTGTGCACAAATGTGTGCATATGCACCCAACGAATGTTCTATTAGAATAAGAGGTAACAATGATGACAGCAGTAGCAACAATGGTTAGACCCATACAATTATATCCATAGTCACAAACCATATAATTTTTCAACATCCTAATAATATTAATATGAATTGGTTTAAATGTTTACCTTTAAATTGTTAAATTGTTTAACATTTTCCGACTTGTATTAATTTGAAGGCTTAGATTCAAATTTCTAAAGTGGATCTACAACTGTAAAGATAAAATGATAAATTTAAGTTGGTTGTCTTGATAGGGGCTATACAACCCAATATGAGGGAGATGTTGTAACAACGTTTGTTACATAACATGACAATCCAACACTATTTTAATAATTTGAACCCCCAAAATGTAAAAAACAAGTCCAAAAATTTAATTCCAAGGTTCCTGAAGTGTGTTGCAAAAGACGAATATTCCTAGCTTTCACAGATTCCTCCAACAAATCAACAGATTAGGAATGTGTTGAAACAAATGGTGGTGCTAGAAAATTCCATGTAGTTTAGGGTTTAGGGTGCCCCCAAGGTTCAAAGTTTTAGTAGACTCATGGAAATCCAAGTTCAAAACCAAAACGACATCTCAACACTAGTATGCTGAATGGGGCGACATGCACAAACCTATTGCAAAAATTCATCACTTTTATTCCAATTGACTTTGGAGAAGAAGGCTTGAAGAAAATTAGCTGGGTAAGAGTTAAAGATAGAATAAGCCCCTAAACTTAAGAAAACCAACGTGATGACATTCTCTAAAAAAATATATCTTTAATTCATCAAGGACAAAATTAGTCTTATATTGTTGAATATGCCATGAAGCCAAATGGAATGGACTTATAGGAATTCAAGGGTTTCTAATAACATCTGGTAGAGAGCTCAAAATCAGGCCTTCATTAAGCAAGTTAACACTTCTGTTCGAGATGCAAGTGGTAATTCAAATATTATTAGGATAGATTGAGTGATAACAATCAAGATAAGCATATAGCCTATCTCTTGAACCTAACCATATGAAAAAATCATCATCAATGGAAGAGTTGAAAAATGACAATTATATGGTGATGACATTCTTCTTGATTAACTTCTTATTCGATATGAGAGAGGAATAAACAACAAGAATACACTATTTCAAATTTGTTAGGCATTGCAACACCTCTGATCTGATGGTAAAATCTACCATTGAACTCCAAAAAGTGTCATTGAACACAAGCTCTATAGTGGTAACCACAAAATACACATCTTCTATTGGGAATGTTATACCCTTTTCATGTGGATTGACTAGAAAAGTCGATAGTCAATTGGTTCAAGTCGACTAGAGTCGGAGGACAAAGAGGGTGGAAATTTGGTCGATGGATTGACTAAGATAAGTTGTTTGGTCGAGACTGAAAATGACTTGGTCGGTGGGAAATCAATGAAACGACTAAAATATCAATGATAAATATTCGACCGAGGTTGACCTATTCAAGTCGATTGTAACATATTAACCAAAAGTGGTTAGGAAGTTATGGATTGTCATTTATAAATGAGAAGTTGGTTGTATTGCATCTAAAAATAAGTTGTAATGGTTATGCATGATGTACTATATTGTATTGTGAGAGAACTAGTGTATAACATGATAATGTAATGAAGTGTGATTTTTGTTCTAGCAACTCGTGGTTGTAAACATTTGTTTTTGAGAAATATTTGATTAATAGATGAGCTAAAGCTCACTAGATTTTTGGTTTTCCTCTAGGAGAGAGGTTTCCATGGTAATTTCCATGTTATGTGTTTGATGTTGTTGTGTGCCATTGTTATACGTTATTGTGTTTAACTATATGAATAAATTGCAAACCTACTATAATCAATATTAAGACCCAATGGTTGGTATTAGAACTATGTTTGGTTGCAAGGGGATGCCTTTGTTGCTGAGGGTTTTGGGAGTCTCTATATATATTGATTCATTGATAGAATGGGTAGCATGTTGAGGATAGAAATTGAGAAGTATAATGAGAAAAATTTTGAGCTTTGGAAACTTAAAGTGGAAGATCTTCTTATGGATTGAGAACAATGGATAGTAATCGAACCAAGAACGAACTTGGATGGAGTGTCGAAAGAAGACTAGAAAAATATTGATAGGAAGGAAATGAGTACTATCTAACTTTATCTGCCAGACTCTATTACTGAATTCCTAATAAGAAGACACTACAAAGAAGTTGTGGGAAAATTTGGGTAACTTGTACTCGTTGAAATCTCTAATTCATATCATGTCATTGGCCCTTTCGTTGCTCATAATCTAGTGTATGATGAGGAAGATTTGGTGGTGAAGTCCTCTGCGTCATTAAGAAGGGGCAAGATTTTGAATGTGAGGTTTGATATACGCTTGTTCTATGAAGTAAAGCTCTTATCATTTGATAGGGATGAAGACCCAAATCCACCGATTGAGTGTCTTAGTGGTGAAGGAGGTCAAAAAAATGTGGTTGTTCAGCTTTACAACAAAGTAAGTGGTGTTTCTGCAAGGAGGGGAACCTAGTCCCCTGGGTTTTGGGGGATGATGTAAAATCCATCATGCCATTAGGTTGGCATAAGCATTGGTTGGATGCAGCAACCATATCTGGTTGGACGCTTAATAGTCGACTCCGACTCTCATATTGAATAATAAATAAGAATAATATATTAGATGATGAATATAAAATTACAATAAGATGGCCTTTATAGTGCTTGAGGAAGCATAGTGAAGGGTTATGCCCTTTCACTAGTAACCTAATAAACTATTAATTTTTAATTAATAATATTAATTAAATATTCACAGCATTGCCTTTCCCATAGGAAAGCTTTGTCCTCAAAGCTTGAGTATTTTCCTAATGTCGTCTTTTATTCTGGCTCTATGTTGCACTGATGACTTGAGAGGTGCGATTTTGATTACGACCATTGCCTCATTTTGATTATTATGTCTTAGTATTTGTAATAAGTACGAACTTGGTGAAGTTTTGTTTACGCTATTTCTACTTGTGTGATTGCTTCTATTAACTATGTTTGTCGTCAATTGAACATGCTCAACATACATTACGACCTTAATTATTTCCGTGTTGTTATTCCGATTAACCTTATAGTTGTTCTTATTGCTATTCTTTATAGCGGTCCTTATGATGACATCTTCTCTTCGTGTGTTTATGTTTGTGACGTTCTTGTTGACGTATTGATCTTCATTACTGCCCTTTTATTTAGTCTTTATCAAAAGTTCCTTTGTATTTTGTTTCTTTGTGCATACAGCTTCCATCAGATACTTAACTACATAATTGGCTTGCTTCTTGCTGCAATTTTGATCAAGATCCATACTCTCTTCTTGGTTGACATAATAATTTTTTGTATCTTCCTCTTTATCATGTTTATGTTCTTTAACTGGTTTTTCTTATGGGCTTTGAAAATCTTATTTAGATTTAGTTTTGGAGTCCTTGTCTTCAGAGGCATTCAGGTTACTTTGTTGGCTTATTTTATTGAAGGTGTCATCAATAGCTTTTTGAGCAGCTTTTACAATTGATTGTTCCATCCGATCAAACATTTCGTCCATTTTCCTATGAAACCGATTCAAGATCTCATCCCATTCATCTTTAAATGACTTCATGGTTAATGTTAAGGTTGAGAGTCAATTATTAATAATTATTATAAAATAATAACTATTATAATTATTATTTTTTTATTAAAAATTATAATTTGAATAGTAATTGTTTTAATAAAAATAAATATTAACATAATAATAATTATGTAATATTTAATTTTTATGAAGGAATTAGGGTTTTAGGGTGTTGGAGGTGAAATTATAGTTTTAATAAAATTAAAATATTATATAATAATACTAATATTATTATAATAATATATTATTTTATTAATATTTGTTTGTTTTTGTTGCAGGTTTTAGGGTTTGCATGGATGGAGGTGTGCGCGTAGGAGGAAGGTGGGAGGTAGTCGGGCAGACAAGATAGAACCAGGTGTGAAGTGAATTAGCGTGGAGTGGGAGTTGTATGCGAGAGTGTAGGAATGTTGCAGGTCGGGAGGGCGGTTGTATGGAGTAGGGTGGAGCAATGGAGCTGTACGAGACAGGGGAGGAGGGAAAAGAGGTGGATGGAGGGCGGCAAAAAGTGTGGAGGAGATGGGGTTGCGAGGGTGTAGGAAGTGGAGTGGGAAACAGAGGAGGGGCCGCTCCGCAGGAGATGATGAGGGGAGGGTGTGAGTGGAAGTGCATGAGGAGCAGCAAATGGGAGGCGCGGAGAAGGAAGCGTGGGAGTGGGGTGGTGTGTAGGAGAGGGAGGGGGGACTTGAGCAGTAGCGAGGGTGAGTGTGGGAGGGGGTGGAAGGCATGAGCCGAAGTGGGGGCTTGTCGGAGGCAGCAGAAGATCATGGGAGATGAGGGGAGTGCAGCAATGGTTGAGGAGAGGTGCTAGAGGATGCAATGCAAGCACCGGGTGGTGGGGGCTTGGATGTGTAGACAAAATGGGGGAGTGTTAGTTCAGCACGAGATTTGGAAAGGAAAGAGGGTGAGGATGTGCCAAAGGAGGGGATATGGAAAATGGTGCGGGGTTTGAGATAAGATGGAGTGTGGATGAATGAGCGTGTAGCGAAGGTGTATGGAAATGGATAATACGAATGGAGTGAGAGTGCAGGAAGAGAGTATGAAAGAACTGTGCAGAGTGAGGATGAGTGTAGGAGCAGGAGCATGCAGCGAAACGGGAGGATGTGTGAGTGAAATGAAGAATGAAGCATGAGTGATGGGTGAAGGTAAGTGGATGAGCCGAATCCGAGCTCACTAGCAGAGGAGTGAATCAGCTCTGATACCAAATGCAACAACCGTATCCGGTTGGACGCTTAATAGTCAACTCCTACTCTGATATTGAATAGTAAATAAGAATAATATATTAGATGATAAATATAAAATTAGAATAAGATGGCCTTTATAAGTTTTGAGGAAGCATAGTGAAGGGTTACGCCCTTTCACTAGTAACCTATTAAACTATTAATTTATAATTAATAATATTAATTACATATTCACACCATTGGAAATTTTTAGGGTAAAAGAATGTGTGGGGAAAAACCATAGGGTTTTGTTAAGTCAAGTCTAGAAAGAAAGCCTAGGTTATAGTCCCTAGTTCCTCCTCCTAGACAAAGGGTGGATGGCTTTTATTTTCCAATTTGCAATAGATGTGGAAAACATATTGAGGAAAAGTTGGTGTTGGGATTCAAATCCATTATTGCTTAGGTGGATGCAATATTCAGTAAGGGGATTGCTGTGATGTACCTGCAATAATTAATTAATGCAAATACACGAGATATCAGAAATAATAGAACAGAATCGCTTTTATATTGATCACGGGCCACTTCGAGGGGGCAACCTCCTTTGAGCAAGCTCAATACAATTAACTTCACGGTGCCTTCAATGACCTCAACACACACTTATATACTAAGTCTATGCCCAATACTATGAGTCAAAACCATGGGACATATAATACTACGGGACGACTTACAAAGCATATGCGTCCAATACTATGGGTCAATACTGTGGGCTAATATAAACTACAGATCAACAAATACTACGGGACGACTTACAAAGCATATGCGTCCAACAACAATATACTAACATAGTAAAGAGAAGGGTTAACATGGGTTCCTAACATCCCCTCTCCCTTAGAAAAATCTTTGTCCTCAAAGCTTTGGTTGGAGAAATTGCTGCAGAATCTAAAGGAGTGGTTCCCCGGTAGCATCCTCGGTTTGCATTTCGGGCCACTGACGCCTTTGGAGTGTCAAGGAGGATTGCTTGGAAGGTTGTAGATGAAGAAGAACCCTGTCAGCTACGTGGAAAATGCGCTCAGAACGGTGCTGATCGGCTTGTTGTTTCAGGCGAATTCTGGCCATGTGAAGATTGTCCTGCAGAATGAGAAGAATCTGATCGCGGTTTCGAAGAACCGAGTCAATTTCCTGAACTGGAGAGCTGCTAATGGTGTATGGAAGAAGAACAGGTGGTGTTTTTCCATAGACTGCTTCATATGGTGTCCTTTGAGATGTGGTATTGTACCACCAGAGTGCTGCTAGGAAATCCATAGAAATAGTTGGCCAAAGCTGTGTAGGGATGGGCACGGGTTCGAGCAATCCCGAGAGGAGTGTCGTTTCCCCCTTGTTGACTTGGAAAGTATCATCGTCAGCCACCATCTGTTGAATTGTCATTTTTAGTCCCAACCAGAAGAAGTTACATTGTTCCTGGTCATACATTTTGCAGAACCCAGAGTGCCCTGTTAATGAAGAAGCATGGAGTTCATAGAAGAGATAGCCCTGTTGAACATATTGCAACCAATTTGGAACAACCAGAGAAAGAGCTATAAGAGAAACTGGGTCATCAATTGTGCGAGAAGGAGCATCTTCCACCATATTGTCCTTACCCTTCTTGTAAGTGATCACATAGGGACAACCCATGAGTTGGATAACCCATTGCAGGTGTGTTGGGGAGGAGACCCATTGTTCCAAAAAAAATTCCAGACTCGGGAGATCAGTCTTGATGCAAAAATAATTCCCTAATAGGTATGGCTGCCACTTCTGTACTGCATGCAAAATAGCCATCATTTCCTGCTGAGAGGTAGATGTGGCTACATTCTTACCAGAAAGGTCTCTTGAAGGTAGCAAGCGCATTGGTTCAGCAAAGATACCTGCATATCTATCCAAGGAAGTAGTGGAGACTATTGATGGGTGCATCTGAATGGAATTGAGCTGAGCGATGACACCATGTGAATTCTTCTTAAGGATTTTTTCCAGGCGATGTGAACTGATGATGCAAAGAGACCCTGGTTGTAAGCCCATAAATTTGTGTTGTGCCCCATTGACTTTGAACTGCATCCAAAGTTCCGCAAAATCCCATAAGATGGGGCCAAGTGTGCGTAACCATTGAACGCCCAAAACCACATCACATCCGCCTAAGGACAAGGCAAACATGTCAGATCGTAGGTTATAATCTTCCATAGAGATACGCACATTGTGACACTTCCCCTTGCAAGGTAAGGTACCGCCATTGGCAACCATGACTTCAAAGTTGGAGCAAGGATGGACAAAACAATCAGCCTGTTTGGCAATTCGAGGGTCAATGAAGTTATGTGTGCTACCAGAATCAATGAGGATGGTAAGAGGGAGCTTCTTGAAGTATCCCCTGACTCGCATTGTTTGTGGGGTGGTGACTCCGGTTACAGCATGGAAAGAGATCTCGGGTGGGTCGTCCTGAGATGGGGTGTCAACAGGCAGGTGTTGAATGTCGACCTGATCATCTACTGTATCTGTAGCTTCTTCACCAAGTTCTAAGGCAGGTAGAGAATCCACATCCAAGAGATAGAGCTTTTGTTGAACACATCTATGTCCCCAAGTGAATTTCTCATCACAATTATAACAAAGCCCTTTTTCCCGGCGTGCCTGCATTTCTATTTCAGACAAATGCTTGATAGGAGTTGGTTGAGGAGCAGGCGTGATGGGAGGTCGTTGGGAACCCATATTTCTGAAGGGAACAAAGGTGGGTTTGGAGCGTTGTTGAGCTGCGATCTTGTCCTCAGCCAGCTTAGCCAACCCTAGGACTTCCATCATTGTGTTGGGACAAAACATTTGACCTCTGAGTGGATTTCATCCTTGAGACCACTGATAAAACAACTCCTGTAGAATTCATCAGACAATCCTTCTGTGTGATTGGCCAGTTTCTCAAATTCCATCTGATACTCTCTCACTGTGCCAGTTTGGTGAAGTTTAGTGAGTGCTCCTGTGAAGTCGTCAAAAGCACTACGACCAAATCGTGGCAAAATGAGTTGGCAAAAATCTGTCCAGTTTGGCTCGAGATGAGCTTTGATGTACCAACGGTACCATTGAAGGGCTTCCTGTTCCAAATGAAAGGATGCAAGTGGCACTTTCTGAACATCAAAAGTATTATGCAGACTGAAATATTGTTCTGCTCGGTATATCCATCCAGTCGGATCAGTACCATTGAAGCGAGGAAAATCAAGCTTCGGCCCACGAAAATTGCTAGAAGCAGAGAACCCGGTGGCTGCAAAAGATTCTGGTTGTCTGGTATTGTTCATGGCTGAATGCTGAAGATGGAGGCTAAGAAATTTTTCATCCAGATCTTGGAGTTTGGTTTGGATGGCTGCAAGTGCTTCCTCCATAGTGTGTGCTCCTGCACGCGTGACAACCATAACCAGTTTTTTTTTTCTTTTGGACTGGAACGGCTACGGCTCGTATTTTTTTTTTTTTTTTTTTATACAAACTGGAGCGGCTACGGCTCGGAAGGAATCTGGAACAACGCCGAACGGCTGGATCTGGAACGGCTTGCAAAATGGATCTGAAACGGCGCAGCAGTGATCGACAAAAGTTCAGCTGAAAGTAGATATGGACCCCAGGTATGTGCGGCTTCCTAACAATTCAGGGGTCTCACTCGGCCACCAATGCTGTCTGACGGCTTGCGTATTGGGGCAGTACCCCTCACTCCACGACTCAGGTAAAACTGATAACCGCTTTGCCACAAACGACGGCTCTTGGTTTACCTCACGGGTGGGACTAGTCAATCAGGTAGGGGTCATTGCCCTTTTCGCTGGCAGGTCCTCTCAATGGGCCAGCTACTTCGGGGTTCCTGTGGTACTCCTCACAATGAGTTTTAGGGCTTATGCCCAAGTACTTCCCACAGTTAAGCGGATAGGGATTATTCCCAAATCTGAACCTGCAACAGAAAAAAATTTGGGCAGAAATTCCACCCAATGTTCAAATACCGGATCTATGTTGCTCAGAATCGCTATTATAGCATGTTTCCGGAACTGGAACAACCACTCTGCTTCTACCCATGGAAGAGGAATAGAAATCTGGGCACTCAGTCAAAATATTTTCTCGCCGCAATTTCCGCGGCCGTCACCGAAATTCTGAAAAATTGCTAATTTTAAATCCGCAATATCTCCACTTTTAGAACTCGAAATGAGATGATTGTTTTTTTGAAACTGCGTATTTTTGAAAGAGAAATTCAGATATGCAATCGGTTTCTTCTGATTTTGTGCAGAAAGTTTCAGAAATTGATCTGAAAGTCAACACCCAAAAAAAAGAAAAAAAAATTCCCACTTGTGCCAAGGAAAGTGCTCTGGTACCAGATGTGATGTACCTGCAATAATTAATTAATGCAAATACACGAGATATCAGAAATAATAGAACAGAATCGCTTTTATATTGATCACGGGCCACTTCGAGGGGGCAACCTCCTTTGAGCAAGCTCAATACAATTAACTTCACGGTGCCTTCAATGACCTCAACACACACTTATATACTAAGTCTATGCCCAATACTATGAGTCAAAACCATGGGACATATAATACTACGGGACGACTTACAAAGCATATGCGTCCAATACTATGGGTCAATACTATGGGCTAATATAAACTACGGATCAACAAATACTACAGGACGACTTACAAAGCATATGCGTCCAACAACAATATACTAACATAGTAAAGAGAAGGGTTAACATGGGTTCCTAACAAATATATTAGATGATAAATATAAAATTAGAATAAGATGGCCTTTATAAGTTTTGAGGAAGCATAGTGAAGGGTTACGCCCTTTCACTAGTAACCTATTAAACTATTAATTTATAATTAATAATATTAATTACATATTCACACCATTGGAAATTTTTAGGGTAAAAGAATGTGTGGGGAAAAACCATAGGGTTTTGTTAAGTCAAGTCTAGAAAGCAAGCCTAGGTTATAGTCCCTAGTTCCTCCTCCTAGACAAAGGGTGGATGGCTTTTATTTTCCAATTTGCAATAGATGTGGAAAACATATTGAGGAAAAGTTGGTGTTGGGATTCAAATCCATTATTGCTTAGGTGGATGCAATATTCAGTAAGGGGATTGATAGTATGGAGGAATTTCCATATGTTAAATAACAATTTTGAAAAATTTTAGTTTTGGAATTTTCATTTACATGGATTTTTAATTTAGGGAAATATAAAAATTTATCTTTTTATTAAGGAAATGAGGCAACAATGGATATTTGGATTCCTACCTCTCCAATCCTCCTTGCTCTTCAAATTCACTCTCCTTTCTCTCTCAATTAACCCTCCACTTCCACATTAGCAGCCCTAATCGCTTGAGCGTTTTGGTTGAACTCAGACAATGAATAGTGGATGCAAAGTGCAGAAGCGGCCTGTTTTTGGATTTTAATATATTAACAGGAACGCGCAAGCGATATGTATTACAATAACGCTCGAGGGTTATAGAATTCATAACGCTCGCGCGTTATGTATTTATATAACGCTCACGCATTATTGAATTCATAATGCTCGAGCGTTATGTATTTATATAACGCTCACATGTTTTGATTTCCTATCCTACATGTTAATAGACATGAGAGGCTCAGGCCCGCCCATGCCTAGTTCAAAGAAAATCTCGAGCGTTTTTCTTTCACTAAACTTTAGCACGTTTCGTGAAATCATGATTGCATCTAAAAGGTCCCTCAACTTCGTGCGAGGACCCGTGAAATATCATTATCAAATTCATGAAAGGTATTTACATGGACAAATTTTTCTAGACAATTAAGTTGTCTCTCAATAAACTCATCATTTTTGTTCATTTCAATAAAAATGATATCTATGGAAAGAATAAACTTTATGTTTAAATCATCGTAAAGATGATATGCGTTGATGGTATTTGAGTACCCTAAGAAGATACACTTCAAAATCCTTGCACCAAGCTTGTTGCTTTGTTCCTTTAGACTTAAGGCATAAGAGGTAAAACCAAAGACCATGAGATGCCTCTCCAAAGGGATGCGGCCATACCACCCTTCATGTAAAGTTTTGTTTCCAAGATAATGAGTTGTGCTTTTGTTTCTCAAATACACTGTACATAAAGATGCATCACCCCAAAACAAGAATTTGAAATTATTGAAAAATAACATGGAGCATACCATAATCAAGAGATTATGTTCATTCTTTCGACCACATCATTCCGTTGAGGATTTTATGGAACTATAGTTTGATGCCTAATACCATGTTAACAAATATAGCTTTCAAAATCATTATAAGTGTATTCTTTTTCATTATCAATACAAAGGGTGCCATTGTGAGATTGTGCTTCATTTTCAATCCATACATGAATTTTTTTTATTTTTTCAAATGATTCAAATTTTTTCTTTAATAAATAGACCAAAAAAAATTTGGTGTAGTTATCAATAAAGGTCATGAGATATTTATCATCATTTAAATAAGGAATAGGAATGGGGCCACACAAGTCAAAGTGTATCAACTCTAGCTTTCTACATGCCCTAAAATTCAACTCATGAAATGGATGCTTACTATGTTTACATAGAATACAAGCATCACAATGTTTCAAATTTTTTGTAATAGTGAGAAAACTAGATAAACCAGGGGTGACTTTAAGAATGCCCCCCAAATTTATATGTATAAAAAATGGGCGAATCTCCCCGATATATAGGAAAATTTGAAGGCAATTTTGTCAATAATATAATATGTATATATAAATTTTTTGGCGAATCTTCCATTTTATTATATGATGTTGTAAAATCTTGGGGAATATTTCAATAAATTATAAGATATTGTAAAAGCTTGGCGAATATTTCATCGAATTATAAAATATTGTAAAAACTTGGCGAATATTTCACTGAATTATAACTTTTTGTAAAAATTTGGGAAATCTTTCACTTATTTATAGAACACATTGAATGTCACTCTTCTTGTTAATTATGACTTCAAGGCTTCAAATGTTGAGTTCAATTTCTCTATTTGAAGTTTTGGTCTCAATACCAAATGGTAGTGGCCTTAATGATGCCTTCATATCCAAGCAAAGCCGAGTGGATCTTGTACACATGTATTCTAAATGTGGATGTTTGGAAGATGGACGTAAAGTGTTTGACCAAGTGCCAGAGTGAAATACGGTCTCATGGAATGCAATGATTTCAGGATATGCTCAACATGGACATGACGTGGAGGAAAATTATCAGAGGGGTTCTTGGGGTGGATATTTCCATTCATAGCTCAGATGATGATAACAATTGCCTCTTCTTCTTACTTACAGTTTTTTCCTCTACTACTTGAGTTTCTATTTGTAGTTTTCTCCCTACAATTAGTATAGTTTTCTTCTTGTTCTTCTTTAATTTTCTTGGGAGACTAATGTTTTTGAATTACTTAGATCAACAAACAGATAAACTGATAGAATTAGAAGTTATGCCCAATCTTGGCCTCCACTGGAAAATTATGCCCATGGAAGCTAAGACAATTATGCATTGTAACTATATAGCCTCTCAATCCATATGTGGGATATTTTCAGCTAAGAGCCTTGTGCACTAGATGAGTCATGAGGAAGCAAGGGCCAAGGATATGTGGGAGTGTAAAGTAAAAAACACGGATTGAACTATGGATTAGGGTAGAGGTAGCCAAACTAGAGGAGGTTATAAATAGTTATGAGACACTAGTGGTTGATGAAGAACTCCTCCCCATATTGGAGGAAAAATAAGCAACGGAAACTGACCATTTTTAGAATAAGTTTAAGGAGAGCAAAGAAAAAAAATTGATGGCCGATGAGTAGGTGGATGGAATTGTCCCTAAGGCTCCAACACATGGAGCTGTTTTCCCCTCAAAATCTACAGGCTACCATGTTCAAGGCGTAGTTATGCAAGGACACCATAAGGAGAATTAAGTTGAATTGGATTTGACTTAAGTTAAATCCACCTTTTTTTCTTCACCTATCAGCGAGAAGTGAATTAGATGAGAAAATAAAAGAATATAGTGAAAGGAATCCACACTTATTATGCAGGATATGTGATTTTTGGGATAAGGTGGATTAGGAAAAGAATTCCAAGGCATCACTCTTCTTTGAAATGCATGCATTACTTTTCATCAAATCTAAGTGTACCTCTAGGCTCTAATAATGATGTTTTCGATGATGTTGCCAGGCACATAAGATATACACTTGCAAACATTTGTAGGAACTGCGTGTTTTTTCCATTAGACCTAATGACCAAGGCATTGTGACAAAGGAAGGCCTTATGGCTACTTCAAGGTGTTGTCCTAAGATCACCTCTATATTATGATATTTTTTGTAAAACAAATGCAACATTGGTTACTATTGCAAGAAACACAAAATGCTCACTTCTCACTCAGTTCTGCTTATGTATGATGGATTCCCAAAAAACAGATCATGTGAAATAGAAACCCCCATATTATTCACTTACAATTGTACAACTAAACCAAACAAACAAACATTGCATGGCTTGAGATAGTGTGTTGAACTGTTAGGTAAACCCATAGCAATACCAAAAATAATATTAAACACAACAAAATCACAAAGTTACTAGTTTACATATTATAAATGTGCAAGAGATCTTGCATCTAGGATTGAAAAACAATTGTAGAGAGCTCTTGCAAGATTAAGATAATGTAGACTACAAATTGTTGTGAATTTGAAATGGATAAGAGCTACATCTCATACTCACATAGAATTAAATTCCCACCAAAGACGATTTCTAGTACTAATGAAGAAATAGCTCATACAAGATCTCACAAAATGTGCGTGAGAAGAAAACTTCAAATATATATCATGTGCTAATGCATTAAATGAACCTACTTACATAAGTGTGGATAATCTAAGGAAGAGAAGAGTTAAACCTATAACGTTGACACCTAAAAAGTGGGAGTTACTCACATGTCTAAGAAAATTCTAAATATAGAAAATAAGGACACATGGACAGTAAAGTTACTAAAGAGCCTAAAGAACAAAATTATTTGTGTACAATACATTCAAAACCCACAAACCCAATTAGAAGATCATATCCTATATTTAGGAAATAATGCTAGAACAATATTCCTAATACAAGGCATAGCTATTAATTTAAACATTATTCCTAACACCCACCCATAACATTTACTTCATTATCTATCACACAAAGAAGCTCTGAAATTCTCAAACTTCTTTGTACTCAAAGCCTTGTGAGAATGTCCGCAATCTGATCCTTCATTGGACAATAAACCAATTCAACTGCTTTACACCACATCTGCTCCACATGGTTCATGAAATAGTGGCTAGTTTGAAACTTGAATTGCTCTTTGATAATCACAAAACAATTTGTATGGGAACATCCAATGGAAGCCAAAAATGACCAAGAATCCTTCTTAGGATTAGATTTCATAAAAGTTTCTCATAAAGTCTTTTGTCTTGCTAAATCCCAATCGGGTAAATGTCACAAGTGTGCATGTCCATCGAGGAGTCGAGTTCTAACCCTTTTTCTCTAAAAGCGCCAAATTCACCAGCTTGTTGTCATTTTAAAACCTTTTGCATCAAAATTTACCATTGTTATGTCAAGTTTACAAATTGGTTTATCCCACGATATAGTCTTGTCTTCTCATACCTATGGTCTTTTTTATTGTATTCAAAGTGCTAAATTGTTATTTTTATTAAAAAGTAAAATAGTTAAAATTATTATAAGAAAATCATTTTTATAATAGATTTTGCTTTAATAATTTTTAATTTGTTTTATTAAAAAGCTTTGCCCGTTGTTCTTGTTATTAAAAGGAAAAAAGGTTAAAATTATTGTAATAAAATCATTTTTATAATTGATTTTGTTTTAAGATTTTTTAATTTGTTTTATTAAAGAGCTTTTCCAAATAAAACAATTTGAGCAATCTCCAAGTCAAAGTCCAAATCCACGTTTCATGTCATGTTCAAGTCATAAGTCAAGCTCTTATCACATCAACCAAGTGTCAAGTTGAGCATGCAAGAACCAAGAAAAGTGCCTAGAAGGAGAGCATTAGTAGTGCAGAATGCATCGAAACCTGGAAATAGCGTTGTATATAAACATATGAAGTATGTTTGTCCTAATGTATCTGGGATAATATATCCCATTGCATTAAAATTTCAAATCACCATCCAATCATAGGGGAAGCAAGGATGTTCCAATAGCTGTCGATTGCATCCACAGGTGCATGAAGGAGGTAAGATCACTCAGGTGGTGAGAATACAGAGAAAAACGCCAAATTTAAACACCAACAATCACCTCCATTCCGCCTTAAAATGTAGATGGAAGTGTGCTCAATGATGGGCCATGCAATGATGAAAGATTTTGCAGAGTCTCATGATGGGAAAATAATTTATTAAAAGGTTTCGGTAGGGGGGATTTGCTGGTGTAATTTATGACATTAGCTAAAAAACAAATAGTTTCTTTCAAGAAAACATCAATGTTTATAGTCCATAAAATAGATATTGGCATATTCATGACTACTTTTTTCAGATACAATCACAAAGTTGTGAGTTTCAGAATCAAATTTGCAGAGTGTAATATTTGTCTTCATCAAATACAAGGGTATAAATAATGCCAAGTGATAGTGAACCTAAAAACAGGTATAGCAAGGCGTTCAGGGCCATATTCACTTCTAGCTATCTTGATATGGAAATTGGCATGCATGGGCTTGATTTTAATGTTTGCTTCTCTAATCTCTTGCTATCTGCGATGGAAAGAGACTTTGATAATTATCAAAATGGGTTTCCATTGTGTGTCGATGGTGGACTTGAGGTTATAATGGTTTTTCATAAACACATAAGTTACATCACAGGATAAACTTGGGTCACCTGAACTTCAATTTGGAGTTATGGTTAGTTTCGATGGTATACAACAGCTGGACATATGTGTTTATTGAATCTTGTTTCACTAGAGGAAAATCATTTACTATTTACAAAGAATAGGGCCTTTTGTCAAAAGCATCATAGATGTGGATATTACAGCTATTGAAAAGCTTGAGGAAGTGATTGGATGCAGGTTTCAAACATTTATGTCATACCTGAGGATGTTTGGAAGTCACCTAATTCAAAAGGACCGGATAAGAAGAAGTCCTTCTTGAAGGTTGCTACATAGTTGAAAGTGGAAGAAGATTTTTGTTGAGGGTTTTATGATCCAAGAGTGGGAGGAATATCAGGAACCATGGAGGCAATTGGTTTTCAACTTGATGCACATTAAAGAATAAAAAATCAAGCATGGCTTTGTCAATATAATTACAAATTATCTTTACAAGTCTGATCTTGAAGAAGAAGAGGGATATGTGTGATAAGTTGTTATGGAGAAAAATCCAGTGTATAGGTGAACTTAGTGGGATCATGTACACCCATATGGCACTGTATGGAACCACTCAGTTCCATAAGAAACCAATCATTTTCACTTTGAAAGGAAAGTTCCACCCATAAACCCCCCAAAACCAGTCCGATCAGCTGGTTCAACCGTTTTTGTTAAGGTTTTGATAACATTACTCAATATACACCTGGCATCTTTCATGACTTGTTTCATCTTGTTTATATTCATTGATCCTCATGCATGGAAGGTGCTGGAATAGAATTCTGCTTATGCATTTTTTTCTTGTGGCTATCTTAGCATGCTCATGTCATAGTTTGGGGATTGTTTATTGTGGGCCACAGGAAGGAGTTGGAATTAAGAGCAAGTTCAAACTTGATACATGAATCAGCAGCTGCTTCTGGAGGTAAAGACAGAGCTACTGTTATGTTATTTTAACCCAGTGAATAAAGTGGGCACTGCCTTTTTTTACTGTATTTTCTAAAAATTAATGCCAAGAATAGAGCAGGTAGGCGATGTTTTTTTGTTCTCCAATGCAGCTTCATAAGTAGAGCCACTGCTTTTGGGATATCTTTAGCATATTTTTTCCAGTTGGATGAAGAAAAAAGCACATCACAAATTTAGTCAAGACCTTTCAAATTTGGAGCATATAGTCACCAATAAAAGGAAGAGGAAATCCCTTCACACTCTTAGAGTCCGTCCATCTTTTTCAGCATTTAGTCTTCATCTTGTCTTCCTATTGTCTTCCTATCTTATTGTCTTATAGTCTGAGTCTGAAAGATTTATGATTTACGTGATTCTCTTTGCTTTGTGATTTCATCTTCTAAGATTTTAATTAGCAACAACATTTTTGAAAAGAAGAATTCAAAGTTAACAAAAACAATTTAGGGATTCATGGGGAAAATAAATGCACTAAAGCTCTTTGAGTCTTTTCCCAGTCTCTTAAACAAAATAAAAAAGAGTCTTAAGACATTAAATCTATTCATACTGAGAAAGGTAGGTTCAAAGACATTCTAACATAATTTGTGGGACATTGCTCAAACCTATAATGAGAAATCCAAAGAACCCTTGAGCGAATGTCTACAAGTTACTCCCTCCAAACTTTCTCTCAAGGATAAAGAGGCCTATGAGTTGAACCTCTCCATAGAGGTGCTTCAGATGAATCTAGACTCCACAAAAATGAAGGTATTCTTGAACAATTTTTAGGTCACAGTAAACAAGTGTTCACTGCTCAAACCTCTAATGAGAAATATGAAGTCTTGAACTAGTGTGTACAATTTCCTCCCTCCAAGCTTTCTCTTAAGGATAGAGATGCATGTTGAGTTGAACCTCTCCTTGGACGTGCTTAAGATAGACCTCAATAGTACAACTAATGGAAAATCCCCAGGGCAAGATGGGCTACATTGTAAACTCTACAAAGCAACTTTAGATTTCATTGGGCCAATATTTTTGAAAGCTTACAACAAAACCTTGAAAATCAATACACTTGGAAGCATGATTAACCAAGTAAATATCACGAATATTCCCCAAAGTGATGATCCTGTGCTAATCTATAATCGGAGACTAATCACCTTATTGATAGTGATTTACAAAATCTTAGCCAAAGGTTTTGCCAGAAGATTTCAGTTTATCTTTAGAAGGTTCCTCCTTTCATTCACAATGGTTGTCAAACTTGAGACAATAGGGTTTATACAAGGGAGAAACATTCTATATAATGCTACATCTATTTGGGAAGGCATGGATGATGGGCTGAGCTAGAGCTTGAGGGCATACTTTTATTCAAGAAAATCAATTTGGGGAAATCTTATAATAGAGCGGGATGGCACTTCATTAAGGCCTAATGAGTTTGACCCAAAGCTTATGAAAGCAACATCAACCTTTTTCTCTGATGTTTCGAACAAAATAACCATAAACAAAGCCACCTCTAAGCCCTCTGGACCATTAAAGCCTTCAGGAAAGGTAGACCCCTGTGACTAGTTTCTAACTTTCTTATATGCCAGTTGTTGATGAATTTCTCTCTCTTGAACATAAGGACAGTCTTGGACTCATCAGGGGAATATCTGAAAACCAAAGAGACCAATAGGTTATCAATGGCCACAATTCAAGAATTATATGATGCTTTCAATGCCCAAATTCAAAGTAGGGAAACATGTTGCTATGCTTATACACCATAAACCCTGTACCCTTGGCTTTTGGCTACCAAAAGTCATGGATAAATACTTTCCCCTTTAAATTTAAATCCTCTCTTCCAGACATGTAGAATCAAGTTCTAGCCATAATGACCAAAAAGGTAGACTCTTGGTAGACTAAGTGGATGACTATTCTAAAATATTGTAGGAACTCGTGCATTTTATTCTTGTTGTCGGTGCCCTTCAAAGAAGATATTCAACCTGCTGACCAGCTTATATAAAACTTTCTTATGACCACCTACACAATGGAAAAAATGCCTCACTAGAGTTAAATGAGATATTTACTGCCCGAGAAAGAATACGGAAGGTCTCGACTTGACTTATATTGTGAAACAAGGTGTGACTCTTTATTCAATGCGGATCATCAAGGAAATTCAAGGAAATGAAAGTTGGAAAATACTTGTAAGACATAACATTGCCAAAGTTTCTCCTAATTGTGGTAGTCGCTCCTTTATTCCCACTTAAGTTGGTGACAGCTCCATTAAGAGAACCCCCAAGGATACCCAAAAAATGGGCTAGATCTATTAGGAGACAATCTACAGTGTCAAGGCCAGAGCCAAAAGAGAACACAGTAGGACGTACCACCTCTCCTAAATGTAGAGAAAATATAGGCAAAGAAGCTAGTTGGTACACATTTCACAAACATTAGTAGAACTAGTAGGGCAGGGTGGGTTATGGAACCACAGTATAGGAAGACCCCAGGATCTCATTGGTTTTTAAATTAATTATCAGTTTTATTTCAGTATTGTCTACCCATTAAGGGCTTAAATTTGTAGTGTCACCTTTGACTTTGAACTCCAAGCTTAGCGCCCTCTCTTTTGCTCTTTTTGAAATACTTGTATCATGTGCAGGGTTACTTTTGTTTGTTTTAAATTTAATAGATCCAGTAGATTGGTGGTTTAGGATATCGACCATGAGGTCATCCCCTGGTAGTATCCAAGGTGTAATTATCCCCCTATGTTTACCAGAGTCAGGGGATGGTTATGATGGTGTATATGGGTCAAGGAAAAATATCTTCACTATATTGCCAATATAATAAGATGCTCTAATAAGACATTTCAATATTAAAGATATCCCTAAAAGAGGGCCAATTTTATTTCGATATATCTATCCAGGTCAAGGAAAAAATAATAAACCCTAGCAATAATATTCACCGGTTTTTAAAAATTACAATATTTCTTATCAACATAAATAAAGGACAACAAACCTGTCTTCAAGAGCTCAAAGATTGGATGGTTTTTATGCCCATTTCCGTTAGTTTTGAGAAAGCATGGGAAATATAGCAAACCGCAGCATGTTATTTCAGAAACAGAAGCAACACTAAGCATAGGTAGGCTTAGACTTGTTTTAGTGGGAGTGTTTCCCAGCTTGTCAAAACTTTGTCCAAGAGCACAAGAAAATTTAAGGTTTTCCATCTACATATTTTTGCACTAGAACTGACATCAATCAATGTTCATTTATTTGGAAGTTCTCAGAGGCAATTTTAAGCATGAGAACATGAAGATCATGAATTACATAATTCAATAAACACAAATATTCATTCAATTTAGTTTTCATTGCCACCCACTATGCTTTTCTATATCTTCAGTCCCAAGAATTGGAGTATGTAACCTAAAGGCCAGTCATGAGAATACACCAAATAAGATACAAGTTCAAATCCTAACAACCACCTACAGCTTGATCCAAATTGAATATTGTGTGATAGGAAGAACTTGAATTTGTACTAAATTACATTTGATAAAATGAGCATCTAGTCATCTTTACTTCATTAGCACAACAATCAAAAGACATTTTGCAATTGATTATTTCATTCTTTGGGGTGTAGATAAGGAGAACATAAAAATCTCAAATACTCACAATGTGATACAGGGCTAGGATTCCCACCCATACCTAGTGGTGACATTCACATAACCCTAGAAACATGAGGTTTGAAATGACTGGAAATAATTTACAAGAGTTCCAAATCTAAAATTATCTTCTTAAGCAATTGCCTTATCAAATGCAAAATATTACCAATTAAATGAAAGAACTTTTGATAATAAAACTGTAGAAAATCAAATCCAATAGCAATAATTATTAACTTAGACCCATGGGAAACATAGCTTCTTGCAGCATAATATTTCAGAAACAGAAGCAACACTAAGATTAGGTAGTCTTAGGTAGACTTGTTTTAGTGGGAGTGTTTCCCAGCTTGGTAAAACTTTGTCCAAGAGAATGAGAAAATTTAATGTTTTCCATCTACATTTTTTTGCACTAGGATTGATTAGCAATCAAAGTTCATTCATTTGGAAGTTGTCAGAGGAAATTTTAAGCATGAGAATATCAAGATCATGGATTACATAATTCAAAATATCATGATTACATAATTCAAAAAACACAAAACACTCGTTCAATTCAGATTTCATTGCTTACCACTACATCTTTTCAAATCTGCAGTCCCAAGAATTGGAATCTATCACCTAAAGGCCAGTTGTGAGAATACACTAGATAAGATGCAAGTTCAAATCCTAACAAGCGTTTGCACTGAAATCTTATCTTGAGTCTTGACTCTTGATCCAAATTGAATATTATGTGATAGGTAGAATTAGAAGTTGTACTATATTATATTTGATAGAATAAGAAGCATGAGATCTCAAGGTGACATGGACTAATTCCAAGTGTCAAAGTAAAAATGAAACAATAACATAAGCCAAAATATTTTAATGTAGTTTATGGTAACTTTTAATAAACTATGGGGCCAATTTTAAATTGAACCAATCCTAAGAAACGGGACTCTAGAAATGTAAATGTATTACTTCCATTATGAACGCTTAAATTATATTATACCTTTAATTAGATTAAAATTTGTTTCTCCACATAAAGAATATAAACAATATGTGTGTGTGTTACAATTAGCAGTGATGCTTAAAAGTGGACTATGAATGGTCTGATTGTGTTTTTTGAAGTGACAAATTTCAGGTTGTCTCACAATGTATATTTGATCCCCAATAGCATTATCTATGTTTGCATCCTGGTTTCGGTGCCATGTCCAAAAGGCATTAGTAGAATTCAATACTTACCAGAAACATAATGAAATGACCATTTGTCCATGATGAAACTTTTCATTGATATGCATCTTAATTCTATGTCCAAGTTAGAAGATGATACCTCTAGAATTCCATGTCCAAATATTCTCTCTTGGAATGCACTCCATTATGGTTGTTTGTCCCCATAGAACTTTCCTTTTGCAGGGTTGGAGGTGAAGTTTATATGGCAGACACCTCCATATTCATGCTTATTGTCAATAGGCCTAGGGCACTTTCCTGGGTCATCTACCAAATTTGTTTCAATTCCCTCGATGCTCCTTCCATCACCCACTGCGATATATACATGACCACATGGGTCCATACTATAATTCTACACTCTTTTCATTATTTCATATGCATGTACCTTCCATTAAGTTTAATCAAAATACTAAGAGCATGAGAGGGTAATAAAAATAAAATTGGGAACATATATCATGGTGAAATTGGATATAAACAAACACACAAGTAAACAATGAGAAACTCAAAGCCAAAGGGATTTTCTTAATACACAACCATGAAATGAATCTTAATGCTATTAACAAAGATGGAAATCTATTCTAAAAAGAAACCAAATGGTTATACAAGCACAAAGAGATATTGTGTACTATATTATGTGGATTAAATCAACTAAATATTAGACATCAGACATATACAAGGCTACTTTGTAGATATACATATTATACGTGGCTAGCATGTATTGAGAAAGACCTATCTTAATCATAAACCGGTGTATACCTCCGGTCATATTAATGTCCCTCTTATAGCCTGAAAAACATATTAAAATAGCTAAGTAAAAAATCTTGCATTCCTCACCTTAATCCATTTTTCATTTTAGTTTCATAGCATTATCCACCCATATGATGTTGATCTCTTCCACCCCAGGCTATAAATTCCACCTCACTTTTCTCAATAGAACTATCTCAAATACTGAATACTATTACTACATCACTTTATCCTATATCCTTAAAATAAAAGATTAATGTAGCTAAGCTCAAACTTGCAACATGTCACAGTGAGACAATTCCTGGGAAAGGCTCTGAAACCTCCCAGTTTCTCATTGGGTGAAAGAGGCTCTTGAAGGAAATGTTTAAAAACTCATAATCAACCTCAAAATTGGTACTATTTCATATTGGAATACAACTATGACTCCACTCTCAGGCTAGTTTGAATTTTATGACTATGTTTATGAAAAAAAAAATACTATTTTTTTAATAAAGACAAACATTTTAAAGAATTCCAACCATGACTCCAAAACGTTAGAGACAAAATATGAAAACATTAGTGCAGAACATATATGAAACAAAATACATCTTCATTAAAGAGGTTCTAAATGGTCTCTAGAGTCCAAAAAACATGCTACATGCTACTAGCCTACTACATATCAGTGATGACTGATCAACATGATCAAACCCATTGCCACTATTAACTTTTACCCTAAATCATATCGATAAACAAAACACCTAAATGATACTGTGTTTGGAATTCAAACCAGGGCTGACCTATCTATGATTATGAACTAGGTTCACAATGATACACTAGCAATAGAAGTAGGAACATATCCCAATGTGATGCTCTGGCTTAGAGATCAATTGATTCTAAGTTATCTCCATATAGTTTTTCCTTCCAATAGAGATGTTGATGACAATACTAAAGTCTGCATCTGATGAAAAAATCAATGGAACATCATTCAAAGTAATATTATAAAAGTAATCTATAGTTCAAACACATATTATACTTCTGTTAGACATCTGCTATTTTAGTATTTTCTATTTCCTTTCTCAATGTAACTAAACCCTTTTTGTTGTATGCCATAGGATTTTTATATGATGCATGAAAAATAGTTGCTACAATAACTTACATGTCCTGAGAATACAATTTCCACACCAAATCCATACAAAGCTTCTATCTCTTGCCTCATGCATTGAAATTCCTTATAATGTGAAGAATAATTGTTATACTAGGGCGAGTGCCATGCTACAACTAGTCATGGTGTAACTTCATGATCTACTTTCCCCAAATCTTGCTTCAGCCAAGCATATTGCATGCCTAGATGATAATTACAAAGAAACTAATAGATCATTTTAGAAATATTGCTTTACACATGGTCTCATACATTCATCACCGATACTACGGTTTCAAAGCTGACTAAATTATTTTTTCCACAGTACATTATTCTGTCTTTATAAAGTACAGAATGCTACCATTATAAGCTCCATGTGTCCTTTGAAGCACTTATAAACCTTATGCACACCAAGTTTTACATGCAAAGTATCATTTTACAACCTAGAGGCAAATGCTTACCAGTTTTATTGTAGTCCACATATGCTCTCAGCGTGATAAAATATATTACACTACCATCAAAAGAGTAGTAGAAACTACTATTTGAGCTACATTATTGAGATGAGATGGAAAAATGGCATGTCAATCCCACTCCTTGTTTCAGAATACCATCAGCAAAACCCATATGAAAGAAATATCCATACGCATTATGCACATCATAGTGCTCAACATTTCCAAAGTGAAGAGCATCTTTGGGCATCGTTTCCTGCACCAAAAAAGGGAGAATCACACAGAAAACAAATCAAAACTCTAAAGTGAAGTCATCCCAAAATAAAAGTATTGCAATTCTGCTTCAAAAAGAAAACAAGGAAAAAATATAGATGAAGGCTATAAAAATGTTAGGAGAAGTAGATTTTCAGCTTGAGAAAGTTAAATCCAAAATAGAGAACTAAAAAGAAAACATAAGATTTTCTCTTTGAAGCAAGTGTTAAAAAAAGAAGAACAAGTGATAGAACTTGATAACATACTAGAAGGGAATATTGAAGATAAGTCTGAAGACAAAGAGAGAACCCGAAATCGTTGTCATAAAAACCCTCCAGGACCTGTAAAACCAGCCAGGCGGAATCAATGTCGCTCTCCAGTGCAGACGACATCTCGGCTGTGGGTGTTGTAACGTCTTTTCTCATGTGCTCCACGATGAATTTACAGAGACCCCCTACGTCCAATGGACATGAGGGGGAAAAATAGTTGTTTGAATCCACCCCAACTAAATTGTGGGGGATGAAAGAGTTGTTTCAAGACACCATGACTGGTTATCGGGGGGCGAAATAGCCATATGAACCCAGCAATGAGTGTATATCAGGGGTGAATGCCATATTTTTCACAGATCAAACAAAAAATTAGGGTGAATGACATGTTTTTGACCAATCTAACCCGAAATGGAGGGCGAATGCAAGTTTTTTAGCAAATTTCGGGGGCGCTTTCCAGATTTTGGGAGAGAGGGTTCTTAGATAGGTAGGCGATTTTGTTTGAAAATATTATTGTGTTAATAAATAGTGGACGATTTTTTTTCCATTTTTTTTTAATATACAAAATTCATCCACCAAATTTTTGAAACCCCTCTAATTTCGCCCATGGGCTATAATTCACCCCTAAAATCATCCCTGAGAG
Source organism: Larix kaempferi (assembly GCA_027924585.1). Lineage (NCBI taxonomy): Eukaryota > Viridiplantae > Streptophyta > Pinopsida > Pinales > Pinaceae > Larix > Larix kaempferi. The sequence goes on from BSBM01000196.1 coordinate 9,853,221, forward strand.
AAACCATTCTTTTTTAGCAATTAGAGACTATAATAGTTAATGTTCCCATATCTAACATGCAATAAAAGATTGGAAGACAATGTACCTTCTTCATACTTAGATAGGCAAGAAAAATTATGAGCTCTTGCAGATGTTCCTTCCAACTTCAACAAATTCCAATATTCACATGTGGTCATGATGAATTGGTTTTCAAATTTCCTCCTTACCTCCACTATTCCATCAGACATGTGAATGGAATGGCCTTGCTGTCGAATGGACACGAGGGACAACAAGTGTCTCTACAACTCTGGAATATAAATGTAATACCCCATTTTTCACTTGATGTATTTTCCTGTGATGTAAATACTATGTGTATGCAATGTGTGTATTCACCCTAGCGTGGAGCTCAAGGCCAAGGCCCCACTAGTGGATGTTTAAGGTTATTTTCTTAGGCAAGTATTTGTACAGTTTGATTATTCATGGGCTTCTAAGCCATGAAGGAATGTAAATGATGTAATTATTATTAATGAATAAAATGACCAATAATATGGCTAAGGAGGAAACTAATGAGAAGGGGCCATGTGTATCCACTAGGGAGAGGTAAGGGGGTTTGGGATTGGTTTCCCATATTGCCACATGTCTGACTGAGAACCTGTTTGAAATCCCTGCTGACATTAATGCAATTGTAGAGGGTGGTTGAGAACCCTGATTGCTGAAATTGATAGAGTATGGAGCATTCCGGTGATTTCGTATGGCAGGGCATGGCTGTGGTTGCTTGTCCTAGATGACACTCAATTTCTTGGGAATTGGAAGAACCGTTTGACTACTCATTTTGGTGGTCAAAGGGGGTGAGTCATTCCTTACTCACTCATCCACTCCTTCCCTTTCCCTCCAGAAACCATCGACCCTCACAAAGAATTCTCCTATTCACTTCCTGTATAGGACAAGCCAGTTCAAGAATGGAAAGGGGGAGTAAATCGTATTTCCCGTGTGATAGAAACTTCCCAAGAGTTGATAGCCATGAAAACCTTGTGTGCAAACCCTAGTTTGTGATGATAGAGTGGTACTGACCAAAGTAATAATTGCAAATGGTAGTGGCAAAGTGATAGAGAGAAGACCCCAAGTCTGGGTATGAATCAAAGGATTGAACTGTGAAAGGAGAATGGATTGTTGGATAAACCTAGTGAAGGTGATAATCTCAATGAACTAGTGACTAGATCATTCTATGCCCATCCCAAAATAGCACTAGAAGGGAAGCTCGTGAGAGACTATGCAGTAGGGTAAAGGATCTTCCTTGTGTTGGATGTGGTATGTATTGTGGGTGCCAAGTCAGCTGAGAGTGACTAGACCATTCAATGCCCATCCTGGAATAGCACTGGAAGGGAAGATGCCTTGAGAGACTGTGTAACAGTGAAATATTTCTTCCTTGTGTTGGATGTGGTAGGTATTGTATATGCCAGGTCAACTGAGTGCTGAGATGCCTACAACTCTGTGTTTGATCTCACTAGTTTAGCAATGCCTTCCTTGTTGTCCCTAAATACTTGATAAACCATTGTAGGTTGGCTTAGAATGGGTAGGTTCCCTAGAATGATTGATAAACCCAACTACATACTAGTTTAGTATGAGAATGGATCCTTGACTGCGAGAGAACCTATTAGCCCTCCTTAGTGGATACACTTCCAGTCTCGGGGGTGATCTCTCTGCTGAAATAGTATAGGCCGGACAGAGATCTAAGGTTGGGTGGAACGTTGCTCTCACTTAGCTAGTTGCTTTAGAATTGAAAGATAAGTGTTTCTTGTTATGTCAAATGATTTTGTTTCATTGTGAAGAAATGGTTGCTTGGGTTTAATTGTGGAAGTATGAATACTTGATAAATGAATCGATTGCTATGAAGTCATGTGTAGTCCTGAGTAAAATGGTTGAGTTCATTGTTAGGTGTATTTCATGGTTGCATGAGTGTAATGCATTGTGGACCTTATATATGATATATGTATTGCTCAGATCAGTTTAATGCAGCTTGCATGTTATAATAAATGATGGTGTTTCATTGTTTTGAGATGAATGTTTATGTATACTAACCCTGTGAAGGAGATGTATACTTACACATGATCCTTGAGGGAAGGAAGGGAAGCCTTGGAAGTGGTTTCAGAAACCTCTGTGGGTCAGATGGAAAGGAATATCTTGCCATGTAGAAGGTTGGAAGTGTCTAAGTGGAGATATAGACAGAACTTCATAGAAGAAAATGGGGAGGTTAGATGCCTCACCTGATCAGGGAACTCTACCATTGGATAGAGCTCTCCAAAATCTTTCCAACGGTACCAGCCTTACCCCATTTGGATGCTAGAGGAAGGATTTACGCCCCTTAGAGGATTTGAAGAAGTTGCCCTTGCAGAGCGGGGTTCCGCATGCATGGATCCGCAATTGTAGGTTTCAGATTGCGGGATCATCAAGTTCAAGATTATGTGTTTTGGGCTTCTGCAATTCCTCATCCGCAATTCCGATATGCAGATTGCGGGGTCCGCTGTGGCAGGTTGTGGGTTGTGAGAGTGACCTCTTGGGGTAGATGGAATTCCGCATTTCCGCATCCACAATTGCAGCTTGTGGATTGCGGGATGCGGACTACGGGACCCACTGTTGCGGGTTGCGGGTTGTAGGAGCAACCTCCTATGGTAGATGGAATTCCGCAATTTCGCATCCGCAATTGCGGGTTGCAGATTGCGAGATGTGGACTGCAGGACCCGCTGTGGTGGGTTGTGGGTTGCGGGAGCGACCTCCTATAGTAGATGGAATTTTGCATCCGTAATTGTGTGTTGTGGATTGCGGGATGCGGAATGCGGGATCTGCTGTTGCGGATTGAAGGTTGAGGGTTGCGGATTGTGGATCTGAACTCTCCTGACTGTGTGTATGGGAACTCAATCGATGTTTTGGAGAAAAACAAATGGCATCACGGTCTCCAGTGGCCAGGTAGGTCAGTGGGGACATGACAAAGTGGTATCAGAGCTTCAGTTGCAGCACTGGGAGTTGTTTGGGCTGGATCATGCCTGAACTATTGGTTCTGAGATATGCCGTGACGTGGCTTTAATAAACTTAATTGATTAGTTGGTTGTTCAAATGAATAATTCCATGTTTGAATGGGTATGATAGAGTTTATTTGCATGCTTGTGATGTCTAATAGAATGTATCTGATATACACAGAAATAGAAGCAGGTGTAAGATGAATTGCATCACAGTGCAGCACCCAAAACTGTGTAAGAATGGTTACCATTAACGATGCGCAGGACCTGTTTGGACTAGAAGATGATGTACTGGGTGAGAATGTGCAAGGGGAACATATAGAGGCAGAGTCTAATGGAAGAAGGGAGCAAGTGACACCCCCAAACTTGGCCGAGAGTATGGTTAGCTTTAATGAGCAGATGATGAAAGCGCAGCAAGAGCAGCATCAAATCAATGTAGCCATTTTGCAGAGTCTAACGGACTTGAAACAAAGGATAAATGATGGTTCCAATCTGAGCCACAGAGGTCAAGAAGAAAGGAATGCATAAAGTCAGTCGAGGGTCCATTCCATGAGAAGAACTCCAATCCCTAGAAGAGGTTTTGTGGGCAGAAGGCATAGGACACCTTCTACTAAGTTTTCTTCTAGCAGGTCAATTTATTCTGAGGGTTCTCAAGGGAGCCCAAGACGCACTGCCAGTAAGAGTAAGGGCAGGAAGAAGCACCGAGGTATTCCATAGGGTGAATTTAGTAAGGCAAGGCCTCCTACTTTTGATGGTGAATGTAAAGAAGGTCAAGAAGCAGAGGCATGGCTTCTTGGAATAAAGAAGTACTTTAGAATGCATGAATATTAAGAGAATGAAAAGGCTAAGATCGCTATCTACAACCTTAGTGGAAGAGCTTCTATTTGGTGGGATCACTTCATGCAAGTGAAAGGAATTAGTGAAAGAAGAGTCAACTGGGGTATATTCCAAAGATACTTTCAGGAGAAGTACCTATCATCTAGGTATTATGATAGAAAAAGAAAAGAGTTCAATGAACTCAGACTAGTATAGAACACTATGGATGAACATGTTCATAAGTTTATGGAGTTGCTGAGGTATGTGGACTACATCAAGGATGAAAGAGTGAAGATTTGATGCTTCCTTAGCAGTCTACCACAGAGCTACAAAGATAGGATAGAGTTTGTAAATCCACCAATCTTGGATGAATCCATCAGGATGGCAGAGCATTGCTATGAGTAGAATAAAGGTAAAGCAGAAGAGCAGCCAGTGTGGAAAGGTAAACCCAAGGGAAGGTTTGATCAAAGGAAAGGTGAGTTTAAACCACCATTCAGGAATCATCCTAGGATATCTCCACAAGGCCAGCAAGAAAGAATAGAATTCAAGCCATCTATAGCAGCGGACAGAACATCGATGGGGCCACTTCAGTGTTGGGGTTGTGGGGAAAACCACAGGCTCATAGATTTCCCAACTACAAATAAGAACCCTAGGAGCTTGCACAATGTTAGGGGAGCAGCTATAGTATGGGACATGGCAAGAGAAACACCTAGAATTTATGCATCACTGGATGATCATCCAGCAGACCATCAATCAGCAGTGGTGGAGGTTGCAGTAATATCGTTGAGCAATCTATTTCTATTTTGATTGACCCAGGGTCTACTCATAGTTATGTATCTCCTAAGATAGTTTGAAGTTGTTCTCTTGGTAAGATAAGACATGCGAAGGATTGGATAGTTCAATTGGCCACCGGTTCAAAGAGAAAGGTAAGTGAAGTAGTGAAGGAGTGTCCTATAGAATTGAATGGACTCCTCACACATGCGGAATTAAATATCTTTCCACTGGCATCATATGATGCCCTGATTGGCATGGAATGGATGGAAATACATAGAGCCAAGGTGGATTGTTATGAGAAAGCATTGGAATGCCTTGATGATGAAGGCCAACCAAGGTTAGTTAAAGGGATTCCAAAGCATGTTTCAGTGAGGCAGGTTTCAGCTCTGCAATTAAGGAAGTTTTATAAAAAGGGTTGTCAATTATATGTTGTGCATATGTCAAATTCAGTGGGGAATAATGAACCCAGGATAGAAGACTTCCAGATATTGCAAGAGTTTCAGGATGTGTTTCCAGATGAAGTTCTAGGATTTCCACCTAAGAGAGACATTGAATTCTCCATTAATCTTGTTCCAAGAGCATCACCCATCTCCAAAGCTCCTTATAGAATGAGCACACCAAATTGGTAGAGTTGAAGATGCAGCTGTACGAATTAATGGATAAGGAATATACCAGACCGAGTGTATCCCCATGGGGTGCATCAGTGTTGTTCGTTAAGAAGAAGGATGGAACATTGAGGCTATGTATCGATTATAGACAACTCAATAAAGTGACAATTAAGAACAAGTATCCCTTGCCAAGGATTGATAACTTGTTTGATCAAATGAAGGAAGCTAGAGTATTTTCCAAGATTGCTTGAGGTCTGGGTACCATCAGGTAAGGATTAAGGAATAAGGCATTCATAAGATAGCCTTCAGGACTAGGTATGGTCATTAGGAATTTACAGTAGTTCCATTTGGTCTTACCAATCTACCTGCTACATTCATGTGTCTTACGAACATTGTCTTCAACAAGTATTTGGATAGGTTTGTAATTGTATTATTTGATGATATCCTTGTGTATTCAAAGAATGAAGAAGAACACGATGAGCATTTGAGAATGGTATTGCAAGTTTTTAGGGAGCACCAACTATATGCTAAGCTGAGTAAATGTAACTTCTATCAAGAGAAGGTGAAGTATTTGGGTCATATTATATAAGTAGAAGGCATTGTAGTAGATCCAGAGAAGATTGAGACCATCCTGGATTGGTCCACTCCAAGGAATGCAACAGATGTTAGATCTTTTATGGGCCTTGCTGGTTACTACAGAAGGTTCATCGACGGATTCTCCAAGATAACCCTTCCAATTACTTCCTTACAGAGGAAGCACATCAAGTTCACATGGTATGAAAAATGTGAAAGAAGTTTCCAGCAGTTGAAGGAATTGCTTACTAGTGCACCTGTGTTGAAGATTGCAAATCCAAGAAGCTGAAGGAGCATGAAAGCAACTATGCCACCCATGACTTAGAGATAGAATCCATAGTTCATGCTCTCAATAGATGGAGGCATTATCTCTTGGGAAGAAGATTTGAGCTCAGAACTGATCACATGAGTTTGAAGTACTTGTTTGACCAGCCAAATCTGAATGCAAGGCAAACTAGGTGGATGGAGTTCCTGTGTGAGTTTGATTTGGAAATTAAGCATGTTAATGGTAAGGAGAATAAGGTTGTTGATGCACTCAGTAGGAGATTTCATATTGTAGCAATAAGTAGATGTGAATCAGGTTTGAAGGAAAGAATTTTAGAGGCCCAAGATACTAATGAGGCCTACCTTCAGATGAAAGAGAAATTGCAGCAGAATGTTAGAGAGGAGAAGAATGCAAGATATCAGTTGGGTGAGGGTGATGTTCTCATTTATCAAAATACCCAACTGTACATTCCAAACAATGAAGATTTGACGAAGTTGGTGATGGATGAGATACTTTAGATGCCATACTCAGGACACCCAGGATATCAGAAGACTATAACAACAGCAAGAAAGCAATACTTTTGGCATGGTATGAAGAAAGACATAGCTGAGTACATTGATAAATGTTAGAAGTGTCAATATGTCAAGGCAGAGAACCAACATCCAACAGGATTGTTGCAGCCATTTCCCATCCCAGAATGAAAGTGGGAAGTGATCTCTATGGATTTCGTAACAGGATTTCCTATGACAGTGAAGAAGCATGATTCAATCATGGTTGTGGTGGACAAGCTATCAAAGGTAGCTCATTTCATTACAGTCAAGTCCACCCACAAGGCTAATGACATTGCAGATATCTTCATGAGGGAGATATTCCGATTGCATGGATTTCCCAAGCCAATAGTTTGAGATTGTGACATGAAGTTCACATACAATTTTTGGAAAGGATTGTTCCAAGAGTTGGGAACACAGTTGAAATTTAGCACAGCCTATCATCCTTAGACAGATGGTCAGACTGAGAGAGTGAATCAGATCCTTGAAGATATGTTGAGGATGTATGTGATGGACAAGCCATCCAAGTGGGAAGACTATTTACACTTAGTGGAATTTGCTTACAACAATGGGCATCAAGCATCGTTGCAGATGAGTCCTTTTGAAGTGTTGTATGGAAGAGGATGCAAAACTCCAGTAAGTCGGGACATCCCAATGAACAGAGTAGTGCTTGGACAAGAAATAATTGAGGAGATGAGGCAAGAGATCATGAATATCAGGCAGAATTTGAAGGCAGCATAGGACAGGAAGAAGAGTTATATAGATCTGAAAAGAGTGCATAAGGAATTTCAGATTGGGGATCATGTCTATTTGAGAGTGGGACCCGGGAAGAGTTCCATGAAATTGGGAAGTTGTGCCAAGTTGGCACCAAGATATTGTGGGCCATTTGAAGTCCTTGATAGGATAGGGCTAGTTCCATATAGAGTTGCATTGCCTTCTAACATGAAAGCTCATAATGTTTTCCATGTATATTTGCTTAAGAAATATGTACATGATACTAATCATATCATTGACTAGGATGTGATCGAGGTGGAACCAGAGGGATAGTTCCATGTGGAGCCTATATGCATCCTCAACAGGAAGGTTACCTTGATCCGGAACCGGACCATAGGGCAGGTAAAGGTGCAATGGAAGCAACTTAGTCTGGAAGAGGCCACGTGGGAGCTAGAGGATGCCATGAAAGAGGCATTTCCATTTTTGTTTTGTTTTGAGAACACCGAGGACAGTGTTATTTTAAGGGAGAGGGAGTTGTAATACCCCATTTTTCCCTTGATGTATTTGGCTTTGATGTAAATATTGTGTGTATGCAATGTGTGTATTCACCCTTTCATGGGGCTCAAGGCCAAGGCCCCGCTAGTGGATGTTTCAGGTTATTTTCTTAGGCAAGTATTTGTACAGTTCGATTATTCATGGGCTGCTAAGACATGAAGGAATGTAAATGATGTAATTGTTATTAATGAATAAAATGACCAAGAAGCTCACTAAGGAGGAAACTAATGAGAAGGGGCCATGTGTATCCACCAGGGAGAGGGAAGGGGGTTTGGGATTGGTTGCCCATATTGCCACATGTCTTACTGAGAACCTGTTTGAACTCCCTACTGACATTAATGCAATTGCAGAGGGTGGTTGAGAACCCTGATTGCTGAAGCCGATGGAGTATGGAGCATGCCTGCAATTTCGTATGGCAAGGCATGGTTGTGGTTGCTTGTCCTGGATGACACTCAATTTCCTGGGAATTGGCAGAACTATTTGACTAATTTTTCGGTGGTGGAAGGGGGGGATTCATTCCTTACTCACTCATCCACTCATGCCCTTTCCCTCTAGAAACCATCGACCCTCACAAAGAAATCACCTATGCACTTCCTGTATACACCGAGCTAGTTCAAGAAGGGAAAGGGGGAGTAAATCATATTTCCTGTGTGATAGAAACTTCCCTAGAGTTGATAGCCATGAAAAACCTATGTGAAAACCCCAGTTTGTGACGATGGAGTGGTACTAACCAAATTAATACTTGCAAATGGTAGTGGCAGAGTTATAGGGAGAGGACCAAAAGTCTGGGTATGAATCAGAGGATTGAACTGTGAAAAAAGAATGGATTTCTGGATAAACCTAGTGAAGGCGATAATCTTAATGAACTAGTGACTGAATCTTTCTATGCCCATTCTGGAATAGCACTGGAAGGGAAGACCGTGAGAGACTGTGCAGTAGGGTAAAGGATCTTCCTTGTGTTGGATGTGGTAGGTATTGTGAGTGCTAGGTTGGCTAAGAGCGACTCAAACTTTCTATGCCCATCTTGGAATAGCATTGGAAGGGGAGATTCCTTGAGAGACTATGTAACAATGAAAGAGGTCTTCCTTTTGTTGGATGTGGTAGGTATTGTGGATGCCAGGTCAACTAAGTGTTGAGATGCCTGCAACTTTGTGGTTGAGCTCACTATCTTAACAATGCCTTCCTTGTTGTCCCTGAATGCTTGATAAACCACTGTAGGATGGCTTAGCATGGGTAGGTGCCCTGGAATTCTTGATAAACCCAACTACAGACTGGTTTAGTATGAGAATGGAGCCTTGACTATGAGAGAACCTATTAACCCTCCTTAGTGGATACACTACCCGGCTCAGGGGTGATCTCTCAGCTCAAATAGTATAGGCTGGACAGATATCTAGGGTTGGGTGGAACGTTTCTCTCACTTATCCAGTTGCTTTGGAATTGAAAGATAAGTATTTCTTGTTATGTCAAATGTGTTGATGTATATGTAACTTCGGAATGTATTTCATCTATATTTATTGTACTCCTATAGAGATGTATTATTTTTCTACATGGAAGTGTCGCCATTTGTATTGACAAGTGTCGCAAGTGGTGTAACATGCCGATGGGTTATTAGACCACCTAGTAGAGGGGTCGGCCCGATATAATGTAACCTAGGGTTATTAGGTTGAGTTAGACATGTCAGCCCCACTTGGTTATTGGGCAGGACAGGACAAGTATAAATAGAGATCAGGAGATCTCTATTTGATGAACTCACTACTCACTTCTATCTCTCTCAGAAAGTGGCGCACTTGCGAGGAGGAGGATCATCTGCTAGGAGAAGACTATCTCTTTTACTTTGGTTGTATCATTCATCTTTCTATCTCTGAGGAAGTTGTGGGGTTTTTCACCTTCTTGGTTTTTCCCGGTGAAACTCTGTCTCTTGCGTGCTTGCATTATTGTGTCCATGATTGTTATGCTGTAGATATGCTATACATGTTATTCTCTCAGTTAAGATCTTAGATCAGATTGAAAATTCTGAAAAGCTAACATGGTATCAGAGCTATCCTGAAACAAGGCATGGTAGGGCATGTATGACACTTGCACTTGCGATGTTAGGGCTTGATATAGAAAAAACCAGTCATCGTAGCACTTTCGCTATAAATACATTTTGGCAAAGTTTCAGGACCTGAAACTCTTACAGGTCGACTATAAGATCCCCATGTACCTTGTGTCCGAAGCAAAACTTCTAATTCGTTGTAATTTATGTTTTATGATCTATACAATCTAGGGTTTCTGCCTCTTCCATATCTGAGTCATAAACAGGTTACCTAGGAAAAAAGGTCATAACTTGGGATAGGAAGCTCCAAATGAAATTTCGTAAATGTGACAGGTACGGAACGGATTGTACTTTTACAGGCCAAAGTTTTAGAGGCCGAAAGTCAACCAGTGACACATGGCACTCCATACAAGGTCACTCTCCTATTTTATCCCATAAACAGGTCACGTTGCTACACTTGGCATAACTCTCTCCCAGAGAATCCAATTGCGGTTAGAACTATGGGGTTGGAAAGATGACAGGTCAGGATACCAAATGTATAAGTTTCAGACCCTGTGGATTTGTAATTTCAGAGTTACACCAAAAACAATTAGGTGCATATTTCTGTCAAAACAGAATTGGATTTTGAGCACCTTTATTCATGGCTCCGGGAATTAGGGTTTCAGAGAAAGTTCGTATTTTTGTAAAAGGAGACCACGACTGAATGGTATTCATCAAAATTGAAATTTAGAGAATAAGATCAAATTTTTTGGTTGGGTAGAAGGACGGGCTTGATCAAACCCTAGTTCAGGACTTTGATCGGAAAAGTGGAATATTAGGGCTTCTTCAAAAGTTGGAATTTTTGAAGTGTGTGACTATGGTTAGAAGCTCCTCAGAAAAAATCAAAGTTTAGAGCTTTGGATCGAACCTTTTGGTTGGGTATAAGGGTGGGCTTTATCAAACCCTAGTTTGGGATCTTGTCGAGAAGATCCAGAAGTTTCAAAGGCAATTTTGAGGGGTGAAACTTTGCAGTTTTCAAATTCTGAGTATACTAGGTTGATCAGCTCATCAAGGCGCATCTTTCTATCCTTTCAGAAGTTTGAAATTAAAAGTTTGAATTTTTAGGGTTTCTCTGACAAACCCTAATCCAACTCTAGATCTAGTTCCTGCAAATCAAGTGGATTGGATTAATCCTAGAAGAGAATGGATTGGTCACCTGCATAAGTGAAGAAATTCTTGTTTCAGAGGGAGATGAGGCTAAGGCTTTACATAAGAAGATTACAAGCAATCTCGACAGGTATGAATTACTGGTATGTTTCAAAATCTGTTCATGATTAAGTTTATGGTATGTTTGTCTTCATTAAGGTTAGTACAATCTTGATTAACTTTAGACTTGTCGTATCACCTTAATAAAATTATGAATGCACAATAGAAGATATTCATTGATTAGGGTTTTGACACTTATGATTGTACTAATGCATTGTGGCGTTGTATGAGGTTGATGTTGTCCGCTAATATGAAAGGTACATCAAGAAAGACAAATCATGTTCTAGTTCAAGAACATATGACCATGGTGACATGAAGACAAAGGTTCATCCATTGCCATGGATCACATAGAAGATCTACTTACGAGGTAAGTTTAACTTGTTTCTATAATGGTTAACCTATGAGATTAGCAGGTTACTAGCACAAGTCACTTAAGAGAACAATAAGACATCATGTGGGTATGTTAGACAATAACCAGCTAACATATTAATCCAGGTATGTTTTTCTTATATCAAGTTACAATCCTACCTTGTGTTAGAATCTCTTATAGAAGTGTACATGGCATGATTGATAATGATTATTCATTAAAGTTAGTAATCATGGGTTTAGGCATATTATGCTTCTTACTTTGATTGATGATATGACTAACAAGAAGAGTCCTATGATCAAATAAGAATATGCATGAGTAAGAGAATTCTTCCCTGAAACCTTGAATGATAATGCTTATTATCTATGTTTGAAATGATCATGAATATACATGTTAAAGATTATTTTGTTTTGATAGTATACTAATGAATGTATGATTATGTATGACATCTCGAGGATAACACAATGATGATACTAGTAAGTATGGATAATGATCTAGGATGGATATAAGTTAAAAGACAGGTAATCCAAGAAGCAGGGATCAAGAGGGAGCACACTATAGTAGTTCCTGCAAGGAAGAAAATATTGAGAGGGAGTCCACCCTACAACAACAAAAACAAACATACGTATTTGAATTATCATTTCTTGCATATTTGATTGTTTAAATAATACTCTTCAATGATGTATATACTGATGTTCCTAGAATTAGGCTGTGTATTTTGTCCTATTAGAATAATTTCATTAATGAACAACATACTACTAATATGCATGTAATGGGTAAGTGGCCGATGGCACTGTACAACATTCCATTGCTACTTATCTAGAATGAAACCTCTTTGCTGACATGTTGGGAGTAGTGCAAACTCTTAACAATGTTCTGGTAGAGATTGGAAGGCATCTAGAAAGTTATAGGATATAGATGAATGTTGTATTGAAGCATTGGCTAACATAATTGCATGATTGTATGACATATTTCTTTATGTGTAAGACTTTGTTCTGAAAACTATGAGATGTTTCTAATCATGCAATTTAACTTGTTTTGTAGGAAAGATAGTATACCATCACCTACAAAAGAAGGACTACAACATTTGTTCCAACAACAAAGATATCTATTGAAGATATTGAAGTTCCCATGATTTGGGATGAAGTAATGGAAGAATGCCATGATTTGTCGATCATGAAGAATGATGGTTGGGATGTGGTCCAAGACCTGAAGGGAAGTTTGTTGTGACTTCCAAATGGATCTATAAAATCAAGCATGTTGTAGATGGTAGCATGGAGAAATACAAAGCGAGGTTTGTAGCTTGTGGCTTCTCCCAAAAGGAGGGATTGAGTATGAAGAGACTTCTACACCCATATCTAGGAACACTTCCATCATATCAGTACTTGCTCTGGCTATAGTGATGAAATGGAAGATACACCAAATGGATATCAGGACAGCTTTCTTGAATGGTTTAGTCAAAGAGGAAGTGTATGTGGAGCAGCCACTCGGGTTTGAGACACATGAACAAGAGTCACATGTGTGCAAACTAAAGAAATCCTTGTATGATTTGAAACAGGCATCCAGGACCTGGTATGGCAGGATAGATGGCTTTCTATCCAGTTTGGGATTTGCCAAGAGTAAAGCGGATTACAACCTTTACTACAAGGTTGAGGAAGGAAATCTAGTGATACTAATATTGTATGTGGATGACTTGTTTGTAACAGGTGAGGATAGATTGATTGTCGACACGCAGCGGAAGCTTGCTTCCGAGTTCGATATGAAGAACTTGGAGATGATGCACTACTTTATAGACATGTAGGTGTGGTAGAGTGCAGATGGAATCCTCCTTGGGCAAGGGAAGTATGCAGTAGAGATCCTGAAGAGGTTCGGGATGATGGAATGCAAGGCCATGGCCACACCTATGGCATCGAACCTGAAGCTTTTGTGTGATGCTTCATCTGATCCGGTTGATGTCACAGTGTTTCGTCAGATGATTGGGTCCTTGATGTACCTAACGAACATGAGACTAGATATTTGCTTTGCGCTGAACACACTGAGCCAGTTCCTAACGGATCCCATAGGTGTTCACCTGGTTGTTGTAAAGCATATTCTGAGGTACTTGAAGGGTACGGTTGATTATGGGCTCAAGTATGATGCGAATCAAAGGTTTAACCTGCAAGGTTATGTTGATTTAGATTGGGAAGGCAATGCTATAGATAGGAAGAGCACATCTGGGTGCTGCTTCAGTATGGGATCAGGTGTGATCTCTTGGTTTAGCAGGAAGCAGTCCTACATAGCAATGAGTACAGCTAAGGCAGAGTATGTTGCAGCTTGTTTGGCTAGTTGTGAGGCAGTATGGCTGAGGAAGATATTGTCGCAGATATTTGATCTCCCACTCAATGCTACTGGTATCTTCTATGATAACCAAAGTTGTGTGAAGTTGTCTGAGAACCCGGTGTTCTACAACAGGTCGAAACACATTGAGATCAAATATCGCTATATCAGGGATATGGTGTAGAGAGGAGCAATGAAGCTCCTATATATTACGATGGATGAGCAGATTGCAGATGTACTGACGAAACTACTAACTAGAGTGAAGTTCGAGTACTTCAGAGAGAGGCTTGGTGTTATTCAAATCGACGACAGTTCGAGGAAGAAGTGATGGACACATTTGCTGGAGCCATTCCAAACGTGATGAGAGGAGGATCCTTCACATGGTTGTGGATGTAAGCGCTGGATGATGAGCATCAGGACGATGCTCTAGTTACTGATCTGTATATGCATCATGTTGGATGCTTGTTATGATCAGTTGGATCATTTATATGCATGTATGTATGCATCATGTTGGATGCTGGATATGATCAGTTGGATCATTTATATGTATGTATGTATGCATCATGTTGGATGCTCGTTATGATCAGTTGGATCATGTATATGTATATGCATCATGTTGGATGCTTGGACCATGTATCTGTATATGTATCAGGTAGATCATGTATGTTGATATATATCAGGTGGATCATGTATCTCTATATGTATCAGATGGATACATTGTATGATCAGATGGATCATGTATGATGATATGTATCAGGTAGATACTTGTTATGCATCAGGTGGATGCATTGTATGATCAGCATGATCATGAATGACGAGCTTCAGGATGTTTCTCCAGATGACATGCATCAGGACGATGCAGTGATGATGCTCAGGATGATCATATGTGATGACATGTATCAGGTGGATACATTACATAATCAGTTGGATTATGTGTGATGAGTTCCGAAGACACGGATGCACATGAGCTTTTCAGACATGGTTGTAGATGTGTTCTCGCATGGTCATGATGTAATTGCTGGGCTTTTCCGACATGGTGGCAGATCTGTTCTCCCATGGTTGTCATGTAATTTCCAGAGCCATTCGGGCATGGTTGTAGATGTGTTCTACCATGGCTGCGATATAAGTGTTGGGGCCATTCGAACATGGTTGTCGATGTGTTCTCCCATGGCTACGATTAAGTGCTGGGGCCATTCGAGCATGGTTGTAGATGTGTTCTCCCATGGCTACAATATAAGTGCAGGGAGCCATTCGAGCATGGTTGTAGATGTGTTCTCCCATGGTTGTGATATAAGTGATGGGCCATTTGAGCATGGTTGTAGATGTGTTCTCCCATGGCTGCAGTATAAGTGTTGTGTCATTATCGCATGGTTGTAGATGTGTTCTCCCATGGCGTAGATGTAAGTGCTATGTGATGTGCATATGGGTTGTGCTTCGTGATACTCTGTGGTCGTGGACAGGTTGTGCAGTAGCATGTAAAAGGTCCTGGGAGATCCAATAGGTTGAGCGGTGTGCTCGTAATCAGTCCTGGGATGCTCTTTCAAGGTTTTGTTGACTCACGTAATAAGTCCTGAGGATTCCACAATATGGGCAGTGATGATGAAGACCTGAAGGTGGTGGGATTACATCCAGTATGAAAAAGGACTGGCTCTGTAGAACTTCCTATGATGAGTAGATTTAGAGATTGATTGAGATAGCAGCAACAGTGACGATGACGATGATTCGAGGATGATGATTTGTTGATGATGATGCAAAGAAGAAGACTTGTGCCTACATATCTGTGTCAAGAAATACCTTCCTAGTTAAGAGGGAGTGTTGATGTATATGTAACTTCGGAACGTATTTCATCTATATTTATTGTACTCCTATAGAGATGTATTATTCCTCTATATGGAAGTGTCGTCATTTGTATTGACAAGTGTTGCAAGTGGTGTAACTTGTCGATGGGTTATTAGACCACCTAGTAGAGGGGTCGGCCCGATATAATCTAACCTGGGGTTATTAGGCCGAGTTAGACAAGTCGGCCCCACTGGTTTATTGGGCAGGACAGGACAAGTATAAATAGAGATTGGGAGACCTCTATTTGATGAACTCACTACTCACTTCTATCTCTCTCAGAAAGTGGCACACTTTTGAGGAGGAGGATCATCTGCTAGGAGAAGACTATCTCTTGTACTTTGGTTGTATCATTGCTCTTTCTATCTCTGAGGAAGTTGCGGGATTTTTCACCTTCTTTGTTTTCCCCGGTGAAACTCTGTGTCTCTTGTGTGCTTGCATTATTGTGTTCATGATTGTTATGCTGTAGATATGCTATACATGTTATTCTCTCAGTTAAGATCTTAGATCAGATTGAAAGCTCTAAAAAACTAACAAAATGATGTTGTTTCATTGTGAAGAAATGGTTTCTTGGGTTTAATTGTGGAAGTATGAATACTTGTTAAATGAATTGATTGCTATGAAGTCATGTGTAGTCTTGAGTAAAATGGTTGACTTCACTATTAGTTGTATTTCATGGTTGCATGAGTGTAATGCATTGTGATTCTTACATATGATAGATGTGTTGATTAAATCTGTTTAATGCAATTTGCATGTTATAGTAAATGATGGTGTTTCATTGTTTTGAGATGAATGTTTATGTATACTAACCATGTGAAGGAGATGTATACTTACACCTGATCTCTGAGGGAAGGAAGGGAAGCCCTAGAAGGGGTTTCAAAAACCTCTGTGGATCAGATGGAAAGGAAGATCTTTCCAGGTAGAAGGTTGAAAGTGTCTAAGTGGAGATATAGATAAAAATTCAGAGAAGAAAATGGGGAGGTTAGATACCTCACCTATTCAGGGGACTCTACCATTGGATAGAGCTCTCCAATATCTTTCTAACAGTACCAATCTTACCCCATTTTGATGTTGGAGGAAGGAGTTACGCCCCTTAGAATATTTGAAGAAGTTAACCTTGCAGAGCGGGGTTCCGCATGTGTGGATCCGAAATTGCGGGTTGTGGATTGCAGGATCACAAGATTATGTGTTTTGGGCTTCCTCTATTCCACATCTGCAATTGAGGGATGCGGATTGAGAGGTTAGTGATGGCGGTTTGCAGTTTACGGGAGCGATCTCCTATGGTAGATGGAGTTCCTCATTTCCGCATCCGCAATTGCGGGATGCAAACTGCAGGACCCACAGGTTGCGGGTTGCGGGAGAGACCTCCTATGGTAGATGGAATTATGCATTTCCGCATCCGCAATTGCACGTTGCGTATTGCGGGATGCGGACTACGGGACCCGCTGTGGCGGGTTACGGGTTGCAGGAGCGACCTCCTGTGGTAGATGGAATTCCGCATTTCCACATTCGCAATTGCGGGCTACGGATTGCGGGATGCAGAATGCAAGATCCGCTATTGCGGATTGAAGGTTGCAGGTTGTGGATTGCGGATCCAAACTCTCTTGGCTGTGTGTATGGCAGTCAGTCGATATTTTGGAGAAAACAAAATGGAATCACGGTCTCTAGTGGCTAGGTAGGTCGATGGGGACATGACAATAAAGAACAATATGTAGCAAAAAATTGTGGAATCCACGTAGTTTGATCCTTAGTCTTGATGATGGACATATTTGCGAAATAAACCACCCCATCTACATTTTCATTTAGTTCTTCAAAGAAATATTTTCTAATATTCTTATGGGAAGTTTCACTAGTGTCGAGCAATCATGTATCTTTCTAAGATGAAAATGAAGGGATCGTGCAATCTAATGAGGGTCTCTTTTGTCGTGTTAGATGTTATAGAAAACTAAAAAAACAGGCATCCCTCAACTTACATGGATATCTTGAGATACTTACACAATAAATCTTGCTTTGAGTAAAAAACATGAAATGTGGAAAATTGAATTACGAACTTCCGAATATATAAATTGTATCCATTGAAGATGTTCATAACTATCTCAAGTTTGATCTTTTATATTACTTACATTTTACTTTTTGTAAAATGATAAGGTATATGTCTATGTGGTTGCAATCTTTGAGTGCCTAAATGATGAAGTCAACCTACAAAAATTGGTAGACATATAGAGAACAAATAGTACTAGTGCAACATTATTTTTCCAAAATAAATTTAGTAATTTTTTTTTAAAATCATGTAAGTGATCAAACCTCAAAAACAATATATCAAGTATGGGTGCATATTTTCAAGGTCTTAATGCAATGATTATGAATTTTTTTTTAATAACATGCAGAGTTCAATGTCTTGTAGTGAAACATTCATTTTTTTTAAATGCTTGAGAAATGGAAAAGTCATCAAATAAATGATAATGATATGTTTTTTGAGTTAAGGAGTTATGAAGCAATCAATATATATATATATATATATATATATTAAAGAATAAATTAAATATTTGGAATTTACAAAAAAATGTTATCTATGCTTAAAAATTCATCAAAAATGATTGTGTGTAGCATACTGTAACAAGTGGTAAAACACGGGCATAATGAGAAAATGGATGAAATGCAAAATTGGTTACGGTTTACAATATTCCATGGAATAGGTTTGGTTAATCAAAATATAACTTTGAATCAGGCACATAGGAATGGCGAGGGCACATAAACACACGAAGAGGCTCGGTTTAGGTGGTAAGGAACACGAGCGTGTTCCTTTTGAATTCAAATTTTCCTTCCCCTTAAGAAGCTCACTATCATACAAAACACATGTGCAATTTAGCTCTACAAAACACAAGCATGATTTTTATAGATAAAATGCGCACACTTTTTTTATAGATAAAATGCACACATGATTTGTATCAATAAAACATGTGCATGATGTTAATGACATCAAATTTACCTTAGGCAAAAGATTTGAGAGCGTGTGGGGAAGGGTCAAAGGGTTGAGAGGGAGAAGGGAAATTAAACGAAGGAGGGAGAGGGAGTGGGGTAGTGATGGGGACAGAGCGAGGGAATGAGAGAGAGAGAGAGAGAGAGAGTAGGTGGGAGGGATTCATCCTGCAACCAACATTTGTTATCAGATCTCGGTAGTCTCTAACTCTCTAACAAGAGGGATCTAATCAATATCTGGTTGAGTGTAGATGGAGTCCTTGTTATGAGAATGGTTTAAAAAAATTGTTCGGTCACTTAGATTTTCATGGTAGAGTGTGAATAGGTGTGGTTGGATCCATTGGGATGATGAGTCATCCTGAGAAGTAACATAAGTGATAGATATGAGGTATGAAAAAAAACATGGAGTGCAGGTATAAAGGTTTGATTACCATAAGATTGTAGAATGTTGTTTCCAGGAAATATCACGATAGTGCGAGATCAAAGAATAAAATATTGGTTCTAGTAAAGGTTGGTGTATTTTTGGCTTGTGTTGTTTTTCTTAGGACATTGAAATGCTGCATGAAGTCATCGGTTGGAATAAATGGAGAGAGATAGAGGGAAAGGGATGATAAAAGATAGGGAGAGAGAGAGGGATGGAGGGTAATAGAGGGAAAGGTAGGGAGAGACAAAGATTTAGGGAGGTAGGGATAGGGAAGGAGAGATAGGGGGAGAGAGTTAGGGAGGGATAAAGAGAGGGAGGGAGGAAAGGAGAGAGGGATATGTGGGGAAGAGTAAGGGATATGTAGGGAGAAAGGGAGGGAGATAGAGGGAAAGGGGGAAGAGAGAAATATTTAGGGAGAGAAGGATGACCTATTTTTGGCGTTGGGTTTATGACATGTTCTACAAATTGTATCAAAAGTTTGTAGTTACAAAATGTGCACATGTTTTGTAACTACAAATCACATACACATTTTGTAATTACAAATCGTTCATGCCTTTTGTAACTACAAATCATGCACACATTTTGTAACTACAAATTGTGTGTATGTGTTAATTGACGAGTGAGGCTCAACCCCCTCCAAACCTAGTGCTAAGGAATGTGAATGTATTTTGTTTTTTCAAATCATTACGAGTTTTGAAAAAATACAATTGCATCTAAAAGGACCCCCCACTTCATGCCGTTGCCCTGAAGTATTGAACAAAACTTCATTTAGTCCAATATTACAATGTGCAACAATAAAGTGAGAGGATTCATGTGCTTTACTAGTCTCTCGAATTGTACCTTTTTCTTCTTTCTTCTGGTCATGCTTGTCTTTGATCTTATCCCATGGATGCGAGCAATGATCCACATCATGTCCATTTTTTCCACAATGGCTACAATTATGGTGGGATCTCTTTCCTAGATTAATTCTACTCCCATTTCCTCTAAAATGCTTTCATCCACATCCTCTTTTACTACTTTCTTGTCTCGATGAATCATTGAATTGTTTCTTCTCTTTCTAAGCAAGACACTTAGTCTATTCAATATGTTGAGTTCCCAGGCTTCTTTCTGAATGCTTTCTCATGTTTTGCAAACTTCTCCACCAATTATTCGTCAATTGTGAGGGACTTCATTTGAGCACTAGCTTGTAGGGACTCAAGTAGTGTGAATATAAGGGGTAGAAGCCTTTGATAAAGATTGTGGGATTAAGATATATCTTTACTCAGTAGGCATCAATGCCATGTGCAATGGATTTAATTTGATATGCTAAATCCATGGTATCATTGTCCTTCAACTCATGGTTGAAAAGCTTCATCCAATTCTGATTATGAGTCATATAAATCTTTCAATTTCTTCTAAGCACCAAAAGTGGTTTTTTTGGGAAATATATGATGACTCGCCCCTTGAATTACAGTAGCTGGCATCAAATCATATGCCTTCTTGTATTTTTTTCCTCCATATGGAAAGCTGTTTGTAAATTGTAGGTGGCTTTGGTGTAGTAGGTTGTCCTGTGTTTCAGTATTTTCTCCTTCATAGATTCCTTCATTCCTTCCCATAGATCGTTAAATTGGGGATAGTTGTTGCTTCCAGTGAGCACAACTCTGACCATGGAATCCAACGAGTGCCTATTTTACAAAACACTATGCAAATAAAAACTTCTTTAAACAATACTAGGTGCAATCTAAGTGTTTTCCAACTTTTAAAAATATAGTCTTTTTGATAGATTTACAAGATATAATTTTATTCACCACCTAACAAAAAAAAATGGAAATAGTGTTTATCCCTACCAATGGTAGCAAAAATAGCTCATCTACTGCCGCATTATGGCCTGATTACACTTCTAAAGAGTATACAGATAAATAGTTCACTCAATAACTTACATTCCAGTAGAGAACCTAAGCTTGCAAATTTTAAAATACTGTAAAATATTTAAGCTAGACATACCCCAAAAAGAGAGCAGGATTACAACAACAAAGGCAACAAATCACAAAATCTCAGTGAAGTCATGAGCACTAGCATTAGGCACAACATTCAAAACACCGAAGAGAAACGACACAAAATAGATAGAGGAGGTTTCCAGGCATCAAACAATCCCTAGAGTGCCCACAAAATTATAAAATTTGTTATGTGTATTCCACTCTTCCCTAGGTTAGTCTTCATGCAGTGTACCGAGCTCACTTATACATTCACACTAGTCTTCTCTAGGCTAGTATTCACACATTGTATCTGTTGGAAATATCTATTTATGAGATGATCGCATATCTAACTGGATGACTCAATCAATAAGTCAGTTAGTCTTTTTGCCAATCTGCAGTGTTAGACAGTCAGTCAATTTCCAGCCAATCCGGCGCACATCAAGTTAGTATTTATGTAACCGCATTAGTATTCTGCATATCAAAAATTCTTCGGTAGAAATTTATTACAGTCTTAAATGTATCAGAGTAGCTTCAAGCTGAAGCAATCTTAAGTTGGTGGTTATGCAATTCATATATATAGAAGAAGTAAATTGAAGATCAGAGAGAGATGTGTGAGGGAAGAAGAGAAGAAGTGAAGAACCATGAAGTGTATGAAGGGCCCAAGCTCAGTGAAAGTAAAAGATCAAGTGAAAACTCATTTCCATGTATTGAGGCAAGTTGTGCAGTTTACTATTGTAAATATATAAGTCTATAGTTTTATGTTTCATTCTCAAGAATGTTTAGTATTGCAAGTCGCCACATCTTCTCCATATTTACGTGTCTAAATATTGATTACATTTACGCCTGTAAAAGAAATCAAGATTTCCAAATAGTTCACCGTGGTGAAAGTTTTATTTTAGTAAGGAGTAACTGTGCATAAGTTTCATTGTAAATGTTTTACTTCTTATGTCTTAGCAAAATATATTTCAAGATAAAGTTTTTTTAAGAGATCGGGAAGTTAAGAAGTAACGCGCAGTAAAAAGGATTTATGAAGTCAAGATCTACGAAGTTAAAGAACTGTGCATCTATGTGAAGTTCAACTACGCAGTAAAAATTCGAAATGCACAGTTAATCTCCGCGCAGTTAATCTCAACGAAGTTAGTCTCTACGCAGTTAATTTGTGAAGTAAAGTGTTCGATAAAAAAAGGAAGAAAAATTTAGAGCAAATTATTTGCTAGAAGTTGCGAAGTCCTAAAGCATAGAAAAAGAAAATATTCATCTACTACGCAGTTAATCTTTTTAACTACTTGGTGTGTTTTTCCCTTGATCTGGTATCATAGCCTGGTTTACGGAAAGTAGAAATTGTATTTACAAAAGGGGAAAAGCAATTCAAAGTTAAGAATGGCTTCCACTTCGGGTAATTTGCAAACTCCAATATTTTCTGGTAAAAATTATGAATATTGGTCTCTAACTATGAAAGCTTTATTTAGAGGTCAAGATATATGGGAAATAGTCCATAATGGCTATGCAGAACCAGCAAATCTAGCAGCATACAAGAATCTCACACAAGCTGAGAAGGATGTCTTGAGGGAAAAGAGGAATAAAGATGGAAAGGCGTTGTTCCAGATACATCAAGCAACACATGAATCCATACTTCCAAGAGTAGCAGTAGCAACGTCAGCTAAGGAAGCGTGGGACACGCTGAAAACTTCCTATCAAGGCTTAAACAATGTAAAAACTGCAAAACTACAAATTCTTAGAAGAGATTTTGAATCTCTGTTAATGAAAGATACAGAGTCAGTAGACTCATTCTATACTCATGTTATTGGTTTGGTTAATCAAATAAAGTCTCATGGAGAAAATCTAGGTGACCAAAGGGTTGTTGAAAAAGTTCTTAGAGTTCTTCCAAAGAAATTTGAATCTTTAATTGTGACCCTGGAGGAAAACAAATATCTGTCTCAATTTACTATTGATGACTTGCAAGCCTCATTACTCGATCATGAACATAGAATTAGTAATTCAGATACATCATTGGAAGGTGCATTTGCAGCACAACCATCCATAATTCGTGGAAGAGGTAGAGAAATATCAAACTCTATAGGCAGAGGATGAAGTTTTTTCAGAGGAGGTCACAGCAGCAGCCCTGCTCATGTTGCTGGTAGAGGCCAGAATCAGATCCCCAGACAGCTAAGTGGACAAAGGTATGATAAATAAACAATTCAATGTCATTACTGTAAGAAGTTTGGACACTTCGCATATGAATGCAGGAAGAAGCAGTATGACCAAGGAAAGCAAGTCCAAACACAGTCAAGCAAGACCAGCACTTTGAATAACTCATTGTTCTTAGCATGCACATCTCCACATGAATGCAATGTTGTCCAAGAAATTCCAAATGACATATGGTATTTAGAATCAGGCAGTAGCAATCATATGACTGGTAATTTAAATCTATTTTCTAGTCTAGATAAATTAGTTCAAACTGATGTCACACTTGGAAACAATATTCAAGTCATTGTTTTGGGAAAGGGTACTGTTGATATTCTAACCAAATAGGGGGAGCATAAATTTATGCCTGATGTTTATTATGTTCAAGGTTTGAAGCATAATTTGATGAGCATTGGACAATTGGTGGAAAAAGGTTACAGAGTTCACATGATAGGAAAGCATTGTGTGATCAAAGACATATATCCAAGCAATCAGTTAATTGTTGAAGTGCAGATGACAAGCAATCGCTTGTTTTCTTTGAGGATAAGACCAATCATAAAAGGAAAAACAACTCAAGTTGTTCAGGAAAGTCAAATTGAAAATTCTGGATTTGCATTCAAAGCAGAAAGTAAAGAAGCAAAAATTCACTACGACAAGGAAAAAAAAGACATCAAATAAATGCAAGCTGCGTTTCAAACCGAAATAAATGATGAATCCTGGTTGTGGCACTTCAGATTTGGTCATTTGAATTTTTGTGGGCTGAAGCTACTGCATATGAAGGACATGGTAAAATGATTGCCATTGATTGAAAAGCCAAAGAGAATTTGTGATCGCTATATTTTTGAAAAACAACACAGAGATACTTTTCGAGTTGGAAAGTCATACAGAGATTGCAAACCACTTGAAATTGTGCACTCTAATATTTGTGGACCAATGCAAACACCGTCCATGGGAGGATGCACTTATCTTCTCACATTTATTGATCATTTCACAAGGAAAACATGGGCATATTTTCTAAAACACAAATCTAATGCATTTGGTTGTTTTCAGCAGTTCAAGGCACTCGTAGAGAAGTTGAGTGCTTACAACATCAAGATATTAAGAACAGAAAGAGGTGGTGAGTATGTTTCAAATGATTTCTTAATTTTTTGTAAAATTCATGGCATACACAAGCAATTCACTACGTGACATACACCACAGCAGATTGGTATCGCAGAGAGAAAAAATAAAACCATTATGGAGATGGAGCGCAATATGTTGGAAGCCATGCATCTGTCAAATGAATATTGGGCTAAAGCAGTGGCAACTGCTGTATATATCATGAATCGATGTCAGACGAAGAGCGTGAAGAACAAAGTTCCACAGTAAACATGGACAGGTATAAAACATAGTGTTTTGCATTTAAAAGTTTTTTGTTGTGTAGCATATGCACATGTTCCAGATGAGCTAAGAAGGAAATTAGATATTAAAAGACAAAAATGCATTTTTATTGGGTATTCTGAAGACACAAAAGCATACAAGTTGTATGATCCTGTTGCAAGAAAATTTATTATCAGTAGAGATGTTCAATTTGTAGAAAATGAAACATGGGATGGAACTATAGAGAAGAATGTGAAAATTGTGTCACATGTTGAACGTGATGACATCTCAGAAGATCTGGTTGAGACTTCGCATGTGAATCAGAATGTCACAACTCCGTCTACTCCCAGGAATGTGCATCATGTTTTAGAACAAGGAACTCCGACACAAGTCACAGTTCAAGCTACTCCAACAAGCACACTGAGTGCGCAACAAACTCCATCAAGCTGTTCACGCAGTTTGACACCAGTAACTCTGACAAAGACAAGAACTATGCATGAGATATATGAGACTGATACACCTAATTCATTCTCATTTTTTGCGTTATTTTCTCAAGTTAATGATCCTATAACATTTGAAGAAGCTGTTGAATATAAAGGTTGTACACAAGCCATGGATAAAGAAATAGAATGCATTGAGAAGAATCAAACATAGGAATTAGTTGATGTTGCTAAGGACAAGGATGTGATAAGCATGAAATGGATTTATAAGAACAAGCAAGATGCTGATGGAAATGTGCAGAAGCACAAGGCAAGATTGGTAGCAAGAGGATTCGCACAGCAGCCTATCATAGAGTTCAACGAGACTTTTGTACCTGTATCACGAATCGACACTATTAGAACAGTTTTGGCCATCATAGCTCATAAGACATGGCCTGTTTACCAAATGGATGTTAAGTCTGCATTTTTAAATGGTTATTTGGAAGAAGAAGTATATGTGGAGCATCCATAAGGCTACAAAGTCCTGGGACAAAGACACAGAGTATACAGACTAAAAAAAAAAGCACTTTATGGTTTGAAGCAAGCTCCTAGAGCTTGGTAGAGTCTTATTAAATCTTACCTAATTCAGAATGGATTTCACAGAAGTGAATGTGAGCCAATGTTGTACACAAAAATCAACAAGCAAGGTAATAAGTTAATTGTCTTCCTATATGTAGATGATTTGATATTTACTCGTGATTTTAGCATAGAAGAATTTAGATCAGTCATGAAAAGTGAATTTCAAATGATTAATTTGGGGCTTATGAAGTATTTTCTGGGCATTGAAGTCCAACAGACTGAAAATGAGATATTTATATCTCAGTCAAAGTATGAAAGTGATGTCTTGAACAGATTTAAGATGTTAAACTATAAGACAACTCCAACACCAGTGATAACAAGTTTGAAATTGAACAATGATGATGATGGATCCAATATAGATCCTACATTGTTTAAAAGGCTTGTTGGTAGCCTTATGTATCTTACAACAACAAGGCCAGATATCATGTATGGATTTAGTTTAATCTCAAGATTCATGAAGTCACCAAAAGAATCTCATTGACAACCAAGTAAAAGAATTCTAAGTTATGTAAGTAGAACAAAAGACTTTGGTATTTTGTATTCAACCTTAGAAAATTTCAAACTCATTGGATACACTGATAGCGATAATGGAGGCATCATAGATGATAGAAAAAGCACATCTGGGAATACATTTCATGTAGGAATAAGTGTTGTATCATGGGCTTCAAAGAAACAACCCATAGTAACTCTTTCTTTAGCATAAGTAGAATATGTCGCAGCTACAAGTGTTGCATGTCAAGTCATTTGGATGCGGAGGATGTTAAGTGATCTGTCGCAGAACCAGCAAGAACCCACAGTCATTTACTGCGACAACAATTCAACTATCGCACTGTCAAAGAATCATGTGTTCCACAAGAGAACCAAGCACATTGACACAAGGTATCATTTTATCAGAGAATTGATAAATAAAAATGAAATCTGTTTAGAATTTTGCAGGTCTGAAGATCAGGTCGTAGACATCTTTACCAAACCATTGGCAAAGGACCCATTTCAGTATCTACGAAGTTGTTTGGGATTGACAAGTTCTCGATAGTGAACTTCGTTATACAGAGCATGTTCCAGCTCTAAAATATTTTGTAATATTCTATTTTTGTTTAATGATCCCCATCCACTCATAATTAAGGGGGAGTGTTGGAAATTTGTATATATGAGTTGATTGTGTATCTAACTGCACCCGCTCTGTCAGTAAGTCAACTAGTCTTTTTGTTAGTCTGCAGTGTCAAACAGTCAGTCAGTTTGCAGCCAATCCGGTGCACGTCAAGTTAGTATTTATGTAACCCCATTAGTATTCTGCATATGAAGAATTCTTAGGTAGAAATTTATTACAGTCTTAAATGTATCAGAGTAGCTTCAAGTTAAAACAATTTTAAGTCGGTGGTTATGCAATTCCTATATATAGAAAAAGTAAATTGAAGATCAGAGAGAGATGTGTTAGGGAAGAAGAGAAGAAGTGAAGAACCGTGAAGTGTATGAAGAGCTCAAGTTCTGTAAAAGTAAAAGATCAAGTGAAAACTCATTTCCATGTATTGAGGCAAGTTAAAGAACTGCGCATCTATGTGAAGTTCAACTACACAGTAAAAAGTCGAAATGGGGAGTTAATTTTAACGAAGTTAGTCTTTGCGCACTTAATTTGTGAAGTAAAGTGTTAGACAAAAAAGGGAAGAAACATTTAGAGTAAAATATTTGCTCGAGGTTGTGAAGTCCTTAATTTGTGAAGTAATGTGTTCGACAAAAAAAGGAAGAAACATTTAGAGTAAAATATTTGCTCGAGGTTGTGAAGTCCTGAAGCATAGAAAAATAAGATATTCATCCAGTGCGAAGTTAATCTTTTTAATTCGGCCGTGTGTTTTTCGTATCGAGTTGTGGTTGCTTATTCTCAGGACTTACCTCGGTCAAAGTGGGTGTGAATTCAATCGAATCATTTCAGTTCGGCTTCACCATGATGCACTTGCAATTGCTGTGGAGGGTGAAGCAGCACCAAAAATAGAGAATATATCAATGGTAGAGAGAACTTTGTTATTGACGCCAATCCGAGTCGAATGTAGAGACGAATTGATATCTCAATCAAGATGCAAAGATGTGTTCGATTCCAGGTGCCCACTTCTAAAACCCAGCATAGGAATGCAGAGAATGAAACGATTGAGGAAAATTGGGCTTTTGGCTTGGAGAGAAACATGGAGAGGAAATGAAAAAATATATCATTCTGAATACTCACCTCAGAGACGGTCGGAGACAAAAGGGTAGTCTGAGAAGGCAGATAATTCAAGGAGATAGTGCCAAGGAGTAGACCATAAGAGGATAGAGAAATATTGGCAGAATGCAGGGCTGACAGAGCAAAACATAGGAGACAGGAGTTATGGCATATCCCAGCTCTGGTACCACTGAAGGAATAACTCCCGCATTCATACGGTCCCAGCAATGGGCTGGGACGGTCGACTGTGGCCGTCTCCACCCTGTTAGACCCAGGACATCAGGCGCTTTCGCCCTTACCATGACACGGAGGCGCCTTAGCCTTGCTGCGCTCGAGTGAAAAAAAAAAAAAAACACTCGGTCATTCTTCTTTTGAGACACTTTTAATCAAACTTTACGTTTACAATATTTGGCGAATGAAATAGTTACAATATGGAAACATGGCAACACAACGATTGGACTAAATTATTGTGATCGGCCCCTCGCATTTGCTTTCGGTCTTCTCTTTGGGACGCGAGCGAAAGAAGGGCGGTTGTGCTTAAGAATGACGGTTGGGATCTTGAGAGTTGAGGCCCCGGCCCCGGTCCCATGTGAAAGTCAAGAGTCAATCGTACAATTGCATTACGTATCAATCATTAGCATTGAAGTTTTATCAATCTGCTAACGTTGAAACACATCGATCGCACATTTGGTCGTTCTTTGCTCCGTGTCACCTTCGTAAGGGAAATAGCGAGGCTCTGGTGATTGCATCTGGATTCTCTGATAGGATCACAAGGCCCACGTTATTTGATTTTTTTTTACCTGATTGATATCAGGCTGTAGTCCGCCTGTGTCTATATATACATTCTCATCTTATTATTCCGAGAGGGGAGAACAATTTAAGTAGTCGCTGAAAGATAGAATTACAGGAAAGCTACGCCCGGTTGACTGTTTGTTGGATCGATCAGGCCATATTTCATGGGTAGATCTCCCAGTTGCTGGAGCTGTTCAAAACATGAGGATCTCAATCGCGGGGCTTGGACTGCTAGCGAGGACAAGATTTTGAGTGAGTACATTAAAACCCATGGAGTTACAGGTCGATGGAGATCTCTTCCCAAAAAAGCAGGTGAGCCATTTTACCTCTTTCCAAGCATGGAATGACTATGAGATTCATTCCTACAATCCTAGAATCTTTTAGGCCTATGAGGCGAAGTGGTATACGTGGTCTGAATTACTAGAAATATCATACAAAGATGTGGGAAGCATCTCTTTTTCGCCCAAAATGATCCTTTGATGAGAAGCTTCTAAACTAACATATCGAACCGAAAATGAGCTGAGATTTATGTTTTGCAGGTCTCACACGATGTGGAAAAAGTTGTAGATAGCGTTGGTTCAACTATCTTCGTCCAGATATTAAGCGCGGAAATATATCCCCCGACGAAGAGGATCTACTCATCAGATTGCATCGTCTTCTTGGCAATAGGTATACGATTCAATAACATTTTACAATCTGACGACGTAATGTTCATTAGATGCATAACCATTCCATCGAAACTCGTACAATTATTTCATAATCTTCTCTTTAAATTTTTAGGGTTATATATACAGATGGGACATTAATATTACAAAGTAATGTGCAGATGGGCGTTGATAGCCAGGCGACTTCCTGGTCGAACGGACAATGAAATCAAGAATTACTGGACTAGCCACTTGAACAAGAGGGTCCAACTGGGTGATTTCGACCAAAAGTTTCAGAAACCC
Organism: Larix kaempferi; assembly: GCA_027924585.1. NCBI lineage: Eukaryota > Viridiplantae > Streptophyta > Pinopsida > Pinales > Pinaceae > Larix > Larix kaempferi. Next base: position 9,882,755 of record BSBM01000196.1, read on the forward strand.
TTAAAGAGCAGGGGCGTGCCTTCTTACTCTAATTATGATGAGGAAGGACTTGTAGATAAAGATGTTTATACCTCTCAAGGTACACCCGTAGAAACGACAACAGTTGAAAGGGCAGTAGCAGAGGACGACAATCTTGATAGCCATGATCATGTTATGAATCAAGAAGGCGGCTTGAAAGCAGCAGATGATGATGTTGTGGAAATAGATACCTCAAAATCATGGCACCAATTGCTACTGGAGTGTGGTGTGGGAGATTCTCAGTACGATCGATTGCAACCAAACAACATGATAAGCAGCACCAGCTCTGGAACATATGATCACCACCAGTCCCCCTACCCCCTTCTCAGTCAATCAAGTCATTCTTCTTCTTGTAATTTCTTTGACCAGGAATTCCCACATTCTAAGGATTTTAAGTCCTCATATTTTGATAGCTTCTTAGAGTTGGATGAACCGTCCGTGCTGATTCCATAGATTATAGCAGCTCACGGTCCGATTAGGTTTTTCAATGAGAATTTGATTTGTTGAAAGACATAATGGCCATATCAATACTACATCTGCAGAGACACAATTGCTGTCATTGAGTAGTTGGGAACTTGGGCCTTCGCGTTTTCGTTTGGTTCTGATTGTGTATGGTTTTCCATTATTAATTACATAACTTGTAATTATTTTGTACTGCACAAGATTACTTGAGTGGCGTAATATCTCACATGAAAGTCACAATGGAAGTAGGAATATATACGATTACATGTTTGTGAAATTATGAAACGTGCGTATCTTGAATCATCCCACGGATTCAAGGTATCTTTTATGATATAGCATCAATCACGGCCCACGGCCCTATATTTGTATCGCTTTCGTCCTTTACCATATTGACCAAGAACATGCGTTTTGCAATTTGCTGACTTCAATGTCCACATGTATGAAAAATATTCTCCTGTGATTATTTCAAATCATAAAGAATTTTCACAAAACGACATACGTTTCTGGAACTTGCTCCAAGCGAGTGAACTTATCTTGATGGCTGATTTCACATCTTTGGTTGGTCTTCCTTCATGCTTTTTGACAAGAATGAATTCTAATTAGCTCCATGGTAGAAGTCCTTTATTAGATGAAAGAATTTCTATGGTGAAAGTCGTGAGAAAATAATTTCTCATCTCTACAAAAAGTGGATTTTTGTATTGAAATGTATTGCCTATGCACACATTCAATATCAATATCTATGGAGATTGAGGAAAACTCTATGCCATCTTTTTTAATATAGAATAAAATGTTAAAATAAAACAATTAATTAATTATTGGATATTTTTTATTAAAAAAATGTTAAAATAAAACAATTAATTTATTATTGGATATTTTTCAAAGTTTGATAAACTAAATTTGGGCTAAATGGATGGAAAAGTAGTAGTAGTAGTCATTAGCAACAAAAACATAAATACAAAACCTTTACAACAAATCATTTAATGAACATGATGAGTTCATACTCATGTGAAAACTTAGAAATACACAGTAATGTTTTTTCAATACTATCACAAAATCTCATGTTTGGGTTCCATCCATATCCATCTCCAAGTCAACAATTCTAAAACCATTGAGGCAATGAGTGCATTGCTGAGGGGTTGATCACTTGGCATGAATATGCATGGATCAATTGATGGAGTTTTGCACCCTTGGATCAATGACAGAGAGTTGAGCCATTGGATGAAGAGGGGAGCACTTGTGGAGTTCCATAGAGATCATGAGATCTCTTTATTTGAGGAGAACATACATATGTCTGATCACATCCCATATGGTTCAGAAAATAAAAGTGCTTGTACATCTATTGGTAGGATGGGTAGAGGCATCATTGCAATGAAGACCTTGGAAGGTAAAAGGTTCTCCTGTTTCTCCAATAATTTTTTTGTTATAACTCACATTGTCTTGAATTGTGAGTAGCAACAAAGATGTATTTTGCAGCCATTAGATATCTCCAGTACACATGCACAAGAAATGCATTATGATTTGCATGCTCTCAAGAAGTTCTATGTTTGATGGATAAGTCTCACAGCTATTCAGTTTTGCATTGGGAGTGTCACACTTCCCGCTTGGTGGATGGATCCTGGCATACCCTGGATTGACAAGTTGTCACAAGTAACAGTGATGATGGATGGTATTCATTAGGGACCATGGGATCCGGGCATTCCTTGGAGTGACAACTTTCCAAAGGTGGTAGAAAAATTTGGGTCCTTACAGAGGAAGCAATGGGATCTAGGCATTCTACTCAGTTACCTTAACTGGGCTAAAAAATTTGTTAAAGAAGAATTAGTCATTTTGAGAATGACTATAATCAGATTAGTGTAGCAGAAACATGGTGGAATTTTGGTTAGAGTTGGAATTGGTTTCTTGCTTTAGGACAAGCAAGCTTGGGAGGGAAATGTAACATCCCTCAAATTTGACCCTAATTATTATTATTATTTTTGTAAAATAATTATAATTATGTAAATAGGCCATGGTGTGGAGCTCAAGGCCAAGGCCCCACCAGTGGACCTCGAGTCAGCATCATGATTATAAGTCTCAGCTAAGACTACAAAGTTAAGAAAAGTAAACACGACTAAACGATAAACGACCAAACCCATCCAAAAGAAAAGGTCAAATGGTTTGGAAGCCATGGTTTGATGACATGGTACCACAAGAACTTAGTAAACACTAACGTTCACCAAAGGTTACTTATCCTTGTTGTTATCGGTTAGTCGTAGAGAGGGTCGATCGATGTTACCCATAACTGTCGAGGAATAGTAAGTGTCTCCTAAGACCTAAAACTTAACACTAATTTAATCTATGCTAACAGCTGTTAAGTAAAACTAAGGAAATCATTTGGATGTCCTTGACATCCTAGTCTCGGCAGAGGACGTTGGGGTTTTCGTCATCGAAAAACCCACTATCTAATTATTAGCATAAGTTAAGCTATTTTTTTTAAGAAATATTATTAGCAATGATATTTATATACCTTAATGCATTATGATGAAAAGGAAAGGAGAAACAATATTGAATGACGAGATGGTTATATAGAATTATAAAACATTATGATTATTTCATAAATGTTAATATTATTAATATTGTATAAACCTATCTACATTACAGTGTAAATGTATTTAAAATTGATGGTGCCCTATAATGTTATAAAAGTACCTTTTTGCTTTGGCATTAAGTGGTTAGCAACTTTATAAAAGCCTTAGGCAAAGGAAGAAAGTATTTAATAAAAAGAGAGACATCTTATAAATATTATTAATACAATCAAAAGACCAGAATGGTCTCGCTTGTTAGTTATATCATTTGCTTTTAGAGCTATCTTTTAATTATTTTATTGCTTATGGTTTTTATTGAAAGTTAATAGTGGGAGAAGATGAGTAAAAGATTAGGTTAGGGTTTTCTTTTTAAAAGAAACGGTTTGCTATTATATTTATATATCTTTATATTGAATGAGTGGGAGTTATACTTTTTGGTGGAGAAATTTATTTAAAGAATGGTAATTTCCTATTCTTCCGGGGAGAATGTTATTTACTTTACGTGATCGTAATTACTTCTTCCTTAGGCTGGAAAATATTATTTAGTGGAGGTTGAGGATTGTGCAGATGGTGGGGGAGATCATTTTTTTTTATTTTCTGAATGCTAGGGCGTGGAGGGCATTGTCCCTTCTATTGCTGCGTTGGTAATTTTTCTTGGTTGCTGCGCATAGTTTGGGAAATAAATCCTGGATTTTATTCATCTCTTTGCGCAGAAATTGGGGGAATAAGACCTCGTTTCTTATATGATTTATACCTTACATTGCTTCTATGCGCAGAGGTGGAGAGTTTTATTACATATTAATATATATTCTGAAGATATGATAAAAAGTTTCATGTATTATTATATAAGGGAATGATACCCATTGATTTATGTTCCTTATTAGTTTCCTGTCGTGGGAGGAATGCTCATGGGTTCTACCGTTCTTCCCTGCATGAATTAATTTTTATTTACTACCTGCGTATTTATAAATGCAGGAATGAGCAGGGATACTACCATCCATCCTTACACACTTTCATTTTTGCTTCGTGTGGTGGGAGGAATGCGCCGATGGTGTTGCCAATCATCCCTGCATACTTTAAGTTAGTTTTAATGGCTGCATGTGGTTTGGGGATGCCAATCCCTGCATGTATGTCTTATCCACGCTCATTGATTGTTTGATGTGTAAAACACGATTTGTGGGAAGGGATGGCTCCACGGTAACCAATCCATGTTTATTGTTTTTTTTATAACTTATGTTATAACACAATAGTGTTGGATCATGTATCTACAATGAGGTTGTTTGTTGCGTAGGGCTGCGATGAGCCCATGTAGGCTCTCATTGCAAGCATTTAATACCGTATATGCCTTTATTGATAACGTAGAGGAATGGGGAAGATTCTGAAGAGTGTTGGGCACTGATCCCTGTATATTATTCTTTTCTCTTTTTGCATGCACGCATTTTTCTTTTACATATCTGTGCTGGGTCATATTTTTTTGTGTGCATGCTATGTATGCATTTTTCTTTTACATATCTCTGCTGGGTCATATTTTTCTTGTGTGCATGCTATGTATGCATTTGCTATACTACCCCAGAGATGTGGATATGGTACATATCGTTTATGCCGCTGTGTGTGAAGGGATCAGTCGGTCTTCGGTTTGATGTAAATATTATATATGTATTCTTTTATATACCTATAGATTATGGTTTCATATGCTGATATATATATATATATATATATATATATATATATATATATATATATATATATATATGCTGAATATCTTTTGATGGAATGAGCATAGATTGGGAAGAGTATTCCCGTTCACTTTTCTTGGTAGCTTGAAGTCTGCATGTTATACATTGGATCCCGATTAATTATTTATGCATTTTCATTGTGGAAGCTCCTTGTATATATATACATATATATCAGCATAAATATACATTATTTAATATGTGTATTTGGTCGCATATTATTGGAGGTTTGCGCAGAGCTGGATCCTGTACTCACTCTTTTGACAGTTTGTAATTTATTGTGTTACCTGCGTGATGCCTGGGAGGCTTATTGCCCATGATTGGGAATGGATCCTCGAGTGCAATTCATTATTGGTAAGTGTTATATATTAAATATGTTTGCATGCTTCAGCAAGTGGATTGGTCGCTGCGTAGAGGCATGGGTATTGGGAAGGACCCCTACTTATATTATGCATTCTCTTACATATTTGCTGCCGATAGATACATATGTACATGTATGGCATACTAAGCTTGGTATCAATCCTAGCTGGACCATTATCTTAAACATTTTATGGTTTTTATTTTAACAGCTGCAATCTACTATTTATTGCCCTACTTATAAGATATTAGACATATATAAATATATGTATGTGCTGAAATCGCATATCAACCCTTCTTGATAAGAATTCGTTGGTGACCATTAAATACTTATGTAGGTACCTATTCGATTACTATATTACCTCAAGATAGAAAAGTTTATATAAATTCGTGTAATAACTATCTCTACGCTGGTAGATGGACAGAACATCATATGTGTGCTTTTCAATAAAACACGATTAATTGATTTCCAAGTAATGCCTCTCTAGGGAGAGTATTGAATAATCATTAACACTTTACATATAAAACGGTTAATAATGAGTTTCGAGAGCTAGTTAATTATCGTCTAGTTTTGCGGGAGAGCTTTAAATCATTGTAGGAGTTGCACTTCATAAAATTCTCTATAAGAGTAAGGACTGCATAAAGATGTTTCCCTAGTTGCTACACTACCCTTTTGCACACATTGAAGAGGAAGGGTATAGCCCTTAGACTATGAGAATGAGGAATCCAATACTTGTACTAAGGTTATTAAATGTTGACTTGTTATGCATGTTATATTCCGAGATAGAACTCTAAGATGTCTGGAAGATACTCTCGGTGAGAGAGGTTAATGCAACTTCTTTGTTGTTGTTTGTAAACCGTGAGTCTTGTTGTAGCAACTAAGTTGCTCTTGTAATCCTACTACTTTTTCTCTAATAATGAATGATGCACACACCTTTGTGGACTAGCCCGTGTACGGGTGAACCAAGTTATCCTTGGTCTCTTATGTTTTATTTTGATGTTCCTCAATGTGTCTATGCGTATGACTACTTAAATTCTTTCTTAAATGTTTATGATTACCTTGATGTATATTGCCAACATGTTCGCTCTATGATTATGTTAATTTTGTTATCATATAGGATGTTCTCCTCGTCGATTAACTAATAAAAGATGTACGGGTGCATTACATCTGTTCTATCTATGTTGACTTTCTTTATGCAAGCGAATGTTTTAACATTTGATAGATCCTTATGTACTCTTATTTATGGATCATTAAGTGCTTCATAGAATTAATGATGGCGGAAATTTTATAGTTACATCTAAATATGGAAAATTGTTCAGTTAAAGTATAAATCGAAGTCATTTTCCTTTGGATCATGCAAAGTAATTGAGTACATGCGTTTTCAGCTAAAATGTCGCATGATGCAAATGAATTGTTTGGTTAGGTAGACATACATTGTCAAGAAAACAAATAAATTCTAAGATGTTGCTCTTTTATTTTATAAATGTTTAAAAGGTGAAAATGGGGTTGCACAAATAGGTAATGATACATCATCCAATATAGAGTTACCTCATTACATGTCATTACGACATGTATGGATTGACGATCGCAATTCTAGTACTACGATATTTTCTATGTTGTAATTGTCTAGGCAATTAAATAATTGTGAGATGTTTAAATGTCGTTTTGATTTTTAATAGTAATTTTAAATGCCAAAATTTATACTTCCGCGTAGTAGTTATGAGTAAATAGATTTTTTTTAAGGATTTTAAATTTTTATGAAATTCGGGTTCGTGACAAGAAGGACTGTGATGTCCCCAATTTTGGCTCATCCAATTACCATGGTAAAAAGGGGGACAAAATAAACCCTAGGTAAACAATTTAATTTCATTAGGTGTGCATAGGATTAAATTTAGCCTACGTGAAATGGAAGAATTATTTTATTAATCTTAATTAAATTTTGTAATTAATTTCCTAAATAATGGAGCAAGTGGGCCAAGAGGGTGCCCTCATGGAGATAAGGTTTCCAAATTGGATCTAGAGACAAAAAAATAGAAATATGGCTAAATCAATTTGTGGATTTAGGAAAAGAACAAAAGAAGGAAACGTGTAAGAGTTTCTAAAAGCAAGGAAATGGAAACAACCAGAAAAAGAAAAAGGAGGGCATAGTTTCCAAAAAGGTGTCCAGTTTACAAATCAAGCAACTTTTACAAAGCAGAAAACATATGGAGACAAAGCGGGGGCGTAGTTTCTAAAGGAGAAAAGCTTGTAAGAAAAAATAAAGGAAAGTATGTCAACTCATGGGTGACCTATTCTCACAGGTCACCAAGCTCTTCAACTTGCTCAGCAGGTCACCCTCAATTCTATAAAAGAAGTATTCCAACTCCATTTCACAACTTTTGTCAATGTGATTTTATGAGTGAAGCATTTTAGCTTCTCAAGGTTTGGTGATGTGCCCAAGCCAATCAATGGGTTATGTGCCATATTCTTCAATTCTACTTCTCTTCTCTAATATTCTCTTAGGATATTCAGCCATGGAGATATGATATGCAATCCCATATACTCCAATACTAAGAAGAACCCAAGATTACAAGGATTTATCATCATATAGGGTACACTGAGAGGAGACAACATTGAACAGCCGAAATGGAGGTTTTGGGTTAAGAAATTATGATCATTTTTGGGTTGTGATACTTGTTTCATTGCGTCCGAAGGGCCATTTCCGATAGGAAACACCTTTTGTCTCATCGAAAAAGGTGTCTGGATGACCAAGATACACTCATTTTCACCAGAGCCAAGGTTTCATGTATTAAGGAGCGTATGTGTGAAGTTCCAGTTCAGTGAATGCGCCCAGGACAGCTTAGGAAGCTCAGTGCCCTGATACTCTATTTTAGACCTGTTTCAGACCCATGTACACTTTCAGATCAGAGATTTAATCATCCCATCTCTTCTTACAGCTCTTATGTGGCTCTATGTAAGGATTTTCTAGTCTTTAGGACACTGTATTCTTGAGGAGCCATTAAATGAGTAAAAACTTGGTTCAGTGAGTTAAATTTTGACTTGTTTCTGTTAAATATATTATATCAGAGCATTATAATACTTTAGAGCAGAGTATTTCATTTAATGAAAGTCATTTAGTAACCCAGATTGAAAGACTAGCTCATTGAGCACTATTTTGTGACTACTTTTACTGAAATGACTTCCAAATTCATTCTGAATGTCATATTTTCTTTCTGTAAGTTGTAGGAGGTTAATAATAAAGTATATTTTCCATATCAGTACCTACTTTAATAATTTGGAATCATTCAACCCCTATTTGTAAAGATTGGAAATTAACTAACTCAACAATCCCCAATGGACTCAAGACTCCCAAATCACTCCCACTCTTCCCAAATCATTTTGAATGTTGTCCAGTGTATCCATTGAACTTATATGACTATCATAACTCATCATTGAAATCTCAGGAAACAACACAGTCTAGTAAGCATATGTTGGTGTTCCAAGGAAGCTTTGGAGTAGACTTCAGCCCGATTGATGCTCGAAACATAAATCGCCCCAGTGCTTTGTGCTTAGGACTCTCACTTTGATCTGATTTGCTGCTACTGCACACACCTCATACAAATTCCAGAATTTAATTTTCATCCTACAATCCTCATATCTTGCCTCAGTCCCCGTCACTTACTTCCTGCTATGCTCAGAAGAAATTGTCAAAAATTTAACGAGTGAATTCTATCAAAAATACGAAGTTAGAGTTAATATCTTGGTCGAATCTTCCCAAGGATATCATAGTGGTAGAAGAGCACTTTCCTTGGCTCATCCTGTGGAAATTAACTCTCAGTGGAAAAGTAGCTCAACACTATCTTCAAGTTGTAGTTGTGGAATTAGTACAGTCATGGAAGATTTAGAGTTTGAGTTGTACGAAGAAGAGGAATATTTTTATGAGAAATATGATGATGAATATGTTGAGCAGTATGAAGAGTATTCTCGATAGTATGATGAGGAAAATTTCCAAGAAGTACCCTCTACAAGTATGTCCCATCATATCATTATTGGTAGAAAAAACTATGGTTATTCTGATAGCCATATGTAGGAAAAGGTTGCATATTCCACAGCTAAAAATCAACCTACTTTTGAAGAGTGCCTAAAAGAAGTAAGAGCTTCAATGGATGCATGTGTTTTACACCTCACAAGAATTTTTGGATCCTCTTCCAGAAGAGCCTCCAAGAATCTTGAACCTAAAACAACCAAGGCAGAAGCTTCATTATTTTGCTCAGGGAAGCAAGACCAAAAAACCAATCATGAGGTTGTTGATAGAATGGGAGCATAATCTACTACAAGCTTCTATGTTGAGGATTTCAAGATCACCTTAAAGGAGATTGGTAAGCTTAATGACGGTGAGACATATTTTGGATCAGATCCAAAAGAAAAACCTAAATCAGATTCAAAGTCACCACATGAGCTACATAGTGAAGAAAAAGATGACCACACATCAGTTGGATGTGAACCTCGAGAATGGGTGGTAGAACAAGGCACCATAGCTCAACTGTTTGAAGGGAGAAGTATGATGAAAATGTATAGACCTCATTCATATTTTTGTACCCATGTTCCTTTTGGAAATCATCAAAAGAAAATAGAATACATTGTCAATAATGTGTGCAATGATGTGGAGAAACTAGTTCCCCATAATGAAGCATTTAATTCTCAATGCTTAGCTCCTCAAAAACCAATGACTGTGCGAACATCAGGAGACCCTCAAAGTGCAGCAGAAAGAGGGAAGACCATGGTTATATATCAACATATTTTCAGCATCCATGAGGATGATGAGTCACCAAATCCTTCATCAAACGGAGAGGAAAAAGATCCATGCACAACTAAAGATCCAACAGTCAAACATTCAATATTTGGCAATGTGGAAGGTGAAATCACTCCCAATTTCTTCGTAGGTGATTCAAGATAAGTGTAGAAGATATGTGAAATATTGATGATGGGATGACATCTTTTGGATCATATCCAAAAGAAGAACATCAATCAAATCTGAAATCATCATTGGAACTTCAGGTTGAGGTGGAAGACAAGCCCAAATCAACTCAGTGTGAACCAAGGAATTTGGGAAAGAAGCATGTTGCAATAAAAACACCACATGAGGAGGAAATTTGGGCACAAAGGTATGGCTTCAATTCTAATTTTTGCATGCCTTTGTTTCATCCCAAGAGGGCATCCACTTCTAGTGAGAATGATGGATTAGAAGATCCTTCTAGTGTCAGAATTCAGAATTGGGAGAATGATGAATTGCAAGAAGCATAAGAGGAGGTTCACCAGCTAGAAATTCTTGCCCTGATTGGACCATTGAAATTGAGTGAGGAAAAAATCAAGGAGGCACTGAAAAAACTCCATGAACTTAATGCTTTGATGTCTCACTGTTGTTGGAGAACTACATCAATGGAGGAGCAACCCTTTATTGAAAAATTTGTGCACATGTGGGAAGCAGTAGGAAGCATAAAAGGAAATTTATCTCAGCTTCTTTCTGATAGAGATCACTTGCTGGAGCTTGTGAATATGTACTATAATTCTACAATAAGGAATGATGAGGAGATAAACAAGCTCACTCATATGTTGGAAACCACCCAAGATTCTCTAATTGGTACTCATGGTGCTTGTCAAGAATTTGAGAATCAAATTGAGCCGCTTAATGAGAAGTTGTCAAAATCACTTTTTACTTCCCATCTTTCACAAAGTCACAATAACATGGCTGAATTATTTCATGTTCCAAGGGAGGAACCTCATGGGTTGGTGGATCATGAGGAACAATATGTTTGGTATGTGCTTGAGGAATGTGTAGACAAAGTTGACGAAAAACAAGCACATGACCTTTTCCAGAATGAAGTTGATAGGTTCATTGAAGAAAGTCACTCTTCCAAGAAAGAGCCAGATGAGTACACCATAGATGGATCAGCCATCAATGTCGAGTATACATCCACAACTTCAGTGGATGAAATATTCAGAAGCATGGATCACCATCCTTCATTCCCCACTTCAAGTTCAACCGCAAATTTTGGGAATGAAAATTGGGTAAAAGGATTCTTCCTCTTGGTGTCACATGATGAGTAGGAGGATCCTAAAATTGAGGCCGATGACATGTTCCTTAACCCGCAGTAGTTGAGTAAGCCCATGCATATTGGTGCAGCCACTTTTGACCAAGAGGCATCGGATCTACATTTACATTCAATGTGCAGGTCAATTGATGGAGTTTTGCACCCTTGGATCAATGGCAGAGAGTTGAGCCATTGGATGAAGAGGGGAGCACCTGTGGAGTTCCATAGAGATCATGAGATCTTTTTATTTGAGGAGGACATACATATGTCTGATCACATCCAATATGGTTTAGAAAATAAAAGTGCTTGTCCATCCATTGGTTCGATGGGTAGAGGCATCATTGCAATGAATACCTTGGAAGGTAAAAGGTTCTCCTGTTTTTGCAATAATTTTTTTGTTATAACTCACATTGTCTTGAATTGTGAGTAGCAACAAAGATGTATTTTGCAGCCATTAGATATCTCCAGTACACATGCACAAGAGATGCATTATGACTTGCATGCTTTCAAGAAGTTCTATGTTTGGTGGAGAAGTCTCGAAGCTATTCAGTTTTGCATTGGGAGTGTCACACTTCCAGCTTGGTGTTAGGATATCTCATCATTCAGTTTTGTACTTTGCATACATTTGCTTGCATCCCAGCTATTTGCATGCATCCCAGTCACCAATTTGATGCCTCCAACACCTTATTCCCAGTTTTCCAGCACCCGGGAGCTTCTTTCCTTGCATTTTTAGCCCTCCTAGTCAGGAAGGCGCCCACTTCTCACCTACCACTTGAGAAAGGTGCACTTCTTCACCTATCACTCACTTCACTTTAGTTAGTTGGTTGTATTTACTTGATTTAAGGCTAGATTGACTCCTAACTGCTTGTATCATTCTGTTGGACCCCCAGTGAGACTAGATTTCCTATTTTGACTCCAGTTAGCTCTTCATGTGCCCTCCACTGAGCCTCCTTCATTCAGTTAGTGCCTACATGTGCCAGTTACACCTACCACACTCAGTTAGAATCAATTTGACACCTGGTTGACCATTACTTGTGCATTGATGACTCCACTGATCTGATGATGAGGACTCCTAGTTGGAGCCAAGCTATCCCAATGCAGTATATTCGAATGACCTCCTTGGTTAATTCAAATTTCTCAGTCATTGTTACTGTATTGTATTGTATTCTATCATTCTGAGTTCAATAGAGCATTGCTATAAGCCTTTTCCATAGTTTACACCAAATTTTCTGAGTTTCATCTATTGTGATTGATTTACTTGTTCATTAGATCTATTGTGCTTAATTTCACATGGTATCAGAGCCATGGTAGGGACAATATTTCTTTTCTACAAGTGTTCTACATGAAGATTGAGTGATTTTAGCTAAAAAATCTAACAATTGTGGCATGCATTCTCTCTTGTGCATTCGTGATTGCTAAAAAAATATTCCCAATCCACTCTAGAGGTCGTGAATTTTCCACAGATTTCCTGGACATGAATCATTGGATCTTCAATCTTGCTTGATCTCCTATGCTGGGTGTGATGCAACTCTAAATGGGTGGATTGTTCGACCTTATTGTTCTTGTTTTCTTCTAATTTGCAAGCTTTATCACTCCTCCATTAGCATTCGGTATCATTGAGATGGATTCTTCTTCTTCAAAGCTTCTCACTCCCTTAAATTATTTTGAATGGAAGAATGACATGGAGATTGTGTTGCTCTCAAAAGGGTACTATAGAGTCACCATGGGCATCGAAGTTGAGCCCAATACACTCATTGAGAAATCCAAGCGCTTCAAAAAATTGGATGAAGCATATGGTATCCTTTGCCTCAATATTTCCAAGGATCTTCATTTCCACCTCAGTGGATTGACTACTCCAAAAGTAGTATGGGAGCAACTTAAAAATCTCTTTGGCAAGCAAGATGAAATGCAGTCTTTTCAATTGGAAAATGAATTGATTGCCTTGAATCTTGAGAATTTCAAAACCATAAATGATTTCTTCACCAAATTCAAGCACTTGGTATTGCTATTGAAGCAAAGTGGAGTTGTAAAGGAAGATAAACAATTGATTCTTTCTATTCTCTCAAAACTTGGAAAAGATTATTCGGTATTTGTCTCTATATTCAATTCCGGAAAGCTCACAATTTCGAATTGGAAAATGCCTACCTTAAGTGCCTTCATTGAATCCGTGACGACGGAGCATGATAAACTCATTCAAATGGGGACCATATGCTCCAAAGACCAAGCATTATTTGCTAGAGGATCCAAAGCAGGGTATTTTCTCAAAGTTTGATATTGGTAGTACTACTTCGACTGTCATTTTTTGTGACAATTAAAAGTGCTATCAAGATCTCGGTGGATCCAGTTCAGAGACAGAGTACCAAGCACATCGAGATCCATATGCACTATATCTGAGAGCTTGTGCATGAAAGAACCATTTTTTTTCAATATTGCCCCACCGATGAGCAAATTCCAGACATCTTCACCAAGAGCTTTAATGAGAAGAAGTTCTCTTACCTTCGCTCACTGTTGGGGGTGAGTTCCATTATGGTGGAGACAGATTAGATCCTTCTATGTTTAGCTTGAGGGAGGGATTTCTTCCCATTGGGTTTTCCCTCTTTCCTCACTTAGATTTATTTCTAGCATTTTTTGGATTATTGTATCGGGTGACCTTTGGTCTCAGTAACCAGGGCCCTAGTCAGTTATTTTTTACATCATAGTATAGCTTGAGGGGGTCTGTTAGGATATCTCATCATTCAGTTTTGTACTTTCCATGCATCCCAGTCACCAGTTTGATGCCTCCAACATCTTATCCCCAGTTTTCAGCACCTAGGAGTTTCTTTCCTTGCATGTTTATCCCTCCTAGTCAGGAAGGTGCCCACTTCTCACCTACCACTTGAGAAAGGTACACTTCTTCACCTACCACTCAGTTCACTTCAGTTAGTTGGTTGTCTTTCCTTGATTTAAGGCTAGATTGACTCCTAACTGCTTGTATCACTCCGTTGGACCCTGAGTGAGACTAGATTGCCTATTCTGACTCTAGTTAGCTCCTCATGCACCCTCCACTGAGCCTCCTTCATTCAGTTAGTGTCTACATGTGCTAGTTACACCTACCACACTCAGTTTGACTCAGTGTGAAACCTGGTTGACCATTACTTGTGCATTGATGACTCCACTGATCTGATGATGAGGACTCCTAGTTGGAGCCAAGCTATTCCATGTAGTATATTTGAATGACCCCCTTGGTAAATTCGAATTGCTCAGTAGTTGCTAATGTATTGTATTGTATTCTATCATTTCGAGTTCAATAGTGAACTGCTGCAAGCCTTTTCCACAGTTTATACCATATTTTCTGAGTTTCATCTATTGTGATTAATTTACTTGTTCGTTAGATCTGTTGTGCTTAATTTCACAATTGGTGGATGGATCCTGGCATACCCTGGATTAACAAGTTATCACAAATAACAGTGATAATGGATGGTATTCATTAGGGGCCATGGGATCCAGGCATTCCTTGGAGTGACAACTTTCCAAAGGTGGGAAAAAAATTTGGGTCCTTACAGAGGAAGCAATGGGATCTAGGCATTCTACTCCATTATCTTAATTGGGCTGAAAATTTTGTTAAAGAAGAATTAGTCATTTTGAAAATGACTATAATCAGAGTAGTGTAGCAAAAACATGGTGGACTTTTGGTTAGAGTTGGAATTGGTTTCTTGCTTGAGGACAAGCAAGCTTGGGAGGGGAGGACTGTCAAGTCCCCAATTTTGGCTCTTCCAATTACCATGGTAAAAAGCATGACAAAATAACCCCTAGGTAAATAATTTAATTTCATTAGGTGTGCATAGGATTAAATTTAGCCTAAGTGAAATAGAGGAATTATTTTATTAATCTTAATTAATTTTTGTAATTAATTTCCTAAATAATGGAGCAAGTGGGCCAAGAGGGCGCCCTCATGGAGATAAGGTTTCCAAATTGGATCTAGAGACAAGAAAATAGAAATATGGCTAAATCAATATGTGGATTTAGGAAAAGAACAAAGGAAGGAAAGGTGTAAGAGTTTCTAAAAGCAAGGAAATGGAAACAACTAGAAAAAAAAGGAGGGCACAGCTTCCAAAAAGGAGTCCAGTTTACAAATCAAGCAACTTTTACAAAGCAGGAAACATATGGAGACAAAGGGGGTGCGCGTTTTCGAAAGGAGAAAAGCTTGTAAGAAAAATAAAGGAAAGTATGTCCACTCATGGGTGACCTATTCTCACAGGTCACCAAGCTCTTCAATTTGCTTAATAGGTCACCCTCAATTCTATAAAAGAAGGATTCCAACTCCATTTCACAACTTTTGTCATTGTGAGTTTATGAGTGAAGCATTTTAACTTCTCAAGGTTTGGTGATGTGCCCAAGCCAATCAACGGGTGATGTGCCCCATTCTTCTATTCTCCTTCTCTTATCTAATATTCTCTCGGGATTTGCAGCCATGGAGAGATGCATACGATTGCATCGTCTTCTAGGCAATAGTTATACAATTCAATAACATTTTACAATCTGACGATGTAGTGTTCATTAGATGCATAACCATTCCATCGAAACTCGTACAATTATTTCATAGACTTCTCTTCAAATTTTTAGGGTTATATATACAGATGGGACATTAATATTACAAAGTAATGTGCAGATGAGCGTTGATAGCCGGGCGACTTCCTAGTCGAACAGACAATGAAATCAAGAATTACTGGAATAGCCACTTGAACAAGAGGGTCCAACTGGGTGATTTCAACCAAAAGCTTCAGAAACCCTTAAAGAGCAAGGGCGTGCTATCTTACTCTAATTATGATGAGGAAGGAGTTGTAGATAAAGATGTTTATAACTCTCAAGGTACAACCGTAGAAACGACAGCAGTTGAAAGGGTAGTAGGAGAGGACGACAATCTTGATACCCATGATGTTAATAATCAAGAAGAAGGCTTGAAAGCAGCAGATGATAATGTTGTGGAAATAGATACCTCAAAATCATGGCACCAATTGCTACTGGAGTGTGGTGTGGGAGATTCTCAGTACGATCGATTGCAACCAAACAACATGATAAGCAGCACCAGCTCTGGAACATATGATGACCACCAGTCCCCCTACCCCTTCCTCAGACAATCAAGTCATTCTTCTTCTTGTAATTTCTTTGACCAGGAATTCCCACATTCTAAGGATTTTAAGTCCTCATATTTTGATAGCTTCTTAGAGTTGGACGAACCATCTGTGCTGATTCCATAGATTATAGCAGGTCACGGTCCGCTTAGGTTTTTCAATGAGAATTTGATTTGCTGAAAGACATAATGGCCATATCAATACTACATCTGCAGAGACACAGTTGCTGTCATTGAGTAGTTGGGAACTTGGGCCTTCGCTTTTTCATTTGGTTCTGGTTGTGTATGGTTTTCCATTATTAATAACATAACTTGTAATTATTTTGTACTGCACAAGATTACTTGAGTGGCGTAATATCTCACATGAAAGTCACAATGGAAGTAGGAATATATACGATTACATGTTTGTGAAATTATGAAACGTGCGTATCTTGAATCATCCCACGGATTCAAGGTATCTTTTATGATATAGCATCAATGACGGCCCACGGCCCTATATTTGTATCGCTTTCGTCCTTTACCATATTGACAAAGAACATGCGTTTTGCAATTTGGTGACTTCAATGTCCACTTGTATGAAAGTTATTCTCCTGTGATTATTTCAAATCATAAAGAATTTTCACAAAACGACATACGTTTCTGGAACTTGCTCCAAGCGAGTGAACTTATCTTGATGGTTGATTTCACATCTTTGGTTGGTCTTCCTTCATGCTTTTTCACAAGAATGAACTCTAATTAGCTCCATGGTGGAAGTCCTTTATTAGGTGAAAGAATTTCTATGGTGAGAGAAAATAATTTTTCATCTCTAAAAAAAGTGGATTTTTGTATTGAAATGTATTTCCTATGCACACATTCAATATCAATATCTATGGAGATTGAGGAAAACTCTATGCCATCCTTTTTAATATAGAATAAAATGTTAAAATAAAATAATTAATTAATTATTAGATATTTTTCATAAACTAAATTTGGACTAAATGGATGGAAAAGTAGTAGTTGTAGTTATTATCAACAAAAACATAAATACAAAACCTTTATAACAAATCATTTAATGAACATGATTAGCTCATACTCATGTGAAAACTTGGAAATGCACAGTAATGTTTTTTCAATACTATCACAAAATCTCATGGTTGGGTTCCATCCATATCCATCTTTAAGTCAACAATTCTAAAACCATGGGTTCCATCCATATTCATCTCCAAGGCAACAATTCTAAAACCATTGAGGCAATGAGTGCATTGCTAAGGGGTTGATCACTTGATATGAATATGCATGGATATTTTATCCAATTTTGATATCTTATTTTAAGATGTTTGTTCCAAATCTATCACCCATGAAAGAAAGGAGAGGTGTTGAATACACTTCCTACATTAATGAATGAGATAAGTATGTGTAAAAAACTAAATAAATATAGTTTTAATAATAACAAACACATAAACATACAACCATTAAAAAACATGACTTCATGGAGAAAACCCTTCCAAGAGAAAAACTCGAGACCTCAAAGCACATTCAAATTATTAGTCAACAACAATAAATAATTACAATATATTACAGAGTTTGAATGATCTCAATTACAGAGTTTGAATTTTTTTTTAATGTTTAAATACAAGGAAAACACCTTGTAGGAAAGGTTTTTCTAGAACCTCTACTAAAAGGTCTCCTTTGTGTAGATTTATAAAGAAGGTTGCCGGTGGATGTGATCGACTAGAGGTTTTAGCATAGATTTTCTTAATGGTGACCTTTAATGATAAATAATGCAGCGATGCACCCCCTTATAATATGCAATGATGCATCATAAACTATCAAGAACTAAAGACAAAACACCTCAATATTAAAAAATGGCTTTTTTTTTTAATGGTTGATATTGCT
This sequence comes from Larix kaempferi, assembly GCA_027924585.1. Classification (NCBI taxonomy): domain Eukaryota; kingdom Viridiplantae; phylum Streptophyta; class Pinopsida; order Pinales; family Pinaceae; genus Larix; species Larix kaempferi. Next base: position 9,900,943 of record BSBM01000196.1, read on the forward strand.
GGTGGGTTCAGCCTAGTATGAGGGAGATCTTGTGAGTGGAGTGTTTGTCGAGTAACAAAATAATAACCAAATTATAAAAATAAAATATTGTAACGTCAGCCAATAAAAATAAAAAAATAAAATCCATATTGAGTCATAAAATAAAAAAATTATGAAAAATAATAAAAAAATCGATCCTTTTTTATAAAATAAAAACTCAAAACTTAAATCCGGATGTATAAATTAAAAAAAATACACCTAAAGAAATTGGATCCTTCTCTGTGCTTCATAGATTCGGGTTTAAGATGGATCTACGCTAGTATGTGAATATAAATGATGCATTTGATATATGTGTGATACTACAAAAATACAGCAATAGCGTAAATATTGTAACGTCGGTCATTAATAAAAATATAAGAAGTAAAAAAGATAAAGAAGTAACCGAGTATAAGGGAGATCTTGTAACATTTGTCGAGAGTTTGTAGAGTTTGTCGTTTGTCGAGTGTTTGTTGAGTAACAAAAATAAAATAATAAAAATAAAATATTGTAACTTCCGCCATTAATAAAAATATAAGAAGTAAAAGAGATAAAGAAGTAACCCAATATGAGATCTTAAACTTGAACTTAAGTGTAAATATTTTTTAACGTGTAAAAAAGTTTTTTATGAACATGTAAAAAGTTAGATAAAAAAAATTACACCTCAAAAAATTGGATCCCTCTCGATGCTTGGTAGATCCGAGTTTAAAATGGATCTATGCTAGTATGTAAATATAAATGGTGCATTTGATATATGTATGATACCACAAAAATACAACACTAGTGCTCCATTAATGGAGCACCTAGACATGGCATAATAATTAATAAAATAGGTTTTTTTAAATTTTAATGCTCTTTAAAACATGAATGTTGCATGTTAAATAACTAAACACTAGTGCACATTAAAATCAACACCAAGATGATTGTGGATGGAACAAGATTAAAATTTGGTATTTTTAAAATCTTCACAGCCAGGGTAAAATAATTAAAAAACTACCCTATAATTTAATTTTCACATCTCATTTTTCTAAGAAAAGAGAGAATCACTGTGAGATATTATTGTACGACCATAACATGTTCGGTACATCTTAGTCATCACAATCCACACCCCTTGATTCATTATCTTATTGGACGGGTTTAGCAATAGTGCAAAATAGCTGGAAAACCTATTTCTTGTGTCTGTGGTGACCATGCTTCGTTAGCTAGTAAAATAAAAAATGAATTGTTTCATATCTACTTATTTATAATTGAAGTAGAGTAAAATTGGGAATTTGTTAAAATAGTTTATCTATTTTTTATTTTAATTTTTTAATATTACGGAGGGCGTTCTAAGGAAAAATGGCCATACCACAAATGGCACGGTTTTAATAACTAAAAGAAACATTGAAGGTGATTTCAATATAGATCCATATTGCTTAAAAGAAACATTGAAGGTGATTTCAATATAGATCCATATTGCTTAAATAGTGAGTGAGCAAGTATGTTTTTTTATTAAAATCAAGCACTAGGAACTATGCTTAGTATAACTAAAACACATCAATAAAATTTAAAAACACACTAACACACAATTATTGACTTTGGAAATAGTGAGTTGGTACATTGTTTTTTAAAGATAAGCACTGTGAATGGTGCTTATTGTAACAAAAACCACACCGAACAAATTTAGAAATAAACATGTGTCTTCTGGTTTGCTTTATAGGATAGTTAAGCACTTGTGTTGATAATTCATATGTTACAAATGCACATGAAAAGTCAAAACATTTCAACATATGTTGATGGTGTGATTTGTAATTATAAAAATCACCAACCACTTTTTTAATATCAAGATGCATGATTAACAATGTAGACATGTTTTGCAAGGCTAACGTAGGCGGAAGGTATTACGGTGATTTGAAGGTTTTCTGATTTTGGTAATGGTGTGGGTTCTCTGTTGGGGCCTCCTTGGTATGCGGGTTGGGAAGGACATGGGTACTACCACTGATGGCGTGGCCTTGACCTCCGTTGGGAATATGGAAAAAGGAAAGCAGACAAACCAAGATCCTGCCCCTGGAAGTGGGACTGGGAACATTGAGGCAGGGACAAGTGGTGTGGCCACTTCTGTGCAGACAATGATAGAATCAAGAAAGCCTGGGCAATGTCTGCCGAAGGCGAACAAAATTCCTAAACTACTGATAAAATCAGAGATGGTCCAAACTGATATCCAGCACATGAAAGAACATGCACTTATTGGAAAATTTGTTGGGATCTAGCCAGCTGAGAAAGCGTTGGTGTGGTGGATCAACACAATCTGGAAGCCTCAGGGACAGTACGATCTCCAATTGGGAGCTAAAGGTTTCTTTACTATGATTTTCTTTAATGAGGAAGACCGTATGAGGATTTTTTGACAATGGACCATACTTTTTTGGCTAGACTGCATATTCGCCCCTGAAAAGAACGGTTCAACCCAGACAAAGAAAATTTAACCATTGGCCCGGTCTGGATAAGACTCTACTCCTTTCCTTCTGAATACTGGAAGGAAGAAATACTAATAGAGATTGGTAATGAGCTGGGGGTGTTCGTAAAAGTCTCAGAACAAACCAAGAATATGCGGTTTACATCTTATGCCCGTATATGCCTCTATTTGGATATCTCCCAAGACCTGCCGGCAGGAATAGACCCTACCTGGGAGGATGAAGATTGGTTCCACGCCATTGATTATGAACAGATCCCGTTTCCATGTCGGCGATGCCATGAACATGGGCATCTAGTCAGGGTTTGTCCGCTCAATAAACAGCCAGCAGGAAAAACTGACTCTGAAGGAAAAGACCAAGAAGGTTTCAAAATAGTTACTAGCAAGAAACGACAAGCTAGGATGGTCGGGGACCCTGAAATTCATAAGAAAACCATGATCCACAATAGGTATGAGATCCTACAATTAGGAGAAGAAGAAAAAGATGTTGAAGTTATTGCTATGAAGGAAAAGATAGAAGCAACAAATAAAGAACAAAAAGATGATAACATTGTTCATATATCTGAGGTTGATGCTCAAGGCTATGCAGGATCCTTGCAAGAGGAAGGCAAAAATGAAATGGAACTGGAAGATATAGATCTAGACGGTCTGGAGGTGGCATGTATAGTTGAAAATACGATTCCGATAACACCTCATTAGGTCTCACTCCTAGAGAAACCGATCATTAAGTCCAAGAACCGCAAACCATTGGGGATAATTTTCGAATCTCTCAAAGAGAACGATGGGAAAAAGATAACCAGGGGGGAAAAAGAGGCAGGTGAAGCAACATGCAAAGAATTCAGATGATAGGAAGCAATCTGGTGGCCTCGGGCCAGTATCCAACCATTGACACGACTCTAGCATCCTCCAACCTCAATCGGTTATAAGCTGCAGAATACATCTTGGAACATTAGAGGATGCAAGTGTATCCTAAAAATCTGCCTCTTATGATGGAAAATTGAACTTGAGAAACCTACTATTATTTTTCTCCAAGAAACTAAGTGTTCAGAAATGGATCTTCAAGCCATCGGGCAGAAAGTCTGGAAACACTACAATGTGGTTGCAATAGATGCCACCGATGTGGCCGGGGGAATCGGCATTCTTTGGAACACTAAAAAATTATGTATGTCTGATTGGATGGCTTCAAAGTTTATCTTATCTACTGCTTTTCATATTTTAGGAACCAGAGTCAGAGGTTTTATGTCTAATGTCTACGGACCTTCTCTGGAAAACCAAAAGAGTTTCTTCTTGAATTCCATCAGGAATCTCAAAAGAGAGACTAGTGATAGGCCTTGGATAATAGGTAGAGATTTTAATTTAATCAGAAATCTTGAAGAGAAACGTGGAGGTCGACGCTGTCTTCATCCCCGTAATGAGGAACTTTTAGAGGTAATCGAAAACTTGGCTTTGATCGATGTCAAAACCGCCAATGGCCTGTACACTTGGAATAATAAAAGAGGAGGAGACAGAAGCATTGCTTCTAGACTAGATAGATTTCTGGTCTCTGAATCCATCATAATGGGATATGGGGATCTGACTGCAGTTGTGATGCCATCGGCGATATCGGATCACTGGCCTATTTGTATGGAATGGCACGGGATAGGAGAAAACCTCTGTCGGTTGTTTAGGTTTTAACAATTCTGGATTCTGCACCCTGGTTTTTCTGACCAATTGTGTCAGTGGTGGCAGAATTGTGACCATCAGTTTCAACAAAAGTTAAAATACCTCAAAGGAAAAATAAATAAGTGGAATAAAGACATCTTTGGAAATATTTTCCAAGGTAAGAAGCTACTTGACCTTAAACTATAGGCAGTTCAAAAGGAGGCTATGACACAGGGGTATTATGCGGAGTTCAAAAATCAGGAGCAAAATCTTTTGCAATAACTCAACCTCAAAGAACAACAGGAGGAACTCCTATGGAAGCAAAAATCTCAAAGCCATTGGCTAAAATATGGCGAGCATAATACCAAGTTCTTTCACAAAGCCACCATCCAACACCGTCATGGGAACAAGGTGGTGAGGCTCAAGAAGGAAGATGGCAATGTAGTGGAAACTCAACTTGAATTAGAGCAGACACTGAAAGATTACTTCGAAGACCTTTTGAATGAGCCTAATATCAATAGACAAGCAGAAAGGGAGAAGGTTCTCTGCCACATTCCGAGACTGGTCACAAAAGCCCACAACAAACTCCTTATGGGGACAATTAGAATGGAGGAACTTGATGAAGCCATCAAACAAATGGCAGATGACAAAGCACTAGGACCTGATGGATTCACCACAAACTTCTTTCACTCATACTGGGATTGGCTGAAGGTGGAGGTCCTGGCCATTGTGGAATATTCCCAGTGGACCAGGAATATTCTCAAAGCTCTTAATGCCACCTTTCTCATGCTTATTCCTAAGGAAACTGGAACAGAGGATCCTGGAAAGTTTAGACCCATAGCTCTCTGCAATGTGATATATAAAATTATTACAAAGGTTATAGCAAACTGGCTGCACCCTCTTCTTCCCTTAATTATTTCTCCTGAGCAGGATAGGTTTGTGGAAGGCCGCCAAATTCTGGATGGCATCATTCTAGCGCATGAAGCAATTCATTTGCTTAAAAAAGAGAAAATCCCAAGTATGCTTCTAAAACTAGACTTATCAAAAGCCTATGATAAACTAAACTGGACGTTCATTGCAGAAATGTTAAAAGCTTTTGGTTTCAGCAACATTTGGACTGAATGGATCATGAGTTTGGTATCATCCCCTTTCTTTTCAATTCTGGTCAATGGCACTCCCTCACAACCATTCCCAGCGACTCGTGGAATTCAGCAGGGGGATCCCTTATCCCCATTCCTCTTCATTATCATGGCTGAAGGTCTAGGAAGAATGATACGGGCAACCCAAGAGAACAATGTTATATGGGGTTTGGACGTGGGGGAGGAATTGACCCCTCAAACCCACCAACAATTTGTTGATGATACTATGATGATGGGACCTTCCTTGGTTTAGGAGGCTAGAAATTTTAAGGATATTCTTAACACCTTCCTTATGGGAACTGGTCTAGAAATTAATAAAGAAAAATCTAAGGTTTATTTCTTCAACACGCCCAGAGTTCATCGCAGAAATATCCTGTGCATTTTGGAATTCTTTGAAGGACTCCTACCGTCAAAATATCTAGGGGTACCCTTGACGGAATCCACTATCTAACAAATCTCCTGGAAAGACCTACTGGATAAAATCAAAACCAAATTGGAATTATGGACGTTCCGAGCTCTGAATTTTCCTAGCCACCTCATTTTGGTCAAGTCAGTGTTACAAGCTATGCCAATTTACCTGTTCTCTATGATGGCGGCTCCCAAATCTATTTTGAAAAAGATCTGTAATCTGCAGAGGAACTTCTTGTGGGGCGGAACCCCCGATGAAAGGAAATGGGAGTTAGTGAACTGGGACACTCTATGCACTCCTAAGAGGTTGGGTGGCCTGGGTTTGCGTGACCCGGTGTGTATTAATAAGGTCTTAGGAGCTAAAATCTGGTGGAGATGGATCACCCACAAAGAGGAACCTTGGGCTAGACTATGGCACCAGAAACATGCCCCCAGACGGCCCAAACAGGGCCTTATCAGATTTGGCGAAGAACAACCTGGATCCAGTATTTGGAAGCTTGCCCAGGAGAACCGTGATTTAGTAAAAAATCACAGTTTTTGGGAGATAAGAGATGGAAACTCTGCTTCCTTTCTGCATGATACATGGCAACAATTCCCAAGACTCTCTGATGGGCAAGACAATGAGGAATTGTTTTTATACTTACAGAATAGCCCCTGGGAAAAGGTTAGGCACTTTTGGGAATTAGGAACTGCGGAACCTCGGTTTAGATAGTGGAAATCGATTCAATGGTGGAAGACATTAACCCCCGAAGAAAATTTGGACAATTTATATGAGGAAATTCTCAAACATCAAATACCCTGGGCCTTTGGGCCGGACAAAATCAGATGGGGTTATTCTAACATGGGGAACTACAACATTGCAAAAGCGGTAGGCCATTTGAATGGCCATGACAGGATGCCCAGGGATGACAAGTGGAAAAAATTTTGGAAGACGAACCAGTGGCCCAAAATTGCGACTTTCAGCTGGCTGTTGATTCATCGTCGAATCTTGACATGGGAAAACCTTAATAAGAGGAGATTCTTTGGACCCTCCTGCTACAGTATGTGCACTAATGCGAGTGAAACCATTAATCATCTACTTGAGGAGTGCCCTTTGGCCTCCTTCTTCTGGAATAGGGGGGAAGAGAGATTTAGAAAAACGACTAGAATTTTGAGCCGACCGGACTTGACATTGGCCAACTGGAAGACTAAAGCCTTCAAAAATGAACTTCTTAATAGAATCTGGGAATTGTTCCTGGGTTTCGTGGTTTGGGAAATATGGAAGGAGAGGAATCGGTGAATATTTGAGGAGAAACAAAGAAACACATAGGAAATTTGGAAGGTTATTGAAATGCACATCAAGGAAACTTTATACACCAAAATTCCTTTCCCTGAAAATAGAAATGCAGATCCTACAGAAAGAATAATTTTGAATGAATGGGGAATTTATAACTTACCGAATGGCAATGCCGAAATGTAGCAACGCAAAGAAATATCCACCAGCCCTGACTTTTGGCAACCGCCTCCAGCTGATACCATGAAGCTCAATTTTGACAGGGCAACAAAAGGTAACATGGGGCCTACAGGATTTGGGGGAGCCATCAGAAATGACCATGGCCTAGTGTTAGGCACTTTCTGGGGTAACTTGGGTGAAACAACTAACAATGTTGCAGAAGTAGAAGGAATGGTTAATGGAATAAACTGGTCGATTAAAAAAAAGTGGTTACCTTTAATTGTGGAAGGTGACTCCAACATTCCGATCACCATTGCACACCATATTCAGAGAGGGGCATAGGTTTTGAAGGTCTCTCTGAATTGGAGATGGGAAGGCAGGTTGAACCAACTTCAGGAAATCCTGAGCACTTCTCCGGCCATCAACTTCCTTCATGTTCGAAGAAAAGGCAACAAGTTAGATGATGAACTGGCCAATATAGTTGTTAAGGCAAGTGTAACGTTCAAAGCTGGAACCTTGAATGAGATGGACAATCATGTGGCCAACTATCGGTGTGAGATGATCGCAACCGTAGATCTCAGTCCTAATTCGAACACCACCTGGCATGAGGACTGTGAATCACATGGCAACTCGGTCGAAAGGACATATGATGAAGATAACATGACGCGTGTCAATTCCTTAACACCCTCCTGATGCAACGTATCCAGTTGATTCCTTTTCACCTCAAGGTAGTGAAGTCCGCATATTGCCAAGTTTTATATAATAGGCTCATTAGGTCTTTTCGTTTTAATTCACCTAAGGGTCCGAAAGAAGTGAGTAATTATACCATCATGAGTATTGGTAGTAGCATGTACCGCAATGAACGCATTTATGATCCCAGCTATTGCGAAGGTAATGAAAGCAGTAAATGTTGCAGGCTCATCATATTCCAAGTAGGCGAGATCATGGAGCAGTACAGAATGGTTAAGTCTAGCACTCATGAGAATTTATGGAGGGGTACTCTTCCTAGTTCTTGCCACAGGAATGAGGATTATAAATCAATGACTGGTGACAATAACGTCCAGAGATGCAATTCGAAAATCGTCTGCTTATCGTTGACTACCGACATGCGGTTTGAGTTTAACTTGTGGATTAATTGGCTTCATATCAAAGGTGGTTTTTCGACGATGTCTGGGTCCAATTTTCTGCAAATTATGCCTCCCCGTATCCAAATGAGAAGTTGCCGTGGGACTGGAAGAAATCCTGGGGGTAGGGGGAGACATGCTGGTGAAGGTCCTTCCTCTCAGTCCAACCCCCATGAGAATGCCAACACTCATTGTTTCGACTGGGATCATTTCTATCTGGAGGAAACGCCGTCAGCCATTGGTAACCAGATAGCCTACCTGGAAATTGCTCTGCTGGAAGAGGTTGAGACTCGTCTGGGTTATCAATTTATGGCTAGCCCCTTCTAGGCTTGCAGGATTCTACTTGCCCGTGAATTACATATCAGGGAGAATATTGCTCGTAATATGCAATATGTTATTATAGGTATGAAGGAGAATCAACAAAGTGAAATGGAGAATGCTTGCACTCTGGAAGTGTTGCTGGAAGACCTTAGCATCCAACCTTCACAGGACGCCAGTCATGGGGTCTCTGGGAATTCAAGCACTGAATAGTAAGTTGGTCTAGATCGGCTGGTTGGGTTTATTGCTATGTCTTGTTATGATTATGCTTTGGCCCTGTGTTTCTTGTTGGTTAGGTTTTTGGCTCCTTAGCGAGGCCTGATTCACGTCTATGTCTCTATATCTTTCCTGTTATCTTGGTTAGCATTGTTTTGACTACCAACCTTTCGAGGTTCTGTGGATGTCCTTGCTTATTTCTGTAAAGTTGGTTTCGACTCTTTTTGGTTGATGTGGAAAACTTGGTTGGTCTCCATCCTGCCCTCTGGGATGGGACTCTAGCAATTTCTGGTCCTTTTTTGGGCTTCTTGTAATATTTTTGTACGTTCTATACCTTATTAATAGAAATATTTCTCTCTCTTACCTATAAAAAAAAATGTAGACATGTATTGCAAATACACTATTTAACTTGAGAAGTTGCAAATACGTGTAACGTTCCTCTTTTTTGTATCTAGAAGTACAATAAGTAGTGCATTTGAATATTGAAACTAAAATGTTTAAACTTAAGAAACCCCAACTTAATGTTCTTTAATAAAGGATCATGATGAACCCTATCAACTCCCTCACCATCGTAACAATGTGGAATAGCTATTTATATGGAAGTATTAATGGTGTTCTAGTTGAACTTAAGCATTGATAATGATACATTCTATTTTTTTGAGGCACACCGGTTATGTTAGACAATTTAAAAAAAATAAAAATATCAATTATTAATAAATAAAAATTGTTTTTAAGCATAAATGTTTTATGTTAAGTGTGCGTGTGTGCGCGCGCATGCGTGCACACATATATACACATGTGTGCACACGCACCTAACGAATGTTCGATTAGAATAAGAGGAAGCAATGATGACAAAAGTAGCATCACTGGTTAGATCCATACAATTATATCCAGTCACAAACCATATCATTTTCCAACTTTGTAATAATATTAATATGAATTGGTTTAAATGTTTACATTTAAATTGTTAAATTGTTTAACATTTTCCAACTTGTATTAATTTGATGACTTGGATTCAAATTCCTAAAGTGGATCTACAACTGTAAAGATAAAGTAATAAATTTAAGCTGGTTGTGTTGATAGGGGTATAAAACCTAATATGGGGGAGATGTTGTAACTACGTTTGTTACATAACATGACCATCCAACACTATTTTGATAATTTGATCCCCCAACATGTAAAAAACAAGTCCAAAAATTTAATTCCAAGGTTCCTGAAGTGTGTTGCACAAGATGAATATTCCTAGCTTTCACAGATTCCTCCAACAAATCAATGGATTAGGAATGTGTTAAAGCAGATGGTGATGCTAGAAAATTCCATGTAGATTAGTTTTTAGGGTGCCCCTGAGGTTCAAAGTTCTAGTAGACTCATGAAAATCCAACTTCAAAACTATAACGACATCTTGACACTAGTATGATGAATGGGGCCACATGCTCAAACCTGTTGAAAAAATGCATCACTTTGATTCCAATTGAATTTGGAGAAGAAGGGTTGAAGAAAATTAGGTGGGTAAGAGTTAAAGATAGAATAAGCTCCTCAACTGAAGAAAATGGAAATGATGACATTCTCTAAAAAAATATATCCTTAATTCATCAAGGACAAAATTAGTCTTGTATTGTTGAATATGCCATGAAGAAAATGGAATGCACTTATAGGAATTCAATGGTTTCTAATACCATCTGATAGAGAGCTCAAAATGAAGCCTTCATTAAGCAATTTAACACTTGTGTTTGAGACACAAATGCTAATTCAAATATTATTAGGATAGCTTGACTGATAACAATCAAGATAAAAATATAGCATATGTCTTGAACCTAACCATATGAAAAAATCATCATCAATGGAATAATTGAAAAATGACAATTATGGTGATGACATTCTTCTTGATTAACATCTTATTCGATATGAGAGAGGAATAAACAACAAGAATACACTATTGAAAAGTTGTTAGGGATTGCAGCACCTCTGATCGAATGGTAAAATCTACCATTAAAATCCAAAAAGTGTCATTGAACAACAAGCTCTATAGTGGTAACCATAAAATCCACATCTTCTATTGGGAATGCTATATCATTTGCATGTGGATAGACTAGAAAAGTGGATAGTCAAATGGTTCAAGTAACCTGGAGTCGGAGGAAACAAAGGGTGGAAGTTTAGTCGACGGAATGACCGAGATAAGTTGATTGGTCGAATGAAAATGACTTGGTTGGTGGGAAATCAATGAAATGACTAAAAGCTCAATGATAAATATTCGGCTGAGGTTGACCCATTCAAGTTGATTGTAACATAATAACTAGAAGTGGTTAGGAAGTTATGGATTGTCATAAATGAGAAGTTGATTGTATTAATTCTAAAAATAAGTTGTAATGGCTATGCATGATGTATTGCACTGCACTATTAGGGAACTAGTGTATAACAAGATCATGTAATGAAGTGTGATTTTTGTTTTGGCAAGTCATGGTTGTAAACACCTATTTTTGAGAAATATTTGATTAATAGATGAGCTAAAGCTCACTAGATTTTTGGTTTTCCTCTAGGAGAGAGGTTTCAATGGTAATTTTATCTTATGTGTTTGATGTTTTTGTGTGCCATTGTTATACGTTATTGTGTTTAACTATATGAATAAATTGCAAACCTTCTATAATCAATATTAAGACCCAATGGTTGGTATCACGACTATATTTAGTTGCAAGGGGATTCCTTTGTTGCTGAGGGTTTTGGGAGTCTCTAAAGATATTGATTCATTGATAGAATAGATAACACATTGAGGATAGAACCTGAGAAGTTTAATCAGAAAAATTTTGAGCTTTTGAAGCTTAAAGTGGAAGATCTTTTTGTGGATTGAGAACAATAGATTGCAATAGAACCAAGAACGACCCCAGCTGGAGTGCTGAAAGAAGACTAGAAAAAGATTGATAGGAAGGAAATGAGTACTATCTAATTTTATCTAGAAGACTCCATTAGTGAATGCCTCATAAGAAGACACTACAAAGAAGTTGCGGGAAAAGATGGGTAACTTGTACTAGTTGAAATCTCTAGTTAACAAGTTATTTCTTTGGAATAAGTTGAAAGGACTCCTTGATTGTTCTGAAGAAGTAGTCTTTTGTGAACATTGTATTTATGGTAAACATAGTCATGTAAGATTCTCATATGGTGATACTAGGTATAAATAAATATTGGATTTAATACATAGTGATGTGTTTGGACCTGTGATGCAGGAGCATCCTGCTCTCCATCCAAATCCAATTCCAATGTTTGGATTAGACCTAGAAGGGGTCTTAATTTTCTGAGTTTGTAGTTCTTTGAATGAAATATTGTAAATAACGATATGTATTAAGTGAGATTCTAGATGAGTGATGAGTCACTAGGTGAGTGATGATTCATTTAGGGGAGTGTTGTGGCCACAACAGATCCGATGATTAACTGAAGCACAGGAGCCCCATTTCTAAATAAACGCAAAAGCGTTTGGGTAAGTTCTTTCTAAACACCAAATCCTGAAGACCCCTTACCCATTCTTTTGGTCTGTCTATTTTCCAAGCTTTTGTTTTCTTTTTCTAAGTGTTTCGGTCTGGAGAAAACCTTAATTTTTGAGTGTTTTGTTGTTTATTCATTTCAACCCGAAACCCAAAAGTTTGCGCACCCAAAACCTGACAGTTGCAAGTTGTGGGATTCCATTTTTCTTTGTTTTCCGGTTGTGTCAACCCGAAACCTGAAACCCGACAATTACGGGTTGCGGGTTCTTCCTTTTAATAATTCTGAGATATGCAATCCTGAAACCCAAAACCCGAAACCCACTATTGCATCTTTCGGCTTTCGGGACTTCATTTTATTTCTATCATTTTTGCGTGTTCCCGAAAATCGAAACCGGACAATGTCGCGTTTCGAAATTTGGGAAAAGGTTTCACTTTTGTTTACGATTATTCTGTTTCTGAAACTCGAACCCCGAATTTCAGGTTGCGGCTTCCGGGAATTTGTTTTGCATATTTCTTTTGGATTGCGATCCCGAAACCCAAACCCAACCTTTTGGGTTGCGGCTTTCGGGAATTACTTTTCTTGTTATGCTTTGCAAGTGTGCAATCCCGAAACCCGAACCCGACTTTTTGGGTTGCGGCTTTCGGGAACCTTTTTAAATTTTGTTATTAAAGATCCAATGTCCTGATCCCGAATCCCAATTCAATTAATCTAGGCTGTTCATCCACTCCGATCGCATAGTCAGGATTTCATCTTGTAAATTCGATAAATAAGGGTTTTTTCTATTTTTCTTTTATCATTTTTACTATCGAAATTATTGCGATGTGCCGATTTTTACTGCGGATTTGTTGCTAAGGATGATTTGTGTCAGTTTTCCAGTTATTTCAGGTAAGTGTGCCATTACCCTTGCATTTTCGATTGGGTTTCTCTTTGCCATTTTAAAATTTCTGATTTGAAATTCTTTATTTTGTTAGAAATTACGTTTTTAGTCGCCATGTTGAAAAAAACCTGGTCTAAGACAACACAGAGGGATTCCCTTACCAAGGACCCTAATTTCGGTATCCTTTCGGACACAAGGGAAAGAGTCATTGAAACCTACCAGATGGATTAGTCCAAAATCTATGTTATTTTTGACAATGACAACCTTTCCCACATTGAAAATGACAGACCTGCGTATGAGAAGATTAGGTCTTCTCAAATCCATGCCATTGCCACACGTCCAACCATTTTACCTTACACGGACCTAGTTAAATGGATAATTGAGAACGCAGACGTCAAAGACCGCTCTTTTAATGATAGTGCAGGAGCTCAGTTGTATCATTTTCGCTCATAAATCTTTATCTGGGCCTTTTCCCTTAAACCACATGTGCAAACCCTTTCATCCGAGCTTTTACAATCTTCAAAAACCCAGTATAATTTCGATGAGATGATAAAATCGTGGATGCACAAACCCAATACCTTTGTGCCGAAGGTGGACCACTTGTACCCTATTATTTGGTTCAAGGAACCCTACTCTTTGCTAGCAGCCATGTTGTGTCGACTATTCGGTCTTCCTAACTGCTTTCTATTCAAGGCTGAATGGGCCCCCATAGCACATCATGTGCTAACTACAGGTGAGTCTTTTCCGTGGGCCTCTATCCTGTCATCTGAGCTAAAGAACGCCATTCATGAATATTAGAAGGCGCCTGCTCACAAGAAACCACATTTCTATCTTTTTGCATATGTAATTGATGTTTTCTGTGCGGAGTTCCAGTACCCTAACCTAGGTTGGAATTGGTCCCCCTCAGACCCACCTGTTCATATTTATCACTCGACATTTTGGGAAGAAAATTATGTCCCTTCACTCTATGATATTTGTGATCATTTCATGGGTACAGTTTATTTCAATATTTTCAAGGAAGAAGCACCAGCATTTTCAGAAGATGCCAAAGCCTTCATCGACACCATTGGGGATTGGTATGTTGGGGAATATTTTGCATACATCAGGGTTTGGGGAAGTGATACAGTACACCTTTTGCCCAGATTAGTTCTTGATAAGATGGTCATACAGGAAGTATCATTTCAAACTGTCACTGATGGCATGTACCGGAAATGTACAAGCCCTAGGAAGAAAGGATGGCCTAAGTTTGCTCTCAATCTTGGGCAACTGGTTATTCCAACTTCCAATTGGGCTACAATCCTTGGTGATCAAATAGTGGCTTTGAAACTAGGACATGCTTCGAAGAGGAAGCATGATCCCAAGGAATTCTTAGATGCACACTTCAAGCAAACACATGTTAAGATGGACTATGCACATGAGGTAATCCCAGATGACTTTATTTATCAAGGTGTGGATAAGTTTTCCTGAGTCCTTGCCAAGGCAAAGAGCTCGGAAGATCAACACAACATTTTACAGTATTAGAGGGAACTCAAAACTAGGGTTTTGAGTTACAATGCTATGCAGTTGAATTTGATTGAGCATAATCGAAAGGACAAAGAAGGGAAAGAAGCTCAAAAGGCCGAATATTCCCAGATGCTCATCATGCATGATCGGGACAAAGGGAAAAATCCCATGTAGGAAACCCCTCAAGTTAAGATAACTGAGAAAACTAAAATATTATTGCAGGTAGCTCGTCATCCCACACAAAAGCTGGCATAGATATCAGCAATGCTGAGCACTCAACCTTTGGAACCCCCTAAGATTATTGTGGATTTACAGCTATCTACTACAGATCTGTTATATTGGTTTACCTGTATGATTGATTAATGCTGTGGAGTATTTTATTGAGTTTATTCAATATTAATTCTTTCTTTATCTATTTCTGCAAATGATTCGTTGTACACAATAATCATGGTTAATTTTTCAATTGATAGAATGATTACGGATTGAATCTTGAACAGGCTTAAATACTTGAATTATCGTCTTTTAATTTTCATTAATAGATTGTGGTTTGAGTTAATAAGTAACACATCAAAGACATTTCTGTTGAAGGTGGTAATTTACTTGTTCATCATACCTCAAGGTTAGCTTAGCTTAGCTTTACCATTTTCACGCCCTTGTTTTCCTTGATTGGAAAACTGACCTAATTGGTCAAATCACCAACTCTTAGAGTGCCAATAAAGGGTGAATATCCGTGGAGGATCATCATACCAAATAGGATGGGGATAGAACTTCCCTTGCATAGGGTATTTCGAAGCCTTTCAACTTGGGTTTTCTTCCTCTGTTGGGAGCCTTGGAACCTTTCTAGCACCTTTGCATATAACCTGCTCAACCGAGGCCTCAACAGGGAGTCATGTAACTAACCCCTCACCTAATGGTAGCATTCGATGAAGCTCGAAGTATTCCATGAGCGATTCATAGAGATAGGGTTAAGTGGTTGCTAAAATTAGATAACAGTTGATAAATTGTAGGAGATTGTTGAGTGTGTTATTGATCTGAGCCATAATTGGTTTCAAAATCTTTTGTGTATATATTGTGTAAGCCTACGAGGCACAAAGGGTATCCAAACAATGTAAATCTAGCTAAGTGTGGAAAAACCAAGATAAATAAGGCCTAATAGGATTAGAATGCAGGTTTTGAATCAATGTGAATGTACAGGTTTATGATGGTTGAATGAAGGACAAAATTCTTTGCATGTCTTTGTGTAAATGAATGAATTCATGTCTGATAAAAGAATAATGCCCTTTGTGTATGAACTTTGATAAGGAAATAACTATCTCTGTGTTTGATTTGATGAAATATTCATAGTTTGAACAATTGTTAATTGCTGGATAAATATATATGTGAACAGCCTGAAATTAACGCTTTTAAAGGTTGAAGGTTGAAGAAGATGTTTAACTTATCCCTGTGTGCACGCGCATGAGAAATTGTTCTAATTTGCAGTGTAACCCTTTAAGTCATCGATCAATAGAAGGATTGATTCCCTACATACACAAATCTACAGAAGTGAAGTTCAGGGTTAGAATGGAGCGAGCATGTGAAGCCGAGTTGAAGTTCTAAGAAGTGGTGTGCAGATCTAGCAAGGAAGATCGAGCCGGTGAAGGTCGTTTGAACCATAATCAAGAGGATATTGAGGTCAATTGATCGATCCTCTGATCAATCAAAATAGAGCACATAGATTACATTTGGGTTCATTCCACAGATTTTTGGATGATCCAGATCAAAGGAGAGAAGACACGTCGATGACGCAAAAAGGTTTCCCAGAGTGAACTTGCACAGGAGATAGAGTTCTGCAAAGCTAAGGTGAATGTTCTGATTTGATAGCAGATTGTCCAGGGATAATTTTAAAGACCTATACTTATTTAAAAGTGTATAAACCTTAGCGAATCATACCAATTCTTAAAATGTCAACTATAAAATATTTGGCGATATTTTTCTAAAATTATTTCAATTTCTAAGGATTTTATATAGTTTATATAATAATTTGGGGCTTTTTAGAGAGAAAAAGGTGTACCCCATCAAAATTGGGTGAAATGAGGCTTCAAAAAATTAAAATTGACCAATTTGTTTTTGGAAAGAAACATGGAAAAATAGCCCATGGGCTAAATTTCGCCCCTAAAATTATCCTTGATATCGACGAGCGGGGAAGAAGCTGCAAAGAAATCGACAGTTCGTACAACATTCCGCAAAAGGAAGAGTTCGGGAGTTAATGTCTATAACATATGTGAGGAATCCACCGTTGATAGTGGATCCAATGGCCCAAAGAAACCATGGGATGAATGCTTGTCGATATCATGGTCTAGAGTAATTGCGGAATTGCAGAAGGAGCTTTGCGGGAGACAATTTGCGAAATCGTATTGTGGATGTCAATTTCAAGGAAGCAATTGCGAAAGGGAACATTGCGGACTCGAATTTTGGAAGGCGATTGTGAAAGGGAGTTGCAAAAGCACGCTCGCAATTGCGGACATAAGGCAATTGTGGAATATAGTTGCGGAAAGGTCACTGCGAAAAGGTAATTGCAGGAAGGTAGTTGCAGAAGGAAGATAATTGTGGAAGGCCATTTTGGAAAGTGAGGCCTGCATTTCTACTAGATTGGAACCTAACTATTCCTGGGGTAATTGGGTTGGATTAGCTTTTGCTTGTCCGACCTGCATCATTTGGTATCAGAGCGTAGGTTGGTATGTTTCTATGAGTGTTCATGTTGATACCATCATTCGGTATCAGAGTAGAGAAAGAGATTCTGCATGCATTGAAAGGAGGTTAGAGCACAATTCGCTCTTGGAATGAGGTAATGGTCTTTTTGTTTTAATTTTATGATTACAAATAACAACGGAAAAAGAATTGTAGACAAAGGAGATGTTTTAGCCAAATATACAAGTGGAAAAGAATTTTTAAGAGTCTTAAAGGTATGAACTGATTGATGTTTTATTTAACTGTAGTTATAAGAATTTGTCGAAGCAAGCAAAAAAGGTTTGACAACAGTGGTGGTAGCTAGAGGAGCTATATCAAGGAAAATTGTGTTCTTAATGAAGAGTTTGTGAACTCTTAGAGAAGCAGTGGCAGAACCTAAGGATCCAACAGAGGTTGGACAAGAAGGGGACAAGCTTAATGTTCTCATAGAATAAGTGGATCTATAGAATCCCAAGAGGAGTAAAGAAGTTGCTCAAAGAAGGTTCTAGAGGAGAAAGAACCAAGGATACCAAAAGGACAAGCTCAAGGAGAGATAGCTTGTTGAGGTACAGAGGCATGTATGAAGGCTTGCTGAGAGAAGGCTTGGGAGCAGTCCACAAGTGAACATGATGAAGTTCACAGAGAAATAGGAGATAGAGATAATGACTATTGAATGTCATTGCAAAGCTTCAAAGGAAAGCCAAAACAGAAAAAAAATATACCAAAGCAAAAGACATCAAGAAAATGAGTCAAGAGGAGTATGACAGAGAATTAGTTGCCAAAGGATTGCAACTTATTCATTTAGAGATGTTGCTACAGAAGGGAGATATGAGGTATGGTTGGATAATGAAGAAGCAGAAAGTGATCCGGGTCATGTCCAGGAAGCACGAGGAAGACAACAGTTCGACTAAATGAGTTGGCTCTGTTATGGAAGAAGCTTACATAATGGCATATAGTTCTTTTTTGTACATTGAGTATCTTCTAAATATGTCATTAAAAGTATCAGAATGAAAAGTGTCTGGGTGACCAGACTAAGTGATCATTGTGCTCAAGACATAGTCCGATGTGTCCGTCTCAATTTCAAAGGGCTAATGCAAATCAGGTAACACAAGTACTGGTGCAGTGCAAAGCCTGTGTTTGAGCTGTTCAAAAGTTGCTAGATGTGTTGTTGTCCATTGGAAGGAAGTTTTCCCATTTCCCTTTGTCAATTGATTCAAGGGCCAGGCTATGTGACTGAAGCTGAGTATGAACTGTTGATAGAAATTCGCCAAACTAAGAAAAATTCTTAGTTCTTGATTGCTTCTAGGAATGGGCCAATGTTTGAGGATCTGTACTTTGTCTGGATCGATGTGAATGCTTGCAGAATCAATTACATACCCCAAATATTTGATACTAGTCATTGCAAAAGAGCACTTGTCCATGTTCAGATAGAGTCGATATTGCTGGACAGTGTCGAGGACTTGTCGAATATGTCCAACATGTTCTTCCCATGATCGACTAAAAATAAATATATCGTCGAGATAGATAATGACCCATTTGTCGGTGAAAGGTCGAAGAATGTTATCCATATGTCGCATGAAGGTTGCAGATGCATTGGTTAAGCCGAAAGGCATGACTAACCATTCAAACAATCCTTCCTTGGTCTTGAAAGCAATTTTCCACACCTCTGAGGGCTCGATTGGAATCTGATGGTATCCCGACTTGAGGTCGAGCTTAGTAAATAATTTAGCACCTTTCATACTGTCGATGAGCTCGTTTATCCACGGAAGAGGGTAGCGATTCTTTACCAAAATTTTGTTGAGAGCTCTGTAGTCGATGCACATGTGCCAAGTCCCGTCTTTCTTCGGATCTAGGACAACTGGACTTCCACAAGTAGAGGAGCTAGGGTGGATATGACCTTTGTCGATTAATTCTTGGATTTGTCTGCGAATCTCTTCATTTTCGAGAATGGATCTTTTGTAAACAGATGCATTAGGAAAAGAAGAACCGGGAACAAGTTCAATGGAGTGTTTTACCTGACAATGTTGAGGTACTCTGTCGGGATCTTGAAAGAGGTTCTGGTACTCATTGCGAATATGATCGACTTGCTAATTTTGTTGGGAGCTGCATTGGTCTGCGACTCGACTCGTTGCTGTAGTCTTCTTAGAATGTTGCGGCTTGATCATGATTAATGCGAACTTCTGAGCCTGATTGATGAGATTCGTTTTCTATTTGGCAGATATCAGTCCAACCGCTGGTGTAGGTTGACGCTTTGGTATGCTGAACCATCGATTTTGGATTCTGAGATCCACCTTCTGAGGCCATGACTGATAACTTCCATGTCTATTCTAGAGGTAAGGTTTCCCAAATAGGGCATCGGCTATGGATAGTGGTGCCACATTGTAGAGTACTTCATCTTCAAAAGGATTTATGAAGTAGGCGAGCTTACATTGTTGAGTAATATGTATTTCTTGTCCATCCCTCATCCAACCGATGTTGTAAGGCTGAGGATGCAGAGTGGTAACAAGACCTAGTTTCTTCACGAGATATTCAGAAACAATGTTCTTCTAACTGTCGTTGTCCATGATCAGATGTAATGGGTTTCTATGGACCCATATCCGTGTATGGAACAGGCATTCTCGTTCCTCCTCGTCAATGATAGTCAAGGATGCTAGGGTGGTCAATTTCAAAAGGGTCGTTGCATCTGGATTAGATTCTTCCACGATCTTGTCGGACGTGTCGGAGGTCAAAAATTTTGTCAAAAATGTCTTCCAAGCTTTGCATTCAGCCGCATCATGCCAAGATGAGTGGTGGTAATCGCACCATTTTTTGGTTGGAGGTTGTTTGCTATGTTCCCTTTTGTGAAAAGGCTTCTTATCGTGCTCTGACTTTGGTGGTGTCGGCTGAGAAGATTTCAACTTGTCGAAGTCAGCTGGTGTTTTCTTCTTGGGTGGTCATCTTGATGTTGGATTTCTCGCGAAGCATGATTTCCCTTTTTGCTTGGTTTCTAGTTTGTTGGCATAGTGGAATGCATCCGCAAGCATATTGACAATCAAAAATTCCATCTCCTGCTTGGTGTACTCGGACAATTTGCTGATTTAGTTCAGAATAAGCAATTTATCTTCTTCTTGGACGCCAAGTCTTGCCATGAGTCGATAGAACTCGTCGGTGTAACTCTGTACTGATTGGTATTTCCATTGCCTTAGTTGCTACCACTTCTTATACTGCTGCTCGAGGTATTTAGGTGGGTAAAATTCCTTTCAGATATGTTCGACGAATTTATCCCATGTGTCGATGGGGTCTCCGCTTTTCTCCATATTTGTCGAGAGGTTCTCCCACCAACAGTGCACGGAGCTTGACATCTTTAAGGACGCAATGGTGAATTTTTCAGCTTCCGATAATTGATTTACAGTGTAATAGGATTCCAATTGTTGCACCCAATTGTCAACGGATTCCATGTCAATCTTACCTTCAAGATTGGGTGTGTCCAAATTCATTTGCACTTTGAAGGGGATGATTTTATTGGAGTGAGTTCTCATCGAGGATCCTCCGGATGTCGAAGCGAATCCCAAGAGAATCTCGTTGAATTGGGTGAACATTTCATTCCGTTGTCGAGCTAGAGCTTTCTCAATAAGCTGTGTTGTCTCGTTGGATGCATGTCTATCGTTTGTTTCTTCTATCATTTATGGATATCACGTCGGCTCGGATTGTTAAGATTGCGAGCGATTTTGAACCGACATAAGTCAGGTAACTTCAAGAGAAGTGTATACTCAGAAATTAAGCGCAAAAAAACTGAATGCTTTGATACCAATGATTTGGGTTGTGTCCAGGAAGCATGAGGGGGAAAACAATTCAACTGAATGGTTCGACTTTATTATGGCGGAAGCTTGATAAACAAAATGAGCAAAAGCAAGATTACGCAATACAGATAAACACAAATACGCACAGAAAATATGCAGGAATGTGAACTATTCTTCTATTATATGTAAACAGATAGACTTGTTGTATGTTACAATAGTATGCATGCTTATATAGAATTCTGAGACGCTTGGGTGCCTGCCCGTTACGTTCAGTTACAAAGAAGAAGTTAGAATGGTTTCAACAGTTCAACCATTACAGTTGATTGGAATACAGAGAGATAGTCTGTCGAAGTTCGACAGTTGCTGGTCACATGTCAACGCTGCATGTCAATGTCGCTAACTGTGAGTTTGTTGAACATGTCGAAGGTGTAGAATGTGTCGGAGTATGTCAAAGTCGACACTCATCAGAGTTGTGTCAAAATTGGAACCTGTCAAAGTCATGTCGAGTCGAAACTTGTCGAAGTTGTATCGACATTGATGACTTGCCAACTATGATGCGAATCAGAAAGTGAGATGGAATTCACTACAGGTGAAGCTAAAGAAAAGGATGTTTGGTAGATTGAAGGAAGAACTCAGGACAAATGAGTATGAGATTAAAGTTTTTGAATGTGAACCAGAACAGGGTCCTTTGCTTGGAGAGGATGATGATGAAGGAAAAGAGATACTAACTGAAAGTCTCATGGATTCTTTAAGGAGTGTAGATCAACTTATGGAGAAGATGTCAAATGAGACCAAGAGGTCTTATCTTTTTGAAACTGGTGATTTCTTTGTGATTACAGGTTTTGTTGCAGATGTTAGGAAGTCTTTCGAAGCTGTTTCAAAAGTGGATGAAGCCATATATGATGAAGAAGGTCTCTCAAGTGAGAAACAGTTTGAAGTGTTGCAGAAAAAGGAACTCATTAATGAGTTGCGTAATGGAGGAAAGGAGTCAATTAAAGCTGTTATGAAGATGAAGGAAGAAAAAGAAATGTACAAAGAAATTTCCAGAGGACATGATCCGAATTGCATTCTGATGAAGGAATAAATTGAACAGTCATCTTGGACTATGAGAGAAATTGTAGAAGGAGAATATATGCTTTCCAAAATCATAGCAGCATAGCATAATTCTGTTGTAAGAGAGGATGAGATGGTATCTTATAAAGGCAGTCAGGATGAAGATTGTATGCAGCCTATAGCTCAGACTATTGGAAAGAAAGACGCTGGTGAAGACAAAAGGAGGATGCCAGGAAAATTGTCACCAGAGACTTCAGAGTCTCATGTTTTTTAAACTAATTTTTGGTGTGTGCTTTCAGGTATTGAAGAAAGTGAAAGAAAACAAAAAAAGAAATATGTCATAACAAAGGATGAGACCATATTGTCTCAAAAGGATGATCAGTACCTGGAAGAACTTGCTGTTGCAGAGTTGGCTAATGAAGAAAGAGTGAAAATTTCTGATCTCAGAAGGTATGATAGAGACTTGGAAGTGTTAGAATATTGGTTGCTTAATCCAAGGATTGATAAAGATCCTGAAGATATAAGTAAAAATACTGAAGATATAAGGATGCTACAAGTAATGGATGGTAACAACATAATTCATACAAAAGAACAACAACAATTTCAGAACAAGCAAGTGTATTAGCCAAAGGATAGAGTAGACATGGAAATTAAAGAAATGAGGATGTTGATGGTGAAGGTGTCTCAGATAAGACATGGGGAGAAAAAGAATATCTACATCAGAAAAGAAAGGAATCAAAGCAACAGCAGTAGAAGACAAGTGACGGAGGAATATTGCATAAGCGAAGCTAGTGGAGCATTGCACCAGAAAGTATGGAAGCCCGGAGAGTTGCAGTTAGCAACAAGACAACAAGACAACCATGAATCAACTGAGAAGCTTCAGCATAAAGTTTGGCATCTAGGGACATTGGAGATTGAAGAATATGACCTGGAGGTCATATTTCTTTCTTCCTAGGGAGTCTGATGTAGGAGCATCCCGCTCTCCATCCAAATCCAAGTCCAATGTTTGGATCAAACCTAGAAGGGGTCTTCATCTTATGAGTTAGTAATTCTTTGAATGAAATATTGTAAATAATCTTATGTCTTAAGTGAGATTCTAGATGAGTGATGAGTCACTAGGTGAGTGAAGAGTTATTTAGGTGAGTATTGTAACTAAGCCCTCATCTAATGGCAACATTCGATGAATCTCAAATAATTCCATGAGAGATTCATAGAGATAGGGTTAAGTGGTTGCTAAAATTAGATAACAGTTGATAAACTGTAGGAGATTGTTGAGTGTGTTATGGATCGAGCCAGAATTGGATTCAAAATCCTCAATGTATATATTGTGTAATCCTATGAGGCACAAAGGGTAGCCAAACAATGTAAATCTGGATAACTATGGCCAAATCAAGGTAAACCAGGCCTATTAAGATCAGAACGCAAGTTTTGAATCAATGTGAATGTATAGGTTTTTGATGCTTGAATGAAGGACATACAATTATGCATGTCTCTATGTAAATGAATGAATTCATGTTCGATAAAAGAATAGTGCCCTGTGTGTCTGAACTCTACTAAGGAAATAGATATCTCTGTGTGTGACTTGATGAAATATTGATAGTCTGAACAATTGTTAATTGCTGGATAAATTTGTGTGTGAACAACCTGAAATTAGGGCTTTTAAGAGTTGAAGGTTGGAGAGGATGTTTAATTGATCCCTGTGTGCAGGTGCATGAGAAATTGTTCTAATTTGCAGTGTAACCCTTTGAGTCATTGATCACTGGAAGGATTGATTCCCTGCATACATGAATACACATAAGTGCCGTTCAAGGTTAGAATGGAGAGAGCATGTGAAGCCAAGTTGAATTTCTAAGAAGTGGTGCACAGATCTAGCAAGGAAGATCAAGCCGATGAAGGTCGATTGAGCCGTAATCAAGAGGAGATTGAAATCAATTGATCGATCCTCTAATCAATCAATGAACAGTGCATATATTACATTCGGTTTCATTCCATAGAGGTTTGGACAATCCAGATCAAAGGAGAGAAGACACATCAATGATGTGGAAAGGTTTCATAGAGTGAACTTGCATGGGAGATAGAGTTACGCAAAGCTAAGGTGAATGTTCCACATTGATTGCAGATTGACAGACGGGGAAGAAGCCGCAAAGAAATCAACGGTTCCTACAAAATTCCATAGATGTAAGAGTTTGGGATTTAACGTCTAGAACAGATATGAGGAATTCACCATTGATCATGGATCCAACATCCCAAAGAAACTACAGGATGAATACTTTCCGATATGACGGTCCATAGTAATTGCGGAATTGCGGAAGGATATTTATGGAAGCCTATTGCAGAATTCAATTTCGAGGAAGAAATTGCGGAAGGGAACATTGCAGACACCAATTGTGGAAGGGAGTTGCAAAAGAATGCCTACAATT
The DNA here is from genome assembly GCA_027924585.1 of Larix kaempferi. NCBI lineage: Eukaryota > Viridiplantae > Streptophyta > Pinopsida > Pinales > Pinaceae > Larix > Larix kaempferi. The sequence goes on from BSBM01000196.1 coordinate 9,925,497, forward strand.
GTAGATGGAAGGCAATTGCGGAAGATCATTGAGGAAATTTATCTACGGAAAGGTAATTATGGAAGGAATTTTTGAAAAGTGAGGCCTGCATTTCAGGAAAGATTTGGTTGGGTAAGGTAAGCTTGGAGGTTCTACTAGATTTGGAACCTAACTGTTCCTGGGGTAAGTGGGTTGGATTGGTTTTTTCTTTTCCCACTTGCATCAACCTGTGTCACTCCCTTAAATAGGAGGATATTAGTATTATGTTTCTTTCATAGATGATTTTTCTAGAATGACATGATTGTATTTTTTGAGTAAGAAATCAGAGGTTTATGAGAAGCTTCAAGAGTTTAAATCTCTTCCGGAGAATCAAATTGGTAAAAATATTAAGGTGCTAAGAGATGATAATGGAGGAGAATTCTGTAGAAAATCATTTGAACCCTTTTGTAAAATTCACGATATAGCTCAACAAAACACAACTCCATACATGAATCAATAGAATGGATTTGATGAAACAATGAACATAACATTGATGGATAAAGCGATGAGCATGCTTAGTGGTGTGGTATTCATGCAAGAATTCTAGGTAGAGGTCAACATGACATGATACCTAGTAAGTAGGTTCCCATTGACGGCTCTACTTGAAAATACCATATATGAGGCATGAGCTAGTAATAATCCCTCTCTTACACATCTCAAAGTGTTTGGGTGTGATGCATTTGTGCATGTCCCAAAGGAGAAAAGAACAAAGCTTGAAAACAACTCATAGATTCAATGTATCTTCACTAGGTACAAGGATGGAGTGAAAGGATATAAGTTATGGAACCCAGTGATGAGGAAGGAAGTTTATATTCGATATTTTATCTTCATAGATGTCAGAGGGACTTCCAAGAATGAGGATGTTAAAATAGGAAAACCATAAAAGAAAGAGTTTGAAATGAACGACATAATTCTGGATTTGAGAGAGTCAATTGAATCCGAAGAAGAGGTGTAACAAAAAACTCCAAAGGTCAAGAGATCCGATTGATAAAGGAGACAAATAAAAATTATAGACCACCAAAATCTCTCTACCTTTGCATTAACTGCTAGAGACAATGATCCTAGGTCGGTAAAGGAAAAAATCAACTCGACAGAGAGTAAACTTTGGAAAAGGAACATGGAAGAAGAAATGGATTCCTTGGAAAATAATGAAGGATGGGATCTAATCACATTACCATATGATGTGAAATTCTATTACACACCAAGATATTCTCAAGCAATTCCAAACTCTCACAAATTTTCTTGCAGAAACAAGTCATAGAACATAGAAAACAGTCATGTATTTAATGCAGACAATATAACTCTATTGAATAAATCTACATCATAAAAACATGAGAAATGTAATGGCTGTACATATATATAATTACATCAGATATTTGAAGGCCAAAATATGCCATTAGAAATCCTCACAAAAGCAGGCTTACTAAATCTATGCAAAACCCCCCCTAGGTGCAAAGAGTGCTTTCCAAGTCACCTCTAAAGCTCACGAATTGTTGAATTAGTGATCATATGGTGGTACATGATTGAAAAACAGTTAAGGCAAGTCAACTAGCTTTCACCTTTTCACAAAAATTAGTAAAAATGAGTAAAAATGAGTAAAAAGTAGTAAGGCTCCTTTCTATTCCAGAATTGGATAAAATCTAACAAAATCAGATCGTATCTTATATAGAATCTCATAAATGCACTCTAGTGACACTAGGATACTTTTGTTCCACACAAAGGAGACTTGTGGTCCACACAAAGGAGACTTGTGGTCCACACAATGGGTAATTTGGCCAACTACCTAGTCTAACACCTAGTAATTAATCAAAATGACTAATTAATGTTATCCTAAGTATTAAATGATGTGGATGGGTTTTAAAATACTCCAAAACCCCCCCTTAAGCATGAATTTATGTTCTAAAAATCAGAAATAAATAGGGCCCAACAACTTGGCATGGTCACCCTTTAACATACTTCCTTGTCCACAAAACAAGGAAATAAGAAAAACCTCATGGGACAAACCGCCCCTCAAGAATGGACATGAACACAATTGAAATATTTATAATCAATCCTTCACTCCACCACATGTTAAACCATCCCAAGAAGTGATATCATATGGCTGAAAGTGTTCTCAGTAAAATCTTTGGTGAAGATGTCTGCAGTTTGCTCATTTGATGGGAAATATTGCAGATCAATGATGCGATCATGCACTAAACTCTTGATGTAGTGCATATGTATATATATATGCTTGGTTCTTTGCCTCTATACTGTATCAGTTGAGACCCTTATAGAACTTTGATTTTCACAAAAGATGATTGTGGGAGTGTAACGAACATAAATAAAGATAATAATTAAATAATTAATGGTTAGGTTATTAGGAATAGTCGTGTCTCCTCATCTTAATGGTCCGGCCATATTTAAAGGCAGCCAAACCTATGTAATAATTATCTCTTATCTATTCAAATATTCAATATTATCTATTATTCATGGAATACTTAATTTATCAAGTATTCTGGTGAATTATTTGTGTGAGCAAATAAATATTCGGCTCATTTGGTATCAGAGCCTCGTTGGCTGATCTGAACTTTGGCCATATTCTCAGACCTTGTCTGATTTTTCATGGCTTATGGACTTAATCCATGGTTTCCATGAAATATCACCACATAATACATCATTGTGGCTCCTTCTCCTCCCACTCCTCCATTTCCATCCATATCCCCTCACTCAACCACTACACACCATCGCCCTCCACCACAGCTCCTCCACGCATCCCTCCTGCACAAACCGCGCTCCCAATCTGCCACATCTTTTTCCCGCCTCGCGCCATTCCAACTCCTCCATGCCATCATCCCATCTCCCTCCATGCCACATCTTCTCCCCACCTCACGCCATCCACATTTTTTCCATGCCACCTGCATCTTCCCTCAAAGCCTCCGTCGTCCACCTTACCCAAGGCTCCTACGCCACCACTCCTACGTGACCCGTGTCCTCACCTTCCCTTCTCTGTCACCTGCATCTTTCCTCACATCCCCCTCCTGAATCATCCCACACACCTTTTCCCCACCGACATATTCACATTCCGTTGAAATCATGCACACGCTGCCACACCGCCCTCCCAAACCACCGCATCTCCCAACCAACGCTCCCATTTCGTCACTAGCTTCCGCCACCAGCTGCACCTTCCCTCTCGCGTGCCCACACATTGTCTTCCGCTGTTCTCTCTCTACAAAACCATCTCCCTCATGATCCTTCCGCCACCTCTCTGCGTTTTATTCCATCTCCTCCTCCTCTAACCGCCAACCTCTTTCCCCTCCACGTAAACCTAAAAATTTAAAAAAAATATTGAAAATATTATAATAGTTTTAAATAGTTGGATTTAAAAAAAATTAAACAGTTCAAAAAGAAAATAATAATAATAATATTAATATTAATAATATTAATAATAATATCTATTATTAAATATATATATATATATATATATATATATATAATAAAATAGTAATTTCCAAAAGAAAATTCAAAAAGAAATAATTATTATTATTTTTATTGTAATCATAATTTATTTTTGAAAAGAAGAAAAAAAGGTTATTTAACCTAATAAGAAGACAACAAAATGAAAGAAGACGAGACTCGCTATCGTCAAATAAATAAAATCAACAAAGACTAATTATCATCAAGAAGACAAGGATTCAAAGTCAAAGGAACCCTCCTTGGTCAAATTAGTCGAAGAATATCTATCTGTCATGTCCCAAATTTTGGCTCATCCAAATACCATGGTAAAAAGGGGGACAAAATAACCATTAGGTAAATAATTTAATTTCATTAGGTGTGCATAGGATTAAATTTAACCTAAGTGAAATAGAGGAATTATTTTATTAATCTTAATTAATTTTTGTAATTAATTTCCTAAATAATGGAGCAAGTGGGCCAAGAGGGTGCCCTCATGGAGATAAGGTTTTCAAATTGGATCTAGTGACAAGAAAATAGAAATATGGCTAAATCAATTTGTGGATTTAGGAAAAGAACAAAAGAAGGAAAGGTGTAAGAGTTTCTAAAAGAAAGGAAATGGAAACAACCAGAAAAAGAAAAAGGAGGGCACAGTTTCAAAAAATGAGTCCAGTTTACAAATCAAGCAACTTTTACAATGCAAGAAACATATGGCGAGAAAGGGGGGCGAAGTTTCTGAAGGAGAAAAGCTTGTAAGGAAAAATAAAGGAAAGTATGTCCACTCATGGACGACCTATTCTCATAGGTCACCAAGCTCTTCAACTTGCTCAGCAGGTCACCCTCAATTCTATAAAAGAAGGATTCCAACTCCATTTCATAACTTTTGTCATTGTGAGTTTATGAGTGAAGCATTTTAGCATCTCAAGGTTTGGTGATGTGCCCAAGCTAATCAATGGCTGATGTACCCCATTATTCTATTATAATTCTCTTCTCTAATATTCTCTTAGGATTTGTAACCATGGTAATCTTATATGCAGGTCCATATACTATAATACTAAGAAGAACCCAAGATTACAAGGATTTATCATCATACAGGGTACATTCGGAGGAGACAACATTGAAGGGCCGAAATAGAGGTTTCAGGTTCATCACTTCTGATCATTTATGGTTTTTGAGACCTATTCCATTGCGTCTGGAGGGTCATTTCCAGTATGAAACACTTTTTGTCTCATCGAAAAAGGTGTCTCGATGACCAAGATACACCCATTTTCACCAGAGCTAAGGTTTCATGTGTTAAGGAGTGCACGTGTGAAGTTCCAGTTCAGTGAATGCGCCCAAGACAGCTTAGGAAGCTCAGTGCACCCTCATACTCTGTTTCTGACCTATTTCATACCCAAGTACACTTTTAGATCAGAGTTTTAATCATCCCATCTATTCTTACACCTCTTTTGTGGCTCTATGTAAGGATTTTCTAGTCTATAAGACACTGTATTGTTGAGAAGCCATTAAATCAGTACAAAATTGGTTCAGTGAGTTATATTTCAACTTTATTCTATTTAATATATTATATCATATCATTATGATACTTAATAGTAGAGTATTTCAGTTAATGAAAGTCATTTAGTAACCCAGATTGAAAGACTAGCTCATTGAGCACTATTTTGTGACTAGTTTTACTGAAATGACTGCCAAATTCATTATGAATGTCAGATTTTCTTTCTGTAAGGTTTAGGAGGTTAATAATACAGTATATTTTCCATATCTATCCCTACTTTAATAATTTGGAACCATCTAACCCCTGTTTGTAAATATTGGAAATTAACTAGCTCAACAATCCCCGATTGACTCAAGACTCCCAAATCACTCCCACTCTTCCAAAATAATTTTGAATGCTTCCCAGTGTATCCATTGAAATTATTTGACTATCATAACTCATTTTTGAACTCTCAGGAAACCACCCAGTCTAGTAAGCATATGCCGGTGTGCCCAAGAAGCTTTGGAGTAGACTTCAGCCTGGCTGATGCTCGAAACATAAGTGGCCCCAGTGCTTTGTGCTTAGGACTCTCACTATGATCTGATTTGTTGTTGTTGCACACACCTCATACAAATTCTAGAATTGAATGTTCATCCTACCATCCTCATATCTTTCCTCATTCCCCGAAACTTACTTCCTCCTCTACTAAGAAGAAATTGTCAAAACTTTAACCAGTGAATTTTATCAAAAATATGAATTTAGAGTTAATATCTTGGTCAAATCTTCCGAAGGATATTACAGTGGTATCATAACACTTTCCTTGGCTCATCCCGTGGAAATTAACTCTCAGTGGAAAAGTAGCTTAGCACTATCTTCAAGTTGTAGTTGTGGAATTAGTACAGTCATGGAAGATTTAGAGCTTGAGTTGTACGAAGAAGAGGAATGTTTTTATGAGCAATATGATGATCAATATGTTGAGAAGTATGAAGAGTATTGTAGACAATATGAGGAGGAAAATTTCCAAGAAGTACCCTCTACAAGTATGTCCCATGATATCATGATTGGTAGAAAAGACTATGGTTATTCTGATAGCCATATGTAGGAAAAGGTTGCATGTTCCACAGCCAAAAATTAGCCTACTTCTGAAGGGTGCCTAAAAGAAGTAAGATCTTCATTGGATGCATGTGTTTTAAAGCTCACAAGAATTTTTGGATCCTCTTCCACAAGAGCCTCCAAGAATCTTGACCCTAAAACAACCAAGGATAAAGCTTCATTATTTTGCTTGGGGAAGCAAGACCCAAAAACCAATCATGAGGTTGTTGATAGAATGGGAGTAGAATCTACTAAAAGCTTCTATGTTGAGGATTTCAATATCACCTCAGAGGAGATTGGTAATCTTAATGATGATGAGACATATTTTGGATTGGATCCAAAAGAAGAACCTAAATTCAAAGTCACCACATGAGACACATAGTGAAGCAGAAGATGACCACACATCAGTTGGATATGAACCTGGAGATTGGGTTGCAGAACAAGGCACCATAGCTCGATCGTTTGAAGGGAGAAGTATGATGAAAAGGTATGGACCTCAATCAAATGCTTGTACCCATGTTCCTTTTGGAAATCATCAAAAGAAAATAGAATAGATTGTCAATAATGTGTGCCATGATGTGGAGAAACTAGTTCCCGATGATGAAGCATTTAATTCTCAATGCTTAGCTCCTCAGAAACCAATGACTATGGGAATATCAAGAGACCCTCAAAGTGTAGAAGAAAGAGGGAATACCATGGTTATATATCAGCATATTTTCAGTAGCCATGAGGATGATGAGTCGCCAAATCCTTCATCAGAAGGAGAGGAAAACGATCCATGCAAAACTAAAGATCCAACAGTTAAACATTTGATTGTTGGCAATGTGGAAGGTGAAATCACTCCCAATTTCTTCGTGGGTGATTTCAAGATAAGTGCAGAAGATATGGGAAATATTGATGATGGGATGATATCTTTTGGATCATATCCAAAAGAAGAACATCAATCAGATCTGAATTCATCATTGGAACTTCGGGTTGAGGTGGAAGACAAGCCCAAATCAGTTGGGTGTGAACCAAGGAATTTGGGAAAGAAGCATACTGCCATAAAATCACCACATGAGGAGGAAATTTTGGCACAAAGGTATGGATTTCTGATTTATGCATTCCTTTGTTGTATCCCAAGAGGGAAGCCACATCCAGTGAGAATGATGGATTAGAAGATCCTTCTAGTGTTAGAATTCAGAATGGGGAGAAGGATGAGTTGCAAGAAGTAGAAGAGGAGGTTCACCAGCTAGAAATGCTTGCCCTGATTGGACCATTGAAAATGAGTGAGGAAAAAATCAAGGAGGCATTGAAAAACCTCCACGAACTTAATGCTTTGATCTCTCACTATTGTTGGAGAACTACATCAATGGAGGAGCAACCCTCTATTGAATCGTTTGTGCACATGTGGGAAGCAGTAGGAAGCCTAAAAGGAAATTTCTCTCAGCTGCTTTCTGATAGACATCACTTGCTGGAACTTGTGAATACATACTATAACGTTGCAATAAGGAATGATGAGGAGATCAACAAGCTCACTCATATGTTGGAAACCACCCAAGATTCTCTGATTGCTACTCATGGTGCTTGTCAAGAATCTGAGAATCGGATTGAGTAGCTTAATGAGAAGTTGCGAGAATCACATTTTACTTCCCATATTTCACAAAGTCACAATAACATGGATGAATTATTTTATGTTCCAAGGGAGGAACCTCATGGGTTGGTGGATCATGAGAAATAGTCTATTTGGTATGTGCTTGAGGAATGTGCAGACAGAGTTTATGAACAACAAGCACATGACCTTTTCCAGAATGAACTTGAGAGGTTAACTAAAGAAATTCACTCTTCCAAGGAAGATCCAGATGAGTACACAATATATGGATCATCGATCAATACGAGGATACATCCACAAATTCAGTGGATGAAATGTTCAGAAGCATGGATCACCATCCTTCATTCCCCACTTCAAATTCAACCACAAATTTTGGGAATAAAAATTGGGTAAAAGGATTCTTCCTCTTGGTGTCACATGATGAGTAGGAAGATCCTAAAATTGAGGCTGATGACATGTTACTTAATCCGCAATAGTTGAGGCATCCCATGCATATGTGTGCAGCCACTTTTGACCAGAAAGCATCAAATCTACACTTACCTTCAATGTGTGGGTCAATTGATGGAGTTTTGCGCCCTTGGATCAAAGGTAGAGAGTTGAGCCATTGGATGAAGAGGGGAGCACCTGTGCAGTTCCATAGAGATCATGAGATATCTTTATTTAAGGAGGACATACATATGTCTGATCACATCCCGTATGGTTCATAAAATAAAAGTGCTTGTCCATCCATTGGTTGGATGGGTAAAGGCATCATTGCAATGAAGACCTTGGAAGGTAAAAGGTTCTCCTATTTCTCCAATAATGTTTTTGTTATAACTCACATTGTCTTGAACTGTGAGCAACAACAAAGATGTATTTTGCAGCCATTAGATATCTCCAGTACACATGCACAATAGATGCATTATGATTTGCATGCTCTCAAGAAGTTCTATGTTTGGTGGAGAAGTCTCACAGTTATTCAGTTTTGCATTGGGAATGTCACATTTCCAGCTTGGTGGACGGATACTGGTATACCCTGGATTGACAAGTTGTCACAAGTACCAGTGATGATGGATGGTATTCATTAGGGACCATGGGATCTAGGCATTCCTTGGAGTGACAAATTTCCAAAGGTGGTAGAAAAATTTGGGTCCTTACAGAGGAAACACTGGGATCCAGGTATTCTACTCAGTTACCTTAACTGGGCTGAAAATTTTGTTAAAGAAGAATTAGTCATTTTGAAAATGACTATAATCAGACTAGCAAGCTTGGGAGGGAAGGACTGTGATGTCCCCAATTTTTGCTCATCCAGTTACCATGGTAAAAAGGTGGACAAAATAACCTCTAGGTAAATAATTTAATTTCATTAGGTGTGCATAGTATTAAATTTATCCTACGTGAAATGGAAGAATTATTTTATTAATCTTTATTAATTTTTGTATTTAATTTCCTAAATAATGGAGCAAGTGGGACAAGAGGGTGCCCTCATGGAGATAAGGTTTCCAAATTGGATCGAGAGACAAGAAAATAGAAATATGGCTAAATCAATTTGTGGATTTAGGAAAAGAACAAAAGAAGGAAAGGTGTAAGAGTTTCTAAAACCAAGGAAATGGAAACAACCAGAAAAAGAAAAAGGAGGGTGCAGTTTCCAAAAAGGTGTCCAGTTTACAAATCAAGCATCTTTTACAAAGCATGAAACATATGGAGACAAAGGGGGGGCACAGTTTCTAAAGGAGAGAAGCTTGTAAGGAAAAATAAAGGAAATTATGTCCACTCATGGGTGACCTATTCTCACAGGTCACCAAGCTCTTCAACTTGCTCAGCAGGTCACCCCCAATTCTATAAAAGAAGTATTCCAACTCCATTTCACAACTTTTGTCATTGTGAGTTTATGAGTGAAGCATTTTAGCTTCTCAAGGTTTGGTGATGTGCCCAAGCTAATCAATGGGTTATGTTCCCCATTCTTCAATTCTACTTGTCTTCTCTAATATTCTCTCAGTATTTTCATCCATGGATATCTGATATGCAGGTCCATATACTCCAATACTAAGAACCCAAGATTACAAGGATTTATCATCATACAGGGTACATTGAGAGGATACAACATTCAAGGGCCGAAATGGAAATTTCGGGTTAAAAACTTCTGATCATATTTGGGTTGTGAGACCTATTCCATTGCGTTCGGAGGGCCATTTCCAATAGGAAACACATTTTTTTCTCATCGAAAAAGGTGTCTCGATGACCAAGCTACACTCATTTTCACTAGAGCCAAGGTTTCATTTGTTAAGGAGCGCACATGTGAAGTTCCAGTTCAGTGAATGCACCCAAGATAGCTTAGGAATCTTAGTGCGCCCTCACACTCTATTTCAGACCTGTTTTAGACCCAAGTACACTTTCAAATCAGAGATTTAATCCTCCCATCACTTCTTACAGCTCTTCTGTGGCTCTATGTAAGGATTTTCTAGTCTATAAGACACTGTATTCTTGAGGAGCCATTAAATGAGTACAAAATTGGTTCAATGAGTTAAATTTCAACTTTTTGCTGTTGAATATATTATATCAGAGCATTATGATACTTCAGAGCAGATTATTTCAGTTAATGAAAGTCATTTAGTAACCCAAATTGAAAGACTAGCTCATTGAGCACTATTTTGTGATTAGTTTTACTGAAATGACTTCCAAATTCATTCTAAATGTCAGATTTTCCTTCTGTAGGTTGTGGGAGGTTAATAATACAATATATTTTCCATATAATTCCCTACTTTAATAATTTGGAATCATTCAACCCCTGTTTGTAAAGATTTGAAATTAACTAGCTCAGCAATCCCCAATTGACTCAAGACTCCCAAATCACTCCTACTCTTCCCAAATGATTTTGAATGTTTCCCAGTGTATCCATTGAACTTATATGACTATCATTACTCATCCTTGAACTCTCAGGAATGCACACAGTCTAGTAAGCATATGTTGGTGTGCCAAGGAAGCTTTGGAGTAGACTTCAACCTGGCCGATGCTCGAAACATAAATGGCCCCAGTGCTTTGTGCTTAGGACTCTCACTTTGATCTGATTTGATGTTGTTGCAGGCACCTCATACAAATTCCAGAATTGAATGGTCATCCTACGATCCTCATATCTTGCTTTAGTCCCCGTCACTTACTTTTTGCTCTGCTCAGAAGAAATTGTCAAAACTTTAACGAGTGAATTTTATCAAAAATCTGAAGTTAGAGTTAATATCTTGGTCTAATATTCCCAAAGATATCACAGTGGTATCAGACCACTTTCCTTGGCTTAGCCTATGGAAATTAACTCTCAGTGGAAAAGTAGCTCAACACTATCTTCAAGTTGTAGTTGTGGAATTAGAACAATCATGGAAGATTTAGAGTTTGAGTTGTACGAAGAAGAGGAATATTTTTATGAGCAATATGATGATGAATATGTTGAGAAGTATGAAGAGTATTGTAGATAGTATGACGAGGAAAATTTCCGAGAAGTACCCTCTACAAGTATGTCCCAGGATATCATTATTGGTAGAAAAGACTATGGTTATTCTGATAGCCATATGTAGGAAAAGGTTGCATGTTCCACAAAAAAAAATTAACCTACTTTTGAAGAGTGCCTAAAAGAAGTAAGATCTTCAATGGATGCAAGTGTTTTACACCTCACAAGAATTTTGGGATCCTCTTCCAGAAGAGCCTCCAAGAATCTTGACCCTAAAATAACCAAGGTAGAAGCTTCCTTATTTTGCTTGGGGAAGCAAGACCAAAAAACCAATCATGAGGTTGTTGAGAGAATGGGAGCAGAATCTACTACAAGCTTCTATGTTGAGGATTTCAAGATCATATCAGAGGAGATTGGTAAGCTTAATGATGATGAGACATATTTTGGATCAGATCCAAAAAAAAAACCTAAATCAGATTCAAAGTCACCACATGAGCTACATAGTGAAGAAAAAGATGACCACACATCAGTTGGATGTGAACCTCGAGAATGGGTGGAAAAACAAGGCACCATAGCTCGACCGTTTGAAGGGAGAAGTATGATGAAAAGGTATGGACCTCAATCATATTTTTTTACCCATGTCCCTTTTGGAAATCATCAAAAGAAAATAAAATATATTGTCAATAATGTGTGCAATGATGTGGAGAAACTAGTTCCCCATAATGAAGCATTTAATTCTCAATGCTTAGCTGCTCGGAAACCAATGACTGTGTGAACATCAAGAGACCCTCAAAGTGCGGAAGAAAGAGGGAAGACTATGGTTATATATCAACATATTTTCAGCAGCCATGAGGATTATGAGTCACCAAATCCTTCGTCAAAAGGAGAGGAAAAAGATCCATGCACAACTAAAGATCCAATAGTCAAACATTCGATTGTTGGCAATGTGGTAGGTGAAATCACTCCCAATTTCTTCATAGGTGATTTCAATATAAGTGTAGAAGATATGGGAAATATTGATTATGGGATGACATATTTTGTATCATATCCAAAAGAAGAACATCAATCAGATCTAAAATCATCATTGGAACTTCAGGTTGAGGTGGAAGACAAGCCCAAATCAGCTAGGTGTGAACCAAGGAATTTGGGAAAGAAGCACGCTGCCATAAAAACACCACATGAGGAGGAAATTTGGGCACAAAGGTATGGCTTCAATTCTGATTTTTGTATGCCTTTGTTGCAGCCCAAGAGAGCAGCCACTTCTAGTGAGAATGATGGATTAGAAGATCCTTCTAGTGTCAGAATTCAAAATTAGGAGAAGGATGAATTACAAAAAGCAGAAAAGGAGGTTCACCAGCTATAAATTCTTTCCCTGATTGGACCATTGAAAATGAGTGAGGAAAAAATTAAGGAGGAACTGAAAAACCTCCATGAACTTAATGCTTTTATCTCTCACTGTTGTTGGAGAACTACATCAATGGAGGAGCAACCCTCTATTGAAAATTTTGTGCACATGTGGGAAGCCGTAGGAAGCGTAAAAGGAAATTTCTCTCAGCTGCTTTCTGATAGAGATCATTTGCTAGAGCTTGTGAATATGTACTATAATGCTGCAATAAAGAATTATGAGGAGATCAACAAGCTCACTCATATGTTGGAAACCACCCAAGATTCTCTTATTGGTACTCATGGTGCTTATCAAGAATTTGAGAATCAAATTGAGCAGCTTAATGAGAAGTTGTCAGAATCACTTTTTACCTCCCATCTTTCACAAAGTCACAATAACATGGCTCAATTATTTCATGTTCCAAGGAAGGAACCTAATGGGTTGGTGGATCATGAGAAATAATCTATTTGGTATGTGCTTGAGGAATGTGCAGACAGAGTTGACGAAAAACAAGCACATGACCTTTTCCAGAATGAACTTGATAGGTTCATTGAAGAAAGTCACTCTTCCAAGGAAGAGCCAGATGAGTACACCATAGATGGATCAACCATCAATGGTGAGGATACATCCACAACTTCAGTGGATGAAATGTTCAGAAGCATGGATCACCATCCTTCATTCCCCACTTCAAATTCAACCACAAATTTTGGGAATGAAAATTGGGTAAAAGGATTCTTCCTCTTGGTGTCACATGATAAGTAGGAGGATCCTAAGATTGAGGCCGATGACATGATCCTTAACCCGCAACAGTTGAGGAATTCCATGCATATGTCTGCAACCACTTTTGACTAGGAGGTATCACATCTACACTTACCTTCAATGTGTGGATCAACTGATGGAGTTTTGCACCCTTGGATCAATGGCAGAGAGTTGAGCCATTGGATGAAGAGGGAAGCACCTATGGAGTTCCATAGAGATATTGAGATCTCTTTATTTGAGGACATACATATGTCTGATCATATCCCATATGGTTCAGAAAATAAAAGTGCTTGTCCATCCATTGGTTCACAAATTTCAACAGTTGTGGCATGCATTCTCTCTTGTGCATTCGCGATTGCTAAAAATTTCTTTCCAATCCACTCTAGAAGCCATGAGTTTTCCACAAAATTCCTGGACATGAATCATTGTATCTTCAATCTTGCTTGATCTCCTATACCGAGTGTGATGCAACTCTAAATGGGTGGATTGTTCGACCTTATTGTTCTTGTTTTCTTGTGATTTGCAGGCTTTATCACTCCTCCATTAGCATTCGCTATCATTGAGATGGATTCTTCTTCTTCAAAGCTTCTCACTCCCTTAAATTATTTTGAATGGAATAATGACATGGAGATTGTGTTGCGCTCAAAAGGGTACTACAGAGTCACAATGGGCCTCGAAGTTGAGCCCAATACACTCATTGAGAAATCCAAGCACTTCAAAAAATTGGATGAAGCATATGGTCTCCTTTGCCTCAATATTTCCAAGTATCTTCATTTCCACCTCAGTGGATTGACTACCTCAAAAGCAGTATGGGAGCAACTTGAAAATATTTTTGGGAAGCAAGATGAGATGCAGTGTTTTCAATTGGAAAATGAATTGATTGCCTTGAATCCTGAGAATTTTGAAACCATAAATGACTTCTTCACCAAATTCAAGCACTTGGTATTGCTATTGAATAAAAGTAGAGTTGTAAAGGAAGATAAACAATTAATTCTTTCTATTCTCTCAAAAATTGGAAAAGATTATTTGGTATTTGTCTCTACATTCAATTCCGGAAAGCTCACAATTTCGAATTGAAAATGCCTACCTTAAGTGCCTTCATTGAATCCGTGACGAAGGAGCATGGTAAACTCATTCAAACTGGGACCATATGCTCCAAAGACCAAGAATTATTTGCTAGAGGATCCAAAGCCATGAATGGAAAAGGGAAGCAAAAGAAAGAGAAGCCAAATTTTGATCTGTCCAAGCAAAGAGAGAAGACAAAACAAGCGGATGAGCCATCCGGTTCAAGAAACAAGCAAAAAGGGAAAGATGGAAAAGAGAAAGCTGAATTTTCTTATTGCAGCAAGGGCTATAATCCTAAAATCTCATGCATGAAGAAAACCATAGATCAGATGGCCCTTCTTTTAGAGAAAAACAACATAACCCTTCCTAACAGTGCAAGGAAGAAGGAGAAAAATGATCATCTCGAGAGAGGTCATTCACTTATGGCAATAGTTTCGACCCCTCCAACTCTACTCATTGATTTTGGAGATTCGAACCCCATGGATACAAATAAATATTCTCTATCATCATTTGATCCCAACAACACCATCTCCATCCACATGGGAGATGACTCTCAGATCTCTTCAAAGGGAAAAGGTACTATTCATTTAGAGCATGGTAGTTTTCACAATGTGCTCTATGTTCCGTCCTTAGCTTTGAATATTCTTTCCATTTATTAGATGAATCACACTAGATCACCAAAGAAAGTTGTATTATTCCCTAACAATGTTGAAATTTCTAATATTCAAAGTGGAAAATTATTGCGGTCGGAAAAACAAATCATGCTTCAAAATCTTATGAATTTTCACACTTTTTTCCGCATGACAAGCCCACCACTCTTCTAACTCATGGAAATGAGGTCAATAGGCTATGGCATGAGATGTTTGGACACCTAAATTATAAATATTTGTATTTTCTATAGAAAAATTCCATGGTTGATGGCCTTCTGACGATCAAATCCTTGAAGGGAATATGCAAAGGTTGCATCATTGGGAAGCACCCTGAGCACAAATTTGACCGAGGCAAAGCTAACAGAGCTTCTTTCATTTTAGGGCTGATACATTCTGATATCAGTGGTCCACTACCACATAGATCCATGAATGGCTCAAGGTATGTTTTGACATTCATCGACGACTTCTCGATATTTTCATGGGTTTTCTTTCTCAAAAACAAGTCAGAAGTACTAGAAAATTTCAAATTTTTTAAGGCTTCTGTTGAGACTGCCACCGAGAGGAAGATATAGGATCTTAGATCTAATAATGGAGGTGAATATATCAAATTAGATCTGCCGCAAATTTGTGCTGAAAGTGGCATTCAGATCCAACATACAGTTCCCTACACACCACAGATGAATGGTGTAGTGAAAAGGAAGAACAGATCATTGAAAGAGATGGAAACCTGTATGATTGAATCGAAAGGTTTGGATGAAAACCTTTGGGATAAGGCCATGAATTTTACTGCATAAATTCAAAATAGGGTTCCACATTCATATTTGACTGATATTACACATTTCGAAGCTTACATAGGTCACAAACCGGATGTGTCAAATTTCCGTGTTTTTGGCTCAACTGCTTGAGTTAGAATTCCGACTGAAAAGATAAAATATTTGGATCCGCAAAGTGTTGAATGCATACTATTGGGATATTCTAAAGAATCAAAAGGATACAAACTAATGGATATCATATCCAAAATATATTCATTGAGTGAAGTGTCAGATTTGAAGATCCGCTTCAAAATCTAGAACTAGTCGAGGAAGAAACTACTGATTTACTGCCTCCACCAGATGAAGAATTTGAAGAAGATGATGAAAGTATTAGTTCTAATATTTTTTATATTTTATCAGACTTTGATAAAAATTATATATCAGGTTCAGAGGATGATCCAGTTTTGCCCCAACACTTTCCAAAGTGGGCCCAAAATACACTCAATTCTGTTGGTCAAAACATTGGAAATCCTGCCGATCCAAGGAGGACTCGAGCAGACTTTCAAAGGGAAGGTATGGCTCTTTCATTATCGGATCCTGTTCTATATGAGAAATGTTATTTGATGATAGGTTCATATCCCAAATCATATTATCATGCCCACTGAGATCCGAGATGGCAAACCGCCATGGATGAAGAGTACAATTCTCTTCAAAAGAATGCTACATGGGAGATAGTTTCTCTTCCTCCTGGGAGGAAATTAGTCGAATTTAAATGGGTCTACCACACAAAGGTTGCTGCTGATGGATCAACCTACAAATACAAATCATGGTTGGTTCCAAAAGGTTTCTCCCAAGTCCAAGGAGTGGAATACACTGAGATCTTTGCACCGTTTGCAAAGATGGATTCGATCTGTCTTGTTTTAGCTATTGCCGCATCCAAGCACTGGGAAGTGCACCATATGGATGTGAAGAATGAATTTCTCCATGGAGATATGAAAGAAGAAATATATATGAATCAGCCAGAAGGATATATATCAGATACAAAGTTAGTATGCAGATTGAAGAAGTCATTGTATGGCTTAAAACAGGCCCCAAGAGCTTGGTATGCTAAGATGGACTCCTTCCCTCTCTCCCAAAACTTCGAAAGGCATATATCATATCCAAATATGTACCTACAACAAACTAAAGGTAATTTTCTGATTATATTTCTTTATGTTTATGATCTCTTAATAACTGGAAGCACTCTTGCTTCAATCGACCAGTTAAAGACTGCTTTAAATCTAGCTTTTGACATGAGCGATTTGGGCTTGCTAAAACAATTTTTGGGGCTTGCGATTGCACAAAATTTTGATGGTATCACCTTATCTTAGAAAAAATACATTTCAGACCTGTTAAACAAGTTCAAGATGTCATATTGTAAGGCACCCCCTTTCTCATTCCTCTCAGGAATCAGTCTTCAGGAGGGAGATTCTACACTGCTTGTAGATTCTACATTGTATCGATAGTTGATCGGTTCTCTACTATACTTGACACACTCAAGGCCTGACATATGTTATGTGATGAGTGCTGTATAAAGATATATGCAGCAGCCCCATGAGCTCCATTGGTGGGAAGCCAAGAGGATCTTACACTATGTGCAGGGTACTCGACACTTTGGCATACACTATGCTGCAGATTGTGAGCTAGATTTGATTGGCTATATAGATTCAAATTGGGTGGGTGATAATTGATCGGAAGTCCACTTCTGGTTATGTTTTCATGATTGGAAATGGGCCTATTTTCTGTTCAAGCAAAAAGAAGGTAGCCATTGCATTATCTTTATCAGAGGCAGAGTATCGAGGAGCATTCAATGCTTGCATTCAGGCAGTTTGGTAGTAGGGTATTTTGTGAGAGTTTGATATTGATAGTACTACTTCGACTGTCATTTTTTGTGACAATCAAAGTGCTATGAAGATCTCGACGGATCCAGTTCAGAGATAGAGGACCAAGCACATCGAGATCCACATGCACTACATCCAAGAGCTTGTGCATGAAAGAACCATTTTTTTTTAATATTGCCCCACCGATGAGCAAATTGCAGACATCTTAGCCAAGAGAATCACTGAGAAGAAGTTATGCTACCTTTGCTCACTGTTGGGGGTGATTTCCATCACGGTGGAGACATATTAGATCCTTCTATGTTCAGCTTGAGGGGGGGCTTTCTTCCCATTGGGTTTTCCCTCTTTCCTCACTTAGATTTATTTCTAGCATTTTTTGGATTATTGTATCGAGTGACCTTTGGTCTCAGGAACCAGGGCCCTAGTCTATTATTTTTTACATCATAGTATATCTTGAAAGGGGGTGTTAGGATATCTCATCATTCAGTTTTGTACTTTGCATGCATCCGAGTCACCAATTTGATGCCTCCAGCACCTTATCCCCAGTTTTCCAGCACCTGGGAGCTTCTTTCCTTGCAGTTTTAGCCCTGCTAGTCAGGAAGGTGCCCACTTATCACATAACACTTGAGAAAGGCTCACTTCTTCACCTACCACTCAATTCACTTCAGTTAGTTGGTTGTCTTTCCTTGATTTAAGGCTAGATTGACTCCTAACTGCTTGTATCACTCCACTGGACCCCCAGTGAGACTAGATTGCCTATTCTGACTCCAATTATCTCCTCATGTGCCCTCCACTAATCCTTCTTCATTCAGTTAGTGTCTACATGTGCCAGTTACACCTACCACACTCAGTTCGACTCAGTTTGACACCTGGTTGAGCATTACTTCTGCATTGATGACTCCATTGATCTGATGATGAGGACTCCTAGTTGGAGCCAAGCTATTCCATGTAGTATATTCAAATGACCTCCTTGGTTAATTCGAATTGCTCAGTAATTGCTATTGCTATTGTATTGTATTCTATCATTCCAAGTTCAATAGAGAACTCCTGCAAGCCTTTTGCACAGTTTACACCATATTTTCTGAGTTTCATCTATTGTGATTAATTTACTTATTCATTAGATCTGTTGTGCTTAATTTCACAATTGGTGGATGGATCTTGGCATACCCTGGATTAACAAGTTGTAAGAAGTAACACTGATGATGGATGGTATTCATCAGGGACCATGGGATCTAGGAATTCCTTGGAGTGACAACTTTCCAAAGGTGGCAGAAAAATTTGGGTCCTTTCAAAGGAAGCAATGGGATCCAGGCATTCTACTCAGCTATCTTAACTGGGATGAAAATTTTGTTAAAGAAGAATTATTCATTTTGAAAATGACTATAATCAGAGTAGTGTAGCAGAAACATTGTGGGATTTTGGTTAGAGTTGGAATTGGTTTCTTGCTTGAGGACAAGCAAGCTTGGGAGGTGAGGACTGTCATGTCCCCAATTTTGGCTCATCCAGTTACCATGGTAAAAAGGGGGACAAAATAACCCCTAGGTAAATAATTTAATTTCATTAGGTGTGCATAGGATTGAATTTAGCCTAAGTGAAATGGAGGAATTATTTTATTAATCTTGATTAATTTCCTAAATAATGGAGCAAGTGGGCCAAGAGGGCTCCCTCATGGAGATAAGGTTTCCAAATTGGATCTAGAGACACGAAAATAGAAATATGGCTAAATCAATCTGTGGATTCAGGAAAAGAACAAAAGAAGGAAAGGTGTAAGAGTTTCTAAAAGAAAGGAAATGGAAACAACCAGAAAAAACAAAAGGAGGGCACAGTTTCTAAAAAGGAGTCCAGTTTACAAATCAAGCAACTTTTTCAAAGCAGGAAACATATGGAGACAAAGGGGGAGTGCAGTTTCTAAAGGAGAAAAGCTTGTAAGAAAAATAAAGGAAAGTATGTCCACTCATGGGTGAGCTATTCTCATAGGTCACCAAGCTCTTCAACTTGCTCAACAGGTCACCCTCAATTCTATAAAAGATGGATTCCAACTCCATTTAACAACTTTTGTCATTGTGAGTTTATGAGTGAAGCATTTTAGCTTCTCAAGGTTTGGTGATGTGCCCAAGCCAATCAGTGGGTGATGTGCCCCATTCTTCTATTGTACTTCTCTTCTATAGTATTCTCTCAGGATTTGCAGCGATGGAATATGATATGCAGTTCCATATACTCCAATACTAAGAAGAACCCAAGATTACAAGGATTTATTGTCATATAGGGTACATTCGGAGGAGACAACATTGAAGGGCCGAAATGGACATTTCGGGTTCAACACTTTTGATACTTTATGGGTTGTGAGACCTATTCCATTGCGTTCGGAGGGCCATTTACATTAGGAAACACTTTTTGTCTCATCGAAAAAGGTGTCCGGATGACCAAGATACACCCATTTTCACTAGAGGCTAGGTTTCATGTGTTAAGGAGCGCACATGTGAGGTTCTAGTTCAGTGAATGCGCCCAAGAGAGATTAGGAAGCTCAGTGCACCTTCATACTCTGTTTCAGACCTGTTTTAGACCCAACTACACTTTCATATCAGAGATTTAATCATCCCATCTCTTCTTACATCTCTTATGTGGCTCTATGTAAGGATTTTCTAGTCTATAAGAAACTGTATTGTTGAGGAGCCATTAAATCATTACAAAATTGGTTCAGTGAGTTATATTTAGACTTGCTACTATTTAATATATTATATAAGAGCATTATAATACTTCATAGAAGAGTATTTCAGTTAATGAAATTCATTTAGTAACCTAGATTGAAAGATTAGCCCATTGAGCACTATTTTGTGACTAGTTTTACTGAAATGACTGCCAAATTCATTCTGAATGTCAAATTTGCTTTCTGTCAGTTGTAGGAGTTTAATAATACAGTTTATTTTCCATATCATTCCTTACTTTAAGAATTTCGAATCATTTAACCCGTGTTTGTAAATATTGGAAATTAACTAGCTCAACAATCCCCAATTGACTCAAGACTCCCAAATCACTCCCACTCTTCCCAAATCATTTTGAAATTTTCCCAGTGTATCCATTGAATTTATTTGAATATCATAACTCATCCTTGAACTCTCAGGAACCCACCCAGTCTACTAAGAATATGCTGGTGTGCCTAGGAAGCTTTGGAGTAGACTTCATCCTGGCTGATACTCGAAACATAAATGGCCCCAGTGCTTTGTGCTTGGGACTCTCACTCTGATATGATTTGCTGCTGCTGCACACACCTCATACAAATTCCATAATTGAATGTTCATCCTACCATCCTCATATCTTGCCTCAGTCCCCATCACTTACTTCATGCTCTGCTCAGAAGAATTTGTCAAAACTTTAACCAGCAAATTTTATCAAAAATATGAAGTTAGAGTTAATATCTGTTGAGCCTAGAATTGACCCTTTTTAATCATCCTTGATCACCTTTCCTTCCCCTGTCTTACACCATTTATCATGTAATCAGCCCTGTTGTCCTCACTTTATTTCCCCAAGCTGCCAAGGTATGACTGATCATTGCTTTAAATTATTAATGCTTATGATTGTGATAATTAAGGCTATATATCTCTCAATTGTGCTAATATGTTTTGATTTATGAAGGTAGTTTGAGATAAGTGGACTGCGGGAAGGTGGGGCTGAACAAGGTCTTGAAAGGAAGGCTGTTCGCTGCTTAAAAAGGATCCTCGGGGTTTGGATCATTGATTAAAGCAAATGGTTCCAATGTAACATCCTAGGTGGAGCTGTGACAGGGCAGCTGTAACAGAATGCGCTATAATTGGAGATCTTTAGTATGTCGTTGCTCGAGCTTAGCTGTGATCTAGAAAGATCGCTACTCCTGGGCCAATGAACAACTTTCTCACATTTTTATGTCTCTACTTTTCCACGTATTGTAACAGCTAGTGTTATTTAGGGCACCTGAAGATCAGAGATCTTCAAGGCTGCCCATTAATAGGATCGGATGTTACAATCTGTATGTATAAATATGGGGAGCTGCCTTGACCCAGGGGGTTGAACAACAGATAATTAATTTATTGTATTAACAGCAAACGCAACTGTGTAATCATTCTTCTGTTAATACAAGGAGTTGCCTCTGAGTTAAGGGAGCTTGCGTTGTTCAGCCAGCGTCTCTGTGTGAAGGCTGGGTCCGTCTTCCACAGGGATTGCTGAGTTAAAATTAGGACTCTTTAATTTATTGTTGTGTGATGGTTTGTTTATGATAATTCTTTTGTACGCAGCAGTAGTAATTTGGGTGTGGATTTCCAGTATAATTAAGGTTATGTTTCTTTGAAACTGGCAAGTAATACAGAGTGACAGTCGACTGAGTAGAAACTTTATGCAATTCGTGTGACAATTGCACACAGCCTTGTTCATCTTGCAGTTAAGTTGTGATCCCATGAGCCTCTGCAATTTATCTTTCTGTTATGACTGTTGATTTTTATTCCTGTAATTCAATCTCTTAGAACAACTGAACTCAATCCCTTGCAATTGAATTTCTAGATTAATATTCAGTTTCTGCTTATGGTTTTCAAGAGTGATCAGATTGAAGAAGTGAGTTACTTGTCCTAGGATGTGAACAAGATTTCTTTTTATCTGCCATTGTCTTTGAACCTTATTTTATTTCCTGTTGATGCATGGTAGGAAGGAATTGAAATTATGGTATTTAGACAGCAACTGGGATTACACAGCTCCTTGGGATGAACATAGCTGTTAGAAGATAAAAGTATTCAATTATAATGATTTGGTGTTTAAGCATAGATTGTGCATTTATCCTTTGAAATAAAAATACTTTCTCGGGTTGACAATAAATCTCGTATGCTCTATGTGTTGGTAATAATCTATCTACATATAGGGTGCTCGACATTTTGGTGCCGTTGCCGGGGAAGGATAAAAATTAAACACTAGTCATTAGTTGCGTCTGGTAATTGTTTCCAGTCAGTCCTTTCTTTGCTGAAATGATTCGGTTTGCATGAATACAAGGAGGGTAAAACGCGATCACCTCCCAACTCCAAAAACCCCACAAAATACTAACAGTGTAGGTGGCTCGGTTCGTGGTCGAGGACCACCATTGGGCAGAAGAACATTCATTGACGATCTTGTTGACAGAACTGATTCATCCACCAGGGCTCGTCATCAAGAAACTCCTATTAGAAGAAACGCTGCTGCTCCTGGGGCACCAACGTCCACGGTGGAGAATACACGAGTAGCCGTAACTCCTTTGTATATCCATGTCGAGGAAGAGGGAGACGCAGCTGTTAAAACTAAGGAAGACGTAGCTGTTACAACTAAGGAAGACGCAGCTATTACAATTGAGGAAGACACAGCTGTTACAACTAAGGAAGATGCAGCTGTTAAAACTGAGGGAGACGCAACTGTTACAACTGAGGGAGACGCAACTGTTACAACTAAGGAAGACGCAGCTGTTACAACTAAGGAAGATGCAGCTGTTACAACTGAGGGAGACGCAGCTATTACAATTGAGGGAGACGCAGCTATTACAACTAAGGAAGACTTAGTTGTTACAACTAAGGAAGAGAACACAGGAACGAACGAAGAAGAGGAAACAAAGAAGAACATGAGTAAAAGACACGAGACCGATGAGGAAGAGGCAATGGTGGAATATCATCATGAAAATTACTCCCTACCAGAAGGAACGACAACTACATTACAATTTCCGATTTAGCAGCCAGAAGGGGCAGCCCCTATGAAGAAAATCTCACCATCGGTGTTGCCTCATTTCCATGGCAGGGCGGCAGAATATCTAGACGAATTCCTTTTTGAATTTGATATCCTCTATCGCAGCTATGATTATGTCATCGATGCCCAAAAGCTGAAACTTTTTCCCGCCACCTTGAACGACAATGCATTACGATGGTTCATGAGCCTTGGGAGAGGAACTGTTGCTAATTGGAATAAGATGAAACAAGTATTCCTGGAGAAATATCAAGAATATTGCAACACCAAGGACAAAAGAGAGGAATTATTCAAGATGGTGCAGAAGGAGGATGAAAGTCTGGAGGATTTTGTAGAAAGGCTGCTGTACAATGTGAAAAGAACATGGGGCTGGATGTGCTCAATATAATCTTGCTTCAAGGGATCAGGGATGATTGCTTAGACATCTTAAATCTGTTAGGAAAGGGAGATATCTCCAAAGAACCTTTTGAGATGATTGTGGAATTATGTAAGAGATACTCCAGGGGATCTTCTAGGAACAATAAGCGAGACAAACGGGATAAGTTGGAACGTGATGTCTTCGACAGAACTCAGAAGTCATCCAATGGAGGATCTACCCGTGCAGAGATAGGCAATCTCCTTGAAAATTTTAAAACAGAAATGATGAGCTCCATCTCTTCGGAGATTGATGTCCTAAAGGCAAAACAAAAATAGGCAGTGGAGGATCTCACACTAGGTGTGTTTTGTCCCCGATGTAGAAAGAATCATCCGCTGAAAGAATTCCCACTTGACAAGGTAGAAGTATGTCAGCTATGTGAGCTGAACCATGACATGAAAGAATGCCCCTCACTTCCCCAAGTGAAGGCTGTTCTGCAGGCATCAACTCCAGAAGTTGAATCATCCTATTTCATTGCACAGAAAAAACCTTGGCAGCCTCGAAATCAAGGTATGCCTCTGGACACGTTTCCAATTTTGAATAATATGAGCAATTGGAATAATAACATGCAAAATGTGAACACACAATTCCCTTCAAATTATGCTCAGTGGAATCATTCCCAACCTGCAATACAAAATTATAACTCATGGGGTCCTTGGATGCAGCCGCCACATCAACCTATGTCGTGGTCTCCTGGATGGAGGAACTTCCATGTTGGGAACCTGTTTCCTCAACCACCTCCACCTCAACAGTCACCATATTCTCCTCCATACCCTCAATTTCCTCAATATCCTCAATACCCACCTCAGCAGTCGCAGCTGCAGCTGTAGAATAATCCTGTCCCTAATATACCAATACGGCCTCAGCTACCTGCCCAACCTAACCCTAACCCGAATAATAAAACAGCCCATCAATTGGAAACTATCAATATGCCGGCCTATTCTCTTTCCCCCATACCTTGTAATGATATTCATCTACGATCTGGGAAGATAATAGAACCTGTAATTACAGAAGATTCTCCACCTTCTGTGCATGAAGAAGGAGAGAGTTCACAGCATCCATCCGATACAATTCCTATCACTGAAGGTGCTGAGCATCGCTTAGATGGAACGACTGAAACATGAAATGAGAAATCAGATAATACGTAGCCTACCCAGCTGATAAGGAAACCACCATACCCCAAGAGACTACTACTACCAAAAATAGGGGGGAAACCTCAGTTTAACCTCCTAGGAGAGTTAAAGAATCTTTACGTTAAAATCCCCCTTCTACAAGCTCTTCAAGACGTGCCTATTTATGCTAAAACAGTTCGGTACCTGTGCACTAAGAAACCAGGGAGAAAACCCAAAGATCCTCCCACCATTCATGTCATAGGGAATTTATCCGCTTTGATAACAGGAAAAACCCCTGTGACTAAGTATGACGACCCTGGCAATCCTACTGTCACTATACATGTAGGACAGACACAGATACCCAACGTGCTAGTTGATTTAGGAGCAACGATCAATGTCATATCAATTGAGACTGTCAAGAAGCTTGGGCTCACTAATTTTAGACCAACCCCTACCATTTTAGAATTGGCAGACAGATCCACCATTAGACCCGAAGGGATTCTGGATGACCTTGTCATCTCAATAGATTCATGGGAGTACCCTGTTGACTTTTAGATATTACAACCAAAATCACAGCTGGGGGGACACCCATTGATCCTGGGGAGGCCGTGGTTGGCCACAGCTGACACTTGCATCAGCTGTCAATTAGGGTTCATGACTATATCTAATGGTACTGAGACTAAAAGCCTCACCCTGTATCCTCCAGCTCGGCTGAGTTTAGAAGCTGAGACTTCCCTTTGGATAGAACAGGAGGAGGAGGAGGATGTCCAGCCACTATTAACTATAGGGAAGGCCTTGACTTTTAAAAATGAAACAGAAGACGATGATATTAGTAATTTTATTAGTGAACCCGCTTCAGTGGATAAATAGGTCTATCAAATCTTGAACATTACCCTTGGTAAAGAAGAACAAGAAAATCTTACGGAAGAAGCACTAGTTGGAGACACAAACATAATCCCAGTTTTGAGAAGTTCAAAAAGTATCCCTATTGAGGTATAGCCTGGAAGAACTTTCAATATCAACCCTGGTCTCTCCTTAGAGGAATAGAAGCGCCTAATCAGTCTCTTGAAGGAACATAAAGAAGCATTCGCTTAGGAGTATACAGACATGAGGGGTATTCCCTCTAATCTGTGCACCCACCATATTTATATCAAAAATGACTCCTAGCCTGTGTGTCAACCCCAACGATGCATGAACCCCAATCTGAGGGATATAGTGAAGGAGGAAATCCAGAAACTTTTGGAAGCAGGATTTATATATCCTATTTTGGATAGTGAGTGGGTTTCCCCACTCGTAATTGTGCCCAAGAAAAATGGTAAATGGAGAGTCTATGTGGATCATAGGGAGCTGAACAAAGCTACGCAAAAGGATCATCTCCCTGTGCCCTTTATTGACCAGGTACTTGATACCCTATCAGGGAAGAATTTCTTCTCCTTCTTAGATGGGTTCAACAGGTACAATCAAATTCAGATTGCTGCTGAGGACTAGGATAAGACCACCTTCACTTGCCCCTGGGGAACGTTTGCCTACAGAGTGCTTCCCTTTGGTTTATGTAATGCACCAGGAACATTCCAAAGAGCTGTAATTGGAATATTGTCTGAATTAGTTAATGATAGTATGGAAGTCTTTATGGACGATTTTACTCCCTATGGCAAGGACTTTGAGGAAGCACTGGAAAATTTAAAGAAGGTTTTAATTCGCTGTGAACAGGCTCGCCTCTCATTAAGCACTGAAAAATGCCATATGATGATGAGTGAGGGAGTGGTATTAGGACATTTCATCTCTACCGATGGCATTCAGGTGGATCCTTAAAAAATTAAGGTGATAAAAAATATACCGACTCCTTCAACTCAGAAAGAGGTGCGAATTTTTCTGGGACATGCTGGATATTATCAGAGGTTTATAGAAAACTTCTCCAAACTTCTCCATAGTTTGTGTGGAATGAAGCATGCCAGAGAGCGTTTGATAAGCTTAAAGAGAAGCTGTCCACAGCTCCTATCCTAAGGGGACCTAATTGGACCATACCCTTCCACATTTCTTCAGATGCTTCTGATACTGCCATTGGAGCAGTACTACGATAGAAGGATGGTCAAGTACCTTATGCCATCTATTATGTTAGTAAAAACTTATCCCCTGCTGAACTTAATTATACTGTTACTGAAAAAGAATTCCTTTCTATTGTTTACTCTATTAATAAATTTTGGCATTACATTACTGGGTATCCTACGTTTGTGCACACTGATCACTCTGCCATTAAATATTTAATGAATAAACCTGTCACCAATGCCAGAGTGACCAGGTGGCTCTTATTATTGCAGGAATTTGATATTACCATTATAGATAAACCTGGAAAAGAAAATGTTGTTGCTGATTTTTTATCTCGCTTTACTAACAGTGACGACAGTTCGCCTGTTGAGGATTCTTTTCCAGATGAACATCTATTTGCACTTTCAGCTCATTCGCCCTGGTATGCAGACGTTGCTAATTATTTGGCTGCAGGAAAGCTCCTTCCACACATGCCTAAATGAGAGAAGAGAAAAATTATCCAGCAAAGTGCCAGGTATTGTTGGCTCAATGGTCATCTCTTCTACACAGGGCCCGATCTTGAGATTAGGAGATGTGTAAGGGAAGATGAGATCTTTCACATACTGAAGGCCTGTCATGATGGACCTTGTGGGGGACACTTTGCAGACAAAAGAACAGGGCATAAAGTGCTGCGGATGGGCTACTATTGGCCGACTCTATTTAGGGACGCTAAAAGGTATGTTCAGTGCTATGACAGATGCCAAAGGATGGGCCAGCCTAATAAAATAGATCAGATGCCTCTACAGCCCCAAGTAGTAGTTGAACCATTTGATAGATGGGCATTGGATTTTGTTGGCCCTATCAACCCTCCTTCCAGACAGAAAGTTTACATTCTGGTTTGTACTGATTACATGACCAAGTGGGTAGAGGCTGTAGCTTTGGCTAAGGCTAATGACCAAGCGGTGATTGATTTTATGTACAGTGAAATCTTTACCCGCTTTGGAGTACAAAAGGAAGTAGTTACCGATGGGGGACCGCAATTCATCTCACACGAATTTGAATCCTTGCTCCGGAAGTATCATGTCCATCATAGGGTGGCTTCACCTTACCACCCTCAGGCCAATGGTCAGGTGGAAAGTACTAATAAAGTTATTGAAGCAATTCTTACTAAAACAGTTAAGAGCCATCGAAAGGATTGGGCTGACAAGCTTCCGGAAGCGTTGTGGGCATATCGCACAACTTGGCACAACACCACAGAATTCTCTCCCTATGATCTAGTGTATGGGAAGAGTGCCATCTTTCCAATTGAGTTTGAGATCAAAACCATGAAAACAACCACTTAAATGAATCTGGATGTAACAGAAGCCCAGAAGAGAAGATTGTATCAACTAAATGAATTGGATGAGAAACGGTTAGCTGCAGTAGACCAGACTGTGTTGCTTCAGCAACAGAGATCTAACTGGCATGACCGATTCATTAAAAAGAAAATATTCCGTGAGGGAGACTGGGCGCTATTATATGACTCCAGGTTCAAAAGGGATTTTAAAGGTAAATTACGTACAAGATGGCTGGGTCCATATTTGGTCGACAAGGTATTTGACAACGGCACTGTCCGTCTAGTGACCATCGATGAAAACCGCATACCATTACTTGCTAATGGCCACATACTGTGACTGTATCGTAAGACTATTTCGAAAGATGCTTTAATTTCGCAAATTGCCGCCGATCCGGATTATCAGCTGGCACCAGAGCAGGAATTTCTCTCTGCTTTTGCCAATCTTTAAACTGAAAATCGCATTTTGAATTACTATACATAAATAATTTTCTTTCTTTTCTGCTGTAGCGTTTAATTGTTTTCCCTTTGCATTTGATCTTTTCGTTTGCTGTTTTTTTTTTCAAAAATTTCCAGGGAAGCGCCAGGAGAACGACCAGATTGGGCCTGTCAAAATAGAGTCGCCCTATGCTATATTTCCCTTTTTCCCTTAAAAAAAAAAAAAATCCCGCAGCTGCGACATATTTTTCGGCAGCTGCAACATCTTTTCTGGCAGCTGTAACATCTTTTTCGGTAGCTGCAATCTCTTTTCCAGCAACCGCGATAGATTTCTCGATAGACGTAAAAATCCTTTCTCCCAGTAGCCGTAAACAACTTTTCTAGCAGTTGCAACAACCTTTTCCCAGCAGCTGCAACATCATGTCCCAGCGGCTGTAACATCATTTCCCAGTAGCTGCAATATCATTTCCCGTTGACCCTAAAATCAATTTCCCGGCAGCTGTAAACCCTTTTTCCCCGTAGCTGCAACAACATTTCCTGGCAGCTGCAACATCATGTCACAGCGGCTGCAACATCATTTCCCAGCGGCTATAATATCATTTCCCGTCGACCCTAAAATAGTTTTCCCGCCAGCTGTAAACCCTTTTTCCCAGCAGTTGTGAACCATTCCCAGCGGCTGCAACATCACGTCTCAGCGGCTGCAACATCATGTCCCAGCGGCTGCAACATCTTTTCCTGGCAGCTGCGAACCATTTCCCAGTGGCTACAATATCATTTTTCGAACAATCGTAAAACCTCTTTCCCGGCTGCCGTGAACCATTTTTCGGTAGCTGCAACACATCTTTCCCGGCGGCTGCAACATATTTCCCACCGCCGTAAAACTTTTCCCTGACAGCCGTAATTTTTTTCAATCCCGTAAATTCTTTTCCCGGCTGCCGTGAACCATTTTCCGGTGGCTGCAACATCTTTCTCGGCGGCTGCAACATATTTCCTGGTGACTGCGACATATTTCCCGCTGCCGTAAAACTTTTCCCTGACAACCGTAATTTCTACCGATCCCGTAAATCTTTTTCCCGGTGACTATGAATCTTTCCGGGTGGCTGCAACATATTTTTCGTCGGCTGTGATAGCATTTCTGGCAACTTGCAGTGGTAACTCCTGTGTTAATGGAAGAATTGCTCCAAACCTGCTAAAACTATGGCTCTGGTTCATCCCAGTCCTGCCGGCGAATTCATCATTCCGACCCTGAGGACGCGATGGTTCGTCTTTTATTGGCAGAAGGAATTATTGCATTATTTATGACTGTGCACGAGTCTGGTTCTGCAACGTCACCAACTGCACACTCCACCATTCTCCGCAGGTTATCCGACGCACAGTCTCATGAGGTATGGCTTTCATTTATCACGTGATTAAGTGTTGATATCATTTAAACAATATCAGTCGTACTTTTACTCATATTACCATTATGCTTGATTAAACCTTTCCCTCGTACGACGTAAACACTAATAACTTCCACCTTCCCCAATTCAGCATGGAAATTTCGAACGTTCTTCTGTGCTCAACTTTCCAAATTTTCCCATTCTCTCAACGTCTCCATTCATCGATTCGTGCATCCTCTGTGCTGCAACTTCCATTCTCGGATTCTGCCATCTGTGGGATAGAAACTTCAGCCTACAGCCAGGACCATGGGGATTCCAGTTCGTCATGAACCTATGAATACACAGGAACTCAGGAAAAATCTTCAGGTTCTTGCCATTTTTCAAGCTGCCGGCTGGCTCAAATTTTTTGAGCGACTGGATGGATTCAATAAGGACGCAGCCCTGCAATTTGCTCTAAACCTCACCAAAACTCACTCCACGGTGTGGGGGCTATGCATAGAAGTCTCCGAGGCTATTATATCCGAGGTTACAGCCATCCCGCTGGTGGGAAAGCCATGGTTTGACCGACGAGTCCCCACGACGATTGCACAGGAGCAATTTTCAATGGAGGGGGAGCAAGTAGAATCATCACGAAGAGGGATCGCACTGCACTCATTGCCGCAGCCATGGGACCAGGTTGCTGTCTTCCTCAAGAAGTACATCACTTGTGAATGTAGATATCAAACTGTGTATAATTCTGAACTCCCTTTACTTTCTCATCTCCGCCATGGCATTTTAATAAACATTCCATATTATCTACTGCATGACTTGCGTCATATGGTGGCATTTGTCCAGTCTGCTAAGCACCCACTTTCCTCCCTCACCCACCATGGCCTTATCAAATTAATAATCGTAAGAACCCTTTCCCAACATCATATAACCTGGGAACAATTCATAGCTCGAGCTCAGCAAACCACCCCCTTGCGGGTTGTCCCATTACATCAGATACGAGTTCCACCACAACAGGAGGACCGGAGCCCCTCCACTGAAGTTGGGGGGGGGGGTATGAAAGTGAAGAAGAAAAGCAACCGGGGGCACAAGCAGGGCCATCTGGGGGGGATGAAACTCCAGTAGAAGAACAGCAACCGGGGGCACAAGCAGAGCCATCTGGGGGGGATGAAACTCCATTAGAAGAAGAACAACTGGGGGCACAGGCAGATCCATTTGGAAGGGATGAAACTCCATTAGAAGAAGAACAATTGGGGGATGAAATTCCATCACAGGCAGGGCCATCGAGGGAGGATGTAGATAAAAACCCTGTGGAAAATCCAGACAATAGGGTAGCTATGACACCAGAAGGTGAAATTAGAGCAGCACTAAATGCTGCAACAAGTGAATCTGAAGGTGACAGAGCCAGGGCAATAGAAGAAAACATTGAGCTGGTAACTATTGAATCCTCACCTGAGTGGGAAGGAGGAGCTTTAATTGAAGAAGAATAGCATGAGAGGCAAGAAAACATTCCTTCGACCTCAGCTGTGAATCCCTATGTACCAGCCCCACAAAAGAAAACACCACAAAAGAAAAGAAAGAGAGCAATCAATGAATTTAACATAACCTCACCTATCAGAAAGAAAAGAACTAGATCAGCTACAGCAGCAGAGGCAGCCAGAAAAAGATGGGCAACCTTAGAGGCATAGGTTGAACCCCCGATCCTTGTGCCAAGACCAATGGATTCTCCACAAAGGCTAGTGGAGGAATAACCCAGAATTGAAGGACTTCTGGCTGAGAATGCACTATTAAAGGAAGACCTCCAAGTACTTCGAAGGGAGTTGGAAACGTGGAAGGAAACCTGTAGAAAACAAGGAGAAAGAAAAATGTATACATTGGTAGGGGCTGCAAACCAACTGGAGGGATCCGATTCTGCTGAGCATGGCAAGGAGGATGAACGAGTACTCTGTCCCACCTGTGGAGAAATCTTCAAGGAGGCAGGCCACAAGATTATACTTCGTACCTGTTCAACACAACAGCCTGTAGCCACAACAGAGGAAGCTCCAAAAAAAGAAGATGCTGCCACACAAGAACCAGCATCTTTACACATCCTTGCTGAAGCTGCCACCAATCCTGTGACAGAGGAGCTAAGGGATGAACTCATGTGTGATGATGGAGATAAAGAATTGACTGTAACCCCAGAATGCTCCCACGACATAGAGATTATAAAGCAGACGGGAGAAGAACCGGGAATGGGGGACACTCGGGAGTCTAATGAAGAATTTGTACTGTAACCCCAGAATGTTCCCATGACACAGAAATTCTAGAAGATGAGCCACAAGAGCAGGACACTGATAAACTTGAACAGGGTGCTGTAACACAAGAACCAGCAAACCTGAGTGTACCTGTCCAACCGTCCAAGCAGATGGGAGAAGAACCTGGAACAGAGGACACTCTGGAATTTAATGATGAAATCTGGGTTGTAACCCCAGAGGGTTCCCATGACACAGAGCTCATAGGAGAAGAGTTGCAAAAACAGGAGGATGAAGAGGCAAGCCAGGATGTTGCTACACAAGAACCAACATCCTTGGAGGTTGCAGCAAGAACTCCTGAATTTCATTTGAAAGATAACCTTGGAATGGATATCATTCCCGATACACAGTGGAGTGAAGATGAACAGGTACAGACACCATGCTCAGGTGACACTGAAATCTTGGAGGAGGAGCTGCATAATGAGAAGGATATCCAATCTCAGCAGCAGAAGGACAAGGAAGACACTGTTACACAAGAACCAGTGTCTCTAAAAGCAATGAAGGTAGCTGCTGAAGAGAGTCTAAAGGATGTTGTTGTTACACAAGAACCAGAAACTCTCTTATTAGACTTAGATGTGCTGGAAGACACTGCCCCACAAGAACCAGTGCTTCTACCTCCTAGAAATGTCGTTGATTTGGATTAAGATTGAAGATTTGTTTTCAAGTCCTCCCCAGGCACAACACATAATGAGACTGCAGGAATAAGTGATTTCCACTTGTATCAATTACATTTTCAGACACCAACAGGTGGCATTGGAAGAACAGATGGGGTTCCTGAGTTACAATTTTTCCTCTCTCCATGGATAGAGCTCAGTACAGGACCCAGATTCCAAATGATGCAGTTTGTTGCATGAGGACATGCAACAGGGTAGTTGGGGGGAGATGTTGAACCCATAATTGGCCCTTTTTAATCATCCTTGATCACCTTTCCTTCTCCTGTCCTACACCATTTATCATGTAATCATCCCTGTTGTCCTCACTTTATTTCCCCAAGCTGCCAAGGTATGACTGATCATTGCTTTAAATTATTAATGCTTATGATTGTGATAATTAAGGCTGTATATCTCTCAATTGTGCTAATATGTTTTGATTTATGAAGGTAGTTTGAGATAAGTTGGCTGCATGAAGGTGGGGTTGAACAAGGTCTTGAAAGGAAGGGTGTTCGCTACTTAAAAAGGATCCTCGGGGTTTGGATCATCGATTAAAGCACATGGTTCCAATGTAACATCCTAGGTGGAGCTGTGACAGGGCAGCTGTAACAGAATGCGCTATAATTGGAGATCTTTAGTATGTCGCTGCTCGAGCTTAGCTGTGATTTGGAAAGATCGCTACTCCTGGGCCAATGAACAACTTTCTCACATTTTTATGTCTCTACTTTGCCACGTATTGTAACAGCTAGTGTTATTTAGGGCTCCTGAAGATCAGAGATCTTCAAGGCTTCCCATTAATAGGATCGAATGTTACAATCTATATGTATAAATATGGGGAGTTGCCTCGACCCAGGGGGTTGAACAACAGATAATTAATTTATTGTATTAGCAGCAAACACAACTATGTAATCATTCTTCTGTTAATATAAGGAGTTACCTCTGAGTTAATCGAGCTTGCGTTGTTCAGCCAGCGTCTCTGTGTGAAGGCTGGGCCCGTCTTCCACAGGGATTGCTGAGTTAAAATTAGGACTCTTTAATTTATTGTTGTGTGATGGTTTGTTTATGATAATTCTTTTGTACGTAGCAGTAGTAATTTGGGTGTGGATTTCCAGTATAATTAAGGTTATGTTTCTTTGAAACTGGCAAGTAATACAGAGTGACAGTCGACTGAGTAGAAACTTTATGCAATTCGTGTGACAATTGTACACAGCCTTGTTCATCTTGCAGTTAAGTTGTGATCCCATGAGCCTCTGCAATTTATCTTTCTGTTATGACTGTTGATTTTTATTCCTGTAATTCAATCTCTTAGAACAGCTGAACTCAATCCCTTGCAATTGAATTTCTAGATTAGTATTCAGTTTCTGCTTATGGTTTTCAAGAGTGATCAGATTGAAGAAGTGAGTTACTTGTCCTAGGATGTGAACATGATTTCTTTTTATCTGCCATTGTCTTTGAACCTTATTTTATTTCTTGTTGATGCATGGTAGGAAGGAATTGAAATTATTGTATTTAGACAGCAACTGGGATTACACAGCTCCTTGGGATGAACATAGCTGTTAGAAGATAAAAGTATTCAATTATAATGATTTGGTGTTTAAGCATAGATTATGCATTTATCCTTTGAAATAAAAAGACTTTCTCGGGTTGACAATAAATCTCGTATGCTCTGTGTGTTGGTAATAATCTATCAGCATATAGGGTGCTCGACAATATCTTGGTTGAATATTCCAAAGGATATTACAGTGGTATCAAATCACTTTTCTTGGCTCACCCTATGGAAATTAACTCTCAGTGGAAAAGTAACTCAGCACTATCTTCAAGTTGTAGTAGTGGAATTAGTACAGTCATGGAAGATTTAGAGTTTGAGTTGTATGAAGAAGAGGAATATTTTTATGAGAAATATGATGATGAATATGTTGAGCAGTATGAAGAGTATTGGAGACAGTATGGGAGGAAAATTTCCAGGAAGTACCATCTACAAGTATGTCCCATGATATCATGATTGGTAGAAAAGACTATGGTTATTGTAATAGCCATATGTAGGAAAAGGTTGCATGTTCCACAGCCAAAAATCAACCTACTTCTGAAGAGTGCCTAAAAGAAGTAAGAGCTTCATTGGATGCACGTGTTTTACAGCTCACAAGAATTTTTGGATCCTCTTCCACAAGAGCCTCCAAGAATCTTTACCCTAAAACAACCAAGGAAAAATCTTCATTATTTTACTTGGGGAGACAAGACCCAAAAACCAATCATGAGGTTGTTGATAGAATGGGAGTAGAATCTACTACAAGCTTTTATGTTGAGGATTTCAAGATCAGCTCAAAGGAGATCGTTAAGCTTAATGATGGTGAGACATATTTTGTATCAGATCCAAAAGAAGAACCTAAATCAGATTCAAAGTCACCACATGAGATACATAGTGAAGCAGAAGATGACCACACATCATTTGGATGCGAACCTGGAGAATGGGTTGTAGACCAAGGCACCATAGCTCGATTGTTTGAAGGGAGAAGTATGATGAAAAGGTATGGACCTCAATCAGATTTTTGTACCCATGTTCCTTTTGGAAATCATCAAAAGAAAATAGAATACATTGTCAATAATGTGTGCCATGATGTGGAGAAGCTAGTTCCCCATAATGAAGCATTTAGTTCTCAATGCTTAGCTCCTCAGAAACCAATGACTGTGGGAACATCAGAAGACCCTCAAAGTGTGGAAGAAAGAGGGAAGACCATGGTTATATATCAGCATATTTTCAGCAGCCATGAGGATCATGAGTCACCAAATCCTTCGTCAGAAGGAGAGGAAAAAGATCCATGCACAACTAAAGATCCAAAGTCAAACATTCGATTGTTGGCAATGTGGAAGGTCAAATCACTCCCAATTTCTTCGTGGGTGATTTCAAGATAAGTGTAGAAGATATGGGAAATATTGATGATGGGATGACATCTTTTGTATCATATCCAAAAGAAGAAAATCAATCAGATCTGAAATCATCATTGGAACTTCAGGTTGAGGTGGAAGACAAGCCCAAATCAGCTGGGTGTAAACCAAGGAATTTGGGAAAGAAGCATGTTTCCATAAAAAGACCATATGAGGAGGAAATTTGGGAACAAAGGTATGGCTTCAATTCTGATTTTTGCATGGCTTTGTTGCAGCCCAAGAGGGCAGCCACTTCCAGTTAGAATGATGGATTAGAAGATCCTTCTAGTGTCAGAATTTAGAATTGGGAGAAGGATGAATTACAAGAAGAAAAAGAGGAGGTTCACCAGCTAGAAATTCTTGCTCTGATTGGACCATTAAAATTGAGTGGGGAAAAAATCAAGGAGGGACTGAAAAACCTCCATGAACTTAATGCTTTTATCTCTCACTGTTGTTGGAGAACTACATCAATGGAGGAGCAACCCTCTGTTGAAATTTTTTTGCACATGTGGGAAGTAGTAGGAAGGCTAAAAGGAAATTTCTCTCAGTTGCTTTCTAATAGAGATCACTTGCTGGAGCTTGTGAATATGTACTATAATGATGCAATAAGGAATGACGGGGAGATCAACAATCTCAATCATATGTTGGAAACCACCCAAGATTCTCTGATTTCTACTCATGGTGCTTTTCAAGAGTATGAGAATTAGATTGAGCAGCTTAATGAGAAGTTGCTAGAATCACTTTTTACCTTCCATATTTCACAAAGTCACAATAACATGGCTCAATTATTTCATGTTCCAAGGGAGGAACCTCATGGGTTGGTTTATCATGAGGAACAGTCTGTTTGGTATGTGCAAACAGAGTTGATGAAAAACAAGCACATGACCTTTTCCAGAATGAACTTGAGAGGTTCATTGAAGAAAGTCACTCTTCCATGGAAGAGCTAGATGAGTACACCATAGATGGATCAGCCATCAATGAAGAGGATATGTCCACAACTTCAGTGGATGAAATTTTTTAGAAGCATGGATCACCATCCTTCATTCCCCTCTTCAAATTCAACCACAAATTTTGGGAATGAAAATTGGGTAAAAGGATTCTTCCTTTATGTGTCACATTGTGAGAAGGATGATCCTAAAATTCAGGCCGATGACATGTTCCTTAACCCATAGCAGTTGAGGCAGCCCATTTATATGTGTGTAGCCATTTTTGACTAGGAGGCATCAGATCTACACTTACCTTCAATGTGTGGGTCAATTGATGGAGTTGTGCACCCTTGTATCAATGGCAGAGAGTTGAGCCATTGGATGAAGAGGGGAGCACCTATGGAGTTCCATAGAGATCATGAGATATCTTTATTTGAGTAGGAAAATGCATATTTCTGATCACATCCCATATGGTTTAGAAAATAAAAGTGTTTGTCCATCCATTGGTTGGATGGGTAGAGGCATCATTGCAATGAAGACCTTGAAAGGTAAAAGTTTCTCCTGTTTCTGCAGTAATTTTTTTGTTATAAACCACATTGTCTTGAATTGTTAGCAACAACAAAGATGTATTTTGCATCCATTAGATATCTCCAATAAACATGCAAAAGAGATGCATTAATTTCCTAAATAATGGAGCAAGTGGGCCAAGAGGGAGCCCTCATGGAGATAAGGTTTCCAAATTGGATATAGAGACAAGAAAATAGAAATATGGTATCAATTTTTGGATTTAGGAAAAGAACAAAAGAAGGAAAGATGTAAGAGTTTCTAAAAGCAAGGAAATGGAAACAACCAGAAAAAGAAAAAGGAGGGCGTAGTTTCCAAAAAGGAGTCTAGTATACAAATCAAGCAACTTTTACAAAGCAGTAAACATATGGAGACAAAGGGGGGGCATGTTCGAGTACATAGGGTACTCCTAAAAGACCGAACACCTAGCGCAACCACTTCACACAAATAGATCACAGATCGATACACTGATGTTTTGACATGGTTTAAACCCTCGTGAGGGAAACACTCCACGGCCTTGGCCAAATAGCTTCTACAGGACAATTTATTATCAAAGAAAGAAAGTTACAAATGAGCTTCTCATAATCGATCAACTTTCCAATGACCCTCCATGCTCTTTAAATAGAGATCATGGACCAATCGGGTGTTAAGCCACAGTTCAAGGGTAGGTATGATCTAAGAGAAGTTGAGCCGTCGGATCACTCTATTTCGGGAACATATCGTGACCGTTGGATTAAGTATTTACAAATGCATACTAATGCATATTAAAGAAACACACTTTATGTAACAAATCTATTACACAAGGTGATCTTAACTAACTCCTAAGTGTCTAAATATCCTAACATCCCCCCTTAAGAACAACTTGGGATAGGATTGAAGGATTTACAAAAGTGACACTATTAGGAGAAGGAAGGAGGCATTAGAGCCTATCCCCCTCCTTAATGACAAGTTCCTGAACTTCTAACATAGATCGAATTTTAGAAAACTTTGCTTCTGTAAGAGACTTGGTGAAGATGTCTGCAACTTGATCATCTGTAGGACAAAAGAGTACTTCAAGAACACGATCATGAACAATATATCTGATGAAGTGCATATGAAGCTCAATGTGTTTGCTACGTTGATGTAGGAATGGATCTTTGGCAAGCTTGATGGCACTTTGATTATCGCACCAAAGTGGAGTAGGTTGCTGCTGTTCGAATCCAAACTCTGAAAGGATCTGTCGAAGCCGTAAAGCTTCCTGACTGGCATTAACTGTGGCTCGATATTCTACCTCTGTTGAAGAAAGAGCAAGAGCTTGTTGTTTCTTACAAGCCCAAGTGATAGGTCTAGATCTCAGACTGAAAAGATAACCTGCAGTAGACTTTCGATCATCAGGATCGCCGGCCCAATCTGAATCAGTGAAACCAACCAACAAAGGTTCCCCCCCTATACTGTAATGAATCCTGAATTGAATTGTGCCTCGAATATATCGAAGTATTCTTTTAGCTACTTTCCAGCGACTTTCATGAGGTGTTTGCATATAAAGGGCAACATGACCAACAGCAAAGGAAAGGTCAGGACGAGAATGAGTCAAGTATAAGAGACTACCAACAAGCTGACGATACAAGGTGGCATCTACTTCAGGTGAAGGACAAGTGGCAGAAAGTTTGACTCCGGACTAGAAGGGAGAAGGGGCTGGTGTACAATCTTCCATGTGAAAGCAATGAAGGAGGTCACAAGCATACTTAGACTGAGAAAGAAAGATTCCTTCTTTGCTTTTTAGGACTTGGAGACCAAGAAGATAATGCAAATGTCCTAAGTCTAACATTTCAAAATGTTGCTTAAGACTGGATTTCACATGGGTTATAAGCTTAGGGTCGCTACCAGTAAGAATAAGGTCATCAACACATAGAACAAGTTTGATGAGATGGTTTTCTACTTTCTTGGTATAGACATTGGGGTCAGAATGGCATCTAGAAAAACCCATGTCAAGGATAAAGTTATCCATTTTGGAATGCCAAGTTCTAGGAGCTTGCTTAAGGCCATATAAGGATTTCTTAAGGCGACAGACAAAGCTAGAGTTATTCTAAACATATCCAGGAGGTTGTTCCATGTAAATTTCCTCCTGTAAATCACCATGTAAGAAGGCAGACTTGAAATCCATTTGATGGACTTCGCAGTTATGTAAGGTTGCAAGGGAAATAACAAGGCGGATGGAGTTCGTTTTTACGACAAGAGCAAAGGTTTCATTGTAGTCAATCCCTTCAACTTGGGAAAAACCTTTGGCAGCTAACCTTCCCTTAAGTCTTTCAACACTTTCATCTAATGCATACTTAGTTCTGTAGACCCATTTACATCTGACAAGTTTTCTTCCTTTTGGAAGAGGTACAAGATCCCAAGTATCGTTCGCCATTAAGGAACGATATTCTTCATCCATAGTGTTGATGTATATGTAACTTCAGAATGTATTTCATCTACGTATTTCTTTTATATATTATTGTACTCCTATAGAGATGTGTCATTCCTCTATACGAAAGTGTCATCATGTGTATTGACAAGTGTCGCAAGTGTGTTAACTTGTCGATGGGTTATTAGACCACCATGTGTGGGGTTGGCCCTGATTTATGTAATATGTGGTTGATGTACCTAGCTAGACAAGTTGGCCCCATAAGGTTATTGGGAAAACAGAACAAGTATAAATAGAGATCGGGAGATCTCTATTTGGATCACTCAGAAACTCATTCTTCCTTCACTCGAAAAGTGGCGCACTTGTGAGGAGGAGGATCAGTGGCTAAGAGGAGTCTATCTATTGTACTTTGGTTGAGCTATTGCTCTATCTATCTCTGAGGAAGTTGTGGGGTTTTTCATCTTAGGGTTTTCCCCACGGAAACTCTGTGTGTCTATTGTCTCTCATGCTTTTGCTTCTTGTGATGATTGACATGCTTGTTATGATTGATATGCATTGATATACTGTACATGTTTTTCTCTCACTAAAGATCCTATAGTATTGTGAATTAATGCTCAAAATTTAACATGGTATCAGAGCTAACCTGAGAAGAAGACATTGTGTAGTGACGGAAACCAGGGTTTCTTGTTTATTGGGTTTCTCTACACAGATTTTGGAAAAGCAGTATAGTAGATTGACTCTACTCATCAAGGAGAATCTATCTGTCCAATTAGAATTCAATTCTGAGCATTTTCAGATTTGGCCCTAAACATTAGGGTTTCCACAAAAATAGGAATTTCTGGAATCTGAAGACATAGCTGGAAGCTCCTTGCAACAATCGAAGTTTAGAGATTTGGATCAAGATTTTTGGATGGATAGATCTCCAGGAATCTCAAACCCTAATTCGGGGTCCTCCCTAGTGAACCTGGGAAGACAAAAAGGCATTTCTGAAGGGTGAAGCTTTGCAGATCTCAAATTCTAAATACACTAGGCTAATCAGATCATCAAGGTGCATCTTTCCATCCTTTTAGAAAGTTTAAATTCACACTTTGAATTTTTAGGGTTTTTTCGACAAACCCTAATCTGGGACTAGATCCAGTTCTCAGCAAATCAAGTGGTAAGACCTAAATATTTTCTATTTCCATTTAAAGTACTCTTTAAGATGTCTCACCACACAAAGCTTAAGGACAAGCTTGAAGGAGCTGATAACTTTCGAGCCTGAAGTATAGGATTGGGTTAATCTTGGAAGAGAATGAGTTGGACTCATATATAAAAGAAGACATCCCTATCCCAGAGGATGAAGAAGCTAAGATATTGCATAAGAAGAACTTGGTCAAAGCAAAGAGAATCATTGTTGATTCTATCAAAGACCATCTCATATCACATGTGTCATCTCTGAAGACACCAGAGGAGATGTTTGACTCCCTAACCAAGCTATTTGAAGGGAAGAACATAAATCGAAAGATGACTCTGCGGAATCAATTGAAAGGGGTCAAGATGTTGCATGGAGAGACCATTCAATCTTATTTCTCCAAAGTCTCTCAGATCAAGGAACAACTTGAAGCTGCAGATGAAATGGTGGAGAATGATGAAATTGTTATGACCACTTTGAATGGCCTACCTAGGTCATGGGACTTCTTTATCCAAGGGATCTGTGCAAGAAATAAATTGATCTCCTTCAGTAGACTATGGGAGGAACGTTCTCAAGAAGAAGCAAGTCTTGTGACACGAGAAGAAAAGATGGGGAATGAAGATCAAGCTCTCACAACACAAACCAAGAAAGGCAAGTTCAAGAGGGAGCCATCCCATCACAAGAAGAAATATTCTTATCCATATCACAAAGAAAAGAAAGATCTGAGGTGTTACAATTGCAATGAGAAAGGACACTTTGCCTTAGAATGTCCCAAGAAGAGGAAAGAAGATTCCAACAACTCCAACAAATAGAAGAATAACAAAAGAAGGTATCATGCTCATGCTGCCGAGGATGATGAACCTCCCAGGAAGAAAGCTAGAACAAAGAGTGATGATGATTCATCAAGCGAAGAAGAGTATGTTATAATC
Organism: Larix kaempferi; assembly: GCA_027924585.1. Classification (NCBI taxonomy): domain Eukaryota; kingdom Viridiplantae; phylum Streptophyta; class Pinopsida; order Pinales; family Pinaceae; genus Larix; species Larix kaempferi. The sequence goes on from BSBM01000196.1 coordinate 9,967,259, forward strand.
TCTGCTCTCACAGGTAATATCTCTCATGGTTGTAATGATTGGTTTATTCACAGTGGTGCTTCCAAACACATGACTGGGTTTAAAGAATCTTTTGTTAATCTATCTGAACATGAATCACCCCATAAACTTAAACTTGGGAATAACTATCAATACCCTATCAAAGGAAGTGGTGAAGCCTCCTACAACCTAGATTCTAGAAAATCTTTGAAGATGAAAGAAGTCCTTTATGTACCTGGTCTCAAGAAGAACCTATTCTCCATATCTGCATTGGATGCAAAATGTATGAGGGTTGCATTTGTGGATGGACAAGTTCAAATGTGGCCAAAAGGTAAAACTATCGATGATGCACTAGTGATTGGAGAGCAAGAGGGAGGCATGTATAAATTGGAGGGACAACCTGAACATGCCATGGTGCATGATTCCATGGAGCCAAGTGAACTCTGGCATAGAAGACTTGAACATATGCACTACAGAGCATTATTAATTGCAAGTAGGGTTGTAGAAGTTCTTCCTGAAATTCAGACCAAGCATGAAGGTGTTTTCAAAGGATGTGCAAAAGGAAAGAACATTAAGAAGGCATTTCCAAGCAGTGAAAGCAAGGGAAAAGGTATCTTGGAAATCATCCACTCTGATGTATGCGGTCCTATGTCATCAAGTTCTCTGAGTGGGTATGTTTACAATGTCTCTTTCATTGATGAATTCTCCAGGAAGACTTGGGTTTACTTCTTGAAGAACAAAGATGAAGTATTTGATAAGTTCAAGGAATTCAAAACCTTGATGGAGAACCAAACTAATAAGAAGATCAAGACTTTCAGATCCGAAAATGGTGGAAAATTCACTTCAGGTGACTTCAAGAAACTATGCAGTGATTTAGGGATTCAGAGGGAGTTGACTGCTCCTTACAATCCACAACAAAATGGAGTTGTAGAAAGAAAGAATAGAACAATCATGGAAGCAGCACGGGCAATGCTACATGACCAGGATCTACCTATGCATCTATGAGTAGAAGCAACTAGGACAGCTGTATATGTGCAGAACAAAACACCCCACAAGATATTGGACAACAAAACACCAGAAGAGGTCTTCTCTGGTAAGAAACCGGAAGTCAGCCATCTCAGAATATTTGGTTGTCCAGTATATACTCATGTCCCAAAGGAAAAGAAGACTAAGCTAGATCCTTCAGGAAAGAAGGGTATCTTTGTGGGTTACAGTGAAAGCTCGAAGGCTTACAGAATATACTTTCTAGGGTTCAAGAAGATTGATGTCAGCAGGGATGTAATATTTGATGAAAACTCAGCATTCATCAAATCAAGGAAGACACCTGTTGAAGTTTATGAAGAACCTAAGGAAACTAGATTTCAAGACACTACCATGACTGAAGCAATTCCAGATGTTTTTCGTGAAATTGAAGATCTGCAAGAACTTGTAGATCCACCCTGTGAGACTAACTCTCACAAGAGGAAACCTGCATGGGATAGAGAGCTCATTCAAGATGTAGAAATATTTGGCATTCCAAAAGAAGTACACAGAGCAAAGAAGAGAACTAGATCTCATACTAGCTATGTTGCTTTACTCTGTGATATCATGAACAAACAACCTTCCAATTACGAAGAAGCAGCGGAAAAGAAAGAATGGAAGGATGCCATGGTCAAGGAATACCAATCAATAATGAAGAACGATGTTTGGGATGTTGTCCCAAGACCTGAAGGGAAGTCTGTTGTGACTTCCAAATGGATCTACAGATCAAGCATGATGCAGATGGTAGCATAGAGAAATACAAGGCAATATTCATAGCTCGTGGCTTCTCTCAGAAAGAGGGAATAGATTATGAAGAAACTTTTGCTCTTGTAGCCAGTTACACTTCCATCAGAACAGTACTTGCCCTGGCTGCAGCTATGAAATGGAAGATACACCAGATGGATGTCAAGACTGCTTTCTTGAATGGTGTAGTTGAAGAGGAAGTGTATGTGGAGCAGCCACTCGGTTTTGAAACACATGATAGGGAGTCATATGTGTGCAGATTGAAGAAAGCCTTGTATGGCTTAAGACAAGCTCCGAGGACTTGGTATGGTAGGATGGACAGTTTCCTATCTAGTTTGGGATTTACCAAGAGTAAAGGGGATTCCAACCTTTACTACAAGGTTGAGGAAGGGAATCTTGTGATTCTACTCCTTTATGTGGATGATCTGTTTGTAACAGAAGATGACATATTGATTGTCGATACAAAGAGGAAGCTTGCTGTCGAGTTCGATATGAAGGACTTAGGGATGATGCATTATTTCCTAGGTATGGAGGTGTGGCAGAGTGTAGATGGGATCTTCCTTGGACAAGGGAAGTATGCAGTAGATATCCTGAAGAGTTTCGAGATGATGGATTGCAAGGCCATGGCCACACCTATGGCATCAAACCTGAAGCTTCTGTGTGATGCTTCATCTGAGTGAGTTGATGTCTCTATGTATTGTCAGAGGATTGGGTCCTTTATGTATCTGACGAACACGAGACCAGATATTTGCTTTGCGGTGAACACATTGAGCCAGTTCCTAACGGATCCGAGGAGTGTTCACCTGGTTGCTGTAAAGCATATTCTAAGGTACCTGAAGGGTACAGTTGATTATAGGCTCAAGTATGATGCGAATCAAAAGTTTAACCTGTAGGGTTATTTTGATTCAGATTGGGCAGGTAGTGCTGCAGATAGGAAGAGCACATCTGGGTGTTGCTTCAGTATGGGATCAGGTGTGATGTCTTGGTTCAACAGGAAGCAATGCAGCGTAGCACTGAGTACAGCCGAGGCAGAGTATGTTGCAACCTGTTCAGCTAGTTGTGAGGCAATATGGCTCCAGAAGCTACTGTCTAAGTTATTTGATCTCACGCTGGAGGCTACTAGTATCTTTTGTGACAACCAGAGTTGTGTGAAGCTGTCTGAGAACCCAGTGTTGCACGACATGTCAAAACACATAGAGATCAAAAATCACTATATCAGGGATATGGTGCAGAGAGGAGAAGTGAAGCTCCTATATGTTGTGACGGATGAGCAGATTGCAGATGTGCTGACAAAGCCATTAGCTAGAGTGAAGTTCAAGTACTTCAGAGAGAGGCTTTGTGTTCTTCAGATCGACGACACTTCCAGGAAGAAGTGATGCAGACATTTGTTGAAGCCATTCCAAGCATGTTGGAAGGAGGATCCTTCACATGGCCATGGATGTAAGCACTGGATGATGAGCATCAGGACGATGCTCCAGTTACTGCTCTGTATATGCATCAGGATGATGCTCGATATGATCAGTTGGATCATTTATATGTATATGTTTGTACGCATCATGTTGGATGTTGGATATGATCAGTTGGATCATTTATATGTATATGTATGTACGCATCATGTTGGATGCTGGATATGATTAGTTGGAACATTTATATGTATATGTATGTACGCATCATGTTGGATGCTGGATATGATCAGTTGGATCATTTATATGTATTTGTATATGCATCATGTTGGATGCTTGGACCATGTATCTATATATGTATCAGGTGGATACTGTGTATGATCAAGTAGATACTGTGTATGTATCAAGTGGATACTGTGTATGATCAGGTGGATACATTGTGTATCTATGTATGTATCAGGAGGATACATTGTATGATCAGGTAGATCATGTATGATGATATGTATCGGGTAGATGCTTGGTATGCATCAGGTGGATGCATTGTATGATCAGGATGATCATGATGACGAGCTTCAGGATGTTGCTCCAGATGATATGTACCAGGACGGTATAGTGATGATGATTGGTATCATCATGAGCATCAGGATGATGCTTCGTGTGAGATGATCAGTTAGATCATGAGTATCAGGTTGATACTTGGAGCTCAGAGATGATATGTGGCAAGTTGTGCAAATAGCATATAATCAGTCCTCGAAAATCCGATAAGTTGAGCTGTGTACTCATAATAAGTCCTAGGATGAGGTATTTCTATGTAGTGTGTAATCAGTCCTCAGAAATCTGATAGGTTGAGCTGTGTGCTCGTAATCAGTCCCGGGATGAGGTATTACTACGGAGACATGTAATCAGTCCTGGAGATCCGATAGGTTGAGCTGTGTGCTCATAATAAGTCCTGGGATTCTCTTTAGAGATCTTACCGGTCATGCTGTGGCACATAAATGTTCCTGGGATGCTCTTTAAAGGTATTGTCTATTCACATGTAATCAGTCCTAGAGATCCGATAGGTTGAGCTGTGTGCTTGTAATAAGTCCTGGGATGCTCTTTACAGATTTTGCTGGTCGTGCTGCGGCACATAAATGTTCCTGGGATGCTCTTTAAAGGTATTGTGAAGGGGATGCATGTAATATGTCCTGGGAAATCTTGCAGGTCGTGCTTAGGCACATAAATTTTCCTGGGATGCTATTGTCAAGTATTGCATTAGCACATAAAATTAGTCCTGAGAGACCACGTCTATCAGAACGTTCGCATAGATGATGAAGACCTACATGTAGTGGGCCTACATCCAGTATGAAAAAGGACTGGCTTTGTAGAACTTCCTATGACGAGTAGATTCAAATATTAGTTGAGATAGTAGCAACAGTGACGATGATCCAGAGAAAAAGACTTGTGCTAGTAGATCGGTGTCGATAAATACCTTCCTAGTTAAGAGGGAGTGTTGATGTATATGTAAATTTGGAATGTATTTCATCCATGTATTTCATTTATATATTACTGTACTCCTATAGAGATGTGTTATTCCTCTATACGGAAGTGTGGTCATGTGTATTGACAAGTGTCGCAAGTGTGTTAACTTGCCGATGAGTTATTAGAACACCATGTGTGGGGTCGGCCCTAATTTATGTAGTATGTGGTTGATGTACCTAGCTAGACAAGTCGGCCCCATAAGGTTATTGGGAAAACAAAACAAGTATAAATAGAGATCGGGAGATCTCTATTTGGATCACTCAAAAACTCATTCTTCCTTCACTCAGAAAGTGGCGCACTTGTGAGGAGGAGGATCAGCTGCTAAGAGGAGTCTATCTCTTGTACTTTGGTTGAGCTATTGCTCTATCTATCTCTGAGGAAGTTGTGGGGTTTTTCATCTTAGGGTTTTCCCCACAGAAACTCTATGTGTCTATTGTCTCTCATGCTTTTGCTTCTTGTGATGATTGACATGCTTGTTATGATTGATATGCATTGATATACTATACATGTTGTTCTCTCAGTTAATATCCTAGAGTATTGTGAATTAATGCTAAAAAATTTAACACATAGATGCATCCCCATATGGATTTCCTGAAGCTTATGCAAAGGTTTCTGGATCACATTTCTCGGAAACTTGAGCCAAAAGAGAAGAGGCTTGCTGAAACTGAGAACGTGTTCGACTTTGATCTCTAGGATCACGGACAATATCACCAGCTGCTTCACATGTTGAACAGACCCATCAAGGAAGCACTTGTGCTAGTGCAATTGGAGGAGCATGAGCAGGTGGAGGTGGATTTTCATCCTCACTGTCATCATCAGAAATTGGAGTTGGAAACCTATCAAGGAAGTTGGAAGAAGAAGAAGAAGAAGGCATAATCGCCGAATCAATCTCGTAGGCCAAAGATGGCACAGTCACCGAGTTAGGATTGCAGGCCAAGAGATTTTCATCAAATTTAACATCTCTTCTAATGATTACATCATGAGAATGTGGTTAAAGAAGTATATAACCTTTAACATCTTCAGAATATCCAACAATTATGCACTTTTCACTTTTAGGCTACAATGCTTTCCGTTTTTCATATGGAATGTGAGCCCATGCTTCACTACCAAACACACGGAAGTGACTTACTCCATGCTTCTTCCGTTGTGATACCTTGTAATGCTTCAGTGGGGGTGCGATTAACTATGTAATTTGCACAATTAATGGCTTCAACCCAAAATTGAAGACTTAGTCCCTTAGATTGGATCATATAATTAACCATTTCTTTTAAAGTACGGTTCTTCAATTCAGCTACACCATTTTGTTGTGGTGCATATGGAACAATGTGTTGTTGTTGGATTCCTTGTTCAGTGCAGAAAGTAGTGACTTTTTTGTTAACATATTCCCCTCCTTTTTCAGATCTTAATTGAATAATTTGATGACCATATTGTTTTTCAATAAGGGCCTTGTAGGCCAAGAACATGTTAAATACTTCGCTCTTAAGTTTTAGGAAATAAACCCAAGTGCATCTGGTGTAATCATCAATGAAAGTTAAGAAATATTTGAAACCAAAAAAGGAAGCAGATGGAAGAGGACCACGCAAGTAACTATGCACAAGCTCCAAGGGAACCGAGGCGTGTCAAGAGGCACGTTTGTCAAAACAGTCCCGATGATGTTTTCCGAGTACACAAGAGGAACAAACACCATCTCTGCAAGATACCATCGGAAGACCTGTCACTATATTTTATTTACATAGTTGTTGCAATGAGCGATAATTTAATTGACCAAATCGCTCATGCCAAAGTTTGCTCAAGTTATTACTATGAGCAACAAAAACTAAAGGAAAAGGTGATGACCCAAAGTTGTTAAACTTGTACAACCTGGTAATATCATCAGCAATTTCGGTAGCTAGGACCTATTGAAGATCTTTAAAATTCTTGATTACAACTTGGTGAGGTGTGAATGTCACAATTTTACCTTCACCAGAATGAGTGATTTGATATATTGATAACAAATTGCAGGAAATTCTTGTAACACATAGTACATCACTAAAATGACCATTATCTACTCGAACTATTCCAGCTCCTACAACACTTAGAGATCTATCATGACCAACAAATATTTGTTGGGTGTTACATTCATGCATAGCACAAAAGATGGTTTGATTCTTAGCCATATGATAAGATGCTCCAGAATTAATGAGCCATTCATCTGAAGTAGAAAAAGAAGATGCATTATAAGAATAACCAGAAGCACAGAGTGCATGTCCATAAGAGGTAGACTCTGAAGGCGAATCTAGGAGGATGTGGTGCTTCTTCATTACTGCTTCCAAGGCTGCCATCTTCTTGAAACACTTAGATTCATCATGATTATATTTCCCGTAATAGTTGCAATGACGCTGAGTATTCTTGCCTTTTGGCTTGGATTCTTTGTCATTTTTTAAAGAAGGAGCTGACTAAGAGGGTTTGGGACCCTTGTTTGACTTATTATTGCGAAAATTGTGTTTCTTAGGAGGCTTGGACTTTTCTTTCTGTTGGGACAATAAGGCTTTCCCAGATGTATCTACATTGTTAATTATTCCAAGATGGATGAGCTTATCTTACTCTCTAATCAAGGAATCACAAAAGGATTCAAGACTAGGCTCTTGATAGCTAGTTGCATTCAATGATTCTTTCATGGAGTAAAATGTAGATACAAAAACAGAATATGCAGGTCCAAGTTTGGAAAGAATATGATAAATGTATTTTTTGTCTTCCCTCTTAATCTTGCATTCTGCACATAAGAGTTTGAGAGTTTTGTACTTAGATAAAAAATCTTGTATGCATGAAAAATGACTTGGATTTAAATAAATCAACTCATTTTCGAGTTGGTGACCTCGAATTTCATTGTGTTTACCAAACACAGATTCCAACTTGTCCCTAGCAGCATCAGGTTTATCAATTCCAGATATGTGGAATCACAAATCAGTAGAGATTGACATCCCAATCAATCCACGAGCTCCGTCACATCTATTTTCCCATTTGATTTTCTTATCATCATCAGTAGGTTTTGTTTCTTTCCCTGAGGTAATTCTGAAAAGTCCTCTACTTCGTAGAACATCCTCTATACGATATTTCCATGAAAAATAGTTGGAACTGGTAAGTAGAATATCATAAGGGGCGGCCATAATTGTAAATTAATGACTATAAAAGTAGAAACCAATAGTCTAGATGTGATGAACTCAAAAAAATAGGCAGTTTAAAAAAAAAGACACTGAAAACTGACTCTGTATGATGAAGTTATGCTTGAACAAAGAAACTATTGAAGATGTCTCAAATAGTGACGTGGCAGATCGAGAATGTCCAACTAAAAAATAGAACCCCCCCCTTCCCAAGATGAACCTTTTGACAATCACTTTACAAGAAAGTTGCTTTAAGTGAATCACTTTTGTAAAATAAGTGATTTCACTTTTACAATGATATTACTTTTAAATAGTGCAACAATAAAAAGGACTTAAGTGACTCACTTTTTATTTTTATTTTTTATTATTTAAGTGAGATGCACTTTTACAATAAAGTAACTTGAAAATAGAAATTGCATGCACTTTTTATTTTAAAAGTAACTTCCTAAGACTTGAACTAAAGACTTATTAAGGAATAAAACAACTTTGAACCAAGTGAGCTAGATTAAAAGGTATGTAAGATATGGGAATGAGGAAAGTTTTTTTTTATTTTTTTATTTATTTTTATTTTAATAGCTCGGTTTCCGTGCTTGCCTTTTTTCCTGCAAATCACACCACAAACCGAAACAATTTTTTTATTTTTTTTTTACAATATGGGGTTAGATTTCATTAGCTTGCCCAAAAATTCTATGTTTTCTCTCTGTTTCTGATTTGCCGAGATCGTGCAAGGTGCACGACAAATAGCACATGGAGCCAAGAAAAACCATTTCCCTTTATGTTTCTGATTTGCCGAGATCGCACAAGGTGCACGGCAAAGAGCATACGCAGACAAGGAAGACAACAATCCGAAACAAAAAAATCTAACAATAAAAACTGATAAAATATGAGATATTTTTAAAACAAATAAAATGCATCACTGTAACATTATACCTTCAGATCTGATGAAATACGCATTTTTGAAGCAACCAGAAATTGTTTTCGAGCAAACAAAAACTATTTTCCAATGGAAACAGTGCTCCGGACGCAATGGAACACCTCCCACAGCCCAAAAATGTACAGAAATACCAGAACCAGAAACCCTTTCAAGTTTCGGCAACAACAGTTCAAGATCTAGATCATAACCAGAAGTGGCTCTTCATAAAAACTCTGATACCATGTTCGGGTACACAGGGTACTCCCAAAAGACCGAACACCTAGAGCAACCACTTCACACAAATAGATCACAGATCGATACACCGATGTTTTGACGTGGTTGAAACCCTCGTGAGGGAAACGCTCCACGGCCCCAGCGAAATAGCTTCTACGGGACAATTTATTATGCAAAGAAAGAAAGTTACAAATGAGCTTCTCATAATCGATCAACTTTCCAATGACCCTCCATGCTCTTTAAATAGAGATCATGTACCAATCGGGTGTTAAGCCATGGATCAAGAGTATGTATGATCTAAGAGAAGTTGAGCCGTCGGATCACTCTATGTCGGGAACATATCGTGACCATCAGATTAAGTATTTACAAATGCATACTAATGCATACTAAAGAAACACACTTTACCTAACGGATCTATTACACAAGTTGATCTTAACTAACTCCTAAGTGTCTAAATATCCTAACAGGGCACAGTTTCTAAAGGAGAAAAGCTTGTAAGGAAAAATAAAGGAAAGTATGTCCACTCATGGGTGACCTATTCTCATAGGTCATCAAGCTATTCAACTTGCTCACCAGGTCACCCTCAATTCTATAAAAGAAGGATTCCAACTTCATTTCACAACTTTTGTCATTGTGAGTTTATGGGTGAATCATTTTAGCTTCTCAAGCTTTGGTGATGTGCCCAAGCCAATAAATGGGTGATGTGCCCCATTTTTGTATTCTACTTCTTTTATCTAATATTCTCTCAGGATTTGCAACCATGGAGATCTGATATGCAGGTCCATATACTCCAATACTAAGAAGAACCCAAGATTACAAGGATTCATCATCATACAGGGTACATTGAAGGGCAGAAATGGAAGTTTCGGGTGCAGCACTTCTGATCATTTATGGGTTGTGAGACCGGCTATTAAATTGCATCCAGAGGGTCGTTTCCAGTAGGAAACACTTTTTGTCTCATTGAAACAGGGGTCTAATTGGCCAAGATACAACGATTTTCACCATAGCCAATGTTTCTTGTGTTAAGGAGCGCACGTGTGAAGTTCCAGTTCAGTGAATACGCAATTATAACTATTAAATGAAGCGATTAAGTGAATTTGCTAATTATAACTTCTACAGGTTTTTTGGAAGCGATTAAATGAAACTCTGATCTAAGTGAACAAGTTTTTAAGGTGTAATAATGCAAATCCTTTTCTTAGTGTTTCAAGAGTTTGTGTGCATAATTATAAAAGTCTAATTGATCATTCAGGTGGGATGGATCCGTATTGATAGCAGTTGATGACCCATGATGAGATGCATGATCTTTCAAGGGCTGCATATCCCGGTAGAGCTGCCGAGAGGTAGGGCGTAAGAATTTGGAGACTTCTGACTTACTTAGTGAGTTTCGCTAATGCATTCAATTTGTATTGGTTTATAGGTATATCTATGAGGCATCTACCGAGAATGCCTACTCCACCCTTCTAGCAATTATTTAATGTCCCAAGTGTGAGGGATTTGAAGGTTGACACCTTTTAAAATCCTTTTGGGGGTTTATCATACTTATGGAAATACATCACTTGTTAGCCTTGTAATTGTTAAATGACACTATGTAATTGTTTTGGGTCATTGTATGGTTGTTTGTATTTACAAACCATGTGGATTTCAAATGGTCCGAATACGTTAGATTTTTTAAGTCACGATGAATTATTTGGAGTGGGTGGTGGCATTGAATGTAACTCTGCGATGGCACATGGCCAACGCTGCCATTTGTACTGAGGGTTTCTTCTAGGGTTCTACACCAACGAAGATGTATTTTTTGTGGTTCATTCTTCCTGCTTGTTGTGTGTGCGTTGAGGGTTTGGTCACTGACCTGAGCTGTGGCGCTTGCATATTCAAAGGTAATTCCTCGGTTCATACTACATTTTGTTGCTATTGTATTTATATATATCGTGATACGGGTTTCAGCATTCTGACCTCGTATGGTATGTTTGGTTGACAGGTAATGGCTAGTGTTTCTCTTCTGCATGGCCAGGACTCGATAATGGTGATGTTGGAAAATGGAAAGTCCAGAATATGCCATTTATTATCCCCTCCTTTCGCCTCTGTGGAGTGTACCGTTGATGTTTTCTTTTAAGGAATTCTGTGAGCCCAATTTGGGGTTTTTTGAACAAGTTATTGGGTTCCTTGGAGGTCACCGTTGGCTTGACCCGGTGTATAAAGACTCGTTATAATTATTATTTTGATGATGAAGAATCCCTAGGGTCTCTCTGCTTTGTAGCAGGGTTTCATGGATTGGCCTCAGTTGTTAACTCTGTACTTGTATCTGTGTGAAATGGGAATTTTGAAAGGGTACTTTGTTTCTTTCCTGTATGTAATCATGGGTACTGTCTTTTGAAGTTTGAAATGTAATAATAAGGGATCTGCGTCTTATTTCTATGAGACTTATATGGTTGTATGAATGAACCTTGGTTGCGGTATATTTATTTGAATGGTGCCTTCGTCAGTGTAAAAACTTTAATGGAAAGATCGTTGGTTTAAATAAATGGTTCTCATGTTGAAGGTGATACCAACGTTGGCTTTGTCTTGTATATTTCTTCCCTATGGCGTAATTTATAAAGATGCTTGCGCTGTTATAGTCTCATCCTATAGCTAGACGATTTAAATGGTAGATTTGTATTTCGTTGATTCCAGTGATACTTTTATCCTGAGTCTAAATTATTGTGAATGATCTGGGAAAGCTGAACTACTCCAGGGGTTTGATACCCAGACCTGTGGTTTGCTAGTTTGAAAAGTATGTGTGCCTATCTTTAGGTGACGAGGTTCGAACCGTGAATTGGGGAGGTGCCCATTAGGGTCTTCAAGTTTTAGGATGTAATGTTAAGCCTGCGTTTGGTAGTCGCAGCCTTTGTGAGTCTACCATGTTTGTGGTCAAGACTTTAAAGTGGAAACAAATCGTGTTGTTGAAGTCTGCCTGTGGTATCAATTCGCGTTTTGAATTCAGTAGTTTTGAATGGTTTAGTTAACGTAGAACAGGTTTAAGATGTCTGTGTATTTAATACTTTTGGTTTGATATGAATCGCATTTTGATTTGGGGATTGGATTTGATCCATGACTTAAAAGATAAGGCCGTAAGGGTTTTGGGATTGGCACCCATCATTGATGACGATTGTATTTATATGTAAACCTGTGTTTGGATATGTGAACCTATGATTTTGCATGTGATTCTCTGTGTAATACTTGATGCGTTTAAAGCTGGACTAAAGATTTCTATTGTAGAGATGTTTGATATTTAAATGTATAGAGCAACTGCAAGTTTCAATGTCTGTTTATTTCTATTTGGTAATGTTTCTAGCATGTAGATAGTAAGAATGTAAAAGATCTAACAGGTATAGGTGAACCTGCACTACGAATAATGGTATATGATTTAAACAGAACAAAAATAACATATACTAAGAGAATACAATTCAACAGAAATATATATATATATATCTATAAGCAAGAAATTATAGAATCCTAACCTAGAAGGCAATATAATTTGTCTAGCAAAGGTTAGCTGGGATAGACCTACTAGACTCTCCACTGGGTTCTGGGCAGAACCTTTAATTTGATATTATGGGTAATGATAACAATGCTACAGTATCTAATTTTAGATGTAGAAGCCTAACTTTATTATACTGAAAATTGAAACATTTAATACTCCATACCTGGCTACTTGATTACGTGGTCCCTTCCTGTGGAAACTTAGCTACTTGGCACTTGAATCCTTCCTGTAGTGACCTGCACAGTCAACAATGGTTAATGCAGAGCCTGTTGTGTTTAGCTAACCTGTTAGGGTGATTGCCTTTAGCTGGATATATTTGGGAGTACCGTGTTCCTCCCAACCATGATCCTACAACCATTCCTGGTTCTGTATGGATCCCTCCGAGTTGGATTCCAACATGCAAAAGAGAGAACCTAGATCCACTGTTGGTTCAGTTCTGAGAATTATTAGGTGAGTTTGCTTTAGTTTCTTGGAGCAAAAATACTTTTCTTGGATTACCATAAGAGAATGATAATGATCAAGAATGGTGGATGATCCCCAAACTTGGGATCTACCCTCTTTAAGTAGGGAAGTCTTTTAATTAGGACTGTTGAAACAATCAATTTCTTTAAATTTAATAATTAAAAGATATTATTTAATTAAATATCTAGTCCTCTTGAACTAGGATTTTTCCAACTGTTTAATTATAAGTGATTTTGATTTATGCTCTTAATAGTAATTGTAATAACAACAATTATACTAATAATTATTCTATCATTAAATACATTTCACTTAACTATTAATACACCATTTATCATATTAAATAATGCATAAATCATATATACTAATTATATTTCATAATTAAATAATGATATCTTTATTATTAAAGCTCTTATTAATAATAATAGCCTGGAGGACTTTATACATGTTAGTCATAAAAGACTATTGGTAGTTATCTTTTATTTAGTTATGTGTCATCACATGACACTTATTTTCTCTTTAACTTCTACGGACAAGGTCCACTTCTTTGGATGGTCTCGGTCAGCTTGGTTAGGTACCTCTAGTCTCTCTTTTTGCATGTCAGATTCCCTCGATTAACATGGTAGTTACCGTAGTAGGTGATGATGGATAAAAAGATGAATCATTTAAGCAATTTAAACAAATGTGATAAAAGTGCTCTTCAGAGTCTTTCCGACTCAACACTTTGAAACTCCGTAACCCCGAGTGCTCTTCAGAGCCTTTTAACTCAACACTCTCACATGGGCGTTACTCTAGTGCAATTCCAGAGTCCCTGCTCAACACTAGTGCTAGAATGTGGTTGTGAGGCACATCTAGAATATTTAAGTTGCCTCAGATTCGGTACCCGTTTATCAAGCTTGGAGTGTTCGAGGACTTATGCCCAACACTCAATGTACATCAAGGCTTACTCCCAGTAGATAATATTTCCTCTAGGTACATTAGGGATTGTTCCCAGTATGTAGGTAATCCGTGTGTTCCCGAGTCCACGCTCAACACCCCATATAAGTCAATCATGTCATTCACATCATTGCACAATATGTAATAAAAAGATCATCTCATTATATTAGGATTTTGTACCCACATCATATGGTAAAAACATGAATCAAAACATTAGGACTTCCTTTCTGAATGTATAATCAAATATTGAAATTCAGTCAGGGTCCATGCCCAATATTTCAGTCTACAAAAGAATAAATCATATGCACTAGGGCTTATGCCCAATAATCAGAATAAATCATATGTGTTGGGGTTGTGGCCCAATATAACATCATAAAATAGTCAGTCCAAAATTTAGCATATTATAGAAGCTCAATGCACCCTCATACTATGTTTCAGACCTGTTGCAGACCCAAGTGTAGTTTCAGATCAGATATTTTATCATCCCATCTCTTCTTACAGCTCTTCTATGGCTCTATGTAAGGATTTTCTAGTCTATAAGACACTGTATTGTTGAGGAGCCATTAAATGTGTACAAACATAGTTCAGTGAGTTATATTTCGACTTGCTGCTGTTGAATATATTATATTAGAGCATTATAATATTTCAGAATAGAGTATTTCAGCTAATGAAAGTCATTTAGTAACCCAGATTGAAAGACTAGCTCATTGAGCACTATTTTGTGACTAGTTTTACTGAAATGACTGCGAAATTCATTATGAATGTTAGATTTTCCTTCTGTAAGTTGTGAGAGGTTAATAATACAGTATATTTTCCATATCAGTCCCTACTTTAAGAATTTGGAATCATTTAAACCCTATTTGTAAATATTGGAAATTAACTAGCTCAACAATCCTCGATTGACTCAAGACTCCCAAATCACTCCCACTCTTCCCAAATCATTTTGAATGATTCCTAGTGTATCCATTGAACTTATTTGACTATCATAACTCATCCTTGAATTCTCAAGAACCCACCTAGTCTAGTAAGCATATGCTGGTGAGCCTAGGAAGCTTTGGAGTAGACTTCAGCCTGGCTGATGCTCGAAACATAAATGGCCCCAGTGCTTTGTGCTTAGGAATATCACTCTAATATGATTTTATGCTTCTGTACACACCTCATACAAATTCCAGAATTGAATGTTCATCCTACCATCCTCATATCTTGCCTTAGTCCCCGTCACTTACTTCCTGCTTTGTTCGAAGAAATTGTCAAAAATTTAACCAGTGAATTTTATCAAAAATCTGAAGTTAGAATTAATATCTTGGTCGAATATTCCCAAGGATATTACACTATCGCTAAATAAATCAAAGGAATACCAATTATCATCGAACAAATCGAAGACCAATTAGCACCAAAGTAGTCAAAGGAAGACAAACTCAAAAAAAAGTCAGAGACCATCTATAGTCCAGAATGAGCATCTAATGTCGAAGAAGTTGGAAACCATGGAAGATGATTTGAGATTACAAATAGAGAAACTAGAAGCCCAGTTGAAGTGTTATTGAAGAGATAACGAATATTTACGCAATAGGAATACAAAATCAGAAGTAATGATTAAAATACATGAGATTCAAAAATAGCTCAAGGAAGAAAAAATTTCCAACCTGAAAAAGTGTATAGAAAAATTATGTGCGCAAATTGAGGAATTGAAAGAGGAAAACAATTTCAATCAGAGATTGAAAAATCAGGATATAAAGAAAGAAATAAACGGTTACGAAGTAGAAATAATACATTTGAACAAAATCATTAGCGACACGGATGGAGAACTAACGCAGATACAACAAAAATTAGAAAGTCAAGAATCAGAGGTCGGCCAATGTCGACAACAAATAAAAATTCTTCAACAACAAAATGACGAATCTAAAAAGGAACACAAGATGGAGATCGCAAAAAGTAATAAAACACTATCCAACAATTCTGAAGAAATTTTCAGATTAAGAAATCATAACAAGATACTAGTCACAAAAATTAAGAAGTTGAAAAATAGTCAGAAGATAGAACAATCTACGGAATACATTGAAGGAAAACTTCTATACAAGAAGGAAGAAAATAACTGCATCAGAAGTCATAACAAATATCTTAAGGAACAAGTTCAGAAGTCTGAAGATGACAAAACATTGGAAGTAGAATTGATCAAGAAGTTTCAAAATGATAACATGTAGTTATAAAACAAGTTGGAAAAGATACAGCATGAAACCTTTAAACCTTAAGGGATGAAAATACAACTTCTAGGTCAAAAAAATGATCAAAAGAAGACACTCAAAAAAGAAAATGACATTGTAAAAATTCCCTATCGACACCCCAACCATAAAAACCGATATTCAAAAAAATGGGAACCGTAGGGACATAATGGTACTAATATGATCAGCGCTCGTGACGACAGATCAGTATAGAATCCCAACAGTCCACAACAAATAAATTTGGGATGGATTGATCCATCCACATACTAGAAGTTATGCTCGACTCTTAGCAGCTCATATCGACAGGTTTCGTCAACTACGACACCACAAAACATGATGCAGAAACATGATAAGGCTTTGAGGACAAAGCCTTTCTAAGAGAGTGGCAATGTAACGAACATAAATAAAGATAATAATTAAATAATTAAATAATTAATGGTTAGGTTATTAGGAAAAGTTGTGTATCCTCATATTAATGTTCCGGCTATATTTAAAGGTAGCCAAACCTATGTAATAATCATCTCTTATCTATTCAAATATTCAATATTATCTATTATTCATGGCATACTTAATTTATCAAGTATTCTGGTGAATTATTTGTGTGAGAAAATAAATATTCGGCTCAGGGAGTGCTAAAGGAAATCTCAAACTCTAAAATAATACCTTGCAACCACACACAATGAGTTGCAACATTCAATGATCCTCTATACTCAGCCTCTGCTGAAGATAGTGCAATTGCACTATGTTTCTTACCCAACCAGCAAACAGAGCCTTCTACAGGCATGAAAACAAATCTAGAAGTGGAATTCCTATCAAGACTATCACCATCCCAATCTGAGTCAGTAAAACAAAAAATATTTAGGCTAGAATTTTCAACATAGTGAATCCCATCAAACTTGGTGCCTTGCACATAATGCAAAATTCTTTTTGAAACCTTCCAATTAAGCTCATGTGGCTGCTCCATGTATCTTGAGGCCACACTCACAACATAAGAAATATTAGGTCAAGTATGATTCAAGTACAACAAGCTTCCAACTAGCTTCCTATACAGGGTGTTGTCCACCAATGGTGTAGAATCTGCTTCTTCAAGTCTGACTCCTGAAAGGAAGTGAGTCTTTGAAGGCTTGAAATCAACCATATTGAACTTCTTTAGCAGGTTTGAAGCATATTTTGACTACGATACCTTAGTTCCAAACTTATATTGTGAAATTGCAAGCCCCAAAAATTGCTTAAGAATTCCCAAGTCAGTCATGGAAAAATATTGATGCAAGGAGGTCTTTAATGAAGCTATTTAATCAGTATATCTACATGTGAATAGTAGGACATCAACATATAACACAATAATCAATATGGATTCATCAATTAGCTTCATACAAACATTTGGATCAGACTTTCACCTAGCAAAATATTGTGACAAGAGGAAGTTTCCCATCTTGGCATACAAAGCCCAGGGGCTTGCTTATGCCCATATAAGGACTTCCTCAACTTTCACACAAGGTTAGGTTCTGATGTATACCCTTCTAGCTTCTGCATATATATATCCTCCTCAATATCCCCATGGAGTAAAACACTCTTGACATCCATGTGATGCACTTCCCAGTGCTTGGATGTAGAAATTGCCAAAACTAGTCTTATCGAATCCTTTTTTGCAAATGGTGCAAAAGTCTCATTGTAGTCAAGTCCATGGACTTGGGATAATCCCTTTTCCAAAATCCTTTCCTTATACTTCACATCTACACCATCAGCTGCAAATTTGGTCTTGAAGATCCACTTATACCTTACCAATTTTCTACCTGGGGGGAGCTTGACTAGATCCCAAGTTTCATTCTTTTGCAGTGAATGAAAATACTCATCCATGGATTCCTTCCATATTGGGTCATGTGAGGCTTCCTCATATGTCTGAGAATCTAAATCGACCATCAAAAAACACTTCTCATATAGATAAGGATCATTCACAGTAAGAGCACTCTCAAATTGTGATCTAGTCCTCCTGGGATCCTAAGGATTTCCCACAAGTTCACTAGTTTCTTGAAGATTCTTAGCAGCCCACTTAGGCCTTGTAGGAGAACTTGTATCTACAATAATATGGTATTCATCATCAGCAATATCAGAATCAGAAAATTCAAGAGAAGCATCACTTACACTCTCAGGGGGTGTTGTAGAGGGTTCTCCAATTTCAACAGATTACAAGGGCACTTCTTCAAATTGAACACTCTTATCAATGAATGATTTTTGAGAGGGGATGCTCAGAAACTTACAGCCCTTGGATTCTTCTGAATAGCCAACAAAAATACATGGTTGGATTTGGGGCTACATGGCCCTCCTCTTCTCAAGTGGAATTATAGCCCAAGCCTTGGAGCCAAAAATATTGAAATGAGAAACATCAGCTTTGTGCCCAGTCCAAGCTTCAAAAGGAGTGATTCCTTTTAAATCTTTGTGAGGCAGTCAGTTTTGTATGTAGGCTGCACAGTTTATATCCCCATCCCAAAGTCTTGGAGACAAATACTTGGCCTCTAGCATGCATCTATCCATCTCTTTGAGATATATGTTCTTCTTCTTAGCAACACCATTTTGTTGAGGTGTGTAGGGAACAATGTGTTTCATTTGTATGCCAACAGAACCATAGAATTATTGGAAATCATATTTTCTATATTGCCCACCATTATCAGATCTAAGGATTTTGATATGTCTACCAGACTGGTTCTCAACTGAGGCTTTGAAAAGCTTTAACAAATTGAACACTTCTGACTTTAACTTGAGGAAGAAGATCCAACAATATCTAGAAAAGTCATCTACGAAGGTTAGGATGTACTTTGCATGGTTCAAATACTCATGGGGGAATGTGTTGAGGTGTATTTACTATCTTAAGGAATCACCAAAATATTTAATTATCAACCAGGGTTGGTAATCTTATAGTTGTGGCATAGTATATGCTGAGGTAGAATGAGAACTAAGTTTCAGCTCGGCAGACTTTAGAAATGTTTAATAAAGAAAAGATCGAAAGATCTTTCAAAATGAAAAACCGAGTCAAACTTCAGAAAGAAAACGAAGGAACTAATTAAACCTAGCTAAACCAACAAATCAGAATAGTATCAAGCTATACTACTCTACTCTATGATTAAACAATGGGAAAATAACAAATACTGATAAAAAAAGAAAACTACTTCTTATGAAAATGGAAACTAATTGACTTAAAACAAAAACTACAAACTACTTAGTGAATTCAATGACTATTCATGCATTCAATTAATACTTCAAGACTACACTAAAGTATCTAATTCCATTCTCCTTGATGTTGTACGTCAAATGTGATAGGAACTTGGGTGAATGTATCGTAATGACTTTTGAATGTAACAACAAAACAAAATGGAAGTAAATCTAACCTAATTTCTACAAAGAGATGTAAACTACAAAGAGACCAATTAAAATTAATCTTAAACATTATGATCTATCTTCTATCCATAACCAAAATGATATGAAACTAATGAAATCTAGAAGCAAGTAGAAAACTTAATAAAGATATTTACTTGGACTCAATTCGATTTGGAAGCAAGTAGAAAACTTGATAAATATATTTTATATAGAAGCAAGTAGAAAACTTGATAAAGATCTTTATTTCTGAACCAAACCCTATTTCATGAACATCTTCATTATCTATGTGAATGAGAAACTGACCCTATGCTTAATGAAGATAATATCAAAACTGAGATAACTTGGAGAATGAAATTATTAACTCTAATCCGAAATAAACCTTAAGAACATATAATAAACTACACTAAGAATGAAACTGATAGATTCTAGAATAGTAACCTATTGGCAAATCAAACATGAAAGACATAACTTGAAAGACAGTTAAAGCAAAGTTAAGGAAGATGGAATGGAAACTAAGAATGATGACGAAACTTAATTAAAACTCTATGCAGTGGGAAACAAGATATTAATTACATTTAAGACTGCTAATTAAAAGCAAGAAAGATTACAATTAAAAATCCTAAGAAATAGGATTCTAAATAAGCATAAAAACAATGCAGAAAGTATTGAGGTCCGAATAACGACCTAGATGATTGTTTGAATGACAGTCCGAATGGAGGAAAACAATTTAAACTAAGAAAAGAAGTAGTTTGGATTATCTTAACTACCAGCTAGCTTATGCATATGATCCTATGGTGCAAGGGAAGCAATGAATAGAGTGTTTCGAAGCTAATGTAATAAGAAGTAACCTATTCTAATCAGTGCTTAAAGAAATAAACTATTTCTATGGCCTAATCAAACAAAACTGAAATATGAATAAAACTAACCTACAACTACAGGAAATAAACTAACAGAACTAATTCTAATTACGAATTAACATGGAAGGTTAAGCTAACTAAACTCTAAGTGTTTGTAAATACAGGACTAAAAGAAAACTAAGCAAACTAAACAAATTAAGCAACCTAAGCAAACTAAATTTAAGCAAACTAAGAAAACTAAGTTTAAGCAAACTAAGCTTGACTGGTCACTAATTACATTATAGAAATATCATTAATATGAACAACAAATTAGACATATAGATCATAAAACAGAGGTATCATTTACATTATCAGCAAAACAACATATATTACAAGACAAAGATATCATATACAAAATAAATACATAAATTGAACAAATAACACAACTCGTTTACAGAAGACAAAGAAAAATTATGTACACAGACAGAAGACGTGATCTGTTGTGGCACTGAGAAGCACCATTGGGTCCTTCTTTGTGGTTTTGATGAGCTCCAAGAAGGGATAAAAGTGTGCTATGAAATGGTACTGTCTTGTGGATTTTGTGAGCCTAGGACTGTTCGTGCTCATTGGTGTTTTCATTTTTTTAAGGAGTCTGAAAACGATAAGAAGACTCTGCAATGGTTGTGACTATTGTCCTGTTGGTTTTACGAGCCCGGGATGGTGGTTTCTCATGGTCGCTTTCATGTTTAGAGAGTCTGAAAGCGGTAAGTGGACTCCATTGGTGTTCTTTTTCGTAAGTTAGTCTCCAAGGCCCGAAAAGGCATAAAATGATGCAAATGGAGAACTCTTCTAGCCGATGTGACTAGAGTATTCCTTTTTCATAATGAGTCTACAAGGTCCGGAAAAGGGGTAAACTTATACCAGGTAAATGCCCTTTCAGATACATTTAGCGAGCATGAAAGGAAGCAAGATTGATCGACAATCTTTTCATTGTTTTAGGAGTCAGAAAAGAGCTTAACAGAAACTCCCTAAGTGCCTTTTTTGTAAAAGGGATTGCTCGGCCCGAAAAAGGGATAAAATTATACCGAACAAAAAAAGATTTGATGAGAGCGAGAAAAAGTATCAAGCATCATCATGAGTGCGGAAAAATGAATTCGGTGACATAAAAATTGTCAAAAAGGGGGCAACGGCCAATGTGGCACGCAAACTGAGGCGACGAGGGGTCATGGAAAAAATGCCCAAAAAATCTGGAGGTGAGAGCGAGAAATGATCTCAAGCATCATCACGAGCGTGGAAAACTGAATCCGATGATATAAGATTCGTAAAAAATGGACGACGACCGATGTGGCACACGAACCGAGGTGCAAGGGGGCATGGCAAAAATGCTCAAAAAATCTGGGCGTGAGAGCGAGAAATGATCTCAAGCATCATCACGAGCGCAGAAAACTGAATTCGGCGATATAAGACTCGTAAAAAATGAACGATGATCGATGTGGCACTCAAATCGAGGCGATGAGAGGGCATGGGAAAAATGCCCAAAAAATCTGGGCATGAGAGCGAGAAATGATCTCAAGCATCATCACGAGTGCGGAAAACTGAATCCGGCGATATAAGTTTCGTCAAAAACGGATGACGGCCGATATGGCATGCAAACCGAGGCAACAAGGGCATGAAAAAATGGTCAAAAAATGGACCTGGTGAAAACAAGAAAGTGAAAGAACTGTTATGAAGTTCTCGCTGTTCTGATTCCAATGGTACCAACGGTTTGAGAAACGGAAGTCGTATGACACCAGAATGGTCGTTTGAAAAATGGTGGAATCTCTATAGATAGGTCGTGGGGCCCATATGACGTGTCATTGTTATGTGCGAGTTTGGCAGAGTAGTCAGAGCTCTTTCTTGATTTTCGGGAGATTTCATCGTTGGTTTTCGATTCCGCGAGTTTCAGGTAACTCTATTCGCCATAGCCTTTTCAATTATGTCTTTTTTGGTTAGCGGCGGGCCCCCGAAGGCCGCGAAATTCCATGTTGGCCTTCCAATGTGGAATATCGCGGGTTTCGGCTCCTTTACCGCGATGGACATCGCGGGTTTGAGGCTGACAGTCGCGATGTTCATCGCGACTGTCAGTTTGAAAGTCGCGATGTTCATCGCGGGTATGGGGGAGACAGTCGCGATGTTCATCGCGACTGTCTCCCCCATACCCGCGATGAACATCGCGACTTTCAAACTGACAGTCGCGATGAACATCGCGACTGTCAGCCTCAAACCCGCGATGTCCATCGCGGTAAAGGAGTTGAAACCCGTGACTGTCTGGCCAATACCCGCGATGTTCATCATAGGTTCTTGTATAGAAGCCGCGATGATCATTGCGGCTTTTGATGGAAAAGCCACAATGGTATTTTTGAAAAAAAATTCTATGGTGTTTAAAAGTTTCTTTGTTTTTTGGCAGGATACTGAGGAGGCCATTGACATCGTGGCGAGAGCGAGAGATGGAGGAATACTTGATGATCCGGATTCAGACTGATCAGCATGTCCGGCATGTTTTGGCAGAGGGTGGACTGCTAAAGTTCACTCAGATTCCCCCAATGCATTCAGTAGGACCCCTACTGAACAAGTTGGTGAGTTGGTGGGTACCTGCAGACAATGCCTTTGTTGTTGGGGGTGAGAGGTTGGAGATCACCCTCACAGATGTCTATTTTCTTACTGGGTTGCCTCTCTTAGTGGAGCTCAGGGATCTTCTGCCGAGGATCCCGGTAGGTGTTGACATGGAGGATCTCTTGGAGACTTTCTGTGTCGTAGGGGCGATTATACAGAACAACGCGCTGAGTCTGAGATCATTGCGAGAGTGGGACATGCGCACTATTGGGGCTTGTGTATTGCGGGTGTTGGGTGCCGCGGTGCCACATCGTTTGTCAGGGGGGCAAACGATGATGGTGGATTCTGTGCTGAGGGGGACTTATTACGCATGGGGTTAGATGTTCTTAGCTGGTGTCCGGAGAGATCTGGACAAGGTCAGCTAGGAGGGGGGAGAGTTCTGCTATGCATCCTTTCTGTGTTCATTTTTCTTTGAGCGGGTACCGACTTTGCGACCACGGGTGCTGACTTTGCGACCACGGGTACCAACTTTGTGACCCGTGGAGGCACATGTTATGCACGTGGATGCATTTTGTTTATGAAATGATTTGATTGGTGTTCCAATCAAGTACATTGTTAGCCATATGGTCTGCTACACACTTGAGGTTTCTTGGGACATGTGTGAATGAAATGGATTCAAACTGTCGAATCATTTGTTTAGTGCGCAAAAATTTTCTGAAAAGACAGGGATCGCGTACCTGGAAATCATTGTTGAGTTGGGAAACAAGAAGTTGTGAGTCCAGGAAGATGTTAAGGCGACGTATGCTCATTTGGAGAGCTACAGCCAAGAGACCGGTCACAACATCATACTCAGCTTGGTTGTTGGTGGCAGCACCAAAACACACTCTCTCGATGTGGATCAACTCATGTGAAGGGGAATATATTACCCAAGCTGCAGAGGCCAGATTGGGGGAGCAGCGGCTTGCACCATGAGCAAAACCGATGTGGCAAAGTGGAACATGTGTGTGAAAGGAATAAATGGCAGGGGCCGACCGGTTAGAGGGGTATCCAGTGGAAATCGTGTAAATGGTGTTACTTTCTTCCGAGGAGGAAGATGGTGGGGGATGACTGGGTTGCTGTTGTTGATGAACGGGGGGTACATCAGGCCATGTGTCAATGTGGTGCTCTATAATGGCGGGGTCAAGATGAGGCGTTTTGGTATTGGACCAAGCAAAGACATCACAAAATGTTTGGAACAGTTTTTTGTATTCCTCAATTTCATGCTCACTCCAGGAGGCTCCTAATGTAATGATTTCAAGGGCACCCGGTGGGTCAGAGATATCGATGTGGATGATGGGTGAGATATTGGCCATGTTACCTTCCTCAACGGCATTAGGAGTAGGAATAGGATCCTTAAACCAGTCGACTGTAGTAGGACGGAGATCTTTGGACTCAACTGTGAATTGGGTAGCGGTGGTGGATGAGATCTCTTCTAGGAGGAAGTGTGAATGATGGTGCATATCTTCCCAGGGGTAATCAGGGGTAGTAAGAGCCTCTAGAATATCCTCATCATTGCGGAAACTTTGAGTTGTCGAATCAGTTTATGAGGTAGTAATAGTCGAAGAGATCATATAAATGGTGTTAATCTCTCCGGATGAGGATGATACGGGAAGGTAGATCTCCTCAATTGTAGGGGGCGTCGTCTTAAGGTCCAAATTATTCATCTCGTAGAGAGCTGCTTTGTAATCTGGGGTATCAGGATAGTGATGTGAGTAGTGGCCGTAAATACCGCATATCGCACAAGGGTGGTTGGTACGCAGTGATTTATCACGAGGCTTGGGGTTTGAGTCGATATTGACAACCAGGATGTTGGGGTCATCGTCAAGCATTTGCATGTGTTCCTGTAATGCAGGTAACTGTGGACACTGATGGGTTGGATGGCCTAACTCATCACACAATGAAAATTTAGGAGGAGCACGAAACACGGGGAGAGGTTTAACTGCTTTTGGAGGAGGCACCGTAGTGTATGGTTGTGGTCCTCTGCCCCCAGTGGGCCTGATGAGAGGAAGGGGATTCGTAGATGACGAAGGAGTAGTGATACCGGGCGGTGGTTGAGTAGAAGTGACAATGGGTTGCACCGGTTGCATGATGACATTTGGTGTCGGCGAGGGAACGGGAGGCGAAATGTACCACACGGTTAATCCCAATGTTAACCCGGGAAGACTAAGGGTAGCCATAACCGGAGCGCTTACTACGCCTGAGGGAGGGAATAGAAAGGGGATGGTGTGGATGGGTGTAACACCTATGTGACTAGGGACCAATGGTGGTTTAGGTAACAAAGATGGTTGATTGTTGGGTGTTTGTGTATTGTGGGAAAGAGTACAGAGGTTAGCGACGTGTGTCTCCGGTGACGATGGTGGAATAGATTGGAATGTAGAAGTCATTGACGCATCGGAGTAACGTCCAGGTCCCATGGAGGAAACAAACGAGGTAGTTGCACCACAAACAGGTTGTTCAACCATGGGGAGAACATTTGCAGGTGCGGCGGGGGCCTTGGGATCGTAATAGGTAAGCTGGTCGAACTTGACCACGCATCCATCATGGGGGAACATCATAGTATAGAAAATGGATGAGGCAACTGGCCGCATGGCATACATGTAGCTGCGACCCAGTAAGAGGTTATAATCGAGTTGGGCATTGATGACCTCAATGTCAATGAGCACGGTTTTACTTGCTAGCTGGATGAGGACATTAGCTAAGAGACCTTCGGGTTGAGCCGAACGGCCGTCGTAGGCTCGCAACGCAGTGGTGGACTGCTGGAGAGTAGGGGATCCCAACTTCTACCAAACGAATGTGGACATAATGCATGTAGAGGCACATTCATCGATGATGCACTGATGGATAACAAGATTCCGAACGGAAACGAAAACTTGGAATGCTAAAGTGGAAGGTAGGCGAGGTTCGGATTGGTCCGAATCGAATGCCATCAGTTGTGAGTCATTGGGGTCAATAGTGCCAATGGCAGAGAGCAAAGTCTTGCGCTGTGAAGGATAGTTTTTTAAGACTTCTAAAGCAGACATGGCTGCAGGAGACTGGGCTAAGTCATCTACAATGTTGTAATTCGACGCAGCACTAGCATTGGGATTATTGTTGATGCGATGAAGTGGGAAGCGAGGTGCTTTAGAAGCGCCATTGAGTGGAGCCGGAAGTATACGTATCGTCTGATCTATGGGATGGACGTTAGTGTTCTTTTCGATGAGAGAGGCTTCAGGGGTGGAGCCATATTGGTTCTGGTGGGTTTGGAGGTTGGCATCTGTGGATGACATCATCAACAAGTGGTGAGTATCTGAATCGAACATGGGTTGATTAGGAGTGGCATAAGTGATTTGTTGTGGTGGTGCGTTGCCCTGAGGGGGAGCTAACGACTGAGTGTTCACTACGCCTTGCGTTGGAAAGGGGTTTTGCAGCACCAAGGGTTGATGTTGAGGTGGTGGAGGGTTGGGTGGCGGCTGACGAGCCGCTTGTCCTTGACGATGGGCATCGTCAGTCCAGAGTTGCCGAGCTCGCTCCAAATGTGGGCAAGCATGTGTGTAATGGCCATAGACCCCGCAAATAGAACAAGGATGGTTTGTTCTGAGGTTGTTATTTTTGGGCTGCCTGGGATTACGATCCGGATTTTGGTTGGGAGGAGCAGCGTTGTTATTTTGTGGAGGATTGGGAGGTGGAGGACCTTGATGTTGTTGTTGGTTGTTTCCGCGGTTACGTCCTCTTCCACGGTTTTGTTGCCCACCCTGGTTGTGCTGGTTGTTTTGGTGTTGGGGATGATTGTGTTGTGTGCACACTTGCCCTTGGGAAGTGGGAGGATTTTGGTTTTCCGCAGGTGCGGGAGCAGGTTGCGTTGCACAATAAGTTGGCGGGGCTCGAGGTGGTCCAGTTACCTGCTGGGGTTGTTGGTAACCCTGAGCTATTGGAGGTGTTGGGCTAGCTGTCGTAGCTTGCTGTGGGTAATACATTGGTTGAGGTGCGGCTGGGGGGGCGTATGCAGGTGGTGCATGACCAAAGCACTGAGATGGACATGAAGGTCCGTGGGTATGGTGGTGATGTGCCATGGGAGAATATGAATTGGTTGCTCCAGATTGAGATGTAGCCCACGAAAGGTCGGGACCATGGCTAGGATGTGCAATGGAAAAGGGTTGGGGATGCGAGGTCATACAACCAATGATGCCATCTGTAGCATGGGATGCCCCCGGTGCATCGTCTTGGGATGACTCGCCCCAAGGGGCATCTGGTATAATGGTATACAAATAACCCGATTGGGCGTAAATGAGGTCAAACTGTTGGGCTTTGAGGATGGCCTCTTCTTAAGACTGGGGTCGTTTAGATGCCACATCCTTGGCAATGAGAGGGAGGAGGGATTTGAGAAACCAATCTAAGAAGATACGGTAGTCTAACTTGATTTTGCAGAGGCTTCGGCGTCGACGCCACTCATGAATGTGGTCAGTGATGTGGGTGGCCGTGTTCTGTCTGCAAGACAGTAGGATCTTGACTCCTGCATCATAGCGGACAAGTAACTGAAAGAACTGCAGGAAGGTCGAGGAAAGGGAGGTAAAGGTGGCATGGGTCCCATGGGGCTGCTCAATATACCACTTAGCTGCAAAGCCATTGAAGGTGCGCTGTAACAGACGGAGATAGACAGAGTCGTCCTCTATGGAGTTGGAGGAACACCATAGATAGAAGGACATGATATGGTTCTGGGGGTCCTCACCTGCCTTGCCCTCAAACTTAGGGATGTCGGAGGGGAGTTTGGTGGGCACATGAGGCCACGCAGGGTCGTGTCTGATAGGATCATTGGTTAACCTGGCTAAGTCTGGTAAGTTCAGACTCACCATGTACGGTAAGCTAGCAGATGGATGTGGCGTAGTGACTGGGACATGACTAGTCATGGTGGTATGATGTAGGGGTCTAGTAGCACCTAAGGGTATGCTAGGTATTGAAGGTATGTGTCCTCCAATTGCTATAGTATGGTATCGGCCAGTGTTTCCAAGTGCAACATGGGTTACAACAGGGTTAGGAATAGTAGTAGGGATTCCTGAGATATGGGTTGTGGAAATGAGAGGGGGTGTGACCCCTATGTTTGGCATACCCGTAATAGGAGGTGGTCCTGTGTTGGGCATTCCTAAAAGTGGAGTGTCCCCCATATTAGGCATACCTAGAGGTGTGGTTGTTGCCATGGATGGCATCGCAGTAGAAGGGTTTGTGGATGTATCTCCTATGGTGCTGGTAAAAAGTGGGTCGAATTGTGTCCCAGCCATGAGGTTGGTTGCTAATAACTCGGTAGGGTTTTTGGATTCTTCCTCAAAATCAGATGTGAAGTGAGGCGTGTCAGAATCGGATGACTGTCTGTTTGACCGATGATGTGTCGATTCAAGGGATAAGGCTCGACGTCGGTGATGTGGAGAGCCAAGTAGACTGAACTCTGGGAGTTCGCCTTGAAGACGACGAGAGCGTCTAAAATTCTCAATGGTGAGAAATAAGTTTTTTGTGTAAAAATCTTCTGTGTAAAATGGTAATGTATAAAAAACTCAAAACCCTAATGCAACCAAGGGTGCAAGAAGGGGACTGAAAATAAAGGCTCTCAGGCCAAAAAAATCAACCTCAAAAATCACTTATTATAGCAGCTGTGCTATAATAAGTGGAGGGATGCAAAAAATGGTCAGAGTACCAACAGGCAAACAACTTCTAGAAAAAAGAGGTGATACTAGACCAAAGGTGGATTGTATCATGCAAACACCTAACTAAAAGTATTGTGAATCAACAAACGATATTCTCTGCAAGGTGATGAAATCCAAGTCAGACAATATTGAGTTTTGAATCAATGGCTAGATATCCCCCTACCGGGAGGGACACCGGGTAATCAATCCTAAAGAATGGCAACTAGGATACTCCATTCATGACATGTCCAGAAAAGGTAAATCTGTCATTTGGTCCTTTTACCGCAATACCCCCATACAGGGATATCCCGAGAACTGTGAATGCTATCCTTCGGTTACAGAATGGATTTCGATATTCCACTCAGGCTTCCGGAACCATCCTCGTGACTTCAAACCTCCTAGGGGAGAGGCCTTCCGATAAACTAGTTATGACCGTGCCAAGAAATACTAGGAGATTTTGGTTCCCTAATGGACAACAACTATGTCTCAAATGTAATAACTGAGGGGTGTTATTGGAACACCTATCCCCTCAATACTATCTAGCTACAAAGTTGTTTTAAGTGTTCCCCAAGTGGGGTTAAAAGTGGGTTGAAGTTAGGGTAAATTTTAAGGCTCAGTTTAAATTATGTGTTTGAGTGGGTGCACGTGTGGTATTTTAAACTGAAATTGAAAAAGTAAATGCTTTGCAGAAAATATTCAAAAAACAAAGGATCTTTTGAAATAGGAAAGCAAATAATATGACTTTTTCAAGAAATAATGGGATTTCTTTTTCAAAAATTGCTATGGGCAAAATATGAAGGAAGTAAACAGTAAAATTTTTTTAATCTAAATAAAATGCAAAACAAATCCTTCTTTCAATTTCTGAAAATTTTTAAACAGACTTTTTCAAAGGTGCATTCTAAATAGTAAAATTTTTCTATGGCTATAAACAATGCATGAATTTTAATACTGTAAAATGTGCTATGTAGGCAGAAAATATAGTAAAAAATTAATTTTTTAAACAGATTGGCCGAATGGAAAAAATTGGCATCGCAGGTTTTGACAGAACAGCCGCGATGGGCCGCGCGGGTTTCTGTCGCACAGTCGCGATGGGCAGCGCGGGTTTCCGCCGCGAAGCCGTGCTGTGCAGCGCAGGATTTCGTCACACAGTCGCGATGTGCAGCGTGGAAAATGTCTGCGAAGCCGCGATGTGCAGCGCGCTAATTGGCCGCGAAGCCGCGGTGAACCGCGCGGAAAAGAGCCGCACAATCGCGATGAGCCGTGCGACTGTTGGGCAAAAAGATGCAAGGCGAAAGCCATACGCGGACGCCAAAAAATGAACCCGAAAATTGAAAAGTTCGGGTTGTTAATGGCAATAAAATGGGCCAAGATCTAGAACAGCAATGGATCTGTTGTCTAGGGTGGCAGATCTATGAATTAAACTAACTAATACTAACAAAAACTAATATCTAAAGCAAAAGTGAGATCTAAAAACTCAAAACCAGCGGAGTCGCCAAAAACTGTTGGCTTGGTTTTGCAACCAAGGTTAGTGCAATGGGCACCTGCTAACTAGTACCAGCAGTTTCAATATTAAAGCAAAAACAATTGTAAATTTAAAACTAAAACTAAACTAGCATGTGCATATCATAATAAACTTTTGAATTGAAAACAAGAACATGAAATGGAAAAAATAACTTTGTATTGAAAGTGGAGGCAAGCAAGTGCTTGCAATAATAATACCTCCAAGCGATGAAGATGGTTGAGTAGCTCCAAGGGTGAGCAGCTCCAAACTCCAAAGGGTCCCTTCTCCAAGGTTGCTACAATGGCCAAAAACTCATGGGATATTTTGGAAACATGAGGATAGGAAGATGGATGGATGTAAAGTGAGGAGCCCCTACCACCTTTTTATAGTTTTTGGTGGTGGGGAATACCATTATGGTTTTGTGGCAACCAATGGTATTGACCAACATGGTTTAGGTACTTTTCCCTCCTTTTTCCTTTTTTGAATATTTTGAATATTTTTATTCCCTTTTTAATATTTTTGGGAATTTTGGACCCTTTTCGAGGGTTTTTTATGTTTTTTTAGGAAGAATACTCATTTTGAGTGGAAAAAGGGGTGTATTAAGGTCTTTTGGTGACCTTTTGGTGGCTTTAGAGGCTCAAATGGTGGAAAAGTGGACAAATGGGTCATGTGAATAAGGGAATGAGCTAGTGAGCACTTTTTAGGTGTTAACACATGGGCAGAGAGATGTGCTGTCGAGCTGAGCGTGCAGGAGAGGGAATCTTCCAGAACACCAACTCACGCACCATAAAGGCCATGTTCTAAACAGAACGCATGTGATGGTTTGCTTTCTAAAGGCCTGAGAATATCTCAACTAATGATCTTGGGGGTTGAATGAAGGTCTGAATGGCGGGCTAAATGCGGCTAATCGTTTGCAATGTGAATACACATTTGAATGGAGGTTCGTTTGAGAGCCATAACCTGTAGAATGAAATATATTTTCCAAGCAAGCCAAGAAATATAAAATAAACATCAATAAATCACAATACGACGATTTTTACCCAAAATTCATGTGATGTGTGAATATATGCATACTTGATCTATTTGACGGTCTGAATGGCAGAAAGAATAGCTTATTATATAAAAAATAGTGAAAATGACGCCAATCAAAGTGTGTTTGATGATCAAAAGTTGTGACAAAATGGACTCCAACATAATGGACCTGATATTTCATTGTGGATAAGCTTAAGGGGTGTTGAGGTTCACTTAGTTTTGGATCTTTCAAAATTATGCTCAGGTATTTTCCTGGGATCCAGCTTTGACAGACTCCTTTAGAAAACTTGATATTGGATAGCCCTATGACCATACCCTTCTCATGGAGTTGAGAAAGATACTTGTAATTCAGATGACCAAATATTTCATGTCTCAACTTGATTGTTTCATTAGCATGAGTAAGTAGATCAGAAGGTGATGGGAAAGGCAGAAAATGCGAGAATCTATAAACTTTTGAGCTATGGTTAGCAATACCTAAGGAAAAAATTCATCCTATGGACATCTCACATATTTCAACATCATTAGGTTTAAAGATAACCTTTTTGGGAGACCCAGTGTGAGTCATCTGGTAGGTTGACAAGAGGTTTGCAACAAGACCTGGAACATACAACAAATTAGTGAAGGAACCAAACTCTAGATCAACACTTCATTTACCTTTTCAAGTAGTTTCGAAATCATCACCCAACACAATGGTTGGACCACTAGAAGAATCAAGAGAGGAAAAGATCTCCCTTGCATACACCATATGTCTTGAAGCTCCAGAATTTATGATGAAAGAGGTAGGCTTGGATGTGATTTCCATCAAAGCATGCACTCTCTCCTTCTCTTCATAATTGTGTCCTCCTTCCTTCTTTCTTGCGCTCTCAACAAGAGGAATATTTTATTTCTCAAGGAGATGAGCCATTTGATCAATGGTATTCTTCATGTAAGAGCTCTCAGGATGAAAGCCCCTATTGCAATAGTTGCACTTAGCCTTCTCTTGCTTCTTATTTGGATTCCTTTTTAAATTTGAGGAGTCTTAATGATACTTTTGTTTGCCTTTCTTCCGATTAGGTGGCTTCTTGAAGTTTCGCTTCTTCTTTCCTTTCCAATTCTTTGAATCTCCAGCAGCCACGAAATGATATTTTGATGGACTTTTTATTTCTCCCATCAAGACCAACTTGTCTTGTTCTTGTGTAAGAGATTCCATGAATTCTGACAAAGTAGGACTCTTCCAGTTTTGAACTGCCTTTCTTATAGCATGAAAGGTCAAAACAAAGATTGAGTAATCTAGGCCAAGATTGGAGAGGATGACCAATATCAATTTCTCATCTGTATTATCAATTCCACATTGCTTAAATTAGAGAACAAGTGACTTGAACTTTAAGAATAATTCTTGTAGGTTCTCTAAATTATTTGGACTCAGTGAAACTAGTTCATTATCCAGTTGGTGGCATCTCAATACATCTGTCTTGCCAAAAATGTCTTGGAGATTCTCCCAAACTTCACTTGGAGTGGTAAGAAAATGTAGATGGAAAATTAGATCCCAGGATGTGTTGAGACACAAGAGACCATAAGATTCATCTCTTTTGTTGTGCCACTTTTCCTTCTCAATTGTAGAAGTAGGCTTAGTTTTACTTACCATAGTCACCCTGTAGAGGCCTTTTCTCCTCAACAAGATCTCCATCTACACCTTTAGTCAAAATAATTGAATGGAGTGAGGATTATTTGATGTGACTAATCCATGGAAGCTCTGAAATAGCCTTTGGAGTGGTTTGTGTGTGCCCCTGAATGCTTAATTGCGCCCTATGGGTGAATGGATGCACCCCCTGGATGACTGGTTGCACCCTTTCTCATGCTGGTTCGATCCTGTAGGACAAAATAAGGAGAATAGATCATATCGATAGCTATGATACCATGAGAAATTATATTACACACCAAGATCTTCTTAATCAATTAAAAACTCTCACAAATTTCCTTGCAGAAACAAGTCATAGAACACATAAAACTGTCATGTATTTGATGCAAACAATATAACTCTATTGAATAAGTCTACATCAACCAAACATGGGAAATGTAATGGTTGTACATATATATAATTACATCAGATATTTGAAGTAAAAAATATTCCATTCGAACTCCTCACAAAATCAGGCTTACTAAATCTATGGAAAACCCCCTAGGTGCAAAGAGTGCTTTCCAAGTCACCTTTAAAGCTCATGAATTGGTGAATTAGTGATCTGATGGTGATGTATGATGGAAAATAATCCTAAGTTCAGAATTTAGGAGGATGAGTTGGCCAAAAAAAAGTTAAGGCAAGTCAACTAGCTTTCAGCTTCTCACAAAAACTAGTAAAAATCAGTATAAAGAGTAAGGCACCTTTGTATTCTAGAATTGGATAAAATCTAACAGAATCAGATCAGATCTTATCCAAAATATCATAAATTCACTCTAGTGACTCTAGGATGCTTGTGGTCCACACAAAAGAGAATTGTGGTCCACACAATGGGTAATCTGGCCAACTACCTAGTTTAACCCTTAGTAATTAATCAAAATGACTAATTAATGCTATCCTAAGTATTAAATGATATGGATGGGTTTTAAAATACTCCAACACATGGAAGGAAACCCATCGAAAATAAGTGGGTATTCAACAAAAATTTAAATGTAGCGTATCAAGTTGAGAAGTACAATGCTTGACAGGTAGCTAAAGTGTATTCCCAAGTTGAGGGATTTGACTTTGGTGAAATTTTCTCACATGTTGCAAAGCTAACTTCCATAAGGGTACTAATGTATTTAGCTACAGGTTTTGATATTGAGATAGAACAGATGGATGTAAATAAAAAATTTCTTCATGGTGATATAATCAGTGAATCCATGAAGATGGGTGTCTATTTTCGGGGGTCTTATGAGACAATAAATCTGATTGTTTCATGTTTTTCAACTTTGGGCAAACAAAAGTGATATTTGTGTTTAGAATTTCACTTTTCGGTAAAAACAAAACTTTTAGAGAATTATGTTAGCTTTCTATTCATAATTTTTTCAATTTTTTTTATTGAGATTTGAGATGTCGATTTGGAAAATGTTTGACAATGTGTTCTTATAAAATGAAAGGACTAAAAAATAGTCATGTTTTGTTGCGCCCCTAAAATCATTGTTAAACTTGTTTTTTGCAAAAACAAAATATTCTACGACAATCTATACACAATATAATACTGCATGATTATAAGTTTGTAACCAATGGAATCTATATACTAATTATTATAATTTTTTGAATTCGATCAATGGGGAGACCTTGTCGATTTTCAACATGTTTTTTGTTGCACCATTTTTCTCTCAATTGACTATAAAACGAGAAACTATTTTTATACCATTTTGAAGTAGACACTCCAATTAATGACACCATATGTTTTTAAACTTTTTTGGTGGTGTATTTTTAAAGTTATGCATTTTTCATTTTACCGCATTTTCAAAGAGATGAAACCAAACTCG
Organism: Larix kaempferi; assembly: GCA_027924585.1. Taxonomy (NCBI): domain Eukaryota; kingdom Viridiplantae; phylum Streptophyta; class Pinopsida; order Pinales; family Pinaceae; genus Larix; species Larix kaempferi. Next base: position 10,001,859 of record BSBM01000196.1, read on the forward strand.
ACACATGTTAAGAAAAAAAATAATTAAAAATATCAGATCACACCTATACACAATAAAATCTATACCTACGGAAAGTAGATTCAATGATGAAACTAATGGTATCAAGTCCGATAGTCGATCTGTAGTGTAAGAGATTGTTTTTACCTTCTGAAAATGGAGAAACCTGAAAATTGTGCAGAACTGTGAAGTTTTCAGGTCTCAGAGATTATTCGGCCAAATAATATTTTTCCGTTACGGAACCATTATTTACAACAAAGGTTGTTCGACCGAAAAACCAAATGTAAAAATGTTTTCATCGGCTGGAAAAAAAAATACGTTATCTATATTTGTATAAATAAAACTAAATAGATTCATTATTTTCGCACATTTTGTTATTGAAGAAGATATTTATATGAAGGAGACAGGAGGTTTCATAGTGGATGGAGAAAAGGAGCTAGCCTGTAAGCTCAAGAAGTCTCTCTATGATCTAAAACAATCTCCCAGGATGTAGTATCAAAATTTCGATATGTATATCAAACATATGGAGTTTGTGAGAATTCAATACGATCATTACGTGTATGGAAATAAATTCGGTGATCACTTTGTATGTTTGTATGTCGAAGACATGTTGTTAGTCGAGAATAACATGGATCTAATAAAGGACGTGAAACTGCATTTCTCCTCCAAGTTTGACATGAATGACATTGGAGCAAAAAATCTCATTCTTGGAGTGGAAACTCAGAGAGATTGTGTAGGTAGAAGGCTCTGGTTAAGTCATACAAAATAACTTGAGACAATTCTGAAATATTTCAACATGCAGGAGAGTCGATCGGTCAAGGTCCCTATTCCTATGTGAGTAAAACTATATGTTGAATAGTGTCCAAACACATAAGAAGATAAGGAGTACATGTTACATGTTCCCTATGCTAGTGCTATTGGTAGTCTGATATATGCTATGGTTTGTACACGATCGGATATTTCCTATTTAGTGGAAGTATTGAGCAGGTATATGTCAATACCTAGAAAAGAGCACTTGACCGCAGTCAAGAGAGTATTCAAGTATCTACATGGAATAACATATTTTTCAATCTGTTACAAAGGATAGCCTGAGGACAATAAGAAAATCAATGTGCATGGTTTTGTTAATTTCTATTGGGATAGAGGCATCTACTATAGATGGTCAACTAGTGGATCTGTGTTCAAGCTATTTGGTGGAGAAGTTAGTTGGATGACTAGAAGGCATTCAACCATTGCAATGTTTACTACTAAGGTTGAATACATAGTAGCTACTCATGCATGCAAATAATTTATTTGGTTGCAGAGATTATGTTTAGATGATGGGTTCAGATAGCATGCTATTATGTCGGATTGTGATAGTCAAAGTTCAATCTTCCTAGCGAAAAATCCAACATATCATTCAAATATGAAACACATTGATGTTCAATACCATTTTGTGAGGGATATGGTGGAAAACCAAAAGGTGTTACTAGAAAAGGTATACATGGTGAAGAATGTTGCAGACTAATTGAGGAGGTCAGTAAGCACATCAAAGTTTTCCTGGTGTAGTGAAACAATGGGCTTGGAATCCCTATTGAAGTGAACTAAAGTTCTGAATCTCCTATTTATGGGGTAAAATCATGAAGATGGGTGTCTATTTTGAGGGGTGTTATGAGAAAATAAATATAGTTTTTTCAATTTTTCAACTTTGGGCAAACACAAATTATGTTTGTGTTTAGAATTTTACTTTACAGTAAAACAAAACTTTTGAAGAAATATGTTAGCGTTCTATTCATTATTTTTTCGATTTTTTTAATTGAGATTTGATATGTTAATTTAGAAAATGTTTGAAATTATGTTCTTATAAAATTAAAGGACTAATAAATAGTCATGTTTGGAGAGTTGGATAAACTCATTGTTAAACTTGTGTTTTTTAACAACAAAATATCCCATGACAATCTAGATAGAGTGTATCAATGCATGACTATAATTTTGTATCAAACCAATTAATGTACTAGTTATTAGAATTTTTTGAATTGGATCAATGTCAAAAACTTGTCAAATATCAACATGTTTATGTAGAGTGGACATTTCTCTCAATTTCCACTAAAACTAAACAATCTAAGAACACCCTTTTGAAGTAGACACTCCAACAAACTGTCCCATAATTTTATTTTGTTTTCATTTTCTATTTTTGAAGTGATTGAATTTTCATTTCATTGCATTTTGCAAGCATTGAAACAAAAATAGAAAAATGTTAACAAAAAAATAATTTAAATTATTAGATCTTGACTAAATACAAAAAAAATGTACCTATGGAAATTAGATTCAATGATGCAAACAATGGTATCAGTTCCGAAAGTTGCTTTACAGTATTGCATATCATTTTTACCTTCTGAAATTGGAGAAACTTGAAAAGCTTTCTATTTCTAGGTATTAATAGGTTTTTAGCTTAACGTTTTTTTGGTCGAATTTTTTTTTGGCTAAAAACATTTGTGTGATTTTTCCAAAAAAATACTTATGCAGTTTTGTCATTCAACAACCGTCAAATTAATGTCAACAAAATTTTCGGCCAAAAATGTGATCACAAAAAAAATTCATCGATTAGATAAATGCAGGCCCACTTTTAATAATTAACCATCTTGTGAACCGTATTTATACACTAAGCGAATTCAGAATTTCGCATCTTCTACTTTCATAGAGATATTTACAAAAGATTTTCTAAGGTTTTCTTTCTAAGGAGAATCTTTTTAAAGGAGAGTTTTTTTAAGGTGATTCTTTTCTAAAGGTTTTCTTTAAGAAGATTTTTTTTAAATGAGGAGGTTTTCTAAGGGACTTATTTACTATTTATTTTCTAAGGGACTTATTTAAATATTTTTTTTTGAAAGGATATTTTTCCTAAAGGAATTCTTTAAGGAGATTTTTTTGGAGGGGCTTCTTTAAAAAGTTTTTTTCTCAAAGGCTCAAAAGAAATTTCTATCAAGGTGTTCTCTCAAAGAATCTAAGGGAAATTTTTTAATGTGATTTTTTTTCTCAAATAGTTTTTTTTAATGTGAAAAGCTCAAAGACAATTTCTCTTAAAGTGTTTCCTTTATGGTTCTAAGACTCTAATAACTTTTTTTAAGATTCTATTTTCTCATAGACATCTTGCTTGTCAAAGGCTCAAAGAAAATTTCTCTTTAGGTGCTTTCTCAAAGGTTGAAAGAGACTAAACGATTTTCTCTAAGATGAATTTTTTCTCAATGAATTCTTTTTTAGGTGAAAGGTTCAAATGAAACTTATCTTAAAGTGTTTTCTCAAAAGCTCAAAGAATCTAAGCAATTTTTTTAAAGGTGGTTTTTTTTCTCAGAGATTTTTTTCTTTTAATTCAAAGGCTCAAACAATTTCTCTTAAGGTGTTTTCTCAAAACCTCAAAGACTCTAAGAGTCTTTTTAAGGTGATCTTTTTTGTGAAATAATTTCTTTTAGGTAAAAAACTGAAAGGAAAATTCTCTTAAGGTGTTTTGTTGAAGACTCAAAGCCTCTAAGGGATTTTTTTAAGCTGATTTTTTTCTCAAATAATTTTTTTTTAGGTGAAATCTTCTCAAAGCAAAATTTTCTTAATGTGTTTTCTAAATGGCTAAAAGACTCAAAGATGTTTTTTAGATGTTTTTCAAATTTGATTTTGTTTTGCTAAAATGTGTTGATTTTTTAAAAACCTATATAGATTAAACAATCATGGGAAGTAAAACAAATCACTAGAACAAAATTGCTCTTAAATGAGATGTTGTAGCTCATAATGAAAAACAAAGGCTCTATGCCAAAAGATGAAGGCTTGCAAAGACTGAAGAGAGAGTTGTGGAAGATGTAAATAAAGATTTACATCCTAATGTTGATGAAATGGATATTGAAAATTGAGTACAAGAATAGGAAATCGAACCTGAAAAGATAGTTGATGAAGATGTAAATAAATATTTACATCCTAATGTTGATGAAGTGAATATTGAAAATCAAGTTTAAGATCAAGAATTCAAACCTGGAAGTATATACCATACATTTTTTAAATCCATTTTTTTATAATGAATTGTAATTTTCAAAATGTCCCATAAAAAATAGAGAGAGAATCGTCTCATAATGTAGATCAAGTTGTTGAAGACGTCGTTGAAACCCATAATGAAACGGAAATCAAGTCAAAATCAGGTATGTACATATGTGTGTGTGTTTGTGTAAATTTTCAGTATATTTAATTCAATTCATGATTGATTTTTGTTTTCTTATGGAAATTAATAATTGTTGAATCTAGATTTTATCTTAAGTTTCTAATTTAGTATATTCGATATATGCTAAATCAAATTTAACTTAAATATATAGGTTCTTTCAACACTGATGTTGAAATGTTGCAAAACATTGATTGTGAAAAATATGGGAATAAATTAGCTGAGCACGTTGCACACTATCATGCTAACCGAATTTATGAGAATTCTCTTAAAAAATAATCAATAACAACACAAGCTCAAATTTTAAGATGTTTGTTAGTGTCAAAAAAGTTAAAAGATGCTACATGATTATTGGGTTTTCAAAAGGAAACAAAAGGGGAAAAGGTGAAACATAATGTGTTAGAAAATATAAGTGATGCAATAATTTTTTTTGGAATAGCTAGAAAGAAAAATACTAGTGCTACATGTAGAGAAATTCAAATAGCAATTATTTTAGCTAGTTCTACAGAAAAACGTTTGACAACACAACTAGAAAAAACAATAGGAACCTCAAAAAAGACATTGTATGAACATAACAACTTCCGATTACAAGTAGATGAAAATGATGAACTTACTTGTTGGGAAATTATTTGTAGACAAACTTACAAATATAGAATGATATAGAATGGGAGAAGGTGTTAAATCTACTGTACATAAATATTGGTTGGCACATGCTCGAGTTTCACCAAATGCAATGGATGTGGTACAACGAAGAGTATCATGAAATGAATACGAAACCCATGCAAAAACTATATAGGAAATGACACAAGTATGATTGTTCAATAAATTCAAGGGGGATTACCATGGAATTAATATGTCAATCACTACATTTGTTCAACATAAACCATGGTATGTTAGACTTATCACTGTTTGGGACACATGTTGTTGTCATTATCATGTGGAATTTGAATTACTATGACACTTTTCTTGAATTTGGTAAAACATTTTGGGGTGAATCCATGAAGGTGGTTCACGATTTTAGGCACATGGAAGCCAAAAAAAAAAAAATTGAACCCTCGATCGAGGTCTTTTCAAGCTCTCCATCGAGGTTTTAAAAGCTTGATCGACGGTTTTAAAATACCTTGATCGAGGGTTTTAAAAACCCTCAATCGAGGGATTTTTTAGACCCTCGATCGAGCTATTGCTCGATCAATGTCTTAATATAGGAAAACAAACAAAAACAGGGCCCGTCCTATCGGCCAGCCCTATTTTTCTATAGTGTTTGACAGCGACTGGGAGTAGTAAGCAGTCGATGCCCTTCAACGAGCCCCTGTAGAAACGTCACCATGCACAATGCCACCTCCCAACTCCACCTCCCACGATTCCTTCTACTCCGCCAGGTAGGTGAAATTCAACCTACAATTTGTTTTTTTTTTAAATTTAAATTTTATTTGTTTTCTATTAAATTGTGTGTTTTGTATAAAATTTTGTGGTTTTTATAAAATGTAAATTTTATTTGGTTTTTATAAATTTGTGTGGATTTAACCATTGAAACCAAAACCACCATTGAAACCAAAAACCATTGAAACAAAAAACTATTTGAAAACAAAAAACCATTTGAAAACTAAAACAAAAAACCATTCCAAAACAAAAACCAAAAACCATTTGAAATTTGAAATATGTTTAGGGTTTTAAATTTATTTTGTATTTATTTTCTAAATTTTTTTAAATATTTTTGTTTATATCAACCGGTAGCATTTCATTACGTAAATGCTCCCGGTTTTATTTTAAAATGTGTTTTGACAAGAAGAAATGCTGCCTGTTTTTTTTCAATCCTCTGAGAACGCCAAGAGGATTGAAAAAAATAAATCATATATTACATTTGCCTAGAAGACTTAGAAGTTATAAATTGTTAATGTTAATGATTACTACAAATATTACAACAAATTAGATAGAATGAATATTAATAGTATAATATTAATATAGTATTTACTAAAAATTAACATAGTAGAAACTAAAAATTGAATTAATTAAAATATTGCAATTATTTAAAGTTTCATTATAAATCTTTCATATATTTTTTGCCAATTATGATGGGTTAGAGTGTCCACCTTGAAAAATTCAGTATATTTCATGGATTTGACACAAATTATCATAAAAAAAACTACTACAATATTATAATGAATTGTAAAAGTCTACATTCTCAAATTTTAATCTTGTTAATGTTAAGAATGCATGAGACACCACAACATAAGAAGTTTAAAGTCATAATTAAAAAGGAAGAAGGCCCAAGGGAAAATAACCTTAAATATGAAGAATCCTCATTGGCATAAAAATTAAACCAAAGGAGATGCCATGATCAACTTAAAATTATCCCCACAAAAAACCTCTAAGATCTAAGGATTAGACTTCAAGTTAGTACTTTTGAAGACCCTTGGAAAGAGACCTAAATAATTTTGTAATATAATACCTAATAATGTTTATATTAACTTAAATATTCCTAAAAATATATATATTAAGCTCCATACTCTAATATTCGCTACTAGAGACAATATGATAATAAGTTGAGCAAAAATAAATAAGTCAAATAAAACAATGATAAAGATGGATAATTAATGAGACAAGTGGTTTCCTTCATAACCAATGGATTCTTCACCAAGTCAACAATCCAAATCAGTGCAATCATTGAAACAATTGATTTCCCTTGCTTTGAGATATTGATGAACCTCTATAGAAAAGTATTCAATAGGTAATTCAATATAGACCTTAACCATGATAAATTAAATTCATATATGAGCCTATGCATTAAAGTTGAAAGAGGAGGGGATTTTTAGGAACAATAAAATCCTCATCTACAAGAACAAAATTGAGATAATATAAACTAAAAGGAGGACAAAAGAGAATTTAAAATAAGTAACAAAACACTAGATGAAGTTACAGTATTAGTGAACCAAATATTTCAACACATCTCATTTCAATTGAAGGAACACTTCAAATGAACTCCCACATGCCAATTAGCAACCTGCAATCTCACTCTACCTCAAATTCAACTTTGATGAGAGTTTGAGAGGTAATTTTAAAAAATGATTCATAGGAAGGACCATTCGAGATAATACATATGACCTAATTGAAATTGTTGATCTATTTCATTGATACCTGAAATAAATCAAGATGGGTGATTTTAGTTTTGAAGAGCTCCTTCAATCCCTTAGAGAAGTTCTCATTAAAACTTTGATTGGAGAGATCTTTCATAAATTTTTATAACTATGTACATCAAAGAACTCTTTATCAAAGAATGATGGGCTAGAATTCAAGTAAGTCTCTTCTTTTCCCTAGAGTCTTTCCTCTCTCCCACATGTCACACCACTTAATCATTGATTAGTGATATGTAGGTGGAATGCAATAGAATAAGTTCACATCTCCTTATTTCTTTCCTTTCCTTCACCCCTGCATCATACATCATTTACTTGAACTCCCAAAATGTAATAGGTAGGGAGGGTTGTTCCATTCCTCTTCTAACCTTACCCTACCCCTCACTTCTGCATGCTTGTTTATTCTAAAGTGAAATGAGTTAGGAAATGGGTTGATCACTTCTCACTTAGAATGTTTTTATATTGCATTCATATTCCCACACCGCTACAAGATACATGGCCCCACACTACCAAGGTGACCAATTACGAAATGGAATGTGACATTTAGTTAGTGAGGGATTTAAAAATATTTAATGTGATCCTTAAAAGAGTTTCATAGGTACACAAAATACCTTTTTTCTCAAATTAGTAAGTGACACATAACTTTCACTAAGAACCAAAAAGGATATTGGCACAATACAAAGCATTGTTGGAAGATGGCATTGAAAAAAGGATTAGCTCAGTTAGTTATTGTAGATGTTGCTAATACTCTAGCATGACTCATGAAAAAACCTTGCATTGGTTGACCATGTATCACCAATGCAATCCCATTATACGTAGATTATCTGCAATGAGAATCCTATCATGATTTAGAATCCAACAAAACAATTCAAGTTTAGGTAGAGCATCACTTTTCCAAATTGAGGTTATTCGAAACACACTACAAGCTTCATTTCGCATATAATAACCTTCTTTAACTGTTTAGTTTTGGCATTTAAGTCCACATACTCGGATGTATGAAAATGAGATATCGGTAGGAACTTCCCCTTTAAGAGAATGTACTAGAGACTACCATTGTTGAATTAGGTTCTCAAGGAGGTTTGGGATCCTCCATCCTTCTGAACTTCTTGTTGTTTCCCAGTCAGAGATGTTAGCAAGATGAGTCCAAATACTATTATTTGTCATTCATAGTTGTAATGGAGTCAAATGTGTATTCACGCTTAACAATGAACGTTCCACAACGGACATTCCATAATTTGATCTTCCCAGATTCATATATTCCCCCATTTTTAGGCAAGCAAGAGATATTTTCATTTAATATAAACAAAGAGGATTTACATAGGTTCCAAACCATTTTACAGGGATCGTTACTTAAATCTTGATCTAGAATTATCATTCTTGAGGTTTGTGGATATTACTTGTGAAATATTGTTTCCAGCTGGCATATTCATCTATAGAGAGACTCCATAATATTTTTTCTCCTAGCGCTTTATTCATTAGATTAGTGTCTCTTATTTCTAAACCTCCATATTCCATAGGCAACATAACTATTTCCAATTGGCTAGATAATATTTTTTCAAATTCGGTTTACTTCCTTGCCATAGAAACTTTTGTTGTAAATCATCAATTTGGTTGGATACCGCTATCGATGCTAGAATAATTGAATTATGATATATAGACATGTATGATAACATTGATTTTAAAAGCAACACTCAACTTGTTGGATTTAGCCACTAGCAACCCCATTGGCTCATTCTTGTTTTAATTTTTTCAGTAACTCCCCTCCACTTTGAGGCCTTACGTCGACCTTGATAAATTGGAATTCCTAAATAAACAAAAAAATTCCATTCCCCTTTAAGATAAAATTATTATTAGCAATGTTCTGGGTGTAGATGGAAGAGGAACGCCATCCATAAATGCCATTAGGGTTTAAGTGTTTAAAGTTCGATGGCTTAGGGGCTAGGAGATTTAGGGATTTTGTGTTAAGTGATTAGTGATTAAATAGGGTTGAGGGCTTAGCGCTTAAGGATTTAAGGGTTAATGGATGATGCAAGTAACCCTACAAAATTAAAGTTCTTGCTTAACAATAAACACGACACAAACCACAATGCTCACACAAACAAGGTGTAGAACAAGATTCTTGAATTGGCTTATATTACTTCTCTAAAATCGATTACAATTTAAAATAGCTGTAAGCAAATAACTAACTACAATCGGCCTCAGCCGTTACAGTAACGAAGTAACTGTGGTGTGTTCTCCCTGTGTGTCGACCTCACCCTCTCTTGGTTCACCAACGAAACTCTAAGCTATGGTTTGATCTCAACACTCTACACTCGGCCTATGTGACTCTTCACAACTCTCTCGGCTTTGCACTCTGCTCTGATCTACTGAACAGTCCCTCTAGATTGAAATCCTTCTCGTCCTCTTCTACTCTGTGGGTGTTGTTTCCAAGATTATTACAATCCCAAGATATGCATTCCCTCCATTCGTCGATCCTGTCCAAATCCTGCGAATCTGCACTGTCAGCTTCCAGATGTGTTGTATAGCCTCTGTCCATAACATCCATGGTCATGTCCTTCACCAACTCGTAATAATTGTAATAACTTCCTCAGCAACCCCGAACAGCTACTAAGTACAGTTCATTGACTTTCTGTCCTTTCAACCCTGCAATAGCAATACAGTCCCATCTCGACTGCCCCGTCGGTTTGTTCCTTTCCCCTTTACACTTGGATTCGCTAAACCATGTCGTGTCGTAGTTCGACTGCTTCACGTCGATCCTCTACTTCTCGCGACATTTTCCGATTCTTTAGTCGGCCACACCCCGAATGCTTCTGCTCGACTCGCTAACTCTGACAAGTCAACCTGCTTCCTGCACCAGTGGTCATCAGCAATCCCACTGGTTGGCTCTCCTTAGTCAATCAACTTTGACTGATCTGCCTAGGTCCCGATGCTCCTGCATCAGTCTCCCGAGGTGAAAAAGAATTCGACTGCTCCGTTAGTCTCCTGAACTCCTCTTTGGAAATCCACATCGCCTCTTGCAACTCATCATTTTTCCATCGCACTAAGTATTCCTTCATGCTTGATCTACGAGTACACCCCACTTCGCACTGATCGATTACTTCTGCGATTTCTTCTTTATGTTGGTCTCGAATCTATTCTGTCTAGTCGATACTTGTTTCTTCTCCCTTACTGCTACTTGAACCTTCTTCAAATTTATATAGGTCTGAGACGTTGAACATTGCTAAAATGTTCAAGTCTTCCGGCAACTCTAACACATAGGCATTGTCTGAGATCTTCTTCAGAATCCTGCATGGTCCTATCTTCTTCAATTTCGACTTGTTGTATGTTCCTGTCAGAAATCGTTCCGTCCCCAAATATGCATAGACTAAGTCTCCCTCTAGAAATGACAATAGCCTCTTCTTCCTGTCAGCTCTCAACTTGTAGGCCGCATTACTCTTCTCAATGTGCCTTCGCAAATTTTTATGAACTTCATGCATATGCTCTACGAATGATTCTGCATCCGCGCTCTTCCTGGTTTTTGTCGGCAATTCGACCAGATCTGCCATGACATGTGGACTCCTTCCTTGAACAATCTAGAATGGGCTCAGTCTTGTCGACCGATTCACAGAATTGTTATATGCAAACTCTACCTGTGCCAACACATTATCTTACTGCTTGGGTATTTCGGCTACTAAACATCTCAGAAGGTTTCCCAAACTTCTGTTTACAACCTCAGTCAGTCTGTCTGTCTGTGGATGATATGCTGAACTAAACTCTAACCTCATGTCGAGTTTCTTCCATAGGGTCCTCCAGAAATGCCCCATGAATTTTGTATCCCTATCCGACATCATACTCTTTGGAAACCCATGCAACCTGACTATCTCCTTAAAGAATAGCACAGCGATCCCTGTGGCATCACTTGTCTTCTTACATACTATGAAATGTGCCATCTTCGAAAATGTGTCGACTACAACAAATATTGAGTCATTCCCCTGCTGCGTCCTTGGAAATCCTAACACAAAATCCATGCTAAGATGCTACCACGGGTTCTCTGGTACTGGAAATGGTGTATACAACCGCGCGTTCTAACTCCTTCCCTTTGCCAACTAGAAAACTTGATATTGTCGAACCCATTTTCTAACATCTGTCGACATCCTTCACCAGAAATACTTTTCGTCGATCAGCTCTTTGGTCTTGTTGATCCCAAAGTGTCCTGCTAACCCTCCATTATGAAATTCTCAAATTAGGTTCTCTCTCACTGATCCTCTGGGAATACACAACTGACTTCCCCTGAACAGGTAACCTTCTTGAATGAGATGACTCAGATATGGAGTCATGTCGGTGCTCCAAGGTTCACGGCATGCCTTCCATGCCTTTGCAAAATCTTCGTCGGCTTCATACTCCATCTTTATCGACTCTATTCCTGCTGCCTGAACATTCATTGTGCTCAACAGCGCAACCCTCCTTCTCAATGCGTCGGAAACTTTGTTCAACTTGCCCGACCTATGTGGTAACACAAACGTATATCTCTGGAGTAGCTCCACCCACTACATGTATCGTTGGTCCAACTTTGACTGAGTATTCAGATACCTCAGCGCTTGGTGATCTGTGTATAACACAAACTCCTGTGGCAACAACTAATGCCTCCATTTCTTCAATGCGTGGATGATCGCATAGAATTCTTGGTCATATACCGAATACTTCCGCTTCGCCCCATTCCGTTTTTCTCTGAATAATGCAATTGGTTGGCCTTCCTGGCTCAACACTACCCCAATTGTTGTTCCACTTGCATCACAATCGACCTGGAAAACATTGTCAAAGTCTGGGAGTGCCAACACTGGGCTCTCAATGACCTTTTTCCTTCAACCTATCGAAAGCTTCCTAGGCCTTATCCGTCCACTTGAACTCGCCCTTTCTCATGCATTCTGTCAATGGTGCACAAATCCGACTAAATCCCTAAATGAACTTCCAGTAGAAACTAGAAATTCCATGGAAACATCTCACTGTAGTCGTACTTGTTGGTTCTGGCTAATCTACTATTGCCTTCACCTTCTCTAGGTCCATCTCCAACCCTTTACCTGAAATTACAAGTCCCAAGTACACTAATTCCTTCTTCATGAAGAAACACTTTTGCAGGTTAATCATCATCTTCTCTTCCTACAATTTCTGCAATACTTGTCGAACGTGCTCCAAATATTCTACCTTAGTCCGACTGAAAATCAAAATGTCGTCTAGATAGACTATGACAAACTTTCCCAAGAATGGTTTCAACACTTCATTCATTAGTCTCATGAATGAACTGGGTGCATTATTCAATCCGGATGGCATGACTAGCCACTCATATAGCCCTTCTCTTGTTTTGAATGCTGTCTTCCATTCATCTCCTTCTCTGACTCTGATCTGGTGATATCCACTCTTCAGGTCTAATTTCATGAAGTATGTCACTCCACTCAGGCAATCCATCAAGTCATCCATCCTTGGCAATGGAAATCGATACTTGATCGTGATCCTATTTATGGCTCTGTAGTCGGTACACATCCTCCATTCCTCGCCATTCTTTGGTGTCAATACTACTGGTACTACACATGGGCTCAAGCTTTCTCGAATCAATCCCCTGTCCAACAACTCTTGGACCTGTCGGTTGAGATCTTGTCCCTCTACTGGACTCATCCTATATGGTGCTTTGTTTGGCAGACTCGACCCTAGAATTAAGTGGATCTAATAGGATATGCTCCTTGTCAGTGGCAATCCCGTCGATTTTTCTTCAGCCATTATGTCCCTAAAATCTTCGAGCAACTCATCGAATTCGACCGGAATGCTCTCCATATCGGTCGTTCCTTCGACATATGGTCCTTTTGGAATGATTGCATAACATCCCTACTGCTTTTCCTCTTCTGTGAGGAATTCCTTGGCGATGCTCATCAACACTTGCCTTTCCCAAAGGTTGCTCTCGCCATCCTTGCTGTCGGCTGGCTCTCCTCGCCTCGGCTTAAGATTCCTTTTCACACCATTCTTCCACACTGTAACTGTGTTAGCTCGACTGTCATAGATCATCTTACGATCATATTGCCATGGCCTTCCTAAAAATAGATGGCATGCATCCATGGGAACTACATCACACAGTACGCTGTCCTCAAATCCTTCAACTCTGAAGTTGATCAGGCACTGTTTGGTCACCTTAACATGGTGTCCCTTCTGCAACCATGAGATCTTGTAAGGGTGTGGGTGTTCACAATACTTCAACCCGATCTTGTTGATGACTTCTATCGACACAATATTCTCTGTACTCCCACCATCAACTATGGTCTTGCAATGCCATTCTCCGATCTGCACCTTTGTTCGAAAGATCGCCTTCCGTTGTGCCGATTCCATCGGGTCACGTTGATCTTCCTAGATCAAATCTCTCTGAACCGTCAAATTTCATTTCTTCCTTTTCTCACCTCCACTGCCGTCTGATGCCGACTCTTCCCTCTTATCGACTTGCTCATCCTTTCAACGTCTAGGTTTCAACTCTTCTGCAGCATGTAGGTTTTCTGGGCATTCATATGCCTTATGACCTGTTCCACGGCATTTGTAACAGATTATGGCTGGTCTATTAGCTCCTTTCTTATTGAATGGACCACTTCGACTATACGCACCTCGACCATGGTTCCCACGACCATCGTGTCGGTTCTCTTGCACTCTTTCTTTCGTCGATGTCCCTTCTTTGCGTCGACTATCTTCGACACCTTCTCTCTTGTAGCTGCTACCTTGACCTTTCATGGAGATAGTCCTTCCACCCCGACTAGTCATCCTGCCCCTGGTCGCTGCGGACTTCCTTGACAGTTTCTCTTCCGCCTTCAGAGCTAGCTGATAGGCTTCTCCAACTGCTCTGAATCTCAACATGCTGAGTTCATCCTGAACAACATACTTCAGGCCGTTTACATACCTGGCGACAGCTTCTTCTCCTTCATGAATTTGTCTTGACCAAATCGACAATCGGTAGAACTCCTCCGTGTACACTTTCACGGTCATCTCTTTCTGTCGAAAGTTTTGTAACTTCCGGAACAAGGAAATTGCATAGTCGCTTGGCAAGAACTTGCCATTCAACTTGTAAACCATTCTGTCCCAAGATTTGATTTTCTCCTTGCCTTTCTTGAGTCTGTCAGCTTGTACATTGTCCCACCACAACGAGGCATGACCCTTCAACCTTAGACATGCAGTCTTAACCCGCTTAGGATCCTCGATCTACTCTACATCGAAGTATTTCTTCATCTCTCTGAACCAGTCGATCAAGTATTATGGGTCCAGGCTTCCCGAGTACATACGCACATCTATCTTCGCCCGACCTCTCATTTCTGTCTGAAGCTTGATGACTTTTCCCTCTGTTTCTTCTGTTGCGGCTTCCCGAGCTTCCACTTCCTCGACTTCCTCGTCGCTGTGGTCTAGCACTTCAGGAATGAAACCACACCTCTGGTTTTCTTTGATCGTTGCAACTTCATTTGTCAAATTTCGCATCGTTCGTACGCATTCATCGAACATCTCATGATCCACTGTGACGGCTGCTGCGCCACGCGCTCTTTCTCCTCGAACCTTAACGCCTCTGTGAGCCATCTTCAACCTATGCTGAAAATTCTCACACCTTCAACACTGACGCAAGTCAGGTTGGTATGATCTTCTCTTCTCCAACCGGACTTGCCTCCAGGCTTTGATACCAACTGACGCAAGTCACCCTACGGAAATAAGGTTCTTGCTTAACAATACACATGACACAAACCACAATGCTCACACAAACAAGGTGTAGAACAAGATGCCTGAATTGGCTTATATTACTTCTCTGAAATTGGTTACAATGTAAAATAACTATAAGCAAATAACTAACTACAATCGGCCTCAGCCGTTACAGTAACGAAGTAACTGTGGTGTGTTCTCCCTGTGTGTCGACCTCACCCTCTCCTTGTTCACCAATGGAACTCTAAGCTATGGTTCGATCTCAACACTCTGTACTCAGCTTGTGTGACTCTTCACAACTCTGTTGGCTCTGCGCTCTGCTCTGCTTTGCTGAACAGTCCCCCTAGATTGAAATCCTTCTCATCCTCTTCTACTCTGCGGGTGCCGTTTCTAATATTATTACAATCCTGAGACATGCGTTCCCTCCATTCGCCGATCCTGTCCAAATCCTGTGAATTTGCACTGTCAGCTTCTAGATGTGCTGTACAGCCTCTGTCCATGACATCCATGGTCGTGTCCCTCACCAACTCACAATAACTGTAATAACTTCCTCAGCAACCCCAAACAGCTACTAAGTACAGTTCATTGAATTTCTGTCCTTTCAACCCTACAATAGCAATACAGTCCCATCTTGACTGCCCCATCGGTTTGTTCCTTTCCCCTTTACACTTGGCTTCGCTAAACCCTGTCATGTCGTAGTTCGACCACTTCCCGTCAATCCTCGACTGCTCGCGACATCTGTCGATCCTTCAGTCGGCCGCACCCCGACTACTTTTGCTCGACTCGCTGACTCTGACAAGTCAAACTGCTTCCCGCACCAGTGGTCATCGGCACTCCCACTGGTCATCTCTCCTTGGTCGATCAACTTCGACTGATCTGCCTAGGTCTTGATGTTCCTGCATCAATGGATTATGGGTTGGAGGATCTAGGGGTTTGTCAGAACTCTCTTGAAATTTCATGGAACGTCTTCCAACATGCCCATCACCACTGTCATCCACTGATCCCAGATGATGAGCAATGAATGGGGCCAACATTGAAATTTCTTCAAACTATTATTGTATGCGTTGAAATTTGACATGGTTAGACTAGGCACATGCCTTGACGATATGCGAGGGTTTCAAGACTCAAGTATGCATAATTTCCCTGCATAATCTTTGAGATCATCAATGTTTGCATCAACGTTCATCATGCAGTCTTATTATTATCATTCGTCATTCCCATCTATGGAATTTTTGTCAAAACTCTCTTGAAATTTCATGGAAAATCTTCCAACATGCCCATCGCCAATGCCATCCACCAATGCTGCACGATGAGCAGTGAATGGGGAAAATGTTGAAATTTATTCAAGCTATTCCTATATGCATCAAAATTTGACATGGATAGACTAAACATGCCTTCACGGTATGCGAGGGTCTCAAGATTGAAGGATATTAACTGGAGTCACATAATCTTTAAGATTGTCCACATTTGCATCAGCATTCATCATGTAGTCTCATTGGCATCATTTTCCATAATTCCTATCTATGGAATCTTCATTGAAAATCTCTTCAAATGTCATGGAACGTATTCCAACATGCCCATCACCAATGCCATCCACTAACGCCGCCTGGTGAGCAGTGAATGGGGACAACATTGAAATTTCTTCAAATTGCGCCTGTATGCATGAAACTTTGGCATGGTTAGATGAGAGACTTGCCTTGACGGTATGCGAGGGTTTCAAGACTCAAGGATGTTTGACGTCCCCACATAATCTTCAACATTCTCCATGTTTTCATGAACCTTCATTATGCGGTCTCATTTTCATAATTAGTCATTCCCATATAAAACATCTTGGTCAGAACTCTCTTGAAATGTCATGGAATGTATTCCAACATGCCCATCTACAATGTCATCAATCAAACTGACACAGTGACCAATGAATGGGGCCAACGTTGAAATTTCTTCAAATTGTGCCTATATGCATGAAACTTTGGCATGGTTAGATGAGAGACTTGCCTTGACAGTATGCAAGGGTTTCAAGACTCAAGGATGTCTGACGTCCCCACATAATCTTCAACATTCTCCATGTTTTCATGAACCTTCATTATGCGGTCTCATTTTCATCATTCATCATTCCCATCTACAAAATCTTGGTCAGAACTCTCTTGAAATCTCATGGAATGTATTCCAACATGCCCATCTACAATGTCATCAATCGAGATGACACAGTGTCCAGTGAATGAGGCCAACATTGAAATTTCTTCAAACTGTGCTTGTATGTGTCAAAATGTGACATGGTTTGATGAGACACTTGCCTTGACGGTATGCGATGGTTTCAAGACGCAAGGATGTTTGACGTCCCCACATAATCTTCAACATTCTCCATGTTTTCATGAACCTTCATTATGCGGTCTCATTTTCATCATTCGTCATTCCCATCTATAAAATATTGGTCGGAGCTCTCTTGAAATGTCATGGAATGTATTCCAACATGCCCATCTACAATGTCATCAATTGAACTAACATAGTCACTAGTGAAGGGGGCCAACGTTGAAATTTCTTCAAATTGTGCCTGTATGCGTCAAACTTTGACATGGTTAGATGAGACATTGTCCTTGACGGTATGCGAGGGTTTCAAGACTCAAGGATGTCTGACGTCCCCACATAATCTTCAAATTTATCCATGTTTTCATGAACCATCATTATGCGGTCTCATTTTCACAATGAGCTAACTATTTTGAAGCAATGCAAATTAATCACTATCTAACATGTAAATAACTACTACAAAAAAGCTAGGGATTTAGCTAGATTACAGGCACTTTTGAACTATTATTAGAAAGAGCTACTTGAGATAGATATAACGTTTTGAGCCAAGTAGATTTTAGTGACTAGAAATAAATTTTGATTTAGAGAAGGAGAATCAAGTTGAGAAAAGAGAGGGAAATATTGAAGACAACTCTAGAGATACAAGGAAGAATGCTGAGGGACTATATCTTTGGTCTTATGAAGACATGCAAAACCAAATTATATACAAAAGAGGAACACTCATGACATATAGCAAAATGCTTCAATCCTCATCTATATCGTTAGATTCAACAACACCACAATGACATGTAGAAAACACATTTGGTCTCCATCTATAAGCTTAGATTCAATGTTACTTTGGAAAACAACCTACAATTTCTCTTATGGAAAATCCATAATTAAGTACTCCATATACACAAACCAAGAGATGATGATGAAAATGTTCAATGAAAATTTGAAATTGCACATGAAATTGAAATTGAAATTGAATTTGGAATTGAATTCAAAATTTAAATTTGAAATTTGAAATTAAAATCGAAATTTGAAATTGAATTTGAATTTGAATATGAAATGTGAAATTTAAAATTTGAATTGAATATGAAATTTGATTTTGATTTTGAAATGTGAAATTTGAAATAGAATTTGAAATTTGAATTTGAATTTGAAATGTGAAATTTGAAATAGAATTCGAAATGTGAAATTTGAAACAGAGTTTGAAATTTGAATTGAATTTGAAATTTGAATTGAATTTGAAATTTGAATTGAATTTGAATCTGAAATGCGAAATTTGAAATAGAATTTGAAATTTGAATTTGAATTTTAAATCTGAAATTTGAGAGAGAATTAGAATTAGAAATTGAAATGTGATGCATAGAGTTCTGAAGAGAGAACTTCATTGCTTCCTACTCCGTGAAGCACGAGCAGATATGACGTCGCCCAAGAGGGCGACCATCGACAGTGCTCCCGTTCACCGAGGAGTGAGGCCACGATGGGGTCGGCTGCCACTGGTGGCAGTAGCAGGAGAGATAGTGTGTTGGTTCATCCCAACCACATACATGTTGAACCCCAGGGGGAGGATATGCGGAAAGTCCCGAGTGCATCGGGTGCATATTTTTTGTTAGATACATTTTTAGTAAATTTTTAGTATATAATGCATTGAATTTCAGTTGCAAGTTATAATATATATTTTCAGTAACATTTATGTTTTGGTTTGGATCGCAAGTCCATCAAGGGGATCATACGACGATGAGGTCGCATGCATCACTCTCAGTGATATCACTACCTAGCGAGAGTGGGTGCACTCATGTGTGTGCACATTGAAGGAGGATTCTCCCACGGGATGATCTTTATTCATGATGTTATCAGTAGTGGATGAGATGTTGGTCCTCTACAAGAGGGTGGGACCTCTTAGTGACATTTGGTGTTTTGCATGCTAGAGAAGGGGACGTGATGTCATTGGGTCCCACAAATGGGAGGATGCCAAAGTCGCAATAAAAGGGAATGACATCAAGGGTACTTTGTTTGACATCCCTCCTGACCGCGCTTTCGGTCAACCACTTAGAATCAAGGAGTTTAAGTTGGAGGCCGCTGCACCATATTTATATCATAGATTCGTCGGATTGTGGGGCATGTTCCCCCACCATGACCAGGTCCCATTGTACTTCGCAAAACATATTTATGCAAAGTTTTTTTTGGATATGCACCCAGATTACACCAGCACGGGGTCTGAGTTCTTTGTGGCTGGTAGTGGACACTCCTTCCAATGTCCTGGAGCTCGTAGAGACCCTGCCTTCGTGCCACCCCCTCCAAGGTTGGTACTGATTCCAGATAGGATAGTTATCACGTCAGTGGATGTGGCACAGTAATCCCATATTGCTGCAGAGGCTAGGCATGACATTGAAAAGTCGTTCACTGTCATGGGAAGTGTTGTTGTTGTTGTACATGGAGAGGCATCTCGACAACCCCCTGCACCTACAGAGGCAGAGATAGAGTGGGTCGATAGTGACCTGCTCAGGAGTTTGGATGGCGAAGCCATACTAGGGTATGTTGAGTCATCCCGGGATGCATACTTTCAGTTGTATAGTAGATACATCGCTCCAGGACAGGTATACTTTTGTACAATTATGTATATATGTTCTTCATGTTACATCATATTATATGTCGTAAATTGAATGGTCAATAATACTTGAGAGAGTCATATTCTATTGCTCTATGCAGAGGACCACATTCATGGATCAACTCTTTGGTAGTGAGCGATCGCTTGGTCCATCCACTCGTCCCAACTAGCGGACTACAATAGTCAAGGTAAGTTATAATTTATGTTCCAATTTAATTTGTGTTTATTATTTCTAAGTTTAAATTATTTATGTGTTATTTCTTAATTTTCGATATTTTATGTTTTAGATATTAACTTCAAATGAATTTCAAATTGTACAGGGCAAAGCAAAGGGCATTGCTCCTGATGATAGACATGAGGACCGCGAAGGTCTTGACCATCCGGGTCTAGACACAAAGGTGAGTTTTAATTTATGTTCCAATTCATCTAGTTTAATCACATTTAGTAATTTATTTTTGTACTTTATGTTTCAATTTTTGAATTATAACTTAAATTATGTTTTATTTTTAAGTTTTAATAAATCTAACTTATTACATGTAATGGAATCTTACACAGGCATCGCTACAAGTGGGTGTCAGTGCTGCAATGACTTTCTCATATGATTGGGATGTAGCTCGAGCACGTGATCCTGATGAAGGGCCATCTACCCATATTCCTACCCAGATGCCTGATATCACCATTGAATCGACAGAGATCGAGGCATTCTTTCATAGTTTATCACCTCAGAGCCAACATCGATCTACCGGTAAATGTTTTGGATATGGATTTATATCATTTATACATGGAATTTTATCACTTATGGACTTTGGATTTGGACTTTTGGATATTTTGTTACATATTTTGTATATTTTATCATATTGATGTCTTCATGTGTATTTTGTATCTGATTTGAAATCAATTGTTTTTTTATATTACATCTGGATATAGTTATTACAGTTACAAATTTATGTTTTGTCGTTTCAAATGCAAATTTAATGTACAGTGATTACAATATAAAAGTTCAATCTCAATGTGTAGTTACAATTTAGTTCAATTTAAAATGCAAATTTCGACTACATTATAGTTGCAAATCAGAAATTTAGAATTGAATACATACATTACAATTTAAATTTGAAATCACAATTCCAATTCAATTACAATATAAAATTTCAAATTTAATGTGTAATTTCATTTCCAATTCAAGTGTTCGGGTACACAGGGTACTACCAAAGGACCGAACACCAAGAGAAACCACTTCACACAAACAGATCACAGATCAACACACCGATGTTTTGACGTGGTTTAAACCCTCTTGAGGGAAACACCCCACGGCCCTGGCCAAATAGCTTCTACGGGACAATTTATTATGAAAAGAAAGAAAGTTACAAATGAGCTTCTCATAATCGATCAACTTTCCAATGACCCTCCATGCTCTTTAAATAGAGATCATGGACCAATTGGGTGTTAAGCCACGGATCAAGAGTATGTATGATCTAAGAGAAGTTGAACCATCGGATCACTCTATGTCGGGAACATATCGTGACCATCGGATTAAGTATTTACAAATGCATACTAATGCATACTAAAGAAACACACTATCCCTAACGGATATATTACACAAGTTGATCTTAACTAACTCCTAAGTGTCTAAATATCCTGACATCCCCCCTTAAGAACAACTTGGGATAGGATTGAAGGATTTACAAAAGTGACACTATTAGGAGAAGGAAGGAGGCATTAGAGCCTATCCCCCCTTAATGACAAGTTCCTGAACTCCTAACATAGATCGAAGTTTAGAAAAATTCGCTTCTATAAGAGACTTAGTGAAGATGTTTGCAACTTGATCATCTATAGGGCAAAAGAGCACTTCAAGAACACGATCATGAACAAGATTTATGATGAAGTGCATATGTAGCTCAATGTGTTTGCTGCATTGATGTAGAACTAGATCTTTGGCAAGCTTGATGGCACTTTGATTGTCGCACCAAAGTGGAGTAGGCTGCTATTGCTCGAATCCAAACTCTGAAAGGATCTGTCAAAGCCATAAAGCTTCTTGACTGGCATTAAATGCTACTCGATATTTTTCCTCTGCTGAAGAAAGAGCAAGAGCTTGTTGTTTCTTACAAGCCCAAGTAATAGGTCCAGATCCCAAACTGAAAAAATAACCTGCAATAGACTTTCGATCATCAAGATTGTCGGCCCAATCTAAATCAGTGAAACCAACCAACAAAGGTTTCCCTCTTGTAATGTAATGAATCCCAAACTGAGCTGTACCTCGAATATATCAAAGTATTCTTTTAGCTTCTTTCCAGTGAATTTCATGAGGTGTCTGCATATAATGGGCAACACGACCAACGTCAAAGGCAAGGTGAGGACAGGAATGAGTCAAGTTTAAGAGACTACCAACAAGATGACGATACAAGGTGGCATCGACTTCAGGTGAAGTACAAGTGGCAGAAAGTTTGACTCCGGACTGGAAGGGAGAAGGGGCTGGTGTACAATCTTCCATGCGAAAGCGACGAAGATGGTCACAAGCATACTTAGACTGAGAAAGAAAGATTCCTTCTTTGGTTTGCAGGAATTGGAGACCAAGAAAAAAATGCAAATGTCCTAAGTCTGACATTTCAAAATTTTGTTTAAGACTAGATTTCACATGGGTTATAAGCTTAGGGTCACTACCAGTAAGAATAAGGTCATCAACATATAGAACAAGTATGATGAGATGGTTTCCTACTTTCTTGGTATAGACATTGGGGTCAGAATGGCATCTAGAAAAACCAGTGTCAAGGAGAAAGTTATCCATTTTGGCGTACCAAGCTCTAGGAGCTTGCTTAAGGCCATATAAGGATTTCTTAAGGCGGAAGACAAGGCTATAGTTATTCTGAACATAGCCAGGAGGTTGTTCCATGTAAATTTTATTCTGTAAATCACCATGTAAGAAGGCAGACTTGACATCCATTTGATGGACTTCCCAGTTGTGTAAGGCTGCAAGGGAAAGAACAAGGCGGATGGAGTTCATTTTTGCGACAGTAGCCAAGGTTTCATTGTAGTCAATCCTTTCAACTTGGATAAAACCTTTGGCAACTAACCTTGCCTTAAGTCTTTCAACACTTCCATCTGATGCATACTTAGTTCTGTAGACCCATTTACATCTGACAAATTTTCTTCCTTTTGGAAGAGGTACAAGATCCCAAGTATCGTTCGCCATTAAGGAACGATATTCTTCATCCATGGCTACATCCCAATATGGATTCCCTGAAGCTTCTGCAAAAGTTTTTGGATCATGATTCTCGAAAACTTGAGCCAAAAGAGAAGAAGCTCGCTAAAATTGAGAACGTGTTCGATGTTGATCTCTAGGATCACCAGCAAGATCACTAGCTGCTTCACATGTTGAATGGACCCATCGAGGAAGCACTTGTGCTGGTACAACTGGAGGAACATGAGCAGGCGGAGGTGGATTTTCATCCTCACTGTCATCATCAGAAACTGGAATTGGAAACCTGTCAAGGAAGTTGGAAGAAGAAGAAGAAGGCACAAACGCCGAATCAGGCTCACAGGCCAAAGATGGCACAATCGTTGAGTTAGGCTCACAGGCCAAGAGATTTTCATCAAATTTAACATCTCTTCTAATGATTATATCATGAGAATGTGGTTGAAGAAGTCTATAACCTTTTACATCTTCAGAATATCCAACAAATATGCACTTTTCACTTTTAGGCTGCAATGCTTTCCGTTTTTCATCCGGAATGTGAGCCCACGCTTCACTACCAAACACACGGAAGTGACTTACATCAGGTTTAGCTTTACTCCATGTTTATTCCGATGTTATACCTTGTAATGCTTTAGTGGGGGTGCGATTAACTATCTAATTTGCACAATTAATTGCTTCAGCCCAAAATTGAAGACTTAGTCCCTTAGATTGGATCATACAATTAGCCATTTCTTTTAAAGTGTGGTTCTTCCGCTCAGCTATATCATTTTGTTGTGGTGTATATGGAATAGTGTGTTGTTGTTGGATGCCTTGTTCAGTGCAGAAAGTAGTGAACTTTTTGTTAACATATTCTCCTCCATTGTCAGATCTTAACTTAATAATTTGATGACCAGATTGTTTTTCAACAAGGGCCTTGTAGGCCAAGAACATGTTAAATATTTCACTCTTAAGTTTGAGGAAATAAACCCAAGTGCGTCTGGTGTAATCATCAATGAAAGTTAAGAAATATTTGAAACCAAAAAAGGAAGCAGATGGAAGATGACCACACAAGTCACTATACAAGCTCCAAGGGAACCGAGGCGTGCCAAGAGGCAAGTTTGTCAAAACTGTCTCGATGATGTTTTCCGAGTACACAACCAGAGCAAACACCATCCCTACAAGATACCATCGGAAGACCTATCACCAGATTTTCTTTACATAGTTGTTGCAATTAGCAATAATTTAAGTGACCAAATCGCTCATGCCAAAGATTGCTCAAGTTATCACTATAAGCAACAAAAACTGAAGGGAAAGGTGTTGGTTATGGAGCCAGATCTTCTAGTCTCATAGATGATATTGTATTAGTTGTGTTTGTACCCCAGTTCTATATGATGTGTAGGTGGACTGTACACTCACCCCAGCGGGGGGGTGTGGGGGGGCATCGCCCCCCCACGGGGTTCCAGGGGGGTTGGGGCTGTTTTCGCCAGCTGTTTTGCGGGCCCATGGTTTTGGGTATCCCGTGGTATTTTCCCATTGTATTTCCCTTATAAAAGAAAGACATTGTAATATGGCTAGGGTTGATGTATTAGGTTTTATGCATTGTAAAGATCTTTGAGATCTGGAGAGAGACTGTAAAAACAAAGAAGAGGAAGTGCAATGGTTGTGCTGCAGGTTGTATCCCTTCGACTTGCTGGATGGTAATAATAATAAGGACTGGAAAATCCAGTGTGGACGTAGCCCAAGTTGGGTGAACCACGATATATCTGTGTCTCTCTTGTAATGTGTATGTGTGATTATATTTGCATTTTTGTTTATTGTTATTGCTCTGCGATCCTGTTTTTCTAACAAAAGGTGATGACCCAAAGTTGTTAAACTTGTACAACCTGGTAATATCATCAATAATTTTGGTAGCTAGCACCTATTGAGGATCTTTAAAATCCTTGATTACAACTTGGTGAGGTGTAAAGGTCACAGTTTTACCTTCACCAGAATGAGTGATCTGATAGACTGATAACAAATTGCTGAAAATTCTTGGAACACATAGTACATCACTAAAATAACCATTATCTACTGGAACTATTCTAGCTCCTACAACACTTAGAGATCTATCATCACCAACAAATATTTGTTTGGTGTTACATTCATGCATAGTAGAAAAGATGGCTTGATCCTTAGCCATATGATAAGATGCTCCAGAATCAATGAGCCATTCATTTGAAGTAGAAGAAGAAGATGCATTATAAGAATAACCAGAAGCACAAAGTGCATGTCCATGAGAGGCAGATTCTGAAGGCGAATCTAGGCTGATGTGGTGCTTCTTCATTGCTGCTTCCAAGGCTGCCATCTTCTTGAAACACTTAGATTCATCATGATTATCTTTCTCGCAATAGTTGCAATGATGCTCAGTCTTCTTGCCTTTTGGCTTGGATCATTTGTCATTTTTTAAAGAAGGAGTTAACTGAGAGGGTTTTGGACCCTTGTTTGACTTATTATTGTGAAAATTTTGTTTCTTGGGAGGCTTGGACTTTTTTTTCTGTTGGGACAATAAGGTTTTCCTAGATGTATCTGCATTGTTGATTATTCCAAGATGAATGAGTTTATCTTGTTCCCTGATCAAGGAATCACAAAAGGATTCAAGACTAGACTCTTGATAACTAGCTGCATTCAAGGATGCTCTCATGGAGTAAAATGTAGATACAAAAATAGAATATGCAGGTCCAAGTTTGGAAAGAATATGATAAATGCATTGTTTGTCTTCCCTCTCAATCTTACATTCTGCACATAAGAGTTTAAGAGTTTTGTACTTAGATAAATAATCTTGAATACATGAAAAGTCACTTGGATTTAAAGAAATCAACTCATTTTCGAGTTGGTGACCTCAAATTTCATTGTATTTACCAAACACAGATTCCAACTTGTCTCAAGCAGCATTAGGTTCATCAATTCCAGATATGTGGAATCGCAAATCAGTAGAGATTGACATCCCAATCAATCCACGAGCTTCATCACATCTATTTGTCCATTTTATTTTCTTATCATTATCAGTGGGTTCTTTTTCTTTCCCTAAGGTAATTCTGAAAAGTCCCCTACTTCGTAGAACATCCTCCATACGAGATTTCCATGAGAAATAGTTGGAACTGTTAAGTAGAATATCACAAGGGGAGGCCATATTTGTAAATTAATGGCTGTAAATGCAGAAACCAATAATCTGGATGTGAAGAGCTCGAAAAAATAGGCGATTTAAAAAAAAACAGCACTGAAAACTGACTCTGTATGATGAAGTTATGCTTGAACAAAGAAACTGTTGAAGATGTCCCTAATAGTGACATGGCAGCTAGAGAATGTCCAGCAAAAAAAAGAACCCCCCTCTTCCCAAGATGAACTTTTTGACAATCACTTTACAAGAAAGTTGCTTTAAGTGAACCACTTTTGTAAAATAAGTGATTTCACTTTTACAATAATATTACTTTTAAATAGTGCAACAATAAAAAAACTTAAGTGACTCACTTGTATTTTTATTTTTTATTATTTAAGTGAGATGCAGGTTTACAATAAAGTAACTTGAAAATAGAAATTGCATGCACTTTTTATTTTAAAAGTAACTTCCTAAGACTTGAACTCAAGACCTATTAAGGACTAAAGCAACTTTGAACCAAGTGAGCTAGATTAAAAGGTATATAAAATATGGGAATGAGGAAGGGAGATTTTTTTTTTTTTAACTCTTCTTGCTCGGTTTGCGTGCTTGCCCTTTTCCCTGCAAAACACACCACAAATCGAAACAAAAAAAACTTTTCCACACTTGTGGACTTAGATCTCATTAGCTTTCCCAGAAAGTCTACGTTTTCTCTCTGTTTCTGATTTGCCGAGATCGCGCAAGGTGCACGGCAAAGAGCACACGCAGCCGAGAAAAACCCTTTCTCTTTATGTTTCTGATTTGCCGAGATCGCTCAAGGTGCACAACAAAGAGCATACGCAGATGGGAAAGCAACAATCTGAACCCAAAAAAAATCTAACAATACAAAATGATAAAATATGAGACTTTTTCTTTTAAAAACAAAAAATAAAAGATGCATCACTGTAACATTATACCTTCAGATCTTATGAAATATGCGTTTCTGGAGCAACCGGGAACCATTTTCGATCAAATGAAAACTATTTCCCAATGGAAACGACACTACGGACGCAATGGAACACCTCCCATAGCCTAGAAATGCACAGAAATACCAGAACTAGAAACCCTTTCGAGTTTCGGCAACTGCAGTTGAAGATCTAGATCACAACCGGAAGCGACACTTCATAAAAGCTCTGATACCATGTTCGGGTACACAGGTTACTACCAAAGGACCGAACACGAAGAGTAACCAGTTCACACAAATAGATCACAGATCAACACACCGATGTTTTGACGTGCTTTAAACCCTGTTGAGGGAAACACTCCACGGCCCCGGCCAAATAGCTTCTACGGGACAATTTATTATGCAAAGAAAGAAAGTTACAAATGAGCTTCTCATAATCGATCAACTAAACAATGACCCTCCATTCTCTTTAAATAGAGATCATGGACCAATCGGGTGTTAAACCATGGATCAAGGTTAGGTTTGATCTAAGAGAAGTTGAGCCGTCGGATCACTCTATGTCGGGAACATATCGTGACCGTTGGATTAAGTATTTACAAATGCATACTAATGCATACTAAAGAAGCACACTATCCCTAACGGATATATTACACAAGTTGATCTTAACTAACTCCTAAGTGTCTAAATATCCTAACATCAAGTACAATTTAAAAGTTCATTTTCAACTACATTACAATTGCATAAATGAAATCAAAATTTAAAATTAGAATACAATTGAAATTAAAAATGAAATTACAATTACATTATGTTGTCTACACATTACAATTCAATTACACTTTACACATTCCAGTTCAATTACAATTTAAAATTAAAATTTCAAATTTAATGTGTAATTTCAACTGAAATTTCAATGTGTTCTTCTAATTTAAAAGTTCAATTTCAATTACATTACAATTGCATTTGAAATCAAAATTTAAAATTAGAATACATTGTACAATTTAAAATTTAAATATTATAATTTTACATTGTATAGATGTATTTTAAATTCTCAATTACATTACAATTGTATTTGAAATCAAAATTTAAAATTAGAATAATTTTGAAATTAAAAATTGAAATTATAATTGCATTATGTTGTCTACACATTACACTTCAATTACAATTTCCACATTCCAATTCAATTACAATTTAAAATTTAATGTGTATTTTCAAATGAAAATTCAATCTGTTGTTGCTCCACTTAAAGATTTATTTTCAACAATATTATTCCTTCACATAGTTTGAAGTGTTATATAACTTGATAACTTTATCTTTCTATTTGCTAGGTATGCTTATTAGATTAATTATGCATGTTCCTTGACTTGGTGATTGCTACTAAGATATCCTTCATTTTTCTATGTTGACTGTTTGTGCCAGAAATTGTTACTAAGGCTAGGGTAACAAGCCAACACAATCTCAAGAGTAAAACTCAATTCAAACTAGGGTTTAGGGTTTTGTTTTATGTGTTTTTGGTCATAAACTTCAAGAGCATGCAGGGAATACATTCAGCAGATAAGCAACAACTAAATCATACACATATACTGATAAAGATGTATATATATCACAAAAATCCAACAAAAGACTGTACTGAAGTTCACACATAAAGGACAAGCACTACTAGAAAATACACATTAACCAGCAATGAATTTGTCATTCATGAAACTAAACAAGTTCAAACATGAAGCCAACATAGACCAAATGAAGGGGAAAGAGTCCTATATTCATAATTTCATCAGTAAATGCATATAAGAGTTACAGTACCTATCTCTGAATAAGTCTGAAAGTACAAGCAGCTAGCAGACCTCCTGATACTCCCAAAAATCAGAACCCTTCTTCAGTCCCTTTGTCCATTTTTTATAATTACCAAGAAGTCATTCTATTTCCCCCTCATTAGGTCTAAATTCAAACTTTCTAGCAGTTACATTAACTAACTAGCTCAACTAATTAACTAAAAATAGCAAATCGGATTCCGGGCAAATATGGCGAATTTCTGAAAAATAGGTGTCAAAGAAGCTTCCATATCTCTCAACTGGTGACACTTGTGTGAAAACGGAGAGAGATTTTTGTTAATGGGTCCGTGATGGACAAAAACCTCTCTTGGTTTTTCAAAATTCATCTCCAATAAATCAGAATCGGCCCCACAAAATGAACACTAAAACAGGAAAATATTAAATATTTAAAATCCCTGAAAAATAGGTTTCAAAGCTTAAACTGAATCTTTCAATCCTTGATAGATGTTGCAAAACGGAGAGAGGTTTTTGTAGCTGGGTATCTTAGGAATAAAAACCTCCTTTGGTTTTTAAAAATTCCTCTCCATCAGGTCGCGGTCTGCATTTTACTTCAATCACTCAAAATAGCACTGCAATGTCCAGACTATTCAATGTAATGGAAAATTGTCAGTGAATATGGTTGTTTTATATCAGTCTTTCACTTTAATATCTGTGTATCAACCAGTCTAGATTTTCAAGCCCTAAAACTCTCACTTCTTTAGATTTGCCAGCATAACATCAACCACAGGCTTATTTGACCAACTGGAGACTGATAGCATGAGAGGAGAGAACAAAAACACCACTGTCTGCAATATATTCGCCCTAGCCAAAAAACTGCCATTCAAACCTGTCAATTACTCATCTGTCATGGCTTAAAGCTTCGTTTTCGGGTATCAACGATCTCTTCTTATGAGAATAGGTGTCTTCATAACATTTCTTTGACTGCTGGTAAATGAATTTGGAAGCCCTAATTCTCGCTGGCGTTAAAAACACTGTCTTCTCTTCACAGCAACACAATCCACCTTTTTAGCAGTTAACTCTTCTTCACGAACACTCCTCTCCTATAATAATGCGTGTAGAAAGAGAAATTTGACAGCTTAGAACTGGATTTGTTGGTTTTTGTCCAACTGATTCCGCATAATATGCAATGATGAGCCTGCTCTGCTTCGTGACTGATAACCAACTAAAATCATGCTTAAACTGTAGTAAACACGTGTTAAAACACTAACACAAAGCGATTAGTCACTCACATACTGCAATCATGATTGAAATCCGTTTGAAATTTGAAAAAACAAAGGGCTGCGATATTCTTGTAGCGCGCCCTTTGTTAAAATTTTGTCTAGCGCTACAAGAATAGCTGCCATGCCAGAATTTCACAGTTTTTCAACTTTCTGCTAATTTGTCGGAGGTTTTAAAAGTCACTTGGTTTAAGAAACAAGTCTAACTGCTCTCTAAACACATTAATGAATCAACTTTTGAAAATATGACCTTCTTTAACCCCCTTTAAAATATAAAAGATCAACAAAAATCAAATAAAACCTAAAAACAATGGGCTCAAAACTTATTCAATCACCCATAGAGTTTCTAAGGAGACTAAAACTAAAACTTAAAACCAAAAATTTAACTGAGGTAGATTAGGAAGATTGAAAAACAAACCAAAACTAGAGAAAATAAATCAAAAATGGAGAAAAATTTACTGACTTAACATCTGGCTCCAGCTGCGGGATGAAGTCCTCCCTGTGAGGCTTCAAGAACCTGTAGACTAGTGCCTTCTGTCTTCAATCTAACTGCCTGCAAACTTCCATTGGGCTATGGAGTCTTTATTCAATCCTTCACACACTGATATATGTACAATGAAAATCAAATCTCTTTCTCTGAGGAACCTTCCATTTACTGAATCAAATCGAAATCCGATTTCCAATGTAACCCAGAAAAAATTTGGTCAACCCACCAAAACTTGTTTCCAACTCCAAATATATATATATAATCAGAAATGTTGGAAAACATGAAGAGCAGAGATTTAACCACTTATACTCACTTTCATCAAATAATGTCTCCGAAATGACAGATTTATAACCTGATATTGACTCTAAATAATCTGTTACTGGATCAATAAAACTTCCACAAGTTACTTCTTCCTGCTCTATGAAAAAGACAAGCTGTCCAAAAGAATATTTTGTTCCATGAATTTCAATCAGGCATTGGCGATAAAAGACATCAGGATCAGCCTGAATTTGCTCTGTAAATTTTTGAACAGTATCACAAATAATGTCAACACTTTGAACCTCTTTTTCCACACTGTCTTCAAATAAATGACTATCAGGCATTGGCTTTTGCTGTTCAAGGATAATAGACTGAATGCATTCTTGAATCTGTTGATCAGATTGTGACATATCACACTCCTCACAGATTTCTGGGTCTTTCTTTTCAATTTCATCATCATATTTATTAAAAATTAGACCATCTTCATAATGATTTTGAACATCAGATTTATCATAACCATGAAAGTAAGCAACTTCTGAAAATTTTTGAACAGCCCGACCTTCATCAAATTTAATATAAAAACCAAAAGGGATAGAGTCTAATTCATCACAGAATTCTTGTCTTGGAACCCTAATCTCTTCATCAAAGCAAGGAGTATTCTGAGAAATTTTGAATGATAATGCTAAAGGTTCATCTTTTCCTTCATCCTGATCAATCTGAGCATTTGCAAACTCATCTGTTAGCTCAAGAAATTTCTTGATTTCAATGTCATCTTCGAAGACCCTCCAATGCTTAACATTATCAGGTACACAAGGCCTGTACCTCACTTCTATAGGATACCTTAACTGAGTAGTCTTAGGAATTCTAAAATATGAGGCTGCTAGAGACAATGAATCAGCTGTTTCATTATGATTCCTTGGAATATGAGTAATATTAAATGCTATGAAGTAATTTTCCAGCATATCCCATACCTCATTTCTGTAAATCTTCAGCAAACCCTGCTTTACTTGATAGTTGTTCTTCACCTGTTGAACAACCAACTCGGAGACGCCATATGCAGCAATTTGCTGAATGCCTAAGTCTTTTGCAGCCTTCAATCCCAATAGCAAAGCCTCATACTCAGCAGTGTTGTTAGTGGTAACAAACTCTAATTTATCCATGAGTTTCATTGTTTCACCCCCAGGGGAAATGAGTAAAACTCCAGCTCCAGCACCTTCTTTGCACGAGGATCCATCAAAGTACAACTGCCACAATACATCTTCATCTTCTCTGCTGTGTTTTACATGTTGTTCTTTTTGTACTTGTAACAGACCAGCAGAATTCTCCTCTTCACTAAACTGTAATATGCATGAACCAAGGTCTTTGTCCATAGAGTACATTGGGTGATTGCTAGGGTTTTTATCATCTATGACTATGTAAGCAAGCTGTAGCTCTCTGTAAGGTCTTCTATTTTCTCCACCAAAAACAGGAATGGTGGCATAAGAGAGTTCCATCTGTAAGGTTCCTCCAACCTTCTTTGCCCAGGAGCTTGAAAGAAGCAAGCCAAATTTTGGGGTGACATCAGCCACTACAACATCCATTATGACACTCTTCATTAGCAACTGAGCAAGGCTGACAACCATATCTTTAATCACTCCTAGACACTTGACAACTCGGGAGTCAAAGGCATATAAGTCATGGTAAGGTTTGGTAATACTGAGACCCAGGGCTTCCATCACAGCTTTGGGCATTAGATTATGGGATGCTCCTGAATCTAGCAGGCAATTATGAATCATCTGCTCGTGTACAGTTAAGGTAACATAGAATGGAGGAGAAGCACCAACTTCATTTTCTGTTTTCTCAGCTAAGGCAGATCCAATGAATATCTTTGGGCTTTCTTCTTGCAAATTGACAGTATCTAAAACAGGCTAGCCACTAGCAGAATTCATAACTTTTAGGACTGTTTGTTTATATGATGGATTCTTGATAAGCTCAGAAAATGGCACAAGAATTTTTAGTTTACCTAACTCATTTTCCAAACTGAAATTTTGAACTGACTTGTTTACCTCCTCAATTTCTACATTCTTCTTGAATTTTTCTGCAGGTTGCTTCTTTTCTATTATAGGATCAGCAACTGGTTTATCAGGAATAACTGGAGCAGGAACAACAGCTTTCTTCTTAGGAGCTTGGACTACCTGTTTCGGGCCAGATCTGAGATTAATAGTCTTCTTAATTCCATTCTGATTAGCAGCAGCATTTACAGCTGTTTTTTCAAACTCCAAGTCGTCTTCAACTTCATACAAATATGCATCATAGTACTCAGAATTTAGAAAATCTTCTTCTATTACAAAACCTCCAGATAAACCATCTCCAAAATGGTTCACATCCTGATCTGTTTCAGGGTCTTCAAACAGTAACTGTTGATCAATTTCTTCTTCATCCACCAAATTATTTTGAAAAGGTGGGGGTACTTTTTGATCCTCATTCTCCCTCCTTTCTCGCTGAATAACATTATTTCTGCACTCTCTTGGCATGAATCTAGGAGCAAATTGCCTCCTGAACTGATTTTGGTTATTTGGATTTCGATCAGCTTCTGGGGTGGGTTTAGCAGAATTCTTTTCAAGTTCTAGTTTGTTCAACTTGGCAGTGAGAATCTTTACCATCTTAGCCATTTCATCTATTTTAGCTTCAGCAAACTGAGGTGCAGCACTTGTGGAAACGGCTTCCTTCTTTCCCTTTCTTTCATACTACTGCTGAGGTGTTTCTTTCTTGAGTCTGTTGGAAGCCAGCAAATTGGACTCTACCTCCAATGCTGCCTCTTGCATGTTCAGCAAGGTGATAGGTCTTATTTCTCTGAGTAATAAAGAGAATTCATGATCAAAGGCATTTGCATAGGTCAACTTGGATGATGTTTCAGTGGGTTTGATTTATGTAGGAATCCTACTATACATCTTGTTAAATCTTTTGGAAAAGTCAGAAATAGTCTGATCCTTCTTTCTTCTCAAAGCTCCAAACTCAGTTATGTAATAAGTGTGATCTTTGGTGTCTCCCCACTGTCTCAGGAAAATATCTTTGAGTTCTTCAATTATGGTGATAGAATTAGCAGGCAGTTCTCTGAACCATTTTCTCACATCCCCATCAAGACTTTGTACAAATACCCTCATCCATACATCTTTAATTTCAATGTTCTGATTGTCTGCATAACTATCGAAAGCCTCCCAATGTTCTTCTGCAGTTGTTTCACCTTGTCCATTAAATCGGGGCATATACTTTTGGTAATCATGTGTAGGCAAGGCATGTAAAGGCTGGGGTAATACTAATGGTGCATACCTAGCTGCTACCATTCTGTCCATCATATCCATAGGTGGATTTTGGGCTGCCGTTGTGGACTGAGGTTTAGACTGGAAAAATGTGGAAACTTGGCTGGAACTTTTTTGAAAGGGATTCCTTCCTACTTTCAGCTGAAAGATTGGTATTTTATCAGGGGAAGAGGTTTTAGCTTTTAGAAAACTTCGAGGATTAGTAAAAACTTGGAAAGTGCTCTTAGGGATGGTAGGTTTTACACAAGGTGAAGTTTCAGCTGAATGTAATGAAACACCCAACTGGTCAGGGTCACAAGAGGCTGGTAAAGATTGAGACCTTCTGAGCTTTCTTGCTGTTTTTATGATCTTTTCAGGGTCTGTCACGCCCAGCTATAATGAAGAAGTAGGTCTGCTCCTGGTTCCAATTCTGTTAGAAGCCACTGTGACAACTTTCTGGTGAAAATAGCCTTCAAAAAATGCTGGTTCAAGTCCACCTCTTAAACCAGGAAAATGATGAGTATCCCAGGGAAGATATGCTTCAGCTTCGTCCCCGGCAATGGCGCCAAAGATGTTTGTGCCAGTACTAAGGCTAGGGTAACAAGCCAACACAATCTCAGGAATAAACCTCAATTCAAACTAGGGTTTAGGGTTTTGTTTTATGTGTTTTTGGTCATAAACTTCAAGAACATGCAGGGAATACATTCAGCAGATAAGAAACAACTAAATCATACACATATACTGATAAAGATGCATATATATCACAAAAATCCAACAAAAGACTGTACTAAAGTTCACACATAAAGGACAAGCACTACTAGAAAATACACATTAACCAGCAATGAATTTGTCATTCATGAAACTAAACAAGTTCAAACATGAATCCAACACAGACCAAATGAAGGGGAAAGAGTCATATATTCATAATTTCATCAGTAAATGCATATAAGAGTTACAGTACCTATCTCTGAATAAGTCTGAAAGTACAAGCAGCTAGCAGACCTCCTGATGCTCCCAAAAATCAGAACCCTTCTTCAGTCCCTTTGTCCCTTTTTTATAATTACCAAGAAGTCATTCTATTTCCCCCTCATTAGGTCGAAATTCAAACTTCCTAGCAGTTACATTAACTAACTAGCTCAACTAATTAACTAAAAATAGCAAATCGGATTCCTGGCAAATATGGTGAATTTCTGGAAAATAGGTATCAAAGAAGCTTCCATATCTCTCAATTGGTGACACCTGTGTAAAAC
Organism: Larix kaempferi; assembly: GCA_027924585.1. Lineage (NCBI taxonomy): Eukaryota > Viridiplantae > Streptophyta > Pinopsida > Pinales > Pinaceae > Larix > Larix kaempferi. The sequence continues at coordinate 10,037,314 of BSBM01000196.1, forward strand.
CTGAGAGAATTTTTCATTAATGGGTTCGTGATGGACAAAAATCTCTCTTGGTTTTTCAAAATTCATCTCCAATCAATCAGAATCGGCCCTGCAAAATGAACACTAAAACAAGAAAATATTAAATATTTAAAATCCCTGGAAAATAGGCTGCAAAGATTAAACTGAATCTTTCAATCCTTGATAGCTGTTGCAAAACTGAGATAGATTTTTGTAGATGGGTATCTTAGGAACAAAAACCTCCTTCGGTTTTCAAAAATTCCTCTCCATCAAGTCGCGGTCTGCATTTGACTTCAATCACTCAAAACAGCACTGCAATGTCCAGACTATTCAATGTAATGGAAAATTGTCAGTGAATATGGCTGTTTTATATCAGTCTTTCACTTTAATCTCTGTGTATCAACCAGTCTAGATTTTCAAGCCCTAAAACTCTCACTGCTTTAGATTTGCTAGCATAACATCAACCACAGGCTTATTTGACCAACTGGAGACTGATAGCATGAGAGGAGAGAACAAAAACACCACTGTCTGCAATATATTCGCCCTAGCCAAAAAACTGCCATTCAAACCTGTCAATTACTCATCTGTCGTGGCTTAAAGCTTCGTTTTGGGGTATCAACGGTCTCTTCTGATGAGAATAGGTGTCTTCATAACATTTCTTTGACTGCTGGTAAATGAATTTGGAAGCCCTAATTCTCGCTGGCATTAAAAACACTGTCTTCTCTTCACAGCAACACAATCCACCTTTTTAGCAGTTAACTCTTCTTCACGAACACTCCTCTCCTATAATAATGCGTGTAGAAAGAGAAATTTGACAGCTTAGACTGGGATTTGTTGGTTTTTGTCCAACTGATTCCGCATAATATGTAATGATGAGCCTGCTCTGCTTCGTGAATGATAACCAACTAAAATCATGCTTAAACTGTAGTAAACACGTGTTAAAACACTGACAAAAGGCGATTAGTCACTCACATACTGCAATCATGATTGAAATCCGTTTGAAATTTGAAAAAACAAAGGGCTGCGATATTCTTGTAGCGCGCCCTTTGTTAAAATTTTGTCTAGCGCTACAAGAATAGCTGCCATGCCAGAATTTCGCAGTTTTTCAACTTTCTGCTAATTTGTCGGAGGTTTTAAAAGTCACTTGGTTTAAGAAACAAGTCTAACTGCTCTCTAAACACATTAATGAATCAACTTTTGAAAATATGACCTTCTTTAACCCCCTTTAAAATATTAAAGATCAACAAAAATCAAATGAAACCTAAAAACAATGGGCTCAAAACTTATTCAATCACCCATAGAATTTCTAAGGAGACTAAAACTAAAACTTAAAACCAAAAATTTAACTGAGGTAGATTAGGTAGATTGAAAAACAAACCAAAACTGGAGAAAATAAATCAAAAATGGAGAAAAATTTACTGACTTAACATTGACAATTGATCCTATGTCATGCAGGAAGTGAAGTAAGGGCATGCACCTTTGAGGACCTTGTGAAGCCCATTTTATTGAGCTTATTTTTCTCTTGGAAATGTGAGACTACAAAATTGTCCAATGTAGGTATATTCCATGTAGCACCAAGTGCCAATATTTTTATTAAATGGAATGAGGAGACACAAAAAAAATTGGTCCTAACTTTGATATGTTCAATAACAAAACTAATTGATTATTGTTGAATGAAACCTTTTTTCAATAAATTGGTATTTGATAATATTTTTATATAATTGATAATTAAATACAATGTAAATGATGATGAAATACAATAAATGGATTATAATGTATATAATTTTGCATTTGAAATCAAAATTTAAAATTAGAATACATTGTACAATTTAAAATTTAACTGTTACAATTTTACATTGTATAGATGTATTTTAAATTCTCAATTACATTACAATTGTATTTGAAATCAAGTTTAAACTTAGAATGTCCATTACAATTTAAAATTGAAATTTTACAATCACATTATATTGTCTAACATTACAATTCAACTATCTAGTAGACCTTTAATATTGTTTTTAAAGCATCTAAGCAAATATATATAAAACTATTATGGTGGAAGTTTATGGAGCACTAACCATACATTCAAGTGTATTCACACTGGAGCACCATGAACCAATTTTCACAAAATCCTCCCATCTAATATTTTTAATCTTGGAATTAAAGCATCTACAAAAATACATTTATAAAACAACCTCCACAAAAATCTTCATAAAAAGATTACACAAGACAACATGACAACTATGTCAATGATGCAAGTGGCATACATGTAACTCATTCATCTGGCCAATGGGTTATAGGAATGCACATATCCATAATACGATCATGGTCAAGTTCTGTCATCTTCCATCTCTTTGTCTTACCTCTCTTGACATTGATTTCTGTTAGATGTATCTGAGCTGCCACCACCAAATGAATGTATTGACATGATATATATTCAGGCACAAAATCTTTGTAAATAATATGAGCACCCTATTTTTTCACTCTTTCAAAAAATTGTCCCATTAGAACCATGTCTCCCATTTGGTATGTGAAGTGTCCATCTTGGTAGGGTCGCACCAACCTACTTTTTATTTGTGTGCATCGCATCAAATGATATGCCACATTTTCTTGGTTGTGGGGGGGTGTAAATTACAACGAATACATCACCTACAAGATACATTACAAATATTATTCAAATGTCCTATGTGCATTTCTACAACATTTGTATATGTGTAATATATAATGAACTAATTAATTTAATGAAGTCTCTTGTACCTTCCCTAACCATATCAGAAACTCGATCATGATCTGACGATACCATTGTCTCATCAGTGTGTATCTCTTGCCATGTTGGAATTGGATGTGGGCCCTTTGGATTAAGAGATACATATACATCATTTTCACATTGATGAAGCCCGCATCCATTTGCATCAATGCAAAATTCGCAAAAACAAGCATACTTCCTCGTTCCAATGGAAAACATGTCACCCATGTCTTTACTTCGAACATAATGTAATTCCATTGTACCAGGTATGGTCTCACAATACCATGGCATGGATCTATTCACATCACCAAGGGAAACATCCCAAAAGAACCTACATGGAATTCAATTTGTCATATATAAATTTCTATCGAGTATGTGTTCTCTTGAAAATGATGATATTGAATGTTATTAGCCTTTTAATTGAGTTTGGAGTTTATTACCTGCACATTGGCCTTGCTTGTTCGCAACCTGGATGTCTCAAATGACGTGTGCACCAATCAACTACTTCCATGGATCATTTGAGTCGGGTTGCACCATGACTCATCTAATACCTCCGAAGTGCTCCTTTCACACATGCACCTGCGCCATCATCTTCACCCTTTCCATGCCCTATTTCAAAAAATCTCTAGGTGTGTCAGATTCCTGTCTCTTTGTGAAGGCGACTGAACCAATAAAATGAGCGTGCCAATTTGAATTCCATGCACACCCATCTGACCAAATCCAGTGTTCAACAAATGATATGCCTCTCTGCATGAATGAATCATAAATCAACCCAAAGAAGTGTTGAACGAACAATGTGGCATGCTCACGATCATCACTGACATAAAAATGGTACTCCTTGATCACTTCACGTGACTGAGGAGTGCTATCCCTACCATCAATGCTTTCCTGAGCATGTCTGTACAATACATGTACGAAGATAGACACTTGGTCGGTTGAGGAGAAAATGTGTAGTTCTCAGCAAAGTCTACCACTGATAAGATTGTGCCCAGCTCAAATACCTCACGAGAATGTTTGAATTATGAAGCTTGCCACCTGGACCTATGGGAGTGCTTTATGTATTTATAAATCTAACTTTGAAACTTCTCCATGAAATCTAAAACATGAATCTCATCCTCGAGCAAGTCGATCCTCTCAGATGGCATAGATGAAGAAGATGATGGATTCATGGAGACATACTCGTATCTCTTCCACTTAACTGTGATATTTAACAATCCATGGTGTGTTGGATCAATAGGAAATTTCCTATGGAACAATGTCAAATCACTGCATTCATGGAATTTTCTCCCACCTACACACCTCTTATTGAAAAACATGTGTTCAGGATTTCTGTTGCATACTATCATACAAATAAAATCTCGCACTGTGTGAGGAGCTAGTTCATCGTTCCAGTGCCTTTTGCAAAAATCTAGAAATGTGTCATAGTATAGTTGGAATTCAACGCGGTACTGGAAGAAACAGGTGTCATGAATCATATTCGGACTAATATACCACGGTTTCAATTTGTTGAAATGCTAAATGATATTTTAACACCAGGATTGGTTTCTTGGAATTCCTCGTAAAGTGCAACTCATGTCATCTCCATCACATGCTTACAGTGCTCCTGATAAATGCCTTTGGATAAAGGATGTCGTAGGACATGCTTTCGATCTGGAATAGAACAAGAATGGCTATCCAAAAACTATATCACCTTCTCTCTAATGCATGTTGCCATCCTGCCCTGATAGGGTTCCCTACAAATAAGAGCCCAACAAGAAGCTTCATCATTTTCATCTATCCGAACCTTGAATTTAGTATATTTGAACAATGTTCTTTTTGAAACATTGAGTAATGATGCCATTGTTGATACCATTCGATTTCTTGAGGTGCTTTATTCCACAACAACGATTGTAATTTCCCTACGAGTATCTCGAATATCATTATTTCTTGATTTTCCAAATGAAGATAATACAGTTCTTACCTTTTCTATTGCATTCTCGCATGTCTTTTTTTTTTAACATCTTGAAAACCCAACAACTTTGTGGAACGTTTCAATTTTTTGTGTTTTATCAACCCATGTAGGATTTGAGCTTGTGCCATCGTTGAATGTTGTTCAAAATATGACTTGATTATGTTATTGACATGCTCTCTAACTGTCCGACTAGGGATCGAGTTCCCAATCTTTTCTTGTGCAGAAACAACTGCACAATCCTCTAGACAATTTCCACCCCTTCCAACCCCATTGCAACTCCCAATTATACTTGAAATGTGAGGGGGGAAGGTGTCATGTGATGGCTGATCAGGATCACGAGGGGGAACAGGGTCATGGGATTCTTGATCACCATGATGTGATTTCTGACCATGAGCTCTCCCTGCATAATCAAAATTCATGTCAAGAAAATTTCAATCAGAAATGCATTATACAAGGAGGTTAATTTTAAAGTACCAAATTGAAGTATTTTGAAATCCACTCGTATACGAATTGAAAATACTTTTAAAACAAGAAAATTATTTGTAACTTGAATTCAAAATAACTAAATATCTACACATTTAACTTGAAGTTGTACATTTACCTTGATAATTGTTCTAAGTAAAGTTTGAAATTGGTAGTAACTTGAAATTTGAAATTGCTAGTAAAGTTTGAAATTACTTGTAACTTAAAATTACTTGTAACTTAAAATTACTTGTAACTTGAAATTGCTAGTAATTACTTAAGAATTGTTCTAAGTAAAGTTTCAAATTGCTAGTAACTTGTACATTTAACTTTAAAATTGCTAGTAACTTGAAATTGATTACATGTAAATTAACAAATTGAAAATTGGTTACTTGATAGTTGTGCAATGAACTTTAAAATTGTTAGTAACTTGAAATTTGATGTAGAAATTGAAAAATTGAAAATTGCATGTGAATTGAATTTTTCAACTAATACATTTAGCTTGAGAATTGTTCTAAGTAAAATTTGAAATTGCTAGTAACTTGAAATTTGAAATTGCTAATAAAGTTTGAAATTGTTAGTAATTACTTGAGAATTGTTCAAGTAAAGTTTCAAATTGCTAGTAACTTGTACATTTAACTTTAAAATTGCTAGTGACTTGAAATTGATTGCATGTAAATTAACAAATTGAAAATTGGTTACTTGATAGTTGTGAATTGAGCTTTAAAATTGCTAGTAACTTGAAATTTGATGTGGAAATTGAAAAATTGAAAATTGAGTGTGAATTTAATTTTCCAACTAATACATTTAGCCTGAGAATTGTTCTAAATAAAATTTGAAATTGCTAGTAACTTGAAATTTGAAATTGCTAGTAATTACTTGATAATTGTTCTAAGTAAAGTTTGAAATTGTTAGTAAAATTTGAAATTGTTTGTAACTTGAAATTGTTAGTAACTTGTACATTTAACTTTAAAATTGCTAGTGACTTGAGAAAAATTCGGTAGAAGTATTGAAAATACATTAAAGACAAGAAAATTGTTTGTAACTTAATTTCAAAATAACTATATATGGACATGTAACTTGAAATTGTACATTTAGTTTGAGAATTGCCAGTAAAGTTTGAAAATCAAGTATATATATTTAACTTAAGATAATTATTAATCACTTGATTGTTGTGCATTTAACTTAAAAATTGCTAGTAACTTGAAATTTGATGTGGAAATTGACAAATTGAAAATTGAGTTTGAATTGAATTTTCCAACTAATTATACATAAATATCAATTTAACTTTAAAATTGTTACAAATTTTGAAATATAAATAACATAAATACCTACTATAGGAAAAAAAAAATTAACTTATCCCTACATTAATGCATAGAAAAAACTGTACATGAATTGGAAATACATTAAAAATAACATAATTGAATTTTCCAACTACTACATAATTATCACAATGTTCATTTTATTTGTTGTCATTGAATTTTACATGTCTATTACATAACTATGAAAATATTCATTCATTTGTTTTTAAATTGAATTTTCTAACTAATACATAACTATCATAATGCTCATTTCAAATAAAATGAGGGTAAGTTAAAATTAGACATTAATAGTTATTTCAATCAACAAATGTTGAGACTTGGAACTCACATTGAGGCTATATATTTATATTTTTTAACAAATAACAAAACAAGAATTGAAATTGCATTTAACTTGAAATTGTTAGTAACTTAAAAAATAGTTAGTAACTTAGAAATTTGAAAATAGTTTGTACACATTTAACTTGAAATTGTTAGTAACTTAGAAATTTAAAAATAGTTAATATGTAAATGTTTTAACTTGAAAATATAATCAAAGTGTATACATTTTATTTGAAAATTGTTCCAATGACATTGAAAACTGTTAGCAACTTTGAAATTTGAAAATAGTTAAAAATATGTACATTTTAACATGAAAATAGAATCCAAATGTACATTTCATTTGAAAATTGTTCCAATAACATTTGTTAGCCACTTGACAATTATTCATTTAACATGAAAATTGTTGCAAACTTTAAAATATAAATAACAAAGAGATGGAAAAATAGGAATATCATTACAAATAAATATTAAACAAATTAAATTATGAAATAGTTAAATTTTTTGGAAAATTGTTAGTAATTTTGTAGTCTATATAACAATTTGTTAAAAGTATTATTACAAACAAAATATAATAAGACTAAAAAAAAAAAAAAAATAGTTAGTACATAACAAATTATTAGAGAACTTGATAAAATATGATATTTAAATTATGTAGCATGTAATTCAAAAATTTACCTTGGTTGTCCTCCATTGGAATTTGTTGCACCAAATGTGCATTTTCTTCTTCTCTCAAGCTTTCTCTTTGTTGTCTCATTCTTTCTCTATTCCTCTCGCGCTCTTCATTGTCATTTTGTTGACGATCATGTTTTCTTTGTCATTTTCTTTAACTCCCCATCAATCTACAATCAAAACAAACAAAGATTTCTTCAAATTGTTATAACAAACAACAATATATTAGTATGAAATTTTGAAATATGTCTACAAAGAAATATTACATGTCTAATGAGCTCTAATTGAACAACATCAAAATCACAAAGCTCTAATTGAACAACACGAAAATCACGAAGCTCTAATTGAAAATAAACTAGCAATGAGTTAATTTAGTGTTGTTGATTAATTGTTTGGTGAATATATAGAGGTTGGTTGTTATTTTTACGAGGGAATGGTGGTTGGAAACATTAATTGTCCATCTCCTTTCCCGGGTTCGTTTTAATATTTTTTTACACAGACAAACCCTTGATCAAGCTCATTTTTTGAACCCTCGATCGAGCAAATACCTCGATCAAGGGCTTGAACATACCTCAATCAAGGTCTATTTAAAACCCTCGATCGAGGTCTTGTTAAACCCTTGATCGAATTTGCTCGATCGAGGGCCTAAAAAATAGGCCGAGATCCCTTTTCACTGCAGGATGAAAGTTTTTCCCGCCTTTCAGAGGATTAAACCATTCCATTAAATGCACATTAATGGGAGGACTTGATACCATTGGATTCATCAATGAATCTTTTGTCCATATACATAAAATCTATGAATTTTTATCTTCGTATGTCTTTTGTTTTTAAATCTATACTAAACATTTCCCTAAAAAATCCTATTGGCAACTTCGATTGAGCTCAAGATAAATCAACAACATTAAAAAAACACATCCAAAAAATTTGAAAAAACACACAAGCACTAGATAAGCGCGTCCTCTTCAAAAGGGTATTTTTATTTTTGCAAATTATGTAAACAATCAAAAGATTTGGTGTGCACACACACATGTGTGCATAATGCGACTGAAATATTCTTTAGTCAGTTTCGAATAATAATAATAAATATAATTTTTTGAGAAAAATTAAAAGAAAAATATGTAAGCACTAGTGCATTCTTTCTAAATCATGTTCACATATTTCCTTTTTTTAAATTGTTACTTTAACATTAAATTATTGTGCACACACACAAACTACTTGTTAATTGCTCTTCAAATGATTAAGTACACACGTTTCATTAAATGAAAATTCGATACGATAACTGACATTGGTATATTTAAAAAAAAAAATCATTGGAAAGCCAACATAATTATCTACATTTCGTTTTTTAACCGCATGTCAAAATTCATGTGGCAAATATGAGTTTGTAGGGCTTCAATTTAATGTATGGGTAAAATTTATGTTTTTCATCGTCATATTTGGCCAAAAATAGTTATCCATCTTCATGGAATCACCCTTTGGCCAAACTCACCTCCTCCTTCCATAATGCGTGCTTTCATATCTGAGATTATATGTGAGAGATAAAATGATGAACTATTGTACCATAATATTTGTGTTAATGGAAAAAAATGTGATCGTTGTGGAAATATAGCTTTATTCCACTATAAATATCTTATTGATAATCATCAATAGCTATCAAATGTTTTCTATGAATCACTAAGAAAACATGAATTGAATTCAATGAAGATTAGATATGGTCAGATGGATGTGAAGGATGATTTAAATATTCACACTTATTCTTTTGGTTATGTCAGCCTCATAGAGAATCAAACATTAGACATTGTTGGAATTTATTTGAAACTAGCTATGGAAAAGGAGAACACGATGGTGCAAGATCATGTGTAACACAAGCACTTTGAAGATGGAAAATTAACCATTTTTCTATGTGATTTCATTCATCTACTCAGTTTGTCAAATGGTGTCAATTAAATCTAAGTCATGTCTATAATCAACAATCAAAACATGTGCATAGGTATGTACACATATTTTGTTTTTAAAATTTATATTAATTGTAAATTTAAAAAAATATTATTTGTGAGTATTAAATATATCTTTAAAACATATACACTAACATTACAAATTGTCCTTCATGATTTGTTATGTCACATGTTTTTTTAACTTATTGGAATCCAATAAATAGATAGATCAATCCCATATGATGCTAATACCATACATGGGAATAGATATTTGCACTCTATTCAGAGAAAATCCTTCCAAAATGCCTTTGCATTTTATAGTACAATGCAATAATGTTTTTGTCTTATTTTCATAGAAAACCTCTAAATTTGGAGAAGTCTATGAAAACATAATAAAAAATTATGTAAAACCTTGGAAAAACACATAGATTAATCCAAAGAGAAAAATATGACTTGTTGGGCAAATTAATTATTATAAGAACAATCAATTCACAACATAAATTATCAAGCCAGGATAACATCTTGTTATTTCAAGGTTATTATGCAGAATATATCCAGGCTACAGTTTCCTCACTAACATTGGCCATCTAATATGCATTGCAGCAAACTAAATCAATCCACTCTTGCATAAATTAAAACAAACTTGCAAAAATTTAAACACACTCACTCTTGCATAATTGAAAGCACACTATGGAAATTGAAACACACCCACTCTTCCAAGAAAATAAATCACACTTGTGAAAAATTAAATCACACTTGCAGAAAATTAAATCACACTATGGTTGCAACCATGCTAATCAATAAATCTAACACACTTGCATAAATAAAGAACTTGAATTAAAAATACATTTACAAAAATAAATGAATCAAAATGAAATACATTCTATGTTAATCAATAAGAAAAATTTAGTCTAGTTACAAATTAGAGAAACTAAGAATTACAATCTATATTAACAAAAGAAAGAAATATTGAAGAACTCCAATCTATATTACAAAATAGATTAAAAGAAATATAATTCTTACACAAATTGGACTTGTTTCTCTAAGAGTCTTCTCCTTAGAATGGAGAAAGAGCTCCTATTATACATGAGTTTTCTATAACAAATAATAAATGAGGATCCAAAATATCCTCAACAAATTACTAATAATTTGGATCTCAAAATTAAGTCAAATATAATCCCAAAATATTTGCTAACTTCCATGCTATTTAGGATGCCTTTGAAGTCAAATTCGAATTTGAGGATTTGAGTCATCATAACATGCCCAAAACTCATCCCAAGTGACTCCTAATAGCATTTAATTTGTTGGATCCATCATATATTACATGGAGGTCTTTAAATATTTGTAAATAAACCAAATATGCACTCGTATCCACCACCAACTTGTCCATTTTATCTTCAAATAATTTAACATCATAATTTGAGACGTATAAGAAAGATAGAAATAATGGATTTATAAAAATCAATCATCCCTAATGAATATGTTTTGCCAAGGTGGATTCATGGAGTAGCAATAAAAATAAAAAACAATAGTAATGACATAATAATGCCTCATATGAAAAAAATCAAGTATCCACTTCCATTGATCTTCAACCATACGAGTTGCGGCAAATGTTATGGAGTAACGGAAAATGGCCTGGATCTGGTTGTACATAAATCATCAAACTCATCCATGTTTCAAGGATAAATGAAAAATATGTTGTTTTTCTTGTGTTTAATCATAATTCATATGAAAATATTAAATATATGCAATGGAAAACACCTTAGCTCTAAATATCACACATAAGCATAAAAATGGATTGTAATGTCCCTAAAAATAGTAAAAAAAAAAAAAAAGATTTCTTCTTCTTGCTAGTTTTCCTAACATAGATTATATATTTATAAATTAACTTCAGCACTGTGAAAAGTATTGGTACTTGCATTTAGTATTTAAGAGTTTAGGAAAATGCTTAACAAGTTAGCTTCTATCGGTCATGCTTTTGTTGTGGAAGTAATTGTGATGAGTATGTTTGTGTAAAGTTTTAGCCTTGAAATAATACTAGCTCTCTCTTTTCCTCTTATATGATCTAAATGTATGTTTAAAATGTCAGTTGTCCAAATGTCAATCCTCATGCATGATTAACTTGGTGAGAGAAGTTGGAATACCCTGAAACTTTGGGGTTGGTCTAAGCACTGTTGGCGGAGTCGCCAAGAGGTAAGGTGTGGATGTTTGAAACTTGTGGACTTACTTAGTGATTTTGCTAATGCATATTTATTTGTCATCTCCTTGCAGGTGTTCTTTAGTAGCCGTCTTTTGAGTAATTCCATCATGTAAAAACTCTCAAGGTGAAAACACCCTTTGTGCTAACATGTATGGGTTGGGGTCCTTGTCCTAGTGATAATTAACCAAGTGCTTCGAACCCACAAGACTATACTATATAGTTTGCAATTCGTATTGGGGTCCTATCATGGTAGTTGGTTGAATTAAATGTGCACATGGCTGTCACGTGGCCTTTGGCCAGCTGGGCTAAGGGTTGTAGCGAGGTTTTTCCCAAAAGTTGACAATTCGTGAGTTTGCTCGTCTTTTGACTGAGACGGGGTTTTCACTTTGTTTGTGAGGTAGTTGCACCTGGCCTAAGCTACGCTCATGGCCAAGGTAGTGTTGTTGGTCATGGCGGCGATGTAGCAGAACAATCCTACAGGTAACTACTCCTATCATTAACACTATAATTTTCTCAGTTTCTAACTCCATATTTATTTAAATATTTAGGTTCTAACTTCTTTGGTTTTCTGTGTTGGCAGGTATGAGGTGGCTCCCTGCGTTGAACCAGAAGGGAGACATTTCGAACTACTTATGGTGTTTGGGTTGGTAAGTCCAGGGTTCTTTCAACCCCTCACACCTACCTGTCTCGGTTTTGATAAGTTGTAATGGCGAGACTTCATGATGCCTTTCACTCACTCAGGTTTTGAAGCCTCAAGAATGGCCGCCTTTGGCTTAACCAAGTGTTTGAAATAATCATTGTAAGTGTTATTTTGATGGATGAAACTTTCGAGGGTTTCCATGCTTGCAATGGGTTTAATGGATAGTCTTCGTTTCTTTCAATGTATTCGTGCTTGTGTATATATGGGTTTTGAAAGAATATTTACTTCTCTGTAATTATTTGTGGATCTCTTTTTACTGGTTTTAATGTGAAATAGACTTCTTCATTTTTTTTATAGGAGACCCAAATGGATGCGTGAAAAAGGTTCACGGGATTTTTCCATTTGGTATTCTGTCGAATTGAAAGCTTGGTGAAAAGGTTGTTTGACTAAATAATGGAGTCCATTCTAGCATATGAAAATCGTCATTGCTCTGTTTTGTGTTTTCCTATAGCATATGAGAATTTATATGAATGTATATGTTGTTGTGGTTCTATCCTGTAGCTAGTCGATTTGTGTTTTTAAATGGCAAATCTGTATTTCATTGGTGTCGGTGGTACTTCTATTAGTTGACTAGTTTAATAATTGTAACATGGGTGTTGGGTTGCTTCTGGGGTTTAATAGTTTGACCTACACCTATTCCTCTATTCGATAAGGGAGGTCAGTGGTTTTGATTTACAATGTGAAGGTCTGAGAATGAGTTTTGGTGAATGCTTCTGTGCTTTAAGTAATGATGTAATCCTAATTGCTGTTCATTTTTTACTTGCTTGAAAGAAAAGGGTTTAAACCTAAATTCTATGTTGTTAGCGATAGTAGGTTCTTCATGTTATCGTTGTTGTGATTCGATCTCTGGACCTGTGTTTTCGATGTATTAAAAGAAGTTGTAAGTAAATCTAGGTGGATGTTAGGTCCACTGTGGGATTCGATCCTTGAACTGGCAACGAAGCCTATAAGATGTAAAGTATGATGCCTAAGTCTATGAGTTGAGACCATAGTTTTCTGGAAAGGCCTATTGCGTTTTAATGGTAATGCTTGACTACTGATTGAAATCGTAGAGATGATGATAATGTGGAATGTAGGATACCTTGGTTTGACAGAGCAGAAAATAATGATTTGTTTAGCCTGCAATTCGATATGAAATATCATTTAAGGAATTCGATGGCTGGCTTACTGTGTTTGCTAATCCTATTTGATGAATCTTAAGAACAAAAGAAAAAAAGAAAAAAGAAAAAACAGAGTCATAACCCTAACTCTAACAATCCTTTACTGTTTGAATAGAATCGTTTTCCTATAATGGATAGAATGGGAATGATAATGGATTTCGATTGGTACTACTGTGTAATTATAATTCTGAACCAATTCGATTCCAGGCTTTAAGAGCCTTGAGGGTTTCGATACTTTGACCAAACCCTTACTAGACTAGATCTTTAATTAATAATTCTTGTAGATAGATATGTAACCTATACTATGACAGGGTAAAACGATTCTAATCTGAAAACATAATTATTGTTAAAGAACTAATAATCCTAGCTTATCAATATGGAAACAAAAGGGGCAATGCACAGTTATAAACTCTTTCGGTTAACAATGAGAGAATTCCTACCTTTTCTGATGGTGCGATGTCTAGCGCAGGTTAGCTTGGCTAGACCTGCTAGACCCTCCACTAGTTTTTGGGCCAAATCTCTAAGTTGATAACATTTGTAATGAGAATTAGGCAATGCTGAAGCATCCATTCTAGTCTAAAAGCCTATGTTTACTGGAAAATGGAGACAATTAATATTGCATACCTGGCTGCTTTAGCACTTGATCCTTTCCTATAGAATCCTGGCTGCTTTGGCACTAGATACTTTCCTGTAGAAGCCTGACTGTTTTGGAACTTGATCCTTTCCTGTAAAATCTTACACACTCAAACAATAATTAATGCAAAACTTGTTGTATTTAGCTAACCTGTTAGGATGATTTTCTTAGCTGGATAAATTTGGGGCTACCATGTTCCTCCCAACCATGACCCTTAGACCATTCCGGGTTCTAACTAGATCCCCCCGAGCTGGTTCCAACATGCAATGAGAGATAGAGGCCCTAGGTTCACTGTTGGTTCAGATATGAGATTATTAGATAAGATTGCTTCAGTTTCTTGGAGCATAAAAACTTCTCTCTGATTATCATAAGAGAATGATAATGAAAAAGATAGACGATCCCCAACCTTGGGATCTACCCTCTTTATATAGGGGAGTCTTGAATTATGACTGTTGAATATTTAGTTTCTTTAAATTAAGATAATTAATATTTTAAAATATATTATTTACTCAAATATCTATTCCTCTTGAACTAGGACTTTTCCTTTGTTTTAACTATGAGTGATTTTAATTTAAACTTTTCAGAATAATAATAAAACTAATTATAATAATAATATTTCTAACCTAGGTATTAGTACTATTTACAAATGTGGATTCCCACTAAATATTAATGCTATTAAATAATGTGGCAGCCCACTATGCATAAACTATGTGCAATAAATGTCTTTTATGAATAAATAATCAGATCATTATTTATTAAAATTATTAATAATAATATTTAATCTTGTATCTTCATATGATACTTTGTTTAACAATTTAGGGATAAGGTCCACGTCTTTGGACAGTTTTTCGGTAAGATTGGATAGGCACCTCTAGTCTCTCTCTGGCATGTCTGATTCCCTCGTTTAACATGGTAGTTCTTGCAGTATTTGATGATGGATAAAAGATGAATCATTTAATCAATTTAAATAAATGTGATGAATGTAGAAGTGTTATTCAAAGTCTTTTCGACTCAACACTTTGATATTTAGTAACCCTGAGTGCTCTTCAAATCCTTTTAACTCAACACTTTCACATGGGCGTTACGCTAGTGCAATTCCAGAGCTAGAATGTGGTTGTGAGGCACATCTAGAATATTCAAGTGGCCTCGGATCCGGTATTCATTTATCAAGCTTGGAGTGCTCCAAGGCTTATGCCCAACACTCAATGTACCTCAGGGCTTACTCCCAGTACATAAACATTCTTCTAGGTACATTGGGGCTTATGCCTAGTACGTAGATTATATGTGTGTTTCTGAGTCCACGCTCAACACACTCATAAGTCAACCATGTAAAATCATATTCTCTGCACAGTAAGTAACAAAATATCATCTCAGTATATTAGGGTTTGTACCCATATCAAAGTTGAAAAACATCATCAAAACATTAGGGCCTCCATGCCCAGTATACACTCAAATAAAGAAGTCAGTCAGGGTCGATGCCCAGTATGTCAATATATAAAAGAATAAATCATGGGTGCTAGGGCTCATGCTCAATACTCAGAATAAAACATATGTGTTTGGGCCGTGGCCCAATATAACAACAGAAATAGTTAGTCCAAAATTCGGGATATTACATGGATTAATAAGCATTAATACAAGGTTATGGGTGAGAAAGAAGGGATTAAAAGTAGGGAAAATATAGTATAAAATGATGAAAATTACATGGCCCAACATCTCCCCCAAACTGAATATGTTTCATGTCCTCATGCAACCTAATACCTATGTATCAACCAAGATGAAAGGGATCACATTTTTTCAATGGAAACTAACCAAAGACCACTTTTGTAACACTCATATGCTTGTCCTACTAATGATACTAATAAAATACAATAATGCCCAAAACAACCTTGAAATTTCTTCAAACAATGGTTGTCCCATTTGCATTTTTCATAAAAGAGCCACTTAAGACACATGTCATCATTAGCCAATCATGAACAAAACAAGTGATCTACATGTGATTTCTTCAATTCATGGTCACCTAGATCATCTTGAAATATTTATTTTTCATTACCATAGCCAACATACCTTCAAAATCAAACCTCAATTGCTTTTTAGCAATTATAATGGAGTGACAACAAACTGGTGTACAAATAATAGCAGGTTGTTATACATGTAACAACAAATTGTTTATCCATTTTCTCATAAACTACTAACTGGATTTATGTAAAAAAATTCAAGTATATTTTTACCATTCTGTTGCACTTCCTTGCCAAAAATAAGATATACGCACATCATGGATTTCAAGAAAAATACAAAATGGTTGTAGGTGATTTTGCTCAATTTATCGAAATCTATGAAGTATTTTTTCCTAAACATCGATGGATATAATATTCTTACCATAGCGCTTCACTCCTCCAATTTTCACAAATATTCAGTTCATGGTTTGCAATATATCCTTATTTCAATTTCTGCACTTTGTATAAAAACAACATGCATGAGAAAAAATAAATATAAATGGAAAATGAGAGACCAAACCATCATGCATGGTAACTCCTCCCCCAAACTGAATAAATAGCATGTCCTCACGCAATTAAAATCAAATTCAACCCAAGTGTGTAATCAATTCTTCTTGTGGCCTCTTTGTTATTTTTGAAATAAAAACACGTGTTATTGTTACCAATCATCTCCAACTAAATCCTCAAAAGTGATGAGCATGAAATGATATAGGAAGGCATGCAAAATGGCTGAATAGAGTAGTTGAATGCAACATTAACATGATCAAATTTCTTTTCATATCATAGGAGGCATTTGCATGATAAATTACTCCAACATGAATTCTTAAGTTGATGTTCCATACATAGTTGTCTCTTACCTCAAATTTGATCACATTGTTACCCATAAAACCCCAAGAATTCATTCCACTGATTTCATTTGATTTTCCCAATGAATTGAGGTTCATTCTCAACTTTGTTTGAGTGAGAGGAGGTATTGCTCAACATGTCCAAATGCAGCACCAATAAACCATAAAAGAAAATCACATACCTTTGTTTCATACCGTGTTATATGGGAGCATGTGCTTGTTGCACAATAAAAATGCCCAAATCATGTTGAAGACATATTATGGAAACTTCCTTTAGGATTGCAACTAGGGGAAGCCATATTTTGTTGAACATCAAATCCATGCCAATGCTACAGGACTGTCTGTTGAATTTTTTAAACAAGAGGCCAAGCATTCTTTTTCACATTCCACAACAATCAAACTGATTTCAAAAATTCTGTCAACTCTGGAAAACAGCCAATGATATCCATGTGCAATATGTCATTGAGTCTCATTCCCATTTCCACAACTATAAGTATATCAATCTTCGCATAAGCATAAAAATGGTTACAAAAATAATAAATTGAACCCACTAATAGACTACCTGTTTAACAAATCTTTCCCTTGAAGCTTGTTGGCCATATTATGTTGTTGAAAGAAACTTGGAACAAGAAGATGAATTGCTACAACTAAACCAAGGATTTTTAAAATTATTGCCCCATTTCCCTCATACCTGAGAGTTTCATTTAAAATAAAGGAAGGTAAAATAGCATACTCTTTTGGAGATGATCTAAATTGTGGATGACTCTGTTGATGGTTACTCTGGTACTACATACACAATTTGGAACTTGTTGATTAAGCAATGAATACATATGCAATTGTATCATAATTATTGGTAATTTCATAAGATGTAAATGATGACTATTGTTTGATATGGTTGTAATGAAAAAAGAAACAGAGATCAAACACACCCAAAATCATGTTCTCAAGATGCCATCATCATGTTGTTCAAAACATTATTGATATGACATTCCATATTTGTTCAAATGTTGCTACAATATCTGAATACAAAGGTTGATTGTGTTTTCCATTTTTGACAGCAAGTAAGAATGATGTTTCATACAAGAGAACCATGAATCAAGAGGCTGGAAAATATATCTGAACACTCCATAGCATGTAAAATATTCCCCATGAACTACGAGTGTGTCAACCCATCAAATGCCTTTATCGTATGTATAAAATGGGTGGATTATCCATATATACCATATAAAATATGGCTATCAAATCTTAACTAACATTTGAACATGTGAACAATCATATGTACCAGTGAACCATGCAAACAAATCAAAGAAATCATACCTCCATTTTCCACCTTGTTTGTATGCTAGTGGGTTCTTATGTAGAAATGGCTTCTACAACAATTTATTTTGTTGTAGGTTCCTGTGGCCAGCCTATTCCTTGCTTGCAAAAAGTCTCTTTGGCTTGTCCATATCTCCTTTATCTCAGTAGTGGCCTTGGCTTGTGCATGTGTATCAACTGCTCCTTTCTTATTGCTAGTTCTTGTGTGGCAGCAACAATAATTCTCCTTCACTTCTTTTGTTGTTGGTTCTTGTGGAGAAACAATGATGCCTCTTCCTTTCTTCCCACTATTGATTCTTGTGTGACAACAATAATAATTCCTATTATTGGTTGTTGTGTGGAAGCAGCAAGGAGTTTGATGATGTGATAATTATGGGGTGTGGGAATGGAATCAATGATGGATGAAGTAGATATGAGGTAATGGGATGATAACTAGGATGGTGAGGGATGGGAAAGAGTGATGATGTATGATGGTATTCCCCTTTCCCCAAACTAAAGGATTTTACCACCCTTGGAAATATAGAAAATTAAGAGGAAGTGGAACAAAGGCTCAAGTGTGTTTCCAAATACAACAATTTGTAGATAATCCGAAAGTCTATTATACATCAATGAATTTTCCCAATGAATGTAGAACAATCTCCAAACTTTGTTTACTATCAGAAGGGAGATCCAAACTAACAGGATCATCCCACAACTTTACATGGTAAGATGTACAACATTGAAGGGTCAATGGTTGAAAAACATTTTCACATGGAATTTTCTCAAGTAGAGTAGAGGGATAAGTTGTTATGGGTGTACTACCCACATCTTTTTCAACAACTACCCTCCTTGTTCAACCTTCACCCCTTGCTACAGAATTCAAAGCATGTTCATCTTCTTCTAGACCTTTCTCTACTACAAAAGCAAACACAGTCAAGTGTGTAAAGGCACAAATTTATTGAACACGTGTGAAATATTACAATTGATATATATTCACAGAAATGAATTTTACACAAACTTATACCAACATATGGTTGAGATGGGCGTTCTCCCATATAATATATGGGGGAATCCTCTGTGGCCCTTTGACTTGATTGGTAATGATACAACAGGTTGAATTCTCTATATGAATCTAACCATCTCCGACTATCATTGGAGACTCCAATGCATGTTGATCTTGATGTCCTTCCTTTAGCAGATGGAATTCTATCAGTTGACTTTCTTAAATGCTTTTGCCTCAAAGAGCGACCCAATGACTCCTCAAACAATGACCCCTCTTTTTCCATTTAGTGAAATAGCCAAAACTAAAGTCAAACCAAAAATAGCCAAAACCAATTACACATCTAGTCAATCAATTGAATCTTGGTCATTAGTGGAAAAAATAGCATTTTTCTCAACTGACTAATTATATTTCCTAAAGAGACAAAGATAAGAGTTGTGCTTGCAAACCAATCTACATTTTCCACTCTATTTCCTGAAAATACACTATATTTTAAAAAGAAGAGACTATATAATAAAATACACTATATTCTTAAAGTAGAATGGGATTAAACTTGTTCTTAATAATGTTCTCTTGAACTGCGCATGTCATGTAGCTTCAATTACCAAGCATTAATGATTTAAAACGTGTCATCAAAGAACATAAAAAAATCATGGTCCTAATAACAAACTATTTCAAATAATTGTGGTGCATTGCGGTGCTCAAAATGACTAGTGAATGAATTATTCAAACTACACATAACTGAAATATTTGTTCATTTTGAAATTTTCTTAAGTTATATCATATTTTATTTCTGAAAAAATTAACAAATGGATGGTAGCTTTAATGGTCGAAGGTTGTACTAATAAGTCCTTGTCATCTAATAAGCTTTGCTTTCTGCTTTAGTGCCTTGTTTGTTTTACTTTTTTTATATAGTTTTGATCATTTATTTTAATGAATTTATAAAATTTCTTTATTCTCTACTAATTAACACAGTAAATAAAGTGTTAATGGTTGGATTCAATAGTGAAAAGAAGGTAATTGGTATGTGTCGAACCTTACACATGCATTCAATGATTGGATTCAATAGTGAAAATGAGCTGATTGGCTCACTTAAAGGACATGAAAGAATTTGGATGAGATCTAAGGTTGACATTTGGTATAAAATTATTTATTCTCCCATAGGCCCCATTTCCTCTTCCCCTCTAGTGGAATCATAGACCCTCTTGTTCTCTTTATACAACCATCTTCGACCATTTTATTATTTCAGTAACATAATATTTACATATATTTCAAGTTAGAAAGAAAATCCAACCATATAATCCAAATAACAATATTTTCATCATTCATGCTTTGCCATTCACTAGTCGGGCCTTGGCCTTGAACTCTGCACTAGGAATCCATACTAGCGTTTTTACATCATTTACATAATTTTGATTAAATACATTCCAAGTCAAAACTAAGAATATTGCAATGCCAATTAGCATGACACATCTTTATGGGTGATCAGCCGTCCATTCCATTTTGTTGTCCCGGGGAGTAGTAGTTGAGCCCAAATATAAATGGGAACAATAGCCAAATTGTTGGGAAGATAGCTATCGAACGTGAGAATAGCATCTCAAAAGAAGTGTTCTAACAAATCAAATTGGCCTATAGATTCTATCAATAATCATATATGTGCCCAAAAATCCTTGGATTAAGCACTGTGGCAACAAATCCACCACTAGGATCATCTTTGTGACTTTCATTATTGAGTGGGATGTACTCGTAGGAGCCACCATGAAATATTCTATGTTTATGAAACCAACACGTGAAACATTTTAAATTTTTTCCTTAAGAGTGTTTACTAGTATCTACAAGAATTTGAGTGACCGTCCATGCAATCAAATAGCTTAACATTTCCGTGAAGGTTGTCATATTTATTTTGGATTGAGAAAATAATTATCATATCAAAGAAGAATTGATAAGCAATTAAACAACAAAGGGAGTATCATTATAAGTGAACCGTTAATGTCACGGTCTCTGCTAAAAGACCTTTGCACATTTTTTGGGCACACCCTATAAAAAAAAGTGTTCATTTAGATTATTGTGGGGTAGAATGCTACTACGCAAATTAGTTTGCATAAACAACCCACCATAAAGGACCTTTTATTAACGTAAAATTTGTGGTTAATCATTTGAGCAATGGAAACAAAGCAAACTTGTCATTCTTTTTTTTAAATGTAGATATATCAATATCAAATTCATATTCATGAGTCCCTTGAGCATGAGTCCCTCAAACTCATATTCATGAGTAGAATCGCCACCCATAGGAAAACCATTCATTTTTATACTCTCTCAGATGGCAATTCTATTATTTGATTGCATGTAGAATCCAATGCATGACTCTTCACATTGCTAACTAATTAATTAGTCTCACGGTCCTTATTTTTGCAATAAATAAGTGAATACTTTCTTACACATTGGGAAACACGTTTTTTGGGTTGTGAGTTTCTCCAATGACAATGGGAATCATTTTGTTGGAATTTACTTGTTGTTTAATCTGTTTTGATGATGCTTAAATCACTATTCTGTAATTGACCATTCACATATATCATTGTTGTGGTGAGGTTGACATAGAAGAAAGTTGTTCTCTTGTTTATTTTAGTTATGATGGAATGTGTGACTAACGGTTAACACAAAGCCTTGTATTGTCAGGAACCCATGTCAATTTTTTTATTTACTTTGTTAGTATATTATTGTTGGACACATATGTTTTGTAAGTCATCCCATAGTATTTGTTAATCCATAGTTTGTCTTATTGTTGTTGGACGCATATGCTTTGTAAGTCGTCTCGTAGTAATTGTTGATCAATAGTTTGTATTGGACCATGGCTTGTATTGGAACATGGTATTGACCCATGGTATTGGTGCCTAGACTTAGTATATGAGTTTGTGTTGAGATGAATGAAGGTACTGTTAAGTTATTTGTATTGAGCTTGCTCAAAGGAGGTTTCCCCCTCGAAGTGGCCTACAATCAATAAAAGCGATTCTAAGTTCTATTATTTCTGTTATCTCGTGTATTTGCATTAATTAATTGTTGCAGGTTCCTCACATCTGGTATCATAGCACTTTCTTGGGCTCGCTGGGTGAAATTTCTGCCAAATTTTTTTTTCGCATTTGTTGTAGCTTCGGATCTGGGAATAATCCCTATCCGCTTAACTGTGGGAAGTACTTGGGCATAATCCATAAAACGCATTGTGAGGAGTACCACAGGAACCTCAAAGTAGTTGGCCCATTAAGTGGACATGCCAGTGAAAAGGGAAACTACCCCTACCTGATTGAATAGTTCCCACCCGTCAAATAAACCAAGAGCTGTCATTTGTGGCAAAGCAGTTATCAATTTTACCTAAGCCGTGGAGTGAGGGGTACTGCCCCAATACACAAGCCATCAGACAGCATTGGTGGCCGAGTGAAACCCCTGAACTGTTAGGAAGCCGAACATACCTGGGGTCCATATCTATTTTTAGCTGAACTGTTGTCGATCACTTCCGCATCGTTTCATATCCATTCCAAGTTGTTCCAGATCTAGCCGTTTCAGATCCCGCCATTTTCGATCCATTTGGCGTCGTTTCAGATCCAACTGTTGCTGATCCCTTCCATGTCATTTCAGATCCAATTGTTCTGATCCCTTCCGTGCCATTGTAGATCCATTTCTGAAAGAAAAAAGAAAAAAAAAACTCCAATATTTCCCTTGTTTTAACTTTGTTTCCCTTGAAACTTCCCAAACATCCCTGAACTCCCATTTTGCATATTTCATTCCTGAGGACCCTATCCCAAATTCTACTTCCCAAAGCCATAAATCTCACATTTGTCTATTTTTAGGGTTTGCCATAACTTCTTCAATTTTCACCCACTCGCCTCCAAATTTTTCCACCATGTTCATTCCCTATTTCTACTTATTTGTCCCTCTTTAACAAATTTTCTCATTCTTTCACCCCGCTTCTGAAATCCTCATGTTTTGCTTCCCTGTCCATGTGAAAGTGTCCAAAACCTAGTCAAACCCGACTTACCCATCCGAGTTTTTCCCAAATCCAAACTTCCCTGTACTAAATAAGCTTTCGTTTGTGTTTTTCTATCCCTTCCAAAAAAAAAAAAACTCCTAGTTATGGTTGTCACCCGTGCAGGAGCAAAAACCATGGAGGAAGCACTTGCAGCCATCCAAACCAAACTCCAAGATCTAGATGAAAAATTTATCATCCTCCATCTTCAGCATTCAGCCATTAACAATAACCGACAACAAGAATCTTCTACAACCAATGGGTTCTCTTCTTCTAGCAATTTCCATGGTTTGAAGCTTGAATTTCCTCGCTTCAATGGTACTGATCCGACTGGATGGATCTATCATGCAGAACAATATTTCAATATGGATAATAATTTTGATGTCCAAAACATTCCACTTGCATCCTTTCATTTGGAACAGGAATCCCTTAAATGGTACTGTTGGTACCTAAAGGCTCATGACGAGCCAAACTGGACAGATTTTTTCCAACTCCTTTTGCAATGATTTGGTCCTAGTGCTTTTGATGACTTCACCGGAGCACTCAATAAACTTCTTCAAATTGGCACTATGAGAGATTATCAGATAGAATTTAAGAAACTAGCCAATCACACAGAAGGATTGTTTGATGAATTCTACAGGAGTTGTTTTATCGGTTGTCTTAAGGATGAAATCCGGTCAGAGGTTAAAATGTTCTGTCCCAACACAATGATGGAAGTCCTAGGGTTGGCTAAGTTGGCAGAAGACAAGATTGCATCCCAACAATGCTCGAAACCCACTTTTTTTCCCTTCGAAAATGTGGGTTCTCAATGACCTCCCATCTCGCCAGCTCCTCGACCAACTCCTATCAAGCATTTGTCTGAAACAGAGATGCAAGAATGCAGAGAAAAAGGGATTTGTTATATTTGCGATGAGAAATTCACTCAGGGACATAGATGTCTTCAACAAAAGCTCTATCTCTTGGATATGGATTCTCCGCCTACCTCTAAAATTGGTGAAGAAGCTCCAGATACAATGTATGATCAGGTCGACATTCAGGAGCCGCCTATTGACCCCCCATCTTAGGATGAACAACCAAAGATATCTCTCCATGCTTTATTCATCGTTAGTACCCCCCAAATAATGCAGGTCACAGGTTACTTCAAGAAGCTTCCTCTTACAATACTCATTGATTCTGGTAGCATTCATAACTTCATTGACCCTCAGATCGCCAAATAGGTTGATTGTTTTGTCCATCCTTGCTCCAACTTTGAAGTCATGGTTGTCAATGGGGGCACCTTACCTTGCAAGGGGAAGTGTCACAATGTGCATATCTCTCTGGAAGATTATAACCTGCGCTCTGACATGTTTTCCTTGTCCCTAGGTGGATTTGATGTGGTATTGGGCATTCAATGGTTATGCACACTTGGCCCCATCTTATGAGATTTTGCTGAACTTTGGATGCAGTTTTCAGTCAATGGAAAACAACACAAATTTAAGGGCTTATAACAAGGGTCTCTCCACATCATCAGTTCACATCGCCTGGAAAATATCCTTAAGAAGAATTCACATGGTGTCATCACTCAACTCCATTCCATTCAGATGCATCCATCAACGGTCTCCCTTACTTCCTTGGATAGATATGCAGGTGTCTTTGCTGAACCAATGGGCCTGTCGCCTTCAAGAGACCTTTCCGATAAGAGTTTAGCCGCATCTACATCTCAGCAAGAAATGATGGCTATTTTGCATGCAGTATAGAAGTGGCATCCATACCTATTAGGGAATTATTTTTGCATCAAGACTGATCTCCAGACACTGGAAAATTTCATGGAACAATGGGTCTCCTTCCCAGCACACCTACAATGGGTTATCGAACTCATGGATTATGCCTCTGCGATCACTTACAAGAAGGGTAAGGACAATATGGTGGAAGATGATCCTTCTTGCACATTTGATGACCCAATTTATCTTACAGCTATTTCTCTGCTTGTTCCAAATTGGTTGTAATCTGTTCAACAGGGCTATCTCTTCTATGAACTTCATGTTTCTTCATCAACAAGGCATTATGGGTTCCTCAAAACGTCTGACCGGGAACAATGTAACTTCTTTTAGCAGGGACTAAAAATGACAATTCAACAGATGGTGGCTGACTGTGATACTTTCCAGGTCAACAATGGTGAACATACACTCCTTTCGGGACTACTCGAACCCTTGCCCATCCTTACACAGATTTGGACAACTATTTCTATGGATTTCCTAGAAGCGCTCTAGTGGTACAATAGCACATCTAAAAGAACACCATATGAATCAGTCTATGGATAGGCACCGCCAGTTCTTCTTCCATACACCCTTAGCAGCTCCCCAGTTTAGGAAATTGACTCGGTTCTTCGAAACTGTGATCAGATTTTTTTCATTCCACAGGACAATCTTCACATGGAAAGAATTTGACTAAAACAATAAGTCGATCAACACCGTTCTGAGCACACTTTTCACACAGCTAATATGGTTCTTCTTTGTCTACATCCTTCCAAGCAACTCTCACTAAAACTCAAAAGGTGTCAGTGGCCCAGAATGCAACCCAAGGATGCTACAAGGGAACCACTCCTTCAGATTCTGCATCAATTTCCACATCTAAAGCTTTGAGGACAAAGCTTTTTCTAAGGGAGAGGGTATGTTGGGAACCCATTTCAACCCTTTTATTTACTTTGTTAGTATATTATTGTTGGATGCATATGCTTTGTAATTCGTCTCATAGTATTTGTTGATCCATAGTTTGTTTTATTGTTGTTGGATGCATATGCTTTGTAAGTCATCCAGTAGTATTTGTTGATCCATAGTTTGTATTGGCCCATGGTTTGTATTGACACATGGTATTGACCCATGGTATTGGCTCCTAGACTTAGTATATAAGTTTGTGTTGAAACCATTGAAGGTACCGTGAAGTTATTTGTATTGAGCTTGCTCAAAGGAGGTTTCCCCCTCGAAGTGGCCTGCGATCAATAAAAGTGATTCTTAGTTCTATTATTTCTGCTATCTCGTGTATTTGCATTAATTAATTGTTGCAGGTTCCTCACATGTATCCCTCATTGTTGGACTATTGATAGCATTGGAACCTTTTCTCTTGGTACAAGAGTAGAGGATTAATTCATTTTCTTCTAGTGGGTAAGCAATATTGATTTATGTGAATCCAAATGTTGCATAATACTTTGAGGTAGATAACTAAGAGTTCTCAAATGCTTCTATACTGACAGGGAGATAGCATTGTTATAAATGGGAATTCTCACTACAATGTTTATGAAGAGATTTTGCTGGATTGCATAGAAGGCATAAGCATCTTATTTAATTGTCACTTCAAATAGAACTAGTGTGTGTTGATCAACTGGTTCTTGTTGATTGAAAAATTGTAGAAGAGAGGTTTGTTCATGTGTAGGTTACATTAAGATAAATATCTCAACATCAAACAAATTCGGAGACAAGTATTTGATTAGGCAACATGATTAGTAGATTATTTTCAAAATCTTGGTTATTATTGCAATGCCAATTTTGTTTGGTTGTGTGCAAATGTAACCAAGAACAGGCCTTATGATCAACCTTGAATAGTGTTGCAAACAAGTAATTCACTTTGGACTTCACTGAGAACATAGTCCTTCCAGCCATTAGAAAGGACAAATATATCATTGAATAACATAAAGAATAGAGACCAAACTTTTATTCTGCATAGTATCCATGTTGGTGAAGCAAGTGGAATAAAAACCCCTCGATTACAGATCATCTTCTTAGTACAAATTGTGAGATAGCTTGAAGAATTGGGAGTTGGAATAATTTTCTAGTGAAATCTCATAATGCACAATGAAATTTGGAGAGGAAACGTCATGGAGAGTCTTCCACTTTGATAACTTTCATTACAAACACATAATATATCCCTTTGTAACCTAGAAGCATATTGGTGTACTAGTCAAACATGAGGAATTTAGCTTAAAGAAAACAAAGTTCTCTTTCTGACTTGATTAGTTTTGGGAATTTTTGTATAGATATTCCATAATATCGAATTTAAGTTGGAAGTTTAAAAAACAAATGTCTCAGATATAGTCAATATCAGCGTCAAAAAGTCTCAAAAATTGGATGTATGGAGATTGTTTAAATGTAAATCAACATTAGGTTACTTTATTTTTGTATATGAAGGAATACTATTACAATGATAGAGATTGTTAAATATATCGACATTGAATATATGCAACCAAATAATTTGAAACATGCCATCATGGCAATCATTGCAATAATAGTGTGGTGTATAATCTATACAAAAATGGAGAATCAATGAAGCATTTAATTGTATATTATTCAAATGCAAGTAAGAATACTAATTTTGACATCTTTGGAATAGTTATTTAGATTTGCAAATATAAATTGACACTTTATTACAATTAAGAATCATACTTATGAAATTCTAACTCTCGCTTTTGAAATTGAAAACTGCATTTCTGAAATAAAAAAATGACACTTTTTGAATCGAAAATCACATTTTTCTAATTGAATATCATGTTTTTCAAATAAAATAAATGGAACTATCAAATTAAAAATTGCAATTTTCAAACCAAAAATTGCACTTTTGGGATTAAAATACCCACTTTTGGGGTTCAAAATGATTCAAAAACTACACTTTTGGAATTGGAAATCGCACTTTTGGAACCCAATTTTCCACTTTTTGAATCCAATTTTGTACTTTAGAGAAGTTGTTTTGGGGATTTAGAAAGCATGATTTTGCACATTTTTAGTCTAGATTCTGTGAAATAAGTCCAAATTTAATGAAATGGGTGTCTGAACCCCATCTTCCTTCTAGTCTAGAGTCAAACTTGATTCCACTTGTACTACACCTGAAGTAGATGTCACTTTGTACTATTAATTCATTAATAGCATTTTGTATTTGACTCATACTTGTCCAAATATTTCCTTTGTTGTTGGCCTTTTTTCCCAATATATGAAAACACCACATGAGAGCTGTAGGAAAGAACAAAAAATGATACTTATTTATATTCATGGTACATTTCATTACAACTTATGGGGGACATTTTTATTGGTTGGTTCCACTTACTTGATCGTGTTAGCAACCCTGATTATGAGAATTCTACTATAACTTATGTTTTTAGTATTGGTTCTAGACTTATCACTTGGGCATGTAATAAGAAGCAAGCCCTTCCTATTTCTTCAATAGAAGTAGAGTATCAAGTAGTAGCTAATGCAACTCAAGGAGACTTGTGGCTTCGATAGATCCTTTTAGAATTTGGATTCTACTATTAGCATATAATAAAACTCTAGTGTGATTGTCAAAGTACCATCAATCTCACCAAAAATCCATTTCAACATCAGCACAACTAACACATTGAGCTGAACAAGCACTTCATCATAAATATTATTTTTTTCCTTGTTATCACTATTATCTTCTAAAGATTAAGTGATCTAATTTTTCATTTTCTTGTTGATATTAATGATTATATTGATACATGGCTTAGCACATGAATTTTCCATGAATCCTATTTAAAGAGTATGGAGGGTCATTTTTTTATGATCAATTATGAGAAACTCATAAGCAATTCCTTTTTTCATTAATATATTTAAAAAAATTGTCAAGTTGATGAGGACCATAGACTATTTTCCTCTTTAAGGGATTTAACTACATAATATACTTTTGTATTGATATTTTATTTATTTTAGTAAGGAGTTTCCCTAACATGTAACTTGACCTATTTGGAAATACCCTATTTATTGAATAGAGAAATACCCCAAAATTAGTCTTTGGTTACCCTAAAATAAAGGAATTTCAAGATTGATACATTGGTGTGCTCTTCAAGTATTTCCATAAACCACACCCTCTAGGTCCCAAGTTCTATCTTACTCATTCTTGGTTGGTTACCAATAAAGGCCATAAAAGTTAGGTGGATCCATTTTGGATGACGACCACATAAGATGCACACAAATTTACAGTGGGGAAACCAAAACAGTAAGAAGAATCCCTTTCTTGAAAAAGAAAAATCACTTATCTCATTAATGGATACTTGATATGTTTTATTGGCATGCCACTCACTTGATCTCAATCTATGTCCATAATTTACCATACGAGTGAGATGTTTTACCATATCTACTACTCCTTTTTATTTGTAAATAAGATGTTACTTTATGTTGGGCCTCAATGTGACTCAGCATGAAGGAACAAAATGTAGAAGGAAAAACCTTTCCCAATCAAATAGATAGTTAATCAATACAAAAAAAAGTATTGCTTAATAGAGAGAATGTATTGAAAATAATATTACACCTATATTGATATCTTATTCATATCCATTGTAGTTTTGATAACATAAACAACATGAATAGTAATAACTTATAAATAAATAAGTTGTAGCAAGACCAGGGTTGGGGGTGTTCTTTTGAATCACAATGGAAATGTAGAAATATCTTTCTCATGTGGCATAAATGTGGCTACCAACAAACAAGATGAAGTTTGTGCCTTATATTTGGGTTCTAAAATCATTCATTATTTTTACATTTAGTAAGTGATAGTGTTTAGAGATTCACTCTTAGTTATTTTTACATTTAGTCAGTGATAGTTAAAGACAAAGACAATCATCATCATGACCTATACATTTCCTGGCCATTTGTCCATTTGTATCATGTTGCTCACATTTGCTTTCTGCTTTCTGACATTTTTTGAAGGATGCAAGCGAAAGAAGGGCATATGTGCTTAAGAATGACGGTTGGGAACTTGATACCCCATGTAAACTCAAGAGTGAAGGCCATACGGACAATTGAAGTTTTATCAACTCACTAACGTGGAAACACATTGATCGCACATTTGGTCGTCCTTCTCTCTGTCACCTTACGTAAATAGCCAGGCTTTCGTAATTGCACCTGGATTCTCTCATACGATCACGATCACGATCACGGGGCGAACGTTATTTGAATTTTTTTACATAATTGCTTTGGCCGTAGTCGACCTGTGTCTGCGTCTATATATATTATCATCTTATTATTGTTCTTCCAAGCGAGAACAATTAAGAACTGGTCGCTGAAAGATACAATTATTTGTAAGCTGCTGGTTTAGTCTTTGTTGGATCGATCAGGTCATTGGTGGTCATGGGTACATCACCTACTTGTTGGAGCTGTTCAAAACACAAGAAAGGTCTCCATCGCGAAGCTTGGACTGCTAGCGAGGACAAGATTTTGAGTGAATACATTCAAACCCATGGAGTTGGTCGATGGAGATCTCTTCCCAAGAAAGCACGTAAGCCATTTGAATCTCTTTTCCCAATAAAAGAATCCTTTAATGAGAAGCATCTAAACTGATATATCAAACTTGAGGTGGATATATTTGTTTTGCAGGTCTCAAGCGCCGTGGAAAAAGTTGCAGATTACGTTGGTTGAACTATCTTCGTCCAGATATTAAGCGAGGAAATATATCCGCCGAAGAAGACGATCTCCTTATTAGATTACATCGTCTTCTTGGTAATCGGTATGCCATTCAACAACCTTTTACAGCCTGACAACGTAATGTTCATTAGATGCAAAGCATTCAATTCGAAAACTCGGACAATGATTTAATAGTTTCGTCTTTAAATTCAAATTTATAGGGTGATATACACATATGGACCATTAATATCACAAGGTAATGTGCAGATGGGAGTTGATAGCAGGGCGGCTTCCTGGTCGAACTGGCAATGAAATAAAGAATTACTGGAATACCCACTTGAGCAAGAGGGTCCAACTGGGTGAACTCCAGCGCAAATCTCGGAAACCCTTAAAGAGAAGGGTCGTGCCTTCTTACTCTAATTATGATGAGGAAGGAGTCGTACATAAAGATATTTCTACATCTGAAAATACACCCGTAAAACCAACAGCGGTGAGATGCTGTGGAAAGGCAGTAGCAGATCATGTAGAGATTCTTGATAGTTATAACTATGGTCGTTTACAGGATACCCATGATGGTATGAATCAAGAAGGCTTGAAAGCAACAGATGATGCTGCTGTAGAAATAGATACTTCCAAATCATGGTGCCAATTATTGTTGGAGGATTGTATGGCAGATTATCAGGGCGATCCATTGCACCCAAACAGTATGATAAGCACCAGCTGCGGAACAAATCATCATCACCAGTCTCCCTCCCCTTCACTAAGTGGAAGTGTAATATTGCAGGAAAATAAGACTTCATCTTCTTGTAATTTCTTTGACAAGGAATTCACACAATCCAAGGATTTTAATTCCTCATATTTTGATAGCTTCTTAGATTTGGGCGAGCTGCCTGTCCTCATTCCATAGATTAGAGCAGGTCATGGCCGGATTAGGTAGTGTGATGAGATGACAGTTTGGTTTATTAAAAGAGAAAATAGCCATAAGGACATAAGTGGTTTGTTCTTCTTTATTTTTTATGGATTAGCATAGTTACTTAATTTGTGATCCAATATAGACAGGTTACAACTTAAGTCTAGTTAATAAATAATTATATGTTACTTGTTTTCCATGTGTAATTTTAATAGTTGTTTGTCACTAATTACTGTTGATGTATGCATTAGCTATTATTTATATTCCTTTTTTATAATTGTTTATTTTAAATTTCAAACAATTTCTTTAAAATCAATCAAGACAATATACTTGTCTCATCTTCGTGCAATCTAGAAAACGCATAAACACTAATCCACTCTAAATTCTAAATTTTAAGATATAAACATCTATATAAAGATTCCATAATGAAATTAGTTTGAAGTTTGGTTTATTGAAAGTAATAATAGCCACACGGATGTTGTATCTACAACTACATCTACATCTGGACAATTAATATACATTATTTGCTGCCTTTTGTGTTGTAATGTTCGACAAAGTTTTGTCTAAGATATTTTGCAAAATTTTTACTAGTTAATGTTTTTAAGGACATAATTTTCTGAAATCCAAAGAAATGGAAATGATATTACCAAGATTATATGAAAATGTGTAAAATTATTTTCAATATTATATGAAAATGTGTAAAATTATAAAATTTATTAGTACTTATTCAACGGATTTAAAGAATTTTTAGTCACGCTACAATTAGCAACAATCAAATTTTTAAATGTGGTTGATATTGACAACGTATAAAATGTTATTTGGAAATAAAAATGAAAAGAAATAAATACTAAATTAAAAAAATAAAACATATTAAAATAAACTAAATTAAATTAAACAAAAAATAAATAAAGTAATATTAAATTAAAATAAAGTAAAAAATAAATAAAATAAAATAAAAAATATAAAGTAATATTAAATTAAATTAAATTAAAAAAAATAAAGAAATATTAAATTAAATTAAATTAAAAAAGAAATAAAGTAAAATAAAGAAATATAATAAAAGTAAAGTAACGTAAAAATAAACTAAATTAAAAGTAAAAAGTAAGGTAAATAAAGCAAAATAAAAGTAAATTAATAATAAAATAAAAATAAATTAAATTAAATAAATGTAAAAAAATTAAAGACAAGTAAAATAATTAATATTAAATATAAATTCAAAGTAAAATAATAGGTATTAAATTAATGGATATTAAATATGAATTAAAAATAAAACAATTGATATTAAAATTAATTGAAATAATTAATATTAAACCTAAATCAAGAAGAAACTAATTGATATTAAGATTAATTAAATTAATGTAAGTAAAGAAAAATATAATTTACATTAAATTATATTAAATAAGAATTAAAATATAATTTAATGTAAATAAAAAATATTAAATACTTTAATATTATATTAATGTTAGTAATTAAATTTACTTATTAGATTTTTTTTAAATAAAATAAAATAAAATTTATATTTAAAAAAAAATGAATTAAATTTATATTTGAATTTTAGATTAAAAATTTTAAATAAAGGAAAATTTAATTTATATTTCAAATTAACTTATTAAAAAAATAAATTAACTGTAAATTAAATTAATCCCCAAAAGAAAATAATTAATAATAAAAAATAATAATATTTATGAAAAATATGAATGTAAGATGTGAAATGACATTTGTTAATGTATTTGATATTATTAAAGGATTGAAATAAAAAACATATGGTGTATACAATGAAGAAAAATAATAATAGAAAAAAGTTAAATATTTTGAAGTTGGAATTTCTATTGAAGACATAAAAAAACAATAAATAGGAATAACTTTGATTTGGAAGGAAATGTAGAAAGCAAAAACATTATTAAACACTGCATATAAATTTATTTTTATACAATTATTTTTACAAGAAAAGCAAGTTAAAGCTCATAAATACATCATCAATTGAATCCATATTAGGATAAACCAGGAAGAGCGAAATATTTTGAATGAGGTAAAAAACATTTGTAAGTATTGGAATATTAAGTTATCAAACATGTTTATAACACATTTCTATGGCTGACTTTAGTAGATCATGATTCACTATGTTGACTTTGGTTGGATATGGTTGACTTTGGTTGAATATGGTTGACTTTGTTGGACTATGGCTGACTTTAGTTGAACATAGTTAACACTTGTTGTTTACTAGTTGACTTTGGTTGACAATTGTTGATCATCGTTGACTATAAATGACCATAATTGACCATGATTGAATTTGGTAAACCATGATTGAATTTCATTAAATTTGGTTTACCATGGCTGACTTTTGCTTGAACATGGTAGAACTTGGTTGACTTTTGCGACCATGGTTAGTTGTGTTTGACTTTGTTTGGCCACATTTAACTTTGGTTTATTTGGTTGACCATGGCTAACCTTGTTTTTTCATGATTGAAGATTGGTTCGCCTTGTTTGAATTTTCCATATTGTTGATAATGGTTGACCAAGGTTGGATACAGTTATTTGTGGTTGATCATGGTTGACTATGGTTCGCTATAGTTGACCATGGCTAACCATGTTCAACTATGGTTGACTTTGGGTTGCCATAATTGACTTTGGGTTACGTTGGTTGATAATGGTTGACCATATTAGACTATGGTTGACTTTAGTTGGCCATAGTTGACGTTGTTTACTATGGTTGAGCATGATTCACTATGGTTAACTTTGTTTGACTTTGGTTTACTAATTGAATATGGTTGACCATTGTTGACTATGGTTGACTTTGTTTTGCTATAATTGACAATAGATAACTTTGTTTGACTATGGTTGAGTTTGTTTGGCTAATTGACTATGATTGAGTATTGTTCACCATGGTTGACTTTGGTTGACGATGGTTGACTTTTGTTTACTTAGGTTGACTTTCGTTGAGTTTGGTTCACCATGTTGACTTCCATTTAGCATGGTTGACTTTGGTTGATCATGGTAGCGTATGGGTAATCGCGTTTGGTTGTGGATGACTTTAGTTGACTTTAGTTAAATTTGGTTACCTTTGGTTGGCCATAATTGACTTTGGTTTACCACAGTTAACTGTGGTTAGCTATTGGTTGACCTTGTTTGACTCTTCCTTATGGTTGATAATGGTTGACGAAGGTTGGCTATAGTTAGGTATGGTTGACCATGTTCAACTATGGTCGACCATAGTTGACCATGTTCAATTATGGTTGATTGTGGCTGGCCATAATTGACTTTGGTTTACATTGGTTAACCATGGTTGACCATGTTCGACTATAGTTGACTTTAGTTGGCCATAATTGAATTTGGTTTACTATGGTTGAGCATGATTCACTATGATTAACTTTGTTTGACAAATGATTGACTTGTGTTGGCTAATTGACTATGATTGACTATTATTGACCATGGTTGACCTCGTTGACTACAGTTGACCATAGATGACCATGGTTAGTTAGGGTTGAATTTGGGTGGATTTGGTTGGCTTTTGTTGACATTAGTTGAATTTGGTTGGCCATAATTGACTTTCGTTTACAAATATTAACCTTGGTTGACTAATGGTTGACCATGGTTTATTATGGTTGACTATTGTTGACCTTGTTTGACATTTTCCTATGGTTGACCAAGTGTTAACACCCATATATTTTTCTACAATATGCAGTTGAATGGAAGGGATGGAGGGTCAAAATGTACCTTGTAGAGAACCCGAGATATCCTCCATGCTCCAGAGCTAAGTGCTAATGGGAAAGACTAAGGGGTCTAAGGAGAACCAAATGTGCAAAAGATTGGAAATTATTGAAGTGTGGGTATTAATAGGCGAGAATCACACTTTATAACCTATAGTCCGCCGCCCAATAATGAGAGACTAAACATCACACTGATCTACGCCATAGATTAAGTGTGAGGATAGGATCCATAGCCCTATATGGAATACCACACAGCTAAGTTGCGAGGAGGATAGGAAAAGGGAGGATGCGATGAGCCTTCCCCGCCAGCTAGGTGTCAGTAACAGATGATGTTGCAAGAAGAATTTATAGAAGGCCATATATAAGATCGGGTGCATGCGATGGTATGAATAGGTGGAAAGATCCACGGCTCGGACAGCGAAAGGGGGGTACATCAACGGCTCTTGTAGCTGATCGCATGAAGAAGTAGTGTGTTGAATAGAGAAATAGTGAATGCGATGAACCTTTCCCACCTACCAGATGTCAACCTCAGAGCCCGTCGCACAGAAGAAGAAATCGTAGTAGGGACCACTTGGGTACATGCAAGGCCACCTTATGGAGAAGTGTGGACAAGATGAATGTCGAAGATGGAGTGTTAAAGTCAAATCCGACGGTAAAGAAGAGTAGGTTGTCAAATCAAAGGATAAAGAAGTAGTCGATCTGACGGTAGGGAATAGGCATGTGAGAAACTGATGGTGGAGATTAAAGGACAGCATGTAAAGAAGGTCGGGAGTTATGTTAGCACGGTTATATATATAAGAAACAACTGTGAGGGTTGAAATTTGTTCTCGAAGATTGTCGAAGTCAGGAGGTCCCTCGGCGTGTGGCAGACAACGAAGGTGACATAACCTCCAGTACCCTGTTCAGAGCTTCTAAACCGACAAGTAGGGCCTTGTAACCGTCCTTTCTCTTAAAAAGTTGAACCTTTAGTCATAACATGGGAGATGAACAGCCTTCTACCAGCTATAAAGCTAGGGTGGCCATGGAAGATAGGGACACAGATGTGTTTGACCCATGCATTCAGCTCTCTATCCCTAAAATTAAAACAAAGTTAGATGCTCTGCATGAACAGGGTCTGGACATACATGGGGTTTTTAGGTCGTCTTTTATTTTCTTTTGCCTAGACCAAGTACCTTCTTTCCCTGAGTTCGTAACATGGTGCTCCGTGAATTACTCCGAGTCCACAAGGGTAATCATGGATGCCCCCAGGTCTAAAGTTGTCTGTGTTTTAGATGCATCGGTTGTAAAGAATTCATTTTTTTTCCCCGAGTCGTAGTACTAGGAGTCGGAAAGCTTTTCAGAAGAGTCTGTGCTTTCCCTGTTTCGTCAAATCACCCCGGAAAGCCGTCGAACTTTCCTAGCCACATGTCTGAAACCTCACTCCGAAGTTGCAGAAAAGCCGTACCCCTTGGATGTCAACCTTTTTGATGATGATTCCTAGTTGGTCTTCTCACTGCTGGCTCAATTCTTAGGTTTAGATACTGACGAATGGGTAACGGAGGTCCAGCTGAGCCTACTTTTCTGGATTAGTATTTGTTTAGCAAGGTATGACACTGGACTCATCCCACCTCTTAGGTTTGATGAATTTTTAGCAAAAAGAATGCATGTACAGTTGGAAAAATTCCCGAATACTAGATTTTTCAGATACCACACAGAGCTTATGAAGATGATCCTGTACAGTAACGTGGAAAGCCCACATTTTTTCCCTTTACTTGAGACAAATGCTTTGCTGGACAATGTGTTTGATTATTTCAACTGTGTTTTACCCCTTGTGTATAAAGTCATTTTTGGGGAGGGACTGTCGAGAGTACTGCCCAAGATGAAGTCAATGATGCAATTAAAGGATGAAGTGGCCGTCGGAGACTAGTTCCTTTTGAAAGATGCTACAGTCATTAGGTTGTATGGTTTTGTGAAAGAACCCTGTGTTTTGCCTTCATTTCTGACATTAAGAATCTTTTCCCTGGAATTTATTAGGCATAAACTGAGCTTGGAAGAGGCACTGTTTCTGGATTTTAAAAAGGGAACCGATATAAAATACCCTTGGAAGGTAGGTCCTTTCATTGTGAAGAGAAAGGAGGCTTTACCGGAGATAGAGGAATTGATGAGACTTCTAGGGTTCAAAAAAGACGTAGCTGTTGAATACGACCCTTTGCATGTTATTTCTAGAAGAAGGAAGGAGTGTAACCTAAGAGATTTCGAGCACAACGAGCCAGAAAGGGCACTCAGGGGACAAAACCTGCTACAATGGGAGCCTGAGGCATAAGAAGTTCCAAGTTTGTAGGAAAGAGACCCTGTAATGTCTGATGCTGTAATGAATATCGAACAGGCGTCGGACAATGGGAAGTGGGCCGGAAGAGATATCTAAAGGAAATTCAAGATATGGATACTGAAATGGGGGGTGAAGACAAACGACGTAGGATGATAACACAAGTTGAGGTGTTTGGTGAAAATACTCAGGTCGAGTCATTTATTTCCATCACTGAAGAAGAATTGGTTGGTGGGACACCCCAGGAATATTTGACTGTCTGGATGGATAATGAAAAAGAAGATAATGAGGGGTCTCCAACCCCTGAAGTTCAAATAAGAGAATACAAGCTTCAGGATGTTAAAGAAGGTGAGAACAGTAGTAGATTCTGGAATAAAGCTGATCTTTGCAAGCAATATAAACAGAATAGATGGGCCTCGTCCCATAAGCTTTTTGACCTAATGCCGAGAGCCAGTAATTTGTCCAAAACTAAGACTTCCTTGGTAACCAGTAGATATGAGAAGGATAACACTTTAAATTTAGCAGTATTGACAGAAGCTGAAGTAACAGAGATGAAGCTCATATGGGATACAATACCAGTACCTAACAAGATCCATTTTCACAAATAGATTGGTGTTCTTATCCATGTTGATATTGTTAAAGCGGCATTGAGAGGTGATAACTTGGAGGTTACTGTAGGGAAATTAAAGAATCATCTAAAACAGTACAAGAGTGAAAATTGAGCCCTTCAGCAACTTGTAAAAAAGTTACAAATTGACCTGGTTGGAGTTGAAGGGGGAGGAAAAGCCATGAAGCAGCTACTAGCTGATAAAGAAAAGCTAATTTCAAACCTGCAGAAAAGGGAAAAAGTCTCTAACATCCAGCTGATCCAGGCCCCCGAGGAAACACAATTTGAAATACAAAGGGAGGTTTTATCTAAGGAATTGGATGATTGTAAAGCAGAAATACTGAAGCTTGCTGGAGAAAAGGATAATTGGAAAACGGAGAAAATAAGCCTAGAAAAGAAACTTGAAGATCTAAGAAGAAACTTGTCCAGTCTAGACATGCGGCCTACAATTGTGAGTCAAGGTGGTGATGAATACAGTACCAATAATTTGGCACAACCTATGTCACATGTCAGTCTGAAAGACAGTGAGATCATGGAGCTAAGAGAAAGAGTGCGGAAACTAGAAGAAGAGAATAAGAAGCAGGAGGAGGAGACAAATGGCCTCTAGGAAAAGAAGAGGGAATCGATTGAGCAGAATAAGAAACTCACTCGCCAAGTTGTAGGGCAGGCTGCTATGCAGGGGTGTAGACATTTGGTGTGGGATAGGATATTTAAAGAGCTGAAGGTTTTTGGCCATACTTGGAGTTCATAAGAATCAAGGAGAAGACAATCACTGATGCTTTGTCAGGATGTGTAGCCACGAGAGAAACTTTAGCCCGAAAACCCAAAGAAACAACATTAAGTGCTGTTGCCTTTTTAAATGATTTGTCAGAAGAAAAAAGGATCAGGTTAAACATTGGGAACCGGATCATGACAATCGCTGCAGCTCGAAGAGTTTTGGGAAAGTATGCTCAGGTGAAAAGCATGGAGGCCAAAGCAGAAGATATGAAAAGGCAGGTAGCAGACTTCAAAAGATCATTTGGTAAGCTAAATGAAATGGGACTACCGTCCTTTTGGGATAATAATCTAGAGCTAATCTCTAAAAGCACTTACAAAAAGAAGATCTAGGCTATAAGAATGGATCACTCAAACTTCAAACATATGGAACAACTGCTCATAGGCAAAACTTTAATGGAAAAGATCGAAGACGACTTTGAAGTCCTAAACAAATTGATTACCATTGGCTAAAGGCTTCCGCCAGCCTTCTATTCCGACCATATTGAAATCTAAGTGATGGTGAAAGAGATGACAGAGTACAACCTCCCTTCAGCTGAGCACTGGGTTGCTTTAAATGGATATGCAAATATGAGATATACTCTCCGCCAGCTACAATAGCTATCTAATATTTATGAGTTGTTAAATATTGTTTGAAAGGTCCGAAGACACATAAGAGGGTCAGTGCAAGCTAATGAGGGTCACTTTTGGTGCGTTAGATGCAATAGAAAACTGAAAAAGCAGGCATCCCTCAACTTACTTGGATTTTTTGATCTACTTACGCAAAATATCTTGCATTGAGTAAAAAAGATGAAATGTAGGAAATTGAATCACGTTTCTGAATATATAACTTTTATGTATTGAAAATTTGCATAGCTATGTCAAGTTTCATTTTTCCTAACAAACACTTTTTATTTTTCAGGCAAATGATAAGGTATATGTTTTTGTGGGTAGAGCCTTTGAGGGCCTAAATGATGGAATCAAGCTACAAAAATCGGCATGCATGTAGAGAACACATAGCACTTGTGCGCCATTATTTTTCGAAAATTAAATTAGTAATTTTATAATTTTTTTATAATTGTCTAAGTGATCAAACCTCGAAAATAGTACCTCTTTTGTGGGTAGAGCCTTTGAAGGTCTTAATGCAAAAATCTTGAAATGGGTTTTTCATAGAACGTGGAGGTTAGTGTCCTCTTGTGCACCATACAATTTTTTTTTGAAATGATTGAGAATTGAAAAAGTTATGGAAGAAACACTGACAGTGTGTTTCACGAGTTAAGGAGGTAGGACAGAAAAGAAATTGAAAGAAAATAGGAAAAATTAATATTTCAAAATAAAAGTTACATATTTGGAATCTGCAAAAAAAATGCTATTTGTGTCAAAGATTTCGTCAAAAATGACTCTGTGTAGCATATTGTAATGAGTGGCTAAGCACAGGCTTCTCCAGAAACTGGAAGAAATACCCAATTAGCTTTGGTTTTTCATTAACATAGCACAGGTTTGGAATTACCAAAGCAAACTCCAAAGCATACACATAGGATTATTGTTGACATGTGAGCATGTGACTCGGCTTGTTTAAATTCAAAAATATTGCCGCGCTTTTAGATGTACATAACGCATACGCGTTATATAACTACATAATGCGTGCGCATTATATAACTACTTAACGCGTATGCGTTATATAACTACATAACACGTACGCATTATATAGTTACAAAACGCGCTCGTGTTATTCAAATCATAAAATACATATTTAATACTTGAGAAAGAGGGAGTGTATAAGAATCAAGGGAATTTTTGTTTAATATTTGAGAAAGGGTGGGGAAGGATCA
Organism: Larix kaempferi; assembly: GCA_027924585.1. NCBI lineage: Eukaryota > Viridiplantae > Streptophyta > Pinopsida > Pinales > Pinaceae > Larix > Larix kaempferi. The sequence goes on from BSBM01000196.1 coordinate 10,078,050, forward strand.
AGGGAATCTATGGTTAATATTTAATAGGGGTGGGAAAGGGTCAAGGTCTTAGAAGGATGTTGGAAGCTTGAGTGGGGAGAGATGAAGGGAATGTGAACATGATGGGCTACAGGGGGTGAAGGGAAGTGGAGCTTGAGAGCACTATTAGGAGTAGAATAGGTTCTAAAGAGGTATAGGGTTAGAAGTTGAAAGTGAGACTTGAGTGACAAGGGGGAATGGATGGAGGCAAGGGGGATGTGAGAGAGAAATAAAGTATACAAGGGAGGGGGCGACATAGAGCGAGGGAGGGAGAGGGGCAATGGGGAGGAATGGATTTGGAGGGAGTGAGAGATAGATGGGGATAGAACGAAATAAGAGATAGGAAGGGAGGGACAGAAAGTGTTGGTGGGAGACATGCAGGGAGTGGTGGCGATGGAGAGAGAGAGAGAGAGAGAGAGAGAGAGAGAGAGAATATGAAAGGAGGGGGAAGGGACATAAAGTGTGTGTGAGAGAGGGAGTTATGGAGAGATTGGGATAGGTTGAGGGAAAGATAACATGAGGGAGGGATAGAAGGTGAGAGACAGGTGCTGAGAGAGGGAGGGAGAGAAGGTAGGGTGAGGGATGGAGGGAGAAAGTTGGAGATAGATATGGATGGAGGGGGGATGGGTTTGAGAATGGAAAGTGACATAATGTGTGTGTATGTGTGTGTGTTTGAGAGAGAGAGAGAGAGAGAGAGAGAGAGAGAGAGAGATTGATGGTTGGGGAGAGAGAGACTAGAGGGAGTTTTGAGCATCATATTCTCCATCAGCATCATATTCTTCATTATCATCATCTTCATGACCATCATCGTCATCATCAACATCTTCATCATCATCACCGTCATCATCATCATCATCATCATATTCCTCATCAAATCAACATCTCCATCATCATTATCATCATCTTATGATCATCATCTAAACATCACCATCACCATCATCATCAACATATTCATCATCATCACCATCACCATCATCATCAAAATCTTCATCGTCATCACCATCACCATCACCATCACCATATTCATCATCATTGTCATCTCTAGGTTCCCCATCAACATCAACATCTCCATCATCATCATCTTCTTCATCATCATCATCTTCATCACCATCATCATCATCATCAACATCTTCATCATCATCATCATCATCATCATCGTCGTCGTCCTTGAATCAGATCAACATCTCCATCATGTCACCATCATCTTCATCATCATCATCTAAACATCACCATCACCATCACCATCATCATCATCATCATCTTCATCATCATTACCATCACCATCATCATCAACATCTTCATCGTCATCACCATCATCATCATCATCATTGGCATTTGTAGGTTCCTCATCAACATCTCCATCATCATAATCTTCATCACCATCATCATCGGCATCAACATCTTCATGATCATCACCATAATCATCATCTTCATCGTCATCAGGTCAAGATCTCCATCATCATCATCTTCACCATCATCATCATCATCATCATCTTCATCTCCATCTCCATCATCTTCAACATCTCCATCATCATCACCATCACCATCATCATCATCTTCATGACCATAAACATCTTCATCATCATTGTCATCTCCCCCTTCCTCATCAACATCTCCATCATCATCATCATCATCATCATCACCATCATCATCATCACCATCATCATCACCATCTGAACATCACCATCACCATCATCGTCAACATCTTCATCATCATCATCATCATCATAATCATCATCATCAGCCTCAGCATCAAAATCTTCATCGTCATCACCATCACCATCTTCATCATCATTGTCATCTCTAGGTTTCCCATCAACACAACTCCATCATCGTCATCTTCTTCATCATCATCATCTTCATCACCATCATCATCGTCATCAACATCTTCATCATCATCACCATCATCATCATCATCATCATCATCACCATCTTCCTCATCAGATCAACATCTCCATCATGTCACCATCATCTTCATCATCATCATCATCATCATCATCATCATCATCATCATCATCATCATTACCAGCACCATCATCATCAACATCTTCATCGTCATCACCATCATCATTGGCATCTGTAGGTTCCTCATCAACATCTCCATCATCATCATCATTGGCATCTACAGGTTCCTCATCAACATATCCATCATCGTCATCTTCTCCATCATCATCACCATCATCACCATCATGATCTTCTGAACATCATCATGATCATCATCTAAACATCACCATCACCATCATCGTCAACATCTTCATCATCATCACCACCACCAGCATCATCAAAATCTTCATCGTCATCACCATCACCATCTTCATCATCATTGTCATCTCTAAGTTCCCCATCAACACATCTCCATCATCATCATCTTCTTCATCATCATCATCTTCATCACCATCATCATCGTCATCAACATCTTCATCATCATCACCATCATCATCATCATCATCATCATCATCTTCCTCATCAGATCAACATCTCCATCATGTCACCATCATCTTCATCATCATCATCATCATCATCATCATCATCATTACCAGCACCATCATCATCAACATATTCATCGTCATCACCATCATCATTGGAATCTGTAGGTTCCTTATCAACATCTCCATCATCATCATCATTGGCATCTGCAGGTTCCTCGTCAACATATCCATCATCGTCATTTTCTCCATCATCATCACCATCATCACCATCATGATCTTCTGAACATCATCATGATCATCATTTAAACATCACCATCACCATCATCGTCAACATCTTCATCATCATCGCCATCAGTATCATCATCAAAATATTCATTGTCATCACCATCACCATCTTCATCATCATTGTCATCTCTAGGTTCCCCATCAACACATCTCCATCATGTCACCATCATCTTCATCATCATCATCTTCATCACCATCATCATCGTCATCAACATCTTCATCGTCATCACCATCATCATCATCATCATCATCATCATCATCATGTTCCTCATCAGATCAACATCTCCATCATGTCACCATCATCTTCATCATCATCATCATCATCATCATCATCATCATCATTACCAGCACCATCATCATCAACATCTTCATCGTCATCACCATCATCATTGGCATCTGTAGGTTCCTCATCAACATCTCCATCATCATCATCATTGGCATCTGCAGGTTCCTCATCAACATATCCATCATCGTCATTTTCTCCATCATCATCACCATCATCACCATCATGATCTTCTGAACATCATCATGATCATCATCTAAACATCACCATCACCATCATCGTCAACATCTTCATCATCATCGCCATCAGGGTCATCATCAAAATCTTCATCGTCATCACCATCACCATCTTCATCATCATTGTCATGTCTAGGTTCCCCATCAACACATCTCCATCATGTCACCATCATCTTCATCATCATCATCATCATCATCATCCGAACATCACCATCACCATCATCATCAACATCTTCATCATCATCACCATCATCTTCATCAACATCATCATCTTTATCATCTTCATCTGCATCATGATCATCTTCATTATCATCACCCTCCTCCTCATCATCATCTTTATCATCTTCATCTACATCATGATCATCTTCATTGTCATCACCCTCCTCCTCCTCATCATCTTGTGCACTTATGCACTTAGGGATTAATGTTTAGAAGAGGGTCTAAAGGCCTTTATGGGGGAGGGGCTCTAGGAACAAGGTAAGACAGAGAGGGCAGGGGGGAGGGATAAAGGCGTAGAGGGTTAGTGATTAAGGGAGAAGAAGGGAGAGAGTGCTATAGGGAGGGATAATGACGAAGATAAAGAGAAGGTGGAGAGATGGAGAATGGGGTGGTAGAGACATGGCTGGAGTAAGGGAAAGAAAGAAACATGTAGGGAGGGATGTAGGGAGAATGAGGGACAGATATTTAGAAAGAGATAAGAGGTATCTAGGGATTATTGGGAGAGAGCTAGGGGGTATTAAACCATACAAAACATTTGTTTTGTATGTAACCATATAAATTATTAGTTTTCTTTTGATTTTGTTCGTTGCCCTAGCCGTGCACCTAACCTATTTATTGTGCTTGACTATATTGCGTTCGCGTTTTTGTACTACATATCGCATACTCATTTTTGATTTATATAACGTGTGCGCGTTTTGTAACTCCACAAATAGTGGACTGTTGCTGTCCGAGAGCAACTTCACTATGTCCGAACCAAATTAACAGTCCCGCGATTTTTCGAACAGCACGAGCCCGCCATTGGAAATTTTCACATTCTACACCAACTCCGTCATTTTTTTTTATGCAGGTGGAACAATGAGGACATCTTTCATGGTTGCTCAATGTGGTGTTGGGTTATATGGCCATATTTGAATAAAATAATCAGCAAGCTTGAAGAATCTCCAATTGAATAACACCAAAGATAAGGCCTTTGAAATATTCATTTTGCCTATATTTGAGGAGCACACAAGATAAGATATCAAGCTTCAATACCAACAAGGAAGAACTTCCATTTGCTTATTATTGAAGAGCTTGTAATTGAGGAGCAACAAAAAAAAACTATATTGAATTGATCATTGTGGTGATGGGGAATGCACGTAACCGAGTAAACAAATCAACAAGGAAGAAGAGACCTTAAGAAGTCATTGAAGAAGAGAAAGAAAAGAAAAGAATATACATGATGAATCAGAGGCTTTCTTTGGAAACTAATCCAAATCCAATTGTAGAGGATACCACGGTTCATCCTATTAATCCATGACAAGAGGGACCTTCAATTTCCACAATAGTTGTTGAACAAGCACCCCATGGAAGTAATCAAGAAGCAAAACGTAGGTGCTCATTAGGGGATGTTTCAATTCCCACTTCAAGTCAAAGTGATAAGTTACCATCTCAAGATGAAGCTCACGAAGAAACACCCAATTTTCTATCCGGATGTGGTTATACAAGCGATGAAGTCAGAGAGGCGTTGGACATTTTTCCTACTGTTGAAGAAGAGAATGTTATCCACACCATCGATGAGGATGTTGGAATTCCACAAGGGGATGTTGGACTTCCACAGACCATCGATGAGGATGTTGGACTTCCACCATCCAACTACCAGGAAGAGAATGAAGGACACCAAGCTATTACTGAAACTCCAGAGCGTCTTGGTGATGTGCTACATGGTACAGTTCCAACCCCCTTACCTCCATTAGCAAGCACATGTCGAAGAACTCCGAAGCGTATACAAGTTGATGAAAGATTTATGAATTCCATTGAAGGTACGCTATCTAAACGTAGTATTGCTTATCAAACTCAACAGATACTTGATAAATATTTTGTTTCTAAATGTGATGGAGATAAATGTAGATTATTTTTATCATTGTTAAAATCTAGGAGCATGAATGTTGTTAGGAAAAAGTTAGGGATAAAGATGATAAAGAATTCTGAACCAAGTTCTCATATAGTTAAAAGCCTAGTAGATGCATTTGGTAAAATTGGTAAGAACACACATTCAAAGGACCGCAATGCTGCTCGTCGTGTGTTGTCACAATCAATTGCAAATAAGAACACCAGGGCCCTTCGTATTCTCAGGCCTACATCCGAACTAGTTAATTTGAATGTAAAAACCCTCCGTAGGTATTCTATTAGAAGAGAACATCTTGACACAACCGATTAAACAGATTTTTGGGACTTTGTTGGTCGGTTGCCACGTTGTGACATGAAGCTAGTTGATGCAGTAAAGTGACTAGTGCACAATTTTTGGCATGATCACACAAGGCCTTCTTCAAACCGAAAGGATGTACTAAAACTAAGAAGGGGTTCAAAGGATCGTGAGCCACATACTAAGCATCTTCTTGATATAACACAGACAGAACTTTACGAGAAATTTAGGATTGAGCATAGACAATTGAACTTGGGGCAAAGATCTTTTGAAAAATGTAAGCCATGGTATGTTAGAATAAATACTCTTCGTAACACTTGTTGTTGTAGATACCATGTAGAATATGAATATTACTATGAAACATTTTTGTACATTCGTCGTGTGTTGCATACTAACATTGTGCAGGATTGCTCCATGACAATACCACCGACTTCATCAAGAGAATTCATTCATAGCATCATGTGCAATAGGCTCGAGGGGCAAACATACTATGCAAAATCTTGTTTGGATGGAACATGCTCCAACTATGCTGGAATGGCATTATTGAGCCAATGTATGCACGAGAATGGAGAGAGTGAATTTGGGAAAATGGTTACAGACATGAAAAGTTTCAAATATATCAACTATGAAATAGTCCCAGGGAAAGAAAGCAAAAAAATACAATTGTTGACATCTCAGGTATGCATTTATATCTATAAAATTATGTTGTAACGGTTACATTTCAATCCTTACTTACAACAAAAAACTGACATTGAGATCATTTTGTGTCACCAGGTACAAGTTAGTGACTTCATCAAGGAATTTATTGAAAAGACACATCAATATGTTCAGCATGTCCACGTGGCACGATGGTAGGATGAGAAGTTTAGAATATGCAGAGATACATTTCCCCTTGGTATTATACTTTTAGTTCTTGATTTTGCCGAGAACTACACTCTGCAACCTCAAAATGAGATCCAAAGTCAGTATTATCACTCTGAGCAGGTTTCCTTGATGGTCCATATCACATATAGGCATGGCCCATATAACACTGAAGAGCAAAGAGAAATTTTGAAGGAATATCACTTCTACATAAGTGATGATAGGTGCCACGACTTCCACTATGTACGCCATTGCTTCATCATGTTCTATGATCACTTGAAGGGAAGGAACATACAGATGGATCGACACTGGATTTGGTCTGATGGGTGTGCTGGTCAGTTCAAAAATGCACGCATATTTCAGTGGTTGTGTTCATTGCATAAAAACTACAAAGTGCCACATATGTGGAACTATTTTGAGACTGGGCATGGTAAAGGAGAGCATGATGGAGCCGGAGCATGTGTCAAAATAGCCCTACGAAGAGAGGAATTGAAAGTATCTACAGAATCTACTATTCTAAATGCTCAATCTATAGTCAGGTGGTTCACATCAGTAATGGGAGCGGAATCAACTATGCGAGTAGAATCCGCAAGAAAGAGACATGTGGAGAGATTTTTTTGGGAGGTGGTAGACATAGATCGTTCACATGCATGGGAATGCAAGACTGTGCCTGGGACTCGTGGCTTTCATTCGGTTCGAAGCTTTGATAACTCAGTATTTGAAATTTGGATTAGAAAAATCGCTTGTTTTTGCCCGCCTTGTTGTGATGGTGACTGGGATGGGTGTGAATCATTGGATTGGGTTGATGGATGGGATTGCATATCACTTCCACTTGATCAGTGTGCAATTGTTGAGTTAACTCCGTTGGAAGAAGACCAATCATCTATTTCTGCAGATTTTGATCATGTCTCATACCTTGTACAACCCGGTATGATGCATTTCCTTAACATTTTTTGTTTGTTTACGTAGTCTTCAAATGCACATTAATGGCCTTGTATCGCACGAAAAATATTTTGATCATATACCTACAATAATATAATGCAGGGCACATATACGTAGTGGTTGCCTCAAAAGACACTGAATGGGGTGATGAATACTGGTTGGCACACTGTATAGATGGAAAGCAAACCCTCATTGTGTCCATGACTGACGATGAAAACAACCACTTTCCAACTGGGTCTATGGTTGTTAAAGGTGAATACTTGACACAGGACAGCAATGGAAGAAAGAAGGGTGGATATGTTTACAGGGATTACAAACCAGGCACAATTGTGTATCACTTTACCAACTTAATCATTGGCACAAACCTTTAGGTACGAACAATGCCTAGTCGAAATACATCGAAGGTACACTACTTCTTACCAGATACAGAGCACGAGAGACTAATGGAGACCATCAGTATAAGAGATGATCCGGAGGGCTTGGTTGTATGATAATAGGTGGGATCTAGCATGATGAGGTACGTTACATACTTTTAATACTATACTATTTATACTATTTGTAATTGAATATTGATATATGCTCAATTTTCACATGTATGTTTCATATGAATATGTCAATTTTGCGTTCTTGATATGCCAAATTTACGTTTACGTTGTTTATAAATATGCTAAATGTTCTCTTGTATGTCAAGTTTATGAATATGCCATTTTTTACATATGATCAGTAAACCCTAAAATTATATTATGTTCATCATGTTGGTTATTGGCTTCACCCAACAAAATTAATTCAATTCAAGCTCACTATATTAAACAATACACTTATATTAAATTTAATTCATGTCTTGTTAAATATTTCATAATGAATTAGCTATTTGAGAGCACCACCTTAGACCAAGCCATCATCATCAACATATTCATCATCATCACCATCATCATCATCATGGACCTGCAAAACCCTAGTTTCCAAAGTGTCTAGGAAGGTTCGGGCTGGGAACACTAGCCATACCTGCCGAGTGGATGATTTTCCAAAGTTGACCCCCATGTGCAAAAATTGCACACTCCCACACTGAGCAAAACCCTAGTTTCCAAGATGGACCTGCAAGGTGACACATGGGCCACCGGGTAGGAGGGGAGGGGTAGCCCTGGAACTATCCCGATGTGCTGAATCCAACGGAGTCGGCGGTTCATTGATCCGAGCCATGGCCTTCATTCTATGGCTCGTCCCGTCTCACTACCAGAAGGCCTTCAGGGACACCTGCTGGATACCTATCGGGGGCATAGAACTCCAACCGTGCAACAAAACTGGGTTCCGGGGAGTCCTGTAGGTGTGTGTAGACAGTTTCGGGTTAGGAACACTAGCCATACCCGCCCGGTGGATGATTTTCCAAAGTTGACCCCCGTGTGCAAAAATTGCACACTCCCACACTGAGCAAAACCCTAGTTTCCAAGATGGACCTGCAAGGTGACACATGGGCCACCAGGTAGGAGGGGAGGGGCACCCCTGGCACTATCCCGGTGTGCTGAATCCAACAGAATCGACGGTTCGTCGATCCGAGCCACGGTCTTCATTCTATGGCTCGTCCTGCCTCACTACCAGAAGGCCTTCAGGGACACCTGCTGGATACCTATCGGGGGCATACAACTCCAACCATGCAACAAAACCAGGTTCCAGGGAGTCCTGCAGGTGTGTCTAGAGAGGTTCGGGCTAGGAACACTAGCCATACTTGCCCGGTCGATGATTTTCCAAAGTTGACCCTCGTGTGCAAAAATTGCACACTCCCACACTAAGCAAAACCCTAGTTTATGAAATGAATGTACAATGAATCCACTGGGCCATGGGGAGACGAGGGAGAGGTCCCCATAGAGGTAATCGAACGCCAGGAGACCAACGGAGTCGACGGTTCGTCGGTCCGATGTCCTTTTTCTGAGTTATGTCAAGTTACAAGTCGCATGAAAATGCCGTTCAGGGACACTTGGTGAATTTCCGTCCGGGAGCCAAAAAGCAAATGGAGCAGGAAGATTGCATGCCGTTGGCTCCTGCAAGTGTGTGTGGGAAATGCCGACGTGGGAACACTGCCAACACTGGCTCGGGGGAGGTTTTTGCAGAGTTGACCCACCAATGTGAGATTGCATGCAATTAAACTGAGCAAAACCCTAGTTTACGAAATGAATTCACAATGAAGCCACTGGGCCATGGGGAGATGAGGGAGAGGGCCCCCTAGAGATAATCGCATGCCAGGAGACCAACGGAGTCGACGGTTCATCGGTCCGACGTCTGGTTTTCGAGTTATGTCAAGTTTCAAGTCGCATGAAAATGTCATTCAGGGACACTTGGTGAATTTCCGTCCGGGAGCCAAAAAGCAAATGGAGCAGGAAGATTGCGTGTCGTTGGCTCCCTCAAGTGTGTGTGGGAAATGCCGACATGGAAACACTAACAACACTGGCTCAGGGGAGGTTTTTGCAGAGTTGACCCACCAATGCAAGATTGCATGCAATTAAACTGAGCAAAATCCTAGTTTACAAAATGAATGCACAATGAAGCCACTGGAACATGGGTAGATGAGGGAGAGGGCCCCCTAGAGGTAATCGCACGCTAGGAGACCAACGGAGTCGATGGTTCGTCGGTCCGACGTCCAGTTTCCGAGTTATGTCGAGTTGCAAGTCGCATGAAAATGTCGTTCAGGGACACTTGGTGAATTTCCGTCCGGGAGCCAAAAAGCAAACGGAGCAGGAAGATTGCGTGTCGTTGGCTCTTGCAAGTGTGTGTGGGCAATGTCGACGTGGGAACACTGCCAACACTGGCTCAGGGGAGGTTTTTGTAGAGTTGACCCACCAATGCGAGATTGCATGCAATTAAATTGAGCAAAACCCTAGTTTACGAAATGAATGCACAATGAAGCCACTGGGCCATGGGGAGATGAGGGAGAGGGCCCCCTAGAGGTAATCGCACGCTAGGAGACCAACGGATTCGACGGTTCGTCGTTCCGACGTCCGATTTTCGAGTTATGTCGAGTTGCAAGTCACATGAAAATGTCATTCAGGGACACTTGGTGAATTTCCGTCCGGGAGCCAAAAAGCAAATGGAGCAGGAAGATTGCGTGCCATTGGCTCCTGCAAGTGTGTGTGGGAAATTCCAACATGGGAACACTGCTAACACTGGCTCGGGGGTGTTTTTTTGTAGAGTTGACCCACCAATGCGAGATTGCATGCAATTAAACTGAGCAAAACTCTAGTTTACAAAATGAATGCACAATGAAGCCATTGGGCCATGGGGAGACGAGGGAGAGGGACCCCTAGAGGTAATTGCATGCCAGGAGACCAACGGAGTCGACGGTTCGTCGGTTCGACGTCCAGTTTCCGAGTTATGTCGAGTTGCAAGTCGCATGAAAATGTCGTTCAGGGACACTTGGTGAATTTCCGCCCATTTTATAATTTAAGCCACTTTTAAATATTTGAACTTCCATATTATTTTTGAAAGAGTATAATATTTCAAAACTCCTAAAGAGACAAAAACACATGATCAAAACTCTTAAGGCTGCAATTTAGAGTAGCAATAATGGGGGTGATGGAGTTGAATTTGATCCTATGGAAGATAATGATACTAATATTATTGAGAATAAAGGGATAATAGGTTGATCCATGACACCTTTGTTTGCATGGATGAGGATGCACCTATGTATGAGACCTATGATAATATTCATGATGTACATCTTATTGATAAGGCACACAAAGGCCTATACAAGAGATCAAAGATGAGTCACTTTGTCTACTAATTTGATGTTGATAAAATTGAAGGTATTGAACGACATTTCAAACAATGGTATGACAAAGATCTTAATGTATACACAATAACTCTAATGATAAATATAAGTTTTTAATATTTTTTGTGATTGTAATAACTACATTGCGATATCCATTATTTAGTACATAAATTGATTTTTTCTTATAGATTGTTAGGTAATATTTTCCTATAACCATCAAATACTTTACCTTGCACATATTGAGAATTGTGTGCCCTTATGAAAGATACAAGAAAGGAGTATCAAACAATTGATGCATGTCCTAATTATGATCAAATGATATATTATGGATAGCATGCAACAACTTTAAAATGCCATGAATGTGGGATCAATAGATATTGAACTAATTAGGTAATATATAAGGTGCCCCATAAGGTTCTTTGTCATATCCCTATAATTCTAGGTTTTTGATGATTGTTTAGGTTAAAAAACATAGCACATTTTATGGATTATCATGTACAAAGATAAGTGAAGATGGTATTATATGAGTGGCTACAAATGGTTCTCAATTTACGATCATCAAGGAAATATTACCCATTTTTAAAGAAGAACCTCATAATGTTAGAATTTCATTGGTAGTTGATGGCAATGGGTGTGCATGAGTGAGTTCGTTGAAACCTTGAAAAACATTGTATTGCATTTAGTTTGATTAAATTACACGAGCAAGAACTTTGACATAACTTGTAATGATCATCCAAAATCACAAATTTAATTATATACCAATTAGTGCATGCATATAGTGAATTCATTGAAACCTTTGAATATAATAGTTTGTTCTTTTGACATAGTGCATTCATGAGTAATAGATAATCCACACAAATCAACACATTAGATTGACACAAGAACACGTGGAAACCGAAGAACAAATACAAAGTGAAATGCATCATTCATTTATAAGTGAAATGTCAATGTGCATGTCTCCAAAAGTACATGTATCCAAAAGTATCCAAAAGTGCATGTCTCCAAAAGTACATGTATATCCAAAAGTATCCAAAAGTACATGTATCCAATGAAGTCAATGTACATGTCTCCAAAAGTACATGCACAATAAAGTCAATGTACATGTCTCCAAAACTGAATGGATCGAAAACTACATATATATACAAAAGTATCCAAAAGCACATGTGTCCAAAACTATCCAAAACTATCAAAACTCAAGCTTCCTCTTGTTCTTTCCCAACGTTGATCCTCTAGGAACATCTCTAGGATCAATGTGCATCCCTGGATCCTGCAAATTAAATATCAATTGTTAAATTCAACTAACTATGTACACTAATACATTAGCTCAACAATTATCAACTGGTGCATGGAAAGTGCATGAAACACTTAGTCACTGAAGGACATCTCACCTCAACTGAGAAAGGAGATTGCGTTGCTTGTGTAGCAGATGGAGCCGTTGGTTGAACATCCAGGATGGTCAAACCAGGGGGGCCAGGAACTGCTCCTGCTAGTGGTGGCTACAATGAAAAAATGTTGAAATAGTTAGAAATGCATGAATAAACAATAGACAACAATAATAAACTATGTAAAGATAATGTTGAAATAGTTACATACCTGTGTGTGATCAGTTGCCATTGTAGATGCGGCACTGACTGCTTCATCAACCATCGATGCGAGGTTTTCAGTAGACAACTCGGGTTCCTGATGCAGTAAACATGCAATTCAAACATTAACACAAAACGATTTATGCACTGGATTTCAAGTTAAACAACAAATATCATCGAAGGATATACATTACCATGGTGTGAGTAAGCCCATGGTCGTGGGCAACTGGAGTCTTTCTAGGAGTAGAATGCCTCACATACACATGACCCTTGTTCATGAATGGCCTGGAGGGAGATACAAATCCAGGCAATGGTCCAGATGTCTCGGATGGTGCCTACAGTCAGCAAGTGTTCATGTAGTTAGACATGCATGATTCAACAAACAAACATGTATTTAAAAAATGTCATTTTTAATTGTTTACCTAGATCCCAGATGTTTCATGGGATGGTATGACCATGGGTACTACCTCCACATTACCTTGCCCCAGTGAAGGATCTGCCATCTACAAGTTTAATAATTGTAAATATTAGACCGTAGATAGCATTAATGAACTAAAATCTAAAGTATGTGGAAATTAACAAATTAACAAGTATTAAAAAACTGAAATTTTAAAATGTTTACCTCGGTGTGAGATACGACAATAGGTGGTATATAAGATGGGCCTACCAAATGGGTAGCATCATGCCCCCCTGTAGAGTCTGAAACATCCGGCTCTGGGGCGTCGCTGCCGGCATAAAGCATCAACTGCAAGTTCACAAAATTAATATATTAGCTCAAACTATATATATGTGTACAAAGACGAAAATAAATGAAGAATTTATTACAATTAACCATCAACATACCTCTCTCAAAAGCCCACTGAAGGAAACATCTGAGGCAATACCATAGCAGGGATGACCACATGATGTGCACTCGTGACAATCAGTACTAGGATGGGGATGTGTCGATGGTCCTGCACCAGTAGATGGTCCTGATGGTCCTGCACTAGTGGATGGTCCTGATGGTCCTGCACTAGTTGATGGTCCTGCATGGTGACGAGCTGGTGTATGTAACACACGAGGGACAGATGTCCCTTCCTCACCCATATGTTGAACCATCGTGCCATGGCAAACAACCGCCCGTGCCAAACTCAAAAATGCATCCCGTGTCTGCGGAATAATACGATGTGCAGGTGGGACATCTGACCTAGGCAACTGCCTGCGAGGTGCAAGGATAGGGCGATCCTGGTCTCGAAGCCTGGCATTGGGTCGGTTTTGGGGCATCCCCCCACCGATCCCCTGAAACTACAAGATGTCAAAATAGTTAACGTGTTTATGCAACACGAACTCTGCGTACATCTTTCGAAGGAAATATAAGGGAATTTCCCTGTTGTTGTGTGGTGGCATATCAAAAACTATGTACCATTTGTCCATCCAGTTATCAACAAATGGTTGAAATGTGCACCACTCAATGGAGATATGTGGCCTGTTTGCATTTGGGATTTCCTCCGTCCGAGGGTCCCTAAACAATGCAAATATGAGCTCTTTGTATATTTTCAACTTTTTTATTGCATTGTAGTCTAGCCCATCAGCATATTGTTGTCTTTTTCTTTCTCTGTAAGATGCAATATCATATAGTACATTGGTAGATTGTGAAATGGTGTCCACAATTGCATCCAAGGTTGATGCAAGTGAATGGCGAATCCTGTCACCACCATTAAAAGCTGCACTTATGCCCCTCAAGTGGGCAAGCTCAATCAATATCTCGGCATTGGTATCCATAGCCGCAACTGTAATAAAGACATTAATACGAAAATCATTAGAAACATATACATGGTATATAATGACGTCTCTTCAAAATTGAACATGTATTAAATCAAACTCAAGTAAGCAATTTAATGGCATTCACTTATATACATTTAAAACTTAAAATTAAACATTTGACAATTAAAAAGTAAGTTAGTCAGATTGGCAGAGAGGAGGAGGAGGAGGATCAAGGCAGTGATGAGTTTGTTGGTTCAGGCATGGAGGAGGAGGATCAGGGCAGTGATGAGTTTGCATCTATGTGTCTCAATGTCTCATTGTGATTTGTGATTGTGAATGACAAATGTGTTGTGATTTGTGAATGATCTAATTTCTATTGAATATTTCATATTTGTAATTGTAAATGTAATTTCTATTGAATATTTGTAATTGTAAATGTTAAATTTTATTGGATCTATATGTCTATATTTTTAAATTTTAATATATTTTAAAAATATATTAATTCTGGGGGTCACCGTGTCCTAATTCCGGGGGTCACCGTGTCTAGTGGGGACCAGGGATCAAAGTTGAAGGGTGGGGTCCCATTTCACTATGAAGGACTATGAGATATTGAACCCTTCAATGCTGCCATGTAAAAATAAGTTATTCTTTTCATTTGAAAATGTAATAGTACATCAAAATTTCAATGTTTACTGACATAGTAAAGTTGAGAGGCTTTATTTTTCAGTGTATATAGCAGCACTGGACATTATATATGTCATATAACACAACCATATTTCGCAGACTCTCCTGGAGGACTGGAGGAGATAAGGTAGGTGGAACTTGGAAGTAGCTCAACCACAGTGGAATAGGGGTATAAGAAAAATCTTGTTTCTATTCATGCAATATTATATATTGATGGTCGGAGCCATGGAAGCATGGAATTCGAGCATTGACTTGATACAACAAAGAAAGCAAAAGGTGGAACTCGAGAGCTGCAGGATTGACTTGATACAACAAAGAAAACACAGGGTGTGAGGCTGGGAGCCGTAGACGGTAGGATTAACTTGACACAACAAAGAAAACACGGGGCTATAGGTAGGGGCCATGGGCAGGAGCAACAACCTGCAACATTACAACAAGTTTATGGATTGTGGATTTTGTCTGAAATGCCAAATTCGCGGGGGCACATTAACATAATATATTATACATTGGATACTCAATTAACTCACGGAGTCAGCATTCACGAATTGGTATGTGATAACTTGTAACTGGGTAAGCCCACTAACAACAACACGTATGAGCCACCTACCAGGTTTAATAATTTTGTTGATGCCATTAAATGTGTTAAACACATAAGTGCTCACTACAAACACGAGAACTTCGAAGCGTTCAAGCCATGGGCTACTCAGTGTAAGCCCATCCACGTAAGTTGGTCAATGATATTATTAGAGGCCCAATGGTCCATGATCCATGGATGATCGAACACGTGGATATTGGAGAGTAACCGAGTCCCACTCCCAAGTCACCTAGCTAGTAGCCGCATTCCCAATTTCCCACTAAAAATTGTTGATGGGTGAAATTTGAAGCTACCCTTCTGTTGCAATTTTAAACAGTAGTGGTTAATTTAATTATTGAAGGGCTTACCATGAAATTAATTTTTTTTTGCATGGTAAAATTTGAAATGGCCTTCTATGGCGTGTGGGTAAAATTTGAAGTGGCCTGAAGGCTTCAAATTTGAAGCCTGGTGGGGACACTCGTGTCCCGTGTCCTTGTGTCGGGTGACTTAGATGAATACATTGTAGAAAGAAGGGAGTTTTATTTTTTTCAATTTTTGGTTGGATTATGAATTTTTGAGTTTTTGAAAAGGGATTCATTTTAATTATTCACTCATCTTGGTTGAGGGAGATGTGAATTTAATTAGAGATTGGGTTATTCCCAATTTTATCAATATTACAAAACTAGGTTGTTTTAAACAATAAAAAATAGTAATTTAGGTTAAGAAATGACAAAAAAATGGTATGGGTGAATGAATTACCTGATTAGATGACAATCCACCGGTGATTTTGTCTCTCCTCCAGCTAAATCGAGCAACATTAATACTTGAGTGGGCCACAAACCGTCCTCGTCCGGGTCTATTTCGCGTTTCTGATGCGTGAGTGCCGCAGGTGGTCGGGAATCGTCAGGACTGTGTATTTAAAATCATTTTAGATTTACATAACACGTATGCATTTTGTAACTACATAACGCGTACCCGTTTTGTAGTTATATAACGCGTACGCGTTATGGTTACCTATCCTACATGTCCAATGACATGTTAGGCTCGGGTCTTACCATGGCAGGTGCTAAATATCAGAAATGTGTTATGTTTTATGTATCAGGAACAAGTTTTGAAAGAAGTAGCATTGCATCTAAAGTGACCCTCATCTTCTTGCACACAGCCAAGACATTTTCAATTTTTGATATAATTTGTAATATTTTTTGAGGCGGCTAAATGGATAGCCAACTGGAACTTTTATCTTTACTATGTTTGTTTTTACTGTAAGGTTAATCTCATTCAGTGATAATACTGGAAAATGTAAGAAATAGTTAGTCCAACTCTGCCTGTTTTTGTTTCAAAGCAGTTATGGCAAACAAATTTTGATGAGGTGTCATTATGTTGTAAAACATTTTTGGTTTAGATGAGTCGAGCAAAGGACTCCCGACATCTATATATGCGATCTAATAGAATGATGAAAGGGTTGAAAATCTTATTCGAAAGCTTTGGTATTTTGAGGATTAGTCTGTAAGACATTTTTGAGATGTCGTAATAAAGTTTGTAGAGCCGAAGCCTATGTTTCGACAGGGATTCCTGTGTAATTGGTCTGGTAGTCTGTATTTTCTTTCTTCCCATGTGAAATTGTCTTTCTCTCTTTGTTATTCCATTTTGTGTTATTTCTTTCATGCTTGGATCAGGGTAACGATTAAGTAGAATTCATAGAAAATATGCTCCGCTTAGATTTTTCCAAATATTTCACCAATGTATTCTACTAAAGTTGATGTAGGATTCATCTTGGTATGCCTTACATTGATGGACTGTTTATTTCCTCTTCTTTTCCACAAATTAAATCTCTTTGACTACTAGCTGCTTGCTACCTTGCCCTTGTCAATGCGTTTGCAGAACCTTTTGTGAATGATGTTTCATAGTTTGTTAAATATGACTCCATTGCCCAAACGAAATTCATATGTTTTCAACCAAATAGTGCTTGAATCATTTTTGTTCCAAACGAAGATCTGATCTTCTATATAATTGTTGTAATTGAATATCTTGGCCGTGAATGCTGGTGTTTCTTTTTCATTATTGACAATCTTGATTATTCCAGTCTTTTCATGAGATTTTAGAGAGAGCCCTCTTTGTCTGTGTTGGGTTAGTAGCACAGGCCAAATATTGGTTAGTGGTTACCCAGAATTACCCTCTTTCAGCCTTGGGGGTCAATTTCGGTGTTAACAAATTGGCGTTGTTCCCAGGGAGCACGAATTTTTTATCAATCCCTGGGAGAACGACATATACATCCAAATTTCAAAGAACAAGAGAGATCCCTGTGGGAAAACAGAGGTTTCCACATTTTCAAGAAGGTTGAAGAATTTTTCCCTCGCGACTCCACTTACAAATATCATACAATTCAAGAAGACTCCACTGGAGAAAGATCAATACGCTAAAACATACTACTGAAGAAATTTCAAAGGCATCCTGGCCTCAAGAAATATCCATACGAGAGTTAATCCTTTCCCTAAAATCCTGCTAGGAGTAGATAATCCTGAAAGTTTACTCAGACGTAGAACCGTGAAAGATCGGGCTAGTGCTCCTATCATCGAGACTATTTCTTGTTTAGAAGATGCATCTGTTTTTCAGGAATTGGATCTAGAGATTGATATTAGCAAACCTTTGTCAAGAACAAAATTTGAATCATACCTAAGCCTAGGTGAAGAAGCTCTGAATAATTTTGAAACATATCTTTTAGATCCTGTGTGGTTTGATTCTAAAAATCTTGCCAAAGTTGAAGGCAATAAACCCAGTTCTCAGGCCCCCCAAGCCCATACTACAATCCCAGCTAGTGATCTTGCTCAGAATATTTTCCCACAAGCTCAGAATCCATCTAGACCCATGGATGCCAGATTTGCACCTTTGGTCCTGCCTGCTGCTTTGCATGACCTCCCTCAGAACCACGCTCAGAGAATTGTCTCTTATAATGGAGAGGGAGACTGGTCAGCCAAACAACATGTTGATAGATTTGAAGATTTTATAGACCTGGAGGAAGTGGACCACGATGACGCTAAAGTGAGATTGTTTTCCCAGAGCCTATTTGGGGAACCCGAGAAATGGTTCAGACAGCTACCCAATGCCTCTATAGTAGATTTTACAGCTTTTAAAGTATTGTTTCTAGAAAGATAGGAAACAATGGGCAGTCCTGCCATAGTCTTATCCCAATATAATCACTTAAAACTTATTAATTGTTTTTATCTTTACATTTTGCATTTCACATTTCAATGTAAATTGATTTTTAATTTTGTTATTATTAGTATGTTACATTTCAAGTAGTTTTATTATCTTATTTTTTTTAATCCTTTCCTTTGGATCTTTCATGTAGTTTCAATATCTTGTCTAAATTTTTTTGTCTTTTCCTTTGGATCTTCATGTTTTTATTAGGCCAAGACTTTTTCAATTATTCTTATCTTTATATTTCACGTATCTAAGTGAATTCATTTTTAATTTTGTTCTTATTAACATTCCATATCATTTAAATGGTTTTGCTTTTTTATTTTTTTTAAATGATTTTTTTTTCACCATAATTATTTGTGAAATGATTTTCTTAATAATATGAAAAGAACAAAGTAACATCACTACTAAATAACTACCTTTAAATTTTGGATAATTCACTTATTCTTTATATCATAAGAATAAAAAACTTAACCAACCATGAACACCAGAGTAGTAATATGGCAAACTCACACTGACGGATTATAAAAAAATCATTGTCCATGATCGGCTAAGGTTGACTTGGTTTCTTAAGTCAACACTAACCAATCAGACGGGAGGATAGACTTGGTCAACAAATCTCATCCTGTGAAACAATAATTTGACAAATATACCACATAACAAGAGGCAACCATTTACAAAATCATTGCCAGCTATATCTCAAACCACGGCGAGGCTGTGGGAATGGGCATGTGGATCTGAGCCCCGAGTAGCGGAGAATGGGGTTAGCAGCACCTGGGTCATGCTCAGAGATAATAGTATTAGTAGGACCGAAGACTTCAAAGTTTCTGGCAACAATCATTCATGAGAGCTCATAGGCTGATCAGTCCAAGCATTCAGCAATGGCTGGATATGAACAACAAGAGAGATTAATCGCCATGGACGGCTCCGTCGATCTCAAAGGCAGGCCGGTTCTGAGGTCTAAAACTGGAAGATGGAAGGCTTGTTCCTTCGTCGTTGGTAAGATTATGCAATGCAGTGGTTTCTCTCACTTATATGCTCTCACGAATAAATACAAATATGTTTGTTAGAAGGGATTTCCGGATTCACTGTGTTGAAAGTTCTGAAATTTGTATTTAAAATCAGCTATAAGTTTATACGGAGGAAACAAAATACTTAATTTTCTTTTTTTCTATCATTATTTTCTTTCCAAGTTGGAATGAGTGACATTTCTGGTTGGGAATTCGAAATTGGTGATTAGTTTCCTGTTGGGAATCGGTAATGATTTCTTGGGGATTGACGGATGCTTCTGTTTGAATATTACAGCGTACGAGGTCTTTGAATGGATGACTTATTATGGAATTGCCTCCAGTTTGGTGACTTACCTAACAAATAAGCTGCATGAGGGAACCGTGACTTCCTCAATGAATGTCTCTAATTGGTCGGGTACAATTTGGATGAACAGTACCAACTAATATTGCTTAAATCCAAAGCTGTCTTCAATAAGCCTTGTCAAAGACTGTAAATGTTATGTACTTTATATATAGATAAACACTTCGTGCAACTTATTTTATTTCACAGTGGCCACCATCCGAGATCTCAGGATTTAGATTTTGTTGCAGAATCTTGTATTAGGCATAATTAATGCTCATGGAGAAGACGAATAATTGATAGAGTTATAGCAGATTTTGAATATAGTATAAAATCCTAGCTATATTATATTCTGAATATTTTTGCAGATCTGAGATGAAAAGAAAATAAAACTTAATTATGTTTTTCGAGGCCATAATTTTGATAGTAGAAATTTGTTTTTGCTTCGCAAATGATTTAGAGCTAATTGGCGTTGTCAACCTGGATAGATAAACGCACAATCAAGAAACGGATGGAACCCGCAGGAAAAGTAAGAGCCGTGTTCCATGACACAGGAACATTCAGACTATGCATATTCATTATACTTTTGCAAGCTTAATAGGTATAATGTTAGGATGGATCTGGATATTATAGCTCAGATAAATGAAATAAATCACTCAGACAAATAAGAGATCCAGTTAATTTTTACACCCAACATTGATCTCCGCACCGTGGGGTGTAGAGAACATTGCTTCTGTTAGTGAAACATCTATCCTTACCTAATTCCATGACCAGGTCCACATGTAACATGATGAGCTCGAACGTTCACGGACGTGGACTATAGAGATGCAATCATCTCCTAGAAAATTAATAGATGTCAGATTATAGAGAAATCAGAGGAGAATTATTTCAAAGTTCAGAAATACCAATGCAGTAAGAGTAAGATAGTATTGTATAAAACACCAAATCTAAGGGAACTTGCACACAAACCCTTTTATTTTAATTGGCAAAACTATGGATAAGCACCAAATCTAAGGGGACTTGCACAGAAACCCATTTTTTTAAATTGGCAAAACTATCGATAAGCGTAATTAATCAAAGAGATCCACATATTAACTTAGTGAAGTAGCAAAATTTAACAAAAACTTTTTTTTCTTTTACTTCTCATCACATTTTTCCAGTTTATTGATTTTTTTTATCCGACTCCATGGTCTGCTCAACAACAAAAATGACATTTAGATACAGTCGATTTAAAAAAAAACCATTTGACAAGGTTTACACAATCCAAGCCCAGTGAGCACTAACACTGTAAGAATTCAATACAATTTATAATAACCATCATACCATGAGCGTTTAAGCTATTCAACAATAGGTAAGCGATCTAGGTTCGATATAACATGGAAATTGCAAGAACATTCAATATGACCTGAAAGACAAGATTGCAGACCACGATCCAAGCAAAATAGATGGAGACAGTGTTAATGAATAGCCATGCAATTTAAAAGACTATCCTCTAGACATTGATCGAAACCTAATATAGCCATACGATTTAAAAGACTATTATACAGAATGAACTATGAAATTGTGATTTATGTGGTTAACTCCATCATGACTAACCTGTTAATAAAAATACCGTAAGTTCATAACTGAAATAATGATTTGGAAAATCGTCGATGAGTTCATATTTAAACAAAGTTTATAGGCGCTAGACCCAATAAATATGGTCAACGAAATTCAACTAATGTCAACAAAAGTCAACCAAATCCACCCAAATTCAACCCTGACTAACCATGGTCGGACATGGTTAACCGTGGTCATCTATTGTCAATCGTAGTCAACTAGGTCAACCATGGTCAATAATAGTCAATCATAATCAATTAGCCAACAAAAGTCAACCATTGTCAAACAAAGTTAATCATATTGAATCATGCTCAACCATAGTAAACCAAATTCAATTATGGCCAACTAAAGTCAACTATAGTCGAACATGGTCAACCATGGTCAACCAATGTAAACCAAAGTTAATTATGGCCATCCACAATCAACCATAATTGAACATGGTCAACCATAACTAACTGTAGCCAACCTTTGTCAACCATTATCAACCATAGGGAAGAGTCAAACAAAGTCAACCAATATCCAACCATAGTTAACCATGGTAAACCAAAGTCAATTATGGCCAACCAAAGGCAACCAAATTTAACTAAAGTCGACTAAAGTCATCCACAACCAAACGTGGTTACCTATACTCGACCATGATCAACCAAAGTCCACCATGCTAAATAGAAGTCAACATAGTGAACCAAACTCAACCTAAGTAAACGAAAGTCAACCATTGTCACCCAAAGTCAACCATGGTATACTAGGTCAACCATGGTAAACAATACTCAATCATATTAAATTAGTCAAACAAAATCAACCATAGCCAAACAAAGTTATCTATTCTCAATTACAGCAACACAAAGTCAACCATAGTCAACAATGATCAACCATATTCAATTAGTAAATCAAAGTCAACCAAAGTCAAACAAAGTTAACCATAGTGAATCATGCTAAACCATAGTAAACCAACGTCAAGTATGGCCAACTAAAGTCCACCATAGTCGAACATGGTCAAGCAATCTTCAATCATGGAAAACAAGGTTAGCCATGGTCAACCAAATAAACCAAAGTTAATTGTGGCCAACCAAAGTCAACCACATCTAACCATGGTCGCAAAAGTCAACCAAGTTCTACCATGTTCAAGCAAAAGTCAACCATGGTAAACCAAATTTAATGAAATTCAATCATGGTTTACCAAATTCAACCATGGTCAATTATGGTCATTTATAGTCAACGATGATCAACAATTTTCAACCAAAGTCAACTAGTAAACAATCAATGTTAACTATGTTCAACTAAAGTCAGCCATAGTCCAACAAAGTCAACGATATTCAACCAAATTCGACAACAATAAAACAATAATGGAATTATAATCAACCAAAGTCAACCATGTCCAACCAAAGTCAGCATAGTGAATCATGGTCTACGAAAGTCAACCATTGAAATGTGCTATAAACATGTTTGAGAACTTAATATTCCATCATTTACAAATGTTTTTTACCTCATTCAAAATATTTCGCTCTTCCCGATTTATCCTAATATGGATTCAACTCATGATGTATTTATGAGCTTTAACTTGTTTTTCATGTAAAATTAATTGTATCAAAAAAAATTTCTATGCAGTGTTTAACAATGTTTTTGCTTTGTACATTTCCTTCCAAATCAAAGTTATTTCTATATATTGTTTTTGTATGTGTTCAATAAAAATTCCAATTACACAATCTTTAACTTATTCTATTACTATTTTTCTTCATTGTATACACTATATGTTTTTTACTTCAATCCTTTAATAATAACAAATACATTTACAAATGTCATTTCACATCTTACATTCATAGATAGCTTCTCCATATTTTCCATATATATTTTTATTTTTTAATATTAATTATTTCATGATTATAATTATTTTCTTTTCAGAATTAATTTAATTTATATTTATTTTACTTTTTCTAATAAGTAAATTTGAAATCTAAATTAAATTTTCTTTTATTTAAATTTTTTAATCTAAATTTCAAATATAATTTTTTTTTTAAATATAAATTTAATTTGATTTTATTTTTAAAAAATTCTAATAAGTAAATTTAATTACTAATATTAATGTAATACTAAAGTATTTAATATTTTTTATTTACATTAAATTACATTTAATAAGAATTATTAAATATTTTAATTCTTATTTAATATAGTTCAATGTAAATTACATTTTTCTTTACTTACATTAATTTAATTAATTTTAATATCAATTTAGGTTTAATATTAATTATTTCAATTAATTTTAATATTGATTATTTTATTTTTAATTTATATTTAATATCAATTAATTTCATCCCTATTATTTTACTTTAGATTTACCTTTAATATTAATTATTTTACTTATCTTTAATATTAATTATTTTACTTATCTTTAATTTTTTTACATTTATTTAATTTATTTTATTTTTATTTTATTTTTAATTTACTTTTATTTTGCTTTATTTTCTTTACTTTTTACTTTTAATTAAGTTTATTTTTACTTTACTTTACTTTTATTCTACTTCTTTATTTCTTTTTATTTCTTTTTTAAAATTTAATATTACTTTATTTCTTTATTTTATTTCTTTTTTTTTTAATTTAATATTACTTTATTTCTTTATTTTAGTTTATTTTTTTTAATTCAATTTAATTTAATATTACTTTATTTCTTTCTTAATTTCATTTCATTTAATATTACTTTATTTATTTTTTGTTTAATGTACTATAGTTTATTTTAATATGTTTTAATTTTTTTTTAGCTTAGTATTTATTTCCTTTCATTTTTATTTCAAAATAACATTTTTATTAATATTTTAATTTAGTTATTTCTTCGCTGACTGGTTGTCGACTAGCAACAACCACATTTTTAAGTGTGGTTGATATTTGTCGATCGACGTATATCAACCACTTTTAATTGTGTGGTCATAGTTGATATACGTCGATCGGTGAATATCAACCACATTTAAAAATGTGGTTGTTGTTAGTTTAACAAAGCATCAAACACGGACCTAAATTTATAAGGCGTTTGTCATTTTCCATATTGACAAAGGCCATGTGTTTCAATGACGTTTGAAGGCCACAAAGAATTTTCATTCACTTATATTGATACCATGTTTTTAGAACATTCAAACAAAAGTATGTATCACCATTGTTTCTAACTTATTCAAACTCAGCATCTTAGATTATTGTATAATAAGGAAATTAAAGAATAAATATAGTGTAAAGTATTAACATAAGGAAATGTTGTTAATAGAGTGTTGGTTGGGTGGTTGGGAGCATTGGTTATGATACTCCCCACCTAGGTTCAAATTTAGCTCACTACATGTTATGTAAGTGTGTGTCTCTCCATGGATGTAGCCCTTGACAACTTATATATTTCTTTTATTTTAAATTTAACACAAATTCTAAAAATAGTAAAGTCAAATTGTTCTATCTATAATTTAATCTATGAAGTGTTAAGAGGGATCAATATGTAAATTTTGCGAGTTTAATTTTTAGCCTTAAATTGTTTATACATTAATAGAAAAAACTCACCTTGAGAAACTTGATGCCTCTAGAAGCTTGATACATAGCTCTAGTTAACCTCAATCTAGAATACCAGAAGTACATTTTTGTTATTGAAAATCAATTGTTATGAACCAAATACTTAAGATAACATAATATTGAATTTACACGCCATGTATACCAAATGTAACATGGAGCACAAATCTATTTAAGTGAGAAAAATGAGCTATACATATATACATATTCACACATTGCATATTTCGGCCCTTGATTAAACCAACCCTATTACGTAACAATAAAATAATAAAATAATATTAATATTAATTTATTATTAATTAAAGACTATCTAAAGTCAATAGTCATGCCCTTTTACGAAAAGGTGCATGACGGGCTTATATAAAGCCCAAACCTATGTAACTATTTATCATCTATCATACATTACATTTTTACATTACTACTTAGCCATTTATGGATTTCTTACGTTACTTGTACTGGCTATTCTATTATTGAGGAACTTTGGTCCTTCAGTGGTATCAGAGCTTGTTGATCCCAGCTTGTGGCTAAACTCTCAAGTTTTTTGAATTTGTGGTCCTTGACCAAGACCTAGATTTTATCCATTACACTCGCTACTAGAAATTTTCCCCCCCGCGCTACATACTCTCTTCCACACCATCTCTGCTTCCCCTCACTCACTCTCCTCTCACCACCCTAACTCATCTGCCCTTTCCTTCATTATCGAACCCTCTCATGTCCCACACACACCATCCTCACTCATTTCTACTGCCATATCACTCCCTACACCATCTTTCCTACCCTCACGCTCCCATTAATCAATCCATTCATCCCCATCTCATCACTTCACATCTCCTCCTATTCACACCAACTTCTCCATCTCATAGCGCCCATCTCCCTCCCGCATCCTACTCTCTCCCGTGCTACCACCCAACTCTTCCCCTCTTCGTCACTCACACGCTACCTTCGCGTCCCTCTAGCCTACCTCTTCCATGCTGCTACTTCCTCCCTCATCGCGTCACAGTTCCTCTAGTCACGCACACCCTCCATTGAGACAAACTTCCACTATCACCTTCTCTCCTCACCCGAAGATCTTACACCCAACCTTCCCACACCACTTCCTCTTCGTGTTTCCTAATTCCATCGTTGACTGGTTTGTCGGCCCCCTCCCAGCCTCTCACCCTCGCTTCACACCACAACTCCACCTCCCTTGAGGCCGATGTCCACCTCATCGGCCTACCCCAGCCACCGTTCACTGCAATCCATCTCCTCTGCTCTCATCCCTCTCCCCTGGTTGTCCACGCCCGTGCCCCCGCCTCCCTACACTATGTGCGTACTTCCCCCTCCCCCGTAGCTCCACACTACTCCTGCACAGCTCCAGGCTCCCACCATTTTCCACCTCTGCAACCTCTCCTCCAGTGCCACTCCACCTCTACCTCTATCGCCGCCACCACCCCCACAACTTCCCTCCATCGGCTTCTCCTCCATTGCGTCCCCTACCACCACCACTCACTACCACCACCGCCCTCCACCACATGCCTGCACATCCACGCCAGCCCTAAATTATAAATAAATTATTGTTATTATATAATAATATTTTTATTATTATATAACAACCTTACCTTACCTTGTTATCACCCCACAAACAAATTATTATAATAATTTATTTATTATTATATATCTTCTAAAAATCCTAATTCTTCTCCCTTTTTAAAAATTATAATAATAATATTTATTATTAATGTTATTTTTTTCAAAACCCTAAATTTTTTATTATTATTAGTAAAATTTACTAATAGTAATTATCACTTCTTGAAATAATAATTATTCGGAAATAATAAATATTTTTGGTCAAAAGGAAAATTTACCAAAAAGGGACAAATTGGAAGAATAGACGACAAAGTCAAGAAGGAGAAGTAAATAAAAATCAAAAGGAGGTCAACATGGAAAAAAAATCTTACTAACCGCAATGAAAGATTTCTCAACGTTCTGACAAAAGTGCCGGTGGTGATGCTGAAAGTTAATGGTATATTTGATGAAAGTCCAATTGCCATCGCTATTTGTCCATCCAATAAGGACAATTTTATAAACATTGATGTTGCAAATCAAGTACAAGTTCAAGAATCAATGAAGAATGAGTCAAATGAAGATCAAATAGAAGTACCATTACAAATCAATGATTATCATTTTGCAGCTCAATCCACCGTCGCAGCTATAGATGACCATCTCATCGACATAATGTTGGGTTATAACTTGTTCGAAACACTAGGAACCTTCTCCATCAATGCAAAAAATAATTGCATCACCTTCTTCCATGAGAAGAAGAAAATAATGCTACAAGATTTCTCAGTGATAGTCCCCTTATCGCAAACTACAGATGAAGAATCAACTGATGGACAATATGAAGAGTTAGAAGAACAAATAAAGCTTTTAAACAAAATCATTATGGACAAAGATAATGAGTTATAACACGTCCATAGAAAGCGAGAAAGTCAAGAGTTTGAATTATGTCAACATCAGCAACAAAAGGAAAAACTCCAGCAATAGCATGACGACATTAAGAAGACACATAAGTTGGAAATTACAAAAATCAATAAGGTGTTATCAAGCAATACCGAAGAACTTTTCTGACTACGAAATCATAACAAAACATTAATTACGAAGATTAAAAAACTAAAACATAGTCGCAAGAAGGAACAATCCAATGAAGACCTCGAAGGAAGATTTCTAGAAAATCAAGAAGAATGCCAGCGCCTAAAGAATCTTAATCAAGAACTAGAGATATCAAATCGAGAAGTTAAAAGAGGATGAAAAGTCGCAAGATGAAAGTTTCAAGAAGATTCATAGTAAAAACAATCTACTGGAGAATAAAATAGCGCAAATCCAGAAAGAAGCATCCAGACTCTCCGAAAAACAAAGTCAAGCCGAGGAAGTAAATTCAGTCATCATCACAGATAAAAAAAGAAGTCAATACAGCCAAAGAACAAACAACAAGAACTCCTTATCGACACCCCAATTATAAATGTTATTTTGACCAATGACAGGGTCAAAATGAACACACTCAGAGGAGAGATGATGTCAGATGTAAGCAAGAACAACAAATCAAAATACAAAACAACAAATAAGAAGACCTATCCCACAAAGTGATCAGATAGCTTCGATAAAAATAGATTTTGGATGGACCACATTAGAGACTATGCAACATTTCTTTTGGGGAATTCATAACTCGTATCACCTTGTTTCATCAATTGTCATAATGACTAAACACAAAAGACCAAGAGATAACATTACAATAAAAAATCAGACGTAATCATTGTCGTTAAATAAGCTTTGAGGACAAAGCTTCCCTTAAGGGGAAGGCAATGTAACAATAAAATAATAAAATAATATTAATATTAATTTATTGTTAATTAAAGACTATCTAAATTCAATATTCATGCCCTTTTATGAAAAGGTGCATGACGGGCTTATATAAATCCCAGACCTATTTAACTATGTATCATCTATCATACATTACGTTTTTACATTACTACTTAGCCATTCATGGCTTTCTTACGTTACTTGTAGTGGATATTTTATTATTGAGGAACTCTCTTCCCATGAATGTAGCCCTTGACAGAGCTTATATATCTTTTTTATTTTAAATTGAACACAAAATCTAAAAATAGTAAAGTCAAATTGTTCCATCTATAATTTAATCTATGAAGTGTTAACAAGGATCAACATGTAAATTCTGCGAGTTTAACTTTTAGCCTTAAATTGTTTATACATTAATAGAAAAAACTCAGCTTGGGAAATTTGATGCCTCTAGAATCTTGATACATAGCTCTAGTTAACCTCAATCTAGAATACCAAAAGTACATTTTTGTTATTGAAAATCAATTGTTATGAACCAAATACTTAAGATAACATAATATTGAATACACACCATGTATACCAAATGTAACATGGAGCACAAATCTATTTAAGTGAGAAAAATGAGATATACATATTCACACATTGCATATTTCGGCCCTTGATTAAGCCAACCCTATTACATATGCATTTACTTAATTACATATACATTTAGTCCCATACATGCCCCATTGGATTCATGTCATATACATTTAACCCCATATATTACCTCCTTCGGTCATAAGATCAAAAATGTTAAAATAAGAACAAACTCTTGGAAAAGTCCTAAATAATTTGTTATCTTTGTAACACTGAAAAGGTTCAAGATGAAAATGTTAAGTTTAGCCTAAATTCACAAGCAAGATCACTGAAAGAAACACAATCACAAGATAGACAAAGATTTACCCTGGGAAACCTTCATGGGGTAGAAACCCAACAAAGCTTTCCTCAATATAGATAATCAACCAATACAAAGATGTAGTCCTCAAACAAGAGCTCCTTCTCCTCTTATGCAGGTCTCTCTCTCTCATATACGCAATACACAAGTGAGTGAATGAGTGATAAATGAGGAACACACATCCTCTATTTATACTCATCTTCTAACTGACTTTTCACCCTAACTGGGCCGACCTCTCTTAAGAGAGTCTAATAACCCCTAAACAGCTAACTTAAGGCTGACCCCAGAAGGGAGGTCTAATAACCCTAGTTACCACATTCTCTAAGAGGAATAAACATCTCCGGATATACAACAGGGCCTCCACGGAGGAATTAAACATCTCCAGAATAATAAAGTACAAATATAATATTCTTAGAAGTTACAATATCTCAACACCCCCCCTTAACGAGAAAGATATTATAACAACATTTGCAGGAGAAAGGAGTCATCAACTACATGATACATGATACATTTGTAAATCATTGGAAGCTTTCCTTAACATCATCAGTAACTCAACGAGTTACTGGAACATCTTCAAATATTCAATACTGGAATATCAACATCTTCAGTATTGAGTCTTCATCTTCTCTAGCATTTGAACAACTACATCAACATCATCATCTGGATCTTCTCGATCAACATCATCATCTAGATCATCTCGGTTAACATCATCATCTGGATCATCTCGATCAACATCATCATCTGGATCATCTCAATCAACATCATCTGGATCCTCTCAATCAACAGTATCATCATCTGGATCGTCTCGGTCAACAGTATCATCATCTGGATCCTCTCGATCAACGGTATCATCATCTGGATCCTCTCAATCAATAGTATCATCATCTGGATCCTCTGGATCCTCTCAATCAACAGTATCATCATCTGGATCCTCTCGATTAACAGTATCATCATGGCATCATACTCTACAATACACATGATCCAATTACGGGATTATCAATCTCTCTCACTTTAAGACACCTCTCATGTCTATGGATGATGCAATCCAAATCTACTTATCGGATGATCAATCCTGATCAATTTAAGACACCTCTCATGTTGATGGACGATGCAGTCCAGAACAATTTAAGACACCTCTCATGTCTGTGGATGATGCAGTCCTATCACGTACATTTTGAACTAACTGTTCAGGGACAATGCAGTCCTATCACGTACATTTTCAACTAACTGTTCAGGGACGATGTAGTCCTATCATGTACATTTCGAACTAACTGTTTAGGGACGATGCAGTCCTATCATGTACATTTTGAACTAAGTGTTCAGGGTTGGTGCAGTCTTATCACGTACATTTTGAACTAACTGTTTAGGGATGATACAGTCCTCTCGTCCACTTAGATAAAGTCTAAGGACCACACATCGACCTAATCGTTGGAACAGGTAACCTCATCATCGACCTCATCATCGGAACACGCAACCTCATCATCGACCTCATTGTCGGAACATGTAACCTCATATAGTATTCTCATCAATATAGGTATCCACATCATTAACCTTTCCGTCGATGTAGGGAATCTCATCATCAGTGACCATATCACTCCCCCTTTCAAGGAGGTTCCTTCTAAAATACACCAAGCTTGTCTTGGAAATACTCAAACTTTACTCGAGATAGAGGTTTGGTCAATATATCATCAACTTGTTCATCAGTGCTCACATACTTGAGCTTGATAGCTCCTTTCTGTACCATATCCCGTATATAAAAATATCGTATCTCTATGTGCTTTGACTTGTCATGAAACACTGGATTCTTTGTCATCTTGATACAACTTTGGTTGTCACATAGGATCACAGTGGGATCCATATCTAAGTCAAATAATCCTGATAACAACTTCCGAAGCCATATCGCTTCACAACTAGCAGAGCAAGCAACAATATATTCCGCTTCAGCTGTGCTGAGAGCCACACTAGACTGCTTCCTGCTAAACCACAAGATCATGGCAAATCCCAGACAAGAACATCCTCCTGATGTGCTCTTCCTGTCTGATACACTTCCCGCCCAATGAACATCTATGTAGCCATACAATCTGAAGTCATGATATCCAAGATAACATAGACAAAAGTCTATCGTACCTTTTAGGTACCTCATCACATGCTTTGCAATAATCAGGTGAAAACGTCTAGGTTCTACTAGATACTGACTCAAGGTGTTCACAACAAAGCATATATCTAGCTTGGTATTTGTTAGATACATCAATGACCCAATAATCTGCCTGTACAGAGTGATATCCACTAACTCTATTGAGTCATCAACTAATAGCTTCAAGTTGGGATCCATGGGAGTGGCCATGGCTTTGCATTCCAACATATCAAATATTTTCAAGATTTTCACCGCATACTTTCCCTGGTTGAGAAAGATTCCTTCTGGGCCTTGCCATACTTCCAGCCTTAGGAAGTAATGCATCAATCCAAGATATTTCATCTCAAACTCTATAGAGAGCTTCTTCTCGCACTTGATAATCTATTTCTCATTTCCAGTTAGAAATAGATCATCCACATATAGCAACAATATGAAAGGTTCATCATCCATAACTTTGAGATAAATATTAGGATCAACTTTACTTTTGGTAAAGCCCAAGCTTGTCAGGAAACTGTCAATTCTTCCATACGAAGCTTTGGGAGCTTGTTTCAACCCATACAAAGCCTTCTTCAGTTTGCATATGTGGGTTCTTCTATCTTCAACTTCAAATCCTTGTGGTTGTTCTATGTACACTTCCTCCTCAATCACACCATTCATGAAAGTTGTCTTCACATCCATCTGGTGTAATTCCCACTTCATCATGGAGGTAAGTGCCATGATGGTTCTAATGGAAGTGTACCTTGCAACTAGTGCAAATGTCTCTTCATAGTCAATTCCCTCTTTCTGAGAGAATCCTCTGGCTAGAAACCTTGCCTTATAATTTTCAATGATACCATCCACAGCATGCTTTATCTTGTATATCCATTTGGAGGATACCACACTCTTGTCCTTTGGTTTGGGAACTATATCCCAAGCATCATTCTTCATTATTGAATGGTATTCCTCTGTCATTGCCTCTACCCACTCTTTCTTATGAGATGCTTCTTTATAACTAGTGGGTTCTTGATCTACAAGATCACACATCAAAGCCATATAGCTGGAGAATGTCTTTGGTTTCATGCTCACTCTAGTGGAGCCTTCAAGAGCTCCATACTTTT
Source organism: Larix kaempferi (assembly GCA_027924585.1). Lineage (NCBI taxonomy): Eukaryota > Viridiplantae > Streptophyta > Pinopsida > Pinales > Pinaceae > Larix > Larix kaempferi. The sequence goes on from BSBM01000196.1 coordinate 10,111,028, forward strand.
TTGCTCCTTGTATAATGTCTCTTGCCCATGTTGGCTTTCTCTTTCTTGATATGTTTATGGCAGGGGTTTCTTGTGGTTCTATCATGTCATGGTCTTCAAGTGTTATATCTTCAGGGGTGGGTGCAGCTTCTGCAATTCTAGTAGGTGCATATTCTTCATATACTTCTTCAGACTGTCACTTCCTAGATCTCTTGAGAACTTCCTCTTCATCAAATGTCCCTTTCCTACTTATTTCCGTATAATGGAATCCTGGGATGTATAATATGAATGCTTTGGAGGATTCACAATATCCAACAAATATTCCCATTTGCCCAAAAGGATCTAGCTTGGTTCTCTTTTCTTTTGGAATGTGAATATATAAGGGGCATCCAAATATCTTGAGGTGACTTACCTCAGGCTTCTTCCCTGTGAACACTTCTTCTAGGGTCTTGAATTCAAGAGCACTATGAGATAGTCTATTCTACAAATAGACTGTTGTCTTGGCTACTTCAGCTCATAGATACATATGTAGGTCTTGATCATTTACCATTGTCTTTACTGCTTCCATAATGGTTCTATTCTTTCTCTCCGCAACACCATTTTGTTGAGGATTGTAGGGCGTGGTTAGCTCCCTTTTGATTCTAGCTTCTTTACAAAAGACTTCAAAATCCTTTGAAGTGTATTCTCCACCATTATCTGTCCTGAGTATTTTGATCTTCTTTTCTGAATGATTTTCTATCAGGGCTTTGAATTCCTTGAAATTCCCAAAGACTTCATCTTTTCCTTTTAGGAAATATATCCAAGTCTTCCTTGAGTAGTCATCAATGAATGTAATGTAATATTCAAATCCACTTAAGGATGTGAAGGGCATTGGTACACATACATCTGAATGGATCAACTACAAAGTACTTTTAGTCTTTGTCTCACTCTTTGGAAATGGGTTCTTGATATTCTTCCCTTTTGCACATACTTTACATGTGCCTTTATGATCAATCTTCAAATCTAGTAGTCCTATAACTACCTTGCTCACATGAGGTAATTCCTTGTAATTAATCTGAGCAAGCCTCCTATGCCATAGCTCACTAGGGCTAGTGGCCTCATGAACAAGGGCAACTTCTGGATGACCCTTGAGTTTGTATAGCCCTCCTTCCTCTTCACCAATAACAATTGCATCCTCAATTGATTTTTCTTTGGACCACATGAGTACTTGTTCATCTATGATTGCAACCCTATAACCTTTCTTATCTAATGTTGAGATAGAAAGTAAGTTCTTCTTCAATCCTAGTACATATAATATTTCCTTCATCTTCAATGGAGTTCCAGAATCAAGCTTGTAGCTTGCTTCACCAATTCCCTTGATGGGATATTGATAGTCATCTCTGAAAGATACCTTCTATGGAGAGGTCTTTTCTTCCAGTCTTGAGAGAGTCTTATTTTGTCTTGTCATGTGTTTTGAAGCACCACTATCAATGAGCCATGTATATTCTCCAGGTGTTACTGACCTAGAGAGTGCAGAGAATAGAACATACTCTTTTTCATCTTCTTCTTCTACTTTAGCTCTTTTCTTTTGAGGCCTTTCCTCCTCTTCTTCTTCACTGTCATCTTCTACTAGATGTGCATGATGTCTTTTGTGAAGATTCTTCTTCTTCTTTGAAGGACAATTTCTAGCAAAGTGTTATGGTTTGTGACAACTGTAACATTAACTGAGGAGAGGTCCCTTTCTGAACTTACACCTTCTTTCTTTTGAAATCTATGTTGAGGATGAGACCTATTATGGCCATTCTTCTTGGAATTTGAATGACTACTTCTTCTTCTGGTGTGAGTGGCCAAAGCTTGGTCATCTTCTTTGAGCAAGGCTTCTCTATTGGCTACCCTAGCCTCTTCTTGAATGCAATCCTCCCATACCAAATCAAGCTTCATACTTTATTTTCTTGCACACATGGTTTGGATGAATGAATCCCAAGGTCTAGTGATACCATTAAGAGCAACCATGGCTAGTTCATCTTCATCAAGGATTTCTCCAATGGTTTCTAGTTGTTCTTTGAACTGGGAAACCCTTGTGAAATAATCTTGAATAGATTCTCCTATATTCATTTGGTACTCTTCAATTGAGTTCTAAAATTCATCTTCCTGTTGATGTTCCTCCCTTCATACATTCTTACTAGGGCATCATACATTTCTTTCGGGGTCGTCTTGGATGCCACTTGGGGAATCAAGTGTCCCTTGATAGAATCAACAACGATTCTCTTTTCCTTTATCAAGTCCTCTTATACTTCTCTTTGGCTTCATCTTTCGCGGGTTCTGCAACCTCATCTTTGATATATTGGGCAAGATCATTCTCTTCAAGAATGAGACCAATCCTATATTTCCATGCCCAAAAATTCTCTATACCCTCTAGCTTGTCTTCAAGCTTAGTGTTTGGAGCCATCTTATCCAGGAGGTCACAGAAATTGAAGTTTCTCAAAAGATAGAATAAAACTTACCAGGATATGTGCTTGATTGAATTGAGATGACTAGTGTACTCTGCTTCTGGAAACTTCAACTTTTCAACCTTCAAATCTAACTACCAACTTTCGGATCTGCAACAGGTTTTCTAGTTTTCTGGTTCGCAGCTTTTCTAGTTTATTGGTGCACAGGTTCGCAGTTTTTCTGGTTTACTAGTTTCTTGATTTTCTGGTCCAAAAGTCAAACAAGGTTTTGACAAAGCCCGGGATTATACCCACTCAAAATTTTTGATCTAGGGCTCATAATTTTGATTTTTAGGAGCATCCAACCATGCTCTCAGAATCCAAAAATTCCAACTTTTGCAGAAACCCTAATTTTCAACGGAGGAGGATAGAGAGGTATTTTCACCTTGTGAAAGATGTCCTACTCAGGCTAGCTATGATACCATGTTAATTTTAGCCTAAATTCACAAGCAAGATCACTGAAAGAAACACAATCACAATATAGACAAATATTTACCCTAGGAAACCCTCATGGGGTAGAAAACACAGCAAATCTTTCCTCAATATAGATAATCAACCAATACAAATATGTAGTCCTCAAACAAGAACTCGTTCTCCTCCTATGCAGATCTCTCTCTCTCTATGTGCAATACACAAGTGATTGAATGAGTGATAAATGAGGAACACACCTCTTCTATTTATACTCATCTTCTAACTGACTTTTCACCCTAACTGGGCCAATCTCTCCTAAGAGAGTCTAATAACCCCTAAACAACTAACTCAGGGCCGACCCGACAAGGGAGTTCTAATAAACGTAGTTACCACATTCTCTCGGAGGAATAAACATCTCTGGATATACAATAGGGTCTCCATGGAGAAATGAAACATCTCTGAAATAATAAAGTACAAATATAATATTCTTAGAAGTTACAATATCTCAATAGAAAACCAATTTCTCATAAAATGTCATGTTTATGCCCACATTATATTTTAATTTTGAAATATTTGTAGCAGTATTGACCTTCTTATTGACTCGTCAAAGCTATGGAAATTTTCTTAGGTACAATATTTTTGAGCATAGAATAACATGGCAAAACAAAACAACTAATTCTTTATCAGAAATTTCTCAAGGTATGATAGAATTAATTTGGTCTACACAAACAGTAACAATCATCGTCATCATAGAAAACAACAATAAAACCTAAATACAAAATAATTAAAAAGTGATCTCGTGTCCAAAGTAAGATGTACAACCTCTATAACAAATCTAATAATTATCCCATGCTTGCCATAGAAATTCACAACACAAAATCAAATAGATGTGTCTTTTCAATAGAGTTGTTGACACTATGGTGGTTGTGTTCCATTCACATCCATCTCTTAGTTGCAAGATGGAAGACCATTAAAGAAATGATTGGGGCAATACCAAACACCCCATGAATGGTTTCTTGAGGAATTGATCCCTTGTTTGACTGAAAAAAAAAAGTTATTTCCACATAGGTCAAACACCTTAATAAATTGCTTACACATGAAAATCATTGATCAACATGCCAATTTATTACATGGTTAAAACCCTAAGGGAGGGAAATGGTCTGCAACCCTAGCCAAACAACTACTTCAGGCAATATATTAAGGAAAAAGAAAAAGATTTACCATTTTGAGTTTCACAATTGATTAGCTAGTGACCCACCATGCTCTTTAAATAGGCATCATGGGCCAATTGGGTGCTAACATACATATCAATGTAATTGATAATATCAAGAAAAAGAGTAAATATTGGACACTTTATGTGTAGAACATATTGTAACCATCATATTACATAAGTACAAATGAATACTAATGCATACTAAAGAATCACACATTATATAAAGACACATTAAACCAAGTTGATATTAACTAAATCCTAAGTGTCTAAATATCCTATCATCCTCTCTTAAGAAGAGCTTGGGATATGATTGAATTATTTACAATTGTGACACAATATGAGAAGGAAGGATGCATTAGAGGCTATCCCCCTATTATGGCCACAACAGATCACATGCTTCAGCTAAGCACGGGAGCCCCAATTTTAAGTAAACACAAAGGTATTTTTGTAGGTGTTCTTGTAAGCATAAGGTTTTGAACTTTGCTTCTATGATCTTGTACCTGTACCTTTGTTTGCCTTGAAAGTTTTTTTTTCTCTCTTCCATTTTTTCTAAGTGTTTGTGGTTGTAGAAAGCTTTAAATTTCAAGTATTTTGTCATCTGCTTCTGCCAACTTGAAGCCCGATTATCTGGAGACCCGAAACCTGCAACTTGATAGGCACGGGTTGCGGAACTCATTTTGAGTCGTTTGATTCAGGGAAACCCGAAACCCGCAAACCAAAAGTTGCGCATTGCGGTAACCCTTTGCTAATAATTTTGGGAATTTTTCTTCCCAAAAACCCAAAAACAAAAGGGATCGAAACCCGCTACCGCGGCTTTCGGATTTCAGAAATTTCATTTTACCTTTTAAGCTACATTGTGTGTCCCAGAAACCTGCAACCCGCAATGTTGGGTTGCGGGATGCAGGAATACCTTTTTTTTTTTTTCAAACTGTTTTCGTTTGCGAAACCCACCACCCACAAGTTTTGGGTTGCGGCCTTCGGAAACCCATTTACGTTGTTTGGTTCAGTTTGCACTCCCGAAACTCACAACTTTCGGGTTGTGGCTTTCGGAATCATGAATAAACTTGCGATCATATTTCCAAGACCCGATCCCACATTCTGGATTACTTAATCTTTGTCGTCGATTCATTTGATCTAGTGGATGGAATTCAATCATTCGAACTTACGTTTTAATTCCTTATTTTTAGATTGTTCTTACGAATAGGTTACTGACTGAGATTCTCACCTCATGATCACCTTTGAAGATAATATTGCCTGATTGGATTGGCTTGTAATGATAGTTTTTCAGATGCGACTACGAATCATGCGTGTTTCTATTAAAATTGTACTTTGTTATGATCCATTTTGGATTAACATGCTGCGACGTCGTTTCCTTACAGTCCAAATGATTGCAGTTCTAAATTTGTATGATTTTAATCATAGCAGCTCATCATATTCAATCATTTTGATTTCCTTTAACTCTTCTTAAATATGGTCGCAAGTATGAAGTACTTAGTGTGTCGTCTATATTTCTTAGAAAATTTTCCTATTTATTTTGATAGCTTTCTTTTTGACGATTTGTCTAGTAACATGCAGATAGGTTATGAATCCTTCGATAGATTTTTTATGCAAGAAGAGCTCCAGCCTTTGCTATTTCAAGAACCTATGTCGCCACCCTTTGACGTGGGTGTCCCTGATACCAGCAGTGATAGCGAAGAATAAGATTTTGAGACTCTGCCCATTTGCATAATACTCCCTCAGAAGAAGGAAGAGAAAATCAATGAACAACCATGTGATTGGGATGACTCTATTATCCATGATTTTATAATCAATCAGGAACCAGCTACTCCACCAATTCCCGAGAAGTAAGACCCGTTGTCTGATTTTTTTGTTTTCGAGAACGTTATGAATCAACAAGAAGATTCCAAGGCGATTCAACAAGAAGATTTGATGGATTATCTGTTTCCTGTTATCGACAGCTAATGGGCCATTGTTGAATTCTGCAGTTTTGTTATGGGATTCTTCCCGGAATTAGAAAATTACCCTTACTTCAAAACCTTGTCGTGGGATTGGAGGGAATCTTTTGAGCTAAGATTATTCAGATTATTCCAGATGCCAAAACTTTCTGTATAGATAGCCTCATCCCAATTTTTCTAATCCCTATTTTTTGGGGAATTTCCATTAATACTAGACTGTAATTCTTATTTAAAAAGGAATGCCTCTCGATGTTAGGGGTTGATAATTTTTGGGTTAGAAATCAGCAGGAGACAACTAGAGATACTCTCTCTTAACAGAGCTTTATAATTTTGTTTACAGACTTCAGTTATATAGTCAAGTAATCCCTTTGAATCATCTCTTGTTTATTGTTCAAATTTCTTTGACAGTGCCTGATTTCCTACTTCAATTTGTCATCTATAGTGTGTGATCTTTTGCAAGCATTAATTTACATAAGGATTTGTTATACTGATTTCTCTTTATGGTTGATCTATGTATGAAAATGTTTTATTGATTTTCTTTCAATTAATATATATATTTTTTATCGATTTCTGGAAATGATCAAAATTCAATTTAATCATTGTTAATTTATCAATTGACAAGGTGATTACAGGTTAATCTTGAAAGGGTTACATGCTTATATTATTGTCACTTAATTTTCATTAACTGATTATGATCTAAGTGAATAAGTACATGCATCTTTTACATTTCTGTTGAAGTTGGAAAACATACTTATCCCCTTCACATCAAGATTGATCTGCACAACAACAAGCTTTTCTTTAGATTAGATCTAACCTAGAGTAGATTCTTTTCTCATATAGGTTAAGTTAGAACGTACTAATTTTTCATACTTTTGTTTTCCTTAAGTGGAGAACCGATCTATTGATCGAGAAACCAACTCATAGAGTGCCAGCGGAGGTCGAATATATGTGGGATATTTCCATGCCAAACAGGATGGGGATAGAACTGCCCTTGCGTAGGGTCTTTCGAAGCCTTTTAGTCTAGGTTTTCCTCCTCTGTTGGGAGCCTTGGACCCATTCCAACACCTTGCACTTACTCTGCACCCCCAAGGCGTCAACACCCCCATTAATGAAAAATATTTGAAATCCTAACATAGATCCAAGATTAGAAATATTTGCTTCTATAAAATACTTTCTGAGGATGTATATAAAACTTGATCATTAATAGGGAAAAAGAGCACTTCGAGAATGTGACCCTAACTAAGATTTCTAATTAAGTGAATCTGTATTTCAATGTGTTTGTGTGTTGATGTTGAACTAGATATTTGGAAAGCTTCATGCCACTTTGATTATCACACCATGGGGAAGTCAACACTACTATTAGAATCCATCTAGGAAAGTATCTATCAAAACTACAAGGCTTCGTGACTTGCATTAAATATAGTTCAATATGTTTCTTCTACTCATGAAAGAGAAAGAGCATGTTGTTTCTTACAATTTCCCAAGTCATAGGTTCATAACCAAAACTATTCAAACATAAATCATAGTAGGAATTCGACCGTCAAGGACACCATCCCATCTAAAATCAGTGAAACTAGCCAACAAAGGAGTCCCTCTTGAACTATAGTGAATCTCAAATTGAATTCTACCTCAGATATACCAAATATCTTTTTTTCTACTTTTGATTGAATTTCATGGGTCATTTTCATAAATCAGGAAACAAGACCAACATCAAAGGAAATATCAGGATGGGTATGAGTCAAGTACAAAACACTACCAACTAGACGATACTACAACTTGGCATATAATTCAGGTGTAGTTCAAGTGGAAACAAGCTTGACTCTAGTATGGAAGGAAGGTGGGGCTGATTTACGATCTTCCATGTGAAAGTGGTGCAAAAGGTCACAACCATACTTATATTGAGAAATACAAATTCCTTCTTTTGTTTGGAAGACTTGGAGGCTAAGAAAATAGTGTTGATGACCTAAATTGGTCATTTCAAATATATTTTTAAGGATGATTTCACATGTTTTAAAATTTTAGGGTCACTACGAGTGAGAATAAGGCCATCAACATAAATAAGAAGGATTGTGAGATAGTTTCCTATTTTCTTGGTATAAACATTGGTGTTAGAATGACATCTTGAAAAACTAAATGGTCAATAAGAACGTTATTTGTTTTGGAAAAACAACTCCCAAAGAGCTTGCTTAAGGTCATAGAGATATTTCTTAAGGAAAGAAACAAGGATGGATTCATTTTGAACATATCTAGGATAACATTTCATGTAAATCTCTTCTTTCAAATACCCATTCAAGAAGGTGGATTTGGCATCCATTTGACGAACCTCCTATTTATATGAAGTGATAAGGGTTACGACAAGGTGGATGGAGTTCATTTTGGCTATGGGGGAAAAGGTTACATTATAGTCAATGCCTTCAACTTGAGAAAATACTTTGGAAAATAAACTCTCTGTATCCTTCAACACTTTTATCTAATGCATACATAGTTCTATACACCCATTTACACTTGACAAGTTTTCTTCCTTTCAGAAGAGGTACAAAATCCCAAATCTCATTCACAATTAAGAAAAATAATCTTAATTCATTATTACATCTCAATATGGATGGCTAAAATATTCTTGCAAATGTTTATAGATCACGAGTCTTTGAAACTTGAGCCAAAAGACAAGAGGTTCACTAGAACTGTGAATTTGTTCGACGATTCAATCCGTAGGATCACCAACAAGATCACTATCTTCTTCTCATGTTATATGGACCCATGTAAGAAGTGGTGGTGTTGGTGCAGGTTCATGTTCAATGGATCTTAGTGGAGTAAGGTTAGAGCATTTCATCCTTATTATCATCATTTAAGAACAAACCAAAAGAGGACCGCTAGTAGAAAAGCTAGGAATAGAAGATGGCACAATCACTAATTATGGCTCACAAGCTAAAGATGGAACAAATGTTGAATTAGAATCATAGTACAAGATAGTTACATCAAATTTACAAGGTAAGTAGCCTTTAGACTAATAATATTTTCTATAGTGGAGTGAAAAGTAGATACAAAATTGAATAAGTTGTTCCACGCTTAATAAGAATAGCATATCCTATCATGTAGAAATTGCCCTACATGTCATTGAGCAAAACCCTAGTTTGGAAAACCATCAAAATAGATAAATTTCGATCCATAAAGCCACTCGACATGTGTGTCCCTTGCGGTACTTGGATGTCATGAATCCAATGCAATTGACGGTTATTCCATGAGAGCCACATTTTTTGAGTTATGGAGAGTTTTATCTCGCTTACGAAGGCCATTCATTGACACCAGGCAAATTTCAATCGGGGGCATAAAAACCAAACCGAGCAATGAAATTGAGTTATGTTTCCTCTTCCAGGTTTGTTTAGGCAAGGGCGAGATGACCACAATTCCCACACATTCATTGCCCACATTTTTCAAAATATTAGTCTATGGTGCGAAAATTGCATTACACGTCACTTAACAAAACCCAAGTTTAGAAAACCATCAAAATATAAAACTTTTGGTCGATGAAGCCACATGAAAAGGGTGTCCCTAGTGATACCCAGATGTCACAAATCCAACGGAAATGACAATATGTCCATTGAAACCATGGTTTTCAAGTTATTGCGAGTTTCATCTTGCTTCCCATGGCCATTCATGGCGACCAGACACATTTCAACTGGTAGCGTAAAAACCAAACCGAGGAATGGAATTGAGTTATGTTACATCTTGCAGGTGTATTTGGGAAATGGCGAGAGGACCACGATGCCCATGCACTCACTTGGCACATTTAGAACATCTTATGCCATCGTGCAAAAATTGCATTGCACGCCTCTGATCAAAACTCTAGTGTAGAAAACCATCAAAATAAATAATGTTTGGTCCATGAAGTCACCAGACAGGGGTGTCCCTAGAGGTGTTCGGATGTCAAGAATCCATCGAAACTGGTGATTTGCCATCTAAGCCTCATTTTTCGATTTATTGCAAATTTCAACTCTCTTCCCAAGGCCATTTAGGGATACTAGGGTAAAATTCAACCAGGGGCATAAAAACCAATCCAAGTAACGAAATTGAGTTCTATTGCCTCCTACAAGTACTTGGATAACATGAATCCAACGAAGATTTGTAAGCTTTGCGATTATTATACCAATGATATGATTAATATGTTAAAAATATATTTATGATAATATTCTCTTAGCCATGTTTATGAGGGGATATTATCAAGCATGTTATATTAAATTTACTTTTAGGTTAAAAATGTAAACAATTCATGAACTTGATTGAGAGAATAAAACCATGGTTAATATGCTCTTAAATATATAGATCGAATAGCATGTTATATATAGAGATTTAATGATATAACAACTTTAGGAAAAAAAATGGTTCGAAGCGAATACTATACGTGATATCATATTTTTCTTCACTTTATATATAATCACTGGGATGTTTATTTTTCCTTGCTTCTATGTCTTGTATTGATATGAAAATTTATGGTGTACATGTGTGTGTATCTGTGAGTGTGTGCACGGTTGTGGATACACTTTATATCTGTGGTTACTATCTGTTGATGAGGTGATGTTTATATTCATGGTTGGAAAACTCACGAGAATGCTTAAATTATCACACTAATATTTGCAATATAACACAAAATATGTATTATGTAATGAAATTAATACTAATGTTTTAAATTGGTTATTTCTTATTGTTTGCAAAAAAATGGTGAAGATGACTCCTTAGATGATATAGATTATGTTGTCACAAATTATGTACTAGAGAAAGATATTGCTCATAATGATGCAAATGGATCAAATGAAAATGATGATGAATATGATGTTGGGATAGATGACGATGATGAGGATGAGGATGATGATGATAATGGTGGTGATGATGATGATGATGATGATGATGATGATGATGATGGTAGCCATTGATGCTACTATTGAGATTGTGGATGTTTATTGCTTTCTTGATGCTACTAGACACGTATTCTTATTTTTGTGATGATCAAAGTTCATATTAAATTCCGGGTCATTTTGATTTGTATGGTGGATTTATATTGACATATAAACTTTGATTACCCTTGATCATTTTGACATTTCTAGATATGGATATTAAAAAGGATATTTCTTTTGATATTGGTATTTTCATTATATATATCATTCACTTGTTCTTTTAACTTTAATATGATGATCTGTATGATAGGTTATTGATGTGATGATGTTTTATAATTTCACTTCTTTTTATGAACGATAATGGTGATGTTATCGTTATTATATTGTAAATTGATCTATATTGGAAGTTGTCGATGATATTTTCATGGAAAATTAATATATATGATGATGTTACTACTTTGGATAAATGTTGTCTGTTTGTGTTAAATTTTCTTCATAAATGCTATGCAATTAATTTCAATAATAGTATCTACAATTAATTTGAATGTTTCATTATGTTATTTCAGAACTATGAAGTAAATGATATTTGAAAACTATTGAAATTAATGAAATAATTATAATAATTTGATATAAGAAATATATTAGCACACAATTGGATATAGTTGTAGGTGTTAAATAGCAAGCCTAATGTGGTGCTAATAAGGAAGCAAAATAGGAAGAAAAGATAGGAGCTAAAATGGAAGCCCACTATGTCATAGATCTACAAGCAACATTGGATGCAATACCTAGCACTAAGTTGGAAGTCAATTTTGATGCTATTTTGGATGCCAAAGTAGAAGCCAACCCAAAATCTAAACTAGTGGCCAACAAAGAAGCAAAATAAGATGCTTAATAGGAAGCTAAATGCGGTGTTCATGAGGAAGCAAAACAAGAATAAATTCAAGGACCTAAACGGGAAGCAAAATGTGGTTCTAGTGTGGGAGTAAAAATGGATGCTAAATTGGGTGCTAAAGTGGTAGCAAAATATGGTGTTAATATTGACATTAATGGGGATCAAAGTCATGTTGGTTTAAGAAAAAATGTTTCCTTCTGATCCATAAGGGATGGAAAAGTAAGCACCCCGCGCCATGCGGGGTGGCGAAAGCTAGAGCTGGTAGCTTGTGAAATGTAGAACAAAAGAATGGGAGATTCAAAAACTAGGCGTTAAAAAGGATGCAACACTTGACGCTAATGAGGAAGCCAAACATGGTGTTGATATGGTAGCAAAATAAGATGTTTCTTTGGATGCAAAACATAGTGCTACATAGGAATCAAAATATGGTGCAACAATAGAAGAAACATTTGGCACCATTTTGGTAACAAAGCATGATGCAAAAAAGGAAGCAAAAATTGGTGCAAAATTAGAAGCGAACATTGGTGCATATTGGAAGTAAAACATGGTGCAAAATGGGATGCTAAAGTGGTAGCACATATGGATGCAATATTGGATGCTAATTTGGATGCAAATATGGTGCGAATGTAGATGAAAACATAAATGCTAACATGGTGCTTTTAAGGATGCAAATAGCGTGCTAATGGGGATGTCATTTACGAAGTAAAAGAGGGCGATCTCTAGGAAGCAAAATAGGATGTTATTTAGGAAGAAAACCTCGACGTCATTTAGGAAGAAAAATTGGACACTATTATGGAAGAAAGAAAATGGGCACTATTTTAGACATTAGAAAAGATGCTATCTAGGAAGCCAAAAAATACACTATTTTAGATTCTTTACGTTTTTTACATGATGCATCCCATTTAGTGTCTGCTTCGACCACTCAATGAAAAAAAAAATTACACTAAAAGGGGATGCTTAATGGGATGCTAATTCCAAGATTTGTTGTAGTGTATTCAGAAACAAGTTGTGATTAAAAGTTGTTGAGGTATCTAACACCAATATGGAACCATGTTGCTATAGTCATTGAAGAAAGAAAGGATTTGGATACCGTTCATTTTGATCACCTAGTTGGATCTCTTATGTCTCATGAATACAAAGTGAGAGATTCATTGGCAGAGAGTGATGAAAAATATTTTTCCACAAAATTACAAATTACAAATAATGAAGATGTTAGTTCTAGATCCATAAGCAATAAATCCCATGGTAGATGTCAAAATCGGAATTTTTAATGGGGAATAGATGAAGAAGATTTGATTTCAAAGGAATAGGTACATGCATATTTGATAAGAGAAACATCCAGTGTTATCATTGTCATAGGTATGGTCATTTTGAAAGGGATTGCAAATTAAAAGCAAACAAAAGTATTAATTATGCTCAAGAGGGTGACGATACTTATCCAAATGATTTATTTTTATCTTATGGAAAAACTGAAAATGTTGTTATGAAAATACTATTAAAGATGTTTGGTATTTAAATTCAGGTTGTTCTAACCACATGACAGGAAATTGCAAGCTCTTTTTTGCAATGGATGAAAGTTTCAAATCCAAAATCAAACTTGGTGATGAAAAAAATTAGAGGTTTTTGCAAAAGGAGCTATGGAAGTCCATAGTAAAGAAAGTATGATAAGTGTTCAATATGTTCATTACACTCAACAATTAAATCATAATTTATTAAGTATCGGAAAGCTCTATGAAAAGAATGACAAAGTAGTGTTTGACAATAGGCAATGCACAATTTATGATAAGAATCAAGGAAATAGGGTGGTTACAGTTGTGCATATGCCAAGGAATCTGATGTTAGCATTGAATTTTGTAGAACATAGCATCAATATTGCTAATATAGCATATGATGACATAAGTTGGTTGTGGCATCTCAGGTATGCGAATTTGAAGTTTCATAGTTTCAAGCTTCTAACATCAAAATAATTAGGTTATGGTTTGCCTAAGGTTGAATAGACCAATGAGGTTTTTGAAGGATGTGCTAAAGAAAAACATGCAAGAGAGAAATTGTCTACATGCAAAGCATGGAGGGCCCATTATCCACTTCAACTAGTTCATTCTGATATTTATGCTCCTATGCAGACAAAGAGTTTGGTTAAGTCACCATATTTTATTAATTTTATTGATGATTACTCACGAAAGTGATGGATTTATTTTTTGAAGAGTAAGGGTGAAGTGTTTGATAGAGAGTCAAGAGGTTTAAATCCCTTGTGGTAAAAGAAAGTGGTTACAAGATAAAGTTTTTAAGGACTGATTGTGGAGGAGAATTTTTTTCAGTAGTTTTTGAGAAAGTTTTTGATATGAATGGCATTAAAATACAACTTACCACTCCTTACACGACTCAACAAAATGGGGTACTTTAAAGGAAGAATCGTACCATGGTGGAAATGGAAAGTATTATGTTACAAACCAAGTAATTAAGCGATTATTTTTGGGTTGATGTAGTTGCTACAACAATGTACATTCTCAATCAAAGTCCCAGTAGTACACTTGATATGAATCATGTGAATCATGCATTTTTGTTGGATATAGTGAGAAAATTAAGGCTTACAGGTTGTATAATACTCTCACCAATAACATTGTTGTGTCAAGAGATGTGGTTTTGATGAAGGGGGAGTTTATGGTCATAAAAAAGGCCATGTCAAGAAGTCAAAATAAATTTTGAATGGTGATATTATTGATGATATTAATCATGAGTAGCCAACTAATGTTTTAGTTCCATATGATACAAATACACCAAGTAGTCACTCATCTAGTTCTCCAGATTGAAGTCCATGTCCTACAAGGAAGGTAAAAAGATTAGGCACATGAAGAAAATCCAAGAGGTCAAACTGTAACTTTTGTTTTATTTTCACAAGTTGATTTTGAACCATATTTTTTGAAGATGCATCTACTAATGAGGTTTTGGTGCAAGCTATGCAATAAGAGATAGATTCCATTCACATGAATGGTACTTGGGAGCTTATAGATATTGCACATGACAAGAAAAAAAATTCCTACTAAATGGGTCTACAAGACAAAGTATAAGAGTGATGGGACTCTTGAAAGACACAAAGAATGGATAGTTGCTAAGGGATTCACACAAACGTATGGGATTGATTATGAAGAGAAATTTGGCAAATAGCAAGAGAAGAGACTATCAAAATGTTGATTTCACTAATATCTCAAGAGAAATGGAGCATTCATCACATCGATGTGAAAAGTGCCTTCTTGAATGGGTACTTAGAAGAGGAAATCTTTGTGGAACAACCACATGGCTTTGAAGTACAGGGAAAAGAACATCATGTCTACAAGTTGAAGAAGACTTTGTATGGAAACTTCAAAGGTTGAGTTTTTAAATCTCTGAGATCTAATCGTAAACCCTCTCACCATCAAGTGGGAGTATGTTGAAAATTGATGTTGTGCAGTTGATAATGATATTATACAATATCACTCACATTTACTATTTCATTTTCAGTTTGCATTTGTTTATGAAATAACTAGTAGTGATCTTCACTGCATGCTAATGCATGTGAAAATATAAGAAATCTACAACAAACTTTATTGATGCTAATGCATGTAAAGATTGAATACTTTTATTACATTTATATGCACTATAATATGTATATAAGAAAGTAGTTATGCAACTTGTTGATCAAAGAGGAAATAATAGAAAGAAAAAAATTCCAATTGAATATAATTTTTTTCCTATTGTTTTGTTTATGTTAGTGTAAGTTTGTCCTTCATAATATTCATATATTCCAATTAAGAGCAGTTTTGTTAATCTATACTTAGCGTTTTAAAAATGTCAACATCGCTAAAGTTAAATGGTTTATTTCCAAAATACCCTAGATTGGGAACCACTAAAAAACATGGCTTCTAAACGGAAAGGACGATCATGGGCATGCAAATGCAGAGGCAAGCAACATAATGGTAGAGTTGAATATAGAAAATTGGAAAAAGTGATGCAAGAAGCAAAGACTGATATGGAATGCATCAATACCTGCTGTTGTATGGCACTGTTGTTAAGAATTGTAATCTCACGGGTCCACTACCGGTCATTAGTGAATTAATTAGTTAAGTAGTTGGTTGGTCACTTTGACTATTTAGTTAGCATTATTGTCCCATAGTATTTTGTGTCTCATGGTATTGTCCCATGGTTTTTTTGTGACGTAATCCTATATATGCTTATGCTTAATAATGAGAAGGCAATCAATATGCCTAGTTTTGTTCCATCCTTTCCTATTTCTCTTGTGTTAAAACTTTAACACAGTATTGGAGTATATGGTCTGATCCATTCTCTATGATTGTCTTGGCTAAGCCTTTTCACAAAGTGGAGAGCACACACATAGATCCGATCTCACATATTTTGTAGGTTTTGGATCAAGACGGGAACACATCGGCGTGGAGGCATGACATTTTCTTCATAAGCTAAAGAATCGGGCCGTATCTTTTTTGATTTTTTCCTCTCTTGAAATGCGAACGCACCTTGTCCAGTGGCTACATCAATCATATGATAGGTACCAAATTGTTATTTTCCAGCGAAGATTCCTATGTCAATACAAAAATCAAGCTAGGTGATCATTATCTTATTCTTGCTCAAGGTAAATGCATTGTTCCTATTCTTACTAAACAAAATGAGAAGAAGTTTATACATCATGTATTTTATGTTCCTAATCTAAAAGTCAATTTGATGAGTGTGGGACAACTGTTTCAGAATAATTATGATGTCAATTTTATCGATACTTATTGTGTTGTCTATGATAAATCCCCTAGTAGAAGACTCTCAACCAAAGTAGAAATGACCAAGAATAGAATATTCCCTCTTAGTCTCAGAAGTGCTATCTTGTCACAGTAATATGCATATACTGTCTCCAGTCTAGATGAAACTTGGTTATGGAATTGTAGTTTTGGTCATCTACCATTCCTGAGTCTCAGTCTTCTGCAAAAATAGTCCATGGTTAAGGGGTTACTAGTCATGAATGAACAATCCAGTTCTTGTGAAGATTGTAACTTAGGGAAACATAAAAGGGACAACTTCCCCAGTTCCACATCTCAAGCCAAATAACACCTTGAGTTAGTTCACACAGATCTATGTGGACCCATGCAAACCCAATCCATAGGATATATTCTTTATTTTCTAAATTTTATTGATGACTATAGCAAGAAAGTATGGGTCTACTTTCTAAGGCACAAATAAGATACCTTCTCCAAGTTTAAAGAATTGAATGCATTGACTGAAAATTAGTCTGGTAAATCCATCAAAGTGTTTAGGTTAGATGGTGGAGGTGAATATGATGCACATGAATTTACAAATTTATGCAAACAACATGGAATCCAACACCAGTTCACTACCAGATACACTCAACAACAGAATGGATTCGTTGAATGGAAGAACCAAACCATCATGAACATGGCCCGAAGCAAGATTTCATATAATCAATTGTTAGGTGATTATTGGGATGAAGCTGCTGCATGTTCATTTTACTTACTAAACAGAGCTTCTACCATGAGTGTTAAAGACAAAATTCTTGAAGAATCTTGGAGTGGCACTGCGATTAGTGTCCCGCATCTCAAATTTTTTGGATGTGTAGCATTTTCACATGTACCTTAGGAATTGAGAAAAAATTTGGACAAAAAGGAGTGAGAAATGTATCTTCACTGGTTACAGTGAACATCACAAGGCTTACAAGCTATATAATACTGTCACCAAAAAGGTTGTGGTGAGAAGAGATGTCAATTTCCTTGAAGAAAAATGCTGAAGTGATCCTCAAAATGCTTCAGCAGAGCAGAAGGAAAGTCAAGAACTGTCACTCAAATTGCTAAGATTAGGGGTACAACAGGAAGAAAAACTCCAGTAGAAAGTCCATCATAGAACCAGAAAATCAGAAATTTGAGGGAGATATATGAGTAAACACCTATTATTGATGAGCAACTACAATATGCTCTGTTTTCCTCTCAACCCGCATCTTTTGAGGAAGGAGTAAAGGATCCACAATGGGTACAAACAATGAATGAAGAGATCGGTGTTATAGAAAGAAATCAGACTTGGGATCGTGTTGGTCTCCCACTAGAAAAAAGTAGCATTGGAGTCAAATGGGTCTATAAGACCAAACTGAATGAAAAGTAGAGAAAGAGAACCACGAAGCCAGGTTGGTTTTGTTAGAAAAAACAGGATTGCAGAGAAATAACAATAAACAAGATACAAATATAAATACACAAACACATTACAAGAGAGACACCAATATAATGTGGTTCACCCAATATGGACTACGTCCACATAGAAATTGTCAGTCCTTATTATTATACCATCTAGCAAATGAAGGCATACAACCTACAACACATCCACTGCAACTTCCTCTTCACTCTCTCATAGTCTCTCTTACATGATCTCATAGATCTTTACAATGCTACAATACAATACACATTTGTATTACAATGTCTTCCTTTTATAGGGGAAATACCATGGGAAAATACCACGGGCTACCCAAAACCATGGGCCCGCAATCTGTTGGCGCAAAACGTTACTTGGTACTTCCTTGGTCTAGAAGTTAACTAAAGTGAACATGGTATCTTCATATGTCTACATAAGTATGCTATATACATTCTGCAATGATTCAAGATGTATAAATGCAAACCAACAGAACCCCCCATTGCTACAGGAAGCAAGTTAAGTAAGAATGATAATGGACAAGCAATGAAATCTACAATTTATAAAAGAATGGTAGGCATTTTAATGTATTTGATTGCAACTAGACCTCAATTGATGTATGTTGTCAGCTTGAACTCCAGGTTTATGGAGTCTCCAAAAGACTCTCACTAGAAATTTGGTAAAAGAATTTTGATATATGTTACAGGCATAGTTGGATATGGAATTTGGTACTCTCATTCACAAGATGATAAACTCACAGGGTAGGCATTTTAATGTATTTGATTGCAACTAGACCTCAATTGATGTATGTTGTCAGCTTGAACTCCAGGTTTATGGAGTCTCCAAAAGACTCTCACTAGAAAAATTTTGATATATGTTACAGGCATAGTTGGATATGGAATTTGGTACTCTCATTCACAAGATGATAAACTCACAGGGTAGGCATTTTAATGTATTTGATTGCAACTAGACCTCAATTGATGTATGTTGTCAGCTTGAACTCCAGGTTTATGGAGTCTCCAAAAGACTCTCACTAGAAATTTGGTAAAAGAATTTTGATATATGTTACAGGCATAGTTGGATATGGAATTTGGTACTCTCATTCACAAGATGATAAACTCACAGGGTACACTAATAGTGATTTTGCAGGAAATATTGATGATAGGAAAAGCACATCTGGTTGTGTTTTCCATTTGGGTACCAATCTGATAACATGGGCCTCTCAGAAACAACCCATTGCCAACATGTCTTTTGCAGAAGCAGAGTATGTAGTAGCAACTATCGCAACATGCCATGCAGTTTTGCTGAGAAGGCCTTTAAAGGACATGGGACACACAAAAAATATCTAACTCCTATTCTTTGTGACAAAAGTTATGTAATAACATTGTCCACGCATAATGTGTTTCACAAAAAGAGTAAACATATTGACACTCATTATCATTTCATTCATGAGTTAGTCAATAATGGAGAAATCACTTTACTATTTTTTAGCTCTAAGGAGAAATTGGCTGACATGTTTACCAAACCATCGGGAACACTTGCATTTGAGTTTGAGAGACAACACTTAGGCATTGGTAGTGCTGCGAATATTGTCCAATTTGAGATTAAGGGGGTGTGTTAAGAATTGTAATCTCACCAGTCCACTACCTGTCATTAGTGCATTAATTAGTTGATTAGTTGGTTGGTCACTTTAACTATTTAGTTAGCATTATTGTCCCATAGTATTTTCTGTCTCATGGTATTGTCCCATGGTTTTGTTGTGATATAATCATATATATGCTTATGCTTAATAATGAGAAGGCAATCAATGTGCCCACTTGTGTTCTCTCTTGTCATGTTTCTCTTGTTCTAAAAATTTAACAACCACCTCACTCTATTGCTACTCATCGTTGTCTACCTCCCTATAATGTTATTCACCTCCTGTAACTGTCTACTGGTACATGCCTCTAGCTCCAGCTCCCTAATCGCCTTCAAAACTCTAGTCTCCTTCAGTACTAGGTTCACTATACTCATTGTCTCATGCTACACCACTGCTTCTCAAAACATAAGCCATGAAAACCTTTATGGTTAATAATGCTATGAAGGCATGCAAAAATGCAAAGTTTATAAAATCTATAAAAGGTAGTGGAGTCCGCCATTAAAGGGAATGGAATTGAAACAGAAATAGCCTTCTACATGTCCAACTAATTAAAATTTGTTAATCATCCCAATAATACTAACACCAGTGTCACAATTCCACACAATCAATAGGTTAAATCACTACTTAATTTAATAAACACAATTAAGATTATTCCCATTTTCAATACAATCACTACTTTATAATATTTGTTTGGTGTCAATGAACTCTCATTAAAAAGATATGGACCTATAATGTATAGTGATGACAACTAAGTTTTTTTTCGTTAAGGTTATAGAGGTTATAGACCCAAACCTAATGACCCAAAAATGGAGGACGTTTATGAATAATATTTTAGCTTGTTCTTCAACGTCTATCCAAACATCCCAAACTATGCCTTTCAAGTCACGAATTCTATATTCCTCGTCCTAGTAAAATAAAAGTAATAGTAATTAGGTAGATCTTCTATTTTTTATGAAGACCACATAAGGTACACAGAGCTTTACAGTGGGGAAACTTGAACACTAAGATTCTTGAGTAAAAATAAAATTAATAGTAATTAGGTAGATCTATTTTTTATGAAGACCACATAAGGTACACAACTTTATAGTGGAGAAACTTGAATACTACCAATAATCTTATTGATTGATACTCGATACTTTTTCTCGCAATCCTTAATCTCTTTAGCTTTCATGGTTTAACATAAGAGTGAGATAGTTTACACTATCTACCTCTTCTTGGTTTAGATACGAGAGATTAGAGGTTGAAAGTGATTCCAACTTAACAGCATAAATGTAAAATTAAAAAAAGAAAATAATAAGCAAACAAACTTTCTAATAACAATTGAAAAGAGAAATTATACTCTTATTTATATCTATTTTATTTATGAATTGTGATATCAAAAATAATATAAATAGCAATAACTTATAACCAATCAATGTGACAACTAAAATATTGAACAATGATTCAAATGAATCTATCAACAATCCATTTATTTACTTAGTTTTATATTTAATCTAATCAAATTATCACAAAATATTAATATACTTATATTATTATATAAGTAATTAAAACATATCGTACTAAAAATGTTATAAGAGACTACCTAACTTTTTTTTACAATATCCCAAATACGCCCATCTAATCATAAAGCACATTATCAAAAGAAAAGGAATTCCACATCCTAACTTCAAAATGGGTGCTAAAAACATGAAATTTGAGAACCCAATCTGCAAATACATACCTTAAAAAAGACAAATAAAATTCAAAAAGTCAATATCTTTTAATACAAGAAGACATTAAAAAGACTAATGAAACCAATTGGAAATTAAAGATCCAAATTAAATTTAAAAATCCCAAATTTTTTAAAAATTACGAATTTTTCCAAAAACATTTATGAAAAAAATCAAATGTTTTCTTTTGAAATAGTATATATATATTTAGTACATTTTAGTTATTGTTATCGAATTGAATTATCTAACTCAGCCATGAATTCGCCAATTCCGAGAGTGCTAAAAACATGAAATTTGAGAACCCAATCTGCAAATACATATCTTAAAAAAGACAAATAAAATTCAAAAAGTCAATATCTTTTAACATGAGAAGACGTTAAAAAAACCAGTGAAACTAATGAGAAAATTAAAGATCCAAATTATTTTCAAAAATCTCAAAATTTTTAAAAATTACTATAGGATTTTTCCAAAAATTTTATGAGAAAAGTTCTTTTGAAATTGTATATATATTTTTAATACATTTTAACATAGTAGCATAATTCAGTTGTATTGGCGAATATTTGGTATAAATATAATATGGATATAAATTCTTACTAATGAAAAAGTAAATTTTAAAAACCATTTAAATAAAACAAATTCTAATTATTTAATAACTATAAAATATAAATAACATTCAATTTATTACTTTCTTATACAAATGAATTGTTTTTAATGTACATTTATGCTAATTTGGTTTATATATTTGATTAAAAGTATTATGGGGGAGATCCTGTAAAGGATGTCACATGTCACATGTCACATGTCACATTTGTCACATTTGTCAATTACGTTTCTATGTCGGCTCATAACTTATAAAAAATCAAAAGTAATTAAAAATTTCATGTTCGCTCATAACTTATCAAAAATTAAAAATTAAAAAATTAAAAAATTAAAAGAGAGGGATCCAATTTCTTGAGGGATAATTTTTTTCTTAATGTGTAAAAAATTTAAGATAAAACAAAAAAAATTACACTTGAAGAAATTGGATCCATGTCGATGCTTGATAGATCCGGGTTTGAATTGAATTGTCTAATTCAGCCATAAATTAGCCAATTCTCATTAAACCAATTTAAATTATTTCTAAATTTAAACTAATTTTCTTAATATTAATATGACTTACTAATCTTACCAAAATTGGCTTTATAGTCTTACTAAAATCTTGGAAAGCGAACGGAAGAATTACAGTTGTGGTTAAGAATGACAGCTGCGATCCAAAATTGGCTTTATAGTCTTACTAAAATCTTGGAAAGCGAACGGAAGAATTGCAGTTGTGGTTAAGAATGACAGCTGCGATCTTGAGACGCCGTGGGCAACTCGAGAGTCAAGACCATATCAATCGTACAATTCGAATACGAGTGCAATTCGAGAGCCAAGACCATATCAATCGCACAATTCGAATACGAGTGCAACTCGAGAGCCAAGACCATATCAATCGCACAATTAGAATACAATTATGAATTCTGCAAATCATTGAGATTGAAGTTTTGGCAAATTGATAACGTGGAAACACATTGTTCGTGCATGTCGTCATCCATTGCTCTTTGTCACCTTCTTAAGAGAAACAGCTACGCTTTGTTAGTTGCATCTGGATTATCTGACAGGATCAGGATGCCCAGGTTCTTTGCATGTTTCTTACAATATTGCTATCAGACTGTAGTCCGCTTGTTTGTATATATATATGTTCTTATTCCGAGAGGGGAGAACAATTAAGAAGTGGTCGCTGAAAGATAAAATTACATGTAATTAGCTGCCCGTTGAGACTTTCTTGGATCGATCAGGCCATAGATCATGGGTAGATCTCCTAATTGTCAGAGCTGTTCAAAACATGAGGATCTCAATCGCGGGGCTTGGACTGCAAGCGAGGACAAGATTTTGAGTGAATACATTACAACTCATGGAGTTGGTCAATGGAGAGCTCTTCCAAAAAATGCAGGTCAGCCATTTTATCTATTTCCAAGAGATTAATCTGTACAAAACTAGAATCTTTAGGCCAATGAGGCGGAGTAGTATACATTATCTGAATTTCTAAAAATATTATACATCAATCTGGGAGCATAGAGATCCTTAGGGTTTTGCGTTTTGCAGGTCTCAAACGATGTGGAAAAAGTTGTAGAATGCGTTGGTTGAACTATCTTCGTCCAGATATTAAGCGCGGAAATATATCCCCCGAAGAAGAGGATCTCCTCATCAGATTACATCGTCTTCTTGGCAATCGGTATGCAATTCAATAACCTTTTACAATCTCACGACGTAATGTTCATTAGATGCTTAAGCGTTCAATAGTTCAATGATTTCGTAGTCTTCTGTTTAAATTTATACAGTGGGTGAAGGAACATTAATATCACATGGTAATGTGCAGATGGGCGTTGATGGCACGGCTACTTCCTGGTCGGACAGACAATGAAATCAAGAATTACTGGCTTACACACCTGAGCAAGCGGGTCCAAGTGGGTAAATTCCAGCCCAAATTTAAAAAACCCTTCGACAGAAGGGACGTGCGTTCTTACTGTAATTATGATGAGGAAGGAGTCGTACATAAAGATATTTCTACATCTCAAAACACACCCATAAAACCATCAGCGGTGAGATACAGTGGAAGGGCAGTAGCAGATGTAGACATTCTTGATTGTTATAATTATGATCATGTATATTTGGATAGCCATGATGGTATTAATCAAGAAGGCCTGAAAACAGCAGATGCTAATGTTGTGGAAATAGATACGGCCAAATCATGGTGCCAACTACTATTGGAAGATTGTAGGGGAGATTATCAGTACGATCAAATGCAACCAGACAGCATGATAAGCACCAGCTGTGGAACAGATGATTATCACCAGTCACCCTCCCCTTCCCTCAGTCGAAGTATAACGTTGCACGAAAGTCATTCTTCTTCTTGTAATTTCATCGACCAGGAATTCTCACATTCTAAGCATTTTAATTCCTCATATTTTGATAGTTTCTTAGATTTGGACTAGTAGTTAGTCTTTTTTTATATAACATAGTTATTTAATTTGTGGCAGGTTTATAAGTCACAAATTAAGGGTTATGAATAAGTTTTCTGTTATTTGTTCTCTATGTTTAGTTGTAATCAAATGTTATCTATATCTTAATTACATGTTATTTTCTTTAATTAAATAAACTGTTTTTCACTATTTATTATTTATGTATATGCTACTTATACATGGATTAACTATTAGTTATTATATGTATTATAATTGTTTATTTTAATTTTGAAAGATAATCATAAAATCAATCTGGACAATACACAGTATAGATGATAGTTCATCCCAAATTCTAAAATATAAACACCTATCAATATAATTATAACAAATCATAAAAATATTAAATTGTACCCTGAGATAAGAATTTATTCTATACATTATACCAGGCCATTGCCTGCATGGCGATGGCACTGCACTGACTAGAGAATTTGATCTCATGTGGTAAAGAAAGTTGCTCTAAGGAAGTAGATTGGCTTTGCGCATTCGGGTACCGTGAAACGCATGTTATGGTTTTCCATTATTTATTATTTGGCTTTGCGCATTCGGGTACCGTGAAACGCATGTGCTTTGAGAATTTAAAAAACGCATGTTATGGTTTTCCATTATTTATTACATATCTTGTAATTACTTTATACCGTCCAATATGTTTGAGTGGGTTAATATCTCACATGAAAGTGACAAAGGAAGTAGCGAATGTTAAAAGTTACATTAAAATTTGCGAAATTATAAAACGTGCTCATCATAATTCCTGTCATCTACCTTATCGACAAAGACCATGTGTTTGTCACGACTGGGTGGATTCAATGCCCAGAAAAAAACTTTGTTTTGGGAAAATGGTGGATTCAAGTCGAAAATAAGTGCATTAGTTTTGGTGCCTTCATATCCACATTATGAAAGCTGTTTCCTCTTTGTTACTTGGAAGCATAAATAAATTTCATAAAAAGAACTATGTTGTTTATTTTTTCTCCCATAAAATAATTTAAACTCAAGTTTCAAAGCCACTTAAGGGTGGAGAATAGACAAAAGCGTCATTTTTGTTAACCAATTATATCATTAAATGTATTATTATATTTAAAATTAAGGAAAAAATGTGATTTAAATTGAAATGAAATGAAGAAAATTAAATCACTATAAACAAGTTATTAAAAGTAGGATATCAAAAGTATGATTTTGTTATAAATTATTTAAAGAAGAAAATTAATATTGTTAAAAATAAGAATGAACTCTTATAGTTTCATAATCAAATAGGGTGAAGAACAATTACTAAAGAATATTCAGTTTATTATTGACAACTAACAAATGGTTACAATAGATTACATACCTTCATTGCTCTAAATAGGAGTATTAAATAGAATAAACATTTTGGAGAAATTTCAGTAGAGTAACAATAAGTTAAAAACTCTCTCACTACCTTCAACCCAAGAACTCAATAAGTAGGCATAACAAAATCATAAATTATTTATGGTTTTCCAATTCTACATCATAGGAATTACTATATTTAATTGGCCAATTCTCTTTGCTCAACATTCTTTGCCTTCTATTTCTCAACATTTATTCACTACTATTTTTTAGAATCTATTGAGATAACAACTCTGCTACATAGCTCCAAGTTGTAAATGGAATTCTCCCTCTTATCATATACCTTGTCAACTTTGACTCTCTAGTGGACAATGGCACCATAACTTGTCACTTGTTCATCCAACATACCGATCCACCAAATAGTTGAACCATATATCCACACTAGTATCTTTTCTTCTATCTACATCTCGTGCCAAATCAAAATCCACATAACCATGTTTATTGGATTATTGGTCCCTTCAAGAATCACTATGATAACAAATTGAATATTTGAAAGTACCCTGCAAATACCTTATGAGTCTATTCATTGCATCTAGATGTTCACATGCAGGATTATCCATGAATCCACTTAGGATTCACATTGCTTGGGAAATGTTTGGTTCAGTGTAGATGATAACATACACACTATACTAACATAAAGAAC
This sequence comes from Larix kaempferi, assembly GCA_027924585.1. NCBI lineage: Eukaryota > Viridiplantae > Streptophyta > Pinopsida > Pinales > Pinaceae > Larix > Larix kaempferi. The sequence continues at coordinate 10,137,397 of BSBM01000196.1, forward strand.
ATAATTCATATCTCACATCTCTATAGGTGTTGCATGTAATGTCTCCATCTTGACCCTATTGCATTAAAATTGTAAATGATGTAAATATCGTTATTAAATCATGGTGAGGAGCTCAAGGCCAAGGCCCCGCTATCGATTTAGCGTTTTATGTATCGGAAATTAAAAAATAGATGCTTATGGTTCTTGTGCTAGACAAACACAATATAAATTAAGAGATCATGTGAATATGAATTTTAATGAAATACCCAGAACTAGCTATGCAATGCAACAAAGAGATGGGAGCATGATTTTTATAAGGAATAGGGAGGAAAATTATTCAAACACTTGAGCCAATAGCGTTAAGCCAAATGTCATTGTCAGAACCCATAAACCATCAACTACCCATTTTGACTTATGCACCCAATCATTTAATTCTTCCAAGAGTTGGTTGAGGTAGTTAATGCCTTGGGATTGGAGAGGTATGGCAGCCAATTTCGTGTATGGGAAAGCCATCAATTTGGGAAATCATATTTTTGCTTCGTGGGCAAGAAAACACCCACTAAATTATGCCCAAAGCCATCCTTCACCCATGGACTTGGCTCTCTCACGCACTTTGAGCTAGCTAAGGCTTTCTCCCTCACGTTTTCCATCTTTTTCCTCCATTTTCCTTAGTCGGGAAGTCGTTTTTGTATTACACAGTGGCTGGGAGGAAGGGAGTCACAATTGGGGGTTTATGGAGGCTGTTTTGCTCCTGGAATGTCCATAAACGTTTTCTAAATATGAATTCACCTTCCCAGGGGTGATTCCCCATTTATCATTTCGTTTTTGGTTGCCCACGTTTTTCTCCATACCAACCACTTGTGATTTCGCTGTTATGTGCATCCTTGTTTTAGTTTGAACTTGTGAGCAAGAAATTGGGAGTGGAAGAGGACCAGAATTGGCTTGATAAACCTAGTGAGAAGATTAACCTCTCAGAAAGATCAAAAGTGTTGGTTACTCTTCTATGCACACCTTGAACGACACTAGAATGGAAGGTATGGCCTGAGGGACTGTGTATTAGTGAAGGGAATACTTCCTTGTGTGGGGTGTGTAGGCATTGTGGGTGCCAAGCTATATAGATCTTGTAGAGGTATCCATGGCTCTGTGTTGGAGCTCACTAGATTAGCAATTCATTCCCTTCCCTTTACCTTAGCAGCCTGATAAACCCAACTGTGGATTGGCTTGGTTGATTTTGGTGTATTTTGGCTATGTGTGAGTGTGTTGTTCCCTTTTGCTTTGTATAAATCATGCCCAGCTCGGGGGTGGCCGTTGTGTTGAGAGATTGATGAGCACAAATGGCCTATGGTTGGGTGGAACGTTGCAGTTGTATAGCCAGTTGCTCGGGACTACTTCATTTCGGGACTACTTCATTTCAAGATAAGTACTCTCGTGTAAATTTTGCAATGACTTTATTTAATATTTGTCATGAAAATGTTGAATGTATGTTAGATATGTAGATGATTTTACTTCCGTTGTGTTTCTTACATATGCATATCTATATGTATTTTTATTATCAATGAGTTTTACTTAATTAGCATGGGGCTAGATGCAGGGAAATTCTTAGGGGCTAATCTTAGCCCATGGGATAAATTTAGGGGTTTTAATTTTTTAGTAGGTTAATTTTTAATTAAACCAACATTTACTATGATTAGCCCAATTTTATGTATTTATTTTTATTAAATGGCATATTATCCCCATAAAATATATAAAGGGGACACTAAATTTAACCATTTAGCCCCTCTCTGATACGATTTCAAGCTCCCATCACCTAGAAAACTAACCCCCTCATGCTAATTCGCCCAAATTTATAGAAATGATAGTTGTTGAGGGTAAATTCGCCCTCAAGTGATCATGGAAATCCATGTTTTTGGTAATTTCGTCTACATATTATGGATTGAAATCCATTTTCAGTTTTAAATCGCCCTATATATATATGTTGTTTTAGATCATAGATAAAAATATTCTAGGTTTTTTCAAATTTTAGGATTTCGAGACTGTGGAGCAAGCAATCAAGGATTTTGGGTTTTCTTGGCGGATTACTCCTCTATATAAAGCGAGGGATCAACAAGAGATGCATTGATTGAAATCGACCTTTGATTTAGGTAGGAGACGGATTCATGTGAGCAAATGGAATGCCGGTCTTGTGTTCGGGTAAATGCCTCAACTGCTCAACCGTTCTAGTGCGGAGTTTAATGGGTACTGGATAGAGGTAGACCCATGGGTGACTCCCACACGATGGAAGTTGTAGCCAAGCTTCTCTTATGGCGCAGTCCTAGTTAACAAGTCCATGGGGTCGATTGTTCAGCGATGAGTGTCATTTTCTTCCCTATAGGAAAATGTTGGGTTGATCTTGAAAAGATTTGATGGTTGCATATGTTATGACATGGAAGACTCCCTAATCTTAACTTCGTTTTTCTATGGAGCATAGACTATGTCATGGTCAACCTACCAGACAAAGACTATGAACTTTTTAGAAGTCCTCGCAAGATAGGACCGTGAGAACTTTTTCAGGAAACAATAAAGATACATCTGCTAACGGTTGATAATTAATAATTTTGGATGAATTTGACCAATTTTTATTTTATATGTTTTCAATTATCATGGCACGAAAGTTCTCTACAGTGCTACCATCGACGTAGAGTTTACTTGTGAGATACTCATCGATCCACTTTATTACTCATCGCTCACTAGATTTGATTGAGGTCTAGGTAAAACCAAAAGAGCTGCACTACTACTTGTTTTCGCTGTACTATTAACGTTGGAATTGAACCAGAAGCCGATGATCCGTTTTTAGCTGAACATCCCTAACTCGTGAGTCCTAACCCTCCCATAACTTCTTTTGAATGACGTGAAGTCCCAGCCATAATCCGTCTCAGTAATGAGTGAGACTTTTGTCAAATCTTCCACTCAGACTTTATTTCAGCAGGATAACAACCAGACTGTGGTCATGAGCAACACTCCAAACGCGTATCCACCACAGTTGTTCTAATCAGAGAACTTGGTACTGCAAGATGAGTTTATTGTGCGCACTGCCGTTGACAAGTTACTTAGAAGAAAAGTACTTGTCAGCTCGAGCTTTGGAAACTGTTATAATTTCTCTTCAATTTTAACTTTTCCCATTATTATATACAGAAGGATTATGATCGTAATTACAACCGTCATAAAACAAATCATATGTTATATGCTGCCCAAAAGGGTTAAGAAGGTGGGTGAGGTATTATATTATAAGTTATCTTACGAAACAAGAATTTCATTCACTCGAGGAATGTTTAATAAGTTAGATTACGTGGCACCCAAAAGTAACATGTATGTTTTCACAAGTCTCACATTTTCAACCATGGTTGATATAGTGATATATGATATATGGCATTTAAATTTTTTCTAGCATGAATTCCATAAAAAAAAGTGCAAGGATTTAAAAATCTGATTATATTCATTTTTAAATAGTTATTTATAAAAGGAAAAAAAAATATGGTTAGTTTACAAAATAATGATATATATAATGTTACAAAAAGGAACCATATATGTATATATAAAATATAATTGTGGGTGTGATAAGAAGATATATATGGATACGCTCGTCACTTAGTGGGGATAGATGGATTTCATTCCATGATGGTTTGATTGACCTATTATCCACAATATGAAGGTGATTTTTTCCATTGAAAAAACATGGGGAATATATTTGTTATATTTATTTAGAAAGGAAATGATTTATATTATTTCAAAATATTATTAGTTAAGTTTAATAAGAGGATATATATATGTTGGGAATATAATTGTTATATTTATTTAGAAAGGGAATGGTTTATGTTATTTCAAAATATTAATGGTTAAGAGAATTATGTGCACATAATTAGGATCATCATATATAATTTCAGTAAGCAAATGAGTTTTTGTAAAGAATATTATTTATAGTCATTGTGTGTATAATTAAGATTAGTATATATGATTACAATGTTTAAATATTATTATTATTATATTTTATATTTATACAATTGAGATTATCATGTATGATTTTACATGGTTAAAGAGTTGGCTAAAGATTATTATTTGATGTATATATAATTAAGTTTTTTTATTGGACCGAGAGGCACTCTACAACCTAGTATGGAGGAGATCTTGTTAGTCGAGTGTTTGTCGAGTAACAAAATAATACAAAGTAAACAAAAAAAAATAATACAAAGTAAAAAGTAATAAATATTATGTCCGCCATAAATAAAAAAGAATAATACAAAGTAAAAAGTAAATATGAGACTTAAACAAGAGACATTACTTTTTACTTTTAATACAAAGTAAAAAGTAAATATGAGACTTAAACAAGAGACATTACTTTTTACTTTTAATACAAAGTAAAAAGTAAATATGAGCCTTTTTTTTTCACATGCAGTTAAACTGGCGCCCAATAGTGGGTGAGGACGCCGAATCGGACGGGGTCTCAGGGTCGATCCTGGGTGGGGACGGCCATAGCCGACCGCCCCAACCACCCGGCCATAACGGCGGCCCAAAAATATGAGACTTAAACAAGAGAATTTACTTTTTACTTTTAATACAAAGTAAAAAGTAAATATGAGACTTTAGAGTGTTTGTCCAATAACAAAATAATACAAAGTAAACAAAAAATAATAATACAAAGTAAAAAGTAATAAATATTATGTCAACCATAAATAAAAAAGAATAATATAAAGTAAAAAGTAAATATGAGACTTAAACTAGAGACTTTAGAGCTTACGATTAGGTGGCTCGGGTATTGCACTCAAGGAGCTATTCAAGGAGAGGTTTGCACCTCGGTAGATTTGATTCCTCTCTCGGTGCTTGATAGAGCCTAGGATTTGGATCTAGGTTGGTTACATAAATTCCAATGGTTAAACGAGTTTGGATCAAGAGTATCAATGGTAGTGCTTGGAAATGCTATTTTAGGTGTATTTTGAATTCAATGGAAATGGCTAGTTATAGTTGTCTATGTGCACTGTGTCATTACTAATTGACTTTTGAATTAGTCATTAATACTTGGTTTTTTATTTTAGTAATTTTTAGTATCATAAATAAAAGTATTTATATTAAATTATATCAATTAGAAAAAAGATAAGTTAAAATAATAGAGAGTAAACAATTTCATTTTAAGAAAAGTGTTATGTTATATATGTGTGTGTTTGTTTATTTTAGTAATGCCATATCATTTAGTGTTGAAAGTAAGGAAATGATATAAATACATTTTGTTGAAGTTTTGTTAGAGCACTTAGCTTTTAATAGATATAGAGTTTTCAATTAATATTATTTGTAATTCTTTTTCTAATTCTTAGTAGGAGGATTAGTATATTTTATTTGGGTTTATGTTTATATTCTATATTAGTATTTTCTTATATACTTGGAAAAACTAATCTTAATTGTCATGACTTTTTCGGTTCTTTTATGTTGATTATATATTTTCTTTGTAAATACTTATCGTTGTTTAGAAAAACAAATAAGCTCTACATAGCTAAGCGAAGAGAAAAATGGTCTATGCACTAGGTTCCTATGCATTGTTCACATAGGAGACCTATTGGCATGATACCAACATTCCAATAGTGCAATTGGCATAATTACAATGCATAATTGTCCTAGCCTCCACATGCATAATTGGCTAGTGGAGGAAAAGATTGGGCATAATGTCTAATTCTATCAGTTTATCGGTTTGTCAATATTTAGGTCCCCACATGTCCATTGGATCATTAAGGGATAAGATAACGAGTGGAGTCCCCACTTTCCCTGAATCTTGACAAACATTGGAGGAAGAGTAATACTTGCAATTTTTACACTATTGACTGGTAGTTATATACTTTTTCTTATAACCTTAGTTTTTTTAGTGGTAAAATGTTTAGTGTTGAAAGAAATGATGTCTAAGTATGTTACATAATGTTGATTGGAAGATATACACTTTTTCTTACAACTGTTATACTTGAATAGCTTGTGGAACTAGCATAATTATGGGAGAGGAAGGAACCATTTATATTGCAACTATATGAAGGGGTTATTAATACCTTGAGATGGTTATTAGTAACTTGGGATTCCATGTTGATACTAATTGTTTCATTAGCTCTAAGTAGATTTGTCAAGCCAAACATTTTACGTGTTTATCTCTGTTGAACATAGTTTTTTTAACATTGACAAATGATGCTCATGTCACATCAAATGTTTTCACCAAAATTTGGTTAGGTCAATTCAACTCTTTTATCCAAAAGGTTGGTGCGTTGCACCCTCAAATATTTATCACCAAATCATCTAGCAATTTTTAGCATCTAGAAATGAACCAACTCATTTTGAAGACTTTCATATCTTTATCATGATCATATTCTGACATTCTTTGCCATTTGAAATATGATCATGATAATGATATGAAATATTTTGACATTTTTTTTCGTATGTTCTTCTGTTGCACTACCTTAGTAATATGAATAATCAAAATCATGAGTCTTATTGGAAAAAGATCCGCCAAATTTTTACTATATTTTATAAATTAGTGAAAGATTCGCCAAGTTTTTACAATTTTTTATAATTAAGTGAAATATTCGCCAAGATTTTACAATATCTTATAATTTAGTGAAAGATTTGCCAATATTTTACAACATTATATAATGAAATGAAAGATTCGCCAATAGTTTACAACATTATATAATGAAATGAAAGATTCTCCAAAACATTATATATACATATTATATTATTTATAAAATTGCCTTCAAGTTTTCCTATATATCAGAGAGGTTAGCCCATTTTTTATACATATATATTTTGGGGGGGTTCTTAAAATTATCCCTGGCTAGATGCCCAGTTTTAGCCTCACGTTCTCTCCATCACACTGGTATGATGGGAGGGGACGTTACATTGCAATACACTATTCAACTAAAATATGAGTTTGTATATAAATTGGAATAATCAATGATCTGCAATCCATGATGCAAAACTATTGTAGCATAGAGTTCACATACTTAACCTAAATTAACCAAAGATATATATTTAGTATATCCCTCTCGATATCCATTCCTAAGATATATTTTTCAACCCCAAATTCCTTAATATCAAAGTGTGTTGAAAGTTGGGTATTGAAATCACAAATCACATGCTTATTGTTAAAAAAAATAACACATGATTTGCATACAAAGTGATAACAATGAAATGACGACCCTCCCGTTTGTAATAAGCATCGTGATCTTATTTAAATATCATATTTATCCCAAATCCAACATAAAATAATCAAACTTTTGGTACCACATCATGGGAGACTTGTTATTACCTAAATTATGCACGCTTGCAACATTTCAATGTTCAATACAGAAAGACATCATCAACATACAACATGCATCTCACAAAGCTTGTCATAAAACATCAACATGTGGAATGAAGTTTTTTTGGCACACTGAAACTCGTTTTCATCTACAAGGCTTCATAAAAAGGAATCCCATGTGACATCATGGGGAAAAACCTTTGAAACCCACATGATTGTGCATCCATGTAGACTCATAAATTCCATGTCACATTCAAATACCCCCAACTAAATTTTGAGAATAAAAGAGTTCGAATTGCATTCTACAAGGTACTTGGGCATTCAATAACCCCATATTTGTACCTAGAAATAATTTCATGAAAAAGAGAATTCACAACTTGAACTAATTATTTGAAAACCTACAAATTGGATATAAAAGGTGTTAGTTTTTCATAATTTACTTCAATATGATCTAGGATATTAATTGAGAGAACAACATGTACAGCATATCAATCATGGACATAATAATGTAAGCACAAAATAGACAATACACACACAAAGTTTCACTAGGGAAAACCATAAAGGTGAAAAACCCCACAACTTCCTCAGAGATAGAGAGAGCAATGATATAACCCAAGCATAAGAGATAGTCTTCTCCTAGCAAAAGCTTCTCCTCCTCCATAGTTGTGCCACTCTCCAATGAGAGTATAAGTGAGAAAGTGAATGATCAAATTGTTAGAAAAACAGGATCGCAGAGCAATAATAATAAATAGAAATGCAAATATAATCACACATACACATTACAAGAGAGACACAGATATATCATGGTTCACCCAACTTGGACTACGTCCACACTGAATTTGCCAGTCCTTATTATTATTACCGTCCAGCAAGGTGAAGGATTACAACCTGAAGCACAACCGCTGCACTTCCTCTTCTCAGTTTCACAGTCTCTCCCCTGATCTCAGAGATATTTACAATGCATAAAACCTAATACATCATCATCCCTAGCCGTATTACAATGTCTTTATTTTATAAGGGAAATACCATGGGAAAATACCACGGGATACCCAAAACCATGGGCCTGCGGAATAGCTGGCGCAAACAACCCCAAAAATAACAACTCTGCTATTTCTCAGTAGAGTAACAATAAGTTAAAAACTCTCTCACTACCTTCAACCCAAGAACTCAATAAGTAGGCATAACAAAATCATAAATTATTTATGATTTTCCAATTCTACATCATAGGAATTACTATATTTAATTGGCCAATTCTCTTTGCGCAACATTCTTTGCCTTCTATTTCTCAACATTTATTCACTACTATTTTTTAGCATTTATTGAGATAACAACTCTGCTACATAACTCCAAGTTGTAAATGGCATTCTCCCTCTTATCATATACCTTGTCAACTTTGACTCTGTAGTGGACAATGGCACCATAACTTGTCACTTGTTCATCCAACATACCGATCCACCAAATAGTTGAACCATATATACACACTAGTATCTTTTCTTCTATCTACATCTCGTGCCAAATCAAAATCCACATAACCATGTTTATTGGATTATTGGTCCCTTCAAGAATCACTATGATAACAAATTGAATATTTGAAAGTACCCTGCAAATACCTTATGAGTCTATTCATTGCATCTAGATGTTCACATGCAGGATTATCCATCAATCCACTTAGGATTCACATTGCTTGGGAAATGTTTGGTTCAGTGTAGATGATAACATACACACTATACTAACATAAAGAACATAATTCATATCTCCCATATCTATAGGTGTTGCATGTAATGTCTCCATCTTGACCCTATTGCATTAAAATTGTAAATGATGTAAATATCGTTATTAAATCATGGTGAGGAGCTCAAGGCCAAGGCCCCGCTATTGATTTAGCATTTTATGAATTGGAAATTAAAAATAGATGCTTATGGTTCTTGTGCTAGACAGACACAATGTGAATTTAAGACATCATGTAAATATGAATTTTAATGAAATACCCACAACTATCTATGCAATGCAACAAAGAGATGGGGGCATGATTTTTATAAGGAATAGGGAGGAAAATTATTCAAACCCTTGAGCCAATAGCGTTAAGCCAAATGTCATTGCCAAAACCCATAAACCATCAACTACCCATTTTGACTTATGCACCCAATCATTTAATTCTTCCAAGAGTTGGTTGAGGTAGTTAATGCCTTGGGATTGGAGAGGTATGGCAACCAATTTCGTGTATGGGAAAGCCATCAATTTGGGAAATCATGTTTTTGCTTCGTGGGCAAGAAAACACACACTAAATTATGCCCAAAGCCATCCTTCACCCATGCACTTGGCTCTCTCACGCAGTCTGAGCTAGCTAAGGCTTTCTCCCTCACGTTTTCCATCTTTTTCCTGCATTTTCCATAACCGGGAAGTCGTTTTTGTATTACACAGTGGCTGGGAGGAAGGGAGTCACAATTGGGGGTTTATGGAGGCTGTTTTGCTCCTCGAATTTCCATAAACATTTTCTAAAAATGAATTCACCTTCCCAGTGGTGATTCCCCATTTATCATTTCGTTTTTGGTTGCCCACGTTTTTCTCCATACCAAACACTTGTAATTTTTCTCTTATGTGCATTCTTGTTTTAGTTTGAACTTGTGAGCAAGAAATTGGGAGAGGAAGAGGACCAGAATTTGATTGATAAACCTAGTGAGGAGATTAACCTCTCAGAAAGATCAAAAGTGTCGGCTACTCTTCTATGCACACCTTGAATGACACTAGAATGGAAGGTATGGCCTGAGGGACTGTGTATTAGTGAAGGGAATACTTCCTTGTGTGGGGTGTGTAGGAATTGTGGGTGCCAAGCTAGATAGATCTTGTAGAGGTATCCATGGCTCTGTGTTCGAGATCACTAGCTTAGCAATTCATTCCCTTCCCTTTAGCTTACCAGCCTGATAAACCCAACTGTGGATTGGCTTGGCTGATTTTGGTGTATTTTGGCTATGTGTGAGTGTGTTGTTCCCTTTTTATTTGTATAAATCATGCCCAGCTCGGGGGTGGCCGTTGTGTTGAGAGATTGATGAGCACAAATGGCCTATGGTTGGGTGGAACGTTGCAGTTGTATAGCCAGTTGCTCGGGACTACTTCATTTCAAGATAAGTATTCTCTTGTGTAAATTTTGCAATGTCTTTATTTAATATTTGTCATGAAAATGTTGAATGTATGTTAGATATGTAGATGATTTTAATTCCGCTGTGTTTCTTACATATGCATATCTATATGTATTTTTATTATCAATGAGTTTTACTTAATTAGCATGGGGCTAGATGCAGGGAAACTTTTAGGGGCTAATCTTAGCCCATGGGATAAATTTATGGGTTTTAATTTTTTAGTAGGCTAATTTTTAATTAAACCAACATTTACTATGATTAGCCCAATTTTATGTATTTATTTTTATTAAATGGCACATTATCCCCATAAAATATATAAAGGGGACACTAAATTTAACCATTTAGCCCCTCTCTGATATGATTTCAAGCTCCCATCACCTCTAAAACTAACCCGCTCGCTCTAATTCGCCCAAATTTATAGAAATGGTAGTTGTTGAGGGTAAATTCGCCCTCACGTGATCATGGAAATCCAGGTTTTTGGTAATTTCATCCACATATTATGGATTGAAATTGATTTTCAGTTTTAAATTGCCCTATATATATGTTGTTTTCGATTTTGTTTTTTATCATAGCTAAAAATATTCTAGGTTTTTTCAAATTTTAGGATTTCGGGACTGTGGAGCAAGCAATCAAGGATTTTGGGTTTTCTTGGCAGTTTACTCCTCTATATAAAGTGAGGGATCAATAGGAGATGCATTTATTGAAATCGACCTTTGATTTAGGTCGGAGACGGATTCATGTGAGCAAATGGAATGCCAGTCTTGTGTTCGGGTAAATGCCTCAACTGCTCAACCGTTCTAGTGCAGAGTTTAATGGGTACTGGATAGAGGTAGACCCATGGGTGACTCCCACACGATGGAAGTTGTATCCAAGCTTCTCTTATGGCACAGTCCTAGTTAACAAGTCCATGGGGTCGATTGTTCAGCGATGAGTGTCATTTTCTTCCCTATTGGAAAATGTTGGGGGTAACAATGTTCCGATACAAGAATTGCGACGTACTTTGATCTTGAAAAGATTTGATGGTTGCATATGTTATGACATGGAAGACGCCCTGATCTTAACTTCATTTTTCTATGGAGCATAGACTATGTCATGTACAACCTACCAGACAAAGACTATGAACTTTTCAGAAGTCCTCGCAAGATAGGACCATGAGAACTTTTTCAGGAAACAATAAAGATACATCTGCTAACGGTTGATAATTGATAATTTTGGATGAATTTGACCAATTTTTATCTTCATATGTTTTCAATTATCATGGCACGAAAGTTCTCTACAGTGCTACCATCGACGTAGAGTTTACTTGTGAGATACTCATCGATCCACTTTATTACTCATCGCAAACTAGATTTGATTGAGGTCTAGGTAGAACCAAATGGAATTGCATTCTACAAGGTACTTGGGCATTCAATAACCCCATATTTGTACGTAGAAATAATTTCATGAAAAAGAGCAATCACAACTTGAACTAATTATTTGAAAACCTACAAATTGGATATAAAAGGTGTTAGTTTTTCAGAATTTACTTCTATCTGATCTAGGATCTTAACTGAGAGAACAACATGTACAACATATCAATCATGGACATAATAAAGCAAGCACAAAATAGACAATAGAAACACAAAGTTTCACTAGGGAAAACCATAAAGGTGAAAAACCCCACAACTTCATCGGAGATAGAGAGAGCAATGATATAACCCAAGCATAAGAGATAGTCTTCTCCTAGCAGAAGCTTCTCGTCCTCCACAGGCGTGCCACTCTTCAATGAGAGTATAAGTGAGAAATTGAATGATCAAATAGAGTGACTCCCGCACTCTATTTATACTTGACTTGACTTGCCTAATAACCTTTACTAGGTTGGCCTTAACTTAACCACATAACATAATGTTGACAGGTCTGACCTCCAATATGGTGGTCTAATAACCCTTTGACCCACATGACTTATACAAGGACGACCCCACCAAGGTGGTCTAATAACCCATCAAGTATAAGTTACGACACTTACAATATAAATGATGACACTTCCGTATAGAGGAATAATAACATCTTTATAGGAATACAAACACTTCCATATAGAGGAATAATAACATCTCCATAGGAATACAATATACATATATGAAATACATTCCGAAGTTACAAATACATCAACACTCCCTCTTAACTAGGAAGGTATTTCTCGACACAGGTCTTCTAGCACAATTCTTCTTCTCTAGATCATCGTCACTGGATCATCGTCACCGAATCATCATCATCATCACCACTACTGCTATCTCGATCAATCTCTGAAATACTTGTCATAGGAAGTTCTACAAAGCTAGTCCTTTTTCATACTGGATGTAGGCCCACCACCTGTAGGTCTTCATCATCACTGGCCATACTGTGGAATCCCAAGGACTGATTATGTGCATTAAGCCAAAACCTCGAATGAGCATCCCAAGACTGATTACGAGCATACTGCTCAACCTATCGGATCTCCCAGGATCTTTTACATGTGACTACACAACCTGTCCATGGCCACGGAGTATCATCCTGATACTCATGATCATATTGATCATGTTATCTCAATGAGCAATCCATCAAGTAGGTACACCTCAGGACTGATTACACTGCCTCTCGGTGAAACCATGAAGTTGGGAAACAATTTTGGCTTGTTTTTGACAAAAAAACTGCTAATTTTTATGTTTTTCAACTTTGACCTCTTCAAACCCATATCTCCCTTAGAAATTTCAACTTGAAGTAAACACAAAGGTTTTACAGAATTCAGTTGGCTTTCTACTCGTATTTTTTTTATGGACATATCATGGGAAATATTTGTTGTCAACCAATGGCATATACTTGAAAAGTTTAGGTATGGATAATGAGTGACCTGTGTTGATGACGGTTTTTTGATAGATGGTCATTCATTTTAGGGAAAAATATTGTATGATCATAATCTACACACACTAAACTTTATCCTGGACTATATTTCTAGTTTTTTAAGACTTGGGAACTATTTTTTATTATTTATCGAAACAGTGTATGTTCAGAAAATGGTGCATTATCGACACATGTTTTTGTCTTCACATTTTTTTTCAAATGTTACTCTTATCAAACAAACTAAAACCAACCCAATGAAGAGGACACTTCAAGGAACATCCTTGTATTTTTTTTTTAAATTTGGCTTCGTCATTGTGACTGATTTTTCAGTCATTTAATTTTTTAATGATAAAGTTTATAAAAAAATAGAAAAAAATAGTAATCCTAAATGAAATTGAAAAAAACTTATATTACTAGAAAGTAGATTGAATGATGAATCTACTGGTATAAACTCCAACATGTAATTCTCATGTTTTGTAGTGGTCCGACCTTGTTAAAGTGACACATTTCTGAATTCTGCAGAAAATGTGCTGGAATGCTTGACCAAAAACTCTCGGGCAAGAAAATGTCTTCCAAACTCTCGGCCTTGAGTTTAGTTCAAACTCTCATCCGAGATTTTTTTTTTAAATACAGCGCGGCGATTGGTTCAAACTCTTGGCCTGGAGTTTTTTTAAACTTTCAGCCCAGAGTTTGAACTCTCAAAACTCTCGGCCTAGAGTTTTTTAAACTCTCGGCCTAGAGTTTCAGTTAGAATTTTTTTTTGCGTGATCATCTGCCCGCGCTCTGTTTTTTTCACTCCGTTTGGTGTTTCCTAGGTTCGCGATTTCACCCCTCTGTAAAACCTGCAAGATCTCCCAGGATTGATTACACTGCCTCTGCAAAACCTGCAAGAGCATCTTAGGACTGATCATATGCCTCTGCAAAACCTGTGTACCATACTGTCACATCATCGTCTTCAGATCACCTTATAGTCCACAGAGCATAACTCATCATGGGAGGACCAACATACTACCATCTGTGAAAGGCTCATAGCACTTACATCAACAACCATGGGAGGACCAACCTACCACCATGTCGGAATGGCACAACACTTACATCAATGACCATGGGAGGACCAACCTACCACCATGTCATAATGGCCCAACACTTACATCAACGACCATGAGAGGACTTACCTACCACCATGTCTCCATGGGAGGACCTACCTACCATCATGTCGGAAAGGCATGACAATTACAACAATGACCATGAGAGGACTCTCCTATCACCATGTCACCATGGAAGGAACTACCTACCATTATGTCTGAAAATCCTAGCAATTACATCAACGACCATGAGAGGACTCTCCTATCACCATGTCACCATGGAAGGAACTACCTCCCATCATGTCGGAAAATCCCAATAGCCGTTACATCTCACCATGGGAGGAGCTACGTACCACCATGTGAGAATGGCCCCAACCCTTACATCTACACCATAGGAGGACCTACCTACCGCTATGTGAGAATGGCTCGTGTGCATCTGTGTCTCTAGACTCGTCACTTCCCCTTGGAAGGAATCTCGATCTGAAGTACACCAAGTCTCTCTCTGAAGTACTCAAACTTCACTCTGGCTAGCGGCTTCGTCAACACATCGGCTATCTGCTCATCCATCACAACATACATGAGCTTCATTGTTCCTCTCTGCACCATATCCCTAATATAGTGGAACTTGATCTCAATGTGCTTTGACTTGTCATGCAACACTGGGTTCTCACACAACTCTGGTTGTCAAAATATATACAAGTAGCACTCAACTGGAGATCAAAACAAATCAGCCAGTAGCTTCTTAATCCATACTGCCTCAAAACTAGCCGAACAAGCTACGACATACTCTTATTCGGCTGTACTCAGTGCCACACAAGACTTCTTTCTCCTAAACCAGATCATACCAGATCCCATATTGAAGTAGCACCCCGAAGTGCTCTTCCGATCAATGGCATTGCCTGCCCAATCCGAATCAACATAACCCTCCAGGTTAAACTTTTGATTCACCTTATACTTGAGCCCATAGTCAACTGTACCCTTCAGGTACCTCAGAATATGCTTTGCAGCTATCAGGTGAACATGTCTCAGATTTGTCAAATACTTGCTCAAGGTGTTCACCGCAAAGCAGATATCTGGTCTCGTATTTGTCAGGTACATCAAGGACCCAATCATCTGATGATACATCATCACATGATCATCCTGATCATCATCACAACATCATCCTGATGCATATCATCTGGAGCAACACCGTGAAGCTCATAATCCATGATCATCTTGATCATACAATGCATCCACTTGATGCATACCAAGTATCTACATGATTTATATCATCATACATGATCTACCTGATACATATCATCATACATGATCTACCTAATCATACAATGTATCCACCTGATACATATACATATACATGATCCAACTAATCATAACAAGCATCCAACATGATGCATATACATATACATGATCCAACTGATCATAACAAGCATCCATCATGATGCATAAATAGAGTAGTAACTAGAGCATCATTCTGATGCTCATCATCCAACGCTTACATCCACAGCCATGGGAAGGATCCTCCTCTCACCATGCTTGGAATGGCTCCTTCAAATGTGTCCATCACTTCTTCCTTGAAGTGTTGTCAATCTAAAGAACACCAAGCAAGAAAGATGTCTTGACATCCATCTGGTGTATCTTCCATTTCATCACTTTCTTTGTATTTCTCTATGCTTCCTTCTGCAACAAGCTTGATCTTATAGATCCAATTGGAAGTCACAAGCGACTTCCCTTCAGGTCTTGGGATCACATTCCAAACATCATTCTTCATGATTGACGGATCATGTCATTCTTCCTGGATCCTGGGAACTTCAATATATTCAATATCTTCGATAGATAACTTTGTTGTTGGAACAAATGTTGTAGTCCTTCTTTTGTAGGTGCTCATATACGATCTTTCCTACAAAACAAGTTAAATTGCATGATTAGAAACTTCTCATAGTTTTCAGAACAAATTCTTACACATAAAAAAATATGTCATACATTCATGCAATTATTTTAGCTAATGCTTCATTACAACATTTATCCATATCTCGTAACTTTCTAGATGCCTTCCAATCTCTATCAGAACATTGTTAAGAGTTTGCACTACTCCCAACATGTCAGCAAAGAGGTTTCATTCTAGATAAGTAGCAATGGAATGTTGTACAATGCCATAGGCCACTTACCCATAACATGCATATTAGTAGTATGCTGTTCATTGATGCAATTATTCTAATATGTGTTGATGTATATGTAACTTCGAAATATATTTCATCTGTGTATTTTATATATATTTATTGTACCCTTATAAGAGATGTGTCATTCCTCTATAAGGAAGTGTCGTCATGTGGATTGGCAAGTGTCGCAAGTGTGTGTACTTTCTGATGGGTTATTAGACCACCATGTGGGGTCGGCCCTGAATTATATATATTATAATGTGATGTACCTAGATAGACAAGTCAGCCCCATAAGGTCACTGGGAAAAAAGGTTAGTATAAATAAAGATCGGAGATCTCTATTTTATACACTCAAAAAAGTAACTCACTCTCACTCAGAAAGTGGCACACTAGTGAGGAGGAGGATCATCTGCTACTAGGAGACTATCTCAGTGTATTTTGGTTGTACTTTGGTTGAGCCATTGCTCTCTCTATCTCTCAGGAAGTTGTGGGGTTTTTCACCTTAGGGTTTTCCCCACGGAAACTCTGTGTCTCTTGTCTCTTATGCTTTTGATTCTTGTGATGCTTGTCATATTGTGATTGTCATGCATTGATATACTGTATATGTTATTCTCTCAGCAAAGATCCTAGAGTATTGTAAATTAATGCTCAAAATTTAACATGGTATCAGAGCTAACCTCAGAAGAAGATATTTTTGCAGTGACAAAAGCTTGAGTTCCTTGTTTATTGGGTTTCTCTCCACATATTTGTGAAACGCAGTATAGTAGATTGACTCTATTCATCAAGGCGCATCTATCTGTCCAGTCAGAATTCAATTCTGAGCATTTTTAGATTTGGCCCTAAAAATTAGGATTTCCACAAAAATAGAAATTTCTGAAATCTGAAGACACAGCTGGAAGATCCTTGCAAAAATTGAATTTTAGAGATTTGGATCGAGATTTTTGGCTGGGTAGATCTCCGGGAAACTCAAACCCTAATTCAGGGTTCTCCCCAGTGAACCCGGGAGGACAAAAGGACAAATCTGAAGGGTAAAGCTTTGCTGATCTCAAATTCTGAATGCACCAGGATGATCAGCTCATCAAGGCGCATCTTTCTATCCTTTCAGAAATTTGAAATTCACATTTTGAATTTTTAGGGTTTTTCGCACAAACCCTAATCGAGGACCGGATCCAGTTTTCAGCATTTCAAGTGGTAAGATCTAAATCTTTTCTATTTCCATTTGAAGTACTCTTTAAGATGTCTCACCACACCAAGCTTGAGGATAAGCTTGAAGGAGTTGATAACTTCCGAGCTTGCAAGTATAGGATTTGGTTAATCCTGGAAGAAAATGAGTTGGACTCATATGTGAAAGAAGACATCCCTATCCCAGAGGATGAAGAAGCCAAGGTATTTCATAAGAAGAACTTGGTCAAGGCAAAGAGAATCATTGTTGATTCCATTAAAGATCATCTCATACCCCATGTGTCCTCTCTAAAGATACCCAAGGAGATGTTTGACTCCTTGACCAAACTATTTGAAGGGAGGAACATAAATCGGAAGATGACCCTGCGGAACCAATTGAAAGGAGTAAAGTTTTAGAATGGAGAAACCATTCAATCTTATTTTTCAAGGGTCTCCCAGATCAAGGAACAACTAGAAGTAGTGGATGAAATGGTGGAGAATGGTGAAGTGGTGATGACCACTCTAAATGGCCTACCCAGGTCATGGGATTCCTTTATCCAAGGAATTTGTGCAAGGAAGAAGTTGATCTCCTTCAGTAGACTATAGGAAGAATGCTCACAAGAAGAATCAAGGCTTGTGGCACGAGAAGAAAAGATGGGGAATGAATATCAAGCTCTCACAGCTCACACCAAGAAAGGGAATTCCAAGAGAGATCCATCTCACTCCAAGAAATCTACACATCACTTCAAAGAAAGAAGAATATGCTTCACCTGTAATGAGAAAGGACATATTGCCATAAATTGTTCCAAGAAAAAGATGGACAACAACAAATCCAACAAGAAGAAGAAGGGCAGCAAAAGAAGGTTTCATGCTCATGCTGCTGAGGCTGATGAACCACCCAAGAAGAAGGCTAGGGCAGAAAGTGATGATGACTCATCAAGTGAAGAAGAGTATGTTCTAATCTCTGCTCTCACAGGTACCATCTCCCATGGTTGTAATGATTGGTTGATTGATAGTGGGGCTTCCAAACACATGACTGGGTTTAAGGATTCTTTTGTGAATCTATCTGAACATGAATCACCCCATAAGGTGAAACTTGGGGATGATTATCAATACTTAATCAAAGGAAGTGGTGAAGCCTCCTACAACCTAGATTCTGGAAAATCTTTGAAGATGAAAGAAGTTCTTTATGTACCTGGGCTCAAGAAGAACTTACTCTCAATATCTGCATTGGATGCAAAAGGTATGAGGGTTGCATTTGTGGATGGCCAAGTCCTAATGTGGCCAAAGGGAAAGACCATAGATGATGCAGTAGTGATTGGAGAGCAAGAGGGAGGTTTGTATAAATTAAAGGGACAACCTGAACATGCCATGGTGCATGAATCCATGGAGCCAAGTGAACTTTGGCATAGAAGACTTGATCATATGCACTATAGGGGACTTCCAATTGCAAGCAAGGCTGTAGAGGGTCTTCCTGAAATCAAGACCAAACATGAAGGTGTTTGCAAAGGATGTGCAAAAGGTAAGAACATTAAGAAGGCTTTCCCAAGCAGTAAAAGCAAGGCAAAAGAGATCCTGGAAATCATCCACTCAGATGTATGTGGTCCTATGTCATCTAGTTATCTAAGTGGGTATGTTTACTACCTCTCATTTATTGATGACTTCTCCAGGAAGACTTGGGTATACTTCTTGAAGAATAAAGATGAGATGCTTGATAAGTTCAAGGAATTCAAAACCTTGATGGAGAATCAAATTGACAAGAAGATCAAAACATTCAGATCCGACAATGGTGGAGAATTAACCTCAGGTAACTTCAAGAAGCTTTGCAGTGATTCAGCGATTAAGAGGGAGTTGATTGCTCCTTATAATCCTCAACAGAATGGAGTTGCATAAAGGAAGAACAGAACAGTCATGGAAGCAATAAGGGCAATGCTGCATGACCAGGATCTACCTATGCATCTATGGACAGAAGTGGTTAGAACAACTGTATATGTGCAGAATAGAACTCCCCACAAGATATTGGACAACAAGACACCAGAAAAGGTATTTTTTGGTTTCAAGAGGATTGATGTCAGCAAGGATGAATATAAGTTCAAGGACAGGTAATCCAGGAAGCAAAGATCAAGAGGGAGCACACTCCAGCAGCTCCTGCAAGGGTGCAGATTTTCAGAGGGAGTTGACCATCTTCCTACATTCCACAACAGAAAGGTTTAGAAGAAGCTACTTCAACAGCTCCTTCCAGGAAGCAAAGACTCAGAGGGAGTCCACCCAACAAACAAACAAAGATAAGTATTTCAATTATCATTTCTTGCATATTTTGTTTGTTTAAATAATATTATTCTTATGTTCCTACACTTAGGAGATGTATTGTGCATATTTGAATGATTGCATTAATGAACAATACACTACTAATATGCATGTGATGGGTAAGTGGCCTATGGCACTGTACAACATTCCTGTGCTACTTATCTAGAATGAAACCTCTTTGCTGACATGTTGGGAGTAGTGTAAACTCTTAACAATGTTCTGGTAGAGACTGGAAGACATCTAGAAAGTTGTGGAACATGGATAAATGTTGTATTGAAGCATTGGCTAAGATAACTACATGACTGCATGACATATTTCTGTATGTGTAAAGAATTTGTTCTGAAAATGATGAGATGTTTCTAATCATGCAATTTAACTTGTTTTGTAGGAAAGACCGTATATCTTCACCTACAAAAGGACTACAACATTTCTTCCATCAACAAAGATATATATTGAAGATATTGAAGTTCCCAGGATTTGGGATGAAGAAATGGAATGCCATGATCCGTTGATCATGAAGAAGATGTTTGGGATGCAGTCCCAAGACCTAACAGGGATTCACATGTGTGCAGACTGAAGGAAGCCTTGTATGGCTTGAAGCAAGCTCCTAGAACTTGGTATGGTAGGATGGACAGTTTCCTATCTAGTTTGGGCTTTACCAAGAGTAAAGCGGATTCCAACCTTTACTACAAGGTTGAGGAAGGAAATCCTGTGATTCTACTTATGTACGTAGATGACTTATTTGTAACAGGAGATGACAGATTGATTGCAGATACTAAGAGGAAGCTTGCTGCTGAGTTCGATATGAAAGATTTGGAATTATGCATTATTTCCTAGGTATGGAGGTGTGGCAGAGTGCAGGTGGGATCTTCCTTGGTCAAGAGAAGTACACAGTAGATATCCTGAAGAGATTCAGGATGATGGATTGCAAGGCCATGGCCACACCTGTGGCATCGAATCTGAAGCTTCTATGCGATGCTTCATCTGAGCCGGTTGATGTCTCTATGTATCATCAGATGATTGGATCCTTGATGTACCTGATGAACACGAGACTGGACATTTGCTTTGCTGTGAACACGTTGAGCCAATTCCTAACGGATCTGAGGAGTGTTCACCTGATTGCTGTAAATCATGTTCTGAGGTACCTGAAGGGTATAGTGGATTACGGACTCAAGTATGAAGCGAATCAAAAGTTTAACCTGCAGGGTCATGTTGATTCAGATTGGGATGGCAGTGCTGCAGATAGGAAGACCACATCTGGGTGCTGCTTCAGTATGGGATCAAGTGTGATCTCTTGGTTTAGCAGGAAGCAATCCTGCGTAGCACTGAGTACAGCTGAGGCAGAGTATGTTGCAACCTGTTCAGCTAGTTGTGAGGGAGTAAGGCTACGGAAGCTACTGTTTGAGTTATTTGATCTCCCGTTGGGTGCTACTGGTATCTTCTGTGATAACCAGAGTTGTGTGAAGCTATCCGAGAACCCAGTGTTTCATGACAGGTCGAAACACATAGAGATCAAATATAACTATATCAGGGATATGGTGCATAGAGGAGCTGTGAAGCTCCTGTATGTTGCGACGGACGAGCAGATTGCAGATGTGCTGACGAAGCCATTGCAGATGTGCTGACGAAGCCACTAGCCAGAATGAAGTTCGAGTACTTCAGAGAGATTCTTGGCATTCTTCAGATCGAGGACACTTCGAGGAAGAAGTGATGGACACATTTACTAAAGCCATTCCAAGCATGTTGGAAGGAGGATCCTTCACATGGCTGTGGGTGTAAGCGCTGGATGATGAGAATCAGGATGATGTTCTGGTTTTTGTTGGATATGATCAGTTGGATCATTTTTATGTATGTATGTATGCATCATGTTGGATGCTGGATATGATCAGTTGGATCATCTATATGTATGTACGCATCATGTTGGATGCTGGATATGATCAGTTGGATCATTTATATATATGTATGCATCATGTTGGATACTGTATATGATCGGTTGGATCATGTGTATGTATTTTGTATATGCATCATGTTGGATGCTTGGACCATGTATCTGTATATGTATCAAGTGGATACATTGTATGATCAGGTAGATCATGTATATTGATATATATCAGATATGATCAGGTAGATCATGTATGTTGATGGATACATTGTGTGGATCATGTATCTATGTATCAGGTGGATACACTATGTATGATGATATGTATCAGGTAGATACGTGGTGTGCATCAGATGGATGCATTGTATGATCAGGATGATCGTGGATGACGAGCTTCTCCAGATGACATGCAACAGGATGTTGCAATGATGATGATCAAGGTGATCATGTGTACATCAGGATGATGTATGATGAGTATCAGATGATACTCTATGGCCGTGGAATAGGTTGTGCAGAAGAGCATATAATTTGTTGCCCTGGGATATTTGTAGATAGTCTTTCGAGGTTTTTCCTATGGCATGTAATTCGGTGCCCTCGGATATCTGGCAAATGCTCTTTCAAGGTTTTGCTCTGAGAGGACATATAATTTGGCCCTAGGATATCTACAGATAGTCTTTCGAGGTTTTTCCTATGGCATGTAATTCGGTGCCCTGGGATATCTGGCAGATGCTCTTTCAAGGTTTTGTCCTATGGCATGTAATTTGCTCCTGGGAGATCTGGACAGGATGAAAAAAGCCTCAGATGCTTCAGCCAGGTTTTTCCATGACCACATGTAATTTGCTCCTGGGAGATCTGGACAGGATGAAAAAGGCCTCAGATGCTTCAGCCAGGTTTTGTGGTGGACCACATGTAATGTGCTCCTTGGAGATCCGACAGGTAGAGCTGTGTGCTCGTAACAGCCTAGGATGCTTCAACCAGGTTTTGTGGTGAGATCACATGTAATGTGCTCCTGGGAGATCCGACAGGTAGAGCCGTGTGCTCGTAACAGCATGGGATGCTTCAGCCAGGTTTTGTGATGGGTCACATGTAATGTGCTCCTAGGAGATCCTACATGTAGAGCTCTGCGCTCGTAATAGGATGGGATGTTGCAGCCAGGTTTTGTGATGCATGTAATAAGTCCTGCGAATTCCACAGTATGGCCAGTGATGATGAAGACCTGCAGGAGGTGGGCCTACATCCAGTATGAAAAAGGACTGTCTCTGTAGAACTTCCTATTATGAGTAGAGTCAGATATTGGTTGAGATAACAACAGCAGTGACGATGATGATGACGATGCATCGATGACAATGATCCCGAGAAGAAGACTTGTCTAGCAGAACTGTGTCGAGAAATACATTCCTAGTTAAGAGGGAGTGTTGATGTATATGTAACTTCGGAATGTATTTCATCTGTGTATTTCATATATATTTATTGTACCCTTATAGGAGATGTGTCATTCCTCTATAAGGAAGTGTCGTCATGTGGATTGACAAGTGTCGCAAGTGTGTGTACTTGCCGATGGGTTATTAGACCACCATGTGGGGTCGGCCCTGAATTATATATATTATAATGTGATGTACTCTTTAAGATGTCTCACCACACCAAGCTTGAGAATAAGCTTGAAGGAGCTGATAACTTCCGAGCTTGGAAGTATAGGATTGGGTTAATCCTGGAAGAAAATTAGTTGGACTCATATGTGAAAGAAGACATCCCTATCCCAGAGGATGAAGAAGGCAAGGTATTGCATAAGAAGAACTTGGTCAAGGCAAAGAGAATCATTGTTGATTCCATTAAAGATCATCTCATACCCCATGTGTCCTCTCTAAAGACACCCAAGGAGATGTTTGACTCCTTGACCAAACTATTTGAAGGGAGGAACATAAATCAGAAGATGACCCTGCGGAACCAATTGAAAGGAGTAAAGTTTCAGAATGGAGAAACCATTCAATCTTATTTTTCAAGGGTCTCCCAGATCAAGGAACAACTAGAAGCAGTGGATGAAATGGTGAAGAATGGTGAAGTGGTGATGACCACTCTAAATGGCCTACCTAGGTCATGGGATTCCTTTATCCAAGGAATTTGTGCAAGGAAGAAGTTGATCTCCTTCAGTAGTCTACGGGAAGAATTCTCACAAGAAGAATCAAGGCTTGTGGCACGAGAAGAAAAGATGGGGAATGAAGATCAAGCTCTCACAGCTCACACCAAGAAAGGGAAGTCCAAGAGAGAGCCATCTCACTCCAAGAAATCTACACATCACTTCAAAGAAAGAAGAATATGCTTCACCTGTAATGAGAAAGGACATATTGCCATAAATTGTCCCAAGAAAAAGATGGACAACAACAAATCCAACAAGAAGAAGAAGGGAAGCAAAAGAAGGTTTCATGCTCATGCTGCTGAGGCTGATGAACCACCCAAGAAGAAGGATAGGGCAGAAAGTGATGATGACTCATCAAGTGAAGAAGAGTATGTTCTAATCTCTGCTCTCATAGGTACCATCTCCCATGGTTGTAATGATTGGTTGATTGATAGTGGGGATTCCAAACACATGACTGGGTTTAAGGATTCTTTTGTGAATCTATCTGAACATGAATCACCCCATAAGGTGAAACTTGGGGATGATTATCAATACTTAATCAAAGGAAGTGGTGAAGCCTCCTACAACCTAGATTCTGGAAAATCTTTGAAGATGAAAGAAGTTCTTTATGTACCTGGGCTCAAGAAGAACTTACTCTCAATATTTGCATTGGATGCAAAAGGTATGAGGGTTGCATTTGTGGATGGCCAAGTCCTAATGTGACCAAAGGAAAAGACCATAGATGATGCAGTAGTGATTGGAGAGCAAGAGGGAGGTTTGTATAAATTAAAGGGACAACCTGAACATGCCATGGTGCATGAATCCATGGAGCCAAGTAAACTTTGGCATAGAAGACTTGCTCATATGCACTATAGGGGACTTCAATTGCAAGCAAGGTTGTAGAGGGTCTTCCTGAAATCAAGACCAAACATGAAGGTGTTTGCAAAGGATGTGCAAAAGGTAAGAACATTAAGAAGGCTTTCCCAAGCAGTGAAAGCAAGGCAAAAGACATCCTGGAAATCATCCACTCAGATGTATGTGGTCCTATGTCATCCAGTTCTCTAAGTGGGTATGTTTACTACGTCTCATTTATTGATGACTTCTCCAGGAAGACTTGGGTATACTTCTTGAAGAATAAAGATGAGATGCTTGATAAGTTCAAGGAATTCAAAACCTTGATGGAGAATCAAATTGACAAGAAGATCAAAACATTCAGATCCGACAATGGTGGAGAATTCACCTCAGGTGACTTCAAGAAGCTTTGCAGTGATTCAAGGATTAAGACGGAGTTGACTGCTCCTTACAATCCTCAACAGAATGGAGTTGCAGAAAGGAAGAACAGAACAGTCATGGAAGCAATAAGGGCAATGCTGCATGACCAGGATCTACCTATGCATCTATGGGAAGAAGTAGTTAGAACAACTGTATATGTGCAGAACAGAACTCCCCACAAGATATTGGAAAACAAGACACCAGAAGAGGTCTTTTTTGGGTTCCAGAGGATTGATGTCAGCAAGGATGAATATAAGTTCAAGGACAGGTAATCCAAGAAGCAAAGATCAAGAGGGAGCACACTCCAGCAGCTCCTGCAAGGGTGCATATTTTTAGAGAGAGTTGACCATCTTCCTACATTCCAAAACAGAAAGGTGTAGAAGAAGCTACTTCAGCAGCTCCTTCCAGGAAGCAAAGACTCAGAGGGAGTCCACCCAACAAACAAACAAAGATAAGTATTTCAATTATCATTTCTTGCATAGTTTGTTTGTTTAAATAATATTATGCTTATGTTCCTACACTTAGGAGATGTATTGTGCATATTTGAATGATTGCATTAATGAACAATACACTACTAATATGCATGTGATGGGTAAGTGGCCTATGGCACTGTACAACATTCCAGTGCTACTTATCTAGAATGAAACCTCTTTGCTGACATGTTGGGAGTAGTGTAAACTCTTAACAATGTTCTGGTACAGACTGGAAGGCATCTAGAAAGTTGTGGAACATGGATAAATGTTGTATTGAAGCATTGGCTAAGATAACTGCATGACTTCATGACATATTTCTGTATGTGTAAAGAATTTGTTCTGAAAATTATGAGATGTTTCTAATCATGCAATTTAACTTGTTTTGTAGGAAAGACCGTATATCTTCACCTACAAAAGGACTACAACATTTGTTCCAGCAACAAAGATATATATTGAAGATATTGAAGTTCCCAGGATTTGGGATGAAGAAATGGAATGCCATGATCCGTTGATCATGAAGAAGATGTTTGGGATGCAGTCCCAAGACCTAACAGGGATTCACATGTGTGCAGACTGAAGGAAGCCCTGTATGGCTTGAAGCAAGTTCCTATAACTTGGTATGGAAGGATGGACAGTTTCCTATCTAGTTTGGGCTTTACCAAGAGTAAAGCGGATTCCAACCTTTACTACAAGGTTGAGGAAGGGAATCTTGTGATTCTACTTCCGTACGTAGATGACTTATTTGTAACAGGAGATGACAGATTGATTGCAGATACTAAGAGGAAGCTTGCAGCTGAGTTCGATATGAAATATTTGGAATTATGCATTATTTCCTAGGTATGGAGGTGTGGCAGAGTGCAGGTGGGATCTTCCTTGGTCAAGGGAAGTACACAGTAGATATCCTGAAGAGATTCGGGATGATGGATTGCAAGGCCATGGCCACACTTGTGGCATCGAATCTGAAGCTTCTATGCGATGCTTCATCTGAGCCGGTTGATGTCTCTATGTATCGTCAGATGATTGGGTCCTTGATGTACCTCACGAACACGAGACTGGACATTTGCTTTGCTGTGAACACATTGAGCCAGTTCCTGACAGATCCGAGGAGTGTTCACCTGATTTCTATAAAGCATGTTCTGAGGTACCTAAAGGGTATAGTGGATTACAAACTGAAGTATGAAGCGAATCAAAAGTTTAACCTGCAGGGTTATGTTGATTCAGATTGGGATGGCAGTGCTGCAGATAGGAAGACCACATCTGGGTGCTGCTTCAGTATGGGATCAGGTGTGATCTCTTGGTTTAGCAGGAAGCAGTCCTACATAACACTGAGTACAGCTGAGGCAGAGTATGTTGCAGCCTGTTCAGCTAGTTGTGAGGTGGTATGGCTACGGAAGCTACTGTCTGATTTATTTGATATCCCGTTGGATGCTACTGGTATCTTCTGTGATAACCAAAGTTGTGTGAATCTGTCCGAGAACCCAATGTCTCATGACAGGTCGAAACACATAGAGATCAAATATAACTATATCAGGTATATGGTGCAGAGAGGAGCTGTGAAGCTCCTGTATGTTGCGACGGACGAGCAGATGGCAGATGTGCTGACGAAGCCACTAGCCAGAATGAAGTTTGAGTACTTCAGAGAGAGTCTTGGCATTCTTCAGATCGAGGACACTTTGAGGAAGAAGTGATGGACACATTTACTAAAGCCATTCCAAGCATGTTGGAAGGAGGATCCTTCACATGGATGTGTATGTAAGCGCTGGATGATGAGCATCAGGATGATGTTCTAGTTTCTGTTGGATATGATCAGTTGGATCGTTTTTATGTATGTATGTATGCATCATGTTGGATGTTGGATATGATCAGTTGGATCATCTATATGTATGTACGCATCATGTTGGATGCTGGATATGATCAGTTGGATCATTTATATATATGTACGCATCATGTTGGATGCTGGATATGATCGGTTGGATCATGTGTATGTATTTTGTATATGCATCATGTTGGATGCTTGGACCATGTATCTGCATATGTATCAAGTGGATACATTGTATGATCAGATAGATCATGTATATTGATATGTATCAGATATGATCAGGTAGATCATGTATGTTGATGGATACATTGTGTGGTTCATGTATCTATGTATTAGGTGGATACACTATGTATGATGATATGTATTAGGTAGATATGTGGTGTGCATCAGATGGATGCATTGTATGATCAAGATGATCGTGGATGACGAGCTTCTCCAGATGACATGCAGCAGGATGTTGCAGTGATGATGATCAGGGTGATCATGTGTACATCAGGATGATGTATGATGAGTATCAGATGATACTCTGTGTCCGTGGAATAGGTTGTGCAGATGAGCATATAATTCGTTGCCCTGGGAGATTTGCAGATAGTATTTCGAGGTTTTGCCTATGGCATGTAATTCGGTGCCCTGGGATATCTGGCAAATGCTCTTTCGAGGTTTTGCTCTGAAAGGACATATAATTTGGCCCTGGGAGATCTGCAGATAGTCTTTCGAGGTTTTTCCTATGGCATGTAATTCGGTGCCCTGGGATATCTGGCAGATGCTCTTTCGAGGTTTTGTCCTATGGCATGTAATTTGCTCCTGGGAGATCTGGACAGGATGAAAAAGGCCTCAGATGCTTCAACCAGGTTTTTCCATGACCACATGTAATTTGCTCCTGGGAGATCTGGACAGGATGAAAAAGGCCTCTGATGCTTCAGCCAGGTTTTGTGGTGGACCACATGTAATGTGCTCCTCGGAGATCCGACACGTAGAGCTGTGTGCTCGTAATAGCCTGGGATGCTTCAGCCAGGTTTTGTGGTGAGATCACATGTAATGTGCTCCTGGGAGATCTGACAGGTAGAGCCATGTGCTCGTAACAGCCTGGGATGCTTCATCCAAGTTTTGTGATGGGTCACATGTAATGTGCTCCTGGGAGATCCTACAGGTAGAGTTGTGTGCTCGTAATAGGCTGGGATGCTGCAGCCAGGTTTTTTGACACATGTAATAAGTCCTGAGAATTCCACAGTATGGCCAGTGATGATGAAGACCTGCAGGAGGTGGGCCTACATACAGTATGAAAAAGGACTGGCTCTGTAGAACTTCCTATGATGAGTAGAGTCAGATATTGGTTGAGATAACAGCAGTAGTGGCGATGATGATGACGATGCATCGATGACGATGATCCCGAGAAGAAGACTTGTCTAGCAGAAATGTGTCGAGAAATACCTTCCTAGTTAAGAGGGAGTGTTGATGTATATGTAACTTCAGAATGTATTTCATCTGTGTATTTTATATATATTTATTGTACCCTTATAAGAGATGTGTCATTCCTCTATAAGGAAGTGTCGTCATGTGGATTGACAAGTGTCGCAAGTGTGTGTACTTGCCGATGGGTTATTAGACCACCATTTGGGGTCGACCCTGAATTATATATATTATAATGTGATGTACCTAGATAGACAAGTCGGCCCCATAAGGTCACTGGGAAAAAAGGTTAGTATAAATAGAGATCGGAGATCTCTATTTTATACACTCGAAAAAGTAACTCACTCTCACTCAGAAAGTGGTGCACTAGTGAGGAGGAGGATCATCTTCTACTAGGAGTCTATCTCAGTGTATTTTGGTTGTACTTTGGTTGAGCCATGGCTCTCTCTATCTCTGAGGAAGTTGTGGGGTTTTTCACCTTAGGGTTTTCCCCACGAAAACTTTGTGTCTCTTGTCTCTTATGATTTTGATTCTTGTGATGCTTGTCATATTGTGATTGTCATGCATTCATATACTATATATGTTATTCTCTCAACAAAGATCCTAGAGTATTGTAAATTAATGCTCAAAATTTAACAATATGCATAATACACACCCTAAGTCTATGAACATAAGCATATGCATCACTGAACAATACTATTTAAACAAACAAATATGCAAGAAATGACAATTCAAATACTTATCTTTGTTTGGTTTGTAGGGTGGACTCCCTCTCAATATTTGCTTCCTTGCAGGAACTACTGGAGTGTGCTCCCTCTTGATCTTTGCTTCCTCGATTACCTATCCTTGAACTT
Organism: Larix kaempferi; assembly: GCA_027924585.1. Classification (NCBI taxonomy): domain Eukaryota; kingdom Viridiplantae; phylum Streptophyta; class Pinopsida; order Pinales; family Pinaceae; genus Larix; species Larix kaempferi. The sequence continues at coordinate 10,167,198 of BSBM01000196.1, forward strand.
ATATCCATCCTTGATCACTTATGCATACTTACTAGTATCATCATTGTGTTATCCTCGAGGTCTCATACATACATTCATTAGTATAATCTCAATACTATCAAAACACAATAATCTTAAACATGTATAGTCATGATCATTTCAAACATAGATAATAAACATTAGTATTCAAGGTTTCAGGAATTACTTCTTTTACTCATGCATATTCTTATTTGACCAAAGGATTTTTCTGGTTAGTCATATCATCAATCAAAGTAAGAGACATAATATGCATAAACCCTTGATTACTTACATTTCTAACTTCATGAATAATGATTATCAACCATACAATAGTATAAGATCCTAACTCAAGGTAGGACTCTAATTTGATATAGGAAAAAAATACATGGTTATCATATTTGCTAGTTATGTCTAGCAATGTCTTCTTGTTCTCTTCAATGACTTGTGCTAGTAACCTGCATATCTCATAGGTTAATCATTATAGAACCAAGTTATACATACCTCAGAAGTAGATCTTCTATGTGATCCATGACAATGGATGAATCTTTGTCTTCATGTCAACATGGTCATATGTTCTTGAACTAGAACATGATTTGTCTTTCTTGATTTACCTTTCATGTTAGCGGAAAACATCAACCTCATACAACACCACAATGCATTAGTACAATCATGAGTGTCAAAACCCTAATCAATGAATATGTTCATTTATAATTTTATTAAGGTGATACAACAAGTCTAAAGTTAATCAAGATTGTACTAACCTTAATGAAGACAAACATACCATAAACTTAATCATGAACAGATCTCGAAGCATACTTGGATAAGTCATACATGTCGAGATTGCTTGTAATCTTCTTATGTAAAGCCTTAGCCTCAACTTTATCTGAAACAAGAACTTCTTCACTTATGTAGGTGACTAATCCATTCTCTTGTAGGATTAACCCAATCCACTTTGATTTACAGAAACTAGATCTAGAGCTGGATTAGGGTTTGTTAGAGAAACCCTAAAAATTCAAACTTTGAATTTCAAACTTCTAAAAGGATATAAAGATGCACCTTTTTGAGCTGGTCAAGCTGGTATACTCATAATTTGAAAACTGCAAAGTTTCACCCCTCAAAATTGCCTTTTAGATTTCTGGATTCACTAGGGAGGACCCTGAATTATGGTGTGCGTTTCCTGGAGCTTCACCCAACCAAATAGTTTGATCCAAAGCTCTAAACTTTGATTTTTCCAAGGATCTTCCAGCTATGGTCACATATTTCAAATATTTCCATTTTTGCAAAAGCCCTAATTTTTCACTTTTTCGATCAAAGTCCCGAACTAGGGTTTGATCAAGCCCAGCCTTCTACCCAACCAAAATATTTGATCTTGGTCTCTAAATTTTGATTTTTATGAGGAGCATTCAGCCATGGTATCCTATACAAAAATTCCAACATTCTCTGAAACCCTAAATTCCTAGAGCCATGAATGAAGGTGATCAAAATCCAATTATGTTTTAACATAAATATATACCTGATTGTTTCTAGTGTAACTGTGAAATTACGAATCCACAAGGTCTGAAACTACGACCTGTGCTAGCTTGACCTATCATCTTTCCAACCCCATAGGTCGGACCTCAACTGGATTCTCTAAGAGAGAGTTATGCTAAGTGTCGCAACGTGACTTGTTTATGGGATAAAATAAGAGAGTGAACTTGTACGGAGTGCCACGTATCAATGGTTCACTTTCGGCCTCTGAACCTTTGGCTTGTGAAAGTACAGTCCGTTCCCTACCTGTCACTTTTTACTAAATTTCATTTGGATCTTCCTAGCCCAAGTTGTGACCTTTTTTCCTAGGTCACTTGTTTATGATTGAGATCTCGAAGAGGCAGAAACCCTAGATTGTACATATCATAAAACACAAAGTACAATGAATTAGAAGTTTTTCTTCGGAAATTAGGTACATTGGGATCTTATCTTTGACCTGTAAAATTTTTACATCTTGAAACTTTGCCAAAATGGATTTATAGCGAACGTGCTACGATGAATGGTTTTTTCTATATCAAGCCCTAGCTTCGCAAGTGCAATAAGTGTCATAAATGCGATACCATGCCTTCTTTCAGGCTAGCTCTGGTACCATGTTAGTTTTTCAGAATCTACTTCAATCTAATCTAGAATCTTAACTGAGAGATCAACATGTATAGCATATCTACAGCATATCAATCATGAACATAATAATGCAAGCACACAAGAGACAATAGGCACACAGAGTTTCACTGGGGAAAACAAAAAACGTGAAAAACCCCACAACTTCCTCAGAGATAGATAGAGCAACGATACAACCCAAGCATAAGAGATAGTCTTCTCCTAGCAGCAACTTCTCCTCCTCCACAAGTGTGCCACTCTCCAATGAGAGTATAAGTGAGAAAGTGAATGATCAAATAGAGTGACTCCCTCACTCTATTTCTACTTGACTTGACTTGCCTAATAACCTTTACTAGGTCAGCCTTAACATAACCACATAACATAATGCTGACAGGGCCGACCCCAAATAGGGTGGTCTAATAACCCTTTGACCCACATGACTTATACAGGGCCGACCCCACCAAGGTGGTCTAATAACCCATCAAGTATAAGTTACGACACTTACAATATAAATGACGACACTTCCGTATAGAGGAATAATAACATCTCTATAGGAATACAGACACTTCCGTATAGAGGAATAATAACATGTTCATAGGAATACAATATACATATATGAAATACATTCCGAAGTTACAAACACATCAACAAAAGGAAACCATGGACATGCATTCCATAAGAAAAAATTAGAGAAAGGTTATGATGCATGAAGTTTTCTTGAAGGAAATTTTCTCCATTCACGTTCTTACCATTCATTCACATCTTAATCCCCCATGAATTCTTCAAGAAGCAAGTGTTTCCCTTCACCATTCCTCTTTCAGTTTCTTGGGATCTTTTCTCTTTTAGTCGCAATGATTTACTATGCAACCCTTGTAACCTTGATCCTGCACTACCAATCAAGTTTCATGTGTGTTTAGTCGCACTAGCTTATCATGCAAAAACCCTATCTGTAAGGTCACACGATGGCTTGACTGTGAGCACTGATACCTACATGATTGTAATATAAGTAGGTTTCGTTAGCTTGCTTTCTTCAAAAGTGCAATAAAAAAGAATATTCACCTAGTTTTAAAGTAGGGGGTGTTGAGACCGTAGTTTTCTTGAAAGGCCTATTGCGTTTTAATGGTAATGCTTGACTGCTGATTGAAATTGTAGAGATGATGACAATGTGGAATGTAGGATACCTTGGTTTGAGAGAGTAGAAAATAATGATTTGGTTAGCCTGCAATTCGATATGAAATATCGTTTAAGGAATTCGATGGCTGGCTTACTGTGTTTGCTAATCCTATTTGATGAATCTTAAGAACAAAAGAAAAAAAGAAAAAATAAAAAACAGAGTCATAACCCTAACTCTAACAATCCTTTACTGTTTGAATAGAATTGTTTTCCTATAATGGATAGAATGGGAATGATAATGGATTTCGATTGGTACTACTCTGTAATTATAATTCTGAACCAATTCGATTCCAGGCTTTAAGAGCCTTGATGGTTTCGATACTTTGACCAAACCCTTACTAGACTAGATCTTTAATTAATAATTCTTGTAGACAGATATGTAACCTATACTATGACAGGGTAAAATGATTCTAATCTGAAAACATAATTATTGTTAAAGAACTAATAATCCTAGCTTATCAATATGGAAACAAAAGGGGCAATGCACAGTTATAAACTCTTTCGTTTAGCAATGAGAGCATTCCTACGTTTTCTAATGGTGCGATGTCTAGCACAGGTTAGCTTGGCTAGACCTGCTAGACCCTCCACTAGTTTTTGGGCCAAATCTCTAAGTTAATAACATTTGTAATGAGAATTAGGCAATGCTGAAGCATCAATTCTAGTCTAAAAGCCTATGTCTACTATAACTGGAAAATGGAGACAATTAATACTGCATACCTGGCTGCTTTAGCACTTGATCCTTTCCTATAGAATCCTGGCTGCTTTGGCACTAGATACTTTCTTGTAGAATCCTGACTACTTTGGAACTTGATCCTTTCCTGTAAAAGCTTACACACTCAAACAATAATTAATGCAAAACCTGTTGTATTTAGCTAACCTGTTAGGATGATTTTCTTAGCTGGATAAATTTGGGGCTACCATGTTCCTCCCGACCATGACCCTTAGACCGTTCCTGGTTCTAACTGGATCCCCCCGAGCTGGTTCCAACATGCAATGAGAGATAGAGTCCCTAGGTTCACTGTTGGTTCAGATATGGGATTATTAGGTAAGATTGCTTCAGTTTCTTGGAGCAGAAAAACTTCTCTCTGATTATCATAAGAGAATGATAATGAAAAAGATAGACGATCCCCAACCTTGGGATCTGCCCTCTTTATATAGGGGAGTCTTGAATTATGACTGTTGAATATTTAGTTTCTTTAAATTAAGATAATTAATATTTAAAAAGATATTATTTACTCAAATATCTATTCCTCTTGAACTAGGACTTTTCCTTCGTTTTAACTATGAGTGATTTTAATTTAAACTTTTCATAATAATAATAAAACTAATTATAATAATAATATTTCTAACCTAGGTATTAATACTATTTACAAATGCGGCTTCCCACTAAATATTAATACTATTAAATAATGTGGTAGCCCACTATGCATAAACTATGTGCAATAAATGTCTTTTATGAATAAATAATCAGATCATTATTTATTAAAATTATTAATAATAATATTTAATCTTGTATCTTCATATGATACTTCGTTTAACAATTTAGGGATAAGGTCCACTTCTTTGGACAGTTTTTCGGTAAGCTTGGACAGGCACATCTAGTCTCTCTTTTGCATTTTTGATTCCCTCGTTTAACATGGTAGTTCTTGCAGTATTTGATGATGGATAAAAGATTAATCATTTAATCAATTTAAATAAATGTGATGAATGTAGAAGTGTTATTCAAAGTCTTTCCGACTCAACACTTTGATATTTAGTAACCCTGAGTGCTCTTCAAGTCCTTTTAACTCAACACTTTCACATGGGCATTACACTAGTGCAATTCTAGAGCTAGAATGTGGTTGTGAGGCACATCTAGAATATTCAAGTGGCCTCGGATCCGGTATTCATTTATCAAGCTTGCAGTGCTCCAAGGCTTATGCCCAACACTCAATGTACCTTAGGGCTTACACCCAGTACATAAACATTCTTCTAGGTACATTGGGGCTTATGCCTAGTACATAGATTATATGTGTGTTTCTGAGTCCACGCTCAACACACTCATAAGTCAACCATGTAAAATCATATTCTCTGCACAGTAAGTAACAAAATATCATCTCAGTATATTAGGGTTTGTACCCATATCAAAGTTGAAAAACATCATCAAAACATTAGGGCCTCCTTGCCCAGTATACACTCAAATAAAGAAGTTGTAATGTCCCCTCCTACCATACAGCAGGATAGAGAGGACGTGGTGCTCAATCCGGGCAATTAACCCCATATCCATTAATTAAGTTTATTGATGGAAAGACATGTATATGTGCATGCTATGGAAACACGACGGTAATTAAACAAATACTGTTGATCTCTAGCACACCTTCAAGATTCTGTGACAGCCATGAAATAAAGATCTTTGCAGAAGTATAAAAGATCATATGGAAATGCATAATCATTTGAATACACATCAGAAGCAAATTTATTAGCACATCCATGATACATTCAAAATATTCATCAAATGATAATTGCAAATTCAACACAAGAGAAATACTTATCTCAATAAGGTAGTCCCACGCAACTGGCTATGCAACTGCAACGTTCCACCCAACCGTAGGCCGGTGTGCTCCCCAATCTCTCAGCACCACTGCCACCCCCGAGCTGGGCATGATCTCTACAAGGAACCAGGGAATAGCAGACTCACACATAGCCAAGCATACACCAAAATGAGCCAAGCCAATCTACAATTGGGTTTATCAGGCTGCTAGGAGATGGAAAGGAAGAGTTGCTAAGCTAGTGAGCTCCAACACAGAGCCAGGGATAACCTTGCAAGATCTATCTAGCTTGGCACCCACAATACCTACACACCCAGCACAAGGAAGTATTCTTTTCACTGCTGTACAGTCCCTCAAGCCATACCTTCCCTATCTAGTGCTCTCAGGGCATGCATAGAAGAGTAACCAAATCCCTCTTGATCTTCTTGAGAGGTTGTCTCCCCCACTAGGTTTATCAAGCCACTTCTGTCCACTACCACTCCAAAACTTCAGCTCACAGGTTCAAACCAAAAACGAGGATGCACATAACAGCAGAACACAATTATGGGGTAGGATAAAACGTTTTTTACAGTGAGATGCATGAGATGGGGTTTCAGCTGACTCAGAAAAACATGGGAACCCACAAAAACGAAAATGGGAAGTTGGGGAACAACCCAGGGAAGCCAAATCCGTTTTTAGAAAAACGTCCTTGGACATTCAGGGACAAAAACGACCTCCATACAGTCCCCAAATCGTGGCCCTTCTCTCCCAAGCTACTGTATATGCAAAAACGAACTCCCAGGAATGGAAAAATGCAGGATTTGGATGAAAAACGTGTAGGGAAAGACCCAGCTAGCTCCCACTGCATGAATGAGTGAAGAGTGACCATTCAGAATGGCTTTGGGCACCATTTCGTGGGTGTTTTCTTGCCCAAGGAGACAAAACACGAATTTTCAGGTTGATGGCTTGCCCATGCACGAAATTGGCTGCCATACTTCTTCATTTCCAAGGCTTTAACTACCTTAACCAATTTCTTGGAAGAATTAAATGATTGGGTGCATGAGACAAAATGGGTAGTTGGTGGTTTATGGGTTTCCCCATTGACACATGGATTAATACCATTGGCTCAAGGGTTTGAATAATTTCCCTCCCTTTTCCTTGTAGAGTCATGCCCCATCTCTTTTGTTGCATTGCATAGCCGGTTGTGGGTTTTTCATTAAAAATTCGTAATTACATGATGTATTATATACATTGTGCCTATCTAGCACAAGAACCATAGGCATCTATTTTTAATTGCCGATACATGAAACGCTAAATCAACGGTGGAGCCTTGGCCTTGAGCTCCTCACCATGATTAAATTACAATATTCACATCATTTACGATTTAATACAAAGGGGGTCAAAATGGGGACATTACAGAAGTCAGTCAGGGTTGATTCCCAGTATGTCAATATATAAAAGAATAAATCATAGGTGCTAGGGCTCATGCTCAATACTCAGAATAAAACATATGTGTTGGGGCTGTGGCCCAATATAACAACATAAATAGTTAGTCCAAAATTCGGGATATTACATGGATTAATAAGCATTAATACAAGGTTATGGGTGAGAAAGAAGGGATTAAAAGTAGGGAAAATATAGTATAAAATGATGAAAATTACATGGCCCAACATCTCCCCCAAACTGAATATGTTTCATGTCCTCATGCAACCTAATACCTATGTATCAACCAAGATGAAAGGGATCACATTTTTTCAATGGAAACTAACCAAAGACCACTTTTGTAACACTCATATGCTTGTCCTACTAATGATACTAATAAAATACAATAATGCCCAAAACAACCTTGAAATTTCTTCAAACAATCGTTGTCCCATTTGCATTTTTCATAAAAGAGCCACTTAAGACACATGTCATCATTAGCCAATCATGAACAAAACAAGTGATCTACATATGATTTCTTCAATTCATGGTCACCTAGATCATCTTGAAATCTTTATTTTTCATTACCATAGCCAACATACCTTCAAAATCAAACCTCAATTGCTTTTTAGCAATTATAATGGAGTGACAACAAACTGGTGTACAACTAATAGCAGGTTGTTATACATGTAACAACAAATTGTTTATCCATTTTCTCATAAACTACTAACTGGATTTATGTAAAAAAATTCAAGCATATTTTTACCATTCTGTTGGACTTCCTTGCCAAAAATAAGATATACGCACATCATGGATTTCAAGAAAAATACAAAATGGTTGTAGGTGATTTTGCTCAATTTATCGAAATCTATGAAGTATTTTTTCCTAAACATCAATGGATATAATATTCTTACCATAGTGCTTCACTCCTCCAATTTTCACAAATATTCAGTTCATGGTTTGCAATATATCCTTATTTCAATTTCTGCACTTTGTATAAAAACAACATGCATGAGAAAAAATAAATATAAATGGAAAAGGAGAGACCAAACCATCATGCATGGTAACTCCTCCCCCAAACTGAATAAATAGCATGTCCTCACGCAATTAAAATCAAATTCAACCCAAGTGTGTAATCAATTCTTCATGTGGCCTCTTTGTTATTTTTGAAAGAAAAACATGTGTTATTGTTACCAATCATCTCCAACACTTGGCACACCAACTAAATCCTCAAAAGTGATGAGCATGAAATGATATAGGAAGGCATGTAAAAGGGCTGAATAGAGTAGTTGAATGCAACATTAACATGATCAAATTTCTTTTCATATCATAGGAGGCATTTGCATGATAAATTACTCCAACATGAATTCTTAAGTTGATGTTCCATACACAGTTGTCTCTTACCTCAAATTTGATCACATTGTTACCCATAAAACCCCAAGAATTCATTCCACTGATTTCATTTGATTTTCCCAATGAATTGAGGTTCATTCTCAACTTTGTTTGAGTGAGAGGAGGTATTGCTCAACATGTCCAAATGCGGCACCAATAAACCATAAAAGAAAATCACATACCTTTGTTTCATACCGTGTTATATGGGAGCATGTGCTTGTTGCACAATAAAAATGCCCAAATCATGTTGAAGACATATTATGGAAACTTCCTTTAGGATTGCAACTAGGGGAAGCCATATTTTGTTGAACATCAAATCCATGCCAATGCTACAGGACTGTCTGTTGAAGTTTTTAAACAAGAGGCCAAGCATTCTTTTGCACATTCCACAACAATCAAACTAATTTCAAAAATTCTGTCAACTCTGGAAAACAACCAATGATATCCATGTGCAATATGTCATTGAGTCTCATTCCCATTTCCACAACTATAAGTATATCAATCTTCGCATAAGCATAAAAATGGTTCAAAAATAATAAATTGAACCCACTAATAGACTACTTGTTTAACAAATCTTTCCCTTGAAGCTTGTTGGCCATATTATGCTGTTGAAAGAAACTTGGAACAAGAAGATGAATTGCTGCAACTAAACCAAGGATTTTTAAAATTATTGCCCCATTTCCCTCATACCTAAGAGTTTCATTTAAAATAAAGGAAGGTCAAATATCATACTCTTTTGGAGATGATCTAAATTGTGGATGACTCCGTTGATGGTTACTCTGGTACTACATACACAATTTGGAACTTGTTGATTAAGCAATGAATACATATGCAATTGTATCATAATTATTGGTGTTTTCATAAGATGTAAATGATGACTATTGTTTGAAATGGTTGTAATGAAAAAAGAAACAGAGATCAAACACACCCAAAATCGTGTTCTCAAGATGCCATCATCATGTTGTTCAAAACATTACTGATATGACATTCCATATTTGTTCAAATGTTGCTAAAAGATCTGAATACAAAGGTTAATTGTGTTTTCCATTTTTGACAGCAAGTAAGAATGATGTTTGATACAAGAGAACCATGAATCAAGAGGCTGGAAAATATATCTGAACACTCCATAGCATGTAAAATATTCCCCATGAACTACGAGTGTGTCAACCCATCAAATGCCTTTATCATATGTATAAAATGGGTGGATTATCCATATATACCATATAAAATATGGCTATCAAATATTAACTAACATTTGAACATGTGAACAATCATATGTACCAGTAAACCATGCAAACAAATCAAAGAAATCATACCTCCATTTTCCACCTTGTTTGTATGCTAGTGGGTTCTTATGTAGAAATGGCTTCTACAACAATTTATTTTGTTGTAGGTTTCTGTGGCCAGCCTATTCCTTGCTTGCAAAAAGTCTCTTTGGCTTGTCCATATCTCCTTTATCTCAATAGTGGCCTTGGCTTGTGCATGTGTATCAACTGCTCCTTTCTTATTGCTAGTTCTTGTGTGGCAGCAACAATAATTCTCCTTCACTTCTTTTGTTGTTGGTTCTTGTGGAGAAACAATGATGCCTCTTCTTTTCTTCCCACTATTGATTCTTGTGTGACAACAATAATAATTCCTATTATTGGTTGTTGTGTGGAAGCAGCAAGGAGTTTGATGATGTGATAATTATGGGTGTGGGAATGGACTCAATGATGGATGAAGTAGATATGAGGTAATGGGATGATAACCAGGATGGTGAGGGATGGGAAAGAGTGATGATGTATGATGGTATTCCCCTTTCCCCAAACTAAAGGATTTTACCACCCTTGGAAATATAGAAAATTAAGAGGAAGTGGGACAAAGGCTCAAGTGTGTTTCCAAATACAACAATTTGTAGCTAATCCGAAAGTCTATTATACATCAATGAATTTTTCCAATGAATGTAGAACAATCTCCAAACTTTGTTTACTATCAGAAGGGAGATCCAAACTAACAAGATCATCCCACAACTTTACATGGTAAGATGTACAACGTTGAAGGGTCAATGGTTGAAAAACATTTTCACATGGAATTTTCTCAAGTAGAGTAGAGGGATAAGTTGTTATGGGTGTACTACCCACATCTTGTTCAACAACTACCCTCCTTGTTCAATCTTCACCGCTTGCTGCAGAATTCAAAGCATGTTCATCTTCTTCTAGACCTTTCTCTACTACAAAAAGAAACACAGTCAAGTGTGTAAAGGCACAAATTTATTGAACACGTGTGAAATATTACAATTGATATATATTCACAGAAATGAATTTTACACAAACTTATACCAACATATGGTTGAGATGGGCGTTCTCCCATATAATATATGGGGGAATCCTCTGTGGCCCTTTGACTTGATTGGTAATGATACAACAGGTTGAATTCTCTATATGAATCTGACCATCTCCAACTATCATTGGAGACTCCAATGCATGCTAATCTTGATGTCCTTCCTTTAGCAGATGGAATTCTATCAGTTGACTTTCTTAAATGCTTTTGCCTCAAAGAGCGACCCAATGACTCCTCAAACAATGACCCCTCTTTTTCCATTTAGTGAAATAGCCAAAACTAAAGTCAAACCAAAAATAGGCAAAACCAATTACACATCTAGTCAATCAATTGAATCTTGGTCATTAGTGGAAAAAATAGCATTTTTCTCAAGTGGCTAATTATATTTCCTAAAGAGACAAAGATAAGAGTTGTGCTTGCAAACCAATCTACATTTTCCACTCTATTTCCTAAAAATACACTATATTTTAAAAAGAAGAGACTATATAATAAAATACACTATATTCTTAAAGTAGAATGGGATTAAACTTGTTCTTAATAATGTTCTCTTGAACTGCCCATGTCATGTAGCTTCAATTACCAAGCATTAATGATTTAAAACGTGTCATCAAAGAACATAAAAAAACCATGGTCCTAATAACAAACTATTTCAAATAATTGTGGTGCATTGTGGTGCTCAAAATGACTAGTGAATGAATTATTCAAACTACACATAACTAAAATATTTGTTCATTTTGAAATTTTCTTAAGTTATATCATATTTTATTTCTGAAAAAATTAACAAATGGATGGTAGCTTTACATGGTCGAAGGTTGTACTAATAAGTCCTTGTCATCTAATAAGCTTTGCTTTCTGCTTTAGTGCCTTGTTTGTTTTACTTTTTTTATATAGTTTTGATCATTTATTTTAATGAATTTATAAAATTTCTTTATTCTCTACTAATTAACACAGTAAATAAAGTGTTAATGGTTGGATTCAATAGTGAAAAGAAGGTAATTGGTATGTGTCAAACCTTACACATGCATTCAATGATTGGATTCAATAGTGAAAATGAGCTGATTGGCTCGCTTAAAGGACATGAAAGAATTTGGATGAGTTCTAAGGTTGACATTTGGTATAAAATTATTTATTCTCCCATAGGCCCCATTTCCTCTTCCCCTCTAGTGGAATCATAGACCCTCTTGTTCTCTTTATACAACCATCTTTGACCATTTTATTATTTCAGTAACATAATATTTACATATATTTCAAGTTAGAAAGAAAATCCAACCATATAATCCAAATAACAATATTTTCATCATTCATGCTTTGCCATTCACTAGTCGAGCCTTGGCCTTGAACTCTGCACTAGGAATCCATACTAGCGTATTTACATCATTTACATAATTTTGATTAAATACATTCCAACTCAAAACTAGGAATATTGCAATGCCAATTAGCATGACACATCTTTATGGGTGATCAGCCGTCCATTCCATTTTGTTGTCCTGGGGAGTAGTTGTTGAGCCCAAATATAAATGGGAACAATAGCCAAATTGTTGGGAAGATAGCTATCGAACGTGAGAATAGCTTCTCAAAAGAAGTGTTCTAACAAATCAAATTGGCCTATAGATTGTATCAATAATCATATATGTGCCCAAAAATCCTTGGATTAAGCACTATGGCAACAAATTCACCACTAGGATCATCTTTGTGACTTTATTTATTGAGTGGGATGTACTCGTAGGAGCCACCATGAAATATTCTATGTTTATGAAACCAACACGTGAAACATTTTAAAAATTTTCCTTAAGAATGTTTACTAGTATCTACAAGAATTTGAGTGACCGTCCATGCAATCAACTAGCTTAACATTTCCGTGAAGGTTGGCATATTTATTTTGGATTGAGAAAATAGTTATCATATCAAAGAAGAATTGATAAGCAATTAAACAACAAAGGGAGTATCATTATAAGTGAACCGTTAATGTCACGGTCTCTGCTAAAAGACCTTTGCACATTTTTTGGGCACACCCTATAAAAAAAAGTGTTCATTTAGATTATTGTGGGGTAGCATGCTACTACACAAATTAGTTTGCATAAACAACCCACCATAAAGGACCTTTTATTAACGTAAAATTTGTGGTTAATCATTTGAGCAATGGAAACAAAGCAAACTTGTCATTCTTTTTTTAAATGTAGATATATCAATATCAAATTCATATTCATGAGTCCCTTGAGCATGAGTCCCTCAAACTCATACTCATGAGTAGAATCGCCACCCATAGGAAAACCATTCATTTTTATACTCTCTCATATGGCAATTCTATTATTTGATTGCATGTAGAATCCAATGCATGACTCTTCACATTGCTAACTAATTAATTAGTCTCACGGTCCTTATTTTTGCAATAAATAAGTGAATACTTTCTTACACATTGGGAAACACGTTTTTTGGGTTGTGAATTTCTCCAATGACAATGGGAATCATTTTGTTGGAATTTACTTGTTGTTTAATCTGTTTTGATGATGCTTAAATCACTATTCTGCAATTGACCATTCACATATATCATTGTTGTGGTGAGGTTGACATAGAAGAAAGTTGTTCTCTTGTTTATTTTAGTTATGATGGAATGTGTGACTAACGGTTAACACAAAGCCTTGTATTGTCAGGAACCCATGTCAACCTTTCTATTTACTTTGTTAGTATATTGTTGTTGGACACATATGCTTTGTAAGTCATTCCATAGTATTTGTTAATCCATAGTTTGTCTTATTGTTGTTGGACGCATATGCTTTGTAAGTCATCTCATAGTAATTGTTGATCAATAGTTTGTATTGGACCATGGCTTGTATTGGAACATGGTATTGACCCATGGTATTGGTCGCCTAGACTTAGTATATGAGTTTGTGTTGAGATGAATGAAGGTACCGTTAAGTTATTTGTATTGAGCTTGCTCAAAGGAGGTTGCCCCCTCGAAGTGGCCTGCAATCAATAAAAGCGATTCTAAGTTCTATTATTTCTGTTATCTTGTGTATTTGCATTAATTAATTGTTGCAGGTTCCTCACATCTGGTATCATAGCACTTTCTTGGGCTCGCTGGGTGAAATTTCTGCCAAATTTTTTTTTCGCATTTGTTGCAGCTTCGGATCTAGGAATAATCCCTATCCGCTTAACTGTGGGAAGTACTTGGGCATAATCCATAAAACTCATTGTGAGGAGTACCACAGGAACCTCAAATTAGTTGGCCCATTAAGTGGACATGCCAGTGAAAAGGGCAACGACCCCTACCTGATTGACTAGTTCCCACCCGTCAAATAAACCAAGAGCTGTCATTTGTGGCAAAGCGGTTATCAATTTTACCTAAGCCGTGGAGTGAGGGGTACTGCCCCGATACGCAAGTCGTCAGACAGCATTGGTGGCCGAGTGAAACCTCTGAACTGTTAGGAAGCCGAACATACCTGGGGTCCATATCTATTTTCAGCTGAACTGTTGTCGATCACTTCCGCGTCGTTTCATATCCATTCCAAGTCGTTCCAGATCTATCCGTTTCAGATCCCGCCATTTTCGATCCATTCCGCATCGTTTCAAATCCAACTGTTGCTGATCCCTTCCATGTCTTTTCAAATCCAATTGTTCTAATCCCTTCCGTGTCGTTGTAGATCCATTTCTGAAAGAAAAAAGAAAAAAAAAAACTCCAATATTTTCCTTATTTTAACTTTGTTTAACTTGAAACTTCCCAAACATCCCTGAACTCCCATTTTGCATATTTCATTCCTGAGGACCCTATCCCAAATTCTACTTCCCAAAGCCATAAATATCACATTTGTCTATTTTTAGGATTTGCCATAACTTCTTCAATTTTCACCCACTTGCCTCCAAATTTTTCCACCATGTTCATTCCCTATTTCTACTTCTTTGTCCCTCTTTAACAAATTTTCTCATTCTTTCACCCCGCTTCTGAAATCTGCATGTTTTGCTTCCCTGTCCATGAGAAAGTGTCCAAAACCTAGTCAAACCCGACTTACCCATCCGAGTTTTTCCCAAATTCAAACTTCCCTTCACTAAATAAGCTTTCGTTTGTGTTTTTCTATCCCTTCCAAAAAAAAAAAAATCTCCTGGTTATGGTTGTCACCCATGCAGGAGCAAAAACCATGGAGGAAGCACTTGCAGCCATCCAAACCAAACTCCAAGATCTAGATGAAAAATTTATCAGCCTCCATCTTGAGCATTCAGCCATTAACAAAAACCGACAACAAGAATCTTCTACATCCAATGGGTTCTCTTCTTCTAGCAATTTCCATGGTCTGAAGCTTGAATTTCCTCGCTTCAATGGTACTGATCCGACTGGATGGATCTATCATGCAGAACAATATTTTAGTCTGCATAATACTTTTGATGTCCAAAAAGTTCCACTTGCATCCTTTCATTTGGAACAGGAATCCCTTAAATGGTATTGTTGGTACCTAAAGGTTCATGACGAGCCGAACTGGACAGATTTTTGCCAACTCTTTTTGCAATGATTTGGTCCTAGTGCTTTTGATGACTTCACCGGAGCACTCACTAAACTTCTTCAAATTGGCACTGTGAGAGATTATCAGATAGAATTTAAGAAACTAGCCAATCACATAGAAGGATTGTTTGATGAATTCTACAAAAGTTGTTTTTATCATTTGTCTTAAGGATGAAATCCGGTCAGAGGTTAAAATGTTATGTCCCAACACAATGATGGAAGTCCTAGGGTTGGCTAAGTTGGCAGAAGACAAGGTTGCATCCCAACAATGCTCGAAACCCACTTTTGTTCCCTTCCAAAATGTGGGTTCTCAATGACCTCCCATCCTGCCAGCTCCTCGACCAACTCCTATCAAGCATTTGTCTGAAACAGAGATGCAGGAATGCAGAGAAAAAGAGATTTGTTATAATTGTGATGAGAAATTCACTCGGGGACATAGATGTCTTCAACAAAAGCTCTATCTCTTGGATATGGATTCTCCGCCTACCTCTAAAATTGGTGAAGAAGCTCCAGATACAATGTATGATCAGGTTGACATTCAGGAGCCACCTATTGACCCCCCCATCTTAGGATGAACAACCAAAGATATCTCTCCATGCTTTATTCATCGTTAGTACCCCCCAAATAATGCGGGTCACGGGTTACTTCAAGAAGCTTCCTCTTACAATACTCATTGATTCTGGTAGCATTCATAACTTTATTGACCCTCGGATCGCCAAATAGGTTGATTGTTTTGTCCATCCTTACTCCCACTTTGAAGTCATGGTTGCCAATGGGGGCACCTTACCTTGCAAGGGGAAGTGTCACAATGTGCATATCTCTCTGGAAGATTATAACCTGCAGTCTGACATGTTTTCCTTGTCCCTAGGAGGATTTGATGTGGTATTGGGCATTCAATGGTTATGCACACTTGGCCCCATCTTATGAGATTTTGCTGAACTTTGGATGCAGTTTTCAGTCAATGGAAAACAACAAAAATTTAAGGGATTACAACAAGGGTCTCTCCACATCATCAGTTCACATCGCCTGGAAAATATACTTAAGAAGAATTCACATGGTGTCATCACTCAACTCCATTCCATTCAGATGCACCCATCAACGGTCTCCCTTACTTCCTTGGATAGATATGCAGGTGTCTTTGTTGAACTAGTGGGCCTGTCGCCTTCAAGAGACCTTTCCGATAAGATTTAGCCGCATCAACATCTCAGCAAGAAATGATGACTATTTTTCATGCAGTATAGAAGTGGCATCCATACCTATTAGGAATTATTTCTGCATCAAGATTGATCTCCAGACACTGGAAAATTTCTTGGAACAATGGTCTCCTTCCCAGCACACCTACAATGGGTTATCCAACTCGTGGATTATGCCTCTGCGATTCACTTACAAGAAGGGTAAGGACAATATGGTGGAAGATGCTCCTTCTTGCACATTTGATGACCCAATTTCTCTTACAGCTATTTCTCTGCTTGTTCCAAATTGGTTGTAATCTGTTCAACAGGGCTATCTCTTCTATGAACTTCATGCTTCTTCATCAATAAGGCATTCTGGGTTCCTCAAAACGTCTGACCGGGAAGAATGTAACTTCTTTTAGCAGGGACTGAAAATGACAATTCAATAGATGGTGGCTGACTGTGATACTCTCTAGGTCAACAATGGTGAACAGACACTCCTTTCGGGACTACTCGAACCCTTGCCCATCCCTACACAGATTTGGACAACTATTTCTATGGATTTCCTAGAAGCGCTCTAGTGGTACAATACCACATCTAAAAGAACACCATATGAATTAGTCTATGGATAGGCACCGGCAATTCTTATTCCATACACCCTCAGAAGCTCCCCAGTTCAGGAAATTGACTCGGTTCTTCGAAAACCGCGATCAGATTCTTTTAATTCCACAGGACAATCTTCACATGGAAATAATTTGACTTAAACAATAAGTCGATCAACACCGTTCTGAGCACACTTTTCACACAGCCTAATATGGTTCTTCTTCGTCTACATCCTTCCAAGCAACCCTCACTGAAACTCAAAAGGTGTCAGTGGCCCGGAATGCAACCCAAGGATGCTACAAAGGGAACCACTCCTTCAGATTCTGCATCAATTTCCACATCTAAAGCTTTGAGGACAAAGCTTTTTCTAAGGGAGAGGGTATGTTGGGAACCCATTTCAACCCTTTTATTTACTTTGTTAGTATATTATTGTTGGACACATATGCTTTGTAATTCGTCTCGTAGTATTTGTTGATCCATAGTTTGTCTTATTGTTGTTGGATGCATATGCTTTGTAAGTCATCCCATAGTATTTGTTGTATCCATAGTTTGTATTGGCCCATGGTTTGTATTGACACATGGTATTGACCCATGGTATTGGCTCCTAGACTTAGTATATAAGTTTGTGTTGAAACCAATGAAGGTACCGTGAAGTTATTTGTATTGAGCTTGCTCAAAGGAGGTTTCCCCCTCGAAGTGGCCTGCGATGAATAAAAGCGATTCTAAGTTCTATTATTTCTGCTATCTCGTGTATTTGCATTAATTAATTGTTGCAGGTTCCTCACATGTATCCCTCATTGTTGGACTATTGATAGCATTGGAACCTTTTCTCTTGGTACACGAGTAGAGGATTAATTCATTTTCTTCTAGTGGGTAAGCAATATTGATTTATGTGAATCCAAATGTTGCATAATACTTTGAGGTAGATAACTAAGAGTTCTCAAATGCTTCTATACTGACAGGGAGATAGCATTGTTATAAATGGAATTCTCACTACAATGTTTTTGAAGAGATTTTGCTGGATTGCATAGAAGACATAAGCATCTTAAATAATTGTCACTTGAAATAGAACTAGTGTGTGTTGATCAACTGGTTCTTGTTGATTGAAAATTGTAGAAGAGAGGTTTGTTCATGTGTAGGTTACATTAAGATAAATAGCTCAACATCAAACAAATTCAGAGACATGTATTTGATTAGGCAACATGATTAGTAGATTATTTTCAAAATCTTGGTTATTATTGCAATGCCAATTTTGTTTGGTTGTGTGCAAATGTAACCAAGAACAAGCCTTATGATCAACCTTGAATAGTGTTGCAAAGAAGCAATTCACTTTGGACTTCACTGAGAACATAGTCCTTGCAGCCATTAGAAAGGAAAAATATATCATTGAATAACACAAAGAATAGAGACCAAACTTTTATTCTGCATAGTATCCATGTTGGTGAAGCAAGTGGAATAAAAACCCCTCGATTACAAATCATCTTCTTAGTGCAAATTGTGAGATAGCTTGAAGAATTGGGAGTTGGAATAATTTTCTAGTGAAATCTCATAATGCACAATGAAATTTGGAGAGGAAACGTCATGGAGAGTCTTCCACTTTGATAACTTTCATTACAAACACATAATATATGCCTTTGTAACCTAGAAGCATATTGGTGTACTAGTCAAACATGAGGAATTTAGCTTAAAGAAAACAAAGTTCTCTTTCTGACTTGATTAGTTTTGGGAATTTTTGTATATATATTCCATAATATCGAATTTAAGTTGGAAGTTTAAAAAACAAATGTCTCAGATATAGTCAATATCAGCGTCAAAAAGTCTTAAAACTTGGTTGTATGGAGATTGTTTAAATGTAAATCAACATTAGGTTACTTTATTTTTGTATATGAAGGAATACTATTCCAATGATAGATATTGTTAAATATATCGACATTGAATATATGCAACCAAATAATTTGAAACATGCCATCATGGCAATCATTGCAATAATAGTGTGGTGTATAATCTATACAAAAATGGAGAATCAATGAAGCATTTAATTGTATATTATTCAAATGCAAGTAAGAATACTAATTTTGACATCTTTGGAATAGTTATTTAGATTTGCAAATATAAATTGACACTTTATTACAATTAAGAATCATACTTATGAAATTCTAACTCTAGCTTTTGGAATTGAAAACTGCATTTCTGAAATAAAAAAAATGACACTTTTTGAATCGAAAATCACATTTTTCTAATTGAATATAATGTTTTTCAAATAAAATAAATGCAATTATCAAATTAAAAATTGCAATTTTCAAACCAAAAATTTCACTTTTGGGATTAAAATACCCACTTTTGGGGTTCAAAATGATTCAAACACTACACTTTTGGAATTGGAAATCGCACTTTTGGAACCCAATTTTCCACTTTTTGAATCAAATTTTATACTTTAGAAAAGTTGTTTTGGGGATTTAGAAAGCATGATTTTGCACATTTTTAGTCTAGATTCTGTGAAATAAGTCCAAATTTAATGAAATGGGTGTCTGAACCCCATCTTCCTTCTAGTCTAGAGTCAAACTTGATTCCACTTGTACTACACCTGAAGTAGATGTCACTTTGTACTATTAATTCATTAATAGCATTTTGTATTTGACTCATACTTGTCCAAATATTTCCTTTGTTGTTGGCCTTTTTTCCCAATATATTAAAACACCACATGAGAGTCGTAGGAAAGAACAAAAAATGATACTTATTTATACTCATGGTACATTTCATTACAACTTAGGGGGGACATTTTTATTGGTTGGTTCCACTTACTTGATCGTGCTAGCAACCCTGATTATGAGAATTCTACTATAGCTTATGTTTTCAGTATTGGTTCTAGACTTATCACTTGGGCATGTAATTAGAAGCAGGCCCTTCCTATTTCTTCAATAGAAGTAGAGTATCAAGTAGTAGCTAATGCAACTCAAGGAGACTTGTGGCTTCGATAGATCCTTTCAGAATTTGGATTATACTATTAGCATATAATAAAACTCTAGTGTGATAGTCAAAGTACCATCAATCTCACCAAAAATCCATTTCAACATCAGCACAACTAACACATTGAGCTGAACAAGCACTTCATCATAAATATTATTTTTTTCCTTGTTATCACTATTATCTTCTAAAGATTAAGTGATCTAATTTTTCATTTTCTTGTTGATATTAATGATTATATTGATACATGGCTTAGCACATGAATTTTCCATGAATCCTATTTAAAGAGTATGGATGGTCATTTTTTTATGATCAATTATGAGAAACTCATAAGCAATTCCTTTTTTCATTAATATATTTAAAAAAATTGTCAAGTTGGTGAGGACCATAGACTATTTTCCTCTTTAAGGGTTTAACTACATAATATACTTTTGTATTGATATTTTATTTATTTTAGTAAGGAGTTTCCCTAACATGTAACTTGACCTATGTGGAAATACCCTATTTATTGAATAGAGAAATGCCCCAAAATTAGTCTTTGGTTACCCTAAAATAAAGGAATTTCAAGATTGATACATTGGTGTGCTCTTCAAGTATTTCCATAAACCACACCCTCTAGGTCCCAAGTTCTATCTTACTCATTCTTGGTTACCAATAAAGGCCATAAAAGTTAGGTGGATCCATTTTGGATGAAGACCACATAAGATACACACAAATTTACAGTGGGGAAACCAAAATAGTAAGAAGAATCCCTTTCTTGAAAAAGAAAAATCACTTATCTCATTAATGGATACTTGATATGTTTTATTGGCATGTCTCTCACTTGATCTCAATCTATGTCCATAATTTACCATATGAGTGAGATGTTTTACCATATCTACTACTCCTTTTTATTTGTAAATAAGATGTTACTTTATGTTGGGCCTCAATGTGACTCGAGCATGAAAGAACAAAATGTACAAGGAAAAACCTTTCCCAATCAAATAGATAGTTAAGCAATACAAAAAAAACGTATTGCTTACTAGAGAGAATGTATTGAAAATAATATTACACCTATATTGATATCTTATTCATATCCATTTTAGTTTTGATAACATAAACAACATCAATAGTAATAACTTATAAATAAATAAGTGGTAGCAAGACCAGGGTTGGGGGTGTTCTTTTGAATCACAATGGAAATGTAGAAATATCTTTCTCATGTGGCATAAATGTGGCTACCAACAAACAAGATGAAGTTTGTGCCTTATATTTGGGTTCTAAAATCATTCATTATTTTTACATTTAGTAAGTGATAGTGTTTAGAGATTCACTCTTAGTTATTTTTACATTTAGTCAGTGATAGTTAAAACAAAGACAATCATCATCATGACCTATACATTTCCTGGTCATTTGTCCATTTGTATCATGTTGCTCACATTTGCTTTCTGCTTTCTGACATTTTTTGAAGGATGCAAGCGAAAGAAGGGCATATGTGCTTAAGAATGACGGTTGGGAACTTGATATCCCATGTAAACTCAAGAGTGAAGGCCATACGGACAATTGAAGTTTTATCAACTCACTAACGTGGAAACACATTGATCGCACATTTGGTCGTCCTTCTCTCTGTCACCTTACGTAAATAGCCAGGCTTTCGTAATTGCACCTGGATTCTCTCATACGATCACGATCACGATCACGGGGCCAACGTTATTTGAATTTTTTTACATAATTGCTTTGGCTGTAGTCGACCTGTGTCTGCGTCTATATATATTCTCATCTTATTATTGTTCTTCCAAGTGAGAACAATTAAGAACTGGTCGCTGAAAGATACAATTATTTGTAAGCTGCTGGTTTAGTCTTTGTTGGATCGATCAGGTCATTGCTCATGGGTACATCTCCTACTTGTTGGAGCTGTTCAAAACACAAGAAAGGTCTCCATCGCGAAGCTTGGACTGCTAGTGAGGACAAGATTTTGAGTGAATACATTCAAACCCATGGAGTTGGTCGATGGAGATCTCTTCCCAAGAAAGCACGTGAGCCATTTGAATCTCTTTTCCCAATAAAAGAATCCTTTAATGAGAAGCATCTAAACTGATATATCAAACTTGAGGTGGATATATTTGTTTTGCAGGTCTCAAGCGCCGTGGAAAAAGTTGCAGATTACGTTGGTTGAACTATCTTCGTCCAGATATTAAGCGAGGAAATATATCCGCCGAAGAAGACGATCTTCTTATTAGATTACATCGTCTTCTTGGTAATCGGTATGCCATTCAACAACCTTTTACAGCCTGACAACGTAATGTTCATCAGATGCAAAGCATTCAATTAGAAAACTCGGAAAATGATTTAATAGTTTCGTCTTTAAATTCAAATTTATAGGGTCCAACTGGGTGAACTCCAGCCCAAATCTCGGAAACCCTTAAAGAGAAGGGTCGTGCCTTCTTACTCTAATTATGATGAGGAAGGAGTCGTACATAAAGATATTTCTACATCTGAAAATACACCCGTAAAACCAACAGCGGTGAGATACTGTGGAAAGGCAGTAGCAGATCATGTAGAGATTCTTGATAGTTATAACTATGGTCGTGTACAGGATACCCATGATGGTATGAATCAAGAAGGCTTGAAAGCAACAGATGATGCTGCTGTAGAAATAGATACTTCCAAATCATGGTGCCAATTATTGTTGGAGGATTGTATGGCAGATTATCAGGGCGATCCATTGCACCCAAACAGTATGATAAGCACCAGCTGCAGAACAAATCATCATCACCAGTCTCCCTCCCCTTCCCTAAGTGGAAGTGTAATATTGCAGGAAAATAAGACTTCAGCTTCTTGTAATTTCTTTGACAAGGAATTCACACAATCCAAGGATTTTAATTCCTCATATTTTGATAGCTTTTTAGATTTGGGCGAGCTGCCTGTCCTCATTCCATAGATTAGAGCAGGTCATGGCCGGATTAGGTAGTGCGATGAGATGACAGTTTGGTTTATTAAAACAGAAACATAAGTGTGGTTTGTTCTTCTTTCTTTTTTATGGATTAGTATAACTACTTAATTTGTGATCTAATATAGACAGGTTACAAGTTAAGGTTGCAAGTTAAGTCTAGTTAATAAGTATTTATATGTTACTTGTTCTCCATGTGTAATTTTAATAGTTGTTTGTCACTAATTGTTGTTGATCTATGCATTAGCTATTATTTATATTCCTTTTTTATAATTGTTTATTTTGAATTTCAAACAATTTCCATAAAATCAATCATGATAGTACACTTGTCTCATCCTTGTGCAATCTAGAAAACTGATAAACACTAGTCCACTCTAAATTCTAAATTTTAAGATATAAACATCTATACAAGGGATTCGGTAATGAGGTTAGTTTGAAATTTGGTTTATTAAAAGTAATAATAGCTATACTGATGTTGCATCTACAACTACATCTACATGTGGACAATTAATATACATTATTTGCTGCCTTTTGTGTTGTAATGTTGGACAAAATTTCGTCTAAGAAATTTTGCAAAATTTTTACTGGTTAATGTTTGTAATGACATAATTTTCTGAAATCGGTTAATGTTTGTAATGACATAATTTTCTGAAATCCAAAGAAATGGAAATGATATTTCTAAGATTATATGAAAATGTGTAAAATTATAAAATTTATTAGTATTCATTTAACGGATTCAGAGAATTTTTAGCCATAGGCGCTACAACTAGCAACAACCAAATTTTTAAATGTGGTTGATATTGGCCGATCAACGTATATCAACCATGGCCACACATTTAAGAGTGGTTGATATACGCCGATCAACAAATATCAACCATATAAGTGGGACGGAAGAAATAGCTAAATTAAAATATTAATAAAATAGTTATTTGGAAATAAAAATCAAAAGAAATAAATACTAAGTTAAAAAAAAAAATTTAAAACATATTAAAATAAACTAAATTAAATTAAACAAAAAATAAATAAAGTAATATTAAATTAAAATAAATTAAAAAAGAAATAAAGTAAAATAAAGAAATAAAGTAATATTAAATTAAATTAAATTAAAAAGAAATATAATAAAATAAAGAAATATAATAAAAGTAAAGTAAAGTAAAAAGAAACTAAATTAAAAGTAAATCAAAAGTAAAAAGTAAGGTAAATAAAGCAAAATAAAAGTAAATTAATAATAAAATAAAATTAAATTAAATTAAATTAAATAAATGTAAACAAATGAAAGATAAGTAAAATAATTAGTACTAAAGATAAATTCAAAATAAAATAATAGGTATTAAATTAATTGATATTAAATATGAATTAAAAATAAAATAACTGATATTAAAATTAATTGAAATAATTAATATTAAACCTAAATCATGAAGAAACTAATTAATATTAAAATTAATTAAATTAATGTAAGTAAAGAAAAATGTAGTTTACATTAAATTATATTAAATAAGAATTAAAATAAATTTAATAATTTTTATTAAATATAATTTAATGTAAATAAAAAAATATTAAATACTTTAATATTATATTAATGTTAGTAATTAAATTTACTTATTATATTTTTTTAAATAAAATAAAATAAAATTTATATTTAAAAAAAAATTAAATTAAATTTATATTTGAAATTTAGATTAAATTTTTTAAATAAAATAAAATATAATTTATATTTCAAATTTACTTATTAAAAAAAGTAACATGAATGTAAATTAAATTAATTCTGAAAAGCAAATAATTATAATCATGAAATAATTAATAATAAAAAATAGTAATTTTTATGGAAAATATGGGGAAGTTATCTATGAATGTATGATGTGAAATGACATTTGTAAATGTATTTGATATTATTAAAGGATTGAAGTGAAAAACATATAATGTATATAGAAAAAAGTCAAATATTTTGAAATTGGAATTTCTATTGAACACATACAAAAACAATATATAGGAATAACTTTGATTTGGAAGGAAATGTACAAAGCAAAAACATTATTAAACACTGCATAGAATCTTTTTTTGATACAATTATTTATACATGAAAAGCAAGTTAAAGCTCATAAATACATCATCAATTGAATCCATATTAGGATAAACTGGGAAGAGCGAAATATTTTGAACTAGGTAAAAAACATTTGTAAGTGTTGGAATATTAAGTTATCAAACATGTTTATAACACATTTCGATGGTTGACTTTAGTAGACCATGATTCACTATGTTTACTTTGGTTGGATATGGCTGACTTTGGTTGATTATAATTCCATTATTGTTTTATTGTTGTTGAATTTGGTTGAATATGGTTGACTTTGTTGGACTATGGCTGACTTAGTTGAACATAGTTAACGCTGGTTGTTTACTGGTTGACTTTAGTTGACAATTGTTGATCATCGTTGACTATAAATTACCATAATTGACCATGGTTGAATTTGGTAAACCATGATTGAATTTCATTAAATTTGGTTTACCATGGTTGACTTTTGCTTGAACATGGTAGAACTTGGTTGACTTTTGTGACCATGGTTTGTTGTGGTTGACTTTGGTTGGCCACAATTAACTTTGGTTTATTTGGTTGACCATGGCTAACCTTGTTTTTCTATGATTGAAGATTGGTTGACCTTGTTTGAATTTTCCATATTGTTGACAATGGTTGACCAAGGTTGGATACAGTTATTTGTGGTTGATCATGGTTGACTATGGTTGGCTATGGTTGACGATGGCTAACCAGGTTCAACTATGGTTGACTTTTGGGTTGCCATAATTGACTTTGGGTTACGTTGGTTGATAATAGTTGACCATGTTCAACTATGGTTGATTTTTGTTGGCCATAGTTGACGTTGGTTTACTATGGTTAAGCATGATTCACTATGGTTAACTTTGTTTGACTTTGGTTGACTGTGGTTTACTAATTGAATATTGTTGACTATTGTTGACTATGGTTGACTTTGTTTTGATGTAATTGACAATAGATAACTTTGTTTGACTATGGTTGACTTTGTTTGGCTAATTGACTATGATTGAGTATTATTTACCATGGTTGACCTAGTAGACCATGGTTGACTTTGGTTGACGATAGTTGACTTTCGTTTACTTAGGTTGACTTTCATTGAGTTTGGTTCACCACATTGACTTACATTTAGAATGGTTGACTTTGGTTGATCATGGTAGAGTATGGGTAACCACGTTTGGTTGTGGATGACTTTAGTTTACTTTAGTTAAATTTGGTTGCCTTTGGTTGGCCATAATTGACTTTGGTTTACCATGATTAACTATGGTTGGCTATTGGTTGACCTTGTTTGACTCTTCCCTATGGTTGATAATGGTTGATGAAGGTTGGCTATAGTTAGGTATGGTTGACCATGTTCAACTATGGTCGACCATAGTTGACCATGTTCAATTATGGTTGATTGTGGCTAGCCATAATTGACTTTGGTTTACATTGGTTAACCATGGTTGACCATGTTTGACTATAGTTGACTTTAGTTGGCCATAATTGAATTTGGTTTACTATGGTTGAGCATGATTCACTATGATTAACTTTGTTTGACAATGATTGACTTTTGTTGGCTAATTGACTATGATTGACTATTATTGACCATGGTTGACCTAGTTGGCTACGGTTGACCATCGATGATCACGGTTAACCATGTCCGACCATGGTTAGTCAGGGTTGAATTTGGTTGGCCATAATTGACTTTCGCTTACCAATATTAAGCGTGGTTGACTAATGGTTAACCAAAGTTTATTATGGTTGGTTATTGTTGATCTTGTTTGACATTTTACTATGGCTGACTTTGTTTTCTCATGGTCAACTATTGGTTGACCTTGTTTGACTTTTGACAATGGTTGCTTATTGTTAATTATGGTTAGTTTTTGTTGACCATGGTCAACCATGGTTGACAATGGTTTACCATGTTTTACTATGGTTGACCATGTTTGACTATGGTTGCGTGTGGGTGGGAATAAATGACTTTGGTTTACATTAGTTGACCATGGTTGCTGATCTTCGATTATGGTTGACTAATTAGCTAAGGTAGACTATGGTTGAGCATGGTTGACTTTGTATGGATCATTAGACTTTTCATCGACTGTGGTTGACTTTTGAAGTCGGTTGACTTTGGTTGACTATGGATAATGTTGTTGACTTAGGTTGACTAACTGACTATGGTTATCCATGTTTGACTTTACTTACTTTTGGTTGACCTTGGTTAACTATGGATGACCATGCTTGACTTTATTTGTTCATAGTTTACCATGGTTGACTTTTCTTGACTTTTGATGACCATGGTTGACTCTAGTTGATCATGGTTAACCATGGTCGACCATGGTTAGATGTGGTTGACTTTGGTTGGCCATAATTAACTTTGGTTGACCATGGTTAACCTTGTTTTTCCATGATTGATGATTAGTTGACCTCGTTTGAATTTTTCATATTGTTGGCAATGGTTGACCAAGGTTGGATACAGTTATTTGTGGTTGACCATGGTTAGCCATGTTCAACTATGGTTGACTTTAGTTCACCATAATTGACTTTGGTTTACGTTGGTTGACTTTAGCTGGACATAGTTAACGTTGGTTTACTATGGTTGAGCACGATTCACTTTGGTAACTTTGTTTGACTATGATTGACTTGGGTTTACTAATTGAATATGGCTGACTATTGTAAACTATGGTTGAGTTTGGTTGGCTAATTGACTATGATTGAGTATTGTTTACCATGGTTAACTAGGTCAGCCATGGTTGACTTTGGTTAACCATGGCTGACTATGGTTTACTTAGGTTGACTTTCATAGAGCATGGTTCACTATGTTGACTTTCATTGAGTATGGTTGACTTTCGATGATCATGGTAGAGTATGAGTAACCACGATTGAATGTGGTTGACTTTAGTTAAATTTGATTGACTTTAGTTGACTTTGGTTGGCCATAATTGACTTTGGTTTACCACTGTTAACTCTACCTTGGTCAACTATAGGAAAATGTTGAACAAGGTCAATCTAAGCTTGAATTTGAACCATAGTGGACTTCAATCCACAACCATACTTTTACAAGTGATTGATTGACATTGACCCATAGTTGACTTCAATTCATAGATGACTTTTAATTAATGTTGACATTAATCCATAGTTGACTTTTAAGCAAGGTTGACTTCAATCCAAGGTTGATTACAATCGAAGATTGACTTCAATCCATGGTTGACTCCAATCCAATGCTTGAATTCATTCCTTGGTTCACTTCTTTCCATAGTTGACTTCAATCCATAGTTGACATTTAAGCAAGGTGGACTTCAATCCATTGTTTAATTCATTCCAAGGTTGACTTGAATCAATATTTGACTTCACCCCATGGTTAAATTTTAAGAAAGCTTGACTTCAATCAAAGGTTGACTTCAATCCAAGGATGATTGGAATTGAAGGTTGACTTCAATCCATGGTTGACTCCAATATAATGCTTGAATTCATTCCTTGGTTCACTTCATTCCATAGTTGACTTCAATCCATCGTTGACATTTAAGCAAGGTGAACTTCAATCCATGGTTGAATTCTAGTGTAGGTTTACTTCAATCCAAGGTTGATTACAATCGAAAGTTGACTTCAATCCATGGTTGACTCCAATCCAATGCTTGAATTCATTCCTTGGTTCACTTCTTTCCATAGTTGAAATTTAAGCATGGTGGACTTCAATCCATTGTTTAATTCATTCCAGGGTTGACTTGAATCCATATTTGACTTCACTCCATGGTTAAATTTTAAGAAAGATTGACTTCAATCAAAGGTTGAATTCAATCCATGGTTGACTTCAATCCAAGGTTGATTGCAATTGAAGGTTGACTTCAATCCATGGTTGACTCCAATACAATGCTTGGATTTATTCCTTGGTTCACTTCATTCCATAGTTGACTTCAATCCATCGTTGACATTTAAGCAAGGTGGACTTGAATCCATGGTTGACATCAAGCACAGGTTGACTTGAATCCATAGTTGACTTCACTCCATGGTTAACTTGAAATCCTATTTGCGGTGTTTCCATGCTTCTTGAATTAAGCAAATATAAAAATATAAGTATAGAGAAAATATTAACCTTAAAACATAATATTCCAAACGTGAATGTGAGTGGGTTCCTTCCATAAAATATTCAATTGTTTAAGGTGTTTCTCTATCATAAGGGTTTTGATTAATATAATGTGGATCATGTCTATGTTATTATTGGATATCGTATACGTGATAATGTTTTTAGATCTAGGGTACATACAACACACTAAACATAGATGTGTATATGAGATACTTTTGTAATACTACACTTTTGGTCGAATTTGACATTAGCTTAGCCTTCTTAGACTTTTATGTCATCAAACATCAAGACATGTATATGGAATCCATTATAAATAGTTTGCAATATTAAATCTTTATATAAATTAATAAAATGTATACTTTTGTAATATTATTTTAAAATTAACATTAAATATTTATATAAATGAATAAAATTTATATTTTTTCATATTATTTTAAAATTAAATGAATATATTAAGATAAACACTTTATAAAATGTCAATTGTAGTTTGGAGGAAATTTTAGACTAATAGATTAAGATAAACACTTTATAAAATGTCAACTGTGGTTTGGAGGAATTCAGTGCTTTTCACTTTTATTTTAACCTTTATCTTTTTGTCCTTTCACTTTTACTCTCTATCTATGATTTTTATTTTATCTTTTATCATTTTGTCTTTTTATTTATAAATTTTTATTTTATCTTTTATCATTTTGTCCTTTCATTTATATTTTTCATACATATTTTGTATAGGCTTTTATTAAAAAAAAATTGTTTTTATCTTTACATTTCATATATCAATGACCATTATTCTAACCTTTATTTTGTTGTCTTTTCATTTAGGTTTTTTATTTAAATTTTTCTTAGACACTTAGTATAGGTTTTTATTCAAAAACTTATTAATTGTTTTTATCTTTACATTTTGCATTTCATATTTCAATGTAAATTGATTTTTTTCATATTTCAATATAAATTATTTTTAATTTTGTTATTATTAGCATTCCATGTTACATTTCAGGTAATTTTATTATCTTATCTTTTTTTGTTCTTTTGGATCTTTCAAGTAGTTTCATTATCTTGTCTAAATTTTTTTTTGTCTTTTCCTTTCGATCAAGACTTTTTCAATTATTCTTATCTTTATATTCCACATATCTAAGTGAATGCATTTTTAATTTTGTTCTTATTAACATTCCATACCATTTAAATGGTTTTGCATTTTTATTTTTTTTAAATGATTTTATTTTCACCATAATTATTTGTGAAATGTTTTTCTTAATAATATGAAAAGAACAAAATATCACTACTAAATAACTACCTTTAAATTTTAGATAATTTACTTATTCTTTATATCATAGGAGTAAAAAAATTAACCAACCATGAACACCAGAGTAGTAATACTAGCAAACTCACACTGAGGGATTATAAAAAAATCATTGTCCACGATCGGCTAAGGTTGACTTGGTTTCTTAGGTCAACACTAACCAATCAGATGGTAGGATAGAATTGGTCAACAAATCTCATCTCGTGAAACAATAATTTGACAAATATGCCACATAACAAGAGGCAACCATTTACAAAATCATTGCTAGCTATATCTTAAACCATGGCGAGGCTGTGGGAATGGGCATGTGGATATGATCCTTGAGTAGTGGAGAATGGGGTTAGCAGCTCCTGGGTCATGCTCAGAGATGATAGTATTAGTAGGACCGAAGACTTATAAGTTTTTGGCGACAATAATTCATGAGAGCTCATAGGATGATCATTCCAAGCATTCAGCAATGGCTCGATATGAACAGCAAGAGAGATCTAACATGGAGTCTCAAGGATTAATCGCCATTGATGGCTCCATCAACTAAATTAAACCAAAGCCAACCAAATTTAACTAAAGTCAACTATGGAAGTCAACATAGTGAACCAAACTCAACGAAAGTCAACCTAAGTAAACAAAAGTCATCCATCGTCACCCAAAGTCAACCATGGTATACTAGGTCAACCATGCTAAACAATACTCAATCATAGTAAATTAGCGAAACAAACTCAACCATAGCCAAACAAAGTTATCTATTCTCAATTACAGCAACACAAAGTCAACCATAGTTAACAATGGTAAACCATATTCAATTAGTATTTACCACAAAGTCAACCAAAGTCAAACAAAGTTAACCATAGTGAATTATGCTAAACCATAGTGAATTATGCTAAACCATAGTAAACAAACGTCAACTACGGCCAACTAAAGTCAACCATAGTTGAACATGGTCAACCAATGTAACCCAAAGTCAATTATGGCAACCCAAAGTCAACCATAGTTGAACATGGTTAGCCATGGTTAACCATAGTTGAACATGGTTAGCCATGGTCAACCATAGTCAACCATGGTCAACCACAAATAACTATATATGGACAACCTTGGTCAACAATTGTCAACAATATGGAAAATTCAAACAAGGTCAACCAATCTTCAATCATGGAAAACAAGGTTAGCCATGGTGAACCAAATAAACCAAAGTTAATTATGGCCAACCAAAGTCAACCACATCTAACCATGGTCGCAAAATTCAACCAAGCTCTACCATGTTCAAGCAAAAGTCAACCATGGTAAACCAAATTTAATGAAATTCAATCATAGTTTACCAAATTCAACCATGGTCAATTATGGTCATTTATAGTCAATGATGATCAACAATTGTCAACCAAAGTTAACCAGTAAACAATTAGTGTTAACTATGTTCAACTAAAGTCAGCCATAGTCCAACAAAGTCAACAATATTCAACCAAATTTGACAACAATAAAACAATAATGGAATTATAATCAACCAAATTCAATATCCAACCAAAGTCAACATAGTGAATCATGGTCTACGAAAGTCAACCATTGAAATGTGCTATAAACATGTTTGAGAACTTAATATTCCATCGCTTACAAATGTTTTTTACTTCATTCAAAATATTTCGCTCTTCCCGGTTTATCCTAATATGGATTCAACTAATGATGTATTTATAAGCTTTAACTTGCTTTTCATGTAAAATTAAATGTATCAAAAAAAATTCTATGCAGTGTTTAATAATGTTTTTGCTTTGTACATTTCCTTCCAAATCAGAGTTATTCCTATATATTGTTTTTGTATGTGTTCAATAGAAATTCCAATTACAAAATATTTAACTTACTCTATTATTATTTTTCTTCATTGTATCCACTATATGTTTTTTACTTCAATCCTTTAATAATATCAAATACATTTACAAATGTCATTTCACATCTTACATTCATAGATAGCTTCCCCATATTTTCCATAAATATTACTATTTTTTACTATTAATTATTTCATAATTATAATTATTTTCTTTACAAAATTAATTTAATTTATATTTATTTTACGTTTTCTAATAAGTAAATTTGAAATATAAATTAAATTTTCTTTTATTTAAGTTTTTTAATCTAAATTTCAAATATAATTTTTTTTTTAATATAATTTATTTTTTATTTTTTTAAAAACAAATTCTAATAAGTAAATTTAATTACTAATATTAATATAATATTAAAGTATTTAATATTTTTTTATTTACATTAAATTACATTTAATAAAAATTATTAAATTTATTTTAATTCTTATTTAATATAGTTCAATGTGAAAAGGATTTTGAGGGTTTGAAAGTCGGCTCCCGGTTTGAGCTTGGCGGCCATGGATCCTCCATGGCCGCTTTTCTTCTTCCTCGTTTTGCTTTCTGTCCTTGGCCGACTGTAGGGTTGGTTTCTTCCTACGCTTTGGAATGGTCGCGGGGCCTTCGCGTGGCGACCCATTGGGCGGCGGGCTCCTCCTGCGGCCCAGTGGCGGCGACGGTGGTATTCGTGATGAGAGGAGTAGATCCGGGACTGGGCATCCTCGGCTCGTGACGATGGAGGCTACGGAGGACTGTGGCTCGCGGGCAACAGGCTTTCATCCTTGACGGCGGTTGGTTTTCCCCCTTGGCGACGACAGGTCTTCTTCCATGGCGGCGGCAGGGTTTTCTTGACGGCGGTGGGATCTTTGTGGTTGCTGCGCATTAGGGCTATCCAAGCTCTGGTTCGAAGATGACGGCGCGACTGCGAGAATGGGCTCCCAACATTGGCAGCGGTGGACGGCCGATTCGGCGTACTGTTGGCGGGATCGAGCTCTTCTGTGACGGCGGCGGTTTCTTTGCCGAGGGGAGCCATCACTACATCTATCTGCCGTGGAGAGGATTCCTTGTGGTGGATTGGGGTTTCATTGTTGAAGCCAGTGGCTCTGCATCATTTCAAGCGTTATTGGATAATTCGTATTTTTCCTTTCTTGCTTCTATTCTTTTGTTTTTCTGCTACACATTCGGAGCTGGTTTTTTTGTCATTGTAATTGAGCCATTCATGGCCGCTCAGATTAGGGTTTTAGTTTTGTTGGATTTTTCTGAGGTGCCTTGGTACCTGAAATTATATGAAGCTGAAAAGCTGCTACCAGATAGGGCTCGTTGAAGCCTTTCTGCGCTATCTCAATGTAATTTTGTACTCGCAAGATGAAATAAAATTACGCTTTTTTTTCCAGGAAAAAAAAAAAAAAAAAAAAATATAGTTCAATGTAAATTACATTTTTCTTTACTTACATTAATTTAATTAATTTTAATATCAATTAGTTTATTTTTTATTTAGATTTAATATTAATTATTTCAATTAATTTTAATATCAGTTATTTTATTTTTAATTTATATTTAATATCAATTAATTTTATACCTATTCTTTTCCTTTGAATTTACCTTTAATATTAATTATTTTACTTATCTTTAATTTTTTTATATTTATTTAATTTAATTTATTTTTAATTTACTTT
Source organism: Larix kaempferi (assembly GCA_027924585.1). Classification (NCBI taxonomy): domain Eukaryota; kingdom Viridiplantae; phylum Streptophyta; class Pinopsida; order Pinales; family Pinaceae; genus Larix; species Larix kaempferi. Next base: position 10,201,213 of record BSBM01000196.1, read on the forward strand.
TATTTTGCTTTATTTTCTTTACTTTTTACTTTTAATTTAGTTTATTTTTACTTTACTTTAGTTTTATTCTATTTCTTTATTTTACTTTATTTCTTTTTTAACTTATTTAATTTAATATTACTTTATTTCTTTATTTTTATTTTTTTTTAAATTAATTTAATTTAATATTACTTTATTTCTTTTTTAATTTAATTTAATTTAATATTACTTTATTTATTTTTTGTTTAATTTAATTTAGTTTATTTTAATATGTTTTAATTTTTTTATTTAATTTTTTTTTACTTAGTATTTATTTATTTTCATTTTTATTTCCAAATAACATTTTTATTAATATTTTAATTTATTTATTTCTTCGTTGATCGGCTGTCGACTAACAACAACCACATTTTTAAACGTGGTTGATATTTGTTGATCGGCGTATATCAACCATTTTTAACTGTGTGGTCATGGATGATATACATTGATCGGTGAATATCAACCACATTTAAAAATGTGGTTATTGCTAGTTTAATAAAGCATCAAACACGAACCTAAATTTATAAGGCATCTATCATTTTCCATATTGACAAAGGCCATGTGTTTCAATGATGTTTGAAGGCCACAAAGAATTTTCATTCACTTATATTGATACCGTGTTTTTAGAACATTCAAACAAAAGTATGTATCGTCATTGTTTCTAACTTATTCAAACTCAGCATCTCAGATTATTGTATAATAAGGAAATTAAAGAATAAATATAGTGTAAAGTATTAAAATAAGGAAATGTTGTTAATAGAGTGTTGGTTGGGTGGTTGGGAGCATTGGTTATGATACTCCCCACCTAGGTTCAAATTTAGCTCACTACATGTTATGTAAGTGTGTGTCTTTCCATGGATGTAGCCCTTGACAACTTATATATTTCTTTTATTTTAAATTTAACACAAAATCTAAAAATAGTAAAGTCAAATTGTTTTATCTATAATTTAATCTATGAAGTGTTAAGAGGGATCAACATGTAAATTTTGCAAGTTTAATTTTTAGCGTTAAATTGTTTATACATTAATAGAAAAAACTCACCTTGAGAAACTTGATGCCTCTAGAAGGTTGATACATAGCTCTAGTTAACCTCAATCTAGAATACCAAAAGTACATTTTTGTTATTGAAAATCAATTGTTATGAACCAAATACTTAAGATAACATAATATTGAATACACACCATGTATACCAAATGTAACATGGAGCACAAATCTATTTAAGTGAGAAAAATGAGCTATACATATATACATATTCACACATTGCATATTTGGGCCCTTGATTAAACCAACCCTATTATGTAACAATAAAATAATAAATTAATATTAATATTAATTTATTATTAATTAAAGACTATCTAAATTCAATAGTCATGCCCTTTTACGAAAAAGGTGCATGATGGGCTTATATAAAGCCCAAGCCTATGTAACTATTTATCATCTATCATACATTATATTTTTACATTACTACTTAGCCATTTATGGCTTTCTTACGTTACTTGTATTGGCTATTCTATTATTGAGGAATTTTGTTTCTTCAATGGTATCAGAGCTTGTTGATCCCAACTTGTGGCTAAACTCTCAAGTTTCTTGAATTTGTGGTCCTTGACCAACACCTGGATTTTATCCATTACACTCGCTACTAGAAATTTTCCTCCCCATGCTACATACTCTCTTCCACACCGTCTATGCTCTCCCCTCACTCACTCTCCTCTCACTACCCTAACTCATCTACCCTTTCCTTCATCATCGAACCCTCTCATGTCCCACATGCACCATCCTCCCTCATTTCTGCTGCCGTATCACTCCCTACGCCATCTTTCCTACCCTGATGCTCCCATTAATCCATCCCTTCATCCCCATCTCATCACTTCACATCTCCTCCTATTCGCAGCAACTTCTCCATCTCATAGTGCCCATCTTCCTCCCACATCCTACTCTCTCCCATGCTACCACCCAATGCTTCCCCTCTGCATCACTCACACGCTACCTTCGTGTCCCTCTAGCCTACCTCTTCCACGCTACTAGTTCCTCCCTCATTGTGCCACAGTTCCTCTAGTCACACACACCCTCCATTGCAACCAAATTCCACTATCACCTTCTCTCCTCACCCGAAGATCTTACAACCAACCTTCCCACACCACTTCCTCTCCATGTTGCCTAATTCCACCGCTCCCTGCATTGTCGGCCCCCTCCCAGCTTCTCACCCTCGCTGCACACCACAACTCCACCTCCCTTGAGGCCCGTGTCCACCTTGTCGGCCTACCCCAGCCACTGTTCGCTGCAATCCCTCTCCTCTTCTCTCATCCCTATCCCCTAGTTTTCCACACCCGTGCCCCCGCCTCCTTGCACTGTGTGCATCCTTCCCCCTCCTCCGCAGCTCCACTCTACTCCCGCACAGCTCCATGCTCCCACCATTTTCCACCTCCGCGACCTCTCCTCCAGCGCCACTCCACCTTTGCCTCTACCGCCGCCACCACACCCACACCTTCCCTCCATCGGCGTCTCCTCCATTGCATCCCCTACCTCCACCACTCACTACCACCACCGCCCTCCACCACACGCCTGCACATCCACGCCAGCCCTAAATTATAAATAAATTATTGTTATTATATAATAATATTTTTATTATTATATAACAACCTTACCTTACCTTGTTATCACCCCACAAACAAATTATAATAATAATTTATTTATTATTATATATCTTCTAAAAATCCTAATTCTTCTCCCTTTTTAAAAATTATAATAATATTATTATTATAATAATAATATTTATTATTATTATTATTTTTTTCAAAACCCTAAATTTTTTATTATTAGTAGTAAAATTTACTAATAGTAATTATCACTTCTTGAAATAATAATTATTCGAAAATAATAAATATTTTTGGTAAAAAGCAAAATTTACCAAAAAGGGACAAATTGGAAGAATAGACGACAAAGTCAAGAAGGAGAAGTAGATAAAAATCAAAAGGAGGTCAACATGGAAAAAATAAATCTTACTAACTGCAATGAAAGATTTCTCAACGTTCCGACAAAAGTGCCGATGGCGATGCTGAAAGTTAATGGTATATTTGATGAAAGTCCAATTGCCATCGCTATTTGTCCATCCAATAAGGAAAATTTTATAAACATTGATGTCGCAAATCAAGTACAAGTTCAAGAATCAATGAAGAATGAGTCAAACGAAGATCAAATAGAAGTAGCATTACAAATCGATGATTATCATTTTGCAGCTCAATTCACCGTCGCAGCTATAGACGACCATCTCATCGACATAATGTTGGGTTATAACTGGTTGGAAACACTAGGAACATTCTCCGTCAATGCAAAAAAGAAGTGCATCACCTTCTTCCATGAGAAGAAGAAAATAACGCTACAGGATTTCTCAGTGATAGTCCCTTATCGCAAACTACAGACGAAGAATCAACTGATGGACAATATGAAGAGTCAGAAGAACAAATAAAGCTTTTAAACAAAATCATCATGGACAAAGATAATGAGTTAGAGCATGTCCAAGGAAAGCGAGAAATTCAAGAGTTTGAATTATGTCAACATCGGCAACAAAAGGAAAAACTCCAGCAACAGCATGATGACATTAAGAAGACACATAAGTTGGAAATTACAAAAATCAACAAGGTGTTATCAAGCAATACCGAAGAACTTTTTCGACTATGAAATCATAACCAAACATTAATTACTAAGATTAAAGAACTGAAACATAGTCGCAAGAAGGAACAGTCCAATGAATACCTCAAAGGAAGAGTTCTAGAAAATCAAGAAAAAAGCCAGCGCCTAAAGAATCTTAATCAAGAACTAGAGATATCAAATCGAGAAGTTAAAAGATGACGAAAAGTCACAAGATGAAAGGTTCGAGAAGATTCATAGTAAAAACAATCTACTGGAGAATAAAATAGAGCAAATCCAGAAAGAAGCATCCAGACTCTCCGAAAAAAAAAGTCAAGCCGAGGAAGTAAATTCAATCATCATCACAGATAAAAAGAAGTCAATATAGCCGAAGAACAAGCAACAAGAACTCCTTATCGACATCCCAATTATAAATGTTATTTTGACCAATGACAGGGTCAAAATGAACACACTCAGAGGAGAGATGATGTCAGACGAGTAAGAATAACAAATCAAAATACAAAACAACAAACAAGAAGACCTATCCCACAAAGTGATCAAATAGCTTCGATAAAAATAGATTTTGGATGGACCACATCAGAGACGATGCGACATTTCTTCTGGGGAATTCGTAACTCGTATCACCTCATTTCATCAAATGTCGCAATGACTAAACACAAAAGATCAAGAGATAACATTACAAGAAAAAATCAGAAGTCAGAAGTAATCATTGTTGTCAAATAAGCTTTGAGGACAAAGCTTCCCTTAAGGGGAAGGCAATGTAACAATACAATAATAAAATAATATTAATATTAATTTATTGTTAATTAAAGACTATCTAAAGTCAATAGTCATGCCCTTTTATGAAAAGGTGCATGACGGGCTTATATAAAGCCCAAACCTATATAACTATTTATCATCTATCATACATTACATTTTTACATTACTACTTAGCCATTCATGGATTTCTTACGTTACTTGTATTGGCTATTCTATTATTGAGGGACTGTCTTCCCATGAATGTAGCCCTTGACAGCTCATATATCTCTTTTATTTTAAATTGAACACAATATCTAAAAATAGTAAAGTCAAATTGTTCCATCTATAATTTAATCTATGAAGTGTTTACAGGGATCAACATGTAAATTTTGCGAGTTTAATTTTTAGCCTTAAATTGTTTATACATTAATAGAAAAAACTCACCTTGGGAAATTTGATGCCTCTAGAAGCTTGATACATAGCTCTAGTTAACCTCAATCTAGAATACAAAAAGTACATTTTTGTTATTGAAAATCATTTGTTACGAACCAAATACTTAAGATAATATAATATTGAATACACACCATGTATACCAAATGTAACATGGAGCACAAATCTATTTAGCTGAGAAAAATGAGCTATACATATATACATATTCACACATTGCATATTTCGGCCCTTAATTAAACCAACCCTATTACATATGCATTTACTTAATTACATATACATTTAGTCCCATACATGCCCCCTTGGATTCATGTCATATACATTTAACCCCATATATTACCTCCTTCGGTCATAAGATACAAAATGTTAAAATAAGAACAAACTCTTGGAAAAGTCCTAGATAATTTGTTATCTTTGTAATACTGAAAAGGTTGATGATGAAAATGTTAAGTTTAGCCTAAATTCACAAGCAAGATCATTGAAAGAAACATAACCACAAGATAGACAAAGATTTACCCTGGGAAACCCTCTTGGGGTAGAAAACCCAGCAAAGCTTTCCTCAATATAGATAATCAACCAATACAAAGATGTAGTCCTCAAACAAGAGCTCCTTCTCCTCCTATGCAGGTCTCTCTCTCTCCTATACGCAATACACAAGTGATTGAATGAGTGATAACTGAGGAACACACCTCCTCTATTTATACTCATCTTCTAATTGACTTTTCACCCTAACTGGGCCGACCTCTCTTAAGAGAGTCTAATAACCCCTAAACAGCTAACTCAGGGCTGACCCCAAAAGGGAGGTCTAATAACCCTAGTTACCACATTCTCTCAGAGGAATAAACATCTCCAAATATATAATAGGGTCTCCACGGAGGAATGAAACATCTCCAAAATAATAAAGTACAAATATAATATTCTTAGAAGTTACAATATCTCAACACCCCCTTTTAACGAGAAGAATATTATAACAACATTTGCAGGAGAAAGGAGTCATCAACTACATGATACATCTGTAAATCATCAGAAGCTTTCTTTAACATCATTAGTAACTCAACCAGTTACTGGAACATCTTCAAATCTTCAATACTGGAATATCAACATCTTCAGTACTGAGTCTTCATCTTCTCTAGCATCCGAACAGCTACAGCAACATCATCATCTGGATCTTCTCGATCAACATCACATCTGGATCATCTCGGTCAACATCATCATCTGGATCATCTCGATCAACATCATCATCTGGATCATCTCGATCAACATCATCTAGATCCTATCGATCAATAGTATCATCATCTAGATCCTGTCGGTCAACAGTATCATCAACTGGATCCTCTTAATCAACGGTATCATCATCTGAATCCTCTCGATCAATAGTATCATCATTTGGATCCTCTCGATCAACAATATCATCATCTGGATCCTCTCGATCAAAAGTACCATCATATGGATTCTCTCGATCAGCAGTATCATCATGTAAGCATACTCTACAATACACATGATCCAATTATGGGATGATCAATCCCTCTCACTTTAAGAGACCTCTCATGTCTATGGACGATGCAATCCAGATCTACTTACAGGATGATCAATCCTAATAAATTTAAGACACCTCTCATGTCTATGGACGATGCAGTCCAAAACAATTTAAGACACCTCTCATGTCTATGGGCGATGCAGTCCAGATCAATTTAAGACACCTCTCATGTCTATGGACGATGCAGTCCAGATCAATTTAAGACACCTCTCATGTTTAAGGATGATGCAGTCCTATCACATACATTTTGAACTAACTGTTCAGGGACAATGCAGTCCTATCACATACATTTTCAACTAAATGTTCAGGGACGATGCAGTCCTATCATGTACATTTTGAACTAATTGTTCAAGGACGATGCATTCCTATCACGTACATTTTGAACTAACTATTCAGGGACAATGTAGTCCTATCACGTACATTTTGAACTAACTGTTCAGGGACGATGCAGTCCTCTCATCCACTTAGACAAAGTCTAAGGACCACACATCGACCTAATCGTGGGAACAGGTAACTTCATCATCGACCTCATCGTCAGAACACGTAACCTCATCATCGACCTCATTGTCGGAATAGGTAACCTCATATAGTATTCTCATCAATACAGGTATCCACATCATTGACCTTTCCTTCAATGCAGGGAATCTCATCATCAGTGACCATATCACTCCCCCTTTCAAGGAGGGTCCTTCTGAACTACACCAAACTTGTCTCGAAAATACTCAAACTTTACTCGAGATAGAGGTTTGGTCAATATCTCAGCAACTTGTTCATCAGTGCTCACATACTCAAGCTTGATATCTCCTTTCTATACCATATCCCGTATATAAAAATATCGGATCTCTATGTGCTTTGACTTGTCATGAAACAATGGATTCTCTGTCATCTTTATACAACTCTGGTTGTCACATAGGATCACAGTGGGGTCCATATCTAAGTCAAATAATCCTAATAACAATTTCCGAAGCCATATCGCTTCACAATTAGTAGAGCAAGCAGTAATATATTTCGCTTCAGCTGTGCTGAGAGCCACACTAGACTGCTTCCTACTAAACCACAAGATCATGGCAGATCCCAGAAAATAACATCCTCCCGATGTGCTCTTCCTGTCTGATACACTTCCAGCCCAATCAACATCTGTGTAGCCATACAATCTGAAGTCATGATATCCAAGATAACATATACCAAAGTCTATCATACCATTTAGGTACCTCATCACATGCTTTGCAACAATCAGGTGAACACGTCTAGATTCTACTAGATACTGACTCAAGGTGTTCACAACAAAGCATATATCTGTCCTGGTATTTGTCAGATACATCAATGACCCAATAATCTGTCTGTATAGAGTCATATCCACTAACTCTATTGAGTCATCAGCTAATAGATTCAAGTTGGGATCCATGGGAGTGGCCATGGCTTTGCATTCCAACATATCAAATCTTTTCAAGATTTCCACCACATACTTTCCCTGGTTGAGAAAGATTCCTTCTAGGCCTTGCCATACTTCTGGCCCTAGGGAGTAATGCATCAATCCGAGATAGTTCATCTCAAACTCTGTAGAGAGCTTCTTCTTGCACTCGTTAATCTGTTTCTCATTTCCAGTTAGAAATAGATCATCCACATATAGCAACAATATGATAAGTTCATCATCCATAACTTTGAGAGAAAGATTAGGGTCAGCTTTACTTTTGGTAAAGCCCAAGCTTGTCAAGAAACTGTCAATTCTTCCATACCAAGCTTTGGGAGCTTGTTTCAACCCATACAAAGCCTTCTTCACTTTGCATACATGGGTTCTTCTATCTTCAAACTCAAATCCTTGTGGTTGTTCTATGTACACTTCCTCGTCAATCACATCATTCAGGAAACTTGTCTTCACATCCATATGGTGTAATTCCCACTTCATCAAGTAGGCAAGTGCCATGATGGTTCTAATGGAAGTGTACCTTGCAATTGGTGCAAATGTCTCTTCATAGTCAATTCCCTCTTTCTGAGAGAATCCTCTGGCCACAAACCTTGCCTTATAATTTTCAATGCTACCATCCGCAGCACGCTTTATCTTGTATATCCATTTGGAGGATACCACACTCTTGTCCTTTGCTTTGGGAACTATATCCCAAACATCATTCTTCATTATTGACTAGTATTCCTCTGTCATTGCCTCTACCCATTCTTTCTTATGAGATGCTTCTTCATAACTAGTGGGTTCTTGATCTACAAGATCACACATCAAAGCCATATAGCTGGAGAATGTATTTGGTTTCATGCTCACTCTAGTGGAGCCTTCAGGAGCTCCATACTTTTTTTCTCCTTGCATAATGTCTCTTTCCCATACCAGCTTTCTCTTTCTTGATATTTTTATGGCAGGGGTTTCTTGTGGTTCTATCATGTCATGGTCTTCAGGTGTTATATCTTTAGGGGTGGGTGTAGCTTTTGCAATTCTGGTAGGTGCATCTTCTTCATATACTTCTTCATATTGTCACTTCCTAGATCTCTTGAGAGCTTCCTCTTTATCAAATGTCACTTCCCTACTTATTTCCATATAATGGAATCCTGGGATGTATATTCTGAATGCTTTGGAGGCTTCACAATATCCAACAAATATTCCCATTTTCCCAAAAGGATCCATCTTGGTTCTCTTTTCTTTTGGAATGTAAATATATACTGGGCATCCAAATATCTTGAGGTGACTTACCTCAGGATTCTTCCATGTGAACACTTCTTCTGGGGTCTTGAATTCAAGAGCACTATAAGATAGTCTATTCTACAAATAGACTGTTGTCCTGGCTGCTTCAGCCCATAGATACATATGTAGGTCTTGATCATGTATCATTGTCTTTACTGCTTCCATAATGGTTCTATTCTTTCTCTCCACAACACCATTTTGTTGAGCATTGTAGGGAGTGGTTAGTTCCCACTTGATTCTAGCTTCTTTACAAAAGACTTCAAAATCCTTTGAAGTGTATTCTCCACCATTATCTGTCCTAAGTATTTTGATCTTCTTTTCTGAATGATTTTCTATCAAGGCTTTGAATTCCTTGAACTTCCCAAAGACTTCATCTTTTCCTTTTAGGAAATATATCCAAGTCTTCCTTGAGTAGTAATAAATGAATGCAATGTAATATTCAAATCCACTTAAGGATGTGAAGGGCATTGGTCCACAAACATCTGAATCGATCAACTCCAAAGTACTTTTAGTCTTTGTCTCACTCTTTGAAAATGGGTTCTTGATATTCTTCCCTTTTTCACTTACTTTACATGTGCCGTTATGATCAATCTTCAAATATGGTAGTCCTATAACTACCTTGCCCACATGAGGTAATGCCTTGTAATTAATATGAGCAAGCCTCCTATGCCATAGCTCACTAGGGCTAGTGGCCTCATGAACAAGGGAAACTTCTGGATGACCCTTGATTTTGTATAGCCCTCCTTCCTCTTCACCAATAACAATTGCATCCTCAATTGATTTCCCTTTGGACCACATCAGTTCTTGTCCATCTATGAATGCAACCCTATAACCTTTCTTATCTAATGTTTAGATAGAAACTAAGTTCTTCTTAAAACCTAGTACATATAAGATTTCCTTCATCTTCAATGGAGTTCCAAAATCAAGCTTGTAGCTTGCTTCACCATTTCCCTTGATGGGATATTGATAGTCATCTCCCAAAGACACCTTCTGTGGAGAGGTCTTTTCTTCCAGTCTTGAGAAAGTCTTCTTTTGTGCTATCATGTGTTTTGAAGCACCACTATCAATGATCCATGTATCTTCTCCAGGTGTTACTGAACCAGATAGTGCAGAGAATAGAACATACTCTTTTGCATCTTCTTCTTCTACTTTGGCTCTTTTCTTTTGAGGCATTTCCTCTTCTTCTTCTTCATTATTATCTTCTGCTAGATGTGCATGATGTCTTTTGTGAATATTCTTCTTCTTTGAAGGACAATTTCTAGCAAAGTGTCCTGGTTTATGACAACTGTAACATTTAACTGAGGAGAGGTCCCTTTCTGAACTTACTCCTTCTTTCTTTTGAAATCTATGTTGAGGATGAGACCTATTATGGCCATTCTTCTTGGAATTGAAATGACTCCTTCTTCTTCTGGTGTGAGTGGCCAAAGCTTGGTCATCTTCTTTGAGCAAGGCTTCTCTATTGGATACCCTAGCCTCTTCTTGAATGAAATCCTCCAATACCAAATCAAACTTAATACTTTCTTTTCTTGCACACATGGTTTGGATGAATGAATCCCAAGGTCTAGTGAGACCATTAAGAGAAGTCATGACTAGTTCATCTTCATCAAGGATTTCTCCAATGGCTTCTAGTTGTTCCTTGAACTGGGAAACCCTTGTGAAATAATCTTGAATAGATTCTCCTATATTCATTTTGGTACTCTTTAATTGAGTTCTCAAATTCATCTTTTTGTTGATGTTCCTCCCTTCATACATTCTTCCTAGGGCATCATACATTTCTTTTGGGGTCGTCTTGGATGCCACTTAGGGAATCAAGTGGTCGTTGATAGAATCAACAATGATTCTCTTTTCCTTAATCAAGCCCTTCTTATACTTCTATTTGGCTTCATCTTTCACGGGTTTTGCAACCTCATCTTTGATATATTGGGCAAGATCATTCTCTTCAAGAATGAGACCAATCCTATATTTCCATGCCCGAAAATTCTCTATACCCTCTAGCTTGTCTTCAAGCTTAGTGCTTGGAGCCATCTTATCCAGGAGGTCACAAAAATTGAAGTTTCTCAAAAGATAGAATAAAACTTACCAGGATATGTGCTTGATTGAATTGAGATGACTAGTGTACTCTGCTTCTGGAAACTTCAACTTTTCACCCTTCAAATCTAACCACAAACTTTCAGATCTGCAATAGGTTTTCTGGTTTTCTGGTTCGCACCTTTTCTTGTTTACTGGTGCATAGGTTCACAGTTTTTCTGGTTTACTAGTTTCTTGGTTTTCTGGTCCAAAAGTCAAACTAGGGTTTGACAAAGCTTGGGGTTCTACCCACTCAAAAAGTTCGATCTAGGGCTCAAAATTTTGATTTTTAGGAGAAGCATCCAGCCATGCTCTCAGAATCCAAAAATTCCAACTTTTGCAGAAACCCTAATTTTCCCAGAGGAGGAGAGAGAGGTATTTTCACCTTGTGAAAGATGTCCTATTCAGGATAGCTATGATACCATGTTAATTTTAGCCTAAATTCACAAGCAAGATCACTGAAAGAAACACAATCACAAGATAGACAAAGATTTACCTTGGGAAACCCTCATGGGGTAGAAAACCCAACAAAGATTTCCTCAATATAGATAATCAACCAATACAAAGATGTAGTCCTCAAACAAGAGCTCCTTCTCCTCCTATGCATATCTCTCTCTTTCCTATGTGCAATACACAAGTGAGTGAATGAGTGATAAATGAGGAACACACCTCCTCTATTTATACTCATATTTTAACTGACTTTTCACCATAACTGGGCCGACCTCTCCTAAGAGAGTCTAATAACCCCTAAACAACTAACTCAGGGCCGACCCCACAAGGGAGCTCTAATAAACCTAGTTACCACATTCTCTCGGAGGAATAAACATCTCTGGATATACAATAGGGTCTCCACGGAGGAATGAAACATCTCCAGAATAATAAAGTACACATATAATATTCTTAGAAGTTACAATATCTGAACAGAAAACCAATTTATCATAAAATGTCATGCTTATGCCCACATTATATTTTAATTTTGAAATATTTGTAGCAATATTGACCTTCTTATTGACTCGTCAAAGCTATGGAAATTTTCTTATGTACAATATTTTTGAGCATAGAATAACATGGCAAAAAAAAACAACTAATTATTTATCAGAAATTTCTAAAGGTATGATAGAATTAATTTGGTCTACGCGAACAGTAACAATCATCGTCATCATAGAAAACAACAATAAAACCTAAATACAAAATAATTAAAAAGTGAGCTTTTGTCCAAAGTAAGATGTATAACCTCTATAACAAATCTAATAATTATCCCATGCTTGCCATAGAATTTCACAAGAACACAAAATCAAATACATGTTTCTTTTCAATAGAGTTGTTGACACTATGGTGGTTGCATTCCATTCACATTCATCTCTTAGTTGCAAGATGGAAGACCATTAAATAAATGAGTGGGGAAATACCAAACACCCCATGAATGGTTTCTTTAGGAGTTAATCCCTTGTTTGACTGAAAAAAAAAAAGTTATTTCCAAATAGGTCAAACACCTTAAGAAATTGCTTACACATAAAAATCATAGATCAACATGCCAATTTATTACATGGTTAAAACCCTAAGGGAGGGAAATGGTATACAACCCTAACCAAACAACTACTTTGGGAAATATATTAAGGAAAAAGAAAAAGATTTACCACTTTGAGTTTCACAATTGATTAGCTAGTGACCCACCATGCGCTTTAAATAGGCATCATGGGCCAATTGGGTGCTAACATACATATCAATGTAATTGATAATATCAAGGAAAATAGTAAATATTGGACACTTTATGTGTAGAACATATTGTAACCATCATATTACATAAGTACAAATGAATACTAATGCATACTAAAGAATCACACATTATATAAAGACACATTAAACCAAGTTGATATTAACTAAATCCTAAGTGTCTAAATATCCTATCATCCTCTCTTAAGAAGAACTTGGGATATGATTGAAGTATTTACAATGGTGACACAATATGAGAAGGAAGGATGCATTAGAGGCTATCCCCCTATTGTGGACACAACAGATCCCATGCTTCAGCTAAGCACGGAAGCCCCAATTTTAAATAAACACAAAGGTATTTTTGTAGGTGTTCTTGTAAGCATAAGGTTTTGAACTTTGCTTCTATGATCTTGTACATGTACCTTTGTTTGCCTTGAATTTTCTTTTTTCTCTCTTGCATTTTTTCTAAGTGTTTGTGGTTGCAGAAAGCTTTAAATTTCAAGTATTTTGTCATATGTTTTTGCAAACCTGAAACCCGATTATCCGCAGACCTAAAACCCGCAACTCGACAGGCGCGGGTTGCGGAATTCATTTTGAGTCGTTTGATTTAGGGCAACCTGAAACCCGCAAACCGAAAGGTGCGCATTGTGGTAACCCTTTGCTAATAATTTTGGGAATTTTTCTTCTCGAAAACCAGAAAAAAAGGGACTGAAACCCGCTACCATGGCTTTCAGATTTCAGAAATTTCGTTTTACCTTTTAAGCTACGTTGTGTGTCCCAGAAACCTGTAACCCGCAATGTCGGGTTGCGGGATGCGGGAATACCCTTTTCATTTTTTTTTCAGACTGTTTTCGTTTACGAAACCCGCCACCTGCAAGTTTTGGGTTGCAGCCTTCGGAAACCCATTTACGTGTTTTGGTTCAGTTTGCACTCTCGAAACCCACAACTTTTGGGTTGTGGATTTCAGAATCATGAATAAACTTATTATCATATTTCCAAGACTCGATCCTGCATCTTGCATTAGTTAATCTTTGCCATCGATTCATTTGATTGGGTGTGTTGAGATATTGTAACTTCAAAGAATATTATAATTGTACTTTATTATTCCGGAGATGTTTCATTCCTCCGTAAAGATCTTATTGTATATCCGGAGATGTTTATTCCTCCGTCAGAATGTGGTAACTCGGGTTATTAGACTTTCCTAGTGGAGGTCGGCCCTTTATGTGTTATGTGGGTCAAAGGGTTATTAGAACACCCTAGAGGGGTCAGCCCAGTTAGTTGTAGTGGGGTATTTAACCCATTGGTTAAATACGAGCCTACGTGTACTTGTGTAAAATACATATCAGTGAAGTGTATAAATAGAGGAGGTGTGTTCCTCATTTGATACACTCACTCATTCAAGGGAGGCGCACTTTTGGAGGAGAGGTCTGCTACGGTGGAGAAGGAGATCATGTCTTTGGTTTGCATCTTTGTATATTGCTGGTCATCTATATTGAGGAAGCTTTACTGGGTTTTCTACCCCATGAGGGTTTCCCAGGATAAATCTGTGTCTCTTGTGTTTATGCTATGCTTGTTGTTTCTTCAGTGATCCTGTATATGCTATTATTGTGAAATGGAATGTAATGCTGCTATTTTCTGTCTTAGCATATTGAATTTTAACATGGTATCAGAGCTAACCTGAAGGAAGACAAGGTATGGCACTAACAACACTTGCTTTACTTACGACAATTTGAAGGCTAGGGTTTTATATAGCAAAAACCAGTCATCGTAGAACTTTCGCTATAAATCCGTTTTGGCGAATTTTTCGGATCTGAAATTGTTACAGGACGAAGATTACATCTCCAGGTATCTTGTGTCCAAAGGACAACCTCTAATTCGTTGTACTTTGGGATTTATGACTTGTACAATATAGGGTTTCTGCCTCTTCCAGATCTGAGTCAAAATCAGGTGACCTTGGGAAAAAGGTCATATCTTAGGCTAGGAAGCTCCAAATGAAATTTCGTAAAACGTGACAGGTAGTACACAGTCTGTACTATCTCAAAAAACTTTTTCAGAGGCCGAAGTTGAACCAGTGACACGTGGAACTCCGTACAAGTGCGCTCTCCTGTATTATCCATTAAACAGGTCACGTTGCGACATTTGGCATAACTCTCTCTCAAATAATCCAATTGAGGTCAGACCTATCAGGATGGAAAGGTAACAGGCCGAGCTATCTCAAAAAACGTTTTCAGAGGCCGAAGTTAAAACAGTGACATGTGGCACGCCGTACAAGTTCGCTCTCCTGTTTTATCCCAAAACAGGTCACGTTGCGACATTTGGCATAACTCTCTCTCAGAGAATCCAATTGAGGTCAGACCTGTCAGGATGGAAAGATAACAGGTCAGGCTATCTCAGGAATCCTTTTCAGACCCTGTGGATCAAACATTTCAGAGTTACACCAAAAACAATCAGGTACATATTTCTGTCAAAACAGAATTATTTTTTGGTACCTTCATTCATGGCTTCCGGAATTTAGGGCTTTGAAGAAAGTTGGAATTTTTGTAATCGGAGACCACGGCTGGATGCTACTCATCAAAATAGAAATTTAGAGACCAAGATCAGAATTTGTGGTTGGGCAGAAGGCCGGGCTTGATTAGACCCTAGTTAGGGACTTTGATCAGAAAAGTGGAAAATTAGGGCTTCTGTAAAAATGGGAATTTTTGAAATCTGTGACCACGGCTGGAATCTCCTCTGAAGAATAGAAGCTTAGAGCTTTGTATCATACATTTTGATTGGGTAGAAGAGTGGGCTTCATCAAACCCCAGTTCAGGGTCACGTCCAGTGAATCCGGAAGTTTCAAAGACAATTTTGAGGGGTCAAACTTTGGAGATTTCAAAACTGAAGTATGCTAGTTTGATCAGCTCAGCAAGACACATCCTTCCATCCATTCAGAAGTGTGAAAGTCAAATATTGAATTTTTAGAGTTTCGCTAGCAAACACTAATCAAGCTTCAGATCAAGTTTCAGGGGGATTTGAGGCTAAGACCTTACATAAGAAGACTACAAAAAGTCTCGACAGGTATGACTTAAGGAGGTTCAGGTATGCCTTGAAATCTGATTCTTGATTAAGTTCATAATGTGTTTGTCTTCATGTTAGTTATTAGTAAAATCTTGATTAATGTTATTAATTGTCTTATCACCCTAGTAACAATATGAATGCATGTGAATGATTTGATTAGGGCTATATGATTGTACTTATGCATTATGGTGTTGTGTGAGGTTGATGTTGTCTGCTAACAAGACACAGGTACATTACAAAAGACAAATCAAGTTCCATGACCATGACAACATGAAGACAAAGACTCATGAGGTATGTATGACTTTGTTATATTATGCTTAACCTATGAGACATGCAGGTTCTAGCTCAGGATCTCTAAATCATTGAAGAGATTGTTTAGGTATGTTGTACATAACCAAGTAGGTATACTAAATCCAGGTATGTTTCCCATGAATCCTACCTTGTGTTAGGATCCCTTATATAAGTATACTTGGAATGATTGGTTATGCTTGTTCATAAAGTTAGTAATCAAGGGATTATGCATATTATATCTTTTATCTTGATTGATGATATGCATGAATAAAAGAAGACTTCCCTGAAATCTTGAATACTAATGTTTATTAACTATAATCATGACTATACATTTTCAAGATTATTTAGTACTATAATGTTTTGATAGCATTTAGAATATACTAATAAGTGTATGTTTGTGCATGAGATCATGAGGATGACTCTTGAGCATGCACAGTGGTACAGAATGAATAGAAGTTCAAAAGACATACAGAAGATCAAGCGGGAGGCAACCACACAAACATAAAAGATAAGTACTTGAGTTGTTATTTGAAATAGTAAATGATATTGCTTGTATTCATATTTGTATTCCTAGAATATATTATGCTGAGTGTAAACATTCATAGAGCATTGAACAGTGTACTACTAATATGCATATGATTGGTAAGTTGGACAAACATTCCATTGTTGCTTGTCTAGAATGAAACCTCTTTGCTGACATGCTGAGAGCTGTGCACACTCTCAATAGCATGTTCTGGTAGAGATGGAAGGCATCTAGATAGCCACTGTATGCATACAAGATATGGGAAAGTGTTGTACCAAAGTATTGGTCAAGATAGTTGCATAACTATGTAAATGATATCTGTATGCATAATAGGTTATCATGTCAATATGATTTGATGATTATGAAGTATTACTAATCATGTACCTAATTTTGATTTGTAGGAAAAATCATGATGAATGATGAACAAGCGATGGATGTTCAACAAAAGGATTTACAAATCAAACACACTATAGAAAGCTTATGGTTAAGAGATTCTCTTAGAAAGAGGAAGAGAATCATGATGAGATGTTTTGACCATTCTCTTAATGATGTAATCAGGTTCTGTATGGGTTCCCAGGCTCGGTAGTCAATTGATGAGTTTAATGATCATCATGGGTGATGTGGATCTCAACCCTTGCTACAAGGTTGAATATGGCTTCTATACACATATGACATGGATGCAAGAAGGAACTCACCATAGAGTTCGAATGACTTTGAGGCTCATATTAGTAGACCCATCTGACGAGAGATGGCACAGATAGATATGCAGAAGATCACTCAATGCTGAGTGTGAATAATGGACAATTGACAGCTTCATGACAAAGCTTGGGCTTTACCAGAAGTAAAGCTGATCCTAACCTTTACCTAAAGGTTGTGGATGATAAACCTATCATACCATTATTATGTGACGATGATCTCTTTCTGACAAGGAATGAGAAACAGATCATGAAAATGGCTGCAGAAATAAAAATGAAAGATCTCAGATTAATGCACTACTTCTTAGGTCTAGAAGTATGGCATGATCCAAAAGGAATCTTTTAAATCGAGGTAAGTATGCTGTGAAGTTTCTAAAAAGATTTGATATGTTGGAGTGTAAAGCCATGGCCACTCCCATGGACTCCAACTTGAAGTTATTAGTTAATAACTCATCGGATTTAGTGGACCTAACCCTATATAGACAAATCATTGGGCCAATGATGTATTTAACAAATACTAGGCCAGATATATGCTTTGTTGTAAATACCGTAAGTCAGTATCTAGTAGAACCTAGAAAGGTTCACTTAATAGCTACAAAGCATGTAGTGAGGTACCTAAAAGGTACTTTAGATTTTGGTCTATATTATCTTGGAGGTCTTAAACTCCGTTTACATGGTTACTCAAATTCTGATTGGGCAGGAAGTGTCTCAGACAGAAAGAGTACTTTAGGTGGATGTTATAGTCTTGAATCTACCATGATCTCATGGTTTAGCAAGAAACAATCTAGTGTGGCTCTCAGTACTACTG
This sequence comes from Larix kaempferi, assembly GCA_027924585.1. Lineage (NCBI taxonomy): Eukaryota > Viridiplantae > Streptophyta > Pinopsida > Pinales > Pinaceae > Larix > Larix kaempferi. The sequence goes on from BSBM01000196.1 coordinate 10,219,438, forward strand.
AAACAGAATATATAGCTGCCTGTTCTGCTAGCTGTGAAGCAGTATGGCTTCGGAAACTTTTATCTGGAGTGTTTGACTTAGAAATGGACCCCTCTGTGATTATGTGTGATAATCAAAGCTGCATGATAAGTCAAAACACTTTGAGATCCGATACTTCTATATACGAGATATGGTGCAGAGAGGAGCTATCAAGCTCGAGTATATAAGCACTAAGGATCATTTTGATGATTCCTGACCAAACCTCTGTCTCGAGTAAAGTTTGAACACTTCCGAGACAAGCTTGGTGTAGTTTAGAAGGACCCTCCTCGAAAGGGGGAGTAGCGCAGTATCCGATAACAAGTCTATCTCATCAATGATGAGGTTATCTATTTACTGCACTTAGTTACCTAGAATTATTTAGATTTAGGACTCTTATATTCTTTATTTTTATGATTAGATGTATACATACTTTTGATGATAGATGTATACATGCTAGATACTTTTGATGATGATTAGATGTATACATACTTTTGATGATAGATGTATACATACTTTTGATGATTATAGATGTATACATGTTTTGATGATGATGATACATGTTGTGATTATACATGTTTTTGATGATGATGATACATGTTGTGATTATACATGTTTTGATGTTGATGATACATGTTGTGGTTATACATGTTCTACATGTTGTGGTTACACATGTTTTGATGATGATGATACATGTTGTGATTATACATGTTTTTGATGATGATGATACATGTTGTGATTATACATGTTTTGATGTTGATGATACATGTTGTGGTTATACATGTTCTACATGTTGTGGTTACACATGTTTTTGATGATGATGATACATGTTGTGATTATACATGTTTTGATGGTGATGATACATGTTGTGGTTATACATGTTCTACATGTTGTGGTTACACATGTTTTGATGATGATGATACATGTTGTGGTTATACATGTTTTGATGATGATGATGCATGTTGTGATTATACATGTTTTTGATGATGATGATACATGTTGTGATTATACATGTTTTGATGGTGATGATACATGTTGTGGTTATACATGTTTTGATATTGATGATACATGTTGTGGTGATACATGTTATGATGATGAGGATACATGTTCTTGATGGACAGTTGAGGGGATTGGATCATCCCTGGAATTTCAGTCCTAAAGAGAGCCGTAGACGTGAGGTCTCCGAGAATGAAGTCCTTAGTGGACAGTTGAGGGGATTGGATCATCCCTGGACTTTCAGTCCTAAAGAGAGCCGTAGACGTGAGGTCTCCGAGAATGAAGTCCTTAGTGGACAGTTGAGGGGATTGGATCATCCCTGGACTTTCAGTCCTAAAGAGAGCCGTAGACGTAAGGTCTCCGAGAATGAAGTCCTTAGTGGACAGTTGAGGGGATTGGATCATCCCTAGACTTTCAGTCCTAAAGAAGAGCCGTAGACGTATGTCTTCGAGAATGAAGGGATTGGATCATTCCTGGACTTCAGTCCGAAAGAAGAGCCGTAGACGTATGTCTTCGAGAATGAGGGATTGGATCATTCCTGGACTTCAGTCCGAAAGAAGAGCCGTAGACGTATGTCTTCGAGAATGAAGGGATTGGATCATTCCTGGACTTCAGTCCGAAAGAAGAGCCGTAGACGTATATCTTCGAGAATGAAGGGATTGGATCATTCCTGGACTTCAGTCCGAAAGAAGAGCCGTAGACGTATGTCTTCGAGAATGAAGGGATTGGATCATTCCTGGACTTCAGTCCGAAAGAAGAGCCGTAGACGTATGTCTTCGAGAATGAAGGGATTGGATCATTCCTGGACTTCAGTCCGAAAGAAGAGCCGTAGATGTATGTCTTCGAGAAAGAAGGGATTGGATCATTCCTGGACTTCAGTCCGAAAGAAGAGCCGTAGACGTATGTCTTCAATAATGAAGGGATTGGATCATTCCTGGACTTCAGTCCGAAAGAAGAGCCGTAGACATATGTCTTCGATAATGAAGGGATTGGATCATTCCTGGACTTCAGTCCGAAAGAAGATCCGTAGACGTATGTCTTCGATAATGAAGGGATTGGATCATTCCTGGACTTCAGTCTGAAAGAAGAGCCGTAGACGTATGTCTTCGAGAATGAAGTCCTTGGTGGACGGTTGAGGATTAAGTCATCCTTGGACGTAGGTCCTAAAAGCACGGTGAAGGATTGGATCATCCTTGGACTTTGGTCCTGTAAACTAAGCCGTAGACGTGAGGTCTCCGAGAACATGATAGGACTGGATCGTCCCTAGACTTCGGTTCAAAAGGTACATGACTGGTTTACATCATCCTTTGATGATGCTGATGATCGTGGGATGACGATGCTGATGACGATGCTGATGATCGTGTGATGACGATGCTGATGATCGTGCGATGACGATGCTGATGATCGCGTGATGACGATGCTGATGATCGTGCGATGACGATGCTGTTGATCGTGTGATGATGATGTTGATCGTGATGCTGATGATCGTATGATGACGATGCTGTTGATAGTGTGTTGACGATGCTGATGATTGAGTACTATCAACTCTGATGATGTTGATGTTCCAGTATTGAAGATGTTCCAGTAACTGGTTGAGTTACTGATGATGTTGAGAAAGCTTCCAATGATTTATAGATGTATCATGTATGATGTTGATGACTCCTTGCTCGTGCAGGTGCTGTTATAATATCCTTCTTGTTAAGGGGGAGTGTTGAGATATTGTAACTTCAAAGAATATTATAATTGTACTTTATTATTCCGGAGATGTTTCATTCCTCCGTAAAGATCTTATTGTATATCCGGAGATGTTTATTCCTCCGTCAGAATGTGGTAACTCGGGTTATTAGACTTTCCTAGTGGAGGTCGGCCCTTTATGTGTTATGTGGGTCAAAGGGTTATTAGACCACCCTAGAGGGGTCGGCCCAGTTAGTTGTAGTGGGGTATTTAACCCATTGGTTAAATACGAGCCTACGTGTACTTGTGTAAAATACATATCAGTGAAGTGTATAAATAGAGGAGGTGTGTTCCTCATTTGATACACTCACTCATTCAAGGGAGGCGCACTTTTGGAGGAGAGGTCTGCTACGGTGGAGAAGGAGATCATGTCTTTGGTTTGCATCTTTGTATATTGCTGGTCATCTATATTGAGGAAGCTTTACTGGGTTTTCTACCCCATGAGGGTTTCCCAGGATAAATCTGTGTCTCTTGTGTTTATGCTATGCTTGTTGTTTCTTCAGTGATCCTGTATATGCTATTATTGTGAAATGGAATGTAATGCTGCTATTTTCTGTCTTAGCATATTGAATTTTAACAGGGTGGATGGAATTCAATCGTTCGAACTTACGTTTTAATGCCTTGATTTTAGATTTTTCTTACGACCAGGTTACTGACTGAGATTCTCACCTCATGATCACCTTTGAAGATAATATTGCCTGATTGGATCGGCTTGTAATGACATTTTTTTCAGATGCGACTTCGAATCGTGCGTGTTTTTGTTAAAATTGTACTTTGTTATGATCCATTTTGGATTAACATGTTGCGACGTCGTTTCATTATAGTCCAAATGATTGCAGTCCTAAATTCGTATGATTTTAATCATAGCAGCTCATCATATTCAATCATTTTGATTTCCTTTAACTCTTCTTAAATATGGTCGCAAGTATGAAGCACTTAGTGTGTCGTCTGTATTTCTTAGAAAAGTTTCCTGTTTATTTTGATAGCTTTCTTTCTGACGATCTGGATAGTAACATGCAGACAGGTTATGAATCCTTCGATGGATTTTTTATGCAAGAAGAGCTCTAGACTTTGTTGTTTCAAGAACCTATGTCGCCACCCTTTGACGCGGGTGTCCCTGATACCAGCAGTGATAGCGGAGAAGAAGATTTTGAGACTCTGTCGTTTGCATATTACTCCCTGAGAAGAACGAAGAGAAAATCAATGAACAACCATGTTATTGGGATGACTCTATTATCCATGATTTTATAATCAATAAGGAACTTGCTACTCCACCAGTTTACCAAAAGCAAGACCCGTTGTCCGATTTTTCTGTTTTCGAGAACGTTATGAATCAGCAGGAAGATTCCAAGGAGATTCAACAGGAAGATTTGATGGATCATATGTTTCATGTTATCGACATCTAATGGGCCATTGTTGAATTCTGCAATTTTGTTACGGGATCCTTCCTGGAATTAGAAAATTACCCTTACCTCAAAACCTTGTCGTGGGACTGGAGGGAATCTTTTGAGCTAAGATTATTCAGATTATTCTGCCAGAACTTTCTGGATAGATAGCCTCATCCGAATTTTTCTAAACCCTATTTTTGGGGAATTTCGATTAATACTCGACTGTAATTCTTATTTAAACGGGAATTCCTCTCGATGTTAGGGGTTGATAATTTTTGGGTTAAAAATCAACAGGAGACAATTGGAGATACTCTCTCTTAGCAGAGCTTTGTAATTTTGTTTACAGACTTCGTTTATATAGTAAAGTAATCCCTTTGAATCATCTCTTGTTTATTGTTCAAATTTCTTTGATATTACCTGATTTCCTACTTCAAAATGTCATCTACAGTGTGTGATCTTTAGCAAGCATTAATTTACATAAGGATATGTTATACTGATTTCTCTTTATGGTTGATCTATGTATGAAAATGTTTTATTGATTTTCTTTCAATTAAGATATTTACTTTATCAATTTCTCCAAAATGATCAACATTCAATTTAATCATTGTTAATTTTTCAATTGACAAGGTGATTAGAGGTTAATCTTGAACAAGTTACATGCTTATATTATTGTCAGTTAATTTTCATTAACTGATTATGATCTAAGTGAATAAGTACATGCATCTTTTACATTTCTGTTGAAGTTGGCAAACATACTTATCCCCCTCACATCAAGATTGATTTGCACAACAAAAAGCTTTTCCTTAGATTATATCTAACCTAGAGTAGATTCTTTTCTCATATAGGTTAAGTTAGAACGTACTAATTTTTCATACTTTTGTTTTCCTTAAGTGGAGAACCTATCTATTGATCGAGAAACCAACTCATAGAGTGCCAGCGGAGGCCGAATATATGTGGGAGATTTCCATACCATACAGGATGGGGGTAGAACTGCCCTTGAGTAGGGTCTTTCGAAGCTTTTCAGTCTAGGTTTTCCCCTTATGTTGGGAGCCTTGGACCCATTCCAGCACCTTGCACTTACCTTGCACCCCCGAGGCGTCAACACCCCCCTTAATGAAAAATACTTGAACTCCTAACATAGATCCAAGATTAGAAATATTTTCTTCTATAAAATACTTTCTGAGGATGTATATAAAACTTGATCATTAATAGGGAAAAAGAGCACTTCGAGAATGTGACCCTGACTAATATTTATAATTAAGTGAATATGTATTTCAATGTTTTTGTTGTGTTGATGTTGAACTAGATATTTGGAAAGCTTCATGCCACTTTGATTATCACACCATGGGGAAGTCAACGCTACTATTAGAATCCATCTAGGAAAGTATCTATCAAAACTACAAGGCTTCTTGACTTGCATTAAATACAATTCAATATGTTTCTTCTACTCATGAAAGAGAAAGAACATGTTGTTTCTTACAATTTCCCAAGTGATAGGTTCAGAACCAAAACTGTTCAAACATAAATCGTAGTAGGAATTCAACTATCAAGGACACCGTCCCATCTGAAATCAGTGAAACTAGCCAAGAAAGGAGTCCCTCTTGAAATATAGTGAATCTCAAATTGAATTCTACCTCAAATATACCAAAATATCTTTTTTTCTACTTTTGATTGAATGTCATGGGTCATTTTCATAAATCAGGACACAAGACCAACATCAAAGGAAATATCAGGATGGGTATGAGTCAAGTACAAAACACAATTAACTAGACGATATTACAAGTTGGCATATAATTCGGGTGTAGTTCAAGTGGAAACAAGCTTGACTCTAGTATGGAAGGAAGATGGGGCTGATTTACGATCTTCCATGTGAAAGTGGTGTAGAAGGTCAGAACCATACTTATATTGAGAAATAAAAATTCCTTCTTTTGTTTGGAAGACTTGGAGGCGAAGAAAATAGTGTTGATGTCCTAAATTGGTCATTTCAAATATATTTTTAAGGATGATTTCACATGTTTTACAAGTTTAGGGTCACTACTAGTGAGAATGAGGCCATCAACATAAATAACAAGGATTGTGAGATAGTTTCTTATTTTCTTGGTATAAACATTGGTGTTAGAATGACATCTAGAAAAACTAAATTGTCAATAAGAACATTATTTGTTTTGGAAAAACAACTCCCAAGAGCTTGCTTAAGGTCATAGAGATATTTCTTAAGGAAAGAAACAAGGATGGATTCATTTTGAACATATTAGGATAACGTTTCATGTAAATCTCTTCTTTCAAATACCCATTCAAGAAGGTGGATTTGGCATCCATTTGACAAACCTCCTATTTCTATGAAGTGATAAGGGTTACGAAAAGGTGGATGGAGTTCATTTTGGCTATGGGGGAAAAGGTTACATTATAGTCAATGCCTTCAACTTGAGAAAACACTTTGGAAAATAAACATGCCCTATATCCTTCAATACTTTTATCTAATGCATACATAGTTCTATACACCCATTTACACTTGACAAGTTTTCTTCCTTTCAGAAGAGGTACAAAATCCCAAGAGGTACAAAATCCAAATTCTCATTCACAATTAAGAAAAACAATATTAATTCATTATTACATCTCAATATGGATGGCTAAAATATTCTTGCAAATATTTATAGATCACAAGTCTTTGAAACTTGAGCCAAAAGAGAAGAAGTTCACTAGAACCATGAATTTGTTCGACGATTCAATCCATAGGATCACCAACAAGATCACTATCTTCTTCTCATTATATATGGACCCAGGTAGGAAGTGGTGGTGTTGGTGCAAGTTCATTTTCAATGGATCTCAGTAGAGCAAGGTTAGAATGTGGAGGTGGAATTTCATCCTTATTATCATCATTTAAGAACAAACCAAAAGAGGACAGCTAGTAGAAAAGCTAGGAATAGAAGATGGCACAATCACTAAATATGGCTCACAAGCTAAAGATGGAACAAATGTTGAATTAGACTCATAGGACGAGATAGTTTCATCAAATTTACAAGGTAAGTAGCCTTTAGACTAATAAGATTTTCTATAGTGGAGTGAAAAGTAGATACAAAATTGAATAAGTTGTTCCACACTGAATAAGAATAGCATATCCTATAATGTAGAAATTGCACTACATGTCATTGAGAAAAACCCTAGTTTAGAAAACCATCAAAATAGATAAATTTCGATCCATAAATCCACTGGACATGTGTAACCCTTGCGGTACTTGGATGTCATGAATCCAATGCAATTGACAGTTTGTCCATTAGAGCCATATTTTTTGAGTTATGGAGAGTTTTATCTCGCTTACGAAGACCATTCATTGACACCAGGCAAATTTCAATCGGGGGCATAAAAACCAAACCGAGCAACGAAATTGAGTTATGTTTCCTCTTGCAGGTTTGATTGGGCAAGGGTGAGATGACCACAATTCCCACACATTTTTCAAAATATTAGCCTATGGGGCGAAAATTGCATTACATGTCACTTAACAAAACCCAAGTTTAGAAAACCATCAAAATAGAAAACTTTTGGTTGATGAAGCCACATGAAAAGGGTGTCCCTAATGATTCCCAGATGTCACGAATCCAACGGAAATGACAGTTTGTCCATCAAAACCATGGATTTCAAGTTATTGCGAGTTTCATCTTGCTTCCCATGGCCATTCAAGGAAACCAGACACATTTCAACCGGTAGTATAAAAACCAAACCGAGGAATGGAATTGAGTTATGTTACATCTTGCAGGTGTATTTGGGAAATGGCGAGAGGACCACGATGCCCACGCACTCACTTGGCACATTTAGAACATCTTATCCCATTGTGCAAAAATTGCACTGCACGCCTCTGTTCAAAACTCTAGTGTAGAAAACCATCAAAATAAATAATGTTTGGTCCATAAATTCACCGGACAGGGGTGTCCCTAGAGGTGTTCGGATGTCAAGAATCCATCGAAACTGGTGATTTTCCATCTAAGCCTCATTTTTCGATTTATTGCAAATTTCAACTGTCTTCCCAAGGCCATTTAGGGATACCAGGGGAAAATTCAACCAGGGGCATAAAAACCAATCCCAGTAACGAAATTGAGTTCTATTGCCTCCTGTAGGTACTTGGATAACATGAATCCATTGAAGCTTTGTAAGCTTTGCGATTATTATACGAATGATATGATTACTATGTTAAAAATATATTTATGATAATATTCTTTTAGCCATGTTTATGAGGGGATATTATCAAGCATGTTATATTAAATTTACTTTTAGGTTAAAAATGTAAACAATTCATGAACTTGATTGAGAGAATAAAACCATGGTTAATATCCTCTTAAATATATAGATCGAATAACATGCTATATATATAGATTTAATTATATAACAACTTTAGGAAAAAAAATGGTTTGAAGCGAATACTATATGTGATATCATATTTTTCTTCACTTTATATATAATCACTGGGATGTCTATTTTTCCTTGCTTCTGTCTTGTTGTGATATGAAAATTTATGGTGTACATGTGTGTGTATCTGTGAGTGTGTGCATGGTTGTGGATACACTTTATATGTGTGGTTACTATCTGTTGATGAGGTGATGTTTATATTCGTGGTTGGAAAACTCATGAGAATGCTTAAATTATCACACTAATATTTGCAATATAACACAAAATATGCATTATGTAATGAAATTAATACTAATGTTTTAAATTGATTATTTCTTGTTGTTTGCAGAAAAATGGTGAAGATGACTCCTTAGATGATCTAGATTATGTTGTCACAAATGTACCAGAGAAAGATATTGCTCATAATGATGCAAATGGATCAGATGAAAATGATGATGAATATGATGTTGGGATAGATGATAATGATGAGGATGATGATGATGGTGGTGGTGGTGATGATGATGATGATGATGATGATGATGATGATGGTAGCCATTGATGCTACTATTGAGATTGTGGATGTTTATTGCTTTCTCGATGCTACTAGACAAGTATTCTTATTTTTGTGATGATCAAAGTTCATATTAAATTTCGGGTCATTTTGATTTGTATGGTGGATTTATGTTGACATATAAACTTTGATTACCCTTGATCATTTTGACATTTCTAGATATGGATATTAGAAAGGATATTTCTTTTGATATTGGTATTTTCACAATATATATCATTCACTTGTTCTTTTAACCTTAATATGATGATCTGTATGATAGGTTATTGATGTGATGATGTTTTATAATTTCACTTCTTTTGATGAATGATAATGGTGATGTTATCGTTATTATATTGTAAATTTATCTATATTGGAAGTTGTCAATGATATTTTCAATGAAAATTAATATATATGATGATGCTACTACTTTGGATAAATGTTGTCTATTTGTGTTAAATTTTCTTTATAAATGCTATGCAATTAATTTCAATAATAGTATCTACAATTAATTTGAATGTTTCATTATGTTATTTCAGAACTATGAGGTAAATGATATATGAAAACTATTGAAATTAATGAAATAATTATAATAAATTGATTAGCACACAATTGGATGTAGTTGTAGGTGTTAAATAGCAAGCCTAATGTGGTGCTAATAAGGAAGCAAAATAGGAAGAAAAGATAGGAGCTAAAATGGAATCCCACTATGTCATAGATCTACAAGCAACATTGGATGCAATACCTAGCACTAAGTTGGAAGTCAATTTTGATGCTATTTTGGATGCCAAAGTAGAAGCCAAACCAAAATCTAAACTAGTTGCCAACAAAGAAGCAAAATTAGATGCTTAATGGGAAGCTAAATGCGGTGTTCATGAGGAAGTAAAACAAGAATAAATTCAATAACCTAAACGGGAAGCAAAATGTCGTTCTAGTGTGGGAGTAAAAATGGATGCTAAATTGGGTGCTAAAGTGGTAGCAAAATATGGTGTTAATATTGACATCAATGGGGATCAAAGTCATGTTGGTTTAAGAATGAATGTTTCCTTTTGATCCATAAGGGATGGAAAAGTAAGCACCCCACACCATGGGGGGTGGCCAAAGCTAGAGCTAGTAGCTTGTGAAATGTAGAACAGAAGAATGGTGTTGGGAACACAGGGTACTACCAAAGGACCGAACACCAAGAGCAACCACTTCACACAAATAGATGACAGATCAACACACCGATGTTTTGACGTGCTTTAAACCCTCTTGAGGGAAACACTCCACGGTCCCGGCCAAGTAGCTTCTACGGGACAATTTTTTATGCAAAGAAAGAAAGTTACAAATGAGCTTCTCATAATCGATCAACTAAACAATGGCCCTCCATGCTCTTTAAATAGAGATCATGGACCAATCGGGTGTTAATCCATGGATCAAGGTTAGGTTTGATCTAAGAGAAGTTGATTCGTCGGATCACTCTATGTCAGGAACATATCATGACCGTCAGATTAAGTATTTACAAATGCATACTAATGCATACTAAAGAAACACACTATCCCTAACGGATATATTACACAAGTTGATCTTAACTAACTCATAAGTGTCTAAATATCCTAACATCCCCCCTTAAGAACAACTTGGGATAGGATTGAAGGATTTACAAAAGTGACACTATTAGGAGAAGGAAGGAGGCATTAGAGCCTATCCCCCCTTAATGACAAGTTCCTGAACTCCTAACATAGATCGAAGTTTAGAAAATTTTGCTTCTGTAAGAGACTTGGTGAAGATGTCTGCAACTTGATCATCTGTAGGGAAAAAGAGCACTTCAAGAACACGATCATGAACAATATTTTTGATGAAGTGCATATGTAGCTCAATGTGTTTGCCGTGTTGATGTAGAACTGGATCTTTGGCAAGCTTGATGGCACTTTGATTGTCGCACCAAAGTGGAGTAGGCTGCTGTTGCTTGAATCCAAACTTTGAAAGGATCTGTCGAAGCCATAAAGCTTCCTAACTGGCATTAACTGCTGCTCGATATTCTGCCTTTGCTGAAGAAATATCAAGAGCTTGTTGTTTCTTACAAGCCCAAGTAATAGGTCCAGATCCCAGACTGAAAACATAACCTGTAGTAGACTTTCGATCATCAGGATCGTCGGCCCAATCTGAATCAGTGAAACCAACCAACAAAGCTTACCCCCTTGTACTGTAATGAATCCCAAACTGAACTGTACCTCGAATATATCGAAGTATTCTTTTAGCTGCTTTCCAGTGACTTTCATGAGGTATCTACATATAATGGGCAACATGACCAACGAAAAAGGAAAGGTCAGGACATGAATGAGTCAAGTATAAGAGACTACCAACAAGCTGACAATACAAGGTGGCATCGACTTCAGGTGAAGTACAAGTGGCAAAAAGTTTGACTCTAGACTGGAAGGGAGAAGGGGCTGGTGTATAATCTTCCATGTGAAAGCGACGAAGAAGGTCACAAGCATACTCAGACTAAGAAAGAAAGATTCCTTCTTTGGTTTGTAGGACTTGGAGACCAAGAAAATAATGCAAATGTCCTAAGTCTGACATTTCAAAATTTTGTTTAAGACTGGATTTCACATGGGTTATAAGCTTAGGGTCACTACCAGTAAGAATAAGATCATCAACATATAGAACAAGTATGATGAGATGGTTTCCTACTTTCTTGGTATAAACATTGGGGTCAGAATGGCATCTAGAAAAACCAGTGTCAAGGAGAAAGTTATCCATTTTGGCATACAAAGCTCTAGGAGCTTGCTTAAGGCCATATAAGGATTTATTAAGGCAGCAGACAAGGCTAGAGTTATTCTGAACATAGCCAGGAGGTTGTTCCATGTAAATTTCCTCCTGTAAATCACCATGTAAGAAGGCAGACTTGACATCCATTTGATGGAATTCCCAGTTGTGTAAGGCTGCAAGGGAAAGAACAAGGCGGATGGAGTTCATTTTTGCGACGGGAGCAAAGGTTTCATTGTAGTCAATCCCTTCAACTTGGGAAAAACCTTTGGCAGCTAACCTTGTCTTAAGTCTTTCAAAACTTCCATCTGATGCATACTTAGTTCTGTATACCCATTTACATCTGACAAGTTTTCTTCCTTTTGGAAGAGATATAAGATCCCAAGTATCGTTCGCCATTAAGGAACGATATTCTTCATCCATGGCTGCATCCCAATCTGGATTCCCTGAAGCTTCTGCAAAATTTTTTGAATCATGATTCTCAGAAACTTGAGCCAAAAGAGAAGAGGCTCACTGAAACTGAGAACGTGTTCAACGTTGATCTCTAGGATCACCGGCAAGATCACCAGTTGCTTCACATGTTGAACGGACCCATCGAGGAAGCACTTGTGCTGGTGTAACTAGAGGAACATGAGCAGGCGGAGGTGGATTTTCATCCTAACTATCATCATCAGAAACGGGAGTTGGAAACCTGTCAAGGAAGTTGGAAGAAGAAGAAGAAGGCACAAATGCCGAATCAGGATCACAGGCCAAAGATGGCACAATCGTCGAGTTAGGATCGTAGGCCAAGAGATTTTCATCAAATTTAACATCTCTTCTAATGATTATATCATGAGAATGTGGTTGAAAAAGTCTATAACCTTTTACATCTTTAGAATATCCAACAAATATGCACTTTTCACTTTTAGGCTGCAATGCTTTCCATTTTTTATCCGGAATGTGAGCCCATGCTTCACTACCAAACACACGGAAGTGACTTAGATCAGGTTTAGTTTTACTCCATGCTTCTTCTGGTGTTATATCTTGTAATGCTTTAGTGGGGGTGCGATTAACTATGTAATTTGCACAATTAATGGCTTCAGCCCAAAATTGAAGACTTAGTCCCTTAGATTGGATCATAGAATTAGCCATTTCTTTTAAAGTGTTGTTCTTGCACTCAGCTACACCATTTTGTTGTGGTGTATATGGAACAGTTTGCTGTTGTTGGATGCCTTGTTCAGTGTAGAAAGTAGTGAACTTATTGTTAACATATTCTCCTCCATTGTCAGATCTTAACTTAATAATTTGATGACCAGATTGTTTTTCAATAAGGGCCTTATAGGCCAAGAACATGTTAAATACTTCGCTCTTAAGGTTTAGGAAATAAAACTAAGTGCATCTAGTGTAATCATCAATGAATGTTAAGAAATATTTGAAACCAGAAAATGAAGCAGATGGAAGAGGACCACACAAGTCACTATGCACAAGCTCCAAGGGAACCGAGGCATGCCAAGAGGCACGTTTGTCATTACTGTCTCGATGATGTTTTCCGAGTACATAACCGGAGCAAATACCATCCCTGCAAGATACCATCGGAATACATGTCACCATATTTTATTTACATAGTTGTTGCAATGAGCGATAATTTAAGTGACCAAATCGCTCATGCCAAAGTTTGCTCAAGTTATCACTATGAGCAACAAAAACTGAAGGAAAAGGTGATGACCCAAAGTTGTTAAACTTGTACAACCTGGTAATATCATCAACAATTCCGGTAGCTAGGACCTGTTGAGGATCTTTAAAATCCTTGATTACAACTTGGTGAGGTGTAAAGGTCACAGTTTTACCTTCACCAGAATGAGTGATCTGATAGACTGATAACAAATTGCAAGAAATTCTTGGAACACATAGTACATCACTAAAATGACCATTATCTACTGGAACTGTTCCAACTCCTACAACACTTAGAGATCTATCATCACCAACAAATATTTGTTTGGTGTTACATTCATGCATAGTAGAAAAGATGGCTTGATCCTTAGCCATATGATAAGATGCTACAGAATCAATGAGCCATTCATTTGAAGTAGAAGAAAAAGATGCATTATAAGAATAACCAGAAGCACAAAGTGCATGTCCATGAGAGGTAGATTCTGAAGGTGAATCTAGGATGAAGTGGTGCTTCTTCATTGCTGCTTCCAAGGCTGCCATCTTCTTGAAACACTTAGATTCATCATGATTATCTTTCCCGCAATAGTTGCAATAACGCTCTGTCTTCTTGCCTTTTTGCTTGGATCCTTTGTCATTTTTTAAAGAAAGAGCTGACTGAGATGGTTTGGGACCTTTGTTTGACTCATTATTACGAAAATGTTGTTTCTTGGGAGGCTTGGACTTTTCTTTCTGTTGGGACAATAAGGCTTTCCCAGATGTATCTACATTGTTGATTATTCCAAGATGAATGAGTTTATCTTGTTCCCTAATCAAGGAATCACAAAAGGATTCAAGACTAGGCTCTTGATAGCTAGCTACATTCAAGGATGCTTTCATGGAGTAAAATGTAGATACAAAAATAGAATATGTAGGTCCAAGTTTGGAAAGAATATGATAAATGCATTGTTTGTCTTCCCTCTCAATCTTACATTCTGCAAATAAGAGTTTAAGAGTTTTGTACTTAGATAAATAATCTTGAATGCATGAAAAGTCACTTGGATTTAAAGAAATCAACTCATTTTCGAGTTGGTGACCTCGAATTTCATTGTGTTTACCAAACATAGATTCCAACTTGTCCCAAGCAGCATTAGGTTCATCAATTCCACATATGTGTAATTGCAAATCAGTAGAGATTGACATTCCAATCAATCCACGAGATTCATCGCATCTATTTGCCCATTTTATTTTCTTATCATCATTAGTGGGTTCTTTTTCTTTCCCTGAGGTAATTATGAAAAGTTCCCTACTTCGTAGAACATCCTCCATACGAGATTTTCATGAGAAATAGTTGGAACTGTTGAGTAGAATATCACAAGGGGCAGCCATATTTGTAAATTAATGGCTGTAAAAGCAGAAACCAATAGTCTGGATGTCAAGAGATCAAAACAATAGGCGGTTTAAAAAAAACGGCACTGAAAACTGACTCTGTATGATGAAGTTATGCTTGAACAAAGAAACTGTTGAAGATGTCTCCAATAGTGACGTGGCAGATAGAGAATGTCCAGCAAAAAAAAAGAACCCCCCTCTTCCCAAGATGAACCTTTTGACAAACACTTTACAAGAAAGTTGCTTTAAGTGAACCACTTTTGTAAAATAAGTGATTTCATTTTTACAATAATATTACTTTTAAATAGTGCAACAAATAAAAAAAACTTGAGTGACTCACTTGTATTTTTATTTTTTATTATTTAAGTGAGATGCACTTTTACAATAATAACTTGAAAATAGAAATTGCATGCACTTTTTATTTTAAAAGTAACTTCCTAAGACTTGAACTCAAGACCTATTAAGGAATAAAGCAACTTTGAACCAAGTGAGTTAGATTAAAACGTATGTAAAATATGGGAATGAGGAAGGGTTTTTTTTTTTTTTTTTACTCTTCTTGCTCGGTTTGCGTGCTTGCCCATTTTCCTGCAAAACACACCACAAATCGAAACAAAAAAACTTTTCCACACTTGTTGACTTAGATTTCGTTAGCTTTCCCAGAAAGTTTACATTTTCTCTTTGTTTCTGATTTGCCGAGATCGCGCAAGGTGCACGGCAAAGAGCATACGCAGCCAAGAAAAACCCTTTCCCTTTCTGTTTCTGATTTGCCAAGATCACTCAAGGTGCATGGAAAAGATCATACGCAGACGGGAAAGCAACAATCCGAACCCAAAAAAAAATCTAACAGTAAAAAAAATGATAAAATATGAGATTTTTTATTTTATTTTTAAAAACAAAAAATAAAAAAAAAGTCACTGTAACATTATCCCTTCAGATCTGATGAAATATGCGTTTTTGGAGCAACCGGGAATCATTTTCGATCAAACGAAAACTATTTGTCAATGGAAACGACGCTCTGGATGCAATGGAACACCTCCCATAGCCCATAAATGCACAGAAATACTAGAACTAGAAACCCTTTCGAGTTTCGGCAACAACAATTCAAGACCTAGATCATAACCGGAAGCGGCACTTCATAAAAGCTCTGATACCATGTTCGGGAACACAAGGTACTACCAAAGGACCGAAAACCAAGAGAAACCACTTCACACAAACAGATCACAGATCAACACACCGATGTTTTGACGTGCTTTAAACCCTCTTGAGGGAAACACTCCACGGCCCCGGCCAAATAGCTTCTATGGGACAATTTATTATGCAAATAAAGAAAGTTACAAATGAGCTTCTCATAATCGATCAACTAAACAATGACCCTCCATGCTCTTTAAATAGAGATCATGGACCAATCGGGTGTTAAGCCACGGATCAAGGTTAGGTTTGATCTAAGAGAAGTTGAGCCGTCGGATCACTCTATGTCAGGAACATATCGTAACCGTCGGATTAAGTATTTACAAATGCATACTAATGCATACTAAAGAAACACACTATCTCTAATGGATATATTACACAAGTTGATCTTAACTAACTTCTAAGTGTCTAAATATCCTAACAAATGAGAGATTCAAAAACTAGGCATTAAAAAGGATGCAACACTTGACGCTAATGAGGAATCCAAACATGGTGTTGATATGGTAGCAAAATAAGATGTTACTTTGGATGCAAAATGTAGTGCTACATAGGAATCAAAATATGGTGCAACAATAGAAGAAAAATTTGGCACCATTTTGGTAACAAAGGATGATGCAAAAAAGGAAGCGAAAATTGGTGCAAAATTAGAAGCGAACATTGGTGCACATTGGAAGTAAAACATGGTGCAAAATGGGATGCTAAAGTGGTAGCACATATGGATGAAATATTGGATGCTAATTTGGATGCAAATATGGCGCGGATGTAGATAAAAACATAAATGCTAACATGGTGCTTCTAAGGATGCAAATAGGGTGTTAATGGGGATGTAATTTACGAAGTAAAAGAGGACGATCTCTAGGAAGCAAAATAGGATGTTATTTAGGAAGAAAACCTCGACATCATTTAGGAATAAAAATTGGACACTATTCTGGAAGAAAAAAAATGGGCTCTATTTTAGACATCAGAAAGGATGCTATCTAGGAAGCCAAAAAATACACTATTTTAGACTCTTTATGTTTTGTACATGACGCGTCCCATTTAGTGTCTACTTCGACCACTCACTGAAAACAAATTTTACACTAGAAAGGGACGTTTAATGGGATGCTAATTCCAGGATTTGTTGTAGTGTTAAAATGAATTCCACATCCTAACCTCAAAATGGGTGCTAAAAACATGAAATGGGTGCTAAAAACATGAAATTTGAGAACCCAATCTGCAAATACATACCTTAAAAAAGACAAATAAAATTCAAAAAGTCAATATCTTTTAACACAAGAAGACATTAAAAAGACTAATGAAACCAATTGGAAATTAGAGATCCAAATTAATTTAAAAAATCCCAAAATTTTTAAAAATTACGGATTTTTCCAAAAACATTTATGAAAAAAATCAAATGTTTTCTTTTGAAATAGTATATATATATTTAGTACATTTTAGTTATTGTTATCGAATTGAATTATCTAACTCAGCCATGAATTCGCCAATTCCAAGAGTGCTAAAAACGTGAAATTTGAGAACCCAATCTGCAAATACATATCTTAAAAAAGACAAATAAAATTCAAAAAGTCAATATCTTTTAACACGAGAAGACATTAAAAAAACCAGTGAAACTAATGAGAGAATTAAAGATCCAAATTATTTTCAAAAATCTCAAAATTTTTAAAAATTACAATAGGATTTTTCTAAAAATTTTATGAGAAAAGTTCTTTTGAAATTGTATATATATTTTTAATACATTTTAACATAGTAGCATAATTCAGTTGTATTGGCGAATATTTGGTATAAATATAATATGGATATAGATTCTTACTAATGAAAAAGTAAATTTTAAAAACCATTTAAATAAAACAAATTCTAATTATCTAATAACTATAAAATATAAATAACATTCAATTTATTACTTTCTTATCTAAATGAATTGTTTTTAATGTACATTTATGCTAATTTGGTTTATATATTTGATTAAAAGTATTATCTATGTCGGCTCATAACTTATAAAAAATCAAAAGTAATTAAAAATTTCATGTTCGCTCATAACTTATCAAAAATAAAAAATTAAAAAATTAAAAAATTAAAAGAGAGGGATCCAATTTCTTGAGGGATAATTTTTTTCTTAATGTGTAAAAAATTTAAGATAAAACAAAAAAAATTACACCTGAAGAAATTGGATCCATCTCGGTGCTTGATAGATCCGGGTTTGAGATGGATCTACGCTGGTATTTAAGAAGTCTACTTCATGTATCAATATCCGTATTCGTACTCGAATTATACTATTATGCATTTTAGTTATTGTTATTGAATTGAATTGTCTAATTCAGCCATAAATTAGCCAATTCTCATTAAACCAATTTAAATTATTTCTAAATTTAAACTAATTTTCTTAATATTAATATGACTTACTAATCTTACCAAAATTGACTTTATAGTCTTACTAAAATCTTGGAAAGCGAACGGAAGAATTACAATTGTGGTTAAGAATGACAGCTGCGATCCAAAATTGGCTTTATAGTCTTACTAAAATCTTGGAAAGCGAACGGAAGAATTGCAGTTGTGGTTAAGAATGACAGCTGCGATCTTGAGACGCCGTGGGCAACTCGAGAGTCAAGACCATATCAATCGCACAATTCGAATACGAGTGCAATTCGAGAGCCAAGACCATATCAATCGCACAATTCGAATACGAGTGCAACTCGAGAGCCAAGACCATATCAATCGCACAATTAGAATACAATTATGAATTCTACAAATCATTGAGATTGAAGTTTTGGCAAATTGATAACGTGGAAACACATTGTTCGTGCATGTCGTCATCCATTGCTCTTTGTCACCTTCTTAAGAGAAACAGCTACGCTTTGTTAATTCTACAAATGATTGAGATTGAAGTTTTGGCAAATTGATAACGTGGAAACACATTGTTAATTGCATCTGGATTATCTGACAGGATCAGGATGCCCAGGTTCTTTGCATGTTTCTTACAATATTGCTATCAGACTGTAGTCCGCTTGTTTGTATATATATATGTTCTTATTCCGAGAGGGGAGAACAATTAAGAAGTGGTCGCTGAAAGATAAAATTACATGTAATTAGCTGCCGGTTGAGACTTTCTTGGATCGATCAGGCCATAGATCATGGGTAGATCTCCTAATTGTCAGAGCTGTTCAAAACATGAGGATCTCAATCGCGGGGCTTGGACTGCAAGCGAGGACAAGATTTTGAGTGAATACATTACAACTCATGGAGTTGGTCAATGGAGAGCTCTTCCAAAAAATGCAGGTCAGCCATTTTATCTATTTCCAAGAGATTAATCTGTACAAAACTAGAATCTTTAGGCCAATGAGGCGAAGTAGTATACATTATCTGAATTTCTAAAAATATTATACATCAATCTGGGAAGCATAGAGATCCTTAGGGTTTTGCGTTTTGCAGGTCTCAAACGATGTGGAAAAAGTTGTAGAATGCGTTGGTTGAAGTATCTTCGTCCAGATATTAAGCGCGGAAATATATCCCCCGAAGAAGAGGATCTCCTCATCAGATTACATCGTCTTCTTGGCAATCGGTATGCAATTCAATAACCTTTTACAATCTCACGACGTAATGTTCATTAGATGCTTAAGCGTTCAATAGTTCAATGATTTCGTAGTCTTCTGTTTAAATTTATACAGTGGGTGAAGGAACATTAATATCACATGGTAATGTGCAGATGGGCGTTGATGGCACGGCTACTTCCTGGTCGGACAGACAATGAAATCAAGAATTACTGGCATACACACCTGAGCAAGCGGATCCAAGTGGGTAAATTCCAGCCCAAATTTAAGAAACCCTTCGAGAGAAGGGACGTGCGTTCTTACTGTAATTATGATGACGAAGGAGTCGTACATAAAGATATTTCTACATCTCAAAACACACCCATAAAACCATCAGCGGTGAGATACAGTGGAAGGGCAGTAGCAGATGTAGACATTCTTGACTGTTATAATTATGATAGCCATGATGGTATTAATCAAGAAGGCCTGAAAACAGCAGATGATAATGTTGTGGAAATAGATACGTCCAAATCATGGTGCCAACTATTATTGGAAGATTGTATGGGAGATTATCAGTACGATCAAATGCAACCAGACAGCATGATAAGCACCAGCTGTGGAACAGATGATTATCACCAGTCACCCTCCCCTTCCCTCAGTCGAAGTATAACTTTGCACGAAAGTCATTCTTCTTCTTGTAATTTCATCGACCAGGAATTCTCACATTCTAAGGATTTTAATTCCTCATATTTTGATAGTTGTGATAGCTTCTTAGATTTTTGGACTAGTAGTTAGTCATTTTTTTTATATAGCATAGTTACTTAATTTGTGGCAGGTTTATAAGTCACAAATTAACTGTTATGAAGAAGTTATCTGTTATTTGTTCTCTATGTTTAATTGTAATAAAATGTTATCTATATCTTAATTACATGTTACTTTTTTAAATTAAATAAATTGTTTTTCACTATTTATTATTCATGTATAAGCTACTTATACATGGATTAACTATTAGTTATTATATGTATTATAATTGTTTATTTTAATTTTGAAAGATGATCATAAAATCAATTTGGACAATACACAATATAGATGATAATTCATCCCAAATTTTAAAATATAAACACCTATCAATATAATTATAACAAATCATAATAATATTAAATTATACCATGAGATAAAAATTTGTTCTATACATTATACCAGGCCATCGCCTGCATGGCGATGGCGATGGCACTGACAAGAGAATTTGATCTCATGTGGTAAAGAAAGTTGCTCTAAGGAAGTAGATTGGCTTTGCGCATTCGGGTACCGTGAAAACGCATGTTATGGTTTTCCATTATTTATTACATATCTTGTAATTACTTTATACCGTCCAATATGTTTGAGTGGGTTAATATCTCACATGAAAGTGACAAAGGAAGTAGCGAATGTTAAAAGTTACATTAAAATTTGCGAAATTATAAAACGTGCTCATCATAATTCCTGTCATCTACTTTTTTTTTTTTCACAGAAAAATATAACTTACTATTAATATGCGAAATAGTAAATAACACCAGCTGTCAAGATCATACATGTCTGCATGCAAATCCAGTAAAGTGGATATGCCAGACATAGCCAGAAGAGTCACCCATAAAAACAATATAATCCAGAGATAGTACCATATGTCCACAGAAATAGTCAAGGATCCCTCCGAAAGGAGAAACGAATCCCGAAATCACACCATAAAACATAGGACCATAAACATGTACCATAAATAATAAAGCCTACAGCAACAGCTGTCAGAGTCCCATAGAGTCAAAAAAGAGTATAACATAAAAGAAAAGCCAAAAAATATATCCATATCAACGATCATATCGGCCGCAAAAAATATATGAGAGCCAAGATGTCCAACCAGCAATTGGATCCAGGCTCTAAGTAGTATCTGCACATATAGCTAACCGGAATGTAAGAAAAATATCCGCATAATATAGAGCATAATAACAAAAATGACAGACAGACATAAAAAACATCATAATAATCAAGGCCAATGAAGATGATAGGACCCATGTGAAAAAAGAGATCCAGCCCGCCATTCCTGCCACATGATGACCCCCGCCAGAGAAAGAAGAGCACGTTTAGAGAGAAAATCAGCATCCATATTAGCCTCTCGAAAGACATGCTGAAAATGGAGATGATCAAATTCGCGGATAAGGTTCCTAGTCGCATCCATCCAGTAACGGAGTAGCAGAACATTGAGTGTTGTTTTGCCACAAGCCCAAGAGATAATAGATAAAGAGTCACCAAAGATATTAAGTGAGGTGATCGATTTCATTCGTGCCCAGAAGAGAACAAGCCAAAGAGCACATAGCTCGCTCCGGGTATTGGATCCATTTCCCAAGTTCAGCCAGATATGTATGGAAACATCCATGTTCAGATGTAAAATAGCTCCAGCACCCCCACACCCATAACGTCCCAACGCAGCCCCATCGAAAAAAGCACAAGGAAAGACAAGAACAGGGGGAGCAATTCTACAGGAGATCGCAGGAGTATCTCTCCCACACCTGATATCATGTGCAGCCATGAATTCCTGGTGTGCAGCAGTAGTTTTGAAGCAGATACCATCCCTAGAAGGTATTTTACCATCAAATATGCACAAGTTTCTAGCCTTCCAAACCTCCCAGATCATAAAAAAAGGTAGTGCAGAGCCACCCCCGTCAAGACGAGCCCAATGCTCCAGATTTTCATTCAGAGTGCCATGATTCCAAAGGTACTGTATGCCAACATTTGAGGCAATCATGTTCCAGATTTCTCTGATGAAACAACAGGTTGCAAAAAGATGATCCACAGATTCACCCTGTGTGCAGCAGAAAATGCACCACCCCGGGCCCCAAAAACCACGGCGACACAAATTATCCCATGTTAAGATCTTGTTGCACAGCGTAAGCCAGGCAAAACATTTTATTTTAAGGGGTAATGTGAGTTTCCAGATATATTTATCCCACCAACGCCTCGCATGGCAGGAATCTGCAAACAAAGAGTCATATGCCATTTTTGCAGTAACAGTCCCACCAGCCACATCCCACGACCATATTAATCTATCGGCTGCGTCAGTTAATCTGATATTAGATTGGTGCAATGGTCTGGTGTAGTCCGTCCATTCATTTCCCAGAGAGCCTGATAAACCCAGTTGCTCAGCCGAAACCCATCTATTATGCCCATCCACATACCGACCGGCCGCATGAGCCAGAGTGTAATATCCAGATGCACGAAGATGAGTCCTCAAATTTAAAGATAGTGTATGGTTCGAAGGACCCCCCATGAAAGGGTCCGTTCCCAACAGAATATTACGACCATTGCCCGGCATCCAAGCGATCCACTGAGTAATAACCCTGATGGCACTGATAAGGCCGTTCCAGATATTTGAGATTCCACAAGTCGCAGGGCAGGCCAACCTCAGCCAGCTAGAAATCGAGGTGTTTTTCAAATATTTGGCACGAACAATCCTGCCCCATATAGATTCATTAAATAGTACACGCCACAGACTCTTAGCATGTAGGGCCATAACAAAGTGTTCCAGGTCCTTGATGTTCCAGCCCCCCAGATTCCATGGACGTGCCAAGGCACTCCACTTTGCAAGATGATATTTCTCCTGAGTATCATTCCCCGTCCACAAGAAACTGAAGACCTTCCGTCTAATGAGACTCAATATGGTATGTGGGATTTTACAGAGTGAGAACCAATATACTCCCATGTTCTGTAGTACAGATTTAACCAACGTAAGCCTTCCACCCAGAGATAGAAGACGAAAGCTCCAATGATTAATGCGTGTATCAAAACGATTGACAAGCCATGTCCAGTCATGGATCCTGTAATTAGAAGGTTTGATGAAAAAACCCAGATATTTAGTGCCCTTCTCAAGTTCAATAAATTTTAGAGGCAGAAAATTTGAGATCGCCTCCTCCGTACCTTCATCCAGCAAATGCTTCAGAAAGAAAGATTTGGTATAGCTGATAATCATACCAGTGACAAGACAGAACAGATCAAGTATAAGCTTATATTGAATCCATTCAGCAATTAAACCCATTCCAAATAGCATAACATCGTCCACAAATAAGGAATGTGTTACAGAGATCTCCCTGGATACTTTAATGCCTGTGATCCGACCCTCCCGGCGCGCCTTGTGGATGGAAAGGCTCAGTCCTTCAATAACCAGTAAGAAAAGTAGCGGAGATAGAGGACATCCTTGTCTTAGACCCCGTGTAGCCTTGAAGAAATCCGTGGGATGCCCATTGATTAAAATAGCATAATTGACAGAGTTTAAGCAGGCCATTATCCATTTCATCACACGCCAAGGAAGCCCAATCTGGATGAGTATTAATCTCATAAAATTCCAATCCACCTTATCATAGGCTTTAACCAGATCCAGTTGTAGAGTAAGAGCTTCAATCTTCCTTTGTTTGATAGAATGAAAGATTTCCTGTGTCGCACCAACAGCATCATGAATTTGTCTACCACAGAGGAACCCATACTGTTCCATAGAGATGTGTTGTGAAAGCAGTGGTTTGATTCGATCAGCAATAATCTTGGCAATAATCTTGTAGACCAGATTACATAGAGCAATCGGTCTGTAGTCATCATAGCCATTTGGATGTGATGTCTTCGGGATAAGTGCCAGGTATGTAGTATTAAGAGCCCCCGAGACAATGCCCAAATTGCGAGATTCATCCACAGCCATTCGCAGGTCCTCCCCCATAATATCAAAGAAATGGATGAAAAGCTCTACCGTCCACCCATCAGGTCCAGGAGATTTGTCCTTTGCAAAACCATTCAAATTTTTTTCCACATCTCCCAGAGTGACCTCCAGGAAGATGTTATCCCCCTCCTCCTCCTGGAACATCCGTGGATACTCCTTAATAAGCCGAAATTGTTCAGCCAGGGTGGTATTTTTTGGATCACAATAATATTCCCGGAAGTGTCTAACAGCTTCATTCATCAGATTCTCCTCCCCCCGGATCCGTCTGCCATGATGGTCATTCAGGTCCCAGATAGAGTTTTGCATACGTCGAGAGTCAGCATATCTGTGAAAGAATTTTGTATTCAAATCTCCCGCCTGGAGCCAGGTAGCACGACTTTTCAGCCTCCAGGATTCTTCCTGAATCAGAAGGATTTTCATTTTCCTGCACTCCAGGGTAGAGAGGCTAGAAAGTTCCATGGTATTCAATTCATGCTCAACACCACGATTCATCAAATATTCCACCTCCATCTCAATCTCATTGAGTTCTTTTCGCATCAAGGCTTTTTTAGATTTTTCCCACATGATAGTATAGTCTTTGAGTAACTTAAGTTTCACCGCCATTTTGTCCATAGCAGTTCTCTCCCCAGAGACATCCATCCTCATCCATAGTTGCCTTACCCCCGTAGTGTATTCCACATCCGCCAGCCAGGTGGAATTGAATTTGAAAGGATAGGATTTCTGGAAAGGTTCATCATCAAATTGGAGAATAATTGGCAGATGATCACTGATTTTTATTTGGTGCATCCAGGAGCGATAGTTTTGTAATTTGGATAGCAGTGATTCTGATATAAGGAAACGATCAATACGTTTCTGGATCTGTTCAGCCCCTTTCCTACCATTCGACCAGGTTGGTGCCAACGGTCTGGGAGCAACATCAATCAGAGAATGATTCCTGAATAAGTCTTGGAAAAATGGACCCAAAGGGTCACGTCTAGCCGTAGACCCCCAAAATTCCCCATCCCCCCACGTGTAATTAAGATCCCCAGCAATAATTAGATTCTCCATGTCTAGCAGATGTTCAGATGCCGCCAGGTTCCAAAATGCCTCCCGATCACAGTACGGACCATAACAATTTATGATGTTTATGGTCTGATCCGAACCCCTCATGGTTCCAGTCAGCAAAATACCCATTGATATCTGTGCTGGTGACAATCTCAGTACCGAAGGGTTCCATGCCGCCAAAAGACCCCCAGAAAGCCCAGCCGCGTCCACAGAACAATACATCCATCCCGGCTTCACTTTATTAAAAAATATACGAGCTTTTTCCCCACAAACCATAGTTTCCTGTAAGAGCACTAGATCAGGTTTAACAATCTCTAAAATTCTTTTTAGGGCCAGTTGCTTGGGCAGGCCCCCCACCCCCCTGATATTTAGAGAGAGAAAGATCATTTCTGAACCCTAGCGAGGGCTTTCATTCCTCTAAGAGCCCGGGTTTCAGTAGTTTTGGGGGGGACAGTCATGTCAAGGTCTACCTCTGCCTCCCCCAGAGTGGCCTTCTTGTTTTTTCTGGCACTTCTAGTTTTAATAGGCGAAAAGTCGGGTGCAAGGCCACCCCTATGGGCCCCCCGAACAACACATGTGTCCCCAGTAGTCTCAGGTATAAACCCCGTAGGGTTTTTGCATGCCCCCACCGACAGGTTTGAATCCTTCAATGCCAATGGGTCCTCTCCAACCCCATCAATGTCATCAGGGACCACAATCCTATTCTTAAAGTATGTATGGATAGGGGTTTTCTTTACCATATCGGAATATGTAGGCACGTGAATGACATTTTCCCCCACATCAGGAAAGGTATTTGGTTCATCACCGGGCCCGTCCGTTACCAAGTCATCCCCGCCAGCCGTAATCACCGGATTCAAATCAACAGACCCCACCCCCCCAACCATGTTGGCATCAGGAAATTTAACAGTATCTGTCTCCACATCCCCACAGCCCAAACCCGTGCCCGCAATACTGCATGCATTGTCCACATCCCGTGTGTTGAGTACCGGTAGAGTGGCCGAGGGAGGAATCTCAGGAGGAATCACATTAACCAGAGAAGGGTCACCAGGATTAAGGTTTTGTAACCTATCCATCAGTTCAGACTCACTAATCGGGTCATCATAAACAGAATTGTCATTTGAAGTGCTATCAGTTCCGGTGGAAACATACCCCATGTTTAGACCCCGACCCAAATAGTTACCATTATTGCCATGGTTCTTATCTAAATTATTTATGAAAGTAATATCCATATCATTTAACGAATGGAAAAAATGAGGGTCCTGTAGTTCCAACTTACGGAATAATGCCGAGCCAGATGCAAGAGGGTTGAGTACCCGGTTTGAAAACCCATCAAGGGCGCCTGTCGCATCCATCTCCAAATCGCTGCCATCGTCGGACGACCATAGTGGATCCCCTTCCCGGGGGCGACCGGAAGATGCAGGAGCCCTACATTGTCTCCAAAGATGACCCACAGCTTTGCAATTCGAGCAACGGAAAGGTATACCCCAGTAGTCTATAATCTGAGCCAATTGACGACCACGCCAACTGATATGCAGAACGTCAATCAAACCCAAAGAGACATCAACCTCGACCAGCATTCTACCCATACGCCTGTCAAAACCATTTAGGTGTTCCTCCTCCACATGTAAAAAACGACCCAGCCGGTTTCCTATGGCCTCATATGCCCCCCGGTTCCACAGTGCCAATGGCAGACCAGGCAGTAACACCCATAAATGTCTAAGACGAACAGTAGCCGTGTCTGGGTTGAAATCCGTGTGCCATTTTTGCAGCATAAGGCTCCCGGTACCATAAAGCCATAACCCCGCAAGAATGCGAGAACTGTGTGCTTCCTCATGAAATTTAAAACCATACCAGCCATATGAAAGAGCAAATACCTGAGGCGTGTATTTAAGAATCGGGTTCCATGTCTCATCCACCCATTTGACAATATTTTGCCTGTTCATGGCATGGTATGAAAACTTGCCCACAAGAACAGTCATATTGCATTCCACAGCTTCCTCCAAACCAATGTCGCGGCCAACCGTGAGATGTGACTCCCCAGGTCTGTTAAAATATCTGCCTGCCCGCCTATTGTTTGCACGAGACGACGTACCCTTCCTTTCACCACCAGCCCGCTCATGGCGGACTCTACCACTGCCGACCGATGGGTCCGAACCCAATACATCACCATGTGGCACACCAGTATCCAGGTGTCGCTTTGGGGTTTTGCCCTTTGGTGCCACCTGTCGACCACCGGAGTTCATAGCCTGTTTTCCACGGAGCTGGTCCCTGAAGAAAGAGTCAGTCTTGAACAGACCAGCCTCTTCGATCATATAGTCCGAGGCGTTCATATTGTTGCCAGCAGACATATTTAGATCCGGTCCCTCCATTCAACCTCCAGTATGCAGATATACCCAGATGCACAGCGCCAGGAATGACAGGTGATGTCAAAAGCAAACCCTGACAAGGGATATTATGATAATCGGAAAACAACCCAAACAATGGACCATCCCAAGAACTGTGTTCCTCCCCAAAATAAACCGCCCGTAATTGTTAAAACCCGGTTCTATAAATCCCTTAAAACGACAGTTCGCGGCAATGTCCAGCACAATCACGGTTCAGACCAAATGTTACCAAAAACAGAGAATCCCCAGATAGATTCGTTACCGTGAAGGATGCCCAATCATAACCCCCAAATGAAAACACAGAAAATCATATAATGGTAAAAAACTCTGTCGGTTCAAGCCAGTCAATATCACAGCGTATATAAACTTACGGATATTCCTCCACCGGATGTGCACCGCCACCCCAATGTAAACGGGAGCCCCAAACAGGTTACGCCATCACCGCCGCCTCACAGTCGGAAACCCTAGATCTGGTTTTTTCAAACATCAATTCCTGTCATCTACCTTATGGACAAAGACCATGTGTTTGTCACGACTGGGTGGATTCAATGCCCAGAAAAAAACTTTGTTTTGGGAAAATGGTGGATTCAAGTCGAAAATAAGTGCATTAGTTTTGGTGCCTTCATATCCACATTATGAAAGCTTTTTCCTCTTTGTTACTTGGAAGCATAAATAAATTTCATAAAAGAACTATGTTGTTTATTCTTTCTCCCATAAAATAATTTAAACTCAAGTTTCAAAGCCACTTAAGGGTGGAGAATAGAGAAAAGCGTCATTTTTGTTAACCAATTATATCATTAAATGTATTATTATATTTAAAATTAAGGAAAAATGTGATTTAAATTGAAATGAAATGAAGAAAATTAAATCACTATAAAGAAGTTATTAAAAGTAGGATATCAAAAGTATGATTTTGTTATAAGTTACTTAAAGAAGAAAATTAATATTGTTAAAATAAGAATGAACTCTCATTAATTTCATAATGAAATAGGGTGAAGGAAAATTATTAAAGAACATTCAGTTTATTATTGACAACTAACAAATGGTTACAATAGATTACATACCTTCATTGCTCTAAATAGGAGTATTAAATAGAATAAACATTTTGGAGAAATTTCAGTAGAGTAGCAATAAGTTAAAAACTCTCTCACTACCTTCAACCCAAGAACTCAAGAAGTAGGCATAACAAAATCATAAATTATTTATGGTTTTCCAATTCTACATGATAGGAATTACTATATTTAATTGGCCAATTCTCTTTGCTCAACATTATTTGCCTTCTATTTCTCAACATTTATTCACTACTATTTTTTAGCATTTATTGAGATAACAACTCTGCTACATAACTCCAAGTTGTAAATGGCATTCTCCTTCTTATCATATACCTTGTCAACTTTGACTCTGTAGTGGACAATGGCACCATAACTTGTCACTTGTTCATCCAACATACCGATCCACCAAATAGTTGAACCCTATATCCACATTAGTATCTTTTCTTCTATCTACATCTCGTGCCAAATCAAAATCCACATAACCATGTTTATTGGATTATTGGTCCCTTCAAGAATCACTATGATAACAAATTGAATATTTGAAAGTACCTTGCAAATACCATATGACTCTATTCTATGCATCTAGATGTTCACATCCAGGATTATCCATGAATCCAATTAGGATTCACATTGCTTGGGAAATGTTTGGTTCAGTGTAGATGATAACATACACACTATACTAACATAAAGAACATAATTCATATCTCCCATCTCTATAGGTGTTGCATGTAATGTCTCCATCTTGACCCTATTGCATTAAAATTGTAAATGATGTAAATATCGTTATTAAATCATGGTGAGGAGCTCAAGGCCAAGGCCCCACTATCGATTTAGCGTTTTATGTATCGGAAATTAAAAATAGATGCTTATGGTTCTTGTGCTAGACAGACACAATGTAAATTAAGACATCATGTAAATATGAATT
This sequence comes from Larix kaempferi, assembly GCA_027924585.1. NCBI lineage: Eukaryota > Viridiplantae > Streptophyta > Pinopsida > Pinales > Pinaceae > Larix > Larix kaempferi. The sequence goes on from BSBM01000196.1 coordinate 10,249,110, forward strand.
TTAATGAAATACCCACAACTAGCTATGCAATGCAACAAAGAGATAGGGGCATTATTTTTATAAGGAATAGGGAGAGAAATTATTCAAACCCTTGAGCCAATAGTGTTAAGCAAAATGTCATTGAGAGAACCCATAAACCATCAACTACCCATTTTGACTTATGCACTCAATCATTTAATTCTTCCAAGAGTTGGTTGAGGTAGTTAATGCCTTGGGATTAGAGAGGTATGGCAGCCAATTTCGTGTATGGGAAACCCATCAATTTGGGAAATCATATTTTTGCTTCTTGGGCAAGAAAACACCCACGAAATTGTGCCCAAAGCTATCCTTCACCTATGGACTTGGCTCTCTCACGCAGTCTCAGCTAGCTAGGGATTTCTCCCTCACGTTTTCCATCTTTTTCCTACATTTTCCATAGCCGGGAAGTCGTTTTTGTATTACACAGTGGCTAGGTGGAAGGGAGTCACGATTTGGGGGTTTATGGAGGCCGTTTTGCTCCTGGAATGTCCATAAACGTTTCTAAAAATGAATTCTCCTTCCCAGGGGTGATTCCCCATTTATCATTTCGTTTTTGGTTGCCCACGTTTTTCTCCATACCAAACACTTGTGATTTTGCTGTTATGTGCATCCCTGTTTTGGTTTGAACTTGTGAACAAGAAATTGGGAGTGGAAGAGGACCAGAATTGGCTTGATAAACCTAGTGAGGAGATTAACCTCTCAGAAAGATCAAAAGTGCTGGCTACTCTTCTATGCACACCTTGAACGACACTAGAATGGAAGGTATGGCCTAAGGGATTGTGTATTAGTGAAGGAAATACTTCCTTGTGTGGGGTGTGTAGGCATTGTGGGTGCCAAGCTAGATAGATCTTGTAGAGGTATCCATGGCTCTGTGTTGGAGCTCACTAGCTTAGCAATTCATTCCCTTCCCTTTATCTTAGCAACCTAATAAACCCAACTGTGGATTGGCTTGGTTGATTTTGGTGTATTTTGGCTATGTGTGAGTGTGTTGTTCCCTTTTTCTTTGTATAAATCATGCCCAGCTCGGGGGTGGCCGTTGTGTTGAGAGATTGATGAGCACAAATGGCCTATGGTTGGGTGGAACGTTGCAGTTGTATAGCCAATTGCTCGGGACTACTTCATTTCAAGATAAGTACTCTCTTGTGTAAATTTTGTAATGTCTTTATTTAATATTTGTCATGAAAATGTTGAATGTATGTTAGATATGTAGATGATTTTAATTCCGCTGTGTTTCTTACATATGCATATCTATATGTATTTTTATTATCAACGAGTTTTACTTAATTAGCATGGGGCTAGATGCAGGGAAACTTTTAGGGGCTAATATTAGCCCATGGGATAAATTTAGGGGTTTTAATTTTTTAGTAGGCTAATTTTTAATTAAACCAACATTTACTATGATTAGCCCAATTTTATGTATTTATTTTTATTAAATGGCACATTATCCCCATAAAATATATAAAGGGGACACTAAATTTAACCATTTAGCCTCTCTCTGATACGATTTCAAGCTCCCATCACCTAGAAAAATAACCCGCTAGCTCTAAGTCGCCAAAATTTATAGAAATGGTAGTTGTTGAGGGTAAATTCGCCCTCACGTGATCATGAAAATCCAGGTTTTTGGTAATTTCGTCCACATATTATGGATTGAAATCGATTTTCAGTTTTAAATCGCCCTATATATATATGTTGTTTTCGATTTTGTTTTTTATCATAGCTAAAAATATTCTAGGTATTTTCAAATTTTAGGATTTCGGGACTGAGAAGCAAGCAATCAAGGATTTTGGGTTTTCTTGGGGGTATTGATTGAAATCGACCTTTGATTTAGGTCGGAGACGGATTCATGTGATCAAATGGAATGCCAGTCTTGTGTTGGGGTAAATGCCTCAACTCCTCAACCGTTCTAGTGTGGAGTTTAATGGGTACTGGATAGAGGTAGACCCATGGGTGACTCCCACACGATGGAAGTTGTAGCCAAGCTTCTCTTATGGCGCAGTCCTAGTTAACAAGTCCATGGGGTCGATTGTTCAGCGATGAGTGTCATTTTATTCCCTATTGGAAAATGTTGGAGTAACAATGTTCCGATACAAGAATTGCGACGTACTTTGATCTTGAAAAGATTTGATGGTTGCATATGTTATGACATGGAAGACGCCCTGATCTTAACTTCGTTTTTCTATGGAGCATAGGCTATGTCATGGTCAACCTACCAGACAAAGACTATGAACTTTTCAGAAGTCCTCGCAAGATATGACCGTGAGAACTTTTTCAGGAAACAATAAAGATACATCTGCTAACGGTTGATAATTGATAATTTTGGATGAATTTGACCAATGTTTATCCTCATATGTTTTCAATTATCATGGCACGAAAGTTCTCTACAGTGCTTCCATCGACGTAGAGTTTACTTGTGAGATACTCATCGATCCACTTTATCACTCATCGCTCACTAGATTTGATTGAGGTCTAGGTAAAACCAAAAGAGCTGCACTATTACTTGTTTTCGCTGTACTATTAATGTTGTAATTGAACCAGAAGCCGATGATCCATCTTTAGCTGAACATCCCTAACTCGTGAGTCCTAACCCTCCCATAACTTCTTTTGAATGACGTGAAGTCCCAGCCATAATCCGTCTCAGTAATGAGTGAGACTTTTGTCAAATCTTCCACTCAGACTTTATTTCAGTAGGATAACAACCAGACTGTGGTCATGAGCAACACTCCAAAGGCGTATCCACCACAGTTGTTCTAATCAGAGAACTTGGTACTGCAAGATGAGTTTATTGTGCGCACTGCCGTTGACAAGTTACTTAGAAGAAAATAAGATGCATACCTTTCTGTTAAAAACATTTACATTATTTAATAATCGAGGAAGGAAATAAGACGTCTACATAGGATTTATGCGCTTGATAAACAGTATTTGGTTAATTGGTAGTCACAACATCATTACGTGGACTATTGCTTTCTAATTGTCAAGCACCAATGGTATAAAATCGATAGTTTGTAAGGAAGACAATTGCTTAGGGCGGTATCCTATTTTGCTGTTAAGTTTGAATCCCATTATTATATATAGAAGGATTATGATCGTAATGACAACCGTCATAAAACAAATCATATGTTATATGCTGCCCAAAAGGGTTAAGAAGGTGGGTGAGGTATTGTATTATAAGTTATCTTACGAAACAAGAATTTCATTCACTCGAGGAATGATTAATAAGTTAGATTACGTGGCACCCAAAAGTAATATGTATGTTTTCACAAGTCTCACATTTTAAACCATGGTTGATATAGTGATAGTGATATATGATATATGGCATTTATATTTTTTCTAACATGAATTCCATACCAAAAAAAGTGCAAGGATTTAAAAATGTGATTATATTCATTTTTAAATAGTTATTTATAAAAAGAAACAAAAATATGGTTAGTTTACAAAAATTATGATATATATAATGTTACAAAAAGGAATCACATATGTATATATATAATATAATTGTGGGTGTGATAAGAAGATATATATGGATACGCTGGTCACTTGGTGGGGATAGATGGATTTCATTCCATCTACTCGGGTTCAATTCCGTTGAGACATCTTCTCGCTTGGATATCTAGAATATATTTGTTATATTTATTTAGCAAGGAAATGATTTATATTATTTCAAAACATTATTAGTTAAGTTTAATAAGAGGATATATATATGTTGGGAATATAATTGTTATATTTATTTAGAAAGGGAATGGTTTATGTTATTTCAAAAGATTAATGGTTAAGAGAATTATGTGCACATAATTAGGATCATCATATATAATTTCAATAAGTAAATGAGTATTTGTAAAGAATATTATTTATAGTCATTGTGTATATAATTAAGATTAGTATATATGATTACAATGTTTAAATATTATTATTATTATATTTTATATTTATACAATTGAGATTATCATGTATGATTTTACATGGTTAAAGAGTTGGCTAAAGATTATTATTTGATGTATATATAATTAGGTTTTTTTTATTGGGCCTAGAGCCCACTATGGAGGAGATCTTGTTAGTCGAGTGTTTGTCGAGTTTGTCGAGTAACAAAATAACACAAAGTAAACAAAAAAAAATACAAAGTAAAAAGTAATAAATTATATGTCGGCCATAAACAAAAAAGAATAATACAAAGTAAAAAGTAAATATGAGACTTTAGAGTGTTTGTTGAGTGTTTGTCCAATAACAAAATAATACAAAGTAAACAAAAAATAATAATACAAAGTAAAAAGTAATAAATATTATGTGAACCATAAATAAAAAAGAATAATACAAAGTAAAAAGTAAATATGAGACTTAAACTAGAGACTTTAGAGCTTACGATTAGGTGGCTCGCGTATTGCACTCAAGGAGCTATTCAAGGAGAGGTTTGCACCTCGGGAGATTTGATTCCTCTCGGCGCTTGATAGAGCCTAGGATTTGGATCTAGGTTGGTTACATAAATTCCAATGGTTAAATGATTTTGGATCGAGAGTATCAATGGTAGTGCTTGGAAATGCTATTTTAGGTGTATTTTGAATTCAATGGAAATGGCTAGTTATAGTTGTCTATGTGCACTGTGTCATTAATAATTGACTTTTGAATTAGTCATTACTACTTGGTTTCTTATTTTAGTAATTTTTAGTATTATAAATAAAAGTATTTATATTAAATTATATCAATTAGAAAAAAAGATAAGTTAAAATAATAGAGAGTAAACAATTTTATTTTAACAAAAGTGTTATGTTATATATGTGTGTGTGTGTGTTTATTTTAGTAAAGCCATATCATTTAGTGTTGAAAGTAAGGAAATGATATAAATATATTTTGTTGAAGTTTTGTTAGAGCACTTAGCTTTTAATAGATATAGAGTTTTCAATTAATATTATTTGTAATTCTTTTTCTAATTCTTAGTAGGAGGATTAGTATATTTTATTTGCATTTATGTTTATATTCTATATTAGTATTTTTCTTATATACTTGGAAAAACTAATCTCAGTTGTCATCACTTTTTCGGTTCTTTTATGTTGATTATATATTTTCTTTGTAAATACTTATCGTTGTTTAGAAAAATAAATGAGCTCTACATAGCTAAGTGAAGAGAAAAATGGTCTATGCACTAGGTTCCTATGCATTGTTCACATAGGAGACCTATTGGCATGATACCAACATTCCTCTAGTGCAATTGACATAATTACAATGCATAATTGTCCTATCCTCCACATGCGTAATTGGCTAGTGGAGGAAAAGATCGGGCATAATGTCTAATTCTATCAGTTTATCGGTTTGTCAATATTTAGGTCCCCACATGTCCGTTGGACCATTAAGGAATGAGATAACAAGTGGAGTCCCCACTTTCCCTGAATCTTGACAAACATTGGAGGAAGAGTAATACTTGCAATTTTTACACTATTGACTGGTAGTTATATACTTTTTCTTATAACCTTAGTTTTTTTAGTGGTAAAATGTTTAGTGTTGAAATAAATGATGTCTAAGTATGTTACATAATGTTGATTGGAAGATATACACTTTTTCTTACAACTGTTATACTTGAATAGCTTGTGGAACTAGCATAATTATGGGAGAGGAAGGAACCATTTATATTGCAACTATATGAAGGGGTTATTAATACCTTGAGATGGTTATTAGTAACTCGGGATGCCATGTTGATACTAATTGTTTCATTAGCTCTAAGTAGATTTGTCAAGCCAAACATTTTACGTGTTTATCTCTGTTGAACATAGTTTTTTTAACATTGACAAATGATGCTCATGTCACATCAAATTTTTTCACCAAAATTTGGTTAGGTCAATTCAACTCTTTTATCCAAAAGGTTGGTTCGTTGCACCCTCAAATATTTATCACCAAATCATCTAGCAATTTTTAGCATCTAGAAATGAACCAACTCATTTTGAAGACTTTCATATCTTTATCATGATCATATTTTGACATTCTTTGCCATTTGAAATATGATCATGATAATGATATGAAATATTCTAACATTTTTTCCCGTATGTTCTTCTGTTGCACTACTTTAGTAATATGCATAATCAAAATCTTGAGTCTTATTGGAAAAAGGTCCGCCAAATTTTTACTATATTTTATAAATTAGTGAAAGATTCGCCAAGTTTTTACAATTTTTTATAATTAAGTAAAATATTCGCCAAGATTTTACAATATCTTCTAATTTAGTGAAATATTTGCCAATATTTTACAACATTATATAATGAAATGAAAGATTCGCCAATAGTTTACAACATTATATAATGAAATGAAAGATTCTCCAAAAAATTATATATACATATTATATTATTGATAAAATCGCCTTCAAGTTTTCCTATATATCAGGGAGGTTCGCCCATTTTTTATACATATAAATTTTGGGGGGGTTCTTAAAATTATCCCTGGCTAGATGCCTTCACGTTCTCTCCATTGCACTGGTATGATGGGAGGGGACGTTACATTGTAGTACATTATTCAACTAAAATATGAGTTTTTATATAAATTGGAATAGCCAATGATCTGCAATCCATGATGCAAAACTATTGTAGCACAGAGTTCACATACTTAACCTAAATTAACTAAAGATATATATTTAGTATATCCCTCTCGATATCCATTCCTAAGATATATTTTGCAACCCCAAATTGTTAGGATATTTAGACACTTAGGAGTTATTTAAGATCAACTTGTGTAATATATCCGTTAGGGATAGTGTGTTTCTTTAGTATGCATTAGTATGCATTTGTAAATACTTAATTCGACGGTCACGATATGTTCCCGACATAGAGTGATCCGACAACTCAACTTCTCTTAGATCAAACCTAACCTTGATCCGTGGCTTAACACCCGATTGGTCCATGATCTCTATTTAAAGAGCCTGGAGGGTCATTGTTTAGTTGATAGATTATGAGAAGCTCATTTGTAACTTTCTTTCTTTGCATAATAAATTGTCCTGTAGAAGCTATTTGGTCGGGGCCGTGGAGTGTTTCCCTCAAGAGGGTTTCAACCACGTCAAAACATCGATGTGTTGATCTGTGATCTGTTTGTGTGAAGTGGTTGCTCTTGGTGTTCGGTCCTTTGGTAGTACCCTGTGTACCCGAACATGGTATCAGAGCTTTTATGAAGTGTCGCTTCCGGTTATGATCTAGATCTTGAACTGCTGTTGCCGAAACTCGAAAGGGTTTCTAGTTCTGGTATTTGTGTGCATTTCTGGGTTGTGGGAGGTGTTCCATTGCGTCTGAAGTGTCGTTTCCATTGGGAAATAGTTTTCGTTTGATCAAAAACAGTTCTCGGTTGCTCCAGAAACGCATATTTCATCAGATCTGAAGGTATAATGTTACAGTGATGCATTTTTTTATTTTCTGTTTTAAAAGAAAAAAATATCATATTTTATCACTTTTTACTATTAGATTTTTTTTAGGTTTGGATTGTTGCGTTCCCATCTGCGTATGCTCTTTGCCATGCACCTTGAGTGATCTCGGAAAATCAGAAACAGAAAGGGAAAGGGTTTTTCTCGGCTGCATATGCTCTTTGCCGTGCACCTTGTGCGATCTCGGCAAATCAGAAACAGAGAGAAAACGTAGACTTTCTGGGCAAGCTAACAAGATCTAACTCCACAAGTGTAGAAAAGTTTTTTTTTTGTTTCGATTTGTGGTTTGTTTTGCAGGAAAAAGGGCAAGCATGCAAACCAAGCAAGAAGAGTAAAAAAAAAAGAAAAAAAAAAGCCCCCTTCCTCATTCCCATATTTTACATACCTTTTAATCTAACTCACTTGGTTCAAAGTTGCTTTATTCCTTAATAGGTCTTGAGTTCAAGTCTTAGGAAGTTAATTTTAAAAGGAAAAGTATATGCAATTTCTATTTTCAAATTACTTTATTGTAAAAGTGCATCTCACTTAAATAATAAAAAATAAAAATACAAGTGAGTCACTTAAGTTTTTTTATTTATTGTTGCACTATTTAAAAGTAATATCAGTGTAAAAGTGAAATCACTTATTTTACAAAAGTGGTTCACTTAAAGCAACTTTCTTGTAAAGTGATTGTCAAAAGGTTCATCTTGGGAAGAGGGGGGTTCTTTTTTTTGCTAGATATTCTCTAGCTGCCACGTCACTATTGGGAACATCTTCAATAGTTTCTTTGTTCAAGCATAACTTCATCATACAGAGTCAGTTTTCAGTGCCATTTTTTTTTAAACCGCCTATTTTTTTGAGCTCTTCACATCCAGACTATTGGTTTCTACTTTTACAGCCATTAATTTACAAATATGGCCGCACCTTGTGATATTCTACTTAACAGTTCCAACTATTTCTCATGGAAATCTCGTATGGAGGATGTTCTACGAAGTAGGGGACTTTTCAGAATTACCTCAGGGAAAGAAAAAGAACCCACTGATGATGATAAGAAAATAAAATGGGAAAATAGATGTGATGAAGCTCGTGGATTGATTGGGATGTCAATCTCTACTGATTTGCGATTTCACATATCTGGAATTGATGAACCTAATGTTGCTTGGGACAAGTTGGAATCTGTGTCTAGTAAACACAATGAAATTCGAGGTCACCAACTCGAAAATGAGTTGATTTCTTTAAATCCAAGTGACTTTTCATGCATTCAAGATTATTTATCTAAGTACAAAACTCTTAAACTCTTATGTGCAGAATGTAAGATTGAGAGGGAAGACAAACAATGCATTTATCATATTCTTTCCAAACTTGGACTTGCATATTCTATTTTTGTATCTACATTTTACCCCATGAAAGCGTCCTTGAATGCATCTAGCTATCAAGAGCCTAGTCTTGAATCCCTTTGTGATTCCTTAATTAGAGAACAAGATAAACTCATTCATCTTGGAATAATCAACAATGCAGATACATCTGGGAAAGCCTTATTGTACCAACAGAAAGAAAAGTCCAAGCCTCCCAAGAAACAAATTTTTTGCAATAATAAGTCAAACAAGGGTCCCAAACTCTCTCAGTCAGCTCCTTCTTTAAAAAATGACAAAGGATCCAAGCCAAAAGGCAAGAAGACTGAGCGTCATTGCAACTATTGCGGGAAAGATAATCATGATGAATCTAAATGTTTCAAGAAGATGGCAGCCTTGGAAGTAGCAATGAAGAAGCACCACATCAGCCTAAATTCGCCTTCAGAATATGCCTCTCATGGACATGCACTTTGTGCTTCTGGTTATTCGTATAATGCATCTTCTTCTTCTACTTCAAATGAATGGCTCATTGATTCTGGAGAATCTTATCATATGGCTAAGGATCAAGCCATCTTTTCTACTATGCATGAATGTAACACCAAACAAATATTTGTTGGTGATGATAGACCTCTAAGTGTTGTAGGAGCTGGAACAATTCCAGTAGATAATGGTCATTTTAGTGATGTACTATGTGTTCCAAGAATTTCCTACAATTTGTTATCAGTCTATCAGATCACTCATTCTGGTGAAGGTAAAACTATGACCTTTACACCTCACCAAGTTGTAATCAAGGATTTTAAAGATCATCAACAGGTCCTAGCTACCGAAATTGTTGATGATATTACCAGGTTGTACAAGTTTAACAACTTAGGGTCATCACCTTTCCCTTTAGTTTTTGTTGCTCATAGTGATAACTTGAGCAAACTTTGGCATGAGCGATTTGGTCACTTAAATTATCGCTCATTGCAACAACTATGTAAAGAAAATATGGTGACAGGTCTTCCGATGGTATCTTGCAGGGATGGTGTTTGCTCCGGTTGTGTACTCGGAAAACATCATTGGTACAGTTTTGACAAACGTGCCTCTTGGCACGCCTCGGTTCCCTTGGAGCTTGTGCATAGTGACTTGTGTGGTCCTCTTCCATCTGCTTCCTTTTCTGGTTTCAAATATTTCTTAACTTTCATTGATGATTCCACGAGACGCACTTGGTTTTATTTCCTAAAACTTAAGAGCGAAGTATTTAACATGTTCTTGGCCTACAAGGCCCTTGTTGAAAAACAATCTAGTCATCAAATTATTAAGTTAAGATCTGACAATGGAGGAGAATATGTTAACAAAAAGTTCACTACTTTCTGCACTGAACAAGGCATCCAACAACAGCACACTGTTCCATATACACCACAAAGAAATGGTGTAGCTGAGCAGAAGAACCACACTTTAAAAGAAATGGCTAATTGTATGATCCAATCTAAGGGACTAAGTCTTCAATTTTGGGCTGAAGCCATAAATTGTGCAAATTACATAGTTAATTGCACCCCCACTAAAGCATTACAAGGTATAACACCGGAAGAATCATGGAGTAAAACTAAACCTGATGTAAGTCACTTCCGTGTGTTTGGTAGTGAAGCATGGCCTCACATTCCGGATGAAAAACATAAAGCATTGTAGCCTAAAAGTGAAAAGTGCATATTTGTTGGATATTCTGAAGATGTAAAAGGTTATAGACTTGTTCAACCACATTCTCATGATATAATCATTCGAAGAGATGTTAAATTTGATGAAAATCTCTTGGCCTGTGAGCCTAACTCGACGATTATGCAATAACATTGTCCAAGCATAATGTGTTTCACAGAAAGAGTAAACATATTGACACTTACTATCATTTCATTCGTGAGTTAGTCAATAATGGAGAAATCACTTTACTATTTTGTAGCTCTAAGGAGCAATTGGCTGAAATGTTTACCAAACCATTGGGAACACTTGCATTTGAGTTTGAGAGACAACACTTAGGCATTGGTAGTGCTGAGAATATTGTCCAATTTGAGATTAAGGGGGTGTGTTAAGAATTGTAATCTCATCGGTCCACTACCTGTCATTAGTGCATTAATTAGTTTATTAGTTGGTTGGTCACTTTGACTATTTAGTTAGCATTATTGTCCCATAGTATTTTCTGTCTCATGGTATTGTCCCATGGTTTTGTTTTGATGTAATCATATATATGCTTATGCTTAATAATGAGAAGGCAATCAATGTGCCCACTTGTGTTCTCTCTTGTCATGTTTCTCTTGTGCTAAAAATTTAACAACCGCCTCACTCTATTGCTACTCGTCGTTGTTTGCCTCCCTATAATGTTATTCACCTCCTGTAACTGTCTACTGGTAGACGCCTCCAGCTCTAGCTCCCTAATCGCCTTCAAAACTCTAGTCTCCTTCAATACTAGGTTCTCTATATTCGTCATCTCATGCTACACCACTGCTTCTCAAAAGATAAGCCATGAAAACCTTGATGGTTAATAATGCTATGAAGGCATGCAAAAATGCGAAGTTTGTAAAATCTATAAAAGGGAGTGGAGTCCGCCATTAAAGGGAATGGAATTGAAACAGAAATAGCCTTCTAAATGCCCAACTAATTAAAATTTGTTAATCATCTCAATAATACTAACACCAATGTCACAATTCCACACAATCAATAGGCTAAATCACTACTTAATTTAATAAACACAATTAAGATTATTCCCATTTTCAATACAATCACTACTTTATAATATTTGTTTGGTGTCAATGAACTCTCATTAAAAAGATATGGACCTATAATGTATAGTGATGACAACTAAGTTTTTTTCCGTTAAGGTTATAGACCAAAACCTCCACTTTAATGACCCAAAAATGGAGGACGTTTATGAATAATATTTTAGCGTGTTCTTCAACGTCTATCCAAACATCCCAAACTATGCCTTTCAAGTCACGAATTCTATATTCCTCGTCCTAGTAAAATAAAAGTAATAGTAATTAGGTAGATCTTCTATTTTTTATGAAGACCACATAAGGTACACACAGCTTTATAGTGGGGAAACTTGAACACTAAGATTCTTGAGTAAAAATAAAATTAATAGTAATTAGGTAGATCTATTTTTTATGAAGACCACATAAGGTACACAACTTTATAGTGGGGAAACTTGAATACTAACAAGAATCTTATTGATTGATACTCGATACTTTTTCTCGCAATCCTTAATCTCTTTAGCTTTCATGGTTTAACATAAGAGTGAGATAGTTTATAGTCTTACCAAAATTGGCTTTATAGTCCTACTAAAATCTTGGAAAGCGAACGGAAGAATTACAGTTGTGGTTAAGAATGACAGCTGCGATCCAAAATTGGCTTTATAGTCTTACTAAAATCTTGGAAAGCGAACGGAAGAATAAAAGTTGTGGTTAAGAATGACAGCTGCGATCTTGGGACGCCGTGTGCAACTCGAGAGTCAAGACCATATCAATCGCACAATACGAATACGAGTGCAACTCGAGAGCCAAGACCATATCAATCGCACAATTAGAATACAATTATTAATTCTACAAATCATTGAGATTGAAGTTTTGGCAAATTGATAACGTGGAAACACATTGTTCGTGCATGTCGTCATCCATTGCTCTTTGTCACCTTCTTAAGAGAAACAGCTACGCTTTGTTAATTCTACAAATGATTGAGATTGAAGTTTTGGCAAATTGATAACGTGGAAACACAATGTTCGTGCATGTCGTCATCCATTGCTCTTTGTCACCTTCTTTGCATGTTTCTTACAATATTGCTATCGACTGTAGTCCGCTTGTTTGTATATATATATGTTCTTATTCCGAGAGGGGAGAACAATTAAGAAGTGGTCGCTGAAAGATAAAATTACATGTAATTAGCTGCCGGTTGAGTCTTTCTTGGATCGATCAGGCCATACATCATGGGTAGATCTCCTAATTGTCGGAGCTGTTCAAAACATGAGGATCGCAATCGCGGGGCTTGGACTGCAAGCGAGGACAAGATTTTGAGTGAATACATTACAACTCATGGAGTTGGTCAATGGAGAGCTCTTCCAAAAAATGCAGGTCAGCCATTTTATCTATTTCCAAGAGATTAATCTGTACAAAACTAGAATCTTTAGGCCAATGAGGCGAAGCAGTATACATTATCTGAATTTCTAAAAATATTATACATCAATCTGGGAAGCATAGAGATCCTTAGGGTTTTTCGTTTTGCAGGTCTCAAACGATGTGGAAAAAGTTGTAGAATGCATTGGTTGAACTATCTTCGTCCAGATATTAAGCGCGGAAATATATCCCCCGAAGAAGAGGATCTCCTCATCAGATTACATCGTCTTCTTGGCAATCGGTATGCAATTCAATAACCTTTTACAATCTCACGACGTAATGTTCATATATCACATGGTAATGTTCAATGATTTCGTAGTCTTCTGTTTAAATTTATACAGTGGGTGAAGGAACATTAATATCACATGGTAATGTGCAGATGGGCGTTGATGGCACGGCTACTTCCTGGTCGGACAGATAATGAAATCAAGAATTACTGGCATACACACCTGAGCAAGCGGATCCAAGTGGGTAAATTCCAGCCCAAATTTAAGAAACCCTTCGAGAGAAGGGACGTGCGTTCTTACTGTAATTATGACGACGAAGGAGTCGTACATAAAGATTTTTCTACATCTCAAAACACACCCATAAAACCATCAGCGGTGAGATACATATCTTGTAATTACTTTATACCGTCCAATATGTTTGAGTGGGTTAATATCTCACATGAAAGTGACAAAGGAAGTAGCGAATGTTAAAAGTTACATTAAAATTTGCGAAATTATAAAACGTGCTCATCATAATTCCTGTCATCTACCTTATCGACAAAGACCATGTGTTTGTCACGACTGGGTGGATTCAATGCCCAGAAAAAAACTTTGTTTTGGGAAAATGGTGGATTCAAGTCGAAAATAAGTGCATTAGTTTTGGTGCCTTCATATCCACATTATGAAAGCTGTTTCCTCTTTGTTACTTGGAAGCATAAATAAATTTCATAAAAAGAACTATGTTGTTTATTTTTTCTCCCATAAAATAATTTAAACTCAAGTTTCAAAGCCACTTAAGGGTGGAGAATAGACAAAAGCGTCATTTTTGTTAACCAATTATATCATTAAATGTATTATTATATTTAAAATTAAGGAAAAAATGTGATTTAAATTGAAATGAAATGAAGAAAATTAAATCACTATAAACAAGTTATTAAAAGTAGGATATCAAAAGTATGATTTTGTTATAAATTATTTAAAGAAGAAAATTAATATTGTTAAAAATAAGAATGAACTCTTACTAGTTTCATAATCAAATAGGGTGAAGAACAATTACTAAAGAATATTCAGTTTATTATTGACAACTAACAAATGGTTACAATAGATTACATACCTTCATTGCTCTAAATAGGATTATTAAATAGAATAAACATTTTGGAGAAATTTCAGTAGAGTAACAATAAGTTAAAAACTCTCTCACTACCTTCAACCCAAGAACTCAATAAGTAGGCATAACAAAATCATAAATTATTTATGGTTTTCCAATTCTACATCATAGGAATTACTATATTTAATTGGCCAATTCTCTTTGCTCAACATTCTTTTCCTTCTATTTCTCAACATTTATTCACTACTATTTTTTAGAATTTATTGAGATAACAACTCTGCTACATAGCTCCAAGTTGTAAATGGAATTCTCCCTCTTATCATATACCTTGTCAACTTTGACTCTCTAGTGGACAATGGCACCATAACTTGTCACTTGTTCATCCAACATACCGATCCACCAAATAGTTGAACCATATATCCACACTAGTATCTTTTCTTCTATCTACATCTCGTGCCAAATCAAAATCCACATAACCATGTTTATTGGATTATTGGTCCCTTCAAGAATCACTATGATAACAAATTGAATATTTGAAAGTACCCTGCAAATACCTTATGAGTCTATTCATTGCATCTAGATGTTCACATGCAGGATTATCCATGAATCCACTTAGGATTCACATTGCTTGGGAAATGTTTGGTTCAGTGTAGATGATAACATACACACTATACTAACATAAAGAACATAATTCATATCTCCCATCTCTATAGGTGTTGCATGTAATGTCTCCATCTTGACCCTATTGCATTAAAATTGTAAATGATGTAAATATCGTTATTAAATCATGGTGAGGAGCTCAAGGCCAAGGCCCCGCTATTGATTTAGCATTTTAAGAATTGGAAATTAAAAATAGATGCTTATGGTTCTTGTGCTAGACAGACACAATGTGAATTTAAGACATCATGTAAATATGAATTTTAATGAAATACCCACAACTATCTATGCAATGCAACAAAGAGATGGGGGCATGATTTTTATAAGGAATAGGGAGGAAAATTATTCAAACCCTTGAGCCAATAGTGTTAAGCCAAATGTCATTGCCAGAACCCACAAACCATCAACTACCCATTTTGACTTATGCACCCAATCATTTAATTCTTCCAAGAGTTGGTTGAGGTAGTTAATGCCTTGGGATTGGAGAGGTATGGCAACCAATTTCGTGTATGGGAAAGCCATCAATTTGGGAAATCATGTTTTTGCTTCGTGGGCAAGAAAACACACACTAAATTATGCCCAAAGCCATCCTTCACCCATGGACTTGGCTCTCTCACGCAGTCTGAGCTAGCTAAGGCTTTCTCCCTCACGTTTTCCATCTTTTTCCTGCATTTTCCATAGCCGGGAAGTCGTTTTTGTATTACACAGTGGATGGGAGGAAGGGAGTCACAATTGGGGGTTTATAGAGGCTGTTTTGCTCCTCGAATTTCCATAAACATTTTCTAAAAATGAATTCACCTTCCCAGTGGTGATTCCCCATTTATAATTTCGTTTTTGGTTGCCCACGTTTTTCTCCATACCAAACACTTGTAATTTTGCTCTTATGTGCATCCTTGTTTTAGTTTGAACTTGTGAGCAAGAAATTGGGAGAGGAAGAGGACCAGAATTGGATTGATAAACCTAGTGAGGAGATTAACCTCTCAGAAAGATCAAAAGTGTCGGCTACTCTTCTATGCACACCTTGAATGACACTAGAATGGAATGTATGGCCTGAGGGACTGTGTATTAGTGAAGGGAATACTTCCTTGTGTGGGGTGTGTAGGAATTGTGGGTGCCAAGCTAGATAGATCTTGTAGAGGTATCCATGGCTCTGTGTTCGAGATCACTAGCTTAGCAATTCATTCCCTTCCCTTTACCTTAGCAGCCTGATAAACCCAACTGTGTATTAGCTTGGCTGATTTTGGTGTATTTTGGCTATGTGTGAGTGTGTTGTTCCCTTTTTCTTTGTATAAATCATGCCCAGCTCGGGGGTGGCCGTTGTGTTGAGAGATTGATGAGCACAAATGGCCTATGGTTGGGTGGAACGTTGCAGTTGTATAGCCAGTTGCTCGGGACTACTTCATTTCAAGATAAGTATTCTCTTGTGTAAATTTTGCAATGTCTTTATTTAATATTTGTCATGAAAATGTTGAATGTATGTTAGATATGTAGATGATTTTAATTCCGCTGTGTTTCTTACATATGCATATCTATATGTATTTTTATTATCAATGAGTTTTACTTAATTAGCATGGGGCTAGATGCAGGGAAACTTTTAGGGGCTAATCTTAGCCCATGGGATAAATTTAGGGGTTTTAATTTTTTAGTAGGCTAATTTTTAATTAAACCAACATTTACTATGATTAGCCCAATTTTATGTATTTATTTTTATTAAATGGCACATTATCCCCATAAAATATATAAAGGGGACACTAAATTTAACCATTTAGCCCCTCTCTGATATGATTTCAAGCTCCCATCACCTATAAAACTAACCCGCTCGCTCTAATTCGCCCAAATTTATAGAAATGGTAGTTGTTGAGGGTAAATTCACCCTCACGTGATCATGGAAATCCAGGTTTTTGGTAATTTCGTCCACATATTATGGATTGAAATTGATTTTCAGTTTTAAATCGCCCTATATATATGTTGTTTTCGATTTTGTTTTTTCTCATAGCTAAAAATATTCTAGGTTTTTTCAAATTTTAGGATTTCGGGACTGTGGAGCAAGCAATCAAGGATTTTGGGTTTTCTTGGCAGTTTACTCCTCTATATAAAGTGAGGGATCAATAGGAGATGCATTGATTGAAATCGACCTTTGATTTAGGTCGGAGACGGATTCATGTGAGCAAATGGAATGCCAGTCTTGTGTTCGGTTAAATGCCTCAACTGCTCAACCGTTCTAGTGCGGAGTTTAATGGGTACTGGATAGAGGTAGACCCATGGGTGACTCCCACACGATGGAAGTTGTAGCCAAGATTCTCTTATGGCACAGTCCTAGTTAACAAGTCCATGGGGTCGATTGTTCAGCGATGAGTGTCATTTTATTCCCTATTGGAAAATGTTGGGGGTAACAATGTTCCGATACAAGAATTGCGACGTACTTTGATCTTGAAAAGATTTGATGGTTGCATATGTTATGACATGGAAGACGCCCTGATCTTAACTTTGTTTTTCTATGGAGCATAGACTATGTCATGGTCAACCTACCAGACAAAGACTATGAACTTTTCAGAAGTCCTCGCAAGATAGGACCATGAGAACTTTTTCAGGAAACAATAAAGATACATCTGCTAACGGTTGATAATTGATAATTTTGGATGAATTTGACCAATTTTTATCTTCATATGTTTTCAATTATCATGGCACGAAAGTTCTCTACAGTGCTACCATCGACGTAGAGTTTACTTGTGAGATACTCATCGATCCACTTTATTACTCATCGCAAACTAGATTTGATTGAGGTCTAGGTAGAACCAAATGGAATTGCATTCTACAAGGTACTTGGGCATTCAATAACCCCATATTTGTACCTAGAAATAATTTCATGAAAAAGAGCAATCACAACTTGAACTAATTATTTGAAAACCTACAAATTGGATATAAAAGGTGTTAGTTTTTCAGAATTTACTTCTATCTGATCTAGGATCTTAACTGAGAGAACAACATGTACAACATATCAATCATGGACATAATAAAGCAAGCACAAAATAGACAATAGACACACAAAGTTTCACTAGGGAAAACCATAAAGGTGAAAAACCCCACAACTTCCTCGGAGATAGAGAGAGCAATGATATAACCCAAGCATAAGAGATAGTCTTCTCCTAGCAGAAGCTTCTCGTCCTCCACAGGTGCGCCACTCTTCAATGAGAGTATAAGTGAGAAAGTGAATGATCAAATAGAGTGACTCCCGCACTCTATTTATACTTAACTTGACTTGCCTAATAACCTTTACTAGGTTGGCCTTAACTTAACCACATAACATAATGTTGACAGGTCTGACCTCCAATATGGTGGTCTAATAACCCTTTGACCCACATGACTTATACAAGGACGACCCCACCAAGGTGGTCTAATAACCCATCAAGTATAAGTTACGACACTTACAATATAAATGATGACACTTCCGTATAGAGGAATAATAACATCTTTATAGGAATACAAACACTTCCATATAGAGGAATAATAACATCTCCATAGGAATACAATATACATCTATGAAATACATTCCGAAGTTACAAATACATCAACACTCCCTCTTAACTAGGAAGGTATTTCTCGACACAGGTCTTCTAGCACAATTCTTCTTCTCTAGATCATCGTCACTGGATCATCGTCACCGAATCATCATCATCATCACCACTGCTGCTATCTCGATCAATCTCTGAAATACTTGTCATAGGAAGTTCTACAAAGCTAGTCATTTTTCATACTGGATGTAGGCCCACCACCTGTAGGCCTTCATCATCACTGGCCATACTGTGGAATCCCAAGGACTGATTATGTGCATTAAGCCAAAACCTCGAATGAGCATCCCAAGACTGATTACGAGCATACTGCTCAACCTATCGGATCTCCCAGGATCTTTTACATGTGACTACACAACCTGTCCATGGCCACGGAGTATCATCCTGATACTCATGATCATATTGATCATGTTATCTCAATGAGCAATCCATCAAGTAGGTACACCTCAGGACTGATTACACTGCCTCTCGGTGAAAACATGAAGTTGGGAAACAATTTTGGCTTGTTTTTGACAAAAAAACTGCTAATTTTTATGTTTTTCAACTTTGACCTCTTCAAACCCATATCTCCCTTAGAAATTTCAACTTGAAGTAAACACAAAGGTTTTACAGAATTCAGTTGGCTTTCTACTCATATTTTTTTTATGGACATATCATGGGAAATATTTGTTGTCAACCAATGGCATATACTTGAAAAGTTTAGGTATGGATAATGAGTGACCTGTGTTGATGACGGTTTTTTGATAGATGGTCATTCATTTTAGGGAAAAATATTGTATGATCATAATCTACACACACTAAACTTGATCCTGGACTATATTTCTAGTTTTTTAAGACTTGGGAACTATTTTTTATTATTTATCGAAACAGTGTATGTTCAGAAAATGGTGCATTATCGACACATGTTTTTGTCTTCACATTTTTTTTCAAATGTTACTCTTATCAAACAAACTAAAACCAACCCAATGAAGAGGACACTTCAAGGAACATCCTTGTATTTTTTTTTTAAATTTGGCTTCGTCATTGTGACTGATTTTTCAGTCATTTAATTTTTTAATGATAAAGTTTATAAAAAAATAGAAAAAAATAGTAATCCTAAATGAAATTGAAAAAAACTTATATTACTAGAAAGTAGATTGAATGATGAATCTACTGGTATAAACTCCAACATGTAATTCTCATGTTTTGTAGTGGTCCGACCTTGTTAAAGTGACACATTTCTGAATTCTGCAGAAAATGTGCTGGAATTTTTGACCAGAAACTCTCGGGCAAGAAAATGTCTTCCAAACTCTCGGCCTTGAGTTTAGTTCAAACTCTCATCCGAGATTTTTTTTTTAAATACAGCGCGGCGATTGGTTCAAACTCTTGGCCTGGAGTTTTTTTAAACTTTCAGCCCAGAGTTTGAACTCTCAAAACTCTCGGCCTAGAGTTTTTTAAACTCTCGGCCTAGAGTTTCAGTTAGACTTTTTTTTCGCATGATCATCTGCCCGCGCTCTGTTTTTTTCACTCCGTTTGTCACAAAAGTGTTTCCTAGGTTCGCGATTTCACCCCTCTGTAAAACCTGCAAGATCTCCCAGGATTGATTACACTGCCTCTGCAAAACCTGCAAGAGCATCTTAGGACTGATCATATGCCTCTGCAAAACCTGTGTACCATACTGTCACATCATCGTCTTCAGATCACCTTATAGTCCACAGAGCATAACTCATCATGGGAGGACCAACATACTACCATCTGTGAAAGGCTCATAGCACTTACATCAACAACCATGGGAGGACCAACCTACCACCATGTCGGAATGGCACAACACTTACATCAATGACCATGGGAGGACCAACCTACCACCATGTCATAATGGCCCAACACTTACATCAACGACCATGAGAGGACTTACCTACCACCATGTCTCCATGGGAGGACCTACCTACCATCATGTCGGAAAGGCATGACAATTACAACAATGACCATGAGAGGACTCTCCTATCACCATGTCACCATGGAAGGAACTACCTACCATTATGTCTGAAAATCCTAGCAATTACATCAACGACCATGAGAGGACTCTCCTATCACCATGTCACCATGGAAGGAACTACCTCCCATCATGTCGGAAAATCCCAACAGCCGTTACATCTCACCATGGGAGGAGCTACCTACCACCATGTGAGAATGGCCCCAACCCTTACATCTACACCATAGGAGGACCTACCTACCGCTATGTGAGAATGGCTCGTGTGCATCTGTGTCTCTAGACTCGTCACTTCCCCTTGGAAGGAATCTCGATCTGAAGTACACCAAGTCTCTCTCTGAAGTACTAAAACTTCACTCTGGCTAGCGGCTTCGTCAACACATCGGCTATCTGCTCGTCCATCACAACATACATGAGCTTCATTGTTCCTCTCTGCACCATATCCCTAATATAGTGGAACTTGATCTCAATGTGCTTTGACTTGTCATGGAACACTGGGTTCTCAAACAACTCTGGTTGTCGCAATATATACAAGTAGCACTCAACTGGAGATCAAAACAAATCAGCCAGTAGCTTCTTAATCCATACTGCCTCAAAACTAGCCGAACAAGCTACGACATACTCTTATTCGGCTGTACTCAGTGCCACACAAGACTTCTTTCTCCTAAACCAGATCATACCAGATCCCATATTGAAGTAGCACCCCAAAGTGCTCTTCCGATCAATGGCATTGCCTGCCCAATCCGAATCAACATAACCCTCCAGGTTAAACTTTTGATTCACCTTATACTTGAGCCCATAGTCAATTGTACCCTTCAGGTACCTCAGAATATGCTTTGCAGCTATCAGGTGAACATGTCTCAGATTTGTCAAATACTTGCTCAGGGTGTTCACCGCAAAGCAGATATCTGGTCTCGTATTTGTCAGGTACATCAAGGACCCAATCATCTGATGATACATCATCACATGATCATCCTGATCATCATCACAACATCATCCTGATGCATATCATCTGGAGCAACACCGTGAAGCTCATAATCCATGATCATCTTGATCATACAATGCATCCACTTGATGCATGCCAAGTATCTACATGATTTATATCATCATACATGATCTACCTGATACATATCATCATACATGATCTACCTAATCATACAATGTATCCACCTGATACATATACATATACATGATCCAACCAATCATAACAAGCATCCAACATGATGCATATACATATACATGATCCAACTGATCATAACAAGCATCCATCATGATGCATAAATAGAGCAGTAACTAGAGCATCATTCTGATGCTCATCATCCAACGCTTACATCCACAGCCATGGGAAGGATCCTCCTCTCACCATGCTTGGAATGGCTCCTTCAAATGTGTCCATCACTTCTTCCTTGAAGTGTTGTCAATCTAAAGAACACCAAGCAAGAAAGATGTCTTGACATCCATCTGGTGTATCTTCCATTTCATCACTTTCTTTGTATTTCTCTATGCTTCCTTCTGCAACAAGCTTGATCTTATAGATCCAATTGGAAGTCACAAGCGACTTCCCTTCAGGTCTTGGGATCACATTCCAAACATCATTCTTCATGATCGACGGATCATGTCATTCTTCCTGGATCCTGGGAACTTCAATATATTCAATATCTTCGATAGATAACTTTGTTGTTGGAACAAATGTTGTAGTCCTTCTTTTGTAGGTGCTCATATACGATCTTTCCTACAAAACAAGTTAAATTGCATGATTAGAAACTTCTCATAGTTTTCAGAACAAATTCTTACACATAGAAAAAGATGTCATGCAGTCATGCAATTATTTTAGCTAATGCTTCATTACAACATTTATCCATATCTCTTAACTTTCTAGATGCCTTCCAATCTCTATTAGAACATTGTTAAGAGTTTGCACTACTCCCAACATGTCAGCAAAGAGGTTTCATTCTAGATAAGTAGCAATGGAATGTTGTACAATGCCATAGGCCACTTACCCATAACATGCATATTAGTAGTATGCTGTTCATTGATGCAATTATTCTAATATGTGTTGATGTATATGTAACTTCGAAATATATTTCATCTGTGTATTTTATATATATTTATTGTACCCT
Source organism: Larix kaempferi (assembly GCA_027924585.1). Taxonomy (NCBI): domain Eukaryota; kingdom Viridiplantae; phylum Streptophyta; class Pinopsida; order Pinales; family Pinaceae; genus Larix; species Larix kaempferi. The sequence continues at coordinate 10,271,608 of BSBM01000196.1, forward strand.
TATAAGAGATGTGTCATTCCTCTATAAGGAAGTGTCATCATGTGGATTGGAAAGTGTCGCAAGTGTGTGTACTTTCTGATGGGTTATTAGACCACCATGTGGGGTCGGCCCTGAATTATATATATTATAATGTGATGTACCTAGATAGACAAGTCGGCCCCATAAGGTCAGTGGGAAAAAAGGTTAGTATAAATAGAGATCGGAGATCTCTATTTTATACACTCAAAAAAGTAACTCACTCTCACTCAGAAAGTGGCACACTAGTGAGGAGGAGGATCATCTGCTACTAGGAGACTATCTCAGTGTATTTTGGTTGTACTTTGGTTGAGCCATTGCTCTCTCTATCTCTCAGGAAGTTGTGGGGTTTTTCACCTTAGGGTTTTCCCCACGGAAACTCTGTGTCTCTTGTCTCTTATGCTTTTGATTCTTGTGATGCTTGTCATATTGTGATTGTCATGCATTGATATACTGTATATGTTATTCTCTCAGCAAAGATCCTAGAGTATTGTAAATTAATGCTCAAAATTTAACATGGTATCAGAGCTAACCTCAGAAGAAGATATTTTTGCAGTGACAGAAGCTTGAGTTCCTTGTTTATTGGGTTTCTCTCCACATATTTGTGAAACACAGTATAGTAGATTGACTCTATTCATCAAGGCGCATCTATCTGTCCAGTCAGAATTCAATTCTGAGCATTTTTAGATTTGGCCCTAAAAATTAGGGTTTCCACAAAAATAGAAATTTCTGAAATCTGAAGACACGGCTGGAAGATCCTTGCAAAAATTGAATTTTAGAGATTTGGATCGAGATTTTTGGCTGGGTAGATCTCCGGGAAACTCAAACCCTAATTCAGGGTTCTCCCTAGTGAACCCGGGAGGACAAAAGGACAAATCTGAAGGGTAAAGCTTTGCTGATCTAAAATTCTGAATGCACCAGGCTGATCAGCTCATCAAGGCGCATCTTTCTATCCTTTCAGAAATTTGAAATTCACATTTTAAATTTTTAGGGTTTTTCGCACAAACCCTAATCGAGGACCGGATCCAGTTTTCAGCATTTCAAGTGGTAAGATCTAAATCTTTTCTATTTCCATTTGAAGTACTCTTTAAGATGTCTCACCACACCAAGCTTGAGGATAAGCTTGAAGGAGTTGATAACTTCCGAGCTTGCAAGTATAGGATTGGGTTAATCCTCGAAGAAAATGAGTTGGACTCATATGTGAAAGAAGACATCCCTATCCCAGAGGATGAAGAATCCAAGGTATTTCATAAGAAGAAATTGGTCAAGGCAAAGAGAATCATTGTTGATTCCATTAAAGATCATCTCATACCCCATGTGTCCTCTCTAAAGATACCCAAGGAGATGTTTGACTCCTTGACCAAACTATTTGAAGGGAGGAACATAAATCGGAAGATGACCCTGCGGAACCAATTGAAAGGAGTAAAGTTTTACAATGGAGAAACCATTCAATCTTATTTTTCAAGGGTCTCCCAGATCAAGGAACAACTAGAAGTAGTGGATGAAATGGTGGAGAATGGTGAAGTGGTGATGACCACTCTAAATGGCCTACCCAGGTCATGGGATTCCTTTATCCAAGGAATTTGTGCAAGGAAGAAGTTGATCTCCTTCAGTAGACTACAGGAAGAATGCTCACAAGAAGAATCAAGGCTTGTGGCACGAGAAGAAAAGATGGGGAATGAATATCAAGCTCTCACAGCTCACACCAAGAAAGGGAATTCCAAGAGAGATCCATCTCACTCCAAGAAATCTACACATCACTTCAAAGAAAGAAGAATATGCTTCACCTGTAATGAGAAATGACATATTGCCATAAATTGTTCCAAGAAAAAGATGGACAACAACAAATCCAACAAGAAGAAGAAGGGCAGCAAAAGAAGGTTTCATGCTCATGCCGCTGAGGCTGATGAACCACCCAAGAAGAAGGCTAGGGCAGAAAGTGATGATGACTCATCAAGTGAAGAAGAGTATGTTCTAATCTCTGCTCTCACAGGTACAATCTCCCATGGTTGTAATGATTGGTTGATTGATAGTGGGGCTTCCAAACACATGACTGGGTTTAAGGATTCTTTTGTGAATCTATCTGAACATGAATCACCCCATAAGGTGAAACTTGGGAATGATTATCAATACCCAATCAAAGGAAGTGGTGAAGCCTCCTACAACCTAGATTCTGGAAAATCTTTGAAGATGAAAGAAGTTCTTTATGTACCTGGGCTCAAGAAGAACTTACTCTCAATATCTGCATTGGATGCAAAAGGTATGAGGGTTGCATTTGTGGATGGCCAAGTCCTTATGTGGCCAAAGGGAAAGACCATAGATGATGCAGTAGTGATTGGAGAGCAAGAGGGAGGTTTGTATAAATTAAAGGGACAACCTGAACATGCCATGGTGCATGAATCCATGGAGCCAAGTGAACTTTGGCATAGAAGACTTGATCATATGCACTATAGGGGACTTCCGATTGCAAGCAAGGCTGTAGAGGGTCTTCCTGAAATCAAGACCAAACATGAAGGTGTTTGCAAAGGATGTGCAAAAGGTAAGAACATTAAGAAGGCTTTCCCAAGCAGTAAAAGCAAGGCAAAAGACATCCTAGAAATCATCCACTCAGATGTATGTGGTCCTATGTCATCTAGTTATCTAAGTGGGTATGTTTACTACATCTCATTTATTGATGACTTCTCCAGGAAGACTTGGGTATACTTCTTGAAGAATAAAGATGAGATGCTTGATAAGTTCAAGGAATTCAAAACCTTGATGGAGAATCAAATTGACAAGAAGATCAAAACATTCAGATCCGACAATGGTGGAGAATTAACCTCAGGTAACTTCAAGAAGCTTTGCAGTGATTCAGCGATTAAGAGGGAGTTGATTGCTCCTTATAATCCTCAACAGAATGGAGTTGCAGAAAGGAAGATCAGAATAGTCATGGAAGCAATAAGGGCAATGCTGCATGACCAGGATCTACCTATGCATCTATGGACAGAAGTAGTTAGAACAACTGTATATGTGCAGAATAGAACTCCCCACAAGATATTGGACAACAAGACACCAGAAAAGGTCTTTTTTGGGTTCAAGAGGATTGATGTCAGCAAGGATGAATATAAGTTCAAGGACAGGTAATCCAGGAAGCAAAGATCAAGAGGGAGCACACTCCAGCAGCTCCTGCAAGGGAGCAGATTTTCAGAGGGAGTTGACCATCTTCCTACATTCCACAACAGAAAGGTTTAGAAGAAGCTACTTCAGTAGCTCCTTCCAGGAAGCAAAGACTCAGAGGGAGTCCACCCAACAAACAAACAAAGATAAGTATTTCAATTATCATTTCTTGCATATTTTGTTTGTTTAAATAATATTATGCTTATGTTCCTACACTTAGGAGATGTATTGTGCATATTTGAATGATTGCATTAATGAACAATACACTACTAATATGCATGTGATGGGTAAGTGGCCTATGGCACTGTACAACATTCCAGTGCTACTTATCTAGAATGAAACCTCTTTGCTGACATGTTGGGAGTAGTGTAAACTCTTAACAATGTTCTGGTAGAGACTGGAAGACATCTAGAAAGTTGTGGAACATGGATAAATGTTGTATTGAAGCATTGGCTAAGATAACTACATGACTGCATGACATATTTCTGTATGTGTAAAAAATTTGTTCTTAAAATTATGAGATGTTTCTAATCATGCAATTTAACTTGTTTTGTAGGAAAGACCGTATATCTTCACTTACAAAAGGACTACAACATTTCTTCCATCAACAAAGATATATATTGAAGATATTGAAGTTCCCAGGATTTGGGATGAAGAAATGGAATGCCATGATCCGTTGATCATGAAGAAGATGTTTGGGATGCAGTCCCAAGACCTAACAGGGATTCACATGTGTGCAGACTGAAGGAAGCCTTGTATGGCTTGAAGCAAGCTCCTAGAACTTGGTATGGTAGGATGGACAGTTTCCTATCTAGTTTGGGCTTTACCAAGAGTAAAGCGGATTCCAACCTTTACTACAAGGTTGAGGAAGGAAATCCTGTGATTCTACTTCTGTACGTAGATGACTTATTTGTAACAGGAGATGACAGATTGATTGCAGATACTAAGAGGAAGCTTGTTGCTGAGTTCGATATGAAAGATTTGGAATTATGCATTATCTCCTAGGTATGGAGGTGTGGCAGAGTGCAGGTGGGATCTTCCTTGGTCAAGAGAAGTACACAGTAGATATCCTGAAGAGATTCGGGATGATGGATTGCAAGGCCATGGCCACACCTGTGGCATCGAATCTGAAGCTTCTATGCAATGCTTCATCTGAGCCGGTTGATGTCTCTATGTATCATCAGATGATTGGATCCTTGATGTACCTGACGAACACGAGACTGGACATTTGCTTTGCTGTGAACACGTTGAGCCAATTCCTAACGGATCTGAGGAGTGCTCACCTGATTGCTGTAAATCATGTTCTGAGGTACCTGAAGGGTATAGTGGATTACGGACTCAAGTATGAAGCAAATCAAAAGTTTAACCTGCAAGGTCATGTTGATTCAGATTGGGATGGCAGTGCTGTAGATAGGAAGACCACATGTGGGTGCTGCTTCAGTATGGGATCAGGTGTGATCTCTTGGTTTAGCAGGAAGCAATCCTGCGTAGCACTGAGTAGAGCTGAGGCAGAGTATGTTGCAACCTGTTCAGCTAGTTGTGAGGCAGTAAGGCTACGGAAGCTACTGTTTGAGTTATTTGATCTCCCGTTGGGTGCTACTGGTATCTTCTGTGATAACCAGAGTTGTGTGAAGCTATCCGAGAACCCAGTGTTTCATGACAGGTCGAAACACATAGAGATCAAATATAACTATATCAGGGATATGGTGCATAGAGGAGCTGTGAAGCTCCTGTATGTTGCGACGGACGAGCAGATTGCAGATGTGCTGACGAAGCCATTGCAGATGTGCTGACGAAGCCACTAGCCAGAATGAAGTTCGAGTACTTCAGAGAGAGTCTTGGCATTCTTCAGATCGAGGACACTTCGAGGAAGAAGTAATGGACACATTTACTAAAGCCATTCCAAGCATGTTGGAAGGAGGATCCTTCACATGGCTGTGGGTGTAAGCGCTGGATGATGAGAATCAGGATGATGTTCTGGTTTTTGTTGGATATGATCAGTTGGATCATTTTTATGTATGTATGTATGCATCATGTTGGATGCTGGATATGATCAGTTGGATCATCTATATGTATGTACGCATCATGTTGGATGCTGGATATGATCAGTTGGATCATTTATATATATGTATGCATCATGTTGGATACTGGATATGATCGGTTGGATCATGTGTATGTATTTTGTATATGCATCATGTTGGATGCTTGGACCATGTATCTGTATATGTATCAAGTGGATACATTGTATGATCAGGTAGATCATGTATATTGATATATATCAGATATGATCAGGTAGATCATGTATGTTGATGGATACATTGTGTGGATCATGTATCTATGTATCAGGTGGATACACTATGTATGATGATATGTATCAGGTAGATACGTGGTGTGCATCAGATGGATGCATTGTATGATCAGGATGATCGTGGATGACGAGCTTCTCCAGATGACATGCAGCAGGATATTGCAATGATGATGATCAAGGTGATCATGTGTACATCAGGATGATGTATGATGAGTATCAGATGATACTCTATGGCCGTGGAATAGGTTGTGCAGAAGAGCATATAATTTGTTTCCCTGGGATATTTGTAGATAGTCTTTCGAGGTTTTTCCTATGGCATGTAATTCGGTGCCCTGGGATATCTGGCAAATGCTCTTTCAAGGTTTTTCTCTGAGAGGACATATAATTTGGCCCTGGGATATCTGCAGATAGTCTTTCGAGGTTTTTCCTATGGCATGTAATTCGGTGCCCTGGGATATATGGCAGATGCTCTTTCGAGGTTTTGTCCTATGGCATGTAATTTGCTCCTGGGAGATCTGGACAGGATGAAAAAAGCCTCAGATGCTTCAGCCAGGTTTTTCCATGACCACATGTAATTTGCTCCTGGGAGATCTGGACAGGATGAAAAAGGCCTCAGATGCTTCAGCCAGGTTTTGTGGTGGACCACATGTAATGTGCTCCTTGGAGATCCGACAGGTAGAGTTGTGTGCTCGTAACAGCCTAGGATGCTTCAACCAGGTTTTGTGGTGAGATCACATGTAATGTGCTCCTGGGAGATCCGACAGGTAGAGCCGTGTGCTCGTAACAGCCTGGGATGCTTCAGCCAGGTTTTGTGATGGGTCACATGTAATGTGCTCCTGGGAGATCCTACATGTAGAGCTATGCGCTCGTAATAGGCTGGGATGCTGCAGCCAGGTTTTGTGATGCATGTAATAAGTCCTGCGAATTCCACAGTATGGCCAGTGATGATGAAGACCTGCAGGAGGTGGGCCTACATCCAGTATGAAAAAGGACTGTCTCTGTAGAACTTCCTATTAGGAGTAGAGTCAGATATTGGTTGAGATAACAACAGCAGTGACGATGATGATGATGATGCATCGATGACAATGATCCCGAGAAGAAGACTTGTCTAGCAGAACTGTGTCGAGAAATACATTCCTAGTTAAGAGGGAGTGTTGATGTATATGTAACTTCGGAATGTATTTCATCTGTGTATTTCATATATATTTATTGTACCCTTATAGGAGATGTGTCATTCCTCTATAAGGAAGTGTCGTCATGTGGATTGACAAGTGTCGCAAGTGTGTGTACTTGCCGATGGGTTATTAGACCACCATGTGGGGTCGGCCCTGAATTATATATATTATAATGTGATGTACTCTTTAAGATGTCTCACCACACCAAGCTTGAGAATAAGCTTGAAGGAGCTGATAACTTCCGAGCTTGGAAGTATAGGATTGGGTTAATCCTGGAAGAAAATTAGTTGGACTCATATGTGAAAGAAGACATCCCTATCCCAGAGGATGAAGAAGGCAAGGTATTGCATAAGAAGAACTTGGTCAAGGCAAAGAGAATCATTGTTGATTCCATTAAAGATCATGTCATACCCCATGTGTCCTCTCTAAAGACACCCAAGGAGATGTTTGACTCCTTGACCAAACTATTTGAAGGGAGGAACATAAATCGGAAGATGACCCTGCGGAACCAATTGAAAGGAGTAAAGTTTCAGAATGGAGAAACCATTCAATCTTATTTTTCAAGGGTCTCCCAGATCAAGGAACAACTAGAAGCAGTGGATGAAATGGTGGAGAATGGTGAAGTGGTGATGACCACTCTAAATGGCCTACCTAGGTCATGGGATTCCTTTATCCAAGGAATTTGTGCAAGGAAGAAGTTGATCTCCTTCAGTAGTCTACGGGAAGAATTCTCACAAGAAGAATCAAGGCTTGTGGCACGAGAAGAAAAGATGGGGAATGAAGATCAAGCTCTCACAGCTCACACCAAGAAAGGGAAGTCCAAGAGAGAGCCATCTCACTCCAAGAAATCTACACATCACTTCAAAGAAAGAAGAATATGCTTCACCTGTAATGAGAAAGGACATATTGCCATAAATTGTCCCAAGAAAAAGATGGACAACAACAAATCCAACAAGAAGAAGAAGGGCAGCAAAAGAAGGTTTCATGCTCATGCTGCTGAGGCTGATGAACCACCCAAGAAGAAGGATAGGGCAGAAAGTGATGATGACTCATCAAGTGAAGAAGAGTATGTTCTAATCTCTGCTCTCACAGGTACCATCTCCCATGGTTGTAATGATTGGTTGATTGATAGTGGGGCTACCAAACACATGACTGGGTTTAAGGATACTTTTGTGAATCTATCTGAACATGAATCACCCCATAAGGTGAAACTTGGGGATGATTATCAATACCCAATCAAAGGAAGTGGTGAAGCCTCCTACAACCTAGATTCTGGAAAATCTTTGAAGATGAAAGAATTTCTTTATGTACCTGGGCTCAAGAAGAACTTACTCTCAATATCTGCATTGGATGCAAAAGGTATGAGGGTTGCATTTGTGGATGGCCAAGTCCTAATGTGACCAAAGGAAAAGACCATAGATGATGCAGTAGTGATTGGAGAGCAAGAGGGAGGTTTGTATAAATTAAAGGGACAACCTGAACATGCCATGGTGCATGAATCCATGGAGCCAAGTGAACTTTGGCATAGAAGACTTGCTCATATGCACTATAGGGGACTTCAATTGCAAGCAAGGCTGTAGAGGGTCTTCCTGAAATCAAGACCAAACATGAAGGTGTTTGCAAAGGATGTGCAAAAGGTAAGAACATTAAGAAGGCTTTCCCAAGCAGTGAAAGCAAGGCAAAAGACATCCTGGAAATCATCCACTCAGATGTATGTGGTCCTATGTCATCTAGTTCTCTAAGTGGGTATGTTTACTACGTCTCATTTATTGATGACTTCTCCAGGAAGACTTGGGTATACTTCTTGAAGAATAAAGATGAGATGCTTGATAAGTTCAAGGAATTCAAAACCTTGATGGAGAATCAAATTGACAAGAAGATCAAAACATTCAGATCCGACAATGGTGGAGAATTCACCTCAGGTGACTTCAAGAAGCTTTGATTCAAGGATTAAGACGGAGTTGACTGCTCCTTACAATCCTCAACAGAATGGAGTTGCAGAAAGGAAGAACAGAACAGTCATGGAAGCAATAAGGGCAATGCTGCATGACCAGGATCTACCTATGAATCTATGGGAAGAAGTAGTTAGAACAATTGTATATGTGCAGAACAGAACTCCCCACAAGATATTGGAAAACAAGACACCAGAAGAGGTCTTTTTTGGGTTCCAGAGGATTGATGTCAGCAAGGATGAATATAAGTTCAAGGACAGGTAATCCAAGAAGCAAAGATCAAGAGGGAGCACACTCCAGCAGCTCCTGCAAGGGTGCATATTTTTAGAGGGAGTTGACCATCTTCCTACATTCCAAAACAGAAAGGTGTAGAAGAAGCTACTTCAGCAGCTCCTTCCAGGAAGCAAAGACTCAGAGGGAGTCCACCCAACAAACAAACAAAGATAAGTATTTCAATTATCATTTCTTGCATAGTTTGTTTGTTTAAATAATATTATGCTTATGTTCCTACACTTAGGAGATGTATTGTGTATATTTGAATGATTGCATTAATGAACAGTACACTACTAATATGAATGTGATGGGTAAGTGACCTATGGCACTGTACAACATTCTAGTGCTACTTATCTAGAATGAAACCTCTTTGCTGACATGTTGGGAGTAGTGTAAACTCTTAACAATGTTCTGGTACAGACTGGAAGGCATCTAGAAAGTTATGGAACATGGATAAATGTTGTATTGAAGCATTGGCTAAGATAACTGCATGACTGCATGACATATTTCTGTATGTGTAAAGAATTTGTTCTGAAAATTATGAGATGTTTCTAATCATGCAATTTAACTTGTTTTGTAGGAAAGACCATATATCTTCACCTACAAAAGGACTACAACATTTGTTCCAGCAACAAAGATATATATTGAAGATATTGAAGTTCCCAGGATTTGGGATGAAGAAATGGAATGCCATGATCCGTTGATCATGAAGAAGATGTTTGGGATGCAGTCCCAAGACCTAACAGGGATTCACATGTGTGCAGACTGAAGGAATCCCTGTATGGCTTGAAGCAAGCTCCTATAACTTGGTATGGTAGGATGGACAGTTTCCTATCTAGTTTGGGCTTTACCAAGAGTAAAGCGGATTCCAACCTTTACTACAAGGTTGAGGAAGGGAATCCTGTGATTCTACTTCTGTACGTAGATGACTTATTTGTAACAGGAGATGACAGATTGATTGCAGATACTAAGAGGAAGCTTGCAGCTGAGTTCGATATGAAATATTTGTAATTATGCATTATTTCCTAGGTATGGAGGTGTGGCAGAGTGCAGGTGGGATCTTCCTTGGTCAAGGGAAGTACACAGTAGATATCCTGAAGAGATTCGGGATGATGGATTGCAAGGCCATGGCCACACTTGTGGCATCGAATCTGAAGCTTCTATGCGATGCTTCATCTGAGCCGGTTGATGTCTCTATGTATCGTCAGATGATTGGGTCCTTGATGTACCTCACGAACACGAGACTGGACATTTGCTTTGCTGTGAACACATTGAGCCAGTTCCTGACAGATCCGAGGAGTGTTCACCTGATTTCTATAAAGCATGTTCTGAGGTACCTAAAGGGTATAGTGGATTACAAACTGAAGTATGAAGCGAATCAAAATTTTAAGCTGCAGGGTTATGTTGATTCAGATTGGGATGGCAGTGCTGCAGATAGGAAGACCACATCTGGGTGCTGCTTCAGTATGGGATCAGGTGTGATCTCTTGGTTTAGCAGGAAGCAGTCCTACATAGCACTGAGTAGAGCTGAGGCAGAGTATGTTGCAGCCTGTTCAGCTAGTTGTGAGGTGGTATGGCTACGGAAGCTACTGTCTGATTTATTTGATATCCCGTTGGATGCTACTGGTATCTTCTGTGATAACCAAAGTTGTGTGAAGCTGTCCGAGAACCCAGTGTCTCATGACAGGTCGAAACACATAGAGATCAAATATAACTATATCAGGGATATGGTGCAGAGAGGAGCTGTGAAGCTCCTGTATGTTGCGACGGACAAGCAGATGGCAGATGTGCTGACGAAGCCACTAGCCAGAATGAAGTTCGAGTACTTCAGAGAGAGTCTTGGCATTCTTCAGATCGAGGACACTTTGAGGAAGAAGTGATGGACACATTTACTGAAGCCATTCCAAGCATGTTGGAAGGAGGATCCTTCACATGGATGTGGATGTAAGCGCTGGATGATGAGCATCAGGATGATGTTCTAGTTTCTGTTGGATATGATCAGTTGGATCATTTTTATGTATGTATGTATGCATCATGTTGGATGCTGGATATGATCAGTTGGATCATCTATATGTATGTACGCATCATGTTGGATGCTGGATATGATCAGTTGGATCATTTATATATATGTACGCATCATGTTGGATGCTGGATATGATCGGTTGGATCATGTGTATGTATTTTGTATATGCATCATGTTGGATGCTTGGACCATGTATCTGCATATGTATCAAGTGGATACATTGTATGATCAGATAGATCATGTATATTGATATGTATCAGATATGATCAGGTAGATCATGTATGTTGATGGATACATTGTGTGGTTCATGTATCTATGTATTAGGTGGATACACTATGTATGATGATATGTATTAGGTAGATATGTGGTGTGCATCAGATGGATGCATTGTATGATCAAGATGATCGTGGATGACGAGCTTCTCCAGATGACATGCAGCAGGATGTTGCAGTGATGATGATCAGGGTGATCATGTGTACATCAGGATGATGTATGATGAGTATCAGATGATACTCTGTGGCCGTGGAATAGGTTGTGCAAATGAGCATATAATTCGTTGCCCTGGGAGATTTGCAGATAGTATTTCGAGGTTTTGCCTATGGCATGTAATTCGGTGCCCTCGGATATCTGGCAAATGCTCTTTCGAGGTTTTGCTCTGAAAGGACATATAATTTGGCCCTGGGAGATCTGCAGATAGTCTTTCGAGGTTTTTCCTATGGCATGTAATTCGGTGCCCTGGGATATCTGGCAGATGCTCTTTCGAGGTTTTGTCCTATGGCATGTAATTTGCTCCTGGGAGATCTGGACAGGATGAAAAAGGCCTCAGATGATTCAACCAGGTTTTGCCATGACCACATGTAATTTGCTCCTAGGAGATCTGGACAGGATGAAAAAGGCCTCTGATGCTTCAGCCAGGTTTTGTGGTGGACCACATGTAATGTGCTCCTCGGAGATCCGACAGGTAGAGCTGTGTGCTCGTAATAGCCTGGGATGCTTCAGCCAGGTTTTGTGGTGAGATCACATGTAATGTGCTCCTGGGAGATCCAACAGGTAGAGCCATGTGCTCGTAACAGCCTGGGATGCTTCATCCAGGTTTTGTGATGGGTCATATGTAATGTGCTCCTGGGAGATCCTACAGGTAGAGCTGTATGATCGTAATAGGCTGGGATGCTGCAGCTAGGTTTTTTGACACATGTAATAAGTCCTGAGAATTCCACAGTATGGCCAGTGATGATGAAGACCTGCAGGAGGTGGGCCTACATACAGTATGAAAAAGGACTGGCTCTGTAGAACTTCCTATGATGAGTAGAGTCAGATATTGGTTGAGATAACAGCAGCAGTGGCAATGATGATGACGATGCATCGATGACGATGATCCCGAGAAGAAGACTTGTCTAGCAGAAATGTGTCGAGAAATACCTTCCTAGTTAAGAGGGAGTGTTGATGTATATGTAACTTCAGAATGTATTTCATCTGTGTATTTTATATATATTTATTGTACCCTTATAAGAGATGTGTCATTCCTCTATAAGGAAGTGTCGTCATGTGGATTGACAAGTGTCGCAAGTGTGTGTACTTGCCGATGGGTTATTAGACCACCATTTGGGGTCGGCCCTGAATTATATATATTATAATGTGATGTACCTAGATAGACAAGTCGGCCCCATAAGGTCACTGGGAAAAAAGGTTAGTATAAATAGAGATCGGAGATCTCTATTTTATACACTCGAAAAAGTAACTCACTCTCACTCAGAAAGTGGTGCACTAGTGAGGAGGAGGATCATATGCTACTAGGAGTCTATCTCAGTGTATTTTGGTTGTACTTTGGTTGAGCCATGGCTCTCTCTATCTCTGAGGAAGTTGTGGGGTTTTTCACCTTAGGGTTTTCCCCACGAAAACTTTGTGTCTCTTGTCTCTTATGATTTTGATTCTTGTGATGCTTGTCATATTGTGATTGTCATGCATTCATATACTGTATATGTTATTCTCTCAACAAAGATCCTAGAGTATTGTAAATTAATGCTCAAAATTTAACAATATGCATAATACACACCCTAAGTCTATGAACATAAGCATATGCATCACTGAACAATACTATTTAAACAAACAAATATGCAAGAAATGACAATTCAAATACTTATCTTTGTTTGGTTTGTAGGGTGGACTCCCTCTCAATATTTGCTTCCTTGCAGGAACTACTGGAGTGTGCTCCCTCTTGATCTTTGCTTCCTCGATTACCTATCCTTGAACTTATATCCATCCTTGATCACTTATGCATACTTACTAGTATCATCATTGTGTTATCCTCGAGGTCTCATACATATATTCATTAGTATAATCTCAATACTATCAAAACACAATAATCTTAAACATGTATAGTCATGATCATTTCAAACACAGATAATAAACATTAGTATTCAAGGTTTCAGGAAATACTTCTTTTACTCATGCATATTCTTATTTGACCAAAGGATTTTTCTGGTTAGTCATATCATCAATCAAAGTAAGAGACATAATATGCATAAACCCTTGATTACTTACATTTCTAACTTCATGAATAATGATTATCAACCATACAATAGTATAAGATCCTAACTCAAGGTAGGACTCTAATTTGATATAGGAAAAAAATACATGGTTATCATATTTGCTAGTTATGTCTAGCAATGTCTTCTTGTTCTCTTCAATGACTTGTGCTAGTAACCTGCATATCTCATAGGTTAATCATTATAGAACAAAGTTATACATACCTCAGAATTAGATCTTCTATGTGATCCATGACAATGGATGAATCTTTGTCTTCATGTCAACATGGTCATATGTTCTTGAACTAGAACATGATTTGTCTTTCTTGATTTACCTTTCATGTTAGCGGAAAACATCAACCTCATACAACACCACAATGCATTAGTACAATCATGAGTGTCAAAACCCTAATCAATGAATATCTTCATTTATAATTTTATTAAGGTGATACAACAAGTCTAAAGTTAATCAAGATTGTACTAACCTTAATGAAGACAAACATACCATAAACTTAATCATGAACAGATCTCGAAGCATACTTGGATAAGTCATACATGTCGAGATTGCTTGTAATCTTCTTATGTAAAGCCTTAGCCTCAACTTTATCTGAAACAAGAACTTCTTCACTTATGTAGGTGACTAATCCATTCTCTTGTAGGATTAACCCAATCCACTTTGATTTACAGAAACTGGATCTGGAGCTGGATTAGGGTTTGTTAGAGAAACCCTAAAAATTCAAACTTTGAATTTCAAACTTCTAAAAGGATATAAAGATGCACCTTTTTGAGCTGGTCAAGCTAGTATACTCATAATTTGAAAACTGCAAAGTTTCACCCCTCAAAATTGCCTTTTAGATTTCTGGATTCACTAGGGAGGACCCTGAATTATGGTGTGCGTTTCCTGGAGCTTCACCCAACCAAATAGTTTGATCCAAAGCTCTAAACTTTGATTTTTCCAAGAATCTTCCAGCTATGGTCACATATTTCAAAAATTTTCATTTTTGCAAAAGCCCTAATTTTTCACTTTTTCGATCAAAGTCCCGAACTAGGGTTTGATCAAGCCCATCCTTCTACCCAACCAAAATATTTGATCTTGGTCTCTAAATTTTGATTTTTATGAGGAGCATTCAGCCATGGTCTCCTATACAAAAATTCCAACATTCTCCGAAACCCTAAATTCACAGAGCCATGAATGAAGGTGATCAAAATCCAATTATGTTTTAACATAAATATATACCTGATTGTTTCTGGTGTAACTGTGAAATTACGAATCCACAAGGTCTGAAACTACGACCTGTGCTAGCTTGACCTATCATCTTTCCAACCCCATAGGTCGGACCTCAATTGGATTCTCTGAGAGAGAGTTATGCTAAGTGTCGCAACGTGACTTGTTTATGGGATAAAACAAGAGAGTGAACTTGTACGGAGTGCCACGTATCAATGGTTCACTTTCGGCCTCTGAACCTTTGGCTTGTGAAAGTACAGTCCGTTCCCTACCTGTCACTTTTTACTAAATTTCATTTGGATGTTCCTAGCCCAAGTTGTGACCTTTTTTCCTAGGTCACTTGTTTATGATTGAGATCTCGAAGAGGCAGAAACCCTAGGTTGTACATATCATAAAACACAAAGTACAATGAATTGGAAGTTTTTCTTCAGAAATTAGGTACATTGGGATCTTATCTTTGACCTGTAAAAGTTTTACATCTTGAAACTTTGCCAAAATGGATTTATAGCGAACGTGCTACGATGAATGGTTTTTTCTATATCAAGCCCTAGCTTCGCAAGTGCAATAAGTGTCATAAATGCGATACCATGCCTTCTTTCAGGCTAGCTCTGGTACCATGTTAGTTTTTCAGAATTTACTTCAATCTGATCTAGAATCTTAACTGAGAGATCAACATGTATAGCATATCTACAGCATATCAATCATGAACATAATAATGCAAGCACACAAGAGACAATAGGCACACAGCGTTTCACTGGGGAAAACAAAAAACGTGAAAAACCCCACAACTTCCTCAGAGATAGATAGAGCAATGATACAACCCAAGCATAAGAGATAGTCTTCTCCTAGCAGCAACTTCTCCTCCTCCACAAGTGTGCCACTCTCCAATGAGAGTATAAGTGAGAAAGTGAATGATCAAATAGAGTGACTCCCTCACTCTATTTCTACTTGACTTGACTTGCCTAATAACCTTTACTAGGTCAGCCTTAACATAACCACATAACATAATGCTGACAGGGCCGACCCCAAATAGGGTGGTCTAATAACCCTTTGACCCACATGACTTATACAGGGCCGACCCGACCAAGGTGGTCTAATAACCCATCAAGTATAAGTTACGACACTTACAATATAAATGACGACACTTCCGTATAGAGGAATAATAACATCTCTATAGGAATACAGACACTTCTGTATAGAGGAATAATAACATGTTCATAGGAATACAATATACATATATGAAATACATTCCGAAGTTACAAACACATCAACAAAAGGAAACCATGGACATGCATTCCATAAGAAAAAATTAGAGAAAGGTTATGATGCATGAATTTTTCTTGAAGGAAATTTTCTCCATTCACGTTCTTACCATTCATTCACATCTTAATCCCCCATGAATTCTTCAAGAAGCAAGTGTTTCCCTTCACCATTCCTCTTTCAGTTTCTTGGGATCTTTTCTCTTTTAGTCGCAATGATTTACTATGCAACCCTTGTAACCTTGATCCTGCACTACCAGTCAAGTTTCATGTGTGTTTAGTCGCACTAGCTTATCATGCAAAAACCCTATATGTAAGGTCACACGATGGCTTGACTGTGAGCACTGATACCTACATGATTGTAATATAAGTAGGTTTCGTTAGCTTGCTTTCTTCAAAAGTGCAATAAAAAAGAATATTCACCTAGTTTTAAAGTAGGGGGTGTTGAGACCGTAGTTTTCTTGAAAGGCCTATTGTGTTTTAATGGTAATGCTTGACTGCTGATTGAAATTGTAGAGATGATGACAATGTGGAATGTAGGATACCTTGGTTTGAGAGAGTAGAAAATAATGATTTGTTTAGCCTGCAATTCGATATGAAATATCGTTTAAGGAATTCGATGGCTGGCTTACTGTGTTTGCTAATCCTATTTGATGAATCTTAAGAACAAAAGAAAAAAATAAAAAATAAAAAACAGAGTCATAACCCTAACTCTAACAATCCTTTACTGTTTGAATAGAATCGTTTTCCTATAATGGATAGAATGGGAATGATAATGGATTTCGATTGGTACTACTCTGTAATTATAATTCTAAACCAATTCGATTCCGGGCTTTAAGAGCCTTGAGGGTTTCGATACTTTGACCAAACCCTTACTAGACTAGATCTTTAATTAATAATTCTTGTAGACAGATATGTAACCTATACTATGACAGGGTAAAATGATTCTAATCTGAAAACATAATTATTGTTAAAGAACTAATAATCCTAGCTTATCAATATGGAAACAAAAGGGGCAATGCACAGTTATAAACTCTTTCGTTTAGCAATGAGAGAATTCCTACATTTTCTGATGGTGCGATGTCTAGCACAGGTTAGCTTGGCTAGACCTGCTAGACCCTCCACTAGTTTTTGGGCAAAACCTCTAAGTTAATAACATTTGTAATGAGAATTAGGCAATGCTGAAGCATCGATTCCAGTCTAAAAGCCTATGTCTACTATAACTGGAAAATGGAGACAATTAATACTGCATACCTGGCTGCTTTAGCACTTGATCCTTTCTTATAGAATCCTGGCTGCTTTGGCACTAGATACTTTCTTGTAGAAGCCTGACTACTTTGGAACTTGATCCTTTCCTGTAAAAGCTTACACACTCAAACAATAATTAATGCAAAACCTGTTGTATTTAGCTAACCTGTTAGGATGATTTTCTTAGCTGGATAAATTTGGGGCTACCATGTTCCTCCCAACCATGACCCTTAGACCGTTCCTGGTTCTAACTGGATCCCCTCGAGCTGGTTCCAACATGCAATGAGAGATAGAGTCCCTAGGTTCACTGTTGGTTCAGATATGGGATTATTAGGTAAGATTGCTTCAGTTTCTTGGAGCAGAAAAACTTCTCTCTGATTATCATAAGAGAATGATAATGAAAAAGATAGACAATCCCCAACCTTGGGATCTGCCCTCTTTATATAGGGGAGTCTTGAATTATGACTGTTGAATATTTAGTTTCTTTAAATTAAGATAATTAATATTTAAAAAGATATTATTTACTCAAATATCTATTCCTCTTGAACTAGGACTTTTCCTTTGTTTTAACTATGAGTGATTTTAATTTAAACTTTTCATAATAATAATAAAACTAATTATAATAATAATATTTCTAACCTAGGTATTAATACTATTTACAAATGCGGCTTCCCACTAAATATTAATACTATTAAATAATGTGGTAGCCCACTATGCATAAACTATGTGCAATAAATGTCTTTTATGAATAAATAATCAGATCATTATTTATTAAAATTATTAATAATAATATTTAATCTTGTATCTTCATATGATACTTCGTTTAACAATTTAGGGATAAGGTCCACTCCTTTGGACAGTTTTTCGGTAAGCTTGGACAGGCACATCTAGTCTCTCTTTTGCATTTTTGATTCCCTCGTTTAACATGGTAGTTCTTGCAGTATTTGATGATGGATAAAAGATGAATCATTTAATCAATTTAAATAAATGTGATGAATGTAGAAGTGTTATTCAAAGTCTTTCCGACTCAACACTTTGATATTTAGTAACCCTGAGTGCTCTTCAAATCCTTTTAACTCAACACTTTCACATGGGCGTTACACTAGTGCAATTCTAGAGCTAGAATGTGGTTGTGAGGCACAACTAGAATATTCAAGTGGCCTCGGATCCGGTATTCATTTATCAAGCTTGGAGTGCTCCAAGGCTTATGCCCAACACTCAATGTACCTTAGGGCTTACGCCCAGTACATAAACATTCTTCTAGGTACATTGGGGCTTATGCCTAGTACATAGATTATATGTGTGTTTCTGAGTCCACGCTCAACACACTCATAAGTCAACCATGTAAAATCATATTCTCTGCACAGTAAGTAACAAAATATCATCTCAATATATTAGGGTTTGTACCCATATCAAAGCTGAAAAACATCATCAAAACCTTAGGGCCTCCTTGCCCAGTATACACTCAAATAAAGAAGTTGTAATGTCCCCTCCTACCATACAGCAGGATAGAGAGGACGTGGTGCTCAATCCGGGCAATTAGCCCCATATCCATTAATTAAGTTTATTGATGGAAAGACATGTATATGTGCATGCTATGGAAACACGACGGTAATTAAACAAATACTGTTGATCTCTAGCACACCTTCAAGATTCTGTGACAGCCATGAAATAAAGATCTTTGCAGAAGTATAAAAGATCATATGGAAATGCATAATCATTTGAATACACAGCAAAAGCAAATTTATTAGCACATCCATGATACATTCAAAATATTCATCAAATGATAATTGCAAATTCAACACAAGAGAAATAATTATCTCAATAAGGTAGTCCCACGCAACTGGCTATGCAACTGCAACGTTCCACCCAACCGTAGGCCGGTGTGCTCCTCAATCTCTCATCACCACTGCCACCCCCGAGCTGGGCATGATCTCTACAAGGAACCAGGGAATAGCAGACTCACACATAGCCAAGCATACACCAAAATGATCCAAGCCAATCTACAATTGGGTTTATCAGGCTGCTAGGAGATGGAAAGGAAGAGTTGCTAAGCTAGTGAGCTCCAACACAGAGCCAGGGATAACCTTGCAAGATCTATCTAGCTTGGCACCCACAATACCTACACACCCAGCACAAGGAAGTATTCTTTTCACTGCTGTACAGTCCCTCAAGCCATACCTTCCCTATCTAGTGCTCTCAGGGCATGCATAGAAGAGTAACCAAAGCCCTCTTGATCTTCTTGAGAGGTTGTCTCCCCCACTAGGTTTATCAAGCCACTTCTGTCCACTACCACTCCAAAACTTCAGCTCACAGGTTCAAACCAAAAACGAGGATGCACATAACAGCAGAACACAATTATGGGGTAGGATAAAACGTTTTTACAGTGAGATGCATGAGATGGGGTTTCAGCTGACTCAGAAAAACATGGGAACCCACAAAAACGAAAATGGGAAGTTGGGGAACAACCCAGGGAAGCCAAATCCGTTTTTAGAAAAACGTCCTTGGACATTCAGGGACAAAAATGACCTCCATACAGTCCCCAAATCGTGGCCCTTCTCTCCCAAGCTACTGTATATGCAAAAACGAACTCCCAGGCATGGAAAAATGCAGGATTTGGATGAAAAACATGTAGGGAAAGACCCAGCTAGCTCCCACTGCATGAATGAGTGAAGACTGACCATTCAGAATGGCTTTGGGCACCATTTCGTGGGTGTTTTCTTGCCCAAGGAGACAAAACACGAATTTTCAGGGTTGATGGTTTGCCCATGCACGAAATTGGCTGCCATACTTCTTCATTTCCAAGGCTTTAACTACCTTAACCAATTTCTTGGAAAAATTAAATGATTGGGTGCATGAGACAAAATGGGTAGTTGGTGGTTTATGGGTTTCCCCATTGACACATGGATTAATACCATTGGCTCAAGGGTTTGAATAATTTCCCTCCCTTTTCCTTGTAGAGTCATGCCCCATCTCTTTTGTTGCATTGCATAGCCGGTTGTGGGTTTTTCATTAAAAATTCGTAATTACATGATGCCTTATATACATTGTGCCTATCTAGCACAAGAACCATAGGCATCTATTTTTAATTGCCGATACATGAAACGCTAAATCAACGGTGGAGCCTTGGCCTTGAGCTCCTCACCATGATTAAATTACAATATTCACATCATTTACGATTTAATACAAAGGGGGTCAAAATGGGGACATTACAGAAGTCAGTCAGGGTTGATTCCCAGTATGTCAATATATAAAAGAATAAATCATAGGTGCTAGGGCTCATGCTCAATACTCAGAATAAAACATATGTGTTGGGGCTGTGGCCCAATATAACAACAGAAATAGTTAGTCCAAAATTTGGGATATTACATGGATTAATAAGCATTAATACAAGGTTATGGGTGAGAAAGAAGAGATTAAAAGTAGGGAAAATATAGTATAAAATGATGAAAATTACATGGCCCAACATCTCCCCCAAACTGAATATGTTTCATGTCCTCATGCAACCTAATACCTATGTATCAACCAAGATGAAAGGGATCACATTTTTTCAATGGAAACTGACCAAAGACCACTTTTGTAACACTCATATGCTTGTCCTACTAATGATACTAATAAAATACAATAATGCCCAAAACAACCTTGAAATTTCTTCAAACAATGGTTGTCCCATTTGCATTTTTCATAAAAGAGCCACTTAAGACACATGTCATCATTAGCCAATCATGAACAAAACAAGTGATCTACATATGATTTCTTCAATTCATGGTCACCTAGATCATCTTGAAATCTTTATTTTTCATTACCATAGCCAACATACCTTCAAAATCAAACCTCAATTGCTTTTTAGCAATTATAATGGAGTGACAACAAACTGGTGTACAACTAATAGCAGGTTGTTATACATGTAACAACAAATTGTTTATCCATTTTCTCATAAACTACTAACTGGATTTATGTAAAAAAATTCAAGCATATTTTTACCATTCTGTTGGACTTCCTTGCCAAAAATAAGATATGCGCACATCATGGATTTCAAGAAAAATACAAAATGGTTGTAGGTGATTTTGCTCAATTTATCGAAATCTATGAAGTATTTTTTCCTAAACATCGATGGATATAATATTCTTACCATAGTGCTTCACTCCTCCAATTTTCACAAATATTCAGTTCATGGTTTGCAATATATCCTTATTTCAATTTCTGCACTTTGTATAAAAACAACATGCATGAGAAAAAATAAATATAAATGGAAAAGGAGAGACCAAACCATCATGCATGGTAACTCCTCCCCCAAACTGAATAAATAGCATGTCCTCACGCAATTAAAATCAAATTCAACCCAAGTGTGTAATCAATTCTTCATGTGGCCTCTTTGTTATTTTTGAAAGAAAAACATGTGTTATTGTTACCAATCATCTCCAACACTTGGCACACCAACTAAATCCTCAAAAGTGATGAGCATGAAATGATATAGGAAGGCATGTAAAAGGGCTGAATAGAGTAGTTGAATGCAACATTAACATGATCAAATTTCTTTTAATATCATAGGATGCGTTTGCATGATAAATTACTCCAACATGAATTCTTAAGTTGATGTTCCATACACAGTTGTCTCTTACCTCAAATTTGATCACATCGTTACCCATAAAACCCCAAGAATTCATTCCACTGATTTCATTTGATTTTCCCAATGAATTGAGGTTCATTCTCAACTTTTGAGTGAGAGGAGGTATTGCTCAACATGTCCAAATGCGGCACCAATAAACCATAAAAGAAAATCACATACCTTTGTTTCATACCGTGTTATATGGGAGCATGTGCTTGTTGCACAATAAAAATGCCCAAATCATGTTGAAGACATATTATGGAAACTTCCTTTAGGATTGCAACTAGGGGAAGCCATATTTTTTTGAACATCAAATCCATGCCAATGCTACAGGACTGTCTGTTGAAGTTTCTAAACAAGAGGCCAAGCATTCTTTTGCACATTCCACAACAATCAAACTGATTTCAAAAATTCTGTCAACTCTGGAAAACAACCAATGATATCCATGTGCAATATGTCATTGAGTCTCATTCCCATTTCCACAACTATAAGTATATCAATCTTCGCATAAGCATAAAAATGGTTACAAAAATAATAAATTGAACCCACTAATAGACTACTTGTTTAACAAATCTTTCCCTTGAAGCTTGTTGGCCATATTATGCTGTTGAAAGAAACTTGGAACAAGAAGATGAATTGCTGCAACTAAACCAAGGATTTTTAAAATTATTGCCCCATTTCCCTCATACCTGAGAGTTTCATTTAAAATAAAGGAAGGTCAAATATCATACTCTTTTGGAGATGATCTAAATTGTGGATGACTCCGTTGATGGTTACTCTGGTACTACATACACAATTTGGAACTTGTTGATTAAGCAATGAATACATATGCAATTGTATCATAATTATTGGTGTTTTCATAAGATGTAAATGATGACTATTGTTTGAAATGGTTGTAATGAAAAAAGAAACAGAGATCAAACACACCCAAAATCGTGTTCTCAAGATGCCATCATCATGTTGTTCAAAACATTACTGATATGACATTCCATATTTGTTCAAATGTTGCTACAAGATCTGAATACAAAGGTTAATTGTGTTTTCCATTTTTGACAGCAAGTAAGAATGATGTTTGATACAAGAGAACCATGAATCAAGAGGCTGGAAAATATATCTGAACACTCCATAGCATGTAAAATATTCCCCATGAACTACGAGTGTGTCAAACCAGCAAATGCCTTTATCATATGTATAAAATGGGTGGATTATCCATATATACCATATAAAATATGGCTATCAAATATTAACTAACATTTGAACATGTGAACAATCATATGTACCAGTAAACCATGCAAACAAATCAAAGAAATCATACCTCCATTTTCCACCTTGTTTGTATGCTAGTGGGTTCTTATGTAGAAGTGGCTTCTACAACAATTTATTTTGTTGTAGGTTTCTGTGGCCAGCCTATTCCTTGCTTGCAAAAAGTCTCTTTGGCTTGTCCATATCTCCTTTATCTCAATAGTGGCCTTGGCTTGTGCATGTGTATCAACTGCTCCTTTCTTATTGCTAGTTCTTGTGTGGCAGCAACAATAATTCTCCTTCACTTCTTTTGTTGTTGGTTCTTGTGGAGAAACAATGATGCCTCTTCTTTTCTTCCCACTATTGATTCTTGTGTGACAACAATAATAATTCCTATTATTGGTTGTTGTGTGGAAGCAGCAAGGAGTTTGATGATGTGATAATTATGGGTGTGGGAATGGACTCAATGATGGATGAAGTAGATATGAGGTAATGGGATGATAACCAGGATGGTGAGGGATGGGAAAGAGTGATGATGTATGATGGTATTCCCCTTTCCCCAAACTAAAGGATTTTACCACCCTTGGAAATATAGAAAATTAAGAGGAAGTGGGACAAAGGCTCAAGTGTGTTTCCAAATACAACAATTTGTAGCTAATCCGAAAGTCTATTATACATCAATGAATTTTTCCAATGAATGTAGAACAATCTCCAAACTTTGTTTACTATCAGAAGGGAGATCCAAACTAACAAGATCATCCCACAACTTTACATGGTAAGATGTACAACGTTGAAGGGTCAATGGTTGAAAAACATTTTCACATGGAATTTTCTCAAGTAGAGTAGAGGGATAAGTTGTTATGGGTGTACTACCCACATCTTGTTCAACAACTACCCTCCTTGTTCAATCTTCACCGCTTGCTGCAAAATTCAAAGCATGTTCATCTTCTTCTAGACCTTTCTCTACTACAAAAAGAAACACAGTCAAGTGTGTAAAGGCACAAATTTATTGAACACGTGTGAAATATTACAATTGATATATATTCACAGAAATGAATTTTACACAAACTTATACCAACATATGGTTGAGATGGGAGTTCTCCCATATAATATATGGGGGAATCCTCTGTGGCCCTTTGACTTGATTGGTAATGATACAACAGCTTGAATTCTCTATATGAATCTGACCATCTCCAACTATCATTGGAGACTCCAATGCATGCTAATCTTGATGTCCTTCCTTTAGCAGATGGAATTCTATCAGTTGACTTTCTTAAATGCTTTTGCCTCAAAGAGCGACCCAATGACTCCTCAAACAATGACCCCTCTTTTTCCATTTAGTGAAATAGCCAAAACTAAAGTCAAACCAAAAATAGGCAAAACCAATTACACATCTAGTCAATCAATTGAATCTTGGTCATTAGTGGAAAAAATAGCATTTTTCTCAAGTGGCTAATTATATTTCCTAAAGAGACAAAGATAAGAGTTGTGCTTGCAAACCAATCTACATTTTCCACTCTATTTCCTAAAAATACACTATATTTTAAAAAGAAGAGACTATATAATAAAATACACTATATTCTTAAAGTAGAATGGGATTAAACTTGTTCTTAATAATGTTCTCTTGAACTGCCCATGTTATGTAGCTTCAATTACCAAGCATTAATGATTTAAAACGTGTCATCAAAGAACATAAAAAAACCATGGTCCTAATAACAAACTATTTCAAATAATTGTGGTGCATTGTGGTGCTCAAAATGACTAGTGAATGAATTATTCAAACTACACATAACTAAAATATTTGTTCATTTTGAAATTTTCTTAAGTTATATCATATTTTATTTCTGAAAAAATTAACAAATGGATGGTAGCTTTAATGGTCGAAGGTTGTACTAATAAGTCCTTGTCATCTAATAAGCTTTGCTTTCTGCTTTAGTGCCTTGTTTGTTTTACTTTTTTTATATAGTTTTGATCATTTATTTTAATGAATTTATAAAATTTCTTTATTCTCTACTAATTAACACAGTAAATAAAGTGTTAATGGTTGGATTCAATAGTGAAAAGAAGGTAATTGGTATGTGTCAAACCTTACACATGCATTCAATGATTGGATTCAATAGTGAAAATGAGCTGATTGGCTCGCTTAAAGGACATGAAAGAATTTGGATGAGTTCTAAGGTTGACATTTGGTATAAAATTATTTATTCTCCCATAGGCCCCATTTCCTCTTCCCCTCTAGTGGAATCATAGACCCTCTTGTTCTCTTTATACAACCATCTTTGACCATTTTATTATTTCAGTAACATAATATTTACATATATTTCAAGTTAGAAAGAAAATCCAACCATATAATCCAAATAACAATATTTTCATCATTCATGCTTTGCCATTCACTAGTCGAGCCTTGGCCTTGAACTCTGCACTAGGAATCCATACTAGCGTATTTACATCATTTACATAATTTTGATTAAATACATTCCAAGTCAAAACTAGGAATATTGCAATGCCAATTAGCATGACACATCTTTATGGGTGATCAGCCGTCCATTCCATTTTGTTGTCCCCGGGAGTAGTTGTTGAGCCCAAATATAAATGGGAACAATAGCCAAATTGTTGGGAAGATAGCTATCGAACGTGAGAATAGCTTCTCAAAAGAAGTGTTCTAACAAATCAAATTGGCCTATAGATTGTATCAATAATCATATATGTGCCCAAAAATCCTTGGATTAAGCACTATGGCAACAAATCCACCACTAGGATCATCTTTGTGACTTTATTTATTGAGTGGGATGTACTCGTAGGAGCCACCATGAAATATTCTATGTTTATGAAACCAACACGTGAAACATTTTAAAATTTTTCCTTAAGAATGTTTACTAGTATCTACAAGAATTTGAGTGACCGTCCATGCAATCAACTAGCTTAACATTTCCGTGAAGGTTGGCATATTTATTTTGGATTGAGAAAATAGTTATCATATCAAAGAAGAATTGATAAGCAATTAAACAACAAAGGGAGTATCATTATAAGTGAACCGTTAATGTCACGGTCTCTGCTAAAAGACCTTTGCACTTTTTTTGGGCACACCCTATAAAAAAAAGTGTTCATTTAGATTATTGTGGGGTAGCATGCTACTACACAAATTAGTTTGCATAAAACAACCCACCATAAAGGACCTTTTATTAACGTAAAATTTGTGGTTAATCATTTGAGCAATGGAAACAAAGCAAACTTGTCATTCTTTTTTTAAATGTAGATATATCAATATCAAATTCATATTCATGAGTCCCTTGAGCATGAGTCCCTCAAACTCATATTCATGAGTAGAATCGCCACCCATAGGAAAACCATTCATTTTTATACTCTCTCATATGGCAATTCTATTATTTGATTGCATGTAGAATCCAATGCATGACTCTTCACATTGCTAACTAATTAATTAGTCTCACGGTCCTTATTTTTGCAATAAATAAGTGAATACTTTCTTACACATTGGGAAACACGTTTTTTGGGTTGTGAATTTCTCCAATGACAATGGGAATCATTTTGTTGGAATTTACTTGTTGTTTAATCTGTTTTGATGATGCTTAAATCACTATTCTGCAATTGACCATTCACATATATCATTGTTGTGGTGAGGTTGACATAGAAGAAAGTTGTTCTCTTGTTTATTTTAGTTATGATGGAATGTGTGACTAACGGTTAACACAAAGCCTTGTATTGTCAGGAACCCATGTCAACCTTTCTATTTACTTTGTTAGTATATTGTTGTTGGACACATATGCTTTGTAAGTCATTCCATAGTATTTGTTAATCCATAGTTTGTCTTATTGTTGTTGGACGCATATGCTTTGTAAGTCGTCTCGTAGTAATTGTTGATCAATAGTTTGTATTGGACCATGACTTGTATTGGAACATGGTATTGACCCATGGTATTGGTGCCTAGACTTAGTATATGAGTTTGTGTTGAGATGAATGAAGGTACCGTTAAGTTATTTGTATTGAGCTTGCTCAAAGGAGGTTGCCCCCTCGAAGTGGCCTGCAATCAATAAAAGCGATTCTAAGTTCTATTATTTCTGTTATCTCGTGTATTTGCATTAATTAATTGTTGCAGGTTCCTCACATCTGGTATCATAGCACTTTCTTGGGCTCGCTGGGTGAAATTTCTGCCAAATTTTTTTGTTCGCATTTGTTGCAGCTTCGGATCTAGGAATAATCCATATCCGCTTAACTGTGGGAAGTACTTGGGCATAATCCATAAAACTCATTGTGAGGAGTACCACAGGAACCTCAAATTAGTTGGCCCATTAAGTGGACATGCCAGTGAAAAGGGAAACGACCCCTACCTGATTGACTAGTTCCCACCCGTCAAATAAACCAAGAGCTGTCATTTGTGGCAAAGCGGTTATCAATTTTACCTAAGCCGTGGAGTGAGGGGTACTGCCCCGATACGCAAGTCGTCAGACAGCATTGGTGGCCGAGTGAAACCCCTGAACTGTTAGGAAGCCGAACATACCTGGGGTCCATATCTATTTTCAGCTGAACTGTTGTCGATCACTTCCGCGTCGTTTCATATCCATTCCAAGTCGTTCCAGATCTAGCCGTTTCAGATCCCTCCATTTTCGATCCATTCAGCATCGTTTCAAATCCAACTGTTGCTGATCCCTTCCATGTCTTTTCAAATCCAATTGTTCTAATCCCTTCCGTGTCGTTGTAGATCCATTTCTGAAAGAAAAAAAAAAAAAAAAAAAACTCCAATATTTTCCTTATTTTAACTTTGTTTAACTTGAAACTTCCCAAACATCCCTGAACTCCCATTTTGCATATTTCATTCCTGAGGACCCTATCCCAAATTCTACTTCCCAAAGCCATAAATATCACATTTGTCTATTTTTAGGATTTGCCATAACTTCTTCAATTTTCACCCACTCGCCTCCAAATTTTTCCACCATGTTCATTCCCTATTTCTACTTCTTTGTCCCTCTTTAACAAATTTTCTCATTCTTTCACCCCGCTTCTGAAATCCGCATGTTTTGCTTCCCTGTCCATGAGAAAGTGTCCAAAACCTAGTCAAACCCGACTTACCCATCCGAGTTTTTCCCAAATCCAAACTTCCCTTTACTAAATAAGCTTTCGTTTGTGTTTTTCTATCCCTTCCAAAAAAAAAAAAATCTCCTGGTTATGGTTGTCACCCATGCAGGAGCAAAAACCATGGAGGAAGCACTTGCAGCCATCCAAACCAAACTCCAAGATCTAGATGAAAAATTTATCAGCCTCCATCTTGAGCATTCAGCCATTAACAAAAACCGACAACAAGAATCTTCTACATCCAATGGGTTCTCTTCTTCTAGCAATTTCCATGGTCTGAAGCTTGAATTTCCTCGCTTCAATGGTACTGATCCGACTGGATGGATCTATCATGCAGAACAATATTTTAGTCTGCATAATACTTTTGATGTCCAAAAAGTTCCACTTGCATCCTTTCATTTGGAACAGGAATCCCTTAAATGGTACTGTTGGTACCTAAAGGTTCATGACGAGCCGAACTGGACAGATTTTTGCCAACTCTTTTTGCAATGATTTGGTCCTAGTGCTTTTGATGACTTCACCGGAGCACTCACTAAACTTCTTCAAATTGGCACTGTGAGAGATTATCAGATAGAATTTAAGAAACTAGCCAATCACATAGAAGGATTGTTTGATGAATTCTACAAAAGTTGTTTTTATCATTTGTCTTAAGGATGAAATCCGGTCAGAGGTTAAAATGTTCTGTCCCAACACAATGATGGAAGTCCTAGGGTTGGCTAAGTTGGTAGAAGACAAGGTTGCATCCCAACAATGCTCGAAACCCACTTTTGTTCCCTTCCAAAATGTGGGTTCTCAATGACCTCCCATCCTGCCAGCTCCTCGACCAACTCCTATCAAGCATTTGTCTGAAACAGAGATGCAGGAATGCAGAGAAAAAGGGATTTGTTATAATTGTGATGAGAAATTCACTCGGGGATATAGATGTCTTCAACAAAATCTCTATCTCTTGGATATGGATTCTCCGCCTACCTCTAAAATTGGTGAAGAAGCTCCAGATACAATGTATGATCAGGTTGACATTCAGGAGCCGCCTATTGACCCCCCATCTTAGGATGAACAACCAAAGATATCTCTCCATGCTTTATTCATCGTTAGTACCCCCCAAATAATGCGGGTCACGGGTTACTTCAAGAAGCTTCCTCTTACAATACTCATTGATTCTGGTAGCATTCATAACTTTATTGACCCTCGGATCGCCAAATAGGTTGATTGTTTTGTCCATCCTTGCTCCAACTTTGAAGTCATGGTTGCCAATGGGGGCACCTTACCTTGCAAGGGGAAGTGTCACAATGTGCATATCTCTCTGGAAGATTATAACCTGCGCTCTGACATGTTTTCCTTGTCCCTAGGAGGATTTGATGTGGTATTGGGCATTCAATGGTTATGCACACTTGGCCCCATCTTATGAGATTTTGCTGAACTTTGGATGCAGTTTTCAGTCAATGGAAAACAACAAAAATTTAAGGGATTACAACAAGGGTCTCTCCACATCATCAGTTCACATCGCCTGGAAAATATACTTAAGAAGAATTCACATGGTGTCATCACTCAACTCCATTCCATTCAGATGCACCCATCAACGGTCTCCCTTACTTCCTTGGATAGATATGCAGGTGTCTTTGTTGAACTAGTGGGCCTGTCGCCTTCAAGAGACCTTTCCGATAAGAATTTAGCCGCATCTACATCTCAGCAAGAAATGATGGCTATTTTTCATGCAGTATAGAAGTGGCATCCATACCTATTAGGGAATTATTTCTGCATCAAGACTGATCTCCAGACACTGGAAAATTTCTTGGAACAATGGGTCTCCTTCCCAGCACACCTACAATGGGTTATCCAACTCGTGGATTATGCCTCTGCGATCACTTACAAGAAGGGTAAGGACAATATGGTGGAAGATGCTCCTTCTTGCACATTTGATGACCCAATTTCTCTTACAGCTATTTCTCTGCTTGTTCCAAATTGGTTGTAATCTGTTCAACAGGGCTATCTCTTCTATGAACTTCATGCTTCTTCATCAATAAGGCATTCTGGGTTCCTCAAAACGTCTGACCGGGAAGAATGTAACTTCTTTTAGCAGGGACTGAAAATGACAATTCAATAGATGGTGGCTGACTGTGATACTTTCTAGGTCAACAATGGTGAACAGACACTCCTTTCGGGACTACTCGAACCCTTTCCCATCCCTACACAGATTTGGACAACTATTTCTATGGATTTCCTAGAAGCGCTCTAGTGGTACAATACCACATCTAAAAGAACACCATATGAATTAGTCTATGGATAGGCACCGGCAATTCTTATTCCATACACCCTCAGCAGCTCCCCAGTTCAGGAAATTGACTCGGTTCTTCGAAACCGCGATCAGATTCTTTTAATTCCACAGGACAATCTTCACATGGAAATAATTTGACTAAAACAATAAGTCGATCAACACCGTTCTGAGCACACTTTTCACACAGCTAATATGGTTCTTCTTCGTCTACATCCTTCCAAGCAACCCTCACTGAAACTCAAAAGGTGTCAGTGGCCCGAAATGCAACCCAAGGATGCTACAAGGGAACCACTCCTTCAGATTCTGCATCAATTTCCACATCTAAAGCTTTGAGGACAAAGCTTTTTCTAAGGGAGAGGGTATGTTGGGAACCCATTTCAACCCTTTTATTTACTTTGTTAGTATATTATTGTTGGACACATATGCTTTGTAATTCGTCTCGTAGTATTTGTTGATCCATAGTTTGTCTTATTGTTGTTGGATGCATATGCTTTGTAAGTCATCCCGTAGTATTTGTTGATCCATAGTTTGTTTTGGCCCATGGTTTGTATTGACACATGGTATTGACCCATGGTTTGTATTGACACATGGTATTGACCCATGGTATTGGCTCCTAGACTTAGTATATAAGTTTGTGTTGAAACCAATGAAGGTACCGTGAAGTTATTTGTATTGAGCTTGCTCAAAGGAGGTTTCCCCCTCGAAGTGTCCTGCGATGAATAAAAGCGATTCTAAGTTCTATTATTTCTGCTATCTCGTGTATTTGCATTAATTAATTGTTGCAGGTTCCTCACATGTATCCCTCATTGTTGGACTATTGATAGCATTGGAACCTTTTCTCTTGGTACAAGAGTAGAGGATTAATTCATTTTCTTCTAGTGGGTAAGAAATATTGATTTATGTGAATCAAAATGTTGCATAATACTTTGAGGTAGATAACTAAGAGTTCTCAAATGCTTCTATACTGACAGGGAGATAGCATTGTTATAAATGGGAATTCTCACTACAATGTTTTTGAAGAGATTTTGCTGGATTGCATAGAAGACATAAGCATCTTAATTAATTGTCACTTGAAATAGAACTAGTGTGTGTTGATCAACTGGTTCTTGTTGATTGAAAAATTGTAGAAGAGAGGTTTGTTCATGTGTAGGTTACATTAAGATAAATAGCTCAACATCAAACAAATTCAGAGACATGTATTTGATTAGGCAACATGATTAGTAGATTATTTTCAAAATCTTGGTTATTATTGCAATGCCAATTTTGTTTGGTTGTGTGCAAATGTAACCAAGAACAAGCCTTATGATCAACCTTGAATAGTGTTGCAAAGAAGCAATTCACTTTGGACTTCACTGAGAACATAGTCCTTGCAGCCATTAGAAAGGAAAAATATATCATTGAATAACACAAAGAATAGAGACCAAACTTTTATTCTGCATAGTATCCATGTTGGTGAAGCAAGTGGAATAAAAACCCCTCGATTACAAATCATCTTCTTAGTGCAAATTGTGAGATAGCTTGAAGAATTGGGAGTTGGAATAATTTTCTAGTGAAATCTCATAATGCACAATGAAATTTGGAGAGGAAACGTCATGGAGAGTCTTCCACTTTGATAACTTTCATTACAAACACATAATATATGCCTTTGTAACCTAGAAGCATATTGGTGTACTAGTCAAACATGAGGAATTTAGCTTAAAGAAAACAAAGTTCTCTTTCTGACTTGATTAGTTTTGGGAATTTTTGTATATATATTCCATAATATCGAATTTAAGTTGGAAGTTTAAAAAACAAATGTCTCAGATATAGTCAATATCAGCGTCAAAAAGTCTTAAAACTTGGTTGTATGGAGATTGTTTAAATGTAAATCAACATTAGGTTACTTTATTTTTGTATATGAAGGAATACTATTCCAATGATAGATATTGTTAAATATATCGACATTGAATATATGCAACCAAATAATTTGAAACATGCCATCATGGCAATCGTTGCAATAATAGTGTGGTGTATAATCTATACAAAAATGGAGAATCAATGAAGCATTTAATTGTATATTATTCAAATGCAAGTAAGAATACTAATTTTGACATCTTTGGAATAGTTATTTAGATTTGCAAATATAAATTGACACTTTATTACAATTAAGAATCATACTTATGAAATTCTAACTCTAGCTTTTGGAATTGAAAACTGCATTTCTGAAATAAAAAAAATGACACTTTTTGAATCGAAAATCACATTATTCTAATTGAATATAATGTTTTTCAAATAAAATAAATGCAATTATCAAATTAAAAATTGCAATTTTCAAACCAAAAATTGCACTTTTGGGATTAAAATACCCACTTTTGGGGTTCAAAATGATTCAAACACTACACTTTTGGAATTGGAAATCGCACTTTTGGAACCCAATTTTCCACTTTTTGAATCCAATTTTGTACTTTAGAAAAGTTGTTTTGGGGATTTAGAAAGCATGATTTTGCACATTTTTAGTCTAGATTCTGTGAAATAAGTCCAAATTTAATGAAATGGGTGTCTGAACCCCATCTTCCTTCTAGTCTAGAGTCAAACTTGATTCCACTTGTACTACACCTGAAGTAGATGTCACTTTGTACTATTAATTCATTAATAGCATTTTGTATTTGACTCATACTTGTCCAAATATTTCCTTTGTTGTTGGCCTTTTTTCCCAATATATTAAAACACCACATGAGAGTCGTAGGAAAGAACAAAAAATGATACTTATTTATACTCATGGTACATTTCATTACAACTTAGGGGGGACATTTTTATTGGTTGGTTCCACTTACTTAATCGTGCTAGCAACCCTGATTATGAGAATTCTACTATAGCTTATGTTTTCAGTATTGGTTCTAGACTTATCACTTGGGCATGTAATTAGAAGCAGGCCCTTCCTATTTCTTCAATAGAAGTAGAGTATCAAGTAGTAGCTAATGCAACTCAAGGAGACTTGTGGCTTCGATAGATCCTTTCAGAATTTGGATTATACTATTAGCATATAATAAAACTCTAGTGTGATAGTCAAAGTACCATCAATCTCACCAAAAATCCATTTCAACATCAGCACAACTAACACATTGAGCTGAACAAGCACTTCATCATAAATATTATTTTTTTCCTTGTTATCACTATTATCTTCTAAAGATTAAGTGATCTAATTTTTCATTTTCTTGTTGATATTAATGATTATATTGATACATGGCTTAGCACATGAATTTTCCATGAATCCTATTTAAAGAGTATGGATGGTCATTTTTTTATGATCAATTATGAGAAACTCATAAGCAATTCCTTTTTTCATTAATATATTTAAAAAAATTGTCAAGTTGGTGAGGACCATAGACTATTTTCCTCTTTAAGGGTTTAACTACATAATATACTTTTGTATTGATATTTTATTTATTTTAGTAAGGAGTTTCCCTAACATGTAACTTGACCTATGTGGAAATACCCTATTTATTGAATAGAGAAATGCCCCAAAATTAGTCTTTGGTTACCCTAAAATAAAGGAATTTCAAGATTGATACATTGGTGTGCTCTTCAAGTATTTCCATAAACCACACCCTCTAGGTCCCAAGTTCTATCTTACTCATTCTTGGTTACCAATAAAGGCCATAAAAGTTAGGTGGATCCATTTTGGATGACGACCACATAAGATACACACAAATTTACAGTGGGGAAACCAAAATAGTAAGAAGAATCCCTTTCTTGAAAAAGAAAAATCACTTATCTCATTAATGGATACTTGATATGTTTTATTGGCATGTCTCTCACTTGATCTCAATCTATGTCCATAATTTACCATACGAGTGAGATGTTTTACCATATCTACTACTCCTTTTTATTTGTAAATAAGATGTTACTTTATGTTGGGCCTCAATGTGACTCAAGCATGAAAGAACAAAATGTACAAGGAAAAACCTTTCCCAATCAAATAGATAGTTAATCAATACAAAAAAAACGTATTGCTTACTAGAGAGAATGTATTGAAAATAATATTACACCTATATTGATATCTTATTCATATCCATTTTAGTTTTGATAACATAAACAACATCAATAGTAATAACTTATAAATAAATAAGTGGTAGCAAGACCAGGGTTGGGGGTGTTCTTTTGAATCACAATGGAAATGTAGAAATATCTTTCTCATGTGGCATAAATGTGGCTACCAACAAACAAGATGAAGTTTGTGCCTTATATTTGGGTTCTAAAATCATTCATTATTTTTACATTTAGTAAGTGATAGTGTTTAGAGATTCACTCTTAGTTATTTTTACATTTAGTCAGTGATAGTTAAAACAAAGACAATCATCATCATGACCTATACATTTCCTGGTCATTTGTCCATTTGTATCATGTTGCTCACATTTGCTTTCTGCTTTCTGACATTTTTTGAAGGATGCAAGCGAAAGAAGGGCATATGTGCTTAAGAATGACGGTTGGGAACTTGATATCCCATGTAAACTCAAAAGTGAAGGCCATACGGACAATTGAAGTTTTATCAACTCACTAACGTGGAAACACATTGATCGCACATTTGGTCGTCCTTCTCTCTGTCACCTTACGTAAATAGCCAGGCTTTCGTAATTGCACCTGGATTCTCTCATACGATCACGATCACGATCACGATCACGATCACGGGGCCAACGTTATTTGAATTTTTTTACATAATTGCTTTGGCTGTAGTCGACCTGTGTCTGCGTCTATATATATTCTCATCTTATTATTGTTCTTCCAAGTGAGAACAATTAAGAACTGGTCGCTGAAAGATACAATTATTTGTAAGCTGCTGGTTTAGTCTTTGTTGGATCGATCAGGTCATTGCTCATGGGTACATCTCCTACTTGTTGGAGCTGTTCAAAACACAAGAAAGGTCTCCATCGCGAAGCTTGGACTGCTAGTGAGGACAAGATTTTGAGTGAATACATTCAAACCCATGGAGTTGGTCGATGGAGATCTCTTCCCAAGAAAGCACGTGAGCCATTTGAATCTCTTTTCCCAATAAAAGAATCCTTTAATGAGAAGCATCTAAACTGATATATCAAACTTGAGGTGGATATATTTGTTTTGCAGGTCTCAAGCGCCGTGGAAAAAGTTGCAGATTACGTTGGTTGAACTATCTTCGTCCAGATATTAAGCGAGGAAATATATCCGCCGAAGAAGACGATCTCCTTATTAGATTACATCGTCTTCTTGGTAATCGGTATGCCATTCAACAACCTTTTACAGCCTGACAACGTAATGTTCATCAGATGCAAAGCATTCAATTAGAAAACTCGGAAAATGATTTAATAGTTTCGTCTTTAAATTCAAATTTATAGGGTCCAACTGGGTGAACTCCAGCCCAAATCTCGGAAACCCTTAAAGAGAAGGGTCGTGCCTTCTTACTCTAATTATGATGAGGAAGGAGTCGTACATAAAGATATTTCTACATCTGAAAATACACCCGTAAAACCAACAGCGGTGAGATACTGTGGAAAGGCAGTAGCAGATCATGTAGAGATTCTTGATAGTTATAACTATGGTCGTGTACAGGATACCCATGATGGTATGAATCAAGAAGGCTTGAAAGCAACAGATGATGCTGCTGTAGAAATAGATACTTCCAAATCATGGTGCCAATTATTGTTGGAGGATTGTATGGCAGATTATCAGGGCGATCCATTGCACCCAAACAGTATGATAAGCACCAGCTGCAGAACAAATCATCATCACCAGTCTCCCTCCCCTTCCCTAAGTGGAAGTGTAATATTGCAGGAAAATAAGACTTCATCTTCTTGTAATTTCTTTGACAAGGAATTCACACAATCCAAGGATTTTAATTCCTCATATTTTGATAGCTTCTTAGATTTGGGCGAGCTGCCTGTCCTCATTCCATAGATTAGAGCAGGTCATGGCCGGATTAGGTAGTGCGATGAGATGACAGTTTGGTTTATTAAAACAGAAACATAAGTGTGGTTTGTTCTTCTTTCTTTTTTATGGATTAGTATAACTACTTAATTTGTGATCTAATATAGACAGGTTACAAGTTAAGGTTGCAAGTTAAGTCTAGTTAATAAGTATTTATATGTTACTTGTTCTCCATGTGTAATTTTAATAGTTGTTTGTCACTAATTGTTGTTGATCTATGCATTAGCTATTATTTATATTCCTTTTTTATAATTGTTTATTTTGAATTTCAAACAATTTCCATAAAATCAATCATGATAGTACACTTGTCTCATCCTTGTGCAATCTAGAAAACGGATAAACACTAGTCCACTCTAAATTCTAAATTTTAAGATATAAACATCTATACAAGGGATTCGGTAATGAGGTTAGTTTGAAATTTGGTTTATTAAAAGTAATAATAGCTATACTGATGTTGCATCTACAACTACATCTACATGTGGACAATTAATATACATTATTTGCTGCCTTTTGTGTTGTAATGTTGGACAAAATTTCGTCTAAGAAATTTTGCAAAATTTTTACTGGTTAATGTTTGTAATGACATAATTTTCTGAAATCGGTTAATGTTTGTAATGACATAATTTTCTGAAATCCAAAGAAATGGAAATGATATTTCCAAGATTATATGAAAATGTGTAAAATTATAAAATTTATTAGTATTCATTTAACGGATTCAGAGAATTTTTAGCCATAGGCGCTACAACTAGCAACAACTAAATTTTTAAATGTGGTTGATATTGGCCGATCAACGTATATCAACCATGACCACACATTTAAGAGTGGTTGATATACGCCGATCAACAAATATCAACCATATAAATGGGACGGAAGAAATATCTAAATTAAAATATTAATAGAATAGTTATTTGGAAATAAAAATCAAAAGAAATAAATACTAAGTTAAAAAAAAAAATTTAAAACATATTAAAATAAACTAAATTAAATTAAACAAAAAATAAATAAAGTAATATTAAATTAAAATAAATTAAAAAAGAAATAAAGTAATATTAAATTAAATTAAATTAAAAAGAAATATAATAAAATAAAGAAATATAATAAAAGTAAAGTAAAGTAAAAATAAACTAAATTAAAAGTAAATCAAAAGTAAAAAGTAAGGTAAATAAAGCAAAATAAAAGTAAATTAATAATAAAATAAAAATAAATTAAATTAAATTAAATTAAATTAAATAAATGTAAACAAATGAAAGATAAGTAAAATAATTAGTACTAAAGATAAATTCAAAATAAAATAATAGGTATTAAATTAATTGATATTAAATATGAATTAAAAATAAAATAACTGATATTAAAATTAATTGAAATAATTAATATTAAACCTAAATCATGAAGAAACTAATTAATATTAAAATTAATTAAATTAATGTAAGTAAAGAAAAATGTAGTTTACATTA
Source organism: Larix kaempferi (assembly GCA_027924585.1). Lineage (NCBI taxonomy): Eukaryota > Viridiplantae > Streptophyta > Pinopsida > Pinales > Pinaceae > Larix > Larix kaempferi. The sequence continues at coordinate 10,309,372 of BSBM01000196.1, forward strand.
AATTATATTAAATAAGAATTAAAATAAATTTAATAATTTTTATTAAATATAATTTAATGTAAATAAAAAAATATTAAATACTTTAATATTATATTAATGTTAGTAATTAAATTTACTTATTAAATTTTTTTAACTAAAATAAAATAAAATTTATATTTTAAAAAAAAAAATTAAATTTATATTTGAAATTTACATTAAATTTTTTAAATAAAATAAAATATAATTTATATTTCAAATTTACTTATTAAAAAAAGTAAAATGAATGTAAATTAAATTAATCCTGAAAAGCAAATAATTATAATCATGAAATAATTAATAATAAAAAATAGTAATTTTTATGGAAAATATGGGGAAGTTATCTATGAATGTATGATGTGAAATGACATTTGTAAATGTATTTGATATTATTAAAGGATTGAAGTAAAAAACATATAATGTATATAATGAAGAAAAATAATAATAGAAAAAGTTAAATATTTTGAAATTGGAATTTCTATTGAACACATACAAAAACAATATATAGGAATAACTTTGATTTGGAAGGAAATGTACAAAGCAAAAACATTATTAAACACTGCATAGAATCTTTTTTTGATACAATTATTTATACATGAAAAGCAAGTTAAAGCTCATAAATACATCATCAATTGAATCCATATTAGCATAAACTCGGAAGAGTTTGAACTAGGTAAAAAACATTTGTAAGTGTTGGAATATTAAGTTATCAAACATGTTTATAACACATTTCGATGGTTGACTTTAGTAGACCATGATTCACTATGTTTACTTTGGTTGGATATGGCCGACTTTGGTTGATTATAATTCCATTATTGTTTTATTGTTGTTGAATTTGGTTGAATATGGTTGACTTTGTTGGACTATGGCTGACTTTAGTTGAACATAGTTAACGCTGGTTGTTTACTGGTTGACTTTAGTTGACAATTGTTGATCATCGTTGACTATAAATGACCATAATTGACCATGGTTGAATTTGGTAAACCATGATTGAATTTCATTAAATTTGGTTTACCATGGTTGACTTTTGCTTGAACATGGTAGAACTTGGTTGACTTTTGTGACCATGGTTAGTTGTGGTTGACTTTGGTTGGCCACAATTAACTTTGGTTTATTTGGTTGACCATTGCTAACCTTGTTTTTCTATGATTGAAGATTGGTTGACCTTGTTTGAATTTTCCATATTGTTGACAATGGTTGACCAAGGTTGGATACAGTTATTTTTGGTTGATCATGGTTGACTATGGTTGGCTATGGTTGACGATGGCTAACCAGGTTCAACTATGGTTGACTTTTGGGTTGCCATAATTGACTTTGGGTTACGTTGGTTGATAATAGTTGACCATGTTCAACTATGGTTGATTTTTTTTTGCCATAGTTGACGTTGGTTTACTATGGTTGAGCATGATTCACTATGGTTAACTTTGTTTGACTTTGGTTGACTGTGGTTTACTAATTGAATATGGTTGACTATTGTTGACTATGGTTGACTTTGTTTTGATGTAATTGACAATAGATAACTTTGTTTGACTATGGTTGACTTTGTTTGGCTAATTGACTATGATTGAGTATTATTTACCATGGTTGACCTAGTAGACCATGGTTGACTTTGGTTGACGATAGTTGACTTTCGTTTACTTAGGTTGACTTTCATTGAGTTTGGTTCACCACATTGACTTACATTTAGAATGGTTGACTTTGGTTGATCATGGTAGAGTATGGGTAACCACGTTTGGTTGTGGATGACTTTAGTTTACTTTAGTTAAATTTGGTTGCCTTTGGTTGGCCATAATTGACTTTGGTTTACCATGATTAACTATGGTTGGCTATTGGTTGACCTTGTTTGACTCTTCCCTATGGTTGATAATGGTTGATGAAGGTTGGCTATAGTTAGGTATGGTTGACCATGTTCAACTATGGTCGACCATAGTTGACCATGTTCAATTATGGTTGATTGTGGCTAGCCATAATTGACTTTGGTTTACATTGGTTCACCATGGTTGACCATGTTTGACTATAGTTGACTTTAGTTGGCCATAATTGAATTTGGTTTACTATGGTTGAGCATGATTCACTATGATTAACTTTGTTTGACAATGATTGACTTTTGTTGGCTAATTGACTATGATTGACTATTATTGACCATGGTTGACCTAGTTGGCTACGGTTGACCATCGATGATCATGGTTAACCATGTCCGACCATGGTTAGTCAGGGTTGAATTTGGGTGGATTTGGTTAGCTTTTGTTGAATTTGGTTGGCCATAATTGACTTTCGCTTACCAATATTAAGCGTGGTTGACTAATGGTTAACCAAAGTTTATTATGGTTGGTTATTATTGATCTTGTTTGACATTTTACTATGGCTGACTTTGTTTTCTCATGGTCAACTATTGGTTGACCTTGTTTGACTTTTGACAATGGTTGCTTATTGTTAATTATGGTTAGTTTTTGTTGACCATGGTCAACCATGGTTGACAATGGTTTACCATGGTTGACTATGGTTGACCATGTTTGACTATGGTTGCGTGTGGGTGGGAATAAATGACTTTGGTTTACATTGGTTGACCATGGTTGCTGATCTTCGATTATGGTTGACTAATTAGCTAAGGTAGACTATGGTTGAGCATGGTTGACTTTGTATGGATCATTAGACTTTTCATCGACTGTGGTTGACTTTTGAAGTCGGTTGACATTGGTAAACTATGGTTGACTATGGATAATGTTGTTGACTTAGGTTGACTAACTGACTATGGTTGACCATGTTTGACTTTACTTACTTTTGGTTGACCTTGGTTAACTATGGATGACCATGCTCGACTTTATTTGTTCATAGTTTACCATGGTTGACTTTTCTTGAATTTTGATGACCATGGTTGACTCTAGTTGATCATGGTTAACCATGGTCGACCATGGTTAGATGTGGTTGACTTTGGTTGGCCATAATTAACTTTGGTTGACCATGGTTAACCTTGTTTTTCCATGATTGATGATTAGTTGACCTCGTTTGAATTTTCCATATTGTTGGCAATGGTTGACCAAGGTTGGATACAGTTATTTGTGGTTGACCATGGTTAGCCATGTTCAACTATGGTTGACTTTAGTTCACCATAATTGACTTTGGTTTACGTTGGTTGACTTTAGCTGGACATAGTTAACGTTGGTTTACTATGGTTGAGCACGATTCACTTTGGTAACTTTGTTTGACTATGGTTGACTTGGGTTTACTAATTGAATATGGCTGACTATTGTAAACTATGGTTCAGTTTGGTTGGCTAATTGACTATGATTGAGTATTGTTTACCATGGTTAACTAGGTCAGCCATGGTTGACTTTGGTTAACCATGGCTGACTATGGTTTACTTAGGTTGACTTTCATAGAGCATGGTTCACTATGTTGACTTTCATTGAGTATGGTTGACTTTCGATGATCATGGTAGAGTATGAGTAACCACGATTGAATGTGGTTGACTTTAGTTAAATTTGATTGACTTTAGTTGACTTTGGTTGGCCATAATTGACTTTGGTTTACCACTGTTAACTCTACCTTGGTCAACTATAGGAAAATGTTGAACAAGGTCAATCCAAGCTTGAATTTGAACCATAGTGGACTTCAATCCACAAGCATACTTTTACAAGTGATTGATTGACATTGACCCATAGTTGACTTCAATTCATAGATGACTTTTAATTAATGTTGACTTTAATCCATGGTTGACTTTTAAGCAAGGTTGACTTCAATCCAAGGTTGATTACAATCGAAGATTGACTTCAATCCATGGTTGACTCCAATCCAATGCTTGAATTCATTCCTTGGTTCACTTCTTTCCATAGTTGACTTCAATCCATAGTTGACATTTAAGCAAGGTGGACTTCAATCCATTGTTTAATTCATTCCAAGGTTGACTTGAATCAATATTTGACTTCACCCCATGGTTAAATTTTAAGAAAGCTTGACTTCAATCAAAGGTTGACTTCAATCCAAGGATGATTGCAATTGAAGGTTGACTTCAATCCATGGTTGACTCCAATATAATGCTTGAATTCATTCCTTGGTTCACTTCATTCCATAGTTGACTTCAATCCATCGTTGACATTTAAGTAAGGTGGACTTCAATCCATGGTTGAATTCTAGCGTAGGTTTACTTCAATCCAAGGTTGATTACAATCGAAAGTTGACTTCAATCCATGGTTGACTCCAATCCAATGCTTGAATTCATTCCTTGGTTCACTTCTTTCCATAGTTGAAATTTAAGCATGGTGGACTTCAATCCATTGTTTAATTCATTCCAGGGTTGACTTGAATCCATATTTGACTTCACTCCATGGTTAAATTTTAAGAAAGATTGACTTCAATCAAAGGTTGAATTCAATCCATGGTTGACTTCAATCCAAGGTTGATTGCACTTGAAGGTTGACTTCAATCCATGGTTGACTCCAATACAATGCTTGGATTCATTCCTTGGTTCACTTCATTCCATAGTTGACTTCAATCCATCGTTGACATTTAAGCAAGGTGGACTTGAATCCATGGTTGACATCAAGCACAGGTTGACTTGAATCCATAGTTGACTTCACTCCATGGTTAACTTGAAATCCTATTTGCGGTGTTTCCATGCTTCTTGAATTAAGCAAATATAAAAATATAAGTATAGAGAAAATATTAACCTTAAAACATAATATTCCAAACGTGAATGTGAGTGGGTTCCTTCCATCAAATATTCAATTGTTTAAGGTGTTTCTCTATCATAAGGGTTTTGATTAATATAATGTGGATCATGTCTATGTTATTATTGGATATCGTATACGTGATAATGTTTTTAGATCTAGGGTACATACGACACACTAAACATAGATGTGTATATGAGATACTTTTGTAATACTACACTTTTGGTCGAATTTGACATTCAGCTTAGCCTTCTTAGACTTTTATGTCATCAAACATCAAGACATGTATATGGAATCCATTATAAATAGTTTGCAATATTAAATCTTTATATAAATTAATAAAATGTATACTTTTGTAATATTATTTTAAAATCAACATTAAATATTTATATAAATGAATAAAATTTATATTTTTTCATATTATTTTAAAATTAAATGAATATATTAAGATAAACACTTTATAAAATGTCAATTGTAGTTTGGAGGAAATTTTAGACTAATAGATTAAGATAAACACTTTATAAAATGTCAACTGTGGTTTGGAGGAATTCAGTGCTTTTCACTTTTATTTTAACCTTTATCTTTTTGTCCTTTCACTTTTACTCTATATCTATGATTTTTATTTTATCTTTTATCATTTTGTCTTTTTATTTATAAATTTTTATTTTATCTTTTATCATTTTGTCCTTTCATTTATATTTTTCATACATATTTTGTATAGGCTTTTATTCAAAAAAACTTGTTTTTATCTTTACATTTCATATATCAATGACCATTATTCTAACCTTTATTTTGTTGTCTTTTCATTTAGGTTTTTTATTTAAATTTTTCTTAGACACTTAGTATAGGTTTTTATTCAAAAACTTATTAATTGTTTTATCTTTACATTTTGCATTTCATATTTCAATGTAAATTGATTTTTTTCATATTTCAATATAAATTATTTTTAATTTTGTTATTATTAGCATTCCATGTTACATTTCAGGTAATTTTATTATCTTATCTTTTTTTGGTTCTTTTGGATCTTTCAAGTAGTTTCATTATCTTGTCTAAAATTTTTTTTGTCTTTTCCTTTCGATCTTCATGTTTTTATTTGGCCAAGACTTTTTCAATTATTCTTATCTTTATATTCCACATATCTAAGTGAATGCATTTTTAATTTTGTTCTTATTAACATTCCATACCATTTAAATGGTTTTGCATTTTTATTTTTTTTAAATGATTTTATTTTCACCATAATTATTTGTGAAATGTTTTTCTTAATAATATGAAAAGAACAAAATATCACTACTAAATAACTACCTTTAAATTTTAGATAATTCACTTATTCTTTATATCATAGGAGTAAAAAAATTAACCAACCATGAACACCAGAGTAGTAATACTAGCAAACTCACAGTGAGGGATTATAAAAAAATCATTGTCCACGATCGGCTAAGGTTGACTTGGTTTCTTAGGTCAACACTAACCAATCAGATGGTAGGATAGAATTGGTCAACAAATCTCATCTCGTGAAACAATAATTTGACAAATATGCCACATAACAAGAGGCAACCATTTACAAAATCATTGCTAGCTATATCTTAAACCATGGCGAGGCTGTGGGAATGGGCATGTGGTTATGATCCTTGAGTAGTGGAGAATGCGGTTAGCAGCTCCTGGGTCATGCTCAGAGATGATAGTATTAGTAGGACCGAAGAATTCAAAGTTTTTGGCGACAATAATTCATGAGAGCTCATAGGCTAATCATTCCAAGCATTCAGCAATGGCTCGATATGAACAGCAAGAGAGATCTAACATGGAGTCTCAAGGATTAATCGCCATTGATGGCTCCATCAACTAAATTAAACCAAAGCCAACCAAATTTAACTAAAGTCAACTATGGAAGTCAACATAGTGAACCAAACTCAACGAAAGTCAACCTAAGTAAACAAAAGTCATCCATCGTCACCCAAATTCAACCATGGTATACTAGGTCAACCATGCTAAACAATACTCAATCATAGTAAATTAGCGAAACAAACTCAACCATAGCCAAACAAAGTTATCTATTCTCAATTACAGCAACACAAAGTCAACCATAGTTAACAATGGTAAACCATATTCAATTAGTATTTACCACAAAGTCAACCAAAGTCAAACAAAGTTAACCATAGTGAATTATGCTAAACCATAGTAAACAAACGTCAACTACGGCCAACTAAAGTCAACCATAGTCGAACATGGTCAACCAACGTAACCCAAAGTCAATTATGGCAACCCAAAGTCAACCATAGTTGAACATGGTTAGCCATGGTTAACCATAGTTGAACATGGTTAGCCATGGTCAACCATAGTCAACCATGGTCGACCACAAATAACTATATATGGACAACCTTGGTCAACAATGTTCAACAATATGGAAAATTCAAACAAGGTCAACCAATCTTCAATCATGGAAAACAAGGTTAGCCATGGTCAACCAAATAAACCAAAGTTAATTATGGCCAACCAAAGTCAACCACATCTAACCATGGTCGCAAAATTCAACCAAGCTCTACCATGTTCAAGCAAAAGTCAACCATGGTAAACCAAATTTAATGAAATTCAATCATGGTTTACCAAATTCAACCATGGTCAATTATGGTCATTTATAGTCAATGATGATCAACAATTGTCAACCAAAGTCAACCAGTAAACAATTAGTGTTAACTATGTTCAACTAAAGTCAGCCATAGTCCAACAAAGTCAACAATATTCAACCAAATTTGACAACAATAAAACAATAATGGAATTATAATCAACCAAATTCAATATCCAACCAAAGTCAACATAGTGAATCATGGTCTACGAAAGTCAACCATTGAAATGTGCTATAAACATGTTTGAGAACTTAATATTCCATCGCTTACAAATGTTTTTTACTTCATTCAAAATATTTCGCTCTTCCCCGTTTATCCTAATATGGATTCAACTAATGATGTATTTATAAGCTTTAACTTGCTTTTCATGTAAAATTAAATGTATCAAAAAAAAATTCCATGCAGTGTTTAATAATGTTTTTGCTTTGTACATTTCCTTCCAAATCAAAGTTATTCCTATATATTGTTTTTGTATGTGTTCAATAGAAATTCCAATTACAAAATATTTAACTTACTCTATTATTATTTTTCTTCATTGTATCCACTATATGTTTTTTACTTCAATCCTTTAATAATATCAAATACATTTACAAATGTCATTTCACATCTTACATTCATAGATAGCTTACCCATATTTTCCATAAATATTACTATTTTTTACTATTAATTATTTCATAATTATAATTATTTTCTTTACAAAATTAATTTAATTTATATTTATTTTACGTTTTCTAATAAGTAAATTTGAAATATAAATTAAATTTTCTTTTATTTAAGTTTTTTAATCTAAATTTCAAATATAAATTTTTTTTTTAATATAATTTTTTTTTTTATTTTTTTAAAAAAAATTCTAATAAGTAAATTTAATTACTAATATTAATATAATATTAAAGTATTTAATATTTTTTTATTTACATTAAATTACATTTAATAAAAATTATTAAATTTATTTTAATTCTTATTTAATATAGTTCAATGTAAGTTACATTTTTCTTTACTTACATTAATTTAATTAATTTTAATATCAATTAGTTTATTTTTTATTTAGATTTAATATTAATTATTTCAATTAATTTTAATATCAGTTATTTTATTTTTATTTTATATTTAATATCAATTAATTTCATACCTATTCTTTTACTTTGAATTTACCTTTAATATTAATTATTTTACTTATCTTTAATTTTTTTATATTTATTTAATTTAATTTATTTTTATTTTATTTTTAATTTACTTTTATTTTGCTTTATTTTCTTTACTTTTTACTTTTAATTTAGTTTATTTTTACTTTACTTTACTTTTATTCTATTTCTTTATTTTACTTTATTTCTTTTTTAACTTATTTAATTTAATATTACTTTATTTCTTTATTTTTATTTTTTTTAAATTAATTTAATTTAATATTACTTTATTTCTTTTTTAATTTAATTTAATTTAATATTACTTTATTTATTTTTTGTTTAATTTAATTTAGTTTATTTTAATATGTTTTAATTTTTTTATTTAATTTTTTTTTACTTAGTATTTATTTATTTTCATTTTTATTTCCAAATAACATTTTTATTAATATTTTAATTTATTTATTTCTTCGTTGATCGGCTGTCGACTAACAACAACCACATTTTTAAACGTGGTTGATATTTGTCGATCGACGTATATCAACCATTTTTAACTGTGTGGTCATGGATGATATACGTTGATCGGTGAATATCAACCACATTTAAAAATGTGGTTATTGCTAGTTTAATAAAGCATCAAACGCGGACCTAAATTTATAAGGCATCTATCATTTTCCATATTGACAAAGGCCATGTGTTTCAATGATGTTTGAAGGCCACAAAGAATTTTCATTCACTTATATTGATACCGTGTTTTTAGAACATTCAAACAAAAGTATGTATCGTCATTGTTTCTAACTTATTCAAACTCAGCATCTCAGATTATTGTATAATAAGGAAATTAAAGAATAAATATAGTGTAAAGTATTAAAATAAGGAAATGTTGTTAATAGAGTGTTGGTTGGGTGGTTGGGAGCATTGGTTATGATACTCCCCACCTAGGTTCAAATTTAGCTCACTACATGTTATGTAAGTGTGTGTCTTTCCATGGATGTAGCCCTTGACAACTTATATATTTCTTTTATTTTAAATTTAACACAAAATCTAAAAATAGTAAAGTCAAATTGTTTTATCTATAATTTAATCTATGAAGTGTTAAGAGGGATCAACATGTAAATTTTGCAAGTTTAATTTTTAGCATTAAATTGTTTATACATTAATAGAAAAAACTCACCTTGAGAAACTTGATGCCTCTAGAAGGTTGATACATAGCTCTAGTTAACCTCAATCTAGAATACCAAAAGTACATTTTTGTTATTGAAAATCAATTGTTATGAACCAAATACTTAAGATAACATAATATTGAATACACACCATGTATACCAAATGTAACATGGAGCACAAATCTATTTAAGTGAGAAAAATGAGCTATACATATATACATATTCACACATTGCATATTTGGGCCCTTGATTAAACCAACCCTATTATGTAACAATAAAATAATAAATTAATATTAATATTAATTTATTATTAATTAAAGACTATCTAAATTCAATAGTCATGCCCTTTTACGAAAAGGTGCATGATGGGCTTATATAAAGCCCAAGCCTATGTAACTATTTATCATCTATCATACATTATATTTTTACATTACTACTTAGCCATTTATGGCTTTCTTACGTTACTTGTATTGGCTATTCTATTATTGAGGAACTTTGTTTCTTCAATGGTATCAGAGCTTGTTGATCCCAACTTGAATTTGTGGTCCTTGACCAAGACCTCGATTTTATCCATTACACTCGCTACTAGAAATTTTCCTCCCCATGCTACATACTCTCTTCCACACCGTCTATGCTCTCCCCTCACTCACTCTCCTCTCACTACCCTAACTCATCTACCCTTTCCTTCATCATCGAACCCTCTCATGTCCCACATGCACCATCCTCCCTCATTTCTACTGCCGTATCACTCCCTACGCCATCTTTCCTACCCTGATGCTCCCATTAATCCATCCCTTCATCCCCATCTCATCACTTCACATCTCCTCCTATTCGCAGCAACTTCTCCATCTCATAGTGCCCATCTTCCTCCCACATCCTGCTCTCTCCCATGCTACCACCCAATGCTTCCCCTCTGCATCACTCACACGCTACCTTCGTGTCCCTCTAGTCTACCTCTTCCACGCTACTAGTTCCTCCCTCATTGTGCCACAGTTTCTCTAGTCACACACACCCTCCATTGCAACCAAATTCCACTATCACCTTCTCTCCTCACCCGAAGATCTTACAACCAACCTTCCCACACCACTTCCTCTCCATGTCGCCTAATTCCACCGCTCCCTGCTCTGTCGGCCCCCTCCGAGCTTCTCACCCTCGCTGCACACCACAACTCCACCTCCCTTGAGGCCCGTGTCCACCTTGTCGGCCTACCCCAGCCACTGTTCGCTGCAATCCCTCTCCTCTTCTCTCATCCCTCTCCCCTAGTTGTCCACACCCGTGCCCCCGCCTCCTTGCACTGTGTGCATCCTTCCCCCTCCTCCGCAGCTCCACTCTACTCCCGCACAGCTCCACGCTCCCACCATTTTCCACCTCCGCGACCTCTCCTCCAGCGCCACTCCACCTTTGCCTCTACCGCCGCCACCACACCCACACCTTCCCTCCATCGGCTTCTCCTCCATTGCATCCCCTACCTCCACCACTCACTACCACCACCGCCCTCCACCACACGCCTGCACATCCACGCCAGCCCTAAATTAGAAATAAATTATTGTTATTATATAATAATATTTTTATTATTATATAACAACCTTACCTTACCTTGTTATCACCCCACAAACAAATTATAATAATAATTTATTTATTATTATATATCTTCTAAAAATCCTAATTCTTCTCCCTTTTTAAATATTATAATAATATTATTATTATAATAATAATATTTATTATTATTATTATTTTTTTCAAAACCCTAAATTTTTTATTATTAGTAGTAAAATTTACTAATAGTAATTATCACTTCTTGAAATAATAATTATTCGAAAATAATAAATATTTTTGGTAAAAAGCAAAATTTACCAAAAAGGGACAAATTGGAAGAATAGACGACAAAGTCAAGAAGGAGAAGTAGATAAAAATCAAAAGGAGGTCAACATGGAAAAAATAAATCTTACTAACTGCAATGAAAGATTTCTCAACGTTCCGAAAAAAGTGCCGATGGCGATGCTGAAAGTTAATGGTATATTTGATGAAAGTCCAATTGCCATCGCTATTTGTCCATCCAATAAGGAAAATTTTATAAACATTGATGTCGCAAATCAAGTACAAGTTCAAGAATCAATGAAGAATGAGTCAAACGAAGATCAAATAGAAGTAGCATTACAAATCGATGATTATCATTTTGCAGCTCAATTCACCGTCGCAGCTATAGACGACCATCTCATCGACATAATGTTGGGTTATAACTGGTTGGAAACACTAGGAACATTCTCCGTCAATGCAAAAAAGAAGTGCATCACCTTCTTCCATGAGAAGAAGAAAATAACGCTACAGGATTTCTCAGTGATAGTCCCTTATCGCAAACTACAGACGAAGAATAGTCCCTTATCGCAAACTACAGACGAAGAATCAACTGATGGACAATATGAAGAGTCAGAAGAACAAATAAAGCTTTTAAACAAAATCATCATGGACAAAGATAATGAGTTAGAGCATGTCCAGAGAAAGCGAGAAATTCAAGAGTTTGAATTATGTCAACATCGGCAACAAAAGGAAAAACTCTAGCAACAGCATGATGACATTAAGAAGACACATAAGTTGGAAATTACAAAAATCAACAAGGTGTTATCAAGCAATACCGAAGAACTTTTTCGACTATGAAATCATAACCAAACATTAATTACTAAGATTAAAGAACTGAAACATAGTCGCAAGAAGGAACAGTCCAATGAATACCTCAAAGGAAGAGTTCTAGAAAATCAAGAAAAAAGCCAGCGCCTAAAGAATCTTAATCAAGAACTAGAGATATCAAATCGAGAAGTTAAAAGATGACGAAAAGTCGCAAGATGAAAGGTTCGAGAAGATTCATAGTAAAAACAATCTACTGGAGAATAAAATAGAGCAAATCCAGAAAGAAGCATCCAGACTCTCCGAAAAAAAAAGTCAAGTCGAGGAAGTAAATTCAATCATCATCACAGATAAAAAGAAGTCAATATAGCCGAAGAACAAGCAACAAGAACTCCTTATCAACATCCCAATTATAAATGTTATTTTGACCAATGATAGGGTCAAAATGAACACACTCAGAGGAGAGATGATGTCAGACGAGTAAGAACAACAAATCAAAATACAAAACAACAAACAAGAAGACCTATCCCACAAAGTGATCAAATAGCTTCGATAAAAATAGATTTTGGATGGACCACATCAGAGACAATGCGAAATTTCTTCTGGGGAATTCGTAACTCGTATCACCTCATTTCATCAAATGTCGCAATGACTAAACACAAAAGATCAAGAGATAACATTACAAGAAAAAATCAGAAGTAATCATTGTTGTCAAATAAGCTTTGAGGACAAAGCTTCCCTTAAGGGGAAGGCAATGTAACAATACAATAATAAAATAATATTAATATTAATTTATTGTTAATTAAAGACTATCTAAAGTCAATAGTCATGCCCTTTTATGAAAAGGTGCATGACGGGCTTATATAAAGCCCAAACCTATATAACTATTTATCATCTATCATACATTACATTTTTACATTACTACTTAGCCATTCATGGATTTCTTACATTACTTGTATTGGCTATTCTATTATTGAGGGACTGTCTTCCCATGAATGTAGCCCTTGACAGCTCATATATCTCTTTTATTTTAAATTGAACACAACATCTAAAAATAGTAAAGTCAAATTGTTCCATCTATAATTTAATCTATGAAGTGTTTACAGGGATCAACATGTAAATTTTGCGAGTTTAATTTTTAGCCTTAAATTGTTTATACATTAATAGAAAAAACTCACCTTGGGAAATTTGATGCCTCTAGAAGCTTGATACATAGCTCTAGTTAACCTCAATCTAGAATACAAAAAGTACATTTTTGTTATTGAAAATCATTTGTTACGAACCAAATACTTAAGATAATATAATATTGAATACACACCATGTATACCAAATGTAACATGGAGCACAAATCTATTTAGCTGAGAAAAATGAGCTATACATATATACATATTCCCACATTGCATATTTCGGCCCTTAATTAAACCAACCCTATTACATATGCATTTACTTAATTACATATACATTTAGTCCCATACATGCCCCCTTGGATTCATGTCATATACATTTAACCCCATATATTACCTCCTTCGGTCATAAGATACAAAATGTTAAAATAAGAACAAACTCTTGGAAAAGTCCTAGATAATTTGTTATCTTTGTAATACTGAAAAGGTTGATGATGAAAATGTTAAGTTTAGCCTAAATTCACAAGCAAGATCATTGAAAGAAACATAATCACAAGATAGACAAAGATTTACCCTGGGAAACCCTCTTGGGGTAGAAAACCCAGCAAAGCTTTCCTCAATATAGATAATCAACCAATACAAAGATGTAGTCCTCAAACAAGAGCTCCTTCTCCTCCTATGCAGGTCTCTCTCTCTCCTATATGCAATACACAAGTGATTGAATGAGTGATAACTGAGGAACACACCTCCTCTATTTATACTCATCTTCTAACTGACTTTTCACCCTAACTGGGTCGACCTCTCTTAAGAGAGTCTAATAACCCCTAAACAGCTAACTCGGGGCTGACCCCAAAAGGGAGGTCTAATAACCCTAGTTACCACATTCTCTCAGAGGAATAAACATTTCCAAATATATAATAGGGTCTCCACGGAGGAATGAAACATCTCCAAAATAATAAAGTACAAATATAATATTCTTAGAAGTTACAATATCTCAACACCCCCCCTTAACGAGAAGGATATTATAACAACATTTGCAGGAGAAAGGAGTCATCAACTACATGATACATCTGTAAATCATCAGAAGCTTTCTTTAACATCATTAGTAACTCAACCAGTTACGGGAACATCTTCAAATCTTCAATACTGGAATATCAACATCTTCAGTACTGAGTCTTCATCTTCTCTAGCATCCGAACAGCTACAGCAACATCATCATCTGGATCTTCTCGATCAACATCACATCTGGATCATCTCGGTCAACATCATCATCTGGATCATCTCGATCAACATCATCTAGATCCTATCGATCAATAGTATCATCATCTGGATCCTGTCGGTCAACAGTATCATCAACTGGATCCTCTTAATCAACGGTATCATCATCTGGTTCCTCTCGATCACTAGTATCATCATTTGGATCCTCTCGATCAACAATATCATCATCTGGATCCTCTCGATCAAAAGTACCATCATATGGATTCTCTCGATCAGCAGTATCATCATGTAAGCATACTCTACAATACACATGATCCAATTATGGGATGATCAATCCCTCTCACTTTAAGACACCTCTCATGTCTATGGACGATGCAATCCAGATCTACTTACAGGATGATCAATCCTAATAAATTTAAGACACCTCTGATGTCTATGGACGATGCAGTCCAAAACAATTTAAGACACCTCTGATGTCTATGGACGATGCAGTCCAGATCAATTTAAGACACCTCTCATGTCTATGGACGATGCAGTCCAGATCAATTTAAGACACCTCTCATGTTTAAGGATGATGCAGTCCTATCACATACATTTTGAACTAACTGTTCAGGGACAATGCAGTCCTATCACATACATTTTCAACTAAATGTTCAGGGACGATGCAGTCCTATCATGTACATTTTGAACTAATTGTTCAAGGACGATGCATTCCTATCACGTACATTTTGAACTAACTATTCAGGGACAATGTAGTCCTATCACGTACATTTTGAACTAACTGTTTAGGGACGATGCAGTCCTCTCATCCACTTAGACAAAGTCTAAGGATCACACATCGACCTAATCGTGGGAACAGGTAACTTCATCATCGACCTCATCGTCAGAACACGTAACCTCATCATCGACCTCATTGTCAGAATAGGTAACCTCATATAGTATTCTCATCAATACAGGTATCCACATCATTGACCTTTCCTTCAATGCAGGGAATCTCATCATCAGTGACCATATCACTCCCCCTTTCAAGGAGGGTCCTTCTGAACTACACCAAACTTGTCTCGAAAATACTCAAACTTTACTCGAGATAGAGGTTTGGTCAATATCTCAGCAACTTGTTCATCAGTGCTCACATACTCAAGCTTGATATCTCCTTTCTATACCATATCCCGTATATAAAAATATCGGATCTCTATGTGCTTTGACTTGTCATGAAACAATGGATTCTCTGTCGTCTTTATACAACTCTGGTTGTCACATAGGATCACAGTGGGGTCCATATCTAAGTCAAATAATCCTAATAACAGCTTCCGAAGCCATATCGCTTCACAATTAGTAGAGCAAGCAGCAATATATTTCGCTTTAGCTGTGCTGAGAGCCACACTAGACTGCTTCCTGCTAAACCACAAGATCATGGCAGATCCCAGAAAATAACATCCTCCCGATGTGCTCTTCCTGTCTGATACACTTCCAGCCCAATCAACATCTGTGTAGCCATACAATCTGAAGTCATGATATCCAAGATAACATAGACCAAAGTCTATCATACCGTTTAGGTACCTCATCACATGCTTTGCAACAATCAGGTGAACACGTCTAGATTCTACTAGATACTGACTCAAGGTGTTCACAACAAAGCATATATCTGTCCTGGTATTTGTCAGATACATCAATGACCCAATAATCTGTCTGTATAGAGTCATATCCACTAACTCTATTGAGTCATCAGCTAATAGATTCAAGTTGGGATCCATGGGAGTGGCCATGGCTTTGCATTCCAACATATCAAATCTTTTCAAGATTTCCACCACATACTTTCCCTGGTTGAGAAAGATTCCTTCTAGGCCTTGCCATACTTCTGGCCCTAGGGAGTAATGCATCAATCCGAGATAGTTCATCTCAAACTCTGTAGAGAGCTTCTTCTTGCACTCGTTAATCTGTTTCTCATTTCCAGTTAGAAATAGATCATCCACATATAGCAACAATATGACAAGTTCATTATCCATAACTTTGAGAGAAAGATTAGGGTCAGCTTTACTTTTGGTAAAGCCCAAGCTTGTCAAGAAACTGTCAATTCTTCCATACCAAGCTTTGGGAGCTTGTTTCAACCCATACAAAGCCTTCTTCACTTTGCATACATGGGTTCTTCTATCTTCAAACTCAAATCCTTGTGGTTGTTCTATGTACACTTCCTTGTCAATCACATCATTCAGGAAACTTGTCTTCACATCCATATGGTGTAATTCCCACTTCATCAAGTAGGCAAGTGCCATGATGGTTCTAATGGAAGTGTACCTTGCAATTGGTGCAAATGTCTCTTCATAGTCAATTCCCTCTTTCTGAGAGAATCCTCTGGCCACAAACCTTGCCTTATAATTTTCAATGCTACCATCCGCAGCACGCTTTATCTTGTATATCCATTTGGAAGATACCACACTCTTGTCCTTTGGTTTGGGAACTATATCCCAAACATCATTCTTCATTATTGACTAGTATTCCTCTGTCATTGCCTCTACCCATTCTTTCTTATGAGATGCTTCTTCATAACTAGTGGGTTCTTGATCTACAAGATCACACATCAAAGCCATATAGCTGGAGAATGTATTTGGTTTCATGCTCACTCTAGTGGAGCCTTCAGGAGCTCCATACTTTTTTTCTCCTTGCATAATGTCTCTTTCCCATACCGGCTTTCTCTTTCTTGAAATTTTTATGGCAGGGGTTTCTTGTGGTTCTATCATGTCATGGTCTTCAGGTGTTATATCTTTAGGGGTGGGTGTAGCTTTTGCAATTCTGGTAGGTGCATCTTCTTCATATACTTCTTCATATTGTCACTTCCTAGATCTCTTGAGAGCTTCCTCTTTATCAAATGTCACTTCCCTACTTATTTCCATATAATGGAATCCTGGGATGTATATTCCGAATGCTTTGGAGGCTTCATAATATCCAACAAATATTCCCATTTTCCCAAAAGGATCCATCTTGGTTCTCTTTTCTTTTGGAATGTAAATATATACTGGGCATCCAAATATCTTGAGGTGACTTACCTCAGGATTCTTCCATGTGAACACTTCTTCTGGGGTCTTGAATTCAAGAGCACTATAAGATAGTCTATTCTACAAATAGACTGTTGTCCTGGCTGCTTCAGCCCATAGATACATATGTAGGTCTTGATCATGTATCATTGTATTTACTGCTTCCATAATGGTTCTATTCTTTCTCTCCACAACACCATTTTGTTGAGGATTGTAGGGAGTGATTAGTTCCCACTTGATTCTAGCTTCTTTACAAAAGACTTCAAAATCCTTTGAAGTGTATTCTCCACCATTATCTGTCCTAAGTATTTTGATCTTCTTTTCTGAATGATTTTCTATCAAGGCTTTGAATTCCTTGAACTTCCCAAAGACTTCATCTTTTCCTTTTAGGAAATATATCCAAGTCTTCCTTGAGTAGTAATAAATGAATGCAATGTAATATTCAAATCCACTTAAGGATGTGAAGGGCATTGGTCCACAAACATCTGAATCGATCAACTCCAAAGTACTTTTAGTCTTTGTCTCACTCTTTGAAAATGGGTTCTTGATATTCTTCCCTTTTTCACTTACTTTACATGTGCCGTTATGATCAATCTTCAAATATGGTAGTCCTATAACTACCTTGCCCACACGAGGTAATGCCTTGTAATTAATCTGAGCAAGCCTCCTATGCCATAGCTCACTAGGGCTAGTGGCCTCATGAACAAGGGCAACTTCTGGATGACCCTTGATTTTGTATAGCCCTCCTTCCTCTTCACCAATAACAATTGCATCCTCAATTGATTTCCCTTTGGACCACATCAGTACTTGTCCATCTATGAATGCAACCCTATAACCTTTCTTATCTAATGTTTAGATAGAAACTAAGTTCTTCTTAAAACCTAGTACATATAAGATTTCCTTCATCTTCAATGGAGTTCCAAAATCAAGCTTGTAGCTTGCTTCACCATCTCCCTTGATGGGATATTGATAGTCATCTCCCAAAGACACCTTCTGTGGAGAGGTCTTTTCTTCCAGTCTTGAGAAAGTCTTCTTTTGTCCTATCATGTGTTTTGAAGCACCACTATTAATGGTCCATGTATCTTCTCCAGGTGTTACTGAACCAGATAGTGCAGAGAATAGAACATACTCTTTTGCATCTTCTTCTTCTACTTTGGCTCTTTTCTTTTGAGGCATTTCCTCCTCTTCTTCTTCATTATTATCTTCTGCTAGATGTGCATGATGTCTTTTGTGAATATTCTTCTTCTTCTTTGAAGGACAATTTCTAGCAAAGTGTCCTGGTTTATGACAACTGTAACATTTAACTGAGGAGAGGTCCCTTTCTGAACTTACTCCTTCTTTCTTTTGAAATCTATGTTGAGGATGAGACCTATTATGGCCATTCTTCTTGGAATTGAAATGACTCCTTCTTCTTCTGGTGTGAGTGGCCAAAGCTTGGTCATCTTCTTTGAGCAAGGCTTCTCTATTGGATACCCTAGCCTCTTCTTGAATGAAATCCTCCAATACCAAATCAAACTTAATACTTTCTTTTCTTGCACACATGGTTTGGATGAATGAATCGCAAGGTCTAGTGAGACCATTAAGAGAAGTCATGACTAGTTCATCTTCATCAAGGATTTCTCCAATGGCTTCTAGTTGTTCCTTGAACTGGGAAACCCTTGTGAAATAATCTTGAATAGATTCTCCTATATTCATTTTGGTACTCTTTAATTGAGTTCTCAAATTCATCTTTTTGTTGATGTTCCTCCCTTCATACATTCTTCCTAGGGCATCATACATTTCTTTTGGGGTCGTCTTGGATGCCACTTAGGGAATCAAGTGGTCGTTGATAGAATCAACAATGATTCTCTTTTCCTTAATCAAGCCCTTCTTATACTTCTATTTGGCTTCATCTTTCATGGGTTTTGCAACCTCATATTTGATATATTGGGCAAGATCATTCTCTTCAAGAATGAGACCAATCCTATATTTCCATGCCCGAAAATTCTCTATACCCTCTAGCTTGTCTTCAAGCTTAGTGCTTGGAGCCATCTTATCCAGGAGGTCACAAAAATTGAAGTTTCTCAAAAGATAGAATAAAACTTACCAGGATATGTGCTTGATTGAATTGAGATGACTAGTGTACTCTGCTTCTGGAAACTTCAACTTTTCACCCTTCAAATCTAACCACAAACTTTTGGATCTGCAATAGGTTTTCTGGTTTTCTGGTTCGCACCTTTTCTTGTTTACTGGTGTATAGGTTCACAGTTTTTTCTGGTTTACTAGTTTCTTGGTTTTCTGGTCCAAAAGTCAAACTAGGGTTTGACAAATCTTGGGGTTCTACCCACTCAAAAAGTTCGATCTAGGGCTCAAAATTTTGATTTTTAGGAGAAGCATCCAGCCATGCTCTCAGAATCCAAAAATTCCAACTTTTGCAGAAACCCTAATTTTCACCAGAGGAGGAGAGAGAGGTATTTTCACCTTGTGAAAGATGTCCTATTCAGGCTAGCTATGATACCATGTTAATTTTAGCCTAAATTCACAAGCAAGATCACTGAAAGAAACACAATCACAAGATAGACAAATATTTACCTTGGGAAACCCTCATGGGGTAGAAAACCCAACAAAGCTTTCCTCAATATAGATAATCAACCAATACAAAGATTTAGTCCTCAAACAAGAGCTCCTTCTCCTCCTATGCATATCTCTCTCTTTCCTATGTGCAATACACAAGTGAGTGAATGAGTGATAAATGAGGAACACACCTCCTCTATTTATACTCATATTTTAACTGACTTTTCACCATAACTGGGCCAACCTCTCCTAAGAGAGTCTAATAACCCCTAAACAACTAACTCAGGGCCGACCCCACAAGGGAGCTCTAATAAACCTAGTTACCACATTCTCTCGGAGGAATAAACATCTCTGGATATACAATAGGGTCTCCATGGAGGAATGAAACATCTCCAGAATAATAAAGTACACATATAATATTCTTAGAAGTTACAATATCTGAACAGAAAACCAATTTATCATAAAATGTCATGCTTATGCCCACATTATATTTTAATTTTGAAATATTTGTAGCAATATTGACCTTCTTATTGACTCGTCAAAGCTATGGAAATTTTCTTATGTACAATATTTTTGAGCATAGAATAACATGGAAAAAAAAAACAACTAATTATTTATCAGAAATTTCTAAAGGTATGATAGAATTAATTTGGTCTACGCGAACAGTAACAATCATCGTCATCATAGAAAACAACAATAAAACCTAAATACAAAATAATTAAAAAGTGAGCTTTTGTCCAAAGTAAGATGTATAACCTCTATAACAAATCTAATAATTATCCCATGCTTGCCATAGAATTTCACAAGAACACAAAATCAAATACATGTTTCTTTTCAGTAGAGTTGTTGACACTATGGTGGTTGCATTCCATTCACAATCATCTCTTAGTTGCAAGATGGAAGACCATTAAATAAATGAGTGGGGCAATACCAAACACCCCATGAATGGTTTCTTTAGGAATTAATCCCTTGTTTGACTAAAAAAAAAAAGTTATTTCCAAATAGGTCAAACACCTTAAGAAATTGCTTACACATAAAAATCATAGATCAACATGCCAATTTATTACATGGTTAAAACCCTAAGGGAGGGAAATGGTCTACAACCCTAACCAAACAACTACTTTGGGAAATATATTAAGGAAAAAGAAAAAGATTTACCACTTTGAGTTTCACAATTGATTAGCTAGTGACCCACCATGCTCTTTAAATAGGCATCATGGGCCAATTGGGTGCTAACATACATATCAATGTAATTGATAATATCAAGGAAAATAGTAAATATTGGACACTTTATGTGTAGAACATATTGTAACCATCATATTACATAAGTACAAATGAATACTAATGCATACTAAAGAATCACACATTATATAAAGACACATTAAACCAAGTTGATATTAACTAAATCCTAAGTGTCTAAATATCCTATCATCCTCTCTTAAGAAGAACTTGGGATATGATTGAAGTATTTACAATGGTGACACAATATGAGAAGGAAGGATGCATTAGAGGCTATCCCCCTATTGTGGACACAACAGATCCCATGCTTCAGCTAAGCACGGGAGCCCCAATTTTAAATAAACACAAAGGTATTTTTGTAGGTGTTCTTGTAAGCATAAGGTTTTGAACTTTGCTTCTATGATCTTGTACATGTACCTTTGTTTGCCTTGAATTTTCTTTTTTCTCTCTTGCATTTTTTCTAAGTGTTTGTGGTTGCAGAAAGCTTTAAATTTCAAGTATTTTGTCATATGTTTCTGCAAACCTGAAACCCGATTATCCACAGACCTGAAACCCGCAACTCGACAGGCGCGGGTTGCGGAATTCATTTTGAGTCGTTTGATTTAGGGCAACCTGAAACCCGCAAACCGAAAGGTGCGCATTGCGGTAACCCTTTGCTAATAATTTTGGGAATTTTTCTTCTCGAAAACCAGAAAAAAAGGGACCGAAACCCGCTACCATGGCTTTCAGATTTCAGAAATTTCGTTTTACCTTTTAAGCTACGTTGTGTGTCCCAGAAACCTGTAACCCGCAATGTCGGGTTGCGGGATGCGGGAATACCCTTTTCATTTTTTTTTCAGACTGTTTTCGTTTACGAAACCCGCCACCTGCAAGTTTTGGGTTGCAGCCTTCGGAAACCCATTTACGTGTTTTGGTTCAGTTTGCACTCTCGAAACCCACAACTTTTGGGTTGTGGATTTCAGAATCATGAATAAACTTATTATCATATTTCCAAGACCCGATCCTGCATCTTGCATTAGTTAATCTTTGCCATCGATTCATTTGATCGGGTGGATGGAATTCAATCGTTCGAACTTACGTTTTAACGCCTTGTTTTTAGATTTTTCTTACGACCAGGTTACTGACTGAGATTCTCACCTCATGATCACCTTTGAAGATAATATTGCCTGATTGGATCGGCTTGTAATGACATTTTTTTCAGATGCGACTTCGAATCGTGCGTGTTTCTGTTAAAATTGTACTTTGTTATGATCCATTTTGGATTAACATGTTGCGACGTCGTTTCATTATAGTCCAAATGATTGCAGTCCTAAATTCGTATGATTTTAATCACAGCAGCTCATCATATTCAATCATTTTGATTTCCTTTAACTCTTCTTAAATATGGTCGCAAGTATGAAGCACTTAGTGTGTCGTCTGTATTTCTTAGAAAAGTTTCCTGTTTATTTTGATAGCTTTCTTTCTGACGATCTGGATAGTAACATGCAGACAGGTTATGAATCCTTCGATGGATTTTTTATGCAAGAAGAGCTCTAGACTTTGTTGTTTCAAGAACCTATGTCGCCACCCTTTGACGCGGGTGTCCCTGATACTAGCAGTGATAGCGGAGAAGAAGATTTTGAGACTCTGTCGTTTGCATATTACTACCTGAGAAGAACGAAGAGAAAATCAATGAACAACCATGTTATTGGGATGACTCTATTATCCATGATTTTATAATCAATAAGGAACTTGCTACTCCACCAGTTCACCAAAAGCAAGACCCGTTGTCCTATTTTTCTGTTTTCGAGAACGTTATGAATCAGCACGAAGATTCCAAGGAGATTCAACAGGAAGATTTGATGGATCATATGTTTCATATTATCGACAGCTAATGGGCCATTGTTGAATTCTGCAATTTTGTTACGGGATCCTTCTTGGAATTAGAAAATTACCCTTACCTCAAAACCTTGTCGTGGGACTGGAGGGAATCTTTTGAGCTAAGATTATTCAGATTATTCTGCCAGAACTTTCTGGATAGATAGCCTCATCCGAATTTTTCTAAACCCTATTTTTGGGGAATTTCGATTAATACTCGACTGTAATTCTTATTTAAACGGGAATTCCTCTCGATGTTAGGGGTTGATAATTTTTGGGTTAGAAATCAACAGGAGACAATTGGAGATACTCTCTCTTAGCAGAGCTTTGTAATTTTGTTTACAGACTTCGTTTATACAGTAAAGTAATCCCTTTGAATCATCTCTTGTTTATTGTTCAAATTTCTTTGATATTACCTGATTTCCTACTTCAAAATGTCATCTACAGTGTGTGATCTTTAGCAAGCATTAATTTACATAAGGATATGTTATACTGATTTCTCTTTATGGTTGATCTATGTATGAAAATGTTTTATTGATTTTCTTTCAATTAAGATATTTACTTTATCAATTTCTCCAAAATGATCAACATTCAATTTAATCATTGTTAATTTTTCAATTGACAAGGTGATTACAGGTTAATCTTGAACAAGTTACATGCTTATATTATTGTCAGTTAATTTTCATTAACTGATTATGATCTAAGTGAATAAGTACATGCATCTTTTACATTTCTGTTGAAGTTGGCAAACATACTTATCCCCCTCACATCAAGATTGATTTGCACAACAAAAAGCTTTTCCTTAGATTATATCTAACCTAGAGTAGATTCTTTTCTCATATAGGTTAAGTTAGAACGTACTAATTTTTCATACTTTTGTTTTCCTTAAGTGGAGAACCTATCTATTGATCGAGAAACCAACTCATAGAGTGCCAGCAGAGGCCGAATATATGTGGGATATTTCCATACCATACAGGATGGGGGTAGAACTGCCCTTGAGTAGGGTCTTTCGAAGCCTTTCAGTCTAGGTTTTCCCCTTATGTTGGGAGCCTTGGACCCATTTCAGCACCTTGCACTTACCTTGCACCCCCGAGGCGTCAACACCCCCCTTAATGAAAAATACTTGAACTCCTAACATAGATCCAAGATTAGAAATATTTTCTTCTATAAAATACTTTCTGAGGATGTATATAAAACTTGATCATTAATAGGGAAAAAGAGCACTTCGAGAATGTGACCCTGACTAATATTTCTAATTAAGTGAATATGTATTTCAATGTTTTTGTTGTGTTGATGTTGAACTAGATATTTGGAAAGCTTCATGCCACTTTGATTATCACACCATGGGGAAGTCAACGCTACTATTAGAATCCATCTAGGAAAGTATCTATCAAAACTACAAGGCTTCTTGACTTGCATTAAATACAATTCAATATGTTTCTTCTACTCATGAAAGAGAAAGAACATGTTGTTTCTTACAATTTCCCAAGTGATAGGTTCAGAACCAAAACTGTTCAAACATAAATCGTAGTAGGAATTCAACTGTCAAGGACACCGTCCCATCTGAAATCAGTGAAACTAGCCAAGAAAGGAGTCCCTCTTGAAATATAGTGAATCTCAAATTGAATTCTACCTCAAATATACCAAAATATCTTTTTTTCTACTTTTGATTGAATGTCATGGGTCATTTTCATAAATCAGGACACAAGACCAACATCAAAGGAAATATCAGGATGGGTATGAGTCAAGTACAAAACACAATTAACTAGACGATATTACAAGTTGGCATATAATTCGGGTGTAGTTCAAGTGGAAACAAGCTTGACTCTAGTATGGAAGGAAGATGGGGCTGATTTACGATCTTCCATGTGAAAGTGGTGTAGAAGGTCACAACCATACTTATATTCAGAAATAAAAATTCCTTCTTTTGTTTGGAAGACTTGGAGGCGAAGAAAATAGTGTTGATGTCCTAAATTGGTCATTTCAAATATATTTTTAAGGATGATTTCACATGTTTTACAAGTTTAGGGTCACTACTAGTGAGAATGAGGCCATCAACATAAATAACAAGGATTGTGAGATAGTTTCTTATTTTCTTGGTATAAACATTGGTGTTAGAATGACATCTAGAAAAACTAAATTGTCAATAAGAACATTATTTGTTTTGGAAAAACAACTCCCAAGAGCTTGCTTAAGGTCATAGAGATATTTCTTAAGGAAAGAAACAAGGATGGATTCATTTTGAACATATTAGGATAACGTTTCATGTAAATCTCTTCTTTCAAATACCCATTCAAGAAGGTGGATTTGGCATCCATTTGACAAACCTCCTATTTCTATGAAGTGATAAGGGTTACGAAAAGGTGGATGGAGTTCATTTTGGCTATGGGGGAAAAGGTTACATTATAGTCAATGCCTTCAACTTGAGAAAACACTTTGGAAAATAAACATGCCCTATATCCTTCAATACTTTTATCTAATGCATACATAGTTCTATACACCCATTTACACTTGACAAGTTTTCTTCCTTTCAGAAGAGGTACAAAATCCCAAGAGGTACAAAATCCAAATTCTCATTCACAATTAAGAAAAACAATATTAATTCATTATTACATCTCAATATGGATGGCTAAAATATTCTTGCAAATATTTATAGATCACAAGTCTTTGAAACTTGAGCCAAAAGAGAAGAAGTTCACTAGAACCGTGAATTTGTTCGACGATTCAATCCATAGGATCACCAACAAGATCACTATCTTCTTCTCATTATATATGGACCCAGGTAGGAAGTGGTGGTGTTGGTGCAAGTTCATTTTCAATGGATCTCAGTAGAGCAAGGTTAGAATGTGGAGGTGGAATTTCATCCTTATTATCATCATTTAAGAACAAACCAAAAGAGGACAGCTAGTAGAAAAGCTAGGAATAGAAGATGGCACAATCACTAAATATGGCTCACAAGCTAAAGATGGAACAAATGTTGAATTAGACTCATAGGACGAGATAGTTTCATCAAATTTACAAGGTAAGTAGCCTTTAGACTAATAAGATTTTCTATAGTGGAGTGAAAAGTAGATACAAAATTGAATAAGTTGTTCCACACTAAATAAGAATAGCATATCCTATCATGTAGAAATTGCACTACATGTCATTGAGCAAAACCCTAGTTTAGAAAACCATCAAAATAGATAAATTTCGATCCATAAATCCACTGGACATATGTGTCCCTTGCGGTACTTGGATGTCATGAATCCAATGCAATTGACAGTTTGTCCATTAGAGCCATATTTTTTGAGTTATGGAGAGTTTTATCTCACTTACGAAGACCATTCATTGACACCAGGCAAATTTCAATCGGGGGCATAAAAACCAAACCGAGCAACGAAATTGAGTTATGTTTCCTCTTGCAGGTTTGATTGGGCAAGGGATAGATGACCACAATTCCCACACATTTTTCAAAATATTAACCTATGGGGCGAAAATTGCATTACATGTCACTTAACAAAACCCAAGTTTAGAAAACCATCAAAATAGAAAACTTTTGGTTGATGAAGCCACATGAAAAGGGTGTCCCTAGTGATTCCCAGATGTCACGAATCCAACGGAAATGACAGTTTGTCCATCAAAACCATGGATTTCAAGTTATTGCGAGTTTCATCTTGCTTCCCATGGCCATTCAGGGAAACCAGACACATTTCAACCGGTAGTATAAAAACCAAACCGAGGAATGGAATTGAGTTATGTTACATCTTGCAGGTGTATTTGGGAAATGGCGAGAGGACCACGATGCCCACGCACTCACTTGGCACATTTAGAACATCTTATCCCATTGTGCAAAAATTGCACTGCACGCCTCTGTTCAAAACTCTAGTGTAGAAAACCATCAAAATAAATAATGTTTGGTCCATAAATTCACCGGACAGGGGTGTCCCTAGAGGTGTTCGGATGTCAAGAATCCATCGAAACTGGTGATTTTCCATCTAAGCCTCATTTTTCGATTTATTGCAAATTTCAACTGTCTTCCCAAGGCCATTTAGGGATACCAGGGGAAAATTCAACCAGGGGCATAAAAACCAATCCCAGTAACGAAATTGAGGTCTATTGCCTCCTGTAGGTACTTGGATAACATGAATCCATTGAAGCTTTGTAAGCTTTGCGATTATTATACGAATGATATGATTACTATGTTAAAAATATATTTATGATAATATTCTTTTAGCCATGTTTATGAGGGGATATTATCAAGCATGTTATATTAAATTTACTTTTAGGTTAAAAATGTAAACAATTCATGAACTTGATTGAGAGAATAAAACCATGGTTAATATCCTCTTAAATATATAGATCGAATAACATGCTATATATATAGATTTAATTATATAACAACTTTAGGAAAAAAAATGGTTCGAAGCGAATACTATATGTGATATCATATTTTTCTTCACTTTATATATAATCACTGGGATGTCTATTTTTCCTTGCTTCTGTCTTGTTGTGATATGAAAATGTATGGTGTACATGTGTGTGTATCTGTGAGTGTGTGCATGGTTGTGGATACACTTTATATGTGTGGTTACTATCTGTTGATGAGGTGTTGTTTATATTCGTGGTTGGAAAACTCATGAGAATGCTTAAATTATCACACTAATATTTGCAATATAACACAAAATATGCATTATGTAATGAAATTAATACTAATGTTTTAAATTGATTATTTCTTGTTGTTTGCAGAAAAATGGTGAAGATGACTCCTTAGATGATCTAGATTATGTTGTCACAAATGTACCAGAGAAAGATATTGCTCATAATGATGCAAATGGATCAGATGAAAATGATGATGAATATGATGTTGGGATAGATGATAATGATGAGGATGATGATGATGGTGGTGGTGGTGATGATGATGATGATGATGATGATGATGATGGTAGCCATTGATGCTACTATTGAGATTGTGGATGTTTATTGCTTTCTCGATGCTACTAGACAAGTATTCTTATTTTTGTGATGATCAAAGTTCATATTAAATTTCGGGTCATTTTGATTTGTATGGTGGATTTATGTTGACATATAAACTTTGATTACCCTTGATCATTTTGACATTTCTAGATATGGATATTAGAAAGGATATTTCTTTTGATATTGGTATTTTCACAATATATATATCATTCACTTGTTCTTTTAACCTTAATATGATGATCTGTATGATAGGTTATTGATGTGATGATGTTTTATAATTTCACTTCTTTTGATGAATGATAATGGTGATGTTATCGTTATTATATTGTAAATTTATCTATATTGGAAGTTGTCAATGATATTTTCAATGAAAATTAATATATATGATGATGTTACTACTTTGGATAAATGTTGTCTGTTTGTGTTAAATTTTCTTTATAAATGCTATGCAATTAATTTCAATAATAGTATCTACAATTAATTTGAATGTTTCATTATGTTATTTCAGAACTATGAGGTAAATGATATATGAAAACTATTGAAATTAATGAAATAATTATAATAAATTGATTAGCACACAATTGGATGTAGTTGTAGGTGTTAAATAGCAAGCCTAATGTGGTGCTAATAAGGAAGCAAAATAGGAAGAAAAGATAGGAGCTAAAATGGAATCCCACTATGTCATAGATCTACAAGCAACATTGGATGCAATACCTAGCACTAAGTTGGAAGTCAATTTTGATGCTATTTTGGATGCCAAAGTAGAAGCCAAACCAAAATCTAAACTAGTTGCCAACAAAGAAGCAAAATTAGATGCTTAATGGGAAGCTAAATGCGGTGTTCATGAGGAAGTAAAACAAGAATAAATTCAAGGACCTAAACGGGAAGCAAAATGTCGTTCTAGTGTGGGAGTAAAAATGGATGCTAAATTGGGTGCTAAAGTGGTAGCAAAATATGGTGTTAATATTGACATCAATGGGGATCAAAGTCATGTTGGTTTAAGAATGAATGTTTCCTTTTGATCCATAAGGGATGGAAAAGTAAGCACCCCACACCATGGGGGGTGTCCAAAGCTAGAGCTAGTAGCTTGTGAAATGTAGAACAGAAGAATGGTGTTCGGGAACACAGGGTACTACCAAAGGACCGAACACCAAGAGCAATCACTTCACACAAATAGATGACAGATCAACACACCGATGTTTTGACGTGCTTTAAACCCTCTTGAGGGAAACACTCCATGGTCCCGGCCAAGTAGCTTCTACGGGACAATTTTTTATGCAAAGAAAGAAAGTTACAAATGAGCTTCTCATAATCGATCAACTAAACAATGGCCCTCCATGCTCTTTAAATAGAGATCATGGACCAATCGGGTGTTAAGCCATGGATCAAGGTTAGGTTTGATCTAAGAGAAGTTGATTCGTCGGATCACTCTATGTCAGGAACATATCATGACCGTCAGATTAAGTATTTACAAATGCATACTAATGCATACTAAAGAAACACACTATCCCTAACGGATATATTACACAAGTTGATCTTAACTAACTCCTAAGTGTCTAAATATCCTAACATCCTCCCTTAAGAACAACTTGGGATAGGATTGAAGGATTTACAAAAGTGACACTATTAGGAGAAGGAAGGAGGCATTAGAGCCTATCCCCCCTTAATGACAAGTTCCTGAACTCCTAACATAGATCGAAGTTTAGAAAACTTCGCTTCTGTAAGAGACTTGGTGAAGATGTCTGCAACTTGATCATCTGTAGGGAAAAAGAGCACTTCAAGAACACGATCATGAACAATATTTTTGATGAAGTGCATATGTAGCTCAATGTGTTTGCCGTGTTGATGTAGAACTGGATCTTTGGCAAGCTTGACGGCACTTTGATTGTCGCACCAAAGTGGAGTAGGCTGCTGTTGCTCGAATCCAAACTTTGAAAGGATCTGTCGAAGCCATAAAGCTTCCTAACTGGCATTAACTGCTGCTCGATATTCTGCCTTTGCTGAAGAAATAGCAAGAGCTTGTTGTTTCTTACAAGCCCAAGTAATAGGTCCAGATCCTAGACTGAAAACATAACCTGCAGTAGACTTTCGATCATCAGGATCGTCGGCCCAATCTGAATCAGTGAAACCAACCAACAAAGCTTCCCCCCTTGTACTGTAATGAATCCCAAACTGAACTGTACCTCGAATATATCGAAGTATTCTTTTAGCTGCTTTCCAGTGACTTTCATGAGGTATCTACATATATTGGGCAACATGACCAACAAAAAAGGAAAGGTCAGGACAGGAATGAGTCAAGTATAAGAGACTACCAACAAGCTGACAATACAAGGTGGCATCGACTTCAGGTGAAGTACAAGTGGCAAAAAGTTTGACTCCAGACTGGAAGGGAGAAGGGGCTGGTGTATAATCTTCAATGTGAAAGCGACGAAGAAGGTCACAAGCATACTCAGACTGAGAAAGAAAGATTCCTTCTTTGGTTTGTAGGACTTGGAGACTAAGAAAATAATGCAAATGTCCTAAGTCTGACATTTCAAAATTTTGTTTAAGACTGGATTTCACATGGGTTATAAGCTTAGGGTCACTACCAGTAAGAATAAGGTCATCAACATATAGAACAAGTATGATGAGATGGTTTCCTACTTTCTTGGTATAGACATTGGGGTCAGAATGGCATCTAGAAAAACCAGTGTCAAGGAGAAAGTTATCCATTTTGGCATACAAAGATCTAGGAGCTTGCTTAAGGCCATATAAGGATTTCTTAAGGCAGCAGACAAGGCTAGAGTTATTCTGAACATAGCCAGGAGGTTGTTCCATGTAAATTTCCTCCTGTAAATCACCATGTAAGAAGGAAGACTTGACATCCATTTGATGGAATTCCCAGTTGTGTAAGGCTGCAAGGGAAAGAACAAGGCGGATGGAGTTCATTTTTGTGACAGGAGCAAAGGTTTCATTGTAGTCAATCCCTTCAACTTGGGAAAAACCTTTGGCAGCTAACCTTGCCTTAAGTCTTTCAAAACTTCCATCTGATGCATACTTAGTTCTGTATACCCATTTACATCTGACAAGTTTTCTTCCTTTTGGAAGAGATACAAGATCCCAAGTATCGTTCGCCATTAAGGAACGATATTCTTCATCCATGGCTGCATCCCAATCTGGATTCCCTGAAGCTTCTGCAAAATTTTCTGGATCATGATTCTCAGAAACTTGAGCCAAAAGAGAAGAGGCTCACTGAATTTAAGAACGTGTTCAACGTTGATCTCTAGGATCACCGGCAAGATCACCAGTTGCTTCACATGTTGAACGGACCCATCGAGGAAGCACTTGTGCTGGTGTAACTAGAGGAACATGAGCAGGAAGAGGTGGATTTTCATCCTCACTATCATCATCAGAAACGGGAGTTGGAAACCTGTCAAGGAAGTTGGAAGAAGAAGAAGAAGGCACAAATGCCGAATCAGGCTCGCAGGCCAAAGATGGCACAATCGCCGAGTTAGGATCGCAGGCCAAGAGATTTTCATCAAATTTAACATCTCTTCTAATGATTATATCATGAGAATGTGGTTGAAAAAGTCTATAACCTTACATCTTTAGAATATCCAACAAATATGCACTTTTCACTTTTAGGCTGCAATGCTTTCCGTTTTTGATCCGGAATGTGAGTCCATGCTTCACTACCAAACACACGGAAGTGACTTAGATCAGGTTTAGTTTTACTCCATGCTTCTTCTGGTGTTATATCTTGTAATGCTTTAGTGGGGGTGCAATTAACTATGTAATTTGCACAATTAATGGCTTCAGCCCAAAATTGAAGACTTAGTCCCTTAGATTGGATCATAGAATTAGCCATTTCTTTTAAAGTGTTGTTCTTGCACTCAGCTACACCATTTTGTTGTGGTGTATATGGAATAGTTTGCTGTTGTTGGATGCCTTATTCAGTGTAGAAAGTAGTGAACTTATTGTTAACATATTCTCCTCCATTGTCAGATCTTAACTTAATAATTTGATGACCAGATTGTTTTTCAATAAGGGCCTTATAGGCCAAGAACATGTTAAATACTTCGCTCTTAAGGTTTAGGAAATAAACCCAAGTGCATCTAGTGTAATCATCAATGAATGTTAAGAAATATTTGAAACCAGAAAATGAAGCAGATGGAAGAGGACCACACAAGTCACTATGCACAAGCTCCAAGGGAACCGAGGCATGCCAAGAGGCACGTTTGTCATTACTGTCTCGATGATGTTTTCCGAGTACATAACCGGAGCAAATACCATCCCTGCAAGATACCATCGGAATACCTGTCACCATATTTTATTTACATAGTTGTTGCAATGAGCGATAATTTAAGTGACCAAATCGCTCATGCCAAAGTTTGCTCAAGTTATCACTATGAGCAACAAAAACTGAAGGGAAAGGTGATGACCCAAAGTTGTTAAACTTGTACAACCTGGTAATATCATCAACAATTCCGGTAGCTAGGACCTGTTGAGGATCTTTAAAATCCTTGATTACAACTTGGTGAGGTGTAAAGGTCACAGTTTTACCTTCACCAGAATGAGTGATCTGATAGACTGATAACAAATTGCAAGAAATTCTTGGAACACATAGTACATCACTAAAATGACCATTATCTACTGGAACTGTTCCAACTCCTACAACACTTAGAGATCTATCATCACCAACAAATATTTGTTTGGTGTTACATTCATGCATAGTAGAAAAGATGGCTTGATCCTTAGCCATATGATAAGATGCTACAGAATCAATGAGCCATTCATTTGAAGTAGAAGAAAAAGATGCATTATAAGAATAACCAGAAGCACAAAGTACATGTCCATGAGAGGTAGATTTTGAAGGTGAATCTAGGATGAAGTGGTGCTTCTTCATTGCTGCTTCCAAGGCTGCCATCTTCTTGAAACACTTAGATTCATCATGATTATCTTTCCCGCAATAGTTGCAATAACGCTCAGTCTTCTTGCCTTTTTGCTTGGATCCTTTGTCATTTTTTAAAGAAAGAGCTGACTGAGATGGTTTGGGACCTTTGTTTGACTCATTATTACGAAAATTTTGTTTCTTGGGAGGCTTGGACTTTTCTTTCTGTTGGGACAATAAGGCTTTCCCAGATGTATCTACATTGTTGATTATTCCAAGATGAATGAGTTTATCTTGTTCCCTAATCAAGGAATCACAAAAGGATTCAAGACTAGGCTCTTGATAGCTAGCTGCATTCAAGGATGCTTTCATGGAGTAAAATGTAGATACAAAAATAGAATATGTAGGTCCAAGTTTGGAAAGAATATGATAAATGCATTGTTTGTCTTCCCTCTCAATCTTACATTCTGCAAATAAGAGTTTAAGAGTTTTGTACTTAGATAAATAATCTTGAATGCATGAAAAGTCACTTGGATTTAAAGAAATCAACTCATTTTCGAGTTGGTGACCTCGAATTTCATTGTGTTTACCAAACATAGATTTCAACTTGTCCCAAGCAGTATTAGGTTCATCAATTCCACATATGTGGAATTGCAAATCAGTAGAGATTGACATTCCAATCAATCCACGAGATTCATCGCATCTATTTGCCCATTTTATTTTCTTATCATCATTAGTGGGTTCTTTTTCTTTCCCTGAGATAATTCTGAAAAGTTCCCTACTTCATAGAACATCCTCCATACGAGATTTTCATGAGAAATAGTTGGAACTGTTGAGTAGAATATCACAAGGGGCAGCCATATTTGTAAATTAATGGCTGTAAAAGCAGAAACCAATAGTCTGGATGTCAAGAGATCAAAACTGACTCTGTATGATGAAGTTATGCTTGAACAAAGAAACTATTGAAGATGTCTCCAATAGTGACGTGGCAGATAGAGAATGTCCAACAAAAAAAAAGAACCCCCCTCTTCCCAAGATGAATCTTTTGACAAACACTTTACAAGAAAGTTGCTTTAAGTGAACCACTTTTGTAAAATAAGTGATTTCATTTTTACAATAATATTACTTTTAAATAGTGCAACAAATAAAAAAAAATTGAGTGACTCACTTGTATTTTTATTTTTTATTATTTAAGTGAGATGCACTTTTACAATAATAACTTGAAAATAGAAATTGCATGCACTTTTTATTTTAAAAGTAACTTCCTAAGACTTGAACTCAAGACCTATTAAGGAATAAAGCAACTTTGAACCAAGTGAGTTAGATTAAAACGTATGTAAAATATGGGAATGAGGAAGGGTTTTTTTTTTTTTTTTTTACTCTTCTTGCTCGGTTTGCATGCTTGCCCATTTTCCTGCAAAACACACCACAAATCGAAACAAAAAAACTTTTCCACACTTGTTGACTTAGATTTCGTTAGCTTGCCCAGAAAGTCTACGTTTTCTCTTTGTTTTTGATTTGCCGAGATCGTGCAAGGTGCACGGCAAAGAGCATACGCAGCCAAGAAAAACCCTTTCCCTTTCTGTTTCTGATTTGCCAAGATCACTCAAGGTGCATGGAAAAGATCATACGTAGACGGGAAAGCAACAATCCGAACCCAAAAAAAAATCTAACAGTAAAAAAAATGATAAAATATGAGATTTTTTATTTTATTTTTAAAAACAAAAAATAAAAAAAAAGTCACTGTAACATTATCCCTTCAGATCTGATGAAATATGCGTTTTTGGAGCAACCGGGAATCATTTTCGATCAAACGAAAACTATTTCTCAATGGAAACGACACTCTGGATGCAATGGAACACCTCCCATAGCCCATAAATACACAGAAATACTAGAAATAGAAACCCTTTCGAGTTTCGGCAACAACAATTCAAGACCTAGATCATAACCGGAAGCGGCACTTCATAAAAGCTCTGATACCATGTTCGGGAACACAAGGTACTACCAAAGGACCGAAAACCAAGAGAAACCACTTCACACAAACAGATCACAGATCAACACACCGATGTTTTGACGTGCTTTAAACCCTCTTGAGGGAAACACTCCACGACCCCGGCCAAATAGCTTCTACGGGAGAATTTATTATGCAAATAAAGAAAGTTACAAATGAGCTTCTCATAATCGATCAACTAAACAATGACCCTCCATGCTCTTTAAATAGAGATCATGGACCAATCGGGTGTTAAGCCACGGATCAAGGTTAGGTTTGATCTAAGAGAAGTTGAGCCGTCGGATCACTCTATGTCAGGAACATATCGTGACCGTCGGATTAAGTATTTACAAATGCATACTAAAGAAACACACTATCTCTAATGGATATATTACACAAGTTGATCTTAACTAACTTCTAAGTGTCTAAATATCCTAACAAATGAGAGATTCAAAAACTAGGCATTAAAAAGGATGCAACACTTGACGCTAATGAGGAATCCAAACATGGTGTTGATATGGTAGCAAAATAAGATGTTACTTTGGATGCAAAATGTAGTGCTACAGAGGAATCAAAATATGGTGCAACAATAGAAGAAAAATTTGGCACCATTTTGGTAACAAAGGATGATGCAAAAAAGGAAGCGAAAATTGGTGCAAAATTAGAAGCGAACATTGGTGCACATTGGAAGTAAAACATGGTGCAAAATGGGATGCTAAAGTGGTAGCACATATGGATGAAATATTGGATGCTAATTTGGATGCAAATATGGCGCGGATGTAGATAAAAACATAAATGCTAACATGGTGCTTCTAAGGATGCAAATAGGGTGTTAATGGGGATGTAATTTACGAAGTAAAAGAGGGTGATCTCTAGGAAGCAAAATAGGATGTTATTTAGGAAGAAAACCTCGACATCATTTAGGAATAAAAATTGGACACTATTCTGGAAGAAAAAAAATGGGCTCTATTTTAGACATCAGAAAGGATGCTATCTAGGAAGCCAAAAAATACACTATTTTAGACTCTTTATGTTTTGTACATGACGCGTCCCATTTAGTGTCTACTTCGACCACTCAATGAAAACAAATTTTACACTAGAAAGGGACGTTTAATGGAATGCTAATTCCAGGATTTGTTGTAGTGTTAAAATGAATTCCACATCCTAACCTCAAAATGGGTGCTAAAAACATGAAATTTGAGAACCCAATCTGCAAATACATACCTTAAAAAAGACAAATAAAATTCAAAAAGTCAATATCTTTTAACACAAGAAGACATTAAAAAGACTAATGAAACCAATTGGAAATTAAAGATCCAAATTAATTTAAAAAATCCCAAAATTTTTAAAAATTACGGATTTTTCCAAAAACATTTATGAAAAAAATCAAATGTTTTCTTTTGAAATAGTATATATATATTTAGTACATTTTAGTTATTGTTATCGAATTGAATTATCTAACTCAGCCATGAATTCGCCAATTCCGAGAGTTCTAAAAACGTGAAATTTGAGAACCCAATATGCAAATACATATCTTAAAAAAGACAAATAAAATTCAAAAAGTCAATATCTTTTAACACGAGAAGACATTAAAAAAACTAGTGAAACTAATGAGAGAATTAAAGATCCAAATTATTTTCAAAAATCTCAAAATTTTTAAAAATTACTATAGGATTTTTCCAAAAATTTTATGAGAAAAGTTCTTTTGAAATTGTATATATATTTTTAATACATTTTAACATAGTAGCATAATTCAGTTGTATTGGCAAATATTTGGTATAAATATAATATGGATATAGATTTAAAAAGTAAATTTTAAAAACCATTTAAATAAAACAAATTCTAATTATTTAATAACTATAAAATATAAATAACATTCAATTTATTACTTTCTTATCTAAATGAATTGTTTTTAATGTACATTTATGCTAATTTGGTTTATATATTTGATTAAAAGTATTATGGGGGAGATCCTGTAAAGGATGTCAAATGTCACATGTCACATTTGTCACATTTGTCAATTACGTTTCTATGTCGGCTCATAACTTATAAAAAATCAAAAGTAATTAAAAATTTCATGTTCGCTCATAACTTATCAAAAATAAAAAATTAAAAAATTAAAAAATTAAAAGAGAGGGATCCAATTTCTTGAGAGATAATTTTTTTCTTAATGTGTAAAAAATTTAAGATAAAACAAAAAAAATTACACCTGAAGAAATTGGATCCATCTCGGTGCTTGATAGATCCGGGTTTGAGATGGATCTACGCTGGTATTTAAGAAGTCTACTTCATGTATCAATATCCGTATTCGTACTCGAATTATATTATTATGCATTTTAGTTATTGTTATTGAATTGAATTGTCTAATTCAGCCATAAATTAGCCAATTCTCATTAAACCAATTTAAATTATTTCTAAATTTAAACTAATTTTCTTAATATTAATATGACTTACTAATCTTACCAAAATTGACTTTATAGTCTTACTAAAATCTTGGAAAGCGAACGGAAGAATTACAATTGTGGTTAAGAATGACAGCTGCGATCCAAAATTGGCTTTATAGTCTTACTAAAATCTTGGAAAGCGAACGGAAGAATTACAATTGTGGTTAAGAATGACAGCTGCGATCCAAAATTGGCTTTATAGTCTTACTAAAATCTTGGAAAGCGAACGGAAGAATTGCAGTTGTGGTTAAGAATGACAGCTGCGATCTTGAGACGCCGTGGGCAACTCGAGAGTCAAGACCATATCAATCGCACAATTCGAATACGAGTGCAATTCGAGAGCCAAGACCATATCAATCGCACAATTCGAATACGAGTGCAACTCGAGAGCCAAGACCATATCAATCGCACAATTAGAATACAATTATGAATTCTACAAATCATTGAGATTGAAGTTTTGGCAAATTGATAACGTGGAAACACATTGTTCGTGCATGTCGTCATCCATTGCTCTTTGTCACCTTCTTAAGAGAAACAGCTACGCTTTGTTAATTCTACAAATGATTGAGATTGAAGTTTTGGCAAATTGATAACGTGGAAACACATTGTTAATTGCATCTGGATTATCTGACAGGATCAGGATGCCCAGGTTCTTTGCATGTTTCTTACAATATTGCTATCAGACTGTAGTCCGCTTGTTTGTATATATATATGTTCTTATTCCGAGAGGGGAGAACAATTAAGAAGTGGTCGCTGAAAGATAAAATTACATGTAATTAGCTGCCGGTTGAGACTTTCTTGGATCGATCAGGCCATAGATCATGGGTAGATCTCCTAATTGTCAGAGCTGTTCAAAACATGAGGATCTCAATCGCGGGGCTTGGACTGCAAGCGAGGACAAGATTTTGAGTGAATACATTACAACTCATGGAGTTGGTCAATGGAGAGCTCTTCCAAAAAATGCAGGTCAGCCATTTTATCTATTTCCAAGAGATTAATCTGTACAAAACTAGAATCTTTAGGCCAATGAGGCGAAGTAGTATACATTATCTGAATTTCTAAAAATATTATACATCAATCTGGGAAGCATAGAGATCCTTAGGGTTTTGCGTTTTGCAGGTCTCAAACGATGTGGAAAAAGTTGTAGAATGCGTTGGTTGAAGTATCTTCGTCCAGATATTAAGCGCGGAAATATATCCCCCGAAGAAGAGGATCTCCTCATCAGATTACATCGTCTTCTTGGCAATCGGTACGCAATTCAATAACCTTTTACAATCTCACGACGTAATGTTCATTAGATGCTTAAGCGTTCAATAGTTCAATGATTTCGTAGTCTTCTGTTTAAATTTATACAGTGGGTGAAGGAACATTAATATCACATGGTAATGTGCAGATGGGCGTTGATGGCACGGCTACTTCCTGGTCGGACAGACAATGAAATCAAGAATTACTGGCATACACACCTGAGCAAGCGGATCCAAGTGGGTAAATTCCAGCCCAAATTTAAGAAACCCTTCGAGAGAAGGGACGTGCGTTCTTACTGTAATTATGATGACGAAGGAGTCGTACATAAAGATATTTCTACATCTCAAAACACACCCATAAAACCATCAGCGGTGAGATACAGTGGAAGGGCAGTAGCAGATGTAGACATTCTTGACTGTTATAATTATGATAGCCATGATGGTATTAATCAAGAAGGCCTGAAAACAGCAGATGATAATGTTGTGGAAATAGATACGTCCAAATCATGGTGCCAACTATTATTGGAAGATTGTATGGGAGATTATCAGTACGATCAAATGCAACCAGACAGCATGATAAGCACCAGCTGTGGAACAGATGATTATCACCAGTCACCCTCCCCTTCCCTCAGTCGAAGTATAACTTTGCACGAAAGTCATTCTTCTTCTTGTAATTTCATCGACCAGGAATTCTCACATTCTAAGGATTTTAATTCCTCATATTTTGATAGTTGTGATAGCTTCTTAGATTTTTGGACTAGTAGTTAGTCATTTTTTTTATATAGCATAGTTACTTAATTTGTGGCAGGTTTATAAGTCACAAATTAACTGTTATGAAGAAGTTATCTGTTATTTGTTCTCTATGTTTAATTGTAATAAAATGTTATCTATATCTTAATTACATGTTACTTTTTTAAATTAAATAAATTGTTTTTCACTATTTATTATTCATGTATAAGCTACTTATACATGGATTAACTATTAGTTATTATATGTATTATAATTGTTTATTTTAATTTTGAAAGATGATCATAAAATCAATTTGGACAATACACAATATAGATGATAATTCATCCCAAATTTTAAAATATAAACACCTATCAATATAATTATAACAAATCATAATAATATTAAATTATACCATGAGATAAAAATTTGTTCTATACATTATACCAGGCCATCGCCTGCATGGCGATGGCGATGGCACTGACAAGAGAATTTGATCTCATGTGGTAAAGAAAGTTGCTCTAAGGAAGTAGATTGGCTTTGCGCATTCGGGTACCGTGAAAACGCATGTTATGGTTTTCCATTATTTATTACATATCTTGTAATTACTTTATACCGTCCAATATGTTTGAGTGGGTTAATATCTCACATGAAAGTGACAAAGGAAGTAGCGAATGTTAAAAGTTACATTAAAATTTGCGAAATTATAAAACGTGCTCATCATAATTCCTGTCATCTACCTTTTTTTTTTTTCACAGAAAAATATAACTTACTATTAATATGCGAAATAGTAAATAACACCAGCTGTCAAGATCATACATGTCTGCATGCAAATCCAGTAAAGTGGATATGCCAGACATAGCCAGAAGAGTCACCCATAAAAACAATATAATCCAGAGATAGTACCATATGTCCACAGAAATAGTCAAGGATCCCTCCGAAAGGAGAAACGAATCCCGAAATCACACCATAAAACATAGGACCATAAACATGTACCATAAATAATAAAGCCTACAGCAACAGCTGTCAGAGTCCCATAGAGTCAAAAAAGAGTATAACATAAAAGAAAAGCCAAAAAATATATCCATATCAACGATCATATCGGCCGCAAAAAATATATGAGAGCCAAGATGTCCAACCAGCAATTGGATCCAGGCTCTAAGTAGTATCTGCACATATAGCTAACCGGAATGTAAGAAAAATATCCGCATAATATAGAGCATAATAACAAAAATGACAGACAGACATAAAAAACATCATAATAATCAAGGCCAATGAAGATGATAGGACCCATGTGAAAAAAGAGATCCAGCCCGCCATTCCTGCCACATGATGACCCCCGCCAGAGAAAGAAGAGCACGTTTAGAGAGAAAATCAGCATCCATATTAGCCTCTCGAAAGACATGCTGAAAATGGAGATGATCAAATTCGCGGATAAGGTTCCTAGTCGCATCCATCCAGTAACGGAGTAGCAGAACATTGAGTGTTGTTTTGCCACAAGCCCAAGAGATAATAGATAAAGAGTCACCAAAGATATTAAGTGAGGTGATCGATTTCATTCGTGCCCAGAAGAGAACAAGCCAAAGAGCACATAGCTCGCTCCGGGTATTGGATCCATTTCCCAAGTTCAGCCAGATATGTATGGAAACATCCATGTTCAGATGTAAAATAGCTCCAGCACCCCCACACCCATAACGTCCCAACGCAGCCCCATCGAAAAAAGCACAAGGAAAGACAAGAACAGGGGGAGCAATTCTACAGGAGATCGCAGGAGTATCTCTCCCACACCTGATATCATGTGCAGCCATGAATTCCTGGTGTGCAGCAGTAGTTTTGAAGCAGATACCATCCCTAGAAGGTATTTTACCATCAAATATGCACAAGTTTCTAGCCTTCCAAACCTCCCAGATCATAAAAAAAGGTAGTGCAGAGCCACCCCCGTCAAGACGAGCCCAATGCTCCAGATTTTCATTCAGAGTGCCATGATTCCAAAGGTACTGTATGCCAACATTTGAGGCAATCATGTTCCAGATTTCTCTGATGAAACAACAGGTTGCAAAAAGATGATCCACAGATTCACCCTGTGTGCAGCAGAAAATGCACCACCCCGGGCCCCAAAAACCACGGCGACACAAATTATCCCATGTTAAGATCTTGTTGCACAGCGTAAGCCAGGCAAAACATTTTATTTTAAGGGGTAATGTGAGTTTCCAGATATATTTATCCCACCAACGCCTCGCATGGCAGGAATCTGCAAACAAAGAGTCATATGCCATTTTTGCAGTAACAGTCCCACCAGCCACATCCCACGACCATATTAATCTATCGGCTGCGTCAGTTAATCTGATATTAGATTGGTGCAATGGTCTGGTGTAGTCCGTCCATTCATTTCCCAGAGAGCCTGATAAACCCAGTTGCTCAGCCGAAACCCATCTAGTATGCCCATCCACATACCGACCGGCCGCATGAGCCAGAGTGTAATATCCAGATGCACGAAGATGAGTCCTCAAATTTAAAGATAGTGTATGGTTCGAAGGACCCCCCATGAAAGGGTCCGTTCCCAACAGAATATTAAGACCATTGCCCGGCATCCAAGCGATCCACTGAGTAATAACCCTGATGGCACTGATAAGGCCGTTCCAGATATTTGAGATTCCACAAGTCGCAGGGCAGGCCAACCTCAGCCAGCTAGAAATCGAGGTGTTTTTCAAATATTTGGCACGAACAATCCTGCCCCATATAGATTCATTAAATAGTACACGCCACAGACTCTTAGCATGTAGGGCCATAACAAAGTGTTCCAGGTCCTTGATGTTCCAGCCCCCCAGATTCCATGGACGTGCCAAGGCACTCCACTTTGCAAGATGATATTTCTCCTGAGTATCATTCCCCGTCCACAAGAAACTGAAGACCTTCCGTCTAATGAGACTCAATATGGTATGTGGGATTTTACAGAGTGAGAACCAATATACTCCCATGTTCTGTAGTACAGATTTAACCAACGTAAGCCTTCCACCCAGAGATAGAAGACGAAAGCTCCAATGATTAATGCGTGTATCAAAACGATTGACAAGCCATGTCCAGTCATGGATCCTGTAATTAGAAGGTTTGATGAAAAAACCCAGATATTTAGTGCCCTTCTCAAGTTCAATAAATTTTAGAGGCAGAAAATTTGAGATCGCCTCCTCCGTACCTTCATCCAGCAAATGCTTCAGAAAGAAAGATTTGGTATAGCTGATAATCATACCAGTGACAAGACAGAACAGATCAAGTATAAGCTTATATTGAATCCATTCAGCAATTAAACCCATTCCAAATAGCATAACATCGTCCACAAATAAGGAATGTGTTACAGAGATCTCCCTGGATACTTTAATGCCTGTGATCCGACCCTCCCGGCGCGCCTTGTGGATGGAAAGGCTCAGTCCTTCAATAACCAGTAAGAAAAGTAGCGGAGATAGAGGACATCCTTGTCTTAGACCCCGTGTAGCCTTGAAGAAATCCGTGGGATGCCCATTGATTAAAATAGCATAATTGACAGAGTTTAAGCAGGCCATTATCCATTTCATCACACGCCAAGGAAGCCCAATCTGGATGAGTATTAATCTCATAAAATTCCAATCCACCTTATCATAGGCTTTAACCAGATCCAGTTGTAGAGTAAGAGCTTCAATCTTCCTTTGTTTGATAGAATGAAAGATTTCCTGTGTCGCACCAACAGCATCATGAATTTGTCTACCACAGAGGAACCCATACTGTTCCATAGAGATGTGTTGTGAAAGCAGTGGTTTGATTCGATCAGCAATAATCTTGGCAATAATCTTGTAGACCAGATTACATAGAGCAATCGGTCTGTAGTCATCATAGCCATTTGGATGTGATGTCTTCGGGATAAGTGCCAGGTATGTAGTATTAAGAGCCCCCGAGACAATGCCCAAATTGCGAGATTCATCCACAGCCATTCGCAGGTCCTCCCCCATAATATCAAAGAAATGGATGAAAAGCTCTACCGTCCACCCATCAGGTCCAGGAGATTTGTCCTTTGCAAAACCATTCAAAGTTTTTTCCACATCTCCCAGAGTGACCTCCAGGAAGATGTTATCCCCCTCCTCCTCCTGGAACATCCGTGGATACTCCTTAATAAGCCGAAATTGTTCAGCCAGGGTGGTATTTTTTGGATCACAATAATATTCCCGGAAGTGTCTAACAGCTTCATTCATCAGATTCTCCTCCCCCCGGATCCGTCTGCCATGATGGTCATTCAGGTCCCAGATAGAGTTTTGCATACGTCGAGAGTCAGCATATCTGTGAAAGAATTTTGTATTCAAATCTCCCGCCTGGAGCCAGGTAGCACGACTTTTCAGCCTCCAGGATTCTTCCTGAATCAGAAGGATTTTCATTTTCCTGCACTC
Organism: Larix kaempferi; assembly: GCA_027924585.1. Classification (NCBI taxonomy): domain Eukaryota; kingdom Viridiplantae; phylum Streptophyta; class Pinopsida; order Pinales; family Pinaceae; genus Larix; species Larix kaempferi. The sequence goes on from BSBM01000196.1 coordinate 10,353,243, forward strand.
CAGGGTAGAGAGGCTAGAAAGTTCCATGGTATTCAATTCATGCTCAACACCACGATTCATCAAATATTCCACCTCCATCTCAATCTCATTGAGTTCTTTTCGCATCAAGGCTTTTTTAGATTTTTCCCACATGATAGTATAGTCTTTGAGTAACTTAAGTTTCACCGCCATTTTGTCCATAGCAGTTCTCTCCCCAGAGACATCCATCCTCATCCATAGTTGCCTTACCCCCGTAGTGTATTCCACATCCGCCAGCCAGGTGGAATTGAATTTGAAAGGATAGGATTTCTGGAAAGGTTCATCATCAAATTGGAGAATAATTGGCAGATGATCACTGATTTTTATTTGGTGCATCCAGGAGCGATAGTTTTGTAATTTGGATAGCAGTGATTCTGATATAAGGAAACGATCAATACGTTTCTAGATCTGTTCAGCCCCTTTCCTACCATTCGACCAGGTTGGTGCCAACGGTCTGGGAGCAACATCAATCAGAGAATGATTCCTGAATAAGTCTTGGAAAAATGGACCCAAAGGGTCACGTCTAGCCGTAGACCCCCAAAATTCCCCATCCCCCCACGTGTAATTAAGATCCCCAGCAATAATTAGATTCTCCATGTCTAGCAGATGTTCAGATGCCGCCAGGTTCCAAAATGCCTCCCGATCACAGTACGGACCATAACAATTTATGATGTTTATGGTCTGATCCGAACCCCTCATGGTTCCAGTCAGCAAAATACCCATTGATATCTGTGCTGGTGACAATCTCAGTACCGAAGGGTTCCATGCCGCCAAAAGACCCCCAGAAAGCCCAGCCGCGTCCACAGAACAATACATCCATCCCGGCTTCACTTTATTAAAAAATATACGAGCTTTTTCCCCACAAACCATAGTTTCCTGTAAGAGCACTAGATCAGGTTTAACAATCTCTAAAATTCTTTTTAGGGCCAGTTGCTTGGGCAGGCCCCCCACCCCCCTGATATTTAGAGAGAGAAAGATCATTTCCGAACCCTAGCGAGGGCTTTCATTCCTCTAAGAGCCCGGGTTTCAGTAGTTTTGGGGGGGACAGTCATGTCAAGGTCTACCTCTGCCTCCCCCAGAGTGGCCTTCTTGTTTTTTCTGGCACTTCTAGTTTTAATAGGCGAAAAGTCGGGTGCAAGGCCACCCCTATGGGCCCCCCGAACAACACATGTGTCCCCAGTAGTCTCAGGTATAAACCCCGTAGGGTTTTTGCATGCCCCCACCGACAGGTTTGAATCCTTCAATGCCAATGGGTCCTCTCCAACCCCATCAATGTCATCAGGGACCACAATCCTATTCTTAAAGTATGTATGGATAGGGGTTTTCTTTACCATATCGGAATATGTAGGCACGTGAATGACATTTTCCCCCACATCAGGAAAGGTATTTGGTTCATCACCGGGCCCGTCCGTTACCAAGTCATCCCCGCCAGCCGTAATCACCGGATTCAAATCAACAGACCCCACCCCCCCAACCATGTTGGCATCAGGAAATTTAACAGTATCTGTCTCCACATCCCCACAGCCCAAACCCGTGCCCGCAATACTGCATGCATTGTCCACATCCCGTGTGTTGAGTACCGGTAGAGTGGCCGAGGGAGGAATCTCAGGAGGAATCACATTAACCAGAGAAGGGTCACCAGGATTAAGGTTTTGTAACCTATCCATCAGTTCAGACTCACTAATCGGGTCATCATAAACAGAATTGTCATTTGAAGTGCTATCAGTTCCGGTGGAAACATACCCCATGTTTAGACCCCGACCCAAATAGTTACCATTATTGCCATGGTTCTTATCTAAATTATTTATGAAAGTAATATCCATATCATTTAACGAATGGAAAAAATGAGGGTCCTGTAGTTCCAACTTACGGAATAATGCCGAGCCAGATGCAAGAGGGTTGAGTACCCGGTTTGAAAACCCATCAAGGGCGCCTGTCGCATCCATCTCCAAATCGCTGCCATCGTCGGACGACCATAGTGGATCCCCTTCCCGGGGGCGACCGGAAGATGCAGGAGCCCTACATTGTCTCCAAAGATGACCCACAGCTTTGCAATTCGAGCAACGGAAAGGTATACCCCAGTAGTCTATAATCTGAGCCAATTGACGACCACGCCAACTGATATGCAGAACGTCAATCAAACCCAAAGAGACATCAACCTCGACCAGCATTCTACCCATACGCCTGTCAAAACCATTTAGGTGTTCCTCCTCCACATGTAAAAAACGACCCAGCCGGTTTCCTATGGCCTCATATGCCCCCCGGTTCCACAGTGCCAATGGCAGACCAGGCAGTAACACCCATAAATGTCTAAGACGAACAGTAGCCGTGTCTGGGTTGAAATCCGTGTGCCATTTTTGCAGCATAAGGCTCCCGGTACCATAAAGCCATAACCCCGCAAGAATGCGAGAACTGTGTGCTTCCTCATGAAATTTAAAACCATACCAGCCATATGAAAGAGCAAATACCTGAGGCGTGTATTTAAGAATCGGGTTCCATGTCTCATCCACCCATTTGACAATATTTTGCCTGTTCATGGCATGGTATGAAAACTTGCCCACAAGAACAGTCATATTGCATTCCACAGCTTCCTCCAAACCAATGTCGCGGCCAACCGTGAGATGTGACTCCCCAGGTCTGTTAAAATATCTGCCTGCCCGCCTATTGTTTGCACGAGACGACGTACCCTTCCTTTCACCACCAGCCCGCTCATGGCGGACTCTACCACTGCCGACCGATGGGTCCGAACCCAATACATCACCATGTGGCACACCAGTATCCAGGTGTCGCTTTGGGGTTTTGCCCTTTGGTGCCACCTGTCGACCACCGGAGTTCATAGCCTGTTTTCCACGGAGCTGGTCCCTGAAGAAAGAGTCAGTCTTGAACAGACCAGCCTCTTCGATCATATAGTCCGAGGCGTTCATATTGTTGCCAGCAGACATATTTAGATCCGGTCCCTCCATTCAACCTCCAGTATGCAGATATACCCAGATGCACAGCGCCAGGAATGACAGGTGATGTCAAAAGCAAACCCTGACAAGGGATATTATGATAATCGGAAAACAACCCAAACAATGGACCATCCCAAGAACTGTGTTCCTCCCCAAAATAAACCGCCCGTAATTGTTAAAACCCGGTTCTATAAATCCCTTAAAACGACAGTTCGCGGCAATGTCCAGCACAATCACGGTTCAGACCAAATGTTACCAAAAACAGAGAATCCCCAGATAGATTCGTTACCGTGAAGGATGCCCAATCATAACCCCCAAATGAAAACACAGAAAATCATATAATGGTAAAAAACTCTGTCGGTTCAAGCCAGTCAATATCACAGCGTATATAAACTTACGGATATTCCTCCACCGGATGTGCACCGCCACCCCAATGTAAACGGGAGCCCCAAACAGGTTACGCCATCACCGCCGCCTCACAGTCGGAAACCCTAGATCTGGTTTTTTCAAACATCAATTCCTGTCATCTACCTTATGGACAAAGACCATGTGTTTGTCACGACTGGGTGGATTCAATGCCCAGAAAAAAACTTTGTTTTGGGAAAATGGTGGATTCAAGTCGAAAATAAGTGCATTAGTTTTGGTGCCTTCATATCCACATTATGAAAGCTTTTTCCTCTTTGTTACTTGGAAGCATAAATAAATTTCATAAAAGAACTATGTTGTTTATTCTTTCTCCCATAAAATAATTTAAACTCAAGTTTCAAAGCCACTTAAGGGTGGAGAATAGAGAAAAGCGTCATTTTTGTTAACCAATTATATCATTAAATGTATTATTATATTTAAAATTAAGGAAAAATGTGATTTAAATTGAAATGAAATGAAGAAAATTAAATCACTATAAAGAAGTTATTAAAAGTAGGATATCAAAAGTATGATTTTGTTATAAGTTACTTAAAGAAGAAAATTAATATTGTTAAAATAAGAATGAACTCTCATTAATTTCATAATGAAATAGGGTGAAGGAAAATTATTAAAGAACATTCAGTTTATTATTGACAACTAACAAATGGTTACAATAGATTACATACCTTCATTGCTCTAAATAGGAGTATTAAATAGAATAAACATTTTGGAGAAATTTCAGTAGAGTAGCAATAAGTTAAAAACTCTCTCACTACCTTCAACCCAAGAACTCAAGAAGTAGGCATAACAAAATCATAAATTATTTATGGTTTTCCAATTCTACATGATAGGAATTACTATATTTAATTGGCCAATTCTCTTTGCTCAACATTATTTGCCTTCTATTTCTCAACATTTATTCACTACTATTTTTTAGCATTTATTGAGATAACAACTCTGCTACATAACTCCAAGTTGTAAATGGCATTCTCCTTCTTATCATATACCTTGTCAACTTTGACTCTGTAGTGGACAATGGCACCATAACTTGTCACTTGTTCATCCAACATACCGATCCACCAAATAGTTGAACCCTATATCCACATTAGTATCTTTTCTTCTATCTACATCTCGTGCCAAATCAAAATCCACATAACCATGTTTATTGGATTATTGGTCCCTTCAAGAATCACTATGATAACAAATTGAATATTTGAAAGTACCTTGCAAATACCATATGACTCTATTCTATGCATCTAGATGTTCACATCCAGGATTATCCATGAATCCAATTAGGATTCACATTGCTTGGGAAATGTTTGGTTCAGTGTAGATGATAACATACACACTATACTAACATAAAGAACATAATTCATATCTCCCATCTCTATAGGTGTTGCATGTAATGTCTCCATCTTGACCCTATTGCATTAAAATTGTAAATGATGTAAATATCGTTATTAAATCATGGTGAGGAGCTCAAGGCCAAGGCCCCACTATCGATTTAGCGTTTTATGTATCGTAAATTAAAAATAGATGCTTATGGTTCTTGTGCTAGACAGACACAATGTAAATTAAGACATCATGTAAATATGAATTTTAATGAAATACCCACAACTAGCTATGCAATGCAACAAAGAGATAGGGGCATTATTTTTATAAGGAATAGGGAGAGAAATTATTCAAACCCTTGAGCCAATAGTGTTAAGCAAAATGTCATTGAGAGAACCCATAAACCATCAACTACCCATTTTGACTTATGCACTCAATCATTTAATTCTTCCAAGAGTTGGTTGAGGTAGTTAATGCCTTGGGATTAGAGAGGTATGGCAGCCAATTTCGTGTATGGGAAAGCCATCAATTTGGGAAATCATATTTTTGCTTCTTGGGCAAGAAAACACCCACGAAATTGTGCCCAAAGCTATCCTTCACCTATGGACTTGGCTCTCTCACGCAGTCTCAGCTAGCTAGGGATTTCTCCCTCACGTTTTCCATCTTTTTCCTACATTTTCCATAGCCGGGAAGTCGTTTTTGTATTACACAGTGGCTAGGTGGAAGGGAGTCACGATTTGGGGGTTTATGGAGGCCGTTTTGCTCCTGGAATGTCCATAAACGTTTCTAAAAATGAATTCTCCTTCCCAGGGGTGATTCCCCATTTATCATTTCGTTTTTGGTTGCCCACGTTTTTCTCCATACCAAACACTTGTGATTTTGCTGTTATGTGCATCCCTGTTTTGGTTTGAACTTGTGAACAAGAAATTGGGAGTGGAAGAGGACCAGAATTGGCTTGATAAACCTAGTGAGGAGATTAACCTCTCAGAAAGATCAAAAGTGCTGGCTACTCTTCTATGCACACCTTGAACGACACTAGAATGGAAGGTATGGCCTAAGGGATTGTGTATTAGTGAAGGAAATACTTCCTTGTGTGGGGTGTGTAGGCATTGTGGGTGCCAAGCTAGATAGATCTTGTAGAGGTATCCATGGCTCTGTGTTGGAGCTCACTAGCTTAGCAATTCATTCCCTTCCCTTTATCTTAGCAACCTAATAAACCCAACTGTGGATTGGCTTGGTTGATTTTGGTGTATTTTGGCTATGTGTGAGTGTGTTGTTCCCTTTTTCTTTGTATAAATCATGCCCAGCTCGGGGGTGGCCGTTGTGTTGAGAGATTGATGAGCACAAATGGCCTATGGTTGGGTGGAACGTTGCAGTTGTATAGCCAATTGCTCGGGACTACTTCATTTCAAGATAAGTACTCTCTTGTGTAAATTTTGTAATGTCTTTATTTAATATTTGTCATGAAAATGTTGAATGTATGTTAGATATGTAGATGATTTTAATTCCGCTGTGTTTCTTACATATGCATATCTATATGTATTTTTATTATCAACGAGTTTTACTTAATTAGCATGGGGCTAGATGCAGGGAAACTTTTAGGGGCTAATATTAGCCCATGGGATAAATTTAGGGGTTTTAATTTTTTAGTAGGCTAATTTTTAATTAAACCAACATTTACTATGATTAGCCCAATTTTATGTATTTATTTTTATTAAATGGCACATTATCCCCATAAAATATATAAAGGGGACACTAAATTTAACCATTTAGCCTCTCTCTGATACGATTTCAAGCTCCCATCACCTAGAAAAATAACCCGCTAGCTCTAAGTCGCCAAAATTTATAGAAATGGTAGTTGTTGAGGGTAAATTCGCCCTCACGTGATCATGAAAATCCAGGTTTTTGGTAATTTCGTCCACATATTATGGATTGAAATCGATTTTCAGTTTTAAATCGCCCTATATATATATGTTGTTTTCGATTTTGTTTTTTATCATAGCTAAAAATATTCTAGGTATTTTCAAATTTTAGGATTTCGGGACTGAGAAGCAAGCAATCAAGGATTTTGGGTTTTCTTGGGGGTATTGATTGAAATCGACCTTTGATTTAGGTCGGAGACGGATTCATGTGATCAAATGGAATGCCAGTCTTGTGTTGGGGTAAATGCCTCAACTCCTCAACCGTTCTAGTGTGGAGTTTAATGGGTACTGGATAGAGGTAGACCCATGGGTGACTCCCACACGATGGAAGTTGTAGCCAAGCTTCTCTTATGGCGCAGTCCTAGTTAACAAGTCCATGGGGTCGATTGTTCAGCGATGAGTGTCATTTTATTCCCTATTGGAAAATGTTGGAGTAACAATGTTCCGATACAAGAATTGCGACGTACTTTGATCTTGAAAAGATTTGATGGTTGCATATGTTATGACATGGAAGACGCCCTGATCTTAACTTCGTTTTTCTATGGAGCATAGGCTATGTCATGGTCAACCTACCAGACAAAGACTATGAACTTTTCAGAAGTCCTCGCAAGATATGACCGTGAGAACTTTTTCAGGAAACAATAAAGATACATCTGCTAACGGTTGATAATTGATAATTTTGGATGAATTTGACCAATGTTTATCCTCATATGTTTTCAATTATCATGGCACGAAAGTTCTCTACAGTGCTTCCATCGACGTAGAGTTTACTTGTGAGATACTCATCGATCCACTTTATCACTCATCGCTCACTAGATTTGATTGAGGTCTAGGTAAAACCAAAAGAGCTGCACTATTACTTGTTTTCGCTGTACTATTAATGTTGTAATTGAACCAGAAGCCGATGATCCATCTTTAGCTGAACATCCCTAACTCGTGAGTCCTAACCCTCCCATAACTTCTTTTGAATGACGTGAAGTCCCAGCCATAATCCGTCTCAGTAATGAGTGAGACTTTTGTCAAATCTTCCACTCAGACTTTATTTCAGTAGGATAACAACCAGACTGTGGTCATGAGCAACACTCCAAAGGCGTATCCACCACAGTTGTTCTAATCAGAGAACTTGGTACTGCAAGATGAGTTTATTGTGCGCACTGCCGTTGACAAGTTACTTAGAAGAAAATAAGATGCATACCTTTCTGTTAAAAACATTTACATTATTTAATAATCGAGGAAGGAAATAAGACGTCTACATAGGATTTATGCGCTTGATAAACAGTATTTGGTTAATTGGTAGTCACAACATCATTACGTGGACTATTGCTTTCTAATTGTCAAGCACCAATGGTATAAAATCGATAGTTTGTAAGGAAGACAATTGCTTAGGGCGGTATCCTATTTTGCTGTTAAGTTTGAATCCCATTATTATATATAGAAGGATTATGATCGTAATGACAACCGTCATAAAACAAATCATATGTTATATGCTGCCCAAAAGGGTTAAGAAGGTGGGTGAGGTATTGTATTATAAGTTATCTTACGAAACAAGAATTTCATTCACTCGAGGAATGATTAATAAGTTAGATTACGTGGCACCCAAAAGTAATATGTATGTTTTCACAAGTCTCACATTTTAAACCATGGTTGATATAGTGATAGTGATATATGATATATGGCATTTATATTTTTTCTAACATGAATTCCATACCAAAAAAAGTGCAAGGATTTAAAAATGTGATTATATTCATTTTTAAATAGTTATTTATAAAAAGAAACAAAAATATGGTTAGTTTACAAAAATTATGATATATATAATGTTACAAAAAGGAATCACATATGTATATATATAATATAATTGTGGGTGTGATAAGAAGATATATATGGATACGCTGGTCACTTGGTGGGGATAGATGGATTTCATTCCATCTACTCGGGTTCAATTCCGTTGAGACATCTTCTCGCTTGGATATCTAGAATATATTTGTTATATTTATTTAGCAAGGAAATGATTTATATTATTTCAAAACATTATTAGTTAAGTTTAATAAGAGGATATATATATGTTGGGAATATAATTGTTATATTTATTTAGAAAGGGAATGGTTTATGTTATTTCAAAAGATTAATGGTTAAGAGAATTATGTGCACATAATTAGGATCATCATATATAATTTCAATAAGTAAATGAGTATTTGTAAAGAATATTATTTATAGTCATTGTGTATATAATTAAGATTAGTATATATGATTACAATGTTTAAATATTATTATTATTATATTTTATATTTATACAATTGAGATTATCATGTATGATTTTACATGGTTAAAGAGTTGGCTAAAGATTATTATTTGATGTATATATAATTAGGTTTTTTTTATTGGGCCTAGAGCCCACTATGGAGGAGATCTTGTTAGTCGAGTGTTTGTCGAGTTTGTCGAGTAACAAAATAACACAAAGTAAACAAAAAAAAAATACAAAGTAAAAAGTAATAAATTATATGTCGGCCATAAACAAAAAAGAATAATACAAAGTAAAAAGTAAATATGAGACTTTAGAGTGTTTGTTGAGTGTTTGTCCAATAACAAAATAATACAAAGTAAACAAAAAATAATAATACAAAGTAAAAAGTAATAAATATTATGTGAACCATAAATAAAAAAGAATAATACAAAGTAAAAAGTAAATATGAGACTTAAACTAGAGACTTTAGAGCTTACGATTAGGTGGCTCGCGTATTGCACTCAAGGAGCTATTCAAGGAGAGGTTTGCACCTCGGGAGATTTGATTCCTCTCGGCGCTTGATAGAGCCTAGGATTTGGATCTAGGTTGGTTACATAAATTCCAATGGTTAAATGAGTTTGGATCGAGAGTATCAATGGTAGTGCTTGGAAATGCTATTTTAGGTGTATTTTGAATTCAATGGAAATGGCTAGTTATAGTTGTCTATGTGCACTGTGTCATTAATAATTGACTTTTGAATTAGTCATTACTACTTGGTTTCTTATTTTAGTAATTTTTAGTATTATAAATAAAAGTATTTATATTAAATTATATCAATTAGAAAAAAAGATAAGTTAAAATAATAGAGAGTAAACAATTTTATTTTAACAAAAGTGTTATGTTATATATGTGTGTGTGTGTGTTTATTTTAGTAAAGCCATATCATTTAGTGTTGAAAGTAAGGAAATGATATAAATATATTTTGTTGAAGTTTTGTTAGAGCACTTAGCTTTTAATAGATATAGAGTTTTCAATTAATATTATTTGTAATTCTTTTTCTAATTCTTAGTAGGAGGATTAGTATATTTTATTTGCATTTATGTTTATATTCTATATTAGTATTTTTCTTATATACTTGGAAAAACTAATCTCAGTTGTCATCACTTTTTCGGTTCTTTTATGTTGATTATATATTTTCTTTGTAAATACTTATCGTTGTTTAGAAAAATAAATGAGCTCTACATAGCTAAGTGAAGAGAAAAATGGTCTATGCACTAGGTTCCTATGCATTGTTCACATAGGAGACCTATTGGCATGATACCAACATTCCTCTAGTGCAATTGACATAATTACAATGCATAATTGTCCTATCCTCCACATGCGTAATTGGCTAGTGGAGGAAAAGATCGGGCATAATGTCTAATTCTATCAGTTTATCGGTTTGTCAATATTTAGGTCCCCACATGTCCGTTGGACCATTAAGGAATGAGATAACAAGTGGAGTCCCCACTTTCCCTGAATCTTGACAAACATTGGAGGAAGAGTAATACTTGCAATTTTTACACTATTGACTGGTAGTTATATACTTTTTCTTATAACCTTAGTTTTTTTAGTGGTAAAATGTTTAGTGTTGAAATAAATGATGTCTAAGTATGTTACATAATGTTGATTGGAAGATATACACTTTTTCTTACAACTGTTATACTTGAATAGCTTGTGGAACTAGCATAATTATGGGAGAGGAAGGAACCATTTATATTGCAACTATATGAAGGGGTTATTAATACCTTGAGATGGTTATTAGTAACTCGGGATGCCATGTTGATACTAATTGTTTCATTAGCTCTAAGTAGATTTGTCAAGCCAAACATTTTACGTGTTTATCTCTGTTGAACATAGTTTTTTTAACATTGACAAATGATGCTCATGTCACATCAAATTTTTTCACCAAAATTTGGTTAGGTCAATTCAACTCTTTTATCCAAAAGGTTGGTTCGTTGCACCCTCAAATATTTATCACCAAATCATCTAGCAATTTTTAGCATCTAGAAATGAACCAACTCATTTTGAAGACTTTCATATCTTTATCATGATCATATTTTGACATTCTTTGCCATTTGAAATATGATCATGATAATGATATGAAATATTCTAACATTTTTTCCCGTATGTTCTTCTGTTGCACTACTTTAGTAATATGCATAATCAAAATCTTGAGTCTTATTGGAAAAAGGTCCGCCAAATTTTTACTATATTTTATAAATTAGTGAAAGATTCGCCAAGTTTTTACAATTTTTTATAATTAAGTAAAATATTCGCCAAGATTTTACAATATCTTCTAATTTAGTGAAATATTTGCCAATATTTTACAACATTATATAATGAAATGAAAGATTCGCCAATAGTTTACAACATTATATAATGAAATGAAAGATTCTCCAAAAAATTATATATACATATTATATTATTGATAAAATCGCCTTCAAGTTTTCCTATATATCAGGGAGGTTCGCCCATTTTTTATACATATAAATTTTGGGGGGGTTCTTAAAATTATCCCTGGCTAGATGCCTTCACGTTCTCTCCATTGCACTGGTATGATGGGAGGGGACGTTACATTGTAGTACATTATTCAACTAAAATATGAGTTTTTATATAAATTGGAATAGCCAATGATCTGCAATCCATGATGCAAAACTATTGTAGCACAGAGTTCACATACTTAACCTAAATTAACTAAAGATATATATTTAGTATATCCCTCTCGATATCCATTCCTAAGATATATTTTGCAACCCCAAATTGTTAGGATATTTAGACACTTAGGAGTTATTTAAGATCAACTTGTGTAATATATCCGTTAGGGATAGTGTGTTTCTTTAGTATGCATTAGTATGCATTTGTAAATACTTAATTCGACGGTCACGATATGTTCCCGACATAGAGTGATCCGACAACTCAACTTCTCTTAGATCAAACCTAACCTTGATCCGTGGCTTAACACCCGATTGGTCCATGATCTCTATTTAAAGAGCCTGGAGGGTCATTGTTTAGTTGATAGATTATGAGAAGCTCATTTGTAACTTTCTTTCTTTGCATAATAAATTGTCCTGTAGAAGCTATTTGGTCGGGGCCGTGGAGTGTTTCCCTCAAGAGGGTTTCAACCACGTCAAAACATCGATGTGTTGATCTGTGATCTGTTTGTGTGAAGTGGTTGCTCTTGGTGTTCGGTCCTTTGGTAGTACCCTGTGTACCCGAACATGGTATCAGAGCTTTTATGAAGTGTCGCTTCCGGTTATGATCTAGATCTTGAACTGCTGTTGCCGAAACTCGAAAGGGTTTCTAGTTCTGGTATTTGTGTGCATTTCTGGGTTGTGGGAGGTGTTCCATTGCGTCTGAAGTGTCGTTTCCATTGGGAAATAGTTTTCGTTTGATCAAAAACAGTTCTCGGTTGCTCCAGAAACGCATATTTCATCAGATCTGAAGGTATAATGTTACAGTGATGCATTTTTTTATTTTCTGTTTTAAAAGAAAAAAATATCATATTTTATCACTTTTTACTATTAGATTTTTTTTAGGTTTGGATTGTTGCGTTCCCATCTGCGTATGCTCTTTGCCATGCACCTTGAGTGATCTCGGAAAATCAGAAACAGAAAGGGAAAGGGTTTTTCTCGGCTGCATATGCTCTTTGCCGTGCACCTTGTGCGATCTCGGCAAATCAGAAACAGAGAGAAAACGTAGACTTTCTGGGCAAGCTAACAAGATCTAACTCCACAAGTGTGGAAAAGTTTTTTTTTGTTTCGATTTGTGGTTTGTTTTGCAGGAAAAAGGGCAAGCATGCAAACCAAGCAAGAAGAGTAAAAAAAAAAGAAAAAAAAAAGCCCCCTTCCTCATTCCCATATTTTACATACCTTTTAATCTAACTCACTTGGTTCAAAGTTGCTTTATTCCTTAATAGGTCTTGAGTTCAAGTCTTAGGAAGTTAATTTTAAAAGGAAAAGTATATGCAATTTCTATTTTCAAATTACTTTATTGTAAAAGTGCATCTCACTTAAATAATAAAAAATAAAAATACAAGTGAGTCACTTAAGTTTTTTTATTTATTGTTGCACTATTTAAAAGTAATATCAGTGTAAAAGTGAAATCACTTATTTTACAAAAGTGGTTCACTTAAAGCAACTTTCTTGTAAAGTGATTGTCAAAAGGTTCATCTTGGGAAGAGGGGGGTTCTTTTTTTTGCTAGATATTCTCTAGCTGCCACGTCACTATTGGGAACATCTTCAATAGTTTCTTTGTTCAAGCATAACTTCATCATACAGAGTCAGTTTTCAGTGCCATTTTTTTTTAAACCGCCTATTTTTTTGAGCTCTTCACATCCAGACTATTGGTTTCTACTTTTACAGCCATTAATTTACAAATATGGCCGCACCTTGTGATATTCTACTTAACAGTTCCAACTATTTCTCATGGAAATCTCGTATGGAGGATGTTCTACGAAGTAGGGGACTTTTCAGAATTACCTCAGGGAAAGAAAAAGAACCCACTGATGATGATAAGAAAATAAAATGGGAAAATAGATGTGATGAAGCTCGTGGATTGATTGGGATGTCAATCTCTACTGATTTGCGATTTCACATATCTGGAATTGATGAACCTAATGTTGCTTGGGACAAGTTGGAATCTGTGTCTAGTAAACACAATGAAATTCGAGGTCACCAACTCGAAAATGAGTTGATTTCTTTAAATCCAAGTGACTTTTCATGCATTCAAGATTATTTATCTAAGTACAAAACTCTTAAACTCTTATGTGCAGAATGTAAGATTGAGAGGGAAGACAAACAATGCATTTATCATATTCTTTCCAAACTTGGACTTGCATATTCTATTTTTGTATCTACATTTTACCCCATGAAAGCGTCCTTGAATGCATCTAGCTATCAAGAGCCTAGTCTTGAATCCCTTTGTGATTCCTTAATTAGAGAACAAGATAAACTCATTCATCTTGGAATAATCAACAATGCAGATACATCTGGGAAAGCCTTATTGTACCAACAGAAAGAAAAGTCCAAGCCTCCCAAGAAACAAATTTTTTGCAATAATAAGTCAAACAAGGGTCCCAAACTCTCTCAGTCAGCTCCTTCTTTAAAAAATGACAAAGGATCCAAGCCAAAAGGCAAGAAGACTGAGCGTCATTGCAACTATTGCGGGAAAGATAATCATGATGAATCTAAATGTTTCAAGAAGATGGCAGCCTTGGAAGTAGCAATGAAGAAGCACCACATCAGCCTAAATTCGCCTTCAGAATATGCCTCTCATGGACATGCACTTTGTGCTTCTGGTTATTCGTATAATGCATCTTCTTCTTCTACTTCAAATGAATGGCTCATTGATTCTGGAGAATCTTATCATATGGCTAAGGATCAAGCCATCTTTTCTACTATGCATGAATGTAACACCAAACAAATATTTGTTGGTGATGATAGACCTCTAAGTGTTGTAGGAGCTGAAACAATTCCAGTAGATAATGGTCATTTTAGTGATGTACTATGTGTTCCAAGAATTTCCTACAATTTGTTATCAGTCTATCAGATCACTCATTCTGGTGAAGGTAAAACTATGACCTTTACACCTCACCAAGTTGTAATCAAGGATTTTAAAGATCATCAACAGGTCCTAGCTACCGAAATTGTTGATGATATTACCAGGTTGTACAAGTTTAACAACTTAGGGTCATCACCTTTCCCTTTAGTTTTTGTTGCTCATAGTGATAACTTGAGCAAACTTTGGCATGAGCGATTTGGTCACTTAAATTATCGCTCATTGCAACAACTATGTAAAGAAAATATGGTGACAGGTCTTCCGATGGTATCTTGCAGGGATGGTGTTTGCTCCGGTTGTGTACTCGGAAAACATCATTGGTACAGTTTTGACAAACGTGCCTCTTGGCACGCCTCGGTTCCCTTGGAGCTTGTGCATAGTGACTTGTGTGGTCCTCTTCCATCTGCTTCCTTTTCTGGTTTCAAATATTTCTTAACTTTCATTGATGATTCCACGAGACGCACTTGGTTTTATTTCCTAAAACTTAAGAGCGAAGTATTTAACATGTTCTTGGCCTACAAGGCCCTTGTTGAAAAACAATCTAGTCATCAAATTATTAAGTTAAGATCTGACAATGGAGGAGAATATGTTAACAAAAAGTTCACTACTTTCTGCACTGAACAAGGCATCCAACAACAGCACACTGTTCCATATACACCACAAAGAAATGGTGTAGCTGAGCAGAAGAACCACACTTTAAAAGAAATGGCTAATTGTATGATCCAATCTAAGGGACTAAGTCTTCAATTTTGGGCTGAAGCCATAAATTGTGCAAATTACATAGTTAATTGCACCCCCACTAAAGCATTACAAGGTATAACACCGGAAGAATCATGGAGTAAAACTAAACCTGATGTAATTCACTTCCGTGTGTTTGGTAGTGAAGCATGGCCTCACATTCCGGATGAAAAACATAAAGCATTGTAGCCTAAAAGTGAAAAGTGCATATTTGTTGGATATTCTGAAGATGTAAAAGGTTATAGACTTGTTCAACCACATTCTCATGATATAATCATTCGAAGAGATGTTAAATTTGATGAAAATCTCTTGGCCTGTGAGCCTAACTCGACGATTATGCAATAACATTGTCCAAGCATAATGTGTTTCACAGAAAGAGTAAACATATTGACACTTACTATCATTTCATTCGTGAGTTAGTCAATAATGGAGAAATCACTTTACTATTTTGTAGCTCTAAGGAGCAATTGGCTGAAATGTTTACCAAACCATTGGGAACACTTGCATTTGAGTTTGAGAGACAACACTTAGGCATTGGTAGTGCTGAGAATATTGTCCAATTTGAGATTAAGGGGGTGTGTTAAGAATTGTAATCTCATCGGTCCACTACCTGTCATTAGTGCATTAATTAGTTTATTAGTTGGTTGGTCACTTTGACTATTTAGTTAGCATTATTGTCCCATAGTATTTTCTGTCTCATGGTATTGTCCCATGGTTTTGTTTTGATGTAATCATATATATGCTTATGCTTAATAATGAGAAGGCAATCAATGTGCCCACTTGTGTTCTCTCTTGTCATGTTTCTCTTGTGCTAAAAATTTAACAACCGCCTCACTCTATTGCTACTCGTCGTTGTTTGCCTCCCTATAATGTTATTCACCTCCTGTAACTGTCTACTGGTAGACGCCTCCAGCTCTAGCTCCCTAATCGCCTTCAAAACTCTAGTCTCCTTCAATACTAGGTTCTCTATATTCGTCATCTCATGCTACACCACTGCTTCTCAAAAGATAAGCCATGAAAACCTTGATGGTTAATAATGCTATGAAGGCATGCAAAAATGCGAAGTTTGTAAAATCTATAAAAGGGAGTGGAGTCCGCCATTAAAGGGAATGGAATTGAAACAGAAATAGCCTTCTAAATGCCCAACTAATTAAAATTTGTTAATCATCTCAATAATACTAACACCAATGTCACAATTCCACACAATCAATAGGCTAAATCACTACTTAATTTAATAAACACAATTAAGATTATTCCCATTTTCAATACAATCACTACTTTATAATATTTGTTTGGTGTCAATGAACTCTCATTAAAAAGATATGGACCTATAATGTATAGTGATGACAACTAAGTTTTTTTCCGTTAAGGTTATAGACCAAAACCTCCACTTTAATGACCCAAAAATGGAGGACGTTTATGAATAATATTTTAGCGTGTTCTTCAACGTCTATCCAAACATCCCAAACTATGCCTTTCAAGTCACGAATTCTATATTCCTCGTCCTAGTAAAATAAAAGTAATAGTAATTAGGTAGATCTTCTATTTTTTATGAAGACCACATAAGGTACACACAGCTTTATAGTGGGGAAACTTGAACACTAAGATTCTTGAGTAAAAATAAAATTAATAGTAATTAGGTAGATCTATTTTTTATGAAGACCACATAAGGTACACAACTTTATAGTGGGGAAACTTGAATACTAACAAGAATCTTATTGATTGATACTCGATACTTTTTCTCGCAATCCTTAATCTCTTTAGCTTTCATGGTTTAACATAAGAGTGAGATAGTTTATAGTCTTACCAAAATTGGCTTTATAGTCCTACTAAAATCTTGGAAAGCGAACGGAAGAATTACAGTTGTGGTTAAGAATGACAGCTGCGATCCAAAATTGGCTTTATAGTCTTACTAAAATCTTGGAAAGCGAACGGAAGAATAAAAGTTGTGGTTAAGAATGACAGCTGCGATCTTGGGACGCCGTGTGCAACTCGAGAGTCAAGACCATATCAATCGCACAATACGAATACGAGTGCAACTCGAGAGCCAAGACCATATCAATCGCACAATTAGAATACAATTATTAATTCTACAAATCATTGAGATTGAAGTTTTGGCAAATTGATAACGTGGAAACACATTGTTCGTGCATGTCGTCATCCATTGCTCTTTGTCACCTTCTTAAGAGAAACAGCTACGCTTTGTTAATTCTACAAATGATTGAGATTGAAGTTTTGGCAAATTGATAACGTGGAAACACAATGTTCGTGCATGTCGTCATCCATTGCTCTTTGTCACCTTCTTTGCATGTTTCTTACAATATTGCTATCGACTGTAGTCCGCTTGTTTGTATATATATATGTTCTTATTCCGAGAGGGGAGAACAATTAAGAAGTGGTCGCTGAAAGATAAAATTACATGTAATTAGCTGCCGGTTGAGTCTTTCTTGGATCGATCAGGCCATACATCATGGGTAGATCTCCTAATTGTCGGAGCTGTTCAAAACATGAGGATCGCAATCGCGGGGCTTGGACTGCAAGCGAGGAGAAGATTTTGAGTGAATACATTACAACTCATGGAGTTGGTCAATGGAGAGCTCTTCCAAAAAATGCAGGTCAGCCATTTTATCTATTTCCAAGAGATTAATCTGTACAAAACTAGAATCTTTAGGCCAATGAGGCGAAGCAGTATACATTATCTGAATTTCTAAAAATATTATACATCAATCTGGGAAGCATAGAGATCCTTAGGGTTTTTCGTTTTGCAGGTCTCAAACGATGTGGAAAAAGTTGTAGAATGCATTGGTTGAACTATCTTCGTCCAGATATTAAGCGCGGAAATATATCCCCCGAAGAAGAGGATCTCCTCATCAGATTACATCGTCTTCTTGGCAATCGGTATGCAATTCAATAACCTTTTACAATCTCACGACGTAATGTTCATATATCACATGGTAATGTTCAATGATTTCGTAGTCTTCTGTTTAAATTTATACAGTGGGTGAAGGAACATTAATATCACATGGTAATGTGCAGATGGGCGTTGATGGCACGGCTACTTCCTGGTCGGACAGATAATGAAATCAAGAATTACTGGCATACACACCTGAGCAAGCGGATCCAAGTGGGTAAATTCCAGCCCAAATTTAAGAAACCCTTCGAGAGAAGGGACGTGCGTTCTTACTGTAATTATGATGAGGAAGGAGTCGTACATAAAGATTTTTCTACATCTCAAAACACATCCATAAAACCATCAGCGGTGAGATACAGTGGAAGGGCAGTAGCAGATGTAGACATTCTTGATTGTTATAATTATGATCATGTATATTTGGATAGCCATGATAGTATTAATCAAGAAGGCGTGAAAACAGCAGATGATAATGTTGTGGAAATAGATACGTCCAAATCATGGTGCCAACTACTATTGGAAGATTGTATGGGACATTATCAGTACGATCAAATGCAACCAGACAGCATGATACGCACCAGCTGTGGAACAGATGATTATCACCAGTCACCCTCCCCTTCCCTCAGTCGAAGTATAACGTTGCACGAAAGTCATTCTTCTTATTGTAATTTCATCGACCAGGAATTCTCACATTCTAAGGATTTTAATTCCTCATATTTTGATAGTTTTGATAGCTTCTTAGATTTGGACGAGTAGCTAGTCCTTTTTTTTATATAGCATAGTTATTTAATTTGTGGCAGGTTTATAAGTCACAAATTAACGGTTATGAATAAGTTATCTGTTATTTGTTCTCTATGTTTAGTTGTAATCAAATGTTATCTATATCTTAATTACATGTTACTTTCTTTAATTAAATAAACTGTTTTTCACTATTTATTATTTATGTATATGCTACTTATACATGGATTAACTATTAGTTATTATATGTATTATAATTGTTTATTTTAATTTTGAAAGATGATCATAAAATCAATCTGGACAATACACAGTATAGATGATAGTTCATCCCAAATTCTAAAATATAAACACCTATCAATATAATTATAACAAATCATAAAAATATTAAATTGTACCCTAAAATAAGAATTTGTTCTATACATTATACCAGGCCATTGCCTGCATGGCGATGGCACTGACTAGAGAATTTGATCTCATGTGGTAAAGAAAGTTGCTCTAAGGAAGTAGATTGGCTTTGCGCATTCGGGTACCGTGAAAAAAACGCATGTTATGGTTTTCCATTATTTATTACATATCTTGTAATTACTTTATACCGTCCAATATGTTTGAGTGGGTTAATATCTCACATGAAAGTGACAAAGGAAGTAGCGAATGTTAAAAGTTACATTAAAATTTGCGAAATTATAAAACGTGCTCATCATAATTCCTGTCATCTACCTTATCGACAAAGACCATGTGTTTGTCACGACTGGGTGGATTCAATGCCCAGAAAAAAACTTTGTTTTGGGAAAATGGTGGATTCAAGTCGAAAATAAGTGCATTAGTTTTGGTGCCTTCATATCCACATTATGAAAGCTGTTTCCTCTTTGTTACTTGGAAGCATAAATAAATTTCATAAAAAGAACTATGTTGTTTATTTTTTCTCCCATAAAATAATTTAAACTCAAGTTTCAAAGCCACTTAAGGGTGGAGAATAGACAAAAGCGTCATTTTTGTTAACCAATTATATCATTAAATGTATTATTATATTTAAAATTAAGGAAAAAATGTGATTTAAATTGAAATGAAATGAAGAAAATTAAATCACTATAAACAAGTTATTAAAAGTAGGATATCAAAAGTATGATTTTGTTATAAATTATTTAAAGAAGAAAATTAATATTGTTAAAAATAAGAATGAACTCTTACTAGTTTCATAATCAAATACGGTGAAGAACAATTACTAAAGAATATTCAGTTTATTATTGACAACTAACAAATGGTTACAATAGATTACATACCTTCATTGCTCTAAATAGGATTATTAAATAGAATAAACATTTTGGAGAAATTTCAGTAGAGTAACAATAAGTTAAAAACTCTCTCACTACCTTCAACCCAAGAACTCAATAAGTAGGCATAACAAAATCATAAATTATTTATGGTTTTCCAATTCTACATCATAGGAATTACTATATTTAATTGGCCAATTCTCTTTGCTCAACATTCTTTGCCTTCTATTTCTCAACATTTATTCACTACTATTTTTTAGAATTTATTGAGATAACAACTCTGCTACATAGCTCCAAGTTGTAAATGGAATTCTCCCTCTTATCATATACCTTGTCAACTTTGACTCTCTAGTGGACAATGGCACCATAACTTGTCACTTGTTCATCCAACATACCGATCCACCAAATAGTTGAACCATATATCCACACTAGTATCTTTTCTTCTATCTACATCTCGTGCCAAATCAAAATCCACATAACCATGTTTATTGGATTATTGGTCCCTTCAAGAATCACTATGATAACAAATTGAATATTTGAAAGTACCCTGCAAATACCTTATGAGTCTATTCATTGCATCTAGATGTTCACATGCAGGATTATCCATGAATCCACTTAGGATTCACATTGCTTGGGAAATGTTTGGTTCAGTGTAGATGATAACATACACACTATACTAACATAAAGAACATAATTCATATCTCCCATCTCTATAGGTGTTGCATGTAATGTCTCCATCTTGACCCTATTGCATTAAAATTGTAAATGATGTAAATATCGTTATTAAATCATGGTGAGGAGCTCAAGGCCAAGGCCCCGCTATTGATTTAGCATTTTAAGAATTGGAAATTAAAAATAGATGCTTATGGTTCTTGTGCTAGACAGACACAATGTGAATTTAAGACATCATGTAAATATGAATTTTAATGAAATACCCACAACTATCTATGCAATGCAACAAAGAGATGGGGGCATGATTTTTATAAGGAATAGGGAGGAAAATTATTCAAACCCTTGAGCCAATAGTGTTAAGCCAAATGTCATTGCCAGAACCCATAAACCATCAAATACCCATTTTGACTTATGCACCCAATCATTTAATTCTTCCAAGAGTTGGTTGAGGTAGTTAATGCCTTGGGATTGGAGAGGTATGGCAACCAATTTCGTGTATGGGAAAGCCATCAATTTGGGAAATCATGTTTTTGCTTCGTGGGCAAGAAAACACACACTAAATTATGCCCAAAGCCATCCTTCACCCATGGACTTGGCTCTCTCACGCAGTCTGAGCTAGCTAAGGCTTTCTCCCTCACGTTTTCCATCTTTTTCCTGCATTTTCCATAGCCGGGAAGTCGTTTTTGTATTACACAGTGGCTGGGAGGAAGGGAGTCACAATTGGGGGTTTATAGAGGCTGTTTTGCTCCTCGAATTTCCATAAACATTTTCTAAAAATGAATTCACCTTCCCAGTGGTGATTCCCCATTTATAATTTCGTTTTTGGTTGCCCACGTTTTTCTCCATACCAAACACTTGTAATTTTGCTCTTATGTGCATCCTTGTTTTAGTTTGAACTTGTGAGCAAGAAATTGGGAGAGGAAGAGGACCAGAATTGGATTGATAAACCTAGTGAGGAGATTAACCTCTCAGAAAGATCAAAAGTGTCGGCTACTCTTCTATGCACACCTTGAATGACACTAGAATGGAAGGTATGGCCTGAGGGACTGTGTATTAGTGAAGGGAATACTTCCTTGTGTGGGGTGTGTAGGAATTGTGGGTGCCAAGCTAGATAGATCTTGTAGAGGTATCCATGGCTCTGTGTTCGAGATCACTAGCTTAGCAATTCATTCCCTTCCCTTTACCTTAGCATCCTGATAAACCCAACTGTGTATTAGCTTGGCTGATTTTGGTGTATTTTGGCTATGTGTGAGTGTGTTGTTCCCTTTTTCTTTGTATAAATCATGCCCAGCTCGGGGGTGGCCGTTGTGTTGAGAGATTGATGAGCACAAATGGCCTATGGTTGGGTGGAACGTTGCAGTTGTATAGCCAGTTGCTCGGGACTACTTCATTTCAAGATAAGTATTCTCTTGTGTAAATTTTGCAATGTCTTTATTTAATATTTGTCATGAAAATGTTGAATGTATGTTAGATATGTAGATGATTTTAATTCCGCTGTGTTTCTTACATATGCATATCTATATGTATTTTTATTATCAATGAGTTTTACTTAATTAGCATGGGGCTAGATGCAGGGAAACTTTTAGGGGCTAATCTTAGCCCATGGGATAAATTTAGGGGTTTTAATTTTTTAGTAGGCTAATTTTTAATTAAACCAACATTTACTATGATTAGCCCAATTTTATGTATTTATTTTTATTAAATGGCACATTATCCCCATAAAATATATAAAGGGGACACTAAATTTAACCATTTAGCCCCTCTCTGATATGATTTCAAGCTCCCATCACCTATAAAACTAACCCGCTCGCTCTAATTCGCCCAAATTTATAGAAATGGTAGTTGTTGAGGGTAAATTCGCCCTCACGTGATCATGGAAATCCAGGTTTTTGGTAATTTCGTCCACATATTATGGATTGAAATTGATTTTCAGTTTTAAATCGCCCTATATATATGTTGTTTTCGATTTTGTTTTTTCTCATAGCTAAAAATATTCTAGGTTTTTTCAAATTTTAGGATTTCGGGACTGTGGAGCAAGCAATCAAGGATTTTGGGTTTTCTTGGCAGTTTACTCCTCTATATAAAGTGAGGGATCAATAGGAGATGCATTGATTGAAATCAACCTTTGATTTAGGTCGGAGACGGATTCATGTGAGCAAATGGAATGCCAGTCTTGTGTTCGGGTAAATGCCTCAACTGCTCAACCGTTCTAGTGCGGAGTTTAATGGGTACTGGATAGAGGTAGACCCATGGGTGACTCCCACACGATGGAAGTTGTAGCCAAGCTTCTCTTATGGAACAGTCCTAGTTAACAAGTCCATGGGGTCGATTGTTCAGCGATGAGTGTCATTTTATTCCCTATTGGAAAATGTTGGGGGTAACAATGTTCCGATACAAGAATTGCGACGTACTTTGATCTTGAAAAGATTTGATGGTTGCATATGTTATGACATGGAAGACGCCATGATCTTAACTTTGTTTTTCTATGGAGCATAGACTATGTCATGGTCAACCTACCAGACAAAGACTATGAACTTTTCAGAAGTCCTCGCAAGATAGGACCATGAGAACTTTTTCAGGAAACAATAAAGATACATCTGCTAACGGTTGATAATTGATAATTTTGGATGAATTTGACCAATTTTTATCTTCATATGTTTTCAATTATCATGGCACGAAAGTTCTCTACAGTGCTACCATCGACGTAGAGTTTACTTGTGAGATACTCATCGATCCACTTTATTACTCATCGCAAACTAGATTTGATTGAGGTCTAGGTAGAACCAAATGGAATTGCATTCTACAAGGTACTTGGGCATTCAATAACCCCATATTTGTACCTAGAAATAATTTCATGAAAAAGAGCAATCACAACTTGAACTAATTATTTGAAAACCTACAAATTGGATATAAAAGGTGTTAGTTTTTTAGAATTTACTTCTATCTGATCTAGGATCTTAACTGAGAGAACAACATGTACAACATATCAATCATGGACATAATAAAGCAAGCACAAAATAGACAATAGACACACAAAGTTTCACTAGGGAAAACCATAAAGGTGAAAAACCCCACAACTTCCTCGGAGATAGAGAGAGCAATGATATAACCCAAGCATAAGAGATAGTCTTCTCCTAGCAGAAGCTTCTCGTCCTCCACAGGTGCGCCACTCTTCAATGAGAGTATAAGTGAGAAAGTGAATGATCAAATAGAGTGACTCCCACACTCTATTTATACTTGACTTGACTTGCCTAATAACCTTTACTAGGTTGGCCTTAACTTAACCACATAACATAATGTTGACAGGTCTGACCTCCAATATGGTGGTCTAATAACCCTTTGACCCACATGACTTATACAAGGACGACCCCACCAAGGTGGTCTAATAACCCATCAAGTATAAGTTACGACACTTACAATATAAATGATGACACTTCCGTATAGAGGAATAATAACATCTTTATAGGAATACAAACACTTCCATATAGAGGAATAATAACATCTCCATAGGAATACAATATACATCTATGAAATACATTCCGAAGTTACAAATACATCAACACTCCCTCTTAACTAGGAAGGTATTTCTCGACACAGGTCTTCTAGCACAATTCTTCTTCTCTAGATCATCGTCACTGGATCATCGTCACCGAATCATCATCATCATCACCACTGATGCTATCTCGATCAATCTCTGAAATACTTGTCATAGGAAGTTCTACAAAGCTAGTCCTTTTTCATACTGGATGTAGGCCCACCACCTGTAGGTCTTCATCATCACTGGCCATACTGTGGAATCCCAAGGACTGATTATGTGCATTAAGCCAAAACCTCGAATGAGCATCCCAAGACTGATTACGAGCATACTGCTCAACCTATCGGATCTCCCAGGATCTTTTACATGTGACTACACAACCTGTCCATGGCCACGGAGTATCATCCTGATACTCATGATCATATTGATAATGTTATCTCAATGAGCAATCCATCAAGTAGGTACACCTCAGGACTGATTACACTGCCTCTCGGCGAAAACATGAAGTTGGGAAACAATTTTGGCTTGTTTTTGACAAAAAAACTGCTAATTTTTATGTTTTTCAACTTTGACCTCTTCAAACCCATATCTCCCTTAGAAATTTCAACTTGAAGTAAACACAAAGGTTTTACAGAATTCAGTTGGCTTTCTACTCATATTTTTTTTATGGACATATCATGGGAAATATTTGTTGTCAACCAATGGCATATACTTGAAAAGTTTAGGTATGGATAATGAGTGACCTGTGTTGATGACGGTTTTTTGATAGATGGTCATTCATTTTAGGGAAAAATATTGTATGATCATAATCTACACACACTAAACTTGATCCTGGACTATATTTCTAGTTTTTTAAGACTTGGGAACTATTTTTTATTATTTATCGAAACAGTGTATGTTCAGAAAATGGTGCATTATCGACACATGTTTTTGTCTTCACATTTTTTTTCAAATGTTACTCTTATCAAACAAACTAAAACCAACCCAATGAAGAGGACACTTCAAGGAACATCCTTGTATTTTTTTTTTTAATTTGGCTTCGTCATTGTGACTGATTTTTCAGTCATTTAATTTTTTAATGATAAAGTTTATAAAAAAATAGAAAAAAATAGTAATCCTAAATGAAATTGAAAAAAACTTATATTACTAGAAAGTAGATTGAATGATGAATCTACTGGTATAAACTCCAACATGTAATTCTCATGTTTTGTAGTGGTCCGACCTTGTTAAAGTGACACATTTCTGAATTCTGCAGAAAATGTGCTGGAATTCTTGACCAGAAACTCTCGGGCAAGAAAATGTCTTCCAAACTCTCGGCCTTGAGTTTAGTTCAAACTCTCATCCGAGATTTTTTTTTTAAATACAGCGCGGCGATTGGTTCAAACTCTTGGCCTGGAGTTTTTTAAACTTTCAGCCCAGAGTTTGAACTCTCAAAACTCTCGGCCTAGAGTTTTTTAAACTCTCGGCCTAGAGTTTCAGTTAGACTTTTTTTTCGCGTGATCATCTGCCCGCGCTCTGTTTTTTTCACTCCGTTTGTCACAAAAGTGTTTCCTAGGTTCGCGATTTCACCCCTCTGTAAAACCTGCAAGATCTCCCAGGATTGATTACACTGCCTCTCCAAAACCTGCAAGAGCATCTTAGGACTGATCATATGCCTCTGCAAAACCTGTGTACCATACTGTCACATCATCGTCTTCAGATCACCTTATAGTCCACAGAGCATAACTCATCATGGGAGGACCAACATACTACCATCTGTGAAAGGCTCATAGCACTTACATCAACAACCATGGGAGGACCAACCTACCACCATGTCGGAATGGCACAACACTTACATCAATGACCATGGGAGGACCAACCTACCACCATGTCATAATGGCCCAACACTTACATCAACGACCATGAGAGGACTTACCTACCACCATGTCTCCATGGGAGGACCTACCTACCATCATGTCGGAAAGGCATGACAATTACAACAATGACCATGAGAGGACTCTCCTATCACCATGTCACCATGGAAGGAACTACCTACCATTATGTCTGAAAATCCTAGCAATTACATCAACGACCATGAGAGGACTCTCCTATCACCATGTCACCATGGAAGGAACTACCTCCCATCATGTCGGAAAATCCCAACAGCCGTTACATCTCACCATGGGAGGAGCTACCTACCACCATGTGAGAATGGCCCCAACCCTTACATCTACACCATAGGAGGACCTACCTACCGCTATGTGAGAATAGCTCGTGTGCATCTGTGTCTCTAGACTCGTCACTTCCCCTTGGAAGGAATCTCGATCTGAAGTACACCAATTCTCTCTCTGAAGTACTCAAACTTCACTCTGGCTAGCGGCTTCGTCAACACATCGGCTATCTGCTCATCCATCACAACATACATGAGCTTCATTGTTCCTCTCTGCACCATATCCCTAATATAGTGGAACTTGATCTCAATGTGCTTTGACTTGTCTTGGAACACTGGGTTCTCACACAACTCTGGTTGTCGCAATATATACAAGTAGCACTCAACTGGAGATCAAAACAAATCAGCCAGTAGCTTCTTAATCCATACTGCCTCAAAACTAGCCGAACAAGCTACGACATACTCTTATTCGGCTGTACTCAGTGCCACACAAGACTTCTTTCTCCTAAACCAGATCATACCAGATCCCATATTGAAGTAGCACCCCAAAGTGCTCTTCCGATCAATGGCATTGCCTGCCCAATCCGAATCAACATAACCCTCCAGGTTAAACTTTTGATTCACCTTATACTTGAGCCCATAGTCAATTGTACCCTTCAGGTACCTCAGAATATGCTTTGCAGCTATCAGGTGAACATGTCTCAGATTTGTCAAATACTTGCTCAGGGTGTTCACCGCAAAGCAGATATCTGGTCTCGTATTTGTCAGGTACATCAAGGACCCAATCATCTGATGATACATCATCACATGATCATCCTGATCATCATCACAACATCATCCTGATGCATATCATCTGGAGCAACACCGTGAAGCTCATAATCCATGATCATCTTGATCATACAATGCATCCACTTGATGCATGCCAAGTATCTACATGATTTATATCATCATACATGATCTACCTGATACATATCATCATACATGATCTACCTAATCATACAATGTATCCACCTGATACATATACATATACATGATCCAACTAATCATAACAAGCATCCAACATGATGCATATACATATACATGATCCAACTGATCATAACAAGCATCCATCATGATGCATAAATAGAGCAGTAACTAGAGCATCATTCTGATGCTCATCATCCAACGCTTACATCCACAGCCATGGGAAGGATCCTCCTCTCACCATGCTTGGAATGGCTCCTTCAAATGTGTCCATCACTTCTTCCTTGAAGTGTTGTCAATCTAAAGAACACCAAGCAAGAAAGATGTCTTGACATCCATCTGGTGTATCTTCCATTTCATCACTTTCTTTGTATTTCTCTATGCTTCCTTCTGCAACAAGCTTGATCTTATAGATCCAATTGGAAGTCACAAGCGACTTCCCTTCAGGTCTTGGGATCACATTCCAAACATCATTCTTCATGATCGACGGATCATGTCATTCTTCCTGGATCCTGGGAACTTCAATATATTCAATATCTTCGATAGATAACTTTGTTGTTGGAACAAATGTTGTAGTCCTTCTTTTGTAGGTGCTCATATACGATCTTTCCTACAAAACAAGTTAAATTGCATGATTAGAAACTTCTCATAGTTTTCAGAACAAATTCTTACACATAGAAAAATATGTCATACAGTCATGCAATTATTTTAGCTAATGCTTCATTACAACATTTATCCATATCTCTTAACTTTCTAGATGCCTTCCAATCTCTATCAGAACATTGTTAAGAGTTTGCACTACTCCCAACATGTCAGCAAAGAGGTTTCATTCTAGATAAGTAGCAATGGAATGTTGTACAATGCCATAGGCCACTTACCCATAACATGCATATTAGTAGTATGCTGTTCATTGATGCAATTATTCTAATATGTGTTGATGTATATGTAACTTCGAAATATATTTCATCTGTGTATTTTATATATATTTATTGTACCCTTATAAGAGATGTGTCATTCCTCTATAAGGAAGTGTCATCATGTGGATTGGAAAGTGTCGCAAGTGTGTGTACTTTCTGATGGGTTATTAGACCACCATGTGGGGTCGGCCCTGAATTATATATATTATAATGTGATGTACCTAGATAGACAAGTCGGCCCCATAAGGTCACTGGGAAAAAAGGTTAGTATAAATAGAGATCGGAGATCTCTATTTTATACACTCAAAAAAGTAACTCACTCTCACTCAGAAAGTGGCACACTAGTGAGGAGGAGGATCATCTGCTACTAGGAGACTATCTCAGTGTATTTTGGTTGTACTTTGGTTGAGCCATTGCTCTCTCTATCTCTCAGGAAGTTGTGGGGTTTTTCACCTTAGGGTTTTCCCCACGGAAACTCTGTATCTCTTGTCTCTTATGCTTTTGATTCTTGTGATGCTTGTCATATTGTGATTGTCATGCATTGATATACTGTATATGTTATTCTCTCAGCAAAGATCCTAGAGTATTGTAAATTAATGCTCAAAATTTAACATGGTATCAGAGCTAACCTCAGAAGAAGATATTTTTGCAGTGACAGAAGCTTGAGTTCCTTGTTTATTGGGTTTCTCTCCACATATTTGTGAAACGCAGTATAGTAGATTGACTCTATTCATCAAGGCGCATCTATCTGTCCAGTCAGAATTCAATTCTGAGCATTTTTAGATTTGGCCCTAAAAATTAGGGTTTCCACAAAAATAGAAATTTCTGAAATCTGAAGACACGGCTGGAAGATCCTTGCAAAAATTGAATTTTAGAGATTTGGATCGAGATTTTTGGCTGGGTAGATCTCCGGGAAACTCAAACCCTAATTCAGGGTTCTCCCTAGTGAACCCGGGAGGACAAAAGGACAAATCTGAAGGGTAAAGCTTTGCTGATCTCAAATTCTGAATGCACCAGGATGATCAGCTCATCAAGGCGCATCTTTCTATCCTTTCAGAAATTTGAAATTCACATTTTAAATTTTTAGGGTTTTTCGCACAAACCCTAATCGAGGACCGGATCCAGTTTTCAGCATTTCAAGTGGTAAGATCTAAATCTTTTCTATTTCCATTTGAAGTACTCTTTAAGATGTCTCACCACACCAAGCTTGAGGATAAGCTTGAAGGAGTTGATAACTTCCGAGCTTGCAAGTATAGGATTGGGTTAATCCTGGAAGAAAATGAGTTGGACTCATATGTGAAAGAAGACATCCCTATCCGAGAGGATGAAGAATCCAAGGTATTTCATAAGAAGAAATTGGTCAAGGCAAAGAGAATCATTGTTGATTCCATTAAAGATCATCTCATACCCCATGTGTCCTCTCTAAAGATACCCAAGGAGATGTTTGACTCCTTGACCAAACTATTTGAAGGGAGGAACATAAATCGGAAGATGACCCTGCGGAACCAATTGAAAGGAGTAAAGTTTTACAATGGAGAAACCATTCAATCTTATTTTTCAAGGGTCTCCCAGATCAAGGAACAACTAGAAGTAGTGGATGAAATGGTGGAGAATGGTGAAGTGGTGATGACCACTCTAAATGGCCTACCCAGGTCATGGGATTCCTTTATCCAAGGAATTTGTGCAAGGAAGAAGTTGATCTCCTTCAGTAGACTACAGGAAGAATGCTCACAAGAAGAATCAAGTCTTGTGGCACGAGAAGAAAAGATGGGGAATGAATATCAAGCTCTCACAGCTCACACCAAGAAAGGGAATTCCAAGAGAGATCCATCTCACTCCAAGAAATCTACACATCACTTCAAAGAAAGAAGAATATGCTTCACCTGTAATGAGAAAGGACATATTGCCATAAATTGTTCCAAGAAAAAGATGGACAACAACAAATCCAACAAGAAGAAGAAGGGCAGCAAAAGAAGGTTTCATGCTCATGCTGCTGAGGCTGATGAACCACCCAAGAAGAAGGCTAGGGCAGAAAGTGATGATGACTCATCAAGTGAAGAAGAGTATGTTCTAATCTCTGCTCTCACAGGTACCATCTCCCATGGTTGTAATGATTGGTTGATTGATAGTGGGGCTTCCAAACACATGACTGGGTTTAAGGATTCTTTTGTGAATCTATCTGAACATGAATCACCCCATAAGGTGAAACTTGGGGATGATTATCAATACCCAATCAAAGGAAGTGGTGAAGCCTCCTACAACCTAGATTCTGGAAAATCTTTGAAGATGAAAGAAGTTCTTTATGTACCTGGGCTCAAGAAGAACTTACTCTCAATATCTGCATTGGATGCAAAAGGTATGAGGGTTGCATTTGTGGATGGCCAAGTCCTTATGTGGCCAAAGGGAAAGACCATAGATGATGCAGTAGTGATTGGAGAGCAAGAGGGAGGTTTGTATAAATTAAAGGGACAACCTGAACATGCCATGGTGCATGAATCCATGGAGCCAAGTGAACTTTGGCATAGAAGACTTGATCATATGCACTATAGGGGACTTCCGATTGCAAGCAAGGCTGTAGAGGGTCTTCCTGAAATCAAGACCAAACATGAAGGTGTTTGCAAAGGATGTGCAAAAGGTAAGAACATTAAGAAGGCTTTCCCAAGCAGTAAAAGCAAGGCAAAAGACATCCTAGAAATCATCCACTCAGATGTATGTGGTCCTATGTCATCTAGTTATCTAAGTGGGTATGTTTACTACGTCTCATTTATTGATGACTTCTCCAGGAAGACTTGGGTATACTTCTTGAAGAATAAAGATGAGATGCTTGATAAGTTCAAGGAATTCAAAACCTTGATGGAGAATCAAATTGACAAGAAGATCAAAACATTCAGATCCGACAATGGTGGAGAATTAACCTCAGGTAACTTCAAGAAGCTTTGTAGTGATTCAGCGATTAAGAGGGAGTTGATTGCTCCTTATAATCCTCAACAGAATGGAGTTGCAGAAAGGAAGAACAGAACAGTCATGGAAGCAATAAGGGCAATGCTGCATGACCAGGATCTACCTATGCATCTATGGACAGAAGTAGTTAGAACAACTGTATATGTGCAGAATAGAACTCCCCACAAGATATTGGACAACAAGACACCAGAAAAGGTCTTTTTTGGGTTCAAGAGGATTGATGTCAGCAAGGATGAATATAAGTTCAAGGACAGGTAATCCAGGAAGCAAAGATCAAGAGGGAGCACACTCCAGCAGCTCCTGCAAGGGAGCATATTTTCAGAGGGAGTTGACCATCTTCCTACATTCCACAACAGAAAGGTTTAGAAGAAGCTACTTCAGTAGCTCCTTCCAGGAAGCAAAGACTCAGAGGGAGTCCACCCAACAAACAAACAAAGATAAGTATTTCAATTATCATTTCTTGCATATTTTGTTTGTTTAAATAATATTATGCTTATGTTCCTACACTTAGGAGATGTATTGTGCATATTTGAATGATTGCATTAATGAACAATACACTACTAATATGCATGTGATGGGTAAGTGGCCTATGGCACTATACAACATTCCAGTGCTACTTATCTAGAACGAAACCTCTTTGCTGACATGTTGGGAGTAGTGTAAACTCTTAACAATGTTCTGGTAGAGACTGGAAGACATCTAGAAAGTTGTGGAACATGGATAAATGTTGTATTGAAGCATTGGCTAAGATAACTACATGACTGCATGACATATTTCTGTATGTGTAAAAAATTTGTTCTGAAAATTATGAGATGTTTCTAATCATGCAATTTAACTTGTTTTGTAGGAAAGACCGTTTATCTTCACTTACAAAAGGACTACAACATTTCTTCCATCAACAAAGATATATATTGAAGATATTGAAGTTCCCAGGATTTGGGATGAAGAAATGGAATGCCATGATCCGTTGATCATGAAGAAGATGTTTGGGATGCAGTCCCAAGACCTAACAGGGATTCACATGTGTGCAGACTGAAGGAAGCCTTGTATGGCTTGAAGCAAGCTCCTAGAACTTGGTATGGTAGGATGGGCAGTTTCCTATCTAGTTTGGGCTTTACCAAGAGTAAAGCGGATTCCAACCTTTACTACAAGGTTGAGGAAGGAAATCCTGTGATTCTACTTCTGTACGTAGATGACTTATTTGTAACAGGAGATGACAGATTGATTGCAGATACTAAGAGGAAGCTTGTTGCTGAGTTCGATATGAAAGATTTGGAATTATGCATTATCTCCTAGGTATGGAGGTGTGGCAGAGTGCAGGTGGGATCTTCCTTGGTCAAGAGAAGTACACAGTAGATATCCTGAAGAGATTCGGGATGATGGATTGCAAGGCCATGGCCACACCTGTGGCATCGAATCTGAAGCTTCTATGCAATGCTTCATCTGAGCCGGTTGATGTCTCTATGTATCATCAGATGATTGGATCCTTGATGTACCTGACGAACACGAGACTGGACATTTGCTTTGCTGTGAACACGTTGAGCCAATTCCTAACGGATCTGAGGAGTGTTCACCTGATTGCTGTAAATCATGTTCTGAGGTACCTGAAGGGTATAGTGGATTACGGACTCAAGTATGAAGCAAATCAAAAGTTTAACCTGCAAGGTCATGTTGATTCAGATTGGGATGGCAGTGCTGTAGATAGGAAGACCACATGTGGGTGCTGCTTCAGTATGGGATCAGGTGTGATCTCTTGGTTTAGCAGGAAGCAATCCTGCGTAGCACTGAGTAGAGCTGAGGCAGAGTATGTTGCAACCTGTTCAGCTAGTTGTGAGGCAGTAAGGCTACGGAAGCTACTGTTTGAGTTATTTGATCTCCCGTTGGGTGCTACTGGTATCTTCTGTGATAACCAGAGTTGTGTGAAGCTATCCGAGAACCCAGTGTTTCATGACAGGTCGAAACACATAGAGATCAAATATAACTATATCAGGGATATGGTGCATAGAGGAGCTGTGAAGCTCCTGTATGTTGCGACGGACGAGCAGATTGCAGATGTGCTGACGAAGCCATTGCAGATGTGCTGACGAAGCCACTAGCCAGAATGAAGTTCGAGTACTTCAGAGAGAGTCTTGGCATTCTTCAGATCGAGGACACTTCGAGGAAGAAGTGATGGACACATTTACTAAAGCCATTCCAAGCATGTTGGAAGGAGGATCCTTCACATGGCTGTGGGTGTAAGCGCTGGATGATGAGAATCAGGATGATGTTCTGGTTTTTGTTGGATATGATCAGTTGGATCATTTTTATGTATGTATGTATGCATCATGTTGGATGCTGGATATGATCAGTTGGATCATCTATATGTATGTACGCATCATGTTGGATGCTGGATATGATCAGTTGGATCATTTATATATATGTATGCATCATGTTGGATACTGGATATGATCGGTTGGATCATGTGTATGTATTTTGTATATGCATCATGTTGGATGCTTGGACCATGTATCTGTATATGTATCAAGTGGATACATTGTATGATCAGGTAGATCATGTATATTGATATATATCAGATATGATCAGGTAGATCATGTATGTTGATGGATACATTGTGTGGATCATGTATCTATGTATCAGGTGGATACACTATGTATGATGATATGTATCAGGTAGATACGTGGTGTGCATCAGATGGATGCATTGTATGATCAGGATGATCGTGGATGACGAGCTTCTCCAGATGACATGCAGCAGGATATTGCAATGATGATGATCAAGGTGATCATGTGTACATCAGGATGATGTATGATGAGTATCAGATGATACTCTATGGCTGTGGAATAGGTTGTGCAGAAGAGCATATAATTTGTTGCCCTGGGATATTTGTAGATAGTCTTTCGAGGTTTTTCCTATGGCATGTAATTCGGTGCCCTGGGATATCTGGTAAATGCTCTTTCAAGGTTTTTCTCTGAGAGGACATATAATTTGGCCCTGGGATATCTGCAGATAGTCTTTCGAGGTTTTTCCTATGGCATGTAATTCGGTGCCCTGGGATATATGGCAAATGCTCTTTTGAGGTTTTGTCCTATGGCATGTAATTTGCTCCTGGGAGATCTGGACAGGATGAAAAAAGCCTCAGATGCTTCAGCCAGGTTTTTCCATGACCACATGTAATTTGCTCCTGGGAGATCTGGACAGGATGAAAAAGGCCTCAGATGCTTCAGCCAGGTTTTGTGGTGGACCACATGTAATGTGCTCCTTGGAGATCCGACAGGTAGAGTTGTGTGCTCGTAACAGCCTAGGATGCTTCAACCAGGTTTTGTGGTGAGATCACATGTAATGTGCTCCTGGGAGATCCGACAGGTAGAGCCGTGTGCTCGTAACAGCCTGGGATGCTTCAGCCAGGTTTTGTGATGGGTCACATGTAATGTGCTCCTGGGAGATCCTACATGTAGAGCTATGCGCTCGTAATAGGCTGGGATGCTGCAGCCAGGTTTTGTGATGCATGTAATAAGTCCTGCGAATTCCACAGTATGGCCAGTGATGATGAAGACCTGCAGGAGGTGGGCCTACATCCAGTATGAAAAAGGACTGTCTCTGTAGAACTTCCTATTAGGAGTAGAGTCAGATATTGGTTGAGATAACAACAGCAGTGACGATGATGATGATGATGCATCGATGACAATGATCCCGAGAAGAAGACTTGTCTAGCAGAACTGTGTCGAGAAATACATTCCTAGTTAAGAGGGAGTGTTGATGTATATGTAACTTCGGAATGTATTTCATCTGTGTATTTCATATATATTTATTGTACCCTTATAGGAGATGTGTCATTCCTCTATAAGGAAGTGTCGTCATGTGGATTGACAAGTGTCGCAAGTGTGTGTACTTGCCGATGGGTTATTAGACCACCATGTGGGGTCGGCCCTGAATTATATATATTATAATGTGATGTACTCTTTAAGATGTCTCACCACACCAAGCTTGAGAATAAGCTTGAAGGAGCTGATAACTTCCGAGCTTGGAAGTATAGGATTGGGTTAATCCTGGAAGAAAATTAGTTGGACTCATATGTGAAAGAAGACATCCCTATCCCAGAGGATGAAGAAGGCAAGGTATTGCATAAGAAGAACTTGGTCAAGGCAAAGAGAATCATTGTTGATTCCATTAAAGATCATGTCATACCCCATGTGTCCTCTCTAAAGACACCCAAGGAGATGTTTGACTCCTTGACCAAACTATTTGAAGGGAGGAACATAAATCGGAAGATGACCCTGCGGAACCAATTGAAAGGAGTAAAGTTTCAGAATGGAGAAACCATTCAATCTTATTTTTCAAGGGTCTCCCAGATCAAGGAACAACTAGAAGCAGTGGATGAAATGGTGGAGAATGGTGAAGTGGTGATGACCACTCTAAATGGCCTACCTAGGTCATGGGATTCCTTTATCCAAGGAATTTGTGCAAGGAAGAAGTTGATCTCCTTCAGTAGTCTACGGGAAGAATTCTCACAAGAAGAATCAAGGCTTGTGGCACGAGAAGAAAAGATGGGGAATGAAGATCAAGCTCTCACAGCTCACACCAAGAAAGGGAAGTCCAAGAGAGAGCCATCTCACTCCAAGAAATCTACACATCACTTCAAAGAAAGAAGAATATGCTTCACCTGTAATGAGAAAGGACATATTGCCATAAATTGTCCCAAGAAAAAGATGGACAACAACAAATCCAACAAGAAGAAGAAGGGCAGCAAAAGAAGGTTTCATGCTCATGCTGCTGAGGCTGATGAACCACCCAAGAAGAAGGATAGGGCAGAAAGTGATGATGACTCATCAAGTGAAGAAGAGTATGTTCTAATCTCTGCTCTCACAGGTACCATCTCCCATGGTTGTAATGATTGGTTGATTGATAGTGGGGCTTCCAAACACATGACTGGGTTTAAGGATTCTTTTGTGAATCTATCTGAACATGAATCACCCCATAAGGTGAAACTTGGGGATGATTATCAATACCCAATCAAAGGAAGTGGTGAAGCCTCCTACAACCTAGATTCTGGAAAATCTTTGAAGATGAAAGAAGTTCTTTATGTACCTGGGCTCAAGAAGAACTTACTCTCAATATCTGCATTGGATGCAAAAGGTATGAGGGTTGCATTTGTGGATGGCCAAGTCCTAATGTGACCAAAGGAAAAGACCATAGATGATGCAGTAGTGATTGGAGAGCAAGAGGGAGGTTTGTATAAATTAAAGGGACAACCTGAACATGCCATGGTGCATGAATCCATGGAGCCAAGTGAACTTTGGCATAGAAGACTTGCTCATATGCACTATAGGGGACTTCAATTGCAAGCAAGGCTGTAGAGGGTCTTCCTGAAATCAAGACCAAACATGAAGGTGTTTGCAAAGGATGTGCAAAAGGTAAGAACAGTAAGAAGGCTTTCCCAAGCAGTGAAAGCAAGGCAAAAGACATCCTGGAAATCATCCACTCAGATGTATGTGGTCCTATGTCATCCAGTTCTCTAAGTGGGTATGTTTACTACGTCTCATTTATTGATGACTTCTCCAGGAAGACTTGGGTATACTTCTTGAAGAATAAAGATGAGATGCTTGATAAGTTCAAGGAATTCAAAACCTTGATGGAGAATCAAATTGACAAGAAGATCAAAACATTCAGATCCGACAATGGTGGAGAATTCACCTCAGGTGACTTCAAGAAGCTTTGATTCA
Organism: Larix kaempferi; assembly: GCA_027924585.1. Classification (NCBI taxonomy): domain Eukaryota; kingdom Viridiplantae; phylum Streptophyta; class Pinopsida; order Pinales; family Pinaceae; genus Larix; species Larix kaempferi. The sequence continues at coordinate 10,390,262 of BSBM01000196.1, forward strand.
AGGATTAAGACGGAGTTGACTGCTCCTTACAATCCTCAACAGAATGGAGTTGCAGAAAGGAAGAACAGAACAGTCATGGAAGCAATAAGGGCAATGCTGCATGACCAGGATCTACCTATGAATCTATGGGAAGAAGTAGTTAGAACAATTGTATATGTGCAGAACAGAACTCCCCACAAGATATTGGAAAACAAGACACCAGAAGAGGTCTTTTTTGGGTTCCAGAGGATTGATGTCAGCAAGGATGAATATAAGTTCAAGGACAGGTAATCCAAGAAGCAAAGATCAAGAGGGAGCACACTCCAGCAGCTCCTGCAAGGGTGCATATTTTTAGAGGGAGTTGACCATCTTCCTACATTCCAAAACAGAAAGGTGTAGAAGAAGCTACTTCAGCAGCTCCTTCCAGGAAGCAAAGACTCAGAGGGAGTCCACCCAACAAACAAACAAAGATAAGTATTTCAATTATCATTTCTTGAATAGTTTGTTTGTTTAAATAATATTATGCTTATGTTCCTACACTTAGGAGATGTATTGTGTAAATTTGAATGATTGCATTAATGAACAGTACACTACTAATATGAATGTGATGGGTAAGTGGCCTATGGCACTGTACAACATTCTAGTGCTACTTATCTAGAATGAAACCTCTTTGCTGACATGTTGGGAGTAGTGTAAACTCTTAACAATGTTCTGGTACAGACTGGAAGGCATCTAGAAAGTTGTGGAACATGGATAAATGTTGTATTGAAGCATTGGCTAAGATAACTGCATGACTGCATGACATATTTCTGTATGTGTAAAGAATTTGTTCTGAAAATTATGAGATGTTTCTAATCATGCAATTTAACTTGTTTTGTAGGAAAGACCATATATCTTCACCTACAAAAGGACTACAACATTTGTTCCAGCAACAAAGATATATATTGAAGATATTGAAGTTCCCAGGATTTGGGATGAAGAAATGGAATGCCATGATCCGTTGATCATGAAGAAGATGTCTGGGATGCAGTCCCAAGACCTAACAGGGATTCACATGTGTGCAGACTGAAGGAATCCCTGTATGGCTTGAAGCAAGCTCCTATAACTTGGTATGGTAGGATGGACAGTTTCCTATCTAGTTTGGGCTTTACCAAGAGTAAAGCGGATTCCAACCTTTACTACAAGGTTGAGGAAGGGAATCCTGTGATTCTACTTCTGTACGTAGATGACTTATTTGTAACAGGAGATGACAGATTGATTGCAGATACTAAGAGGAAGCTTGCAGCTGAGTTCGATATGAAATATTTGTAATTATGCATTATTTCCTAGGTATGGAGGTGTGGCAGAGTGCAGGTGGGATCTTCCTTGGTCAAGGGAAGTACACAGTAGATATCCTGAAGAGATTCGGGATGATGGATTGCAAGGCCATGGCCACACTTGTGGCATCGAATCTGAAGCTTCTATGCGATGCTTCATCTGAGCTGGTTGATGTCTCTATGTATCGTCAGATGATTGGGTCCTTGATGTACCTCACGAACACGAGACTGGACATTTGCTTTGCTGTGAACACATTGAGCCAGTTCCTGACAGATCCGAGGAGTGTTCACCTGATTTCTATAAAGCATGTTCTGAGGTACCTAAAGGGTATAGTGGATTACAAACTGAAGTATGAAGCGAATCAAAATTTTAAGCTGCAGGGTTATGTTGATTCAGATTGGGATGGCAGTGCTGCAGATAGGAAGACCACATCTGGGTGCTGCTTCAGTATGGGATCAGGTGTGATCTCTTGGTTTAGCAGGAAGCAGTCCTACATAGCACTGAGTAGAGCTGAGGCAGAGTATGTTGCAGCCTGTTCAGCTAGTTGTGAGGTGGTATGGCTACGGAAGCTACTGTCTGATTTATTTGATATCCCGTTGGATGCTACTGGTATCTTCTGTGATAACCAAAGTTGTGTGAAGCTGTCCGAGAACCCAGTGTCTCATGACAGGTCGAAACACATAGAGATCAAATATAACTATATCAGGGATATGGTGCAGAGAGGAGCTGTGAAGCTCCTGTATGTTGCGACGGACAAGCAGATGGCAGATGTGCTGACGAAGCCACTAGCCAGAATGAAGTTCGAGTACTTCAGAGAGAGTCTTGGCATTCTTCAGATCGAGGACACTTTGAGGAAGAAGTGATGGACACATTTACTGAAGCCATTCCAAGCATGTTGGAAGGAGGATCCTTCACATGGATGTGGATGTAAGCGCTGGATGATGAGCATCAGGATGATGTTCTAGTTTCTGTTGGATATGATCAGTTGGATCATTTTTATGTATGTATGTATGCATCATGTTGGATGCTGGATATGATCAGTTGGATCATCTATATGTATGTACGCATCATGTTGGATGCTGGATATGATCAGTTGGATCATTTATATATATGTACGCATCATGTTGGATGCTGGATATGATCGGTTGGATCATGTGTATGTATTTTGTATATGCATCATGTTGGATGCTTGGACCATGTATCTGCATATGTATCAAGTGGATACATTGTATGATCAGATAGATCATGTATATTGATATGTATCAGATATGATCAGGTAGATCATGTATGTTGATGGATACATTGTGTGGTTCATGTATCTATGTATTAGGTGGATACACTATGTATGATGATATGTATTAGGTAGATATGTGGTGTGCATCAGATGGATGCATTGTATGATCAAGATGATCGTGGATGACGAGCTTCTCCAGATGACATGCAGCAGGATGTTGCAGTGATGATGATCAGGGTGATCATGTGTACATCAGGATGATGTATGATGAGTATCAGATGATACTCTGTGGCCGTGGAATAGGTTGTGCAGATGAGCATATAATTCGTTGCCCTGGGAGATTTGCAGATAGTATTTCGAGGTTTTGCCTATGGCATGTAATTCGGTGCCCTGGGATATCTGGCAAATGCTCTTTCGAGGTTTTGCTCTGAAAGGACATATAATTTGGCCCTGGGAGATCTACAGATAGTCTTTCGAGGTTTTTCCTATGGCATGTAATTCGGTGCCCTGGGATATCTGGCAGATGCTCTTTCGAGGTTTTGTCCTATGGCATGTAATTTGCTCCTGGGAGATCTGGACAGGATGAAAAAGGCCTCAGATGCTTCAACTAGGTTTTGCCATGACCACATGTAATTTGCTCCTAGGAGATCTGGACAGGATGAAAAAGGCCTCTGATGCTTCAGCCAGGTTTTGTGGTGGACCACATGTAATGTGCTCCTCGGAGATCCGACAGGTAGAGCTGTGTGCTCGTAATAGCCTGGGATGCTTCAGCCAGGTTTTGTGGTGAGATCACATGTAATGTGCTCCTGGGAGATCCAACAGGTAGAGCCATGTGCTCGTAACAGCCTGGGATGCTTCATCCAGGTTTTGTGATGGGTCATATGTAATGTGCTCCTGGGAGATCCTACAGGTAGAGCTGTATGCTCGTAATAGGCTGGGATGCTGCAGATAGGTTTTTTGACACATGTAATAAGTCCTGAGAATTCCACAGTATGGCCAGTGATGATGAAGACCTGCAGGAGGTGGGCCTACATACAGTATGAAAAAGGACTGGCTCTGTAGAACTTCCTATGATGAGTAGAGTCAGATATTGGTTGAGATAACAGCAGCAGTGGCAATGATGATGACGATGCATCGATGACGATGATCCCGAGAAGAAGACTTGTCTAGCAGAAATGTGTCGAGAAATACCTTCCTAGTTAAGAGGGAGTGTTGATGTATATGTAACTTCAGAATGTATTTCATCTGTGTATTTTATATATATTTATTGTACCCTTATAAGAGATGTGTCATTCCTCTATAAGGAAGTGTCGTCATGTGGATTGACAAGTGTCGCAAGTGTGTGTACTTGCCGATGGGTTATTAGACCACCATTTGGGGTCGGCCCTGAATTATATATATTATAATGTGATGTACCTAGATAGACAAGTCGGCCCCATAAGGTCACTGGGAAAAAAGGTTAGTATAAATAGAGATCGGAGATCTCTATTTTATACACTCGAAAAAGTAACTCACTCTCACTCAGAAAGTGGTGCACTAGTGAGGAGGAGGATCATCTGCTACTAGGAGTCTATCTCAGTGTATTTTGGTTGTACTTTGGTTGAGCCATGGCTCTCTCTATCTCTGAGGAAGTTGTGGGGTTTTTCACCTTAGGGTTTTCCCCACGAAAACTTTGTGTCTCTTGTCTCTTATGATTTTGATTCTTGTGATGCTTTTCATATTGTGATTGTCATGCATTCATATACTGTATATGTTATTCTCTCAACAAAGATCCTAGAGTATTGTAAATTAATGCTCAAAATTTAACAATATGCATAATACACACCCTAAGTCTATGAACATAAGCATATGCATCACTGAACAATACTATTTAAACAAACAAATATGCAAGAAATGACAATTCAAATACTTATCTTTGTTTGGTTTGTAGGGTGGACTCCCTCTCAATATTTGCTTCCTTGCAGGAACTACTGGAGTGTGCTCCCTCTTGATCTTTGCTTCCTCGATTACCTATCCTTGAACTTATATCCATCCTTGATCACTTATGCATACTTACTAGTATCATCATTGTGTTATCCTCGAGGTCTCATACATATATTCATTAGTATAATCTCAATACTATCAAAACACAATAATCTTAAACATGTATAGTCATGATCATTTCAAACACAGATAATAAACATTAGTATTCAAGGTTTCAGGAAATACTTCTTTTACTCATGTATATTCTTATTTGACCAAAGGATTTTTCTGGTTAGTCATATCATCAATCAAAGTAAGAGACATAATATGCATAAACCCTTGATTACTTACATTTCTAACTTCATGAATAATGATTATCAACCATACAATAGTATAAGATCCTAACTCAAGGTAGGACTCTAATTTGATATAGGAAAAAAATACATGGTTATCATATTTGCTAGTTATGTCTAGCAATGTCTTCTTGTTCTCTTCAATGACTTGTGCTAGTAACCTGCATATCTCACAGGTTAATCATTATAGAACCAAGTTATACATACCTCAGAATTAGATCTTCTATGTGATCCATGACAATGGATGAATCTTTGTCTTCATGTCAACATGGTCATATGTTCTTGAACTAGAACATGATTTGTCTTTCTTGATTTACCTTTCATGTTAGCGGAAAACATCAACCTCATACAACACCACAATGCATTAGTACAATCATGAGTGTCAAAACCCTAATCAATGAATATCTTCATTTATAATTTTATTAAGGTGATACAACAAGTCTAAAGTTAATCAAGATTGTACTAACCTTAATGAAGACAAACATACCATAAACTTAATCATGAACAGATCTCGAAGCATACTTGGATAAGTCATACATGTCGAGATTGCTTGTAATCTTCTTATGTAAAGCCTTAGCCTCAACTTTATCTGAAACAAGAACTTCTTCACTTATGTAGGTGACTAATCCATTCTCTTGTAGGATTAACCCAATCCACTTTGATTTACAGAAACTGGATCTGGAGCTGGATTAGGGTTTGTTAGAGAAACCCTAAAAATTCAAACTTTGAATTTCAAACTTCTAAAAGGATATAAAGATGCACCTTTTTGAGCTGGTCAAGCTAGTATACTCATAATTTGAAAACTGCAAAGTTTCACCCCTCAAAATTGCCTTTTAGATTTTTGGATTCAGTAGGGAGGACCCTGAATTATGGTGTGCGTTTCCTGGAGCTTCACCCAACCAAATAGTTTGATCCAAAGCTCTAAACTTTGATTTTTCCAAGAATCTTCCAGCTATGGTCACATATTTCAAAAATTTCCATTTTTGCAAAAGCCATAATTTTTCACTTTTTCGATCAAAGTCCCGAACTAGGGTTTGATCAAGCCCAGCCTTCTACCCAACCAAAATATTTGATCTTGGTCTCTAAATTTTGATTTTTATGAGGAGCATTCAACCATGGTCTCCTATACAAAAATTCCAACATTCTCCGAAACCCTAAATTCACAGAGCCATGAATGAAGGTGATCAAAATCCAATTATGTTTTAACATAAATATATACCTGATTGTTTCTGGTGTAACTGTGAAATTACGAATCCACAAGGTCTGAAACTACGACCTGTGCTAGCTTGACCTATCATCTTTCCAACCCCATAGGTCGGACCTCAATTGGATTCTCTGAGAGAGAGTTATGCTAAGTGTCGCAACGTGACTTGTTTATGGGATAAAACAAGAGAGTGAACTTGTACGGAGTGCCACGTATCAATGGTTCACTTTCGGCCTCTGAACCTTTGGCTTGTGAAAGTACAGTCCGTTCCCTACCTGTCACTTTTTACTAAATTTCATTTGGATCTTCCTAGCCCAAGTTGTGACCTTTTTTCCTAGGTCACTTGTTTATGATTGAGATCTCGAAGAGGCAGAAACCCTAGATTGTACATATCATAAAACACAAAGTACAATGAATTGGAAGTTTTTCTTCAGAAATTAGGTACATTGGGATCTTATCTTTGACCTGTAAAAGTTTTACATCTTGAAACTTTGCCAAAATGGATTTATAGCGAACGTGCTACGATGAATGGTTTTTTCTATATCAAGCCCTAGCTTCGCAAGTGCAATAAGTGTCATAAATGCGATACCATGCCTTCTTTCAGGCTAGCTCTGGTACCATGTTAGTTTTTCAGAATTTACTTCAATCTGATCTAGAATCTTAACTGAGAGATCAACATGTATAGCATATCTACAGCATATCAATCATGAACATAATAATGCAAGCACACAAGAGACAATAGGCACACAGAGTTTCACTGGGGAAAACAAAAAACGTGAAAAACCCCACAACTTCCTCAGAGATAGATAGAGCAATGATACAACCCAAGCATAAGAGATAGTCTTCTCCTAGCAGCAACTTCTCCTCCTCCACAAGTGTGCCACTCTCTAATGAGAGTATAAGTGAGAAAGTGAATGATCAAATAGAGTGACTCCCTCACTCTATTTCTACTTGACTTGACTTGCCTAATAACCTTTACTAGGTCAGCCTTAACATAACCACATAACATAATGCTGACAGGGCCGACCCCAAATAGGGTGGTCTAATAACCCTTTGACCCATATGACTTATACAGGGCCGACCCCACCAAGGTGGTCTAATAACCCATCAAGTATAAGTTACGACACTTACAATATAAATGACGACACTTCCGTATAGAGGAATAATAACATCTCTATAGGAATACAGACACTTCCGTATAGAGGAATAATAACATGTTCATAGGAATACAATATACATATATGAAATACATTCCGAAGTTACAAACACATCAACAAAAGGAAACCATGGACATGCATTCCATAAGAAAAAATTAGAGAAAGGTTATGATGCATGAATTTTTCTTGAAGGAAATTTTCTCCATTCACGTTCTTACCATTCATTCACATCTTAATCCCCCATGAATTCTTCAAGAAGCAAGTGTTTCCCTTCACCATTCCTCTTTCAGTTTCTTGGGATCTTTTCTCTTTTAGTCGCAATGATTTACTATGCAACCCTTGTAACCTTGATCCTGCACTACCAATCAAGTTTCATGTGTGTTTAGTCGCACTAGCTTATCATGCAAAAACCCTATATGTAAGGTCACACGATGGCTTGACTGTGAGCACTGATACCTACATGATTGTAATATAAGTAGGTTTCGTTAGCTTGCTTTCTTCAAAAGTGCAATAAAAAAGAATATTCACCTAGTTTTAAAGTAGGGGGTGTTGAGACCGTAGTTTTCTTGAAAGGCCTATTGTGTTTTAATGGTAATGCTTGACTGCTGATTGAAATTGTAGAGATGATGACAATGTGGAATGTAGGATACCTTGGTTTGAGAGAGTAGAAAATAATGATTTGTTTAGCCTGCAATTCGATATGAAATATCGTTTAAGGAATTCGATGGCTGGCTTACTGTGTTTGCTAATCCTATTTGATGAATCTTAAGAACAAAAGAAAAAAATAAAAAATAAAAAACAGAGTCATAACCCTAACTCTAACAATCCTTTACTGTTTGAATAGAATCGTTTTCCTATAATGGATAGAATGGGAATGATAATGGATTTCGATTGGTACTACTCTGTAATTATAATTCTGAACCAATTCGATTCCAGGCTTTAAGAGCCTTGAGGGTTTCGATACTTTGACCAAACCCTTACTAGACTAGATCTTTAATTAATAATTCTTGTAGACAGATATGTAACCTATACTATGACAGGGTAAAATGATTCTAATCTGAAAACATAATTATTGTTAAAGAACTAATAATCCTAGCTTATCAATATGGAAACAAAAGGGGCAATGCACAGTTATAAACTCTTTCGTTTAGCAATGAGAGAATTCCTACATTTTCTGATGGTGCGATGTCTAGCACAGGTTAGCTTGGCTAGACCTGCTAGACCCTCCACTAGTTTTTGGGCAAAACCTCTAAGTTAATAACATTTGTAATGAGAATTAGGCAATGCTGAAGCATCGATTCCAGTCTAAAAGCCTATGTCTACTATAACTGGAAAATGGAGACAATTAATACTGCATACCTGGCTGCTTTAGCACTTGATCCTTTCCTATAGAATCCTGGCTGCTTTGGCACTAGATACTTTCTTGTAGAAGCCTGACTACTTTGGAACTTGATCCTTTCCTGTAAAAGCTTACACACTCAAACAATAATTAATGCAAAACCTGTTGTATTTAGCTAACCTGTTAGGATGATTTTCTTAGCTGGATAAATTTGGGGCTACCATGTTCCTCCCAACCATGACCCTTAGACCGTTCCTGGTTCTAACTGGATCCCCTCGAGCTGGTTCCAACATGCAATGAGAGATAGAGTCCCTAGGTTCACTGTTGGTTCAGATATGGGATTATTAGGTAAGATTGCTTCAATTTCTTGGAGCAGAAAAACTTCTCTCTGATTATCATAAGAGAATGATAATGAAAAAGATAGACGATCCCCAACCTTGGGATCTGCCCTCTTTATATAGGGGAGTCTTGAATTATGACTGTTGAATATTTAGTTTCTTTAAATTAAGATAATTAATATTTAAAAAGATATTATTTACTCAAATATCTATTCCTCTTGAACTAGGACTTTTCCTTTGTTTTAACTATGAGTGATTTTAATTTAAACTTTTCATAATAATAATAAAACTAATTATAATAATAATATTTCTAACCTAGGTATTAATACTATTTACAAATGCGGCTTCCCACTAAATATTAATACTATTAAATAATGTGGTAGCCCACTATGCATAAACTATGTGCAATAAATGTCTTTTATGAATAAATAATCAGATCATTATTTATTAAAATTATTAATAATAATATTTAATCTTGTATCTTCATATGATACTTCGTTTAACAATTTAGGGATAAGGTCCACTCCTTTGGACAGTTTTTCGGTAAGCTTGGACAGGCACATCTAGTCTCTCTTTTGCATTTTTGATTCCCTCGTTTAACATGGTAGTTCTTGCAGTATTTGATGATGGATAAAAGATGAATCATTTAATCAATTTAAATAAATGTGATGAATGTAGAAGTGTTATTCAAAGTCTTTCCGACTCAACACTTTGATATTTAGTAACCCTGAGTGCTCTTCAAATCCTTTTAACTCAACACTTTCACATGGGCGTTACACTAGTGCAATTCTAGAGCTAGAATGTGGTTGTGAGGCACAACTAGAATATTCAAGTGGCCTCGGATCCGGTATTCATTTATCAAGCTTGGAGTGCTCCAAGGCTTATGCCCAACACTCAATGTACCTTAGGGATTACGCCCAGTACATAAACATTCTTCTAGGTACATTGGGGCTTATGCCTAGTACATAGATTATATGTGTGTTTCTGAGTCCACGCTCAACACACTCATAAGTCAACCATGTAAAATCATATTCTCTGCACAGTAAGTAACAAAATATCATCTCAGTATATTAGGGTTTGTACCCATATCAAAGCTGAAAAACATCATCAAAACCTTAGGGCCTCCTTGCCCAGTATACACTCAAATAAAGAAGTTGTAATGTCCCCTCCTACCATACAGCAGGATAGAGAGGACGTGGTGCTCAATCCGGGCAATTAGCCCCATATCCATTAATTAAGTTTATTGATGGAAAGACATGTATATGTGCATGCTATGGAAACACGACGGTAATTAAACAAATACTGTTGATCTCTAGCACACCTTCAAGATTCTGTGACAGCCATGAAATAAAGATCTTTGCAGAAGTATAAAAGATCATATGGAAATGCATAATCATTTGAATACACAGCAAAAGCAAATTTATTAGCACATCCATGATACATTCAAAATATTCATCAAATGATAATTGCAAATTCAACACAAGAGAAATACTTATCTCAATAAGGTAGTCCCACGCAACTGGCTATGCAACTGCAACGTTCCACCCAACCGTAGGCCGGTGTGCTCCTCAATCTCTCATCACCACTGCCACCCCCCGAGTTGGGCATGATCTCTACAAGGAACCAGGGAATAGCAGACTCACACATAGCCAAGCATACACCAAAATGATCCAAGCCAATCTACAATTGGGTTTATCAGGCTGCTAGGAGATGGAAAGGAAGAGTTGCTAAGCTAGTGAGCTCCAACACAGAGCCAGGGATAACCTTGCAAGATCTATCTAGCTTGGCACCCACAATACCTACACACCCAGCACAAGGAAGTATTCTTTTCACTGCTGTACAGTCCCTCAAGCCATACCTTCCCTATCTAGTGCTCTCAGGGCATGCATAGAAGAGTAACCAAAGCCCTCTTGATCTTCTTGAGAGGTTGTCTCCCCCACTAGGTTTATCAAGCCACTTCTGTCCACTACCACTCCAAAACTTCAGCTCACGGGTTCAAACCAAAAACGAGGATGCACATAACAGCAGAACACAATTATGGGGTAGGATAAAACGTTTTTACAGTGAGATGCATGAGATGGGGTTTCAGCTGACTCAGAAAAACATGGGAACCCACAAAAACGAAAATGGGAAGTTGGGGAACAACCCAGGGAAGCCAAATCCGTTTTTAGAAAAACGTCCTTGGACATTCAGGGACAAAAATGACCTCCATACAGTCCCCAAATCGTGGCCCTTCTCTCCCAAGCTACTGTATATGCAAAAACGAACTCCCAGGCATGGAAAAATGCAGGATTTGGATGAAAAACATGTAGGGAAAGACCCAGCTAGCTCCCACTGCATGAATGAGTGAAGACTGACCATTCAGAATGGCTTTGGGCACCATTTCGTGGGTGTTTTCTTGCCCAAGGAGACAAAACACGAATTTTCAGGTTGATGGTTTGCCCATGCACGAAATTGGCTGCCATACTTCTTCATTTCCAAGGCTTTAACTACCTTAACCAATTTCTTGGAAGAATTAAATGATTGGGTGCATGAGACAAAATGGGTAGTTGGTGGTTTATGGGTTTCCCCATTGACACATGGATTAATACCATTGGCTCAAGGGTTTGAATAATTTCCCTCCCTTTTCCTTGTAGAGTCATGCCCCATCTCTTTTGTTGCATTGCATAGCCGGTTGTGGGTTTTTCATTAAAAATTCGTAATTACATGATGCCTTATATACATTGTGCCTATCTAGCACAAGAACCATAGGCATCTATTTTTAATTGCCGATACATGAAACGCTAAATCAACGGTGGAGCCTTGGCCTTGAGCTCCTCACCATGATTAAATTACAATATTCACATCATTTACGATTTAATACAAAGGGGGTCAAAATGGGGACATTACAGAAGTCAGTCAGGGTTGATTCCCAGTATGTCAATATATAAAAGAATAAATCATAGGTGCTAGGGCTCATGCTCAATACTCAGAATAAAACATATGTGTTGGGGCTGTGGCCCAATATAACAACAGAAATAGGTAGTCCAAAATTTGGGATATTACATGGATTAATAAGCATTAATACAAGGTTATGGGTGAGAAAGAAGAGATTAAAAGTAGGGAAATTATAGTATAAAATGATGAAAATTACATGGCCCAACATCTCCCCCAAACTGAATATGTTTCATGTCCTCATGCAACCTAATACCTATGTATCAACCAAGATGAAAGGGATCACATTTTTTCAATGGAAACTGACCAAAGACCACTTTTGTAACACTCATATGCTTGTCCTACTAATGATACTAATAAAATACAATAATGCCCAAAACAACCTTGAAATTTCTTCAAACAATGGTTGTCCCATTTGCATTTTTCATAAAAGAGCCACTTAAGACACATGTCATCATTAGCCAATCATGAACAAAACAAGTGATCTACATATGATTTATTCAATTCATGGTCACCTAGATCATCTTGAAATCTTTATTTTTCATTACCATAGCCAACATACCTTCAAAATCAAACCTCAATTGCTTTTTAGCAATTATAATGGAGTGACAACAAACTGGTGTACAACTAATAGCAGGTTGTTATACATGTAACAACAAATTGTTTATCCATTTTCTCATAAACTACTAACTGGATTTATGTAAAAAAATTCAAGCATATTTTTACCATTCTGTTGGACTTCCTTGCCAAAAATAAGATATACGCACATCATGGATTTCAAGAAAAATACAAAATGGTTGTAGGTGATTTTGCTCAATTTATCGAAATCTATGAAGTATTTTTTCCTAAACATCGATGGATATAATATTCTTACCATAGTGCTTCACTCCTCCAATTTTCACAAATATTCAGTTCATGGTTTGCAATATATCCTTATTTCAATTTCTGCACTTTGTATAAAAACAACATGCATGAGAAAAAATAAATATAAATGGAAAAGGAGAGACCAAACCATCATGCATGGTAACTCCTCCCCCAAACTGAATAAATAGCATGTCCTCACGCAATTAAAATCAAATTCAACCCAAGTGTGTAATCAATTCTTCATGTGGCCTCTTTGTTATTTTTGAAAGAAAAACATGTGTTATTGTTACCAATCATCTCCAACACTTGGCACACCAACTAAATCCTCAAAAGTGATGAGCATGAAATGATATAGGAAGGCATGTAAAAGGGCTGAATAGAGTAGTTGAATGCAACATTAACATGATCAAATTTCTTTTAATATCATAGGAGGCGTTTGCATGATAAATTACTCCAACATGAATTCTTAAGTTGATGTTCCATACACAGTTGTCTCTTACCTCAAATTTGATCACATCGTTACCCATAAAACCCCAAGAATTCATTCCACTGATTTCATTTGATTTTCCCAATGAATTGAGGTTCATTCTCAACTTTTGAGTGAGAGGAGGTATTGCTCAACATGTCCAAATGCGGCACCAATAAACCATAAAAGAAAATCACATACCTTTGTTTCATACCGTGTTATATGGGAGCATGTGCTTGTTGCACAATAAAAATGCCCAAATCATGTTGAAGACATATTATGGAAACTTCCTTTAGGATTGCAACTAGGGGAAGCCATATTTTTTTGAACATCAAATCCATGCCAATGCTACAGGACTGTCTGTTGAAGTTTCTAAACAAGAGGCCAAGCATTCTTTTGCACATTCCACAACAATCAAACTGATTTCAAAAATTCTGTCAACTCTGGAAAACAACCAATGATATCCATGTGCAATATGTCATTGAGTCTCATTCCCATTTCCACAACTATAAGTATATCAATCTTCGCATAAGCATAAAAATGGTTACAAAAATAATAAATTGAACCCACTAATAGACTACTTGTTTAACAAATCTTTCCCTTGAAGCTTGTTGGCCATATTATGCTGTTGAAAGAAACTTGGAACAAGAAGATGAATTGCTGCAACTAAACCAAGGATTTTTAAAATTATTGCCCCATTTCCCTCATACCTGAGAGTTTCATTTAAAATAAAGGAAGGTCAAATATCATACTCTTTTGGAGATGATCTAAATTGTGGATGACTCCGTTGATGGTTACTCTGGTACTACATACACAATTTGGAACTTGTTGATTAAGCAATGAATACATATGCAATTGTATCATAATTATTGGTGTTTTCATAAGATGTAAATGATGACTATTGTTTGAAATGGTTGTAATGAAAAAAGAAACAGAGATCAAACACACCCAAAATCGTGTTCTCAAGATGCCATCATCATGTTGTTCAAAACATTACTGATATGACATTCCATATTTGTTCAAATGTTGCTACAAGATCTGAATACAAAGGTTAATTGTGTTTTCCATTTTTGACAGCAAGTAAGAATGATGTTTGATACAAGAGAACCATGAATCAAGAGGCTGGAAAATATATCTGAACACTCCATAGCATGTAAAATATTCCCCATGAACTACGAGTGTGTCAACCCAGCAAATGCCTTTATCATATGTATAAAATGGGTGGATTATCCATATATACCATATAAAATATGGCTATCAAATATTAACTAACATTTGAACATGTGAACAATCATATGTACCAGTAAACCATGCAAACAAATCAAAGAAATCATACCTCCATTTTCCACCTTGTTTGTATGCTAGTGGGTTCTTATGTAGAAATGGCTTCTACAACAATTTATTTTGTTGTAGGTTTCTGTGGCCAGCCTATTCCTTGCTTGCAAAAAGTCTCTTTGGCTTGTCCATATCTCCTTTATCTCAATAGTGGCCTTGGCTTGTGCATGTGTATCAACTGCTCCTTTCTTATTGCTAGTTCTTGTGTGGCAGCAACAATAATTCTCCTTCACTTCTTTTGTTGTTGGTTCTTGTGGAGAAACAATGATGCCTCTTCTTTTCTTCCCACTATTGATTCTTGTGTGACAACAATAATAATTCCTATTATTGGTTGTTGTGTGGAAGCAGCAAGGAGTTTGATGATGTGATAATTATGGGTGTGGGAATGGACTCAATGATGGATGAAGTAGATATGAGGTAATGGGATGATAACCAGGATGGTGAGGGATGGGAAAGAGTGATGATGTATGATGGTATTCCCCTTTCCCCAAACTAAAGGATTTTACCACCCTTGGAAATATAGAAAATTAAGAGGAAGTGGGACAAAGGCTCAAGTGTGTTTCCAAATACAACAATTTGTAGCTAATACGAAAGTCTATTATACATCAATGAATTTTTCCAATGAATGTAGAACAATCTCCAAACTTTGTTTACTATCAGAAGGGAGATCCAAACTAACAAGATCATCCCACAACTTTACATGGTAAGATGTACAACGTTGAAGGGTCAATGGTTGAAAAACATTTTCACATGGAATTTTCTCAAGTAGAGTAGAGGGATAAGTTGTTATGGGTGTACTACCCACATCTTGTTCAACAACTACCCTCCTTGTTCAATCTTCACCGCTTGCTGCAAAATTCAAAGCATGTTCATCTTCTTCTAGACCTTTCTCTACTACAAAAAGAAACACAGTCAAGTGTGTAAAGGCACAAATTTATTGAACACGTGTGAAATATTACAATTGATATATATTCACAGAAATGAATTTTACACAAACTTATACCAACATATGGTTGAGATGGGCGTTCTCCCATATAATATATGGGGGAATCCTCTGTGGCCCTTTGACTTGATTGGTAATGATACAACAGCTTGAATTCTCTATATGAATCTGACCATCTCCAACTATCATTGGAGACTCCAATGCATGCTAATCTTGATGTCCTTCCTTTAGCAGATGGAATTCTATCAGTTGACTTTCTTAAATGCTTTTGCCTCAAAGAGCGACCCAATGACTCCTCAAACAATGACCCCTCTTTTTCCATTTAGTGAAATAGCCAAAACTAAAGTCAAACCAAAAATAGGCAAAACCAATTACACATCTAGTCAATCAATTGAATCTTGGTCATTAGTGGAAAAAATAGCATTTTTCTCAAGTGGCTAATTATATTTCCTAAAGAGACAAAGATAAGAGTTGTGCTTGCAAACCAATCTACATTTTCCACTCTATTTCCTAAAAATACACTATATTTTAAAAAGAAGAGACTATATAATAAAATACACTATATTCTTAAAGTAGAATGGGATTAAACTTGTTCTTAATAATGTTCTCTTGAACTGCCCATGTTATGTAGCTTCAATTACCAAGCATTAATGATTTAAAATGTGTCATCAAAGAACATAAAAAAACCATGGTCCTAATAACAAACTATTTCAAATAATTGTGGTGCATTGTGGTGCTCAAAATGACTAGTGAATGAATTATTCAAACTACACATAACTAAAATATTTGTTCATTTTGAAATTTTCTTAAGTTATATCATATTTTATTTCTGAAAAAATTAACAAATGGATGGTAGCTTTAATGGTCGAAGGTTGTACTAATAAGTCCTTGTCATCTAATAAGCTTTGCTTTCTGCTTTAGTGCCTTGTTTGTTTTACTTTTTTTATATAGTTTTGATCATTTATTTTAATGAATTTATAAAATTTCTTTATTCTCTACTAATTAACACAGTAAATAAAGTGTTAATGGTTGGATTCAATAGTGAAAAGAAGGTAATTGGTATGTGTCAAACCTTACACATGCATTCAATGATTGGATTCAATAGTGAAAATGAGCTGATTGGCTCGCTTAAAGGACATGAAAGAATTTGGATGAGTTCTAAGGTTGACATTTGGTATAAAATTATTTATTCTCCCATAGGCCCCATTTCCTCTTCCCCTCTAGTGGAATCATAGACCCTCTTGTTCTCTTTATACAACCATCTTTGACCATTTTATTATTTCAGTAACATAATATTTACATATATTTCAAGTTAGAAAGAAAATCCAACCATATAATCCAAATAACAATATTTTCATCATTCATGCTTTGCCATTCACTAGTCGAGCCTTGGCCTTGAACTCTGCACTAGGAATCCATACTAGCGTATTTACATCATTTACATAATTTTGATTAAATACATTCCAAGTCAAAACTAGGAATATTGCAATGCCAATTAGCATGACACATCTGTATGGGTGATCAGCCGTCCATTCCATTGTGTTGTCCTCGGGAGTAGTTGTTGAGCCCAAATATAAATGGGAACAATAGCCAAATTGTTGGGAAGATAGCTATCGAACGTGAGAATAGCTTCTCAAAAGAAGTGTTCTAACAAATCAAATTGGCCTATAGATTGTATCAATAATCATATATGTGCCCAAAAATCCTTGGATTAAGCACTATGGCAACAAATCCACCACTAGGATCATCTTTGTGACTTTATTTATTGAGTGGGATGTACTCGTAGGAGCCACCATGAAATATTCTATGTTTATGAAACCAACACGTGAAACATTTTAAAATTTTTCCTTAAGAATGTTTACTAGTATCTACAAGAATTTGAGTGACCGTCCATGCAATCAACTAGCTTAACATTTCCGTGAAGGTTGGCATATTTATTTTGGATTGAGAAAATAGTTATCATATCAAAGAAGAATTGATAAGCAATTAAACAACAAAGGGAGTATCATTATAAGTGAACCGTTAATGTCACGGTCTCTGCTAAAAGACCTTTGCACTTTTTTTGGGCACACCCTATAAAAAAAAGTGTTCATTTAGATTATTGTGGGGTAGCATGCTACTACACAAATTAGTTTGCATAAAACAACCCACCATAAAGGACCTTTTATTAACGTAAAATTTGTGGTTAATCATTTGAGCAATGGAAACAAAGCAAACTTGTCATTCTTTTTTTAAATGTAGATATATCAATATCAAATTCATATTCATGAGTCCCTTGAGCATGAGTCCCTCAAACTCATATTCATGAGTAGAATCGCCACCCACAGGAAAACCATTCATTTTTATACTCTCTCATATGGCAATTCTATTATTTGATTGCATGTAGAATCCAATGCATGACTCTTCACATTGCTAACTAATTAATTAGTCTCACGGTCCTTATTTTTGCAATAAATAAGTGAATACTTTCTTACACATTGGGAAACACGTTTTTTGGGTTGTGAATTTCTCCAATGACAATGGGAATCATTTTGTTGGAATTTACTTGTTGTTTAATCTGTTTTGATGATGCTTAAATCACTATTCTGCAATTGACCATTCACATATATCATTGTTGTGGTGAGGTTGACATAGAAGAAAGTTGTTCTCTTGTTTATTTTAGTTATGATGGAATGTGTGACTAACGGTTAACACAAAGCCTTGTATTGTCAGGAACCCATGTCAACCTTTCTATTTACTTTGTTAGTATATTGTTGTTGGACACATATGCTTTGTAAGTCATTCCATAGTATTTGTTAATCCATAGTTTGTCTTATTGTTGTTGGACGCATATGCTTTGTAAGTCGTCTCGTAGTAATTGTTGATCAATAGTTTGTATTGGACCATGACTTGTATTGGAACATGGTATTGACCCATGGTATTGGTGCCTAGACTTAGTATATGAGTTTGTGTTGAGATGAA
This sequence comes from Larix kaempferi, assembly GCA_027924585.1. Taxonomy (NCBI): domain Eukaryota; kingdom Viridiplantae; phylum Streptophyta; class Pinopsida; order Pinales; family Pinaceae; genus Larix; species Larix kaempferi. The sequence continues at coordinate 10,408,648 of BSBM01000196.1, forward strand.
TGAAGGTACCGTTAAGTTATTTGTATTGAGCTTGCTCAAAGGAGGTTGCCCCCTCGAAGTGGCCTGCAATCAATAAAAGCGATTCTAAGTTCTATTATTTCTGTTATCTCGTGTATTTGCATTAATTAATTGTTGCAGGTTCCTCACATCTGGTATCATAGCACTTTCTTGGGCTCGCTGGGTGAAATTTCTGCCAAATTTTTTTGTTCGCATTTGTTGCAGCTTCGGATCTAGGAATAATCCCTATCCGCTTAACTGTGGGAAGTACTTGGGCATAATCCATAAAACTCATTGTGAGGAGTACCACAGGAACCTCAAATTAGTTGGCCCATTAAGTGGACATGCCAGTGAAAAGGGAAACGACCCCTACCTGATTGACTAGTTCCCACCCGTCAAATAAACCAAGAGCTGTCATTTGTGGCAAAGCGGTTATCAATTTTACCTAAGCCGTGGAGTGAGGGGTACTGCCCCGATACGCAAGTCGTCAGACAGCATTGGTGGCCGAGTGAAACCCCTGAACTGTTAGGAAGCCGAACATACCTGGGGTCCATATCTATTTTCAGCTGAACTGTTGTCGATCACTTCCGCGTCGTTTCATATCCATTCCAAGTCGTTCCAGATCTAGCCGTTTCAGATCCCGCCATTTTCGATCCATTCAGCATCGTTTCAAATCCAACTGTTGCTGATCCCTTCCATGTCTTTTCAAATCCAATTGTTCTAATCCCTTCCGTGTCGTTGTAGATCCATTTCTGAAAGAAAAAAGAAAAAAAAAACTCCAATATTTTCCTTATTTTAACTTTGTTTAACTTGAAACTTCCCAAACATCCCTGAACTCCCATTTTGCATATTTCATTCCTGAGGACCCTATCCCAAATTCTACTTCCCAAAGCCATAAATATCACATTTGTCTATTTTTAGGATTTGCCATAACTTCTTCAATTTTCACCCACTCGCCTCCAAATTTTTCCACCATGTTCATTCCCTATTTCTACTTCTTTGTCCCTCTTTAACAAATTTTCTCATTCTTTCACCCCGCTTCTGAAATCCGCATGTTTTGCTTCCCTGTCCATGAGAAAGTGTCCAAAACCTAGTCAAACCCGACTTACCCATCCGAGTTTTTCCCAAATCCAAACTTCCCTTTACTAAATAAGCTTTCGTTTGTGTTTTTCTATCCCTTCCAAAAAAAAAAAAATCTCCTGGTTATGGTTGTCACCCATGCAGGAGCAAAAACCATGGAGGAAGCACTTGCAGCCATCCAAACCAAACTCCAAGATCTAGATGAAAAATTTATCAGCCTCCATCTTGAGCATTCAGCCATTAACAAAAACCGACAACAAGAATCTTCTACATCCAATGGGTTCTCTTCTTCTAGCAATTTCCATGGTCTGAAGCTTGAATTTCCTCGCTTCAATGGTACTGATCCGACTGGATGGATCTATCATGCAGAACAATATTTTAGTCTGCATAATACTTTTGATGTCCAAAAAGTTCCACTTGCATCCTTTCATTTGGAACAGGAATCCCTTAAATGGTACTGTTGGTACCTAAAGGTTCATGACGAGCCGAACTGGACAGATTTTTGCCAACTCTTTTTGCAATGATTTGGTCCTAGTGCTTTTGATGACTTCACCGGAGCACTCACTAAACTTCTTCAAATTGGCACTGTGAGAGATTATCAGATAGAATTTAAGAAACTAGCCAATCACATAGAAGGATTGTTTGATGAATTCTACAAAAGTTGTTTTTATCATTTGTCTTAAGGATGAAATCCGGTCAGAGGTTAAAATGTTCTGTCCCAACACAATGATGGAAGTCCTAGGGTTGGCTAAGTTGGTAGAAGACAAGGTTGCATCCCAACAATGCTCGAAACCCACTTTTGTTCCCTTCCAAAATGTGGGTTCTCAATGACCTCCCATCCTGCCAGCTCCTCGACCAACTCCTATCAAGCATTTGTCTGAAACAGAGATGCAGGAATGCAGAGAAAAAGGGATTTGTTATAATTGTGATGAGAAATTCACTCGGGGATATAGATGTCTTCAACAAAATCTCTATCTCTTGGATATGGATTCTCCGCCTACCTCTAAAATTGGTGAAGAAGCTCCAGATACAATGTATGATCAGGTTGACATTCAGGAGCCGCCTATTGACCCCCCATCTTAGGATGAACAACCAAAGATATCTCTCCATGCTTTATTCATCGTTAGTACCCCCCAAATAATGCGGGTCACGGGTTACTTCAAGAAGCTTCCTCTTACAATACTCATTGATTCTGGTAGCATTCATAACTTTATTAACCCTCGGATCGCCAAATAGGTTGATTGTTTTGTCCATCCTTGCTCCAACTTTGAAGTCATGGTTGCCAATGGGGGCACCTTACCTTGCAAGGGGAAGTGTCACAATGTGCATATCTCTCTGGAAGATTATAACCTGCGCTCTGACATGTTTTCCTTGTCCCTAGGAGGATTTGATGTGGTATTGGGCATTCAATGGTTATGCACACTTGGCCCCATCTTATGAGATTTTGCTGAACTTTGGATGCAGTTTTCAGTCAATGGAAAACAACAAAAATTTAAGGGATTACAACAAGGGTCTCTCCACATCATCAGTTCACATCGCCTGGAAAATATACTTAAGAAGAATTCACATGGTGTCATCACTCAACTCCATTCCATTCAGATGCACCCATCAACGGTCTCCCTTACTTCCTTGGATAGATATGCAGGTGTCTTTGTTGAACTAGTGGGCCTGTCGCCTTCAAGAGACCTTTCCGATAAGAATTTAGCCGCATCTACATCTCAGCAAGAAATGATGGCTATTTTTCATGCAGTATAGAAGTGGCATCCATACCTATTAGGGAATTATTTCTGCATCAAGACTGATCTCCAGACACTGGAAAATTTCTTGGAACAATGGGTCTCCTTCCCAGCACACCTACAATGGGTTATCCAACTCGTGGATTATGCCTCTGCGATCACTTACAAGAAGGGTAAGGACAATATGGTGGAAGATGCTCCTTCTTGCACATTTGATGACCCAATTTCTCTTACAGCTATTTCTCTGCTTGTTCCAAATTGGTTGTAATCTGTTCAACAGGGCTATCTCTTCTATGAACTTCATGCTTCTTCATCAATAAGGCATTCTGGGTTCCTCAAAACGTCTGACCGGGAAGAATGTAACTTCTTTTAGCAGGGACTGAAAATGACAATTCAATAGATGGTGGCTGACTGTGATACTTTCTAGGTCAACAATGGTGAACAGACACTCCTTTCGGGACTACTCGAACCCTTTCCCATCCCTACACAGATTTGGACAACTATTTCTATAGATTTCCTAGAAGCACTCTAGTGGTACAATACCACATCTAAAAGAACACCATATGAATTAGTCTATGGATAGGCACCGGCAATTCTTATTCCATACACCCTCAGCAGCTCCCCAGTTCAGGAAATTGACTCGGTTCTTCGAAACCGCGATCAGATTCTTTTAATTCCACAGGACAATCTTCACATGGAAATAATTTGACTAAAACAATAAGTCGATCAACACCGTTCTGAGCACACTTTTCACACAGCTAATATGGTTCTTCTTCGTCTACATCCTTCCAAGCAACCCTCACTGAAACTCAAAAGGTGTCAGTGGCCCGAAATGCAACCCAAGGATGCTACAAGGGAACCACTCCTTCAGATTCTGCATCAATTTCCACATCTAAAGCTTTGAGGACAAAGCTTTTTCTAAGGGAGAGGGTATGTTGGGAACCCATTTCAACCCTTTTATTTACTTTGTTAGTATATTATTGTTGGACACATATGCTTTGTAATTCGTCTCGTAGTATTTTTTGATCCATAGTTTGTCTTATTGTTGTTGGATGCATATGCTTTGTAAGTCATCCCGTAGTATTTGTTGATCCATAGTTTGTATTGGCCCATGGTTTGTATTGACACATGGTATTGACCCATGGTTTGTATTGACACATGGTATTGACCCATGGTATTGGCTCCTAGACTTAGTATATAAGTTTGTGTTGAAACCAATGAAGGTACCGTGAAGTTATTTGTATTGAGCTTGCTCAAAGGAGGTTTCCCCCTCGAAGTGGCCTGCGATGAATAAAAGCGATTCTAAGTTCTATTATTTCTGCTATCTCGTGTATTTGCATTAATTAATTGTTGCAGGTTCCTCACATGTATCCCTCATTGTTGGACTATTGATAGCATTGGAACCTTTTCTCTTGGTACAAGAGTAGAGGATTAATTCATTTTCTTCTAGTGGGTAAGAAATATTGATTTATGTGAATCAAAATGTTGCATAATACTTTGAGGTAGATAACTAAGAGTTCTCAAATGCTTCTATACTGACAGGGAGATAGCATTGTTATAAATGGGAATTCTCACTACAATGTTTTTGAAGAGATTTTGCTGGATTGCATAGAAGACATAAGCATCTTAATTAATTGTCACTTGAAATAGAACTAGTGTGTGTTGATCAACTGGTTCTTGTTGATTGAAAAATTGTAGAAGAGAGGTTTGTTCATGTGTAGGTTACATTAAGATAAATAGCTCAACATCAAACAAATTCAGAGACATGTATTTGATTAGGCAACATGATTAGTAGATTATTTTCAAAATCTTGGTTATTATTGCAATGCCAATTTTGTTTGGTTGTGTGCAAATGTAACCAAGAACAAGCCTTATGATCAACCTTGAATAGTGTTGCAAAGAAGCAATTCACTTTGGACTTCACTGAGAACATAGTCCTTGAAGCCATTAGAAAGGAAAAATATATCATTGAATAACACAAAGAATAGAGACCAAACTTTTATTCTGCATAGTATCCATGTTGGTGAAGCAAGTGGAATAAAAACCCCTCGATTACAAATCATCTTCTTAGTGCAAATTGTGAGATAGCTTGAAGAATTGGGAGTTGGAATAATTTTCTAGTGAAATCTCATAATGCACAATGAAATTTGGAGAGGAAACGTCATGGAGAGTCTTCCACTTTGATAACTTTCATTACAAACACATAATATATGCCTTTGTAACCTAGAAGCATATTGGTGTACTAGTCAAACATGAGGAATTTAGCTTAAAGAAAACAAAGTTCTCTTTCTGACTTGATTAGTTTTGGGAATTTTTGTATATATATTCCATAATATCGAATTTAAGTTGGAAGTTTAAAAAACAAATGTCTCAGATATAGTCAATATCAGCGTCAAAAAGTCTTAAAACTTGGTTGTATGGAGATTGTTTAAATGTAAATCAACATTAGGTTACTTTATTTTTGTATATGAAGGAATACTATTCCAATGATAGATATTGTTAAATATATCGACATTGAATATATGCAACCAAATAATTTGAAACATGCCATCATGGCAATCGTTGCAATAATAGTGTGGTGTATAATCTATACAAAAATGGAGAATCAATGAAGCATTTAATTGTATATTATTCAAATGCAAGTAAGAATACTAATTTTGACATCTTTGGAATAGTTATTTAGATTTGCAAATATAAATTGACACTTTATTACAATTAAGAATCATACTTATGAAATTCTAACTCTAGCTTTTGGAATTGAAAACTGCATTTCTGAAATAAAAAAATGACACTTTTTGAATCGAAAATCACATTTTTCTAATTGAATATAATGTTTTTCAAATAAAATAAATGCAATTATCAAATTAAAAATTGCAATTTTCAAACCAAAAATTGCACTTTTGGGATTAAAATACCCACTTTTGGGGTTCAAAATGATTCAAACACTACACTTTTGGAATTGGAAATCGCACTTTTGGAACCCAATTTTCCACTTTTTGAATCCAATTTTGTACTTTAGAAAAGTTGTTTTGGGGATTTAGAAAGCATGATTTTGCACATTTTTAGTCTAGATTCTGTGAAATAAGTCCAAATTTAATGAAATGGGTGTCTGAACCCCATCTTCCTTCTAGTCTAGAGTCAAACTTGATTCCACTTGTACTACACCTGAAGTAGATGTCACTTTGTACTATTAATTCATTAATAGCATTTTGTATTTGACTCATACTTGTCCAAATATTTCCTTTGTTGTTGGCCTTTTTTCCCAAAATATTAAAACACCACATGAGAGTCGTAGGAAAGAACAAAAAATGATACTTATTTATACTCATGGTACATTTCATTACAACTTAGGGGGGACATTTTTATTGGTTGGTTCCACTTACTTGATCGTGCTAGCAACCCTGATTATGAGAATTCTACTATAGCTTATGTTTTCAGTATTGGTTCTAGACTTATCACTTGGGCATGTAATTAGAAGCAGGCCCTTCCTATTTCTTCAATAGAAGTAGAGTATCAAGTAGTAGCTAATGCAACTCAAGGAGACTTGTGGCTTCGATAGATCCTTTCAGAATTTGGATTATACTATTAGCATATAATAAAACTCTAGTGTGATAGTCAAAGTACCATCAATCTCACCAAAAATCCATTTCAACATCAGCACAACTAACACATTGAGCTGAACAAGCACTTCATCATAAATATTATTTTTTTCCTTGTTATCACTATTATCTTCTAAAGATTAAGTGATCTAATTTTTCATTTTCTTGTTGATATTAATGATTATATTGATACATGGCTTAGCACATGAATTTTCCATGAATCCTATTTAAAGAGTATGGATGGTCATTTTTTTATGATCAATTATGAGAAACTCATAAGCAATTCCTTTTTTCATTAATATATTTAAAAAAATTGTCAAGTTGGTGAGGACCATAGACTATTTTCCTCTTTAAGGGTTTAACTACATAATATACTTTTGTATTGATATTTTATTTATTTTAGTAAGGAGTTTCCCTAACATGTAACTTGACCTATGTGGAAATACCCTATTTATTGAATAGAGAAATGCCCCAAAATTAGTCTTTGGTTACCCTAAAATAAAGGAATTTCAAGATTGATACATTGGTGTGCTCTTCAAGTATTTCCATAAACCACACCCTCTAGGTCCCAAGTTCTATCTTACTCATTCTTGGTTACCAATAAAGGCCATAAAAGTTAGGTGGATCCATTTTGGATGACGACCACATAAGATACACACAAATTTACAGTGGGGAAACCAAAATAGTAAGAAGAATCCCTTTCTTGAAAAAGAAAAATCACTTATCTCATTAATGGATACTTGATATGTTTTATTGGCATGTCTCTCACTTGATCTCAATCTATGTCCATAATTTACCATACGAGTGAGATGTTTTACCATATCTACTACTCCTTTTTATTTGTAAATAAGATGTTACTTTATGTTGGGCCTCAATGTGACTCAAGCATGAAAGAACAAAATGTACAAGGAAAAACCTTTCCCAATCAAATAGATAGTTAATCAATACAAAAAAAACGTATTGCTTACTAGAGAGAATGTATTGAAAATAATATTACACCTATATTGATATCTTATTCATATCCATTTTAGTTTTGATAACATAAACAACATCAATAGTAATAACTTATAAATAAATAAGTGGTAGCAAGACCAGGGTTGGGGGTGTTCTTTTGAATCACAATGGAAATGTAGAAATATCTTTCTCATGTGGCATAAATGTGGCTACCAACAAACAAGATGAAGTTTGTGCCTTATATTTGGGTTCTAAAATCATTCATTATTTTTACATTTAGTAAGTGATAGTGTTTAGAGATTCACTCTTAGTTATTTTTACATTTAGTCAGTGATAGTTAAAACAAAGACAATCATCATCATGACCTATACATTTCCTGGTCATTTGTCCATTTGTATCATGTTGCTCACATTTGCTTTCTGCTTTCTGACATTTTTTGAAGGATGCAAGCGAAAGAAGGGCATATGTGCTTAAGAATGACGGTTGGGAACTTGATATCCCATGTAAAAGAGTGAAGGCCATACGGACAATTGAAGTTTTATCAACTCACTAACGTGGAAACACATTGATCGCACATTTGGTCGTCCTTCTCTCTGTCACCTTACGTAAATAGCCAGGCTTTCGTAATTGCACCTGGATTCTCTCATACGATCACGATCACGATCACGATCACGATCACGGGGCCAACGTTATTTGAATTTTTTTACATAATTGCTTTGGCTGTAGTCGACCTGTGTCTGCGTCTATATATATTCTCATCTTATTATTGTTCTTCCAAGTGAGAACAATTAAGAACTGGTCGCTGAAAGATACAATTATTTGTAAGCTGCTGGTTTAGTCTTTGTTGGATCGATCAGGTCATTGCTCATGGGTACATCTCCTACTTGTTGGAGCTGTTCAAAACACAAGAAAGGTCTCCATCGCGAAGCTTGGACTGCTAGTGAGGACAAGATTTTGAGTGAATACATTCAAACCCATGGAGTTGGTCGATGGAGATCTCTTCCCAAGAAAGCACGTGAGCCATTTGAATCTCTTTTCCCAATAAAAGAATCCTTTAATGAGAAGCATCTAAACTGATATATCAAACTTGAGGTGGATATATTTGTTTTGCAGGTCTCAAGCGCCGTGGAAAAAGTTGCAGATTACGTTGGTTGAACTATCTTCGTCCAGATATTAAGCGAGGAAATATATCCGCCGAAGAAGACGATCTCCTTATTAGATTACATCGTCTTCTTGGTAATCGGTATGCCATTCAACAACCTTTTACAGCCTGACAACGTAATGTTCATCAGATGCAAAGCATTCAATTAGAAAACTCGGAAAATGATTTAATAGTTTCGTCTTTAAATTCAAATTTATAGGGTCCAACTGGGTGAACTCCAGCCCAAATCTCGGAAACCCTTAAAGAGAAGGGTCGTGCCTTCTTACTCTAATTATGATGAGGAAGGAGTCGTACATAAAGATATTTCTACATCTGAAAATACACCCGTAAAACCAACAGCGGTGAGATACTGTGGAAAGGCAGTAGCAGATCATGTAGAGATTCTTGATAGTTATAACTATGGTCGTGTACAGGATACCCATGATGGTATGAATCAAGAAGGCTTGAAAGCAACAGATGATGCTGCTGTAGAAATAGATACTTCCAAATCATGGTGCCAATTATTGTTGGAGGATTGTATGGCAGATTATCAGGGCGATCCATTGCACCCAAACAGTGTGATAAGCACCAGCTGCAGAACAAATCATCATCACCAGTCTCCCTCCCCTTCCCTAAGTGGAAGTGTAATATTGCAGGAAAATAAGACTTCATCTTCTTGTAATTTCTTTGACAAGGAATTCACACAATCCAAGGATTTTAATTCCTCATATTTTGATAGCTTCTTAGATTTGGGCGAGCTGCCTGTCCTCATTCCATAGATTAGAGCAGGTCATGGCCGGATTAGGTAGTGCGATGAGATGACAGTTTGGTTTATTAAAACAGAAACATAAGTGTGGTTTGTTCTTCTTTCTTTTTTATGGATTAGTATAACTACTTAATTTGTGATCTAATATAGACAGGTTACAAGTTAAGGTTGCAAGTTAAGTCTAGTTAATAAGTATTTATATGTTACTTGTTCTCCATGTGTAATTTTAATAGTTGTTTGTCACTAATTGTTGTTGATCTATGCATTAGCTATTATTTATATTCCTTTTTTATAATTGTTTATTTTGAATTTCAAACAATTTCCATAAAATCAATCATGATAGTACACTTGTCTCATCCTTGTGCAATCTAGAAAACGGATAAACACTAGTCCACTCTAAATTCTAAATTTTAAGATATAAACATCTATACAAGGGATTCGGTAATGAGGTTAGTTTGAAATTTGGTTTATTAAAAGTAATAATAGCTATACTGATGTTGCATCTACAACTACATCTACATGTGGACAATTAATATACATTATTTGCTGCCTTTTGTGTTGTAATGTTGGACAAAATTTCGTCTAAGAAATTTTGCAAAATTTTTACTGGTTAATGTTTGTAATGACATAATTTTCTGAAATCGGTTAATGTTTGTAATGACATAATTTTCTGAAATCCAAAGAAATGGAAATGATATTTCCAAGATTATATGAAAATGTGTAAAATTATAAAATTTATTAGTATTCATTTAACGGATTCAGAGAATTTTTAGCCATAGGCGCTACAACTAGCAACAACTAAATTTTTAAATGTGGTTGATATTGGCCGATCAACGTATATCAACCATGACCACACATTTAAGAGTGGTTGATATACGCCGATCAACAAATATCAACCATATAAATGGGACGGAAGAAATATCTAAATTAAAATATTAATAGAATAGTTATTTGGAAATAAAAATCAAAAGAAATAAATACTAAGTTAAAAAAAAAAATTTAAAACATATTAAAATAAACTAAATTAAATTAAACAAAAAATAAATAAAGTAATATTAAATTAAAATAAATTAAAAAAGAAATAAAGTAAAATAAAGAAATAAAGTAATATTAAATTAAATTAAATTAAAAAGAAATATAATAAAAGTAAAGTAAAGTAAAAATAAACTAAATTAAAAGTAAATCAAAAGTAAAAAGTAAGGTAAATAAAGCAAAATAAAAGTAAATTAATAATAAAATAAAAATAAATTAAATTAAATTAAATTAAATTAAATAAATGTAAACAAATGAAAGATAAGTAAAATAATTAGTACTAAAGATAAATTCAAAATAAAATAATAGGTATTAAATTAATTCATATTAAATATGAATTAAAAATAAAATAACTAATATTAAAATTAATTGAAATAATTAATATTAAACCTAAATCATGAAGAAACTAATTAATATTAAAATTAATTAAATTAATGTAAGTAAAGAAAAATGTAGTTTACATTAAATTATATTAAATAAGAATTAAAATAAATTTAATAATTTTTATTAAATATAATTTAATGTAAATAAAAAAATATTAAATACTTTAATATTATATTAATGTTAGTAATTAAATTTACTTATTAAATTTTTTTAAATAAAATAAAATAAAATTTATATTTAAAAAAAAATAAATTAAATTTATATTTGAAATTTACATTAAATTTTTTAAATAAAATAAAATATAATTTATATTTCAAATTTACTTATTAAAAAAAGTAAAATGAATGTAAATTAAATTAATCCTGAAAAGCAAATAATTATAATCATGAAATAATTAATAATAAAAAATAGTAATTTTTATGGAAAATATGGGGAAGTTATCTATGAATGTATGATGTGAAATGACATTTGTAAATGTATTTGATATTATTAAAGGATTGAAGTAAAAAACATATAATGTATATAATGAAGAAAAATAATAATAGAAAAAGTTAAATATTTTGAAATTGGAATTTCTATTGAACACATACAAAAACAATATATATGAATAACTTTGATTTGGAAGGAAATGTACAAAGCAAAAACATTATTAAACACTGCATAGAATCTTTTTTTGATACAATTATTTATACATGAAAAGCAAGTTAAAGCTCATAAATACATCATCAATTGAATCCATATTAGGATAAACTGGGAAGAGCGAAATATTTTGAACTAGGTAAAAAACATTTGTAAGTGTTGGAATATTAAGTTATCAAACATGTTTATAACACATTTCGATGGTTGACTTTAGTAGACCATGATTCACTATGTTTACTTTGGTTGGATATGGCCGACTTTGGTTGATTATAATTCCATTATTGTTTTATTGTTGTTGAATTTGGTTGAATATGGTTGACTTTGTTGGACTATGGCTGACTTTAGTTGAACATAGTTAACGCTGGTTGTTTACTGGTTGACTTTAGTTGACAATTGTTGATCATCGTTGACTATAAATGACCATAATTGACCATGGTTGAATTTGGTAAACCATGATTGAATTTCATTAAATTTGGTTTACCATGGTTGACTTTTGCTTGAACATGGTAGAACTTGGTTGACTTTTGTGACCATGGTTAGTTGTGGTTGACTTTGGTTGGCCACAATTAACTTTGGTTTATTTGGTTGACCATTGCTAACCTTGTTTTTCTATGATTGAAGATTGGTTGACCTTGTTTGAATTTTCCATATTGTTGACAATGGTTGACCAAGGTTGGATACAGTTATTTTTGGTTGATCATGGTTGACTATGGTTGGCTATGGTTGACGATGGCTAACCAGGTTCAACTATGGTTGACTTTTGGGTTGCCATAATTGACTTTGGGTTACGTTGGTTGATAATAGTTGACCATGTTCAACTATGGTTGATTTTTTTTGGCCATAGTTGACGTTGGTTTACTATGGTTGAGCATGATTCACTATGGTTAACTTTGTTTGACTTTGGTTGACTGTGGTTTACTAATTGAATATGGTTGACTATTGTTGACTATGGTTGACTTTGTTTTGATGTAATTGACAATAGATAACTTTGTTTGACTATGGTTGACTTTGTTTGGCTAATTGACTATGATTGAGTATTATTTACCATGGTTGACCTAGTAGACCATGGTTGACTTTGGTTGACGATAGTTGACTTTCGTTTACTTAGGTTGACTTTCATTGAGTTTGGTTCACCACATTGACTTACATTTAGAATGGTTGACTTTGGTTGATCATGGTAGAGTATGGGTAACCACGTTTGGTTGTGGATGACTTTAGTTTACTTTAGTTAAATTTGGTTGCCTTTGGTTGGCCATAATTGACTTTGGTTTACCATGATTAACTATGGTTGGCTATTGGTTGACCTTGTTTGACTCTTCCCTATGGTTGATAATGGTTGATGAAGGTTGGCTATAGTTAGGTATGGTTGACCATGTTCAACTATGGTCGACCATAGTTGACCATGTTCAATTATGGTTGATTGTGGCTAGCCATAATTGAATTTGGTTTACATTGGTTCACCATGGTTGACCATGTTTGACTATAGTTGACTTTAGTTGGCCATAATTGAATTTGGTTTACTATGGTTGAGCATGATTCACTATGATTAACTTTGTTTGACAATGATTGACTTTTGTTGGCTAATTGACTATGATTGACTATTATTGACCATGGTTGACCTAGTTGGCTACGGTTGACCATCGATGATCATGGTTAACCATGTCCGACCATGGTTAGTCAGGGTTGAATTTGGGTGGATTTGGTTAGCTTTTGTTGAATTTGGTTGGCCATAATTGACTTTCGCTTACCAATATTAAGCGTGGTTGACTAATGGTTAACCAAAGTTTATTATGGTTGGTTATTGTTGATCTTGTTTGACATTTTACTATGGCTGACTTTGTTTTCTCATGGTCAACTATTGGTTGACCTTGTTTGACTTTTGACAATGGTTGCTTATTGTTAATTATGGTTAGTTTTTGTTGACCATGGTCAACCATGGTTGACAATGGTTTACCATGGTTGACTATGGTTGACCATGTTTGACTATGGTTGCGTGTGGGTGGGAATAAATGACTTTGGTTTACATTGGTTGACCATGGTTGCTGATCTTCGATTATGGTTGACTAATTAGCTAAGGTAGACTATGGTTGAGCATGGTTGACTTTGTATGGATCATTAGACTTTTCATCGACTGTGGTTGACTTTTGAAGTCGGTTGACATTGGTAAACTATGGTTGACTATGGATAATGTTGTTGACTTAGGTTGACTAACTGACTATGGTTGACCATGTTTGACTTTACTTACTTTTGGTTGACCTTGGTTAACTATGGATGACCATGCTCGACTTTATTTGTTCATAGTTTACCATGGTTGACTTTTCTTGAATTTTGATGACCATGGTTGACTCTAGTTGATCATGGTTAACCATGGTCGACCATGGTTAGATGTGGTTGACTTTGGTTGGCCATAATTAACTTTGGTTGACCATGGTTAACCTTGTTTTTCCATGATTGATGATTAGTTGACCTCGTTTGAATTTTCCATATTGTTGGCAATGGTTGACCAAGGTTGGATACAGTTATTTGTGGTTGACCATGGTTAGCCATGTTCAACTATGGTTGACTTTAGTTCACCATAATTGACTTTGGTTTACGTTGGTTGACTTTAGCTGGACATAGTTAACGTTGGTTTACTATGGTTGAGCACGATTCACTTTGGTAACTTTGTTTGACTATGGTTGACTTGGGTTTACTAATTGAATATGGCTGACTATTGTAAACTATGGTTCAGTTTGGTTGGCTAATTGACTATGATTGAGTATTGTTTACCATGGTTAACTAGGTCAGCCATGGTTGACTTTGGTTAACCATGGCTGACTATGGTTTACTTAGGTTGACTTTCATAGAGCATGGTTCACTATGTTGACTTTCATTGAGTATGGTTGACTTTCGATGATCATGGTAGAGTATGAGTAACCACGATTGAATGTGGTTGACTTTAGTTAAATTTGATTGACTTTAGTTGACTTTGGTTGGCCATAATTGACTTTGGTTTACCACTGTTAACTCTACCTTGGTCAACTATAGGAAAATGTTGAACAAGGTCAATCCAAGCTTGAATTTGAACCATAGTGGACTTCAATCCACAAGCATACTTTTACAAGTGATTGATTGACATTGACCCATAGTTGACTTCAATTCATAGATGACTTTTAATTAATGTTGACTTTAATCCATGGTTGACTTTTAAGCAAGGTTGACTTCAATCCAAGGTTGATTACAATCGAAGATTGACTTCAATCCATGGTTGACTCCAATCCAATGCTTGAATTCATTCCTTGGTTCACTTCTTTCCATAGTTGACTTCAATCCATAGTTGACATTTAAGCAAGGTGGACTTCAATCCATTGTTTAATTCATTCCAAGGTTGACTTGAATCAATATTTGACTTCACCCCATGGTTAAATTTTAAGAAAGCTTGACTTCAATCAAAGGTTGACTTCAATCCAAGGATGATTGCAATTGAAGGTTGACTTCAATCCATGGTTGACTCCAATATAATGCTTGAATTCATTCCTTGGTTCACTTCATTCCATAGTTGACTTCAATCCATCGTTGACATTTAAGTAAGGTGGACTTCAATCCATGGTTGAATTCTAGCGTAGGTTTACTTCAATCCAAGGTTGATTACAATCGAAATTTGACTTCAATCCATGGTTGACTCCAATCCAATGCTTGAATTCATTCCTTGGTTCACTTCTTTCCATAGTTGAAATTTAAGCATGGTGGACTTCAATCCATTGTTTAATTCATTCCAGGGTTGACTTGAATCCATATTTGACTTCACTCCATGGTTAAATTTTAAGAAAGATTGACTTCAATCAAAGGTTGAATTCAATCCATGGTTGACTTCAATCCAAGGTTGATTGCACTTGAAGGTTGACTTCAATCCATGGTTGACTCCAATACAATGCTTGGATTCATTCCTTGGTTCACTTCATTCCATAGTTGACTTCAATCCATCGTTGACATTTAAGCAAGGTGGACTTGAATCCATGGTTGACATCAAGCACAGGTTGACTTGAATCCATAGTTGACTTCACTCCATGGTTAACTTGAAATCCTATTTGCGGTGTTTCCATGCTTCTTGAATTAAGCAAATATAAAAATATAAGTATAGAGAAAATATTAACCTTAAAACATAATATTCCAAACGTGAATGTGAGTGGGTTCCTTCCATCAAATATTCAATTGTTTAAGGTGTTTCTCTATCATAAGGGTTTTGATTAATATAATGTGGATCATGTCTATGTTATTATTGGATATCGTATACGTGATAATGTTTTTAGATCTAGGGTACATACAACACACTAAACATAGATGTGTATATGAGATACTTTTGTAATACTACACTTTTGGTCGAATTTGACATTCAGCTTAGCCTTCTTAGACTTTTATGTCATCAAACATCAAGACATGTATATGGAATCCATTATAAATAGTTTGCAATATTAAATCTTTATATAAATTAATAAAATGTATACTTTTGTAATATTATTTTAAAATTAACATTAAATATTTATATAAATGAATAAAATTTATATTTTTTCATATTATTTTAAAATTAAATGAATATATTAAGATAAACACTTTATAAAATGTCAATTGTAGTTTGGAGGAAATTTTAGACTAATAGATTAAGATAAACACTTTATAAAATGTCAACTGTGGTTTGGAGGAATTCAGTGCTTTTCACTTTTATTTTAACCTTTATCTTTTTGTCCTTTCACTTTTACTCTATATCTATGATTTTTATTTTATCTTTTATCATTTTGTCTTTTTATTTATAAATTTTTATTTTATCTTTTATCATTTTGTCCTTTCATTTATATTTTTCATACATATTTTGTATAGGCTTTTATTCAAAAAAACTTGTTTTTATCTTTACATTTCATATATCAATGACCATTATTCTAACCTTTATTTTGTTGTCTTTTCATTTAGGTTTTTTATTTAAATTTTTCTTAGACACTTAGTATAGGTTTTTATTCAAAAACTTATTAATTGTTTTTATCTTTACATTTTGCATTTCATATTTCAATGTAAATTGATTTTTTTCATATTTCAATATAAATTATTTTTAATTTTGTTATTATTAGCATTCCATGTTACATTTCAGGTAATTTTATTATCTTATCTTTTTTGGTTCTTTTGGATCTTTCAAGTAGTTTCATTATCTTGTCTAAATTTTTTTTTGTCTTTTCCTTTCGATCTTCATGTTTTTATTTGGCCAAGACTTTTTCAATTATTCTTATCTTTATATTCCACATATCTAAGTGAATGCATTTTTAATTTTGTTCTTATTAACATTCCATACCATTTAAATGGTTTTGCATTTTTATTTTTTTTAAATGATTTTATTTTCACCATAATTATTTGTGAAATGTTTTTCTTAATAATATGAAAAGAACAAAATATCACTACTAAATAACTACCTTTAAATTTTAGATAATTCACTTATTCTTTATATCATAGGAGTAAAAAAATTAACCAACCATGAACACCAGAGTAGTAATACTAGCAAACTCACAGTGAGGGATTATAAAAAAATCATTGTCCACGATCGGCTAAGGTTGACTTGGTTTCTTAGGTCAACACTAACCAATCAGATGGTAGGATAGAATTGGTCAACAAATCTCATCTCGTGAAACAATAATTTGACAAATATGCCACATAACAAGAGGCAACCATTTACAAAATCATTGCTAGCTATATCTTAAACCATGGCGAGGCTGTGGGAATGGGCATGTGGTTATGATCCTTGAGTAGTGGAGAATGGGGTTAGCAGCTCCTGGGTCATGCTCAGAGATGATAGTATTAGTAGGACCGAAGACTTCAAAGTTTTTGGCGACAATAATTCATGAGAGCTCATAGGCTAATCATTCCAAGCATTCAGCAATGGCTCGATATGAACAGCAAGAGAGATCTAACATGGAGTCTCAAGGATTAATCGCCATTGATGGCTCCATCAACTAAATTAAACCAAAGCCAACCAAATTTAACTAAAGTCAACTATGGAAGTCAACATAGTGAACCAAACTCAACGAAAGTCAACCTAAGTAAACAAAAGTCATCCATCGTCACCCAAATTCAACCATGGTATACTAGGTCAACCATGCTAAACAATACTCAATCATAGTAAATTAGCGAAACAAACTCAACCATAGCCAAACAAAGTTATCTATTCTCAATTACAGCAACACAAAGTCAACCATAGTTAACAATGGTAAACCATATTCAATTAGTATTTACCACAAAGTCAACCAAAGTCAAACAAAGTTAACCATAGTGAATTATGCTAAACCATAGTAAACAAACGTCAACTACGGCCAACTAAAGTCAACCATAGTCGAACATGGTCAACCAACGTAACCCAAAGTCAATTATGGCAACCCAAAGTCAACCATAGTTGAACATGGTTAGCCATGGTTAACCATAGTTGAACATGGTTAGCCATGGTCAACCATAGTCAACCATGGTCGACCACAAATAACTATATATGGACAACCTTGGTCAACAATGTTCAACAATATGGAAAATTCAAACAAGGTCAACCAATCTTCAATCATGGAAAACAAGGTTAGCCATGGTCAACCAAATAAACCAAAGTTAATTATGGCCAACCAAAGTCAACCACATCTAACCATGGTCGCAAAATTCAACCAAGCTCTACCATGTTCAAGCAAAAGTCAACCATGGTAAACCAAATTTAATGAAATTCAATCATGGTTTACCAAATTCAACCATGGTCAATTATGGTCATTTATAGTCAATGATGATCAACAATTGTCAACCAAAGTCAACCAGTAAACAATTAGTGTTAACTATGTTCAACTAAAGTCAGCCATAGTCCAACAAAGTCAACAATATTCAACCAAATTTAACAACAATAAAACAATAATGGAATTATAATCAACCAAATTCAATATCCAACCAAAGTCAACATAGTGAATCATGGTCTACGAAAGTCAACCATTGAAATGTGCTATAAACATGTTTGAGAACTTAATATTCCATCGCTTACAAATGTTTTTTACTTCATTCAAAATATTTCGCTCTTCCCGGTTTATCCTAATATGGATTCAACTAATGATGTATTTATAAGCTTTAACTTGCTTTTCATGTAAAATTAAATGTATCAAAAAAAAATTCTATGCAGTGTTTAATAATGTTTTTGCTTTGTACATTTCCTTCCAAATCAAAGTTATTCCTATATATTGTTTTTGTATGTGTTCAATAGAAATTCCAATTACAAAATATTTAACTTACTCTATTATTATTTTTCTTCATTGTATCCACTATATGTTTTTTACTTCAATCCTTTAATAATATCAAATACATTTACAAATGTCATTTCACATCTTACATTCATAGATAGCTTACCCATATTTTCCATAAATATTACTATTTTTTACTATTAATTATTTCATAATTATAATTATTTTCTTTACAAAATTAATTTAATTTATATTTATTTTACATTTTCTAATAAGTAAATTTGAAATATAAATTAAATTTTCTTTTATTTAAGTTTTTTAATCTAAATTTCAAATATAATTTTTTTTTTTTAATATAATTTTTTTTTTTTTTTTAAAAAAAAAAAAATTCTAATAAGTAAATTTAATTACTAATATTAATATAATATTAAAGTATTTAATATTTTTTTATTTACATTAAATTACATTTAATAAAAATTATTAAATTTATTTTAATTCTTATTTAATATAGTTCAATGTAAATTACATTTTTCTTTACTTACATTAATTTAATTAATTTTAATATCAATTAGTTTATTTTTTATTTAGATTTAATATTAATTATTTCAATTAATTTTAATATCAGTTATTTTATTTTTAATTTATATTTAATATCAATTAATTTCATACCTATTCTTTTACTTTGAATTTACCTTTAATATTAATTATTTTACTTATCTTTAATTTTTTTATATTTATTTAATTTAATTTATTTTTATTTTATTTTTAATTTACTTTTATTTTGCTTTATTTTCTTTACTTTTTACTTTTAATTTAGTTTATTTTTACTTTACTTTACTTTTATTCTATTTCTTTATTTTACTTTATTTCTTTTTTAACTTATTTAATTTAATATTACTTTATTTCTTTATTTTTATTTTTTTTAAATTAATTTAATTTAATATTACTTTATTTCTTTTTTAATTTAATTTAATTTAATATTACTTTATTTATTTTTTGTTTAATTTAATTTAGTTTATTTTAATATGTTTTAATTTTTTTTTTTTTTTTTTTTTTACTTAGTATTTATTTATTTTCATTTTTATTTCCAAATAACATTTTTATTAATATTTTAATTTATTTATTTCTTCGTTGATCGGCTGTCGACTAACAACAACCACATTTTTAAACGTGGTTGATATTTGTCGATCGACGTATATCAACCATTTTTAACTGTGTGGTCATGGATGATATACGTTGATCGGTGAATATCAACCACATTTAAAAATGTGGTTATTGCTAGTTTAATAAAGCATCAAACGCGGACCTAAATTTATAAGGCATCTATCATTTTCCATATTGACAAAGGCCATGTGTTTCAATGATGTTTGAAGGCCACAAAGAATTTTCATTCACTTATATTGATACCGTGTTTTTAGAACATTCAAACAAAAGTATGTATCGTCATTGTTTCTAACTTATTCAAACTCAGCATCTCAGATTATTGTATAATAAGGAAATTAAAGAATAAATATAGTGTAAAGTATTAAAATAAGGAAATGTTGTTAATAGAGTGTTGGTTGGGTGGTTGGGAGCATTGGTTATGATACTCCCCACCTAGGTTCAAATTTAGCTCACTACATGTTATGTAAGTGTGTGTCTTTCCATGAATGTAGCCCTTGACAACTTATATATTTCTTTTATTTTAAATTTAACACAAAATCTAAAAATAGTAAAGTCAAATTGTTTTATCTATAATTTAATCTATGAAGTGTTAAGAGGGATCAACATGTAAATTTTGCAAGTTTAATTTTTAGCGTTAAATTGTTTATACATTAATAGAAAAAACTCACCTTGAGAAACTTGATGCCTCTAGAAGGTTGATACATAGCTCTAGTTAACCTCAATCTAGAATACCAAAAGTACATTTTTGTTATTGAAAATCAATTGTTATGAACCAAATACTTAAGATAACATAATATTGAATACACACCATGTATACCAAATGTAACATGGAGCACAAATCTATTTAAGTGAGAAAAATGAGCTATACATATATACATATTCACACATTGCATATTTGGGCCCTTGATTAAACCAACCCTATTATGTAACAATAAAATAATAAATTAATATTAATATTAATTTATTATTAATTAAAGACTATCTAAATTCAATAGTCATGCCCTTTTACGAAAAGGTGCATGATGGGCTTATATAAAGCCCAAGCCTATGTAACTATTTATCATCTATCATACATTATATTTTTACATTACTACTTAGCCATTTATGGCTTTCTTACGTTACTTGTATTGGCTATTCTATTATTGAGGAACTTTGTTTCTTCAATGGTATCAGAGCTTGTTGATCCCAACTTGAATTTGTGGTCCTTGACCAAGACCTCGATTTTATCCATTACACTCGCTACTAGAAATTTTCCTCCCCATGCTACATACTCTCTTCCACACCGTCTATGCTCTCCCCTCACTCACTCTCCTCTCACTACCCTAACTCATCTACCCTTTCCTTCATCATCGAACCCTCTCATGTCCCACATGCACCATCCTCCCTCATTTCTACTGCCGTATCACTCCCTACGCCATCTTTCCTACCCTGATGCTCCCATTAATCCATCCCTTCATCCCCATCTCATCACTTCACATCTCCTCCTATTCGCAGCAACTTCTCCATCTCATAGTGCCCATCTTCCTCCCACATCCTGCTCTCTCCCATGCTACCACCCAATGCTTCCCCTCTGCATCACTCACACGCTACCTTCGTGTCCCTCTAGCCTACCTCTTCCACGCTACTAGTTCCTCCCTCATTGTGCCACAGTTCCTCTAGTCACACACACCCTCCATTGCAACCAAATTCCACTATCACCTTCTCTCCTCACCCGAAGATCTTACAACCAACCTTCCCACACCACTTCCTCTCCATGTCGCCTAATTCCACCGCTCCCTGCTCTGTCGGCCCCCTCCGAGCTTCTCACCCTCGCTGCACACCACAACTCCACCTCCCTTGAGGCCCGTGTCCACCTTGTCGGCCTACCCCAGCCACTGTTCGCTGCAATCCCTCTCCTCTTCTCTCATCCCTCTCCCCTAGTTGTCCACACCCGTGCCCCCGCCTCCTTGCACTGTGTGCATCCTTCCCCCTCCTCCGCAGCTCCACTCTACTCCCGCACAGCTCCACGCTCCCACCATTTTCCACCTCCGCGACCTCTCCTCCAGCGCCACTCCACCTTTGCCTCTACCGCCGCCACCACACCCACACCTTCCCTCCATCGGCTTCTCCTCCATTGCATCCCCTACCTCCACCACTCACTACCACCACCGCCCTCCACCACACGCCTGCACATCCACGCCAGCCCTAAATTAGAAATAAATTATTGTTATTATATAATAATATTTTTATTATTATATAACAACCTTACCTTACCTTGTTATCACCCCACAAACAAATTATAATAATAATTTATTTATTATTATATATCTTCTAAAAATCCTAATTCTTCTCCCTTTTTAAATATTATAATAATATTATTATTATAATAATAATATTTATTATTATTATTATTTTTTTCAAAACCCTAAATTTTTTATTATTAGTAGTAAAATTTACTAATAGTAATTATCACTTCTTGAAATAATAATTATTCGAAAATAATAAATATTTTTGGTAAAAAGCAAAATTTACCAAAAAGGGACAAATTGGAAGAATAGACGACAAAGTCAAGAAGGAGAAGTAGATAAAAATCAAAAGGAGGTCAACATGGAAAAAATAAATCTTACTAACTGCAATGAAAGATTTCTCAACGTTCCGACAAAAGTGCCGATGGCGATGCTGAAAGTTAATGGTATATTTGATGAAAGTCCAATTGCCATCGCTATTTGTCCATCCAATAAGGAAAATTTTATAAACATTGATGTCGCAAATCAAGTACAAGTTCAAGAATCAATGAAGAATGAGTCAAACGAAGATCAAATAGAAGTAGCATTACAAATCGATGATTATCATTTTGCAGCTCAATTCACCGTCGCAGCTATAGACGACCATCTCATCGACATAATGTTGGGTTATAACTGGTTGGAAACACTAGGAACATTCTCCGTCAATGCAAAAAAGAAGTGCATCACCTTCTTCCATGAGAAGAAGAAAATAACGCTACAGGATTTCTCAGTGATAGTCCCTTATCGCAAACTACAGACGAAGAATAGTCCCTTATCGCAAACTACAGACGAAGAATCAACTGATGGACAATATGAAGAGTCAGAAGAACAAATAAAGCTTTTAAACAAAATCATCATGGACAAAGATAATGAGTTAGAGCATGTCCAGAGAAAGCGAGAAATTCAAGAGTTTGAATTATGTCAACATCGGCAACAAAAGGAAAAACTCTAGCAACAGCATGATGACATTAAGAAGACACATAAGTTGGAAATTACAAAAATCAACAAGGTGTTATCAAGCAATACCGAAGAACTTTTTTGACTATGAAATCATAACCAAACATTAATTACTAAGATTAAAGAACTGAAACATAGTCGCAAGAAGGAACAGTCCAATGAATACCTCAAAGGAAGAGTTCTAGAAAATCAAGAAAAAAGCCAGCGCCTAAAGAATCTTAATCAAGAACTAGAGATATCAAATCGAGAAGTTAAAAGATGACGAAAAGTCGCAAGATGAAAGGTTCGAGAAGATTCATAGTAAAAACAATCTACTGGAGAATAAAATAGAGCAAATCCAGAAAGAAGCATCCAGACTCTCCGAAAAAAAAAGTCAAGTCGAGGAAGTAAATTCAATCATCATCACAGATAAAAAGAAGTCAATATAGCCGAAGAACAAGCAACAAGAACTCCTTATCGACATCCCAATTATAAATGTTATTTTGACCAATGATAGGGTCAAAATGAACACACTCAGAGGAGAGATGATGTCAGACGAGTAAGAACAACAAATCAAAATACAAAACAACAAACAAGAAGACCTATCCCACAAAGTGATCAAATAGCTTCGATAAAAATAGATTTTGGATGGACCACATCAGAGACAATGCGAAATTTCTTCTGGGGAATTCGTAACTCGTATCACCTCATTTCATCAAATGTCGCAATGACTAAACACAAAAGATCAAGAGATAACATTACAAGAAAAAATCAGAAGTAATCATTGTTGTCAAATAAGCTTTGAGGACAAAGCTTCCCTTAAGGGGAAGGCAATGTAACAATACAATAATAAAATAATATTAATATTAATTTATTGTTAATTAAAGACTATCTAAAGTCAATAGTCATGCCCTTTTATGAAAAGGTGCATGACGGGCTTATATAAAGCCCAAACCTATATAACTATTTATCATCTATCATACATTACATTTTTACATTACTACTTAGCCATTCATGGATTTCTTACATTACTTGTATTGGCTATTCTATTATTGAGGGACTGTCTTCCCATGAATGTAGCCCTTGACAGCTCATATATCTCTTTTATTTTAAATTGAACACAACATCTAAAAATAGTAAAGTCAAATTGTTCCATCTATAATTTAATCTATGAAGTGTTTACAGGGATCAACATGTAAATTTTGCGAGTTTAATTTTTAGCCTTAAATTGTTTATACATTAATAGAAAAAACTCACCTTGGGAAATTTGATGCCTCTAGAAGCTTGATACATAGCTCTAGTTAACCTCAATCTAGAATACAAAAAGTACATTTTTGTTATTGAAAATCATTTGTTACGAACCAAATACTTAAGATAATATAATATTGAATACACACCATGTATACCAAATGTAACATGGAGCACAAATCTATTTAGCTGAGAACAATGAGCTATACATATATACATATTCCCACATTGCATATTTCGGCCCTTAATTAAACCAACCCTATTACATATGCATTTACTTAATTACATATACATTTAGTCCCATACATGCCCCCTTGGATTCATGTCATATACATTTAACCCCATATATTACCTCCTTCGGTCATAAGATACAAAATGTTAAAATAAGAACAAACTCTTGGAAAAGTCCTAGATAATTTGTTATCTTTGTAATACTGAAAAGGTTGATGATGAAAATGTTAAGTTTAGCCTAAATTCACAAGCAAGATCATTGAAAGAAACATAATCACAAGATAGACAAAGATTTACCCTGGGAAACCCTCTTGGGGTAGAAAACCCAGCAAAGCTTTCCTCAATATAGATAATCAACCAATACAAAGATGGAGTCCTCAAACAAGAGCTCCTTCTCCTCCTATGCAGGTCTCTCTCTCTCCTATATGCAATACACAAGTGATTGAATGAGTGATAACTGAGGAACACACCTCCTCTATTTATACTCATCTTCTAACTGACTTTTCACCCTAACTGGGTCGACCTCTCTTAAGAGAGTCTAATAACCCCTAAACAGCTAACTCAGGGCTGACCCCAAAAGGGAGGTCTAATAACCCTAGTTACCACATTCTCTCAGAGGAATAAACATTTCCAAATATATAATAGGGTCTCCACGGAGGAATGAAACATCTCCAAAATAATAAAGTACAAATATAATATTCTTAGAAGTTACAATATCTCAACACCCCCCCTTAACGAGAAGGATATTATAACAACATTTGCAGGAGAAAGGAGTCATCAACTACATGATACATCTGTAAATCATCAGAAGCTTTCTTTAACATCATTAGTAACTCAACCAGTTACTGGAACATCTTCAAATCTTCAATACTGGAATATCAACATCTTCAATACTGAGTCTTCATCTTCTCTAGCATCCGAACAGCTACAGCAACATCATCATCTGGATCTTCTCGATCAACATCACATCTGGATCATCTCGGTCAACATCATCATCTGGATCATCTCGATCAACATCATCTAGATCCTATCGATCAATAGTATCATCATCTGGATCCTGTCGGTCAACAGTATCATCAACTGGATCCTCTTAATCAACGGTATCATCATCTGGTTCCTCTCGATCACTAGTATCATCATTTGGATCCTCTCGATCAACAATATCATCATCTGGATCCTCTCGATCAAAAGTACCATCATATGGATTCTCTCGATCAGCAGTATCATCATGTAAGCATACTCTACAATACACATGATCCAATTATGGGATGATCAATCCCTCTCACTTTAAGACACCTCTCATGTCGATGGACGATGCAATCCAGATCTACTTACAGGATGATCAATCCTAATAAATTTAAGACACCTCTCATGTCTATGGACGATGCAGTCCAAAACAATTTAAGACACCTCTGATGTCTATGGACGATGCAGTCCAGATCAATTTAAGACACCTCTCATGTCTATGGACGATGCAGTCCAGATCAATTTAAGACACCTCTCATGTTTAAGGATGATGCAGTCCTATCACATACATTTTGAACTAACTGTTCAGGGACAATGCAGTCCTATCACATACATTTTCAACTAAATGTTCAGGGACGATGCAGTCCTATCATGTACATTTTGAACTAATTGTTCAAGGACGATGCATTCCTATCACGTACATTTTGAACTAACTATTCGGGGACAATGTAGTCCTATCACGTACATTTTGAACTAACTGTTTAGGGACGATGCAGTCCTCTCATCCACTTAGACAAAGTCTAAGGATCACACATCGACCTAATCGTGGGAACAGGTAACTTCATCATCGACCTCATCGTCAGAACACGTAACCTCATCATCGACCTCATTGTCAGAATAGGTAACCTCATATAGTATTCTCATCAATACAGGTATCCACATCATTGACCTTTCCTTCAATGCAGGGAATCTCATCATCAGTGACCATATCACTCCCCCTTTCAAGGAGGGTCCTTCTGAACTACACCAAACTTGTCTCGAAAATACTCAAACTTTACTCGAGATAGAGGTTTGGTCAATATCTCAGCAACTTGTTCATCAGTGCTCACATACTCAAGCTTGATATCTCCTTTCTATACCATATCCCGTATATAAAAATATCGGATCTCTATGTGCTTTGACTTGTCATGAAACAATGGATTCTCTGTCGTCTTTATACAACTCTGGTTGTCACATAGGATCACAGTGGGGTCCATATCTAAGTCAAATAATCCTAATAACAACTTCCGAAGCCATATCGCTTCACAATTAGTAGATCAAGCAGCAATATATTTCGCTTTAGCTGTGCTGAGAGCCACACTAGACTGCTTCCTGCTAAACCACAAGATCATGGCAGATCCCAGAAAATAACATCCTCCCGATGTGCTCTTCCTGTCTGATACACTTCCAGCCCAATCAACATCTGTGTAGCCATACAATCTGAAGTCATGATATCCAAGATAACATAGACCAAAGTCTATCATACCGTTTAGGTACCTCATCACATGCTTTGCAACAATCAGGTGAACACGTCTAGATTCTACTAGATACTGACTCAAGGTGTTCACAACAAAGCATATATCTGTCCCGGTATTTGTCAGATACATCAATGACCCAATAATCTGTCTGTATAGAGTCATATCCACTAACTCTATTGAGTCATCAGCTAATAGATTCAAGTTGGGATCCATGGGAGTGGCCATGGCTTTGCATTCCAACATATCAAATCTTTTCAAGATTTCCACCACATACTTTCCCTGGTTGAGAAAGATTCCTTCTAGGCCTTGCCATACTTCTGGCCCTAGGGAGTAATGCATCAATCCGAGATAGTTCATCTCAAACTCTGTAGAGAGCTTCTTCTTGCACTCGTTAATCTGTTTCTCATTTCCAGTTAGAAATAGATCATCCACATATAGCAACAATATGACAAGTTCATTATCCATAACTTTGAGAGAAAGATTAGGGTCAGCTTTACTTTTGGTAAAGCCCAAGCTTGTCAAGAAACTGTCAATTCTTCCATACCAAGCTTTGGGAGCTTGTTTCAACCCATACAAAGCCTTCTTCACTTTGCATACATGGGTTCTTCTATCTTCAAACTCAAATCCTTGTGGTTGTTCTATGTACACTTCCTTGTCAATCACATCATTCAGGAAACTTGTCTTCACATCCATATGGTGTAATTCCCACTTCATCAAGTAGGCAAGTGCCATGATGGTTCTAATGGAAGTGTACCTTGCAATTGGTGCAAATGTCTCTTCATAGTCAATTCCCTCTTTCTGAGAGAATCCTCTGGCCACAAACCTTGCCTTATAATTTTCAATGCTACCATCCGCAGCACGCTTTATCTTGTATATCCATTTGGAAGATACCACACTCTTGTCCTTTGGTTTGGGAACTATATCCCAAACATCATTCTTCATTATTGACTAGTATTCCTCTGTCATTGCCTCTACCCATTCTTTCTTATGAGATGCTTCTTCATAACTAGTGGGTTCTTGATCTACAAGATCACACATCAAAGCCATATAGCTGGAGAATGTATTTGGTTTCATGCTCACTCTAGTGGAGCCTTCAGGAGCTCCATACTTTTTTTCTCCTTGCATAATGTCTCTTTCCCATACCGGCTTTCTCTTTCTTGAAATTTTTATGGCAAGGGGTTTCTTGTGGTTCTATCATGTCATGGTCTTCAGGTGTTATATCTTTAGGGGTGGGTGTAGCTTTTGCAATTCTGGTAGGTGCATCTTCTTCATATACTTCTTCATATTGTCACTTCCTAGATCTCTTGAGAGCTTCCTCTTTATCAAATGTCACTTCCCTACTTATTTCCATATAATGGAATCCTGGGATGTATATTCTGAATGCTTTGGAGGCTTCATAATATCCAACAAATATTCCCATTTTCCCAAAAGGATCCATCTTGGTTCTCTTTTCTTTTGGAATGTAAATATATACTGGGCATCCAAATATCTTGAGGTGACTTACCTCAGGATTCTTCCATGTGAACACTTCTTCTGGGGTCTTGAATTCAAGAGCACTATAAGATAGTCTATTATACAAATAGACTGTTGTCCTGGCTGCTTCAGCCCATAGATACATATGTAGGTCTTGATCATGTATCATTGTATTTACTGCTTCCATAATGGTTCTATTCTTTCTCTCCACAACACCATTTTGTTGAGGATTGTAGGGAATGGTTAGTTCCCACTTGATTCTAGCTTCTTTACAAAAGACTTCAAAATCCTTTGAAGTGTATTCTCCACCATTATCTGTCCTAAGTATTTTGATCTTCTTTTCTGAATGATTTTCTATCAAGGCTTTGAATTCCTTGAACTTCCCAAAGACTTCATCTTTTCCTTTTAGGAAATATATCCAAGTCTTCCTTGAGTAGTAATAAATGAATGCAATGTAATATTCAAATCCACTTAAGGATGTGAAGGGCATTGGTCCACAAACATCTGAATCGATCAACTCCAAAGTACTTTTAGTCTTTGTCTCACTCTTTGAAAATGGGTTCTTGATATTCTTCCCTTTTTCACTTACTTTACATGTGCCGTTATGATCAATCTTCAAATATGGTAGTCCTATAACTACCTTGCCCACATGAGGTAATGCCTTGTAATTAATCTGAGCAAGCCTCCTATGCCATAGCTCACTAGGGCTAGTGGCCTCATGAACAAGGGCAACTTCTGGATGACCCTTGATTTTGTATAGCCCTCCTTCCTCTTCACCAATAACAATTGCATCCTCAATTGATTTCCCTTTGGACCACATCAGTACTTGTCCATCTATGAATGCAACCCTATAACCTTTCTTATCTAATGTTTAGATAGAAACTAAGTTCTTCTTAAAACCTAGTACATATAAGATTTCCTTCATCTTCAATGGAGTTCCAAAATCAAGCTTGTAGCTTGCTTCACCATCTCCCTTGATGGGATATTGATAGTCATCTCCCAAAGACACCTTCTGTGGAGAGGTCTTTTCTTCCAGTCTTGAGAAAGTCTTCTTTTGTCCTATCATGTGTTTTGAAGCACCACTATTAATGGTCCATGTATCTTCTCCAGGTGTTACTGAACCAGATAGTGCAGAGAATAGAACATACTCTTTTGCATCTTCTTCTTCTACTTTGGCTCTTTTCTTTTGAGGCATTTCCTCCTCTTCTTCTTCATTATTATCTTCTGCTAGATGTGCATGATGTCTTTTGTGAATATTCTTCTTCTTCTTTGAAGGATAATTTCTAGCAAAGTGTCCTGGTTTATGACAACTGTAACATTTAACTGAGGAGAGGTCCCTTTCTGAACTTACTCCTTCTTTCTTTTGAAATCTATGTTGAGGATGAGACCTATTATGGCCATTCTTCTTGGAATTGAAATGACTCCTTCTTCTTCTGGTGTGAGTGGCCAAAGCTTGGTCATCTTCTTTGAGCAAGGCTTCTCTATTGGATACCCTAGCCTCTTCTTGAATGAAATCCTCCAATACCAAATCAAACTTAATACTTTCTTTTCTTGCACACATGGTTTGGATGAATGAATCGCAAGGTCTAGTGAGACCATTAAGAGAAGTCATGACTAGTTCATCTTCATCAAGGATTTCTCCAATGGCTTCTAGTTGTTCCTTGAACTGGGAAACCCTTGTGAAATAATCTTGAATAGATTCTCCTATATTCATTTTGGTACTCTTTAATTGAGTTCTCAAATTCATCTTTTTGTTGATGTTCCTCCCTTCATACATTCTTCCTAGGGCATCATACATTTCTTTTGGGGTCGTCTTGGATGCCACTTAGGGAATCAAGTGGTCGTTGATAGAATCAACAATGATTCTCTTTTCCTTAATCAAGCCCTTCTTATACTTCTATTTGGCTTCATCTTTCATGGGTTTTGCAACCTCATCTTTGATATATTGGGCAAGATCATTCTCTTCAAGAATGAGACCAATCCTATATTTCCATGCCCGAAAATTCTCTATACCCTCTAGCTTGTCTTCAAGCTTAGTGCTTGGAGCCATCTTATCCAGGAGGTCACAAAAATTGAAGTTTCTCAAAAGATAGAATAAAACTTACCAGGATATGTGCTTGATTGAATTGAGATGACTAGTGTACTCTGCTTCTGGAAACTTCAACTTTTCACCCTTCAAATCTAACCACAAACTTTCGGATCTGCAATAGGTTTTCTGGTTTTCTGGTTCGCACCTTTTCTTGTTTACTGGTGTATAGGTTCACAGTTTTTCTGGTTTACTAGTTTCTTGGTTTTCTGGTCCAAAAGTCAAACTAGGGTTTGACAAATCTTGGGGTTCTACCCACTCAAAAAGTTCGATCTAGGGCTCAAAATTTTGATTTTTAGGAGAAGCATCCAGCCATGCTCTCAGAATCCAAAAATTCCAACTTTTGCAGAAACCCTAATTTTCACCAGAGGAGGAGAGAGAGGTATTTTCACCTTGTGAAAGATGTCCTATTCAGGCTAGCTATGATACCATGTTAATTTTAGCCTAAATTCACAAGCAAGATCACTGAAAGAAACACAATCACAAGATAGACAAATATTTACCTTGGGAAACCCTCATGGGGTAGAAAACCCAACAAAGCTTTCCTCAATATAGATAATCAACCAATACAAAGATTTAGTCCTCAAACAAGAGCTCCTTCTCCTCCTATGCATATCTCTCTCTTTCCTATGTGCAATACACAAGTGAGTGAATGAGTGATAAATGAGGAACACACCTCCTCTATTTATACTCATATTTTAACTGACTTTTCACCATAACTGGGCCAACCTCTCCTAAGAGAGTCTAATAACCCCTAAACAACTAACTCAGGGCCGACCCCACAAGGGAGCTCTAATAAACCTAGTTACCACATTCTCTCGGAGGAATAAACATCTCTGGATATACAATAGGGTCTCCATGGAGGAATGAAACATCTCCAGAATAATAAAGTACACATATAATATTCTTAGAAGTTACAATATCTGAACAGAAAACCAATTTATCATAAAATGTCATGCTTATGCCCACATTATATTTTAATTTTGAAATATTTGTAGCAATATTGACCTTCTTATTGACTCGTCAAAGCTATGGAAATTTTCTTATGTACAATATTTTTGAGCATAGAATAACATGGAAAAAAAAAACAACTAATTATTTATCAGAAATTTCTAAAGGTATGATAGAATTAATTTGGTCTACGCGAACAGTAACAATCATCGTCATCATAGAAAACAACAATAAAACCTAAATACAAAATAATTAAAAAGTGATCTTTTGTCCAAAGTAAGATGTATAACCTCTATAACAAATCTAATAATTATCCCATGCTTGCCATAGAATTTCACAAGAACACAAAATCAAATACATGTTTCTTTTCAGTAGAGTTGTTGACACTATGGTGGTTGCATTCCATTCACATTCATCTCTTAGTTGCAAGATGGAAGACCATTAAATAAATGAGTGGGGCAATACCAAACACCCCATGAATGGTTTCTTTAGGAATTAATCCCTTGTTTGACTAAAAAAAAAAAGTTATTTCCAAATAGGTCAAACACCTTAAGAAATTGCTTACACATAAAAATCATAGATCAACATGCCAATTTATTACATGGTTAAAACCCTAAGGGAGGGAAATGGTCTACAACCCTAACCAAACAACTACTTTGGGAAATATATTAAGGAAAAAGAAAAAGATTTACCACTTTGAGTTTCACAATTGATTAGCTAGTGACCCACCATGCTCTTTAAATAGGCATCATGGGCCAATTGGGTGCTAACATACATATCAATGTAATTGATAATATCAAGGAAAATAGTAAATATTGGACACTTTATGTGTAGAACATATTGTAACCATCATATTACATAAGTACAAATGAATACTAATGCATACTAAAGAATCACACATTATATAAAGACACATTAAACCAAGTTGATATTAACTAAATCCTAAGTGTCTAAATATCCTATCATCCTCTCTTAAGAAGAACTTGGGATATGATTGAAGTATTTACAATGGTGACACAATATGAGAAGGAAGGATGCATTAGAGGCTATCCCCCTATTGTGGACACAACAGATCCCATGCTTCAGCTAAGCACGGGAGCCCCAATTTTAAATAAACACAAAGGTATTTTTGTAGGTGTTCTTGTAAGCATAAGGTTTTGAACTTTGCTTCTATGATCTTGTACATGTACCTTTGTTTGCCTTGAATTTTCTTTTTTCTCTCTTGCATTTTTTCTAAGTGTTTGTGGTTGCAGAAAGCTTTAAATTTCAAGTATTTTGTCATATGCTTCTGCAAACCTGAAACCCGATTATCCGCAGACCTGAAACCCGCAACTCGACAGGCGCGGGTTGCGGAATTCATTTTGAGTCGTTTGATTTAGGGCAACCTGAAACCCGCAAACCGAAAGGTGCGCATTGCGGTAACCCTTTGCTAATAATTTTGGGAATTTTTCTTCTCGAAAACCAGAAAAAAAGGGACCGAAACCCGCTACCATGGCTTTCAGATTTCAGAAATTTCGTTTTACCTTTTAAGCTACGTTGTGTGTCCCAGAAACCTGTAACCCGCAATGTCGGGTTGCGGGATGCGGGAATACCCTTTTCATTTTTTTTTCAGACTGTTTTCGTTTACGAAACCCGCCACCTGCAAGTTTTGGGTTGCAGCCTTCGGAAACCCATTTACGTGTTTTGGTTCAGTTTGCACTCTCGAAACCCACAACTTTTGGGTTGTGGATTTCAGAATCATGAATAAACTTATTATCATATTTCCAAGACCCGATCCTGCATCTTGCATTAGTTAATCTTTGCCATCGATTCATTTGATCGGGTGGATGGAATTCAATCGTTCGAACTTACGTTTTAACGCCTTGTTTTTAGATTTTTCTTACGACCAGGTTACTGACTGAGATTCTCACCTCATGATCACCTTTGAAGATAATATTGCCTGATTGGATCGGCTTGTAATGACATTTTTTTCAGATGCGACTTCGAATCGTGCGTGTTTCTGTTAAAATTGTACTTTGTTATGATCCATTTTGGATTAACATGTTGCGACGTCGTTTCATTATAGTCCAAATGATTGCAGTCCTAAATTCGTATGATTTAAATCACAGCAGCTCATCATATTCAATCATTTTGATTTCCTTTAACTCTTCTTAAATATGGTCGCAAGTATGAAGCACTTAGTGTGTCGTCTGTATTTCTTAGAAAAGTTTCCTGTTTATTTTGATAGCTTTCTTTCTGACGATCTGGATAGTAACATGCAGACAGGTTATGAATCCTTCGATGGATTTTTTATGCAAGAAGAGCTCTAGACTTTGTTGTTTCAAGAACCTATGTCGCCACCCTTTGACGCGGGTGTCCCTGATACCAGCAGTGATAGCGGAGAAGAAGATTTTGAGACTCTGTCGTTTGCATATTACTACCTGAGAAGAACGAAGAGAAAATAAATGAACAACCATGTTATTGGGATGACTCTATTATCCATGATTTTATAATCAATAAGGAACTTGCTACTCCACCAGTTCACCAAAAGCAAGACCCGTTGTCCTATTTTTCTGTTTTCGAGAACGTTATGAATCAGCACGAAGATTCCAAGGAGATTCAACAAGTTACATGCTTATATTATTGTCAGTTAATTTTCATTAACTGATTATGATCTAAGTGAATAAGTACATGCATCTTTTACATTTCTGTTGAAGTTGGCAAACATACTTATCCCCCTCACATCAAGATTGATTTGCACAACAAAAAGCTTTTCCTTAGATTATATCTAACCTAGAGTAGATTCTTTTCTCATATAGGTTAAGTTAGAACGTACTAATTTTTCATACTTTTGTTTTCCTTAAGTGGAGAACCTATCTATTGATCGAGAAACCAACTCATAGAGTGCCAACAGAGGCCGAATATATGTGGGATATTTCCATACCATACAGGATGGGGGTAGAACTGCCCTTGAGTAGGGTCTTTCGAAGCCTTTCAGTCTAGGTTTTCCCCTTATGTTGGGAGCCTTGGACCCATTTCA
Source organism: Larix kaempferi (assembly GCA_027924585.1). Lineage (NCBI taxonomy): Eukaryota > Viridiplantae > Streptophyta > Pinopsida > Pinales > Pinaceae > Larix > Larix kaempferi. The sequence continues at coordinate 10,443,048 of BSBM01000196.1, forward strand.
GCACCTTGCACTTACCTTGCACCCCCGAGGCGTCAACACCCCCCTTAATGAAAAATACTTGAACTCCTAACATAGATCCAAGATTAGAAATATTTTCTTCTATAAAATACTTTCTGAGGATGTATATAAAACTTGATCATTAATAGGGAAAAAGAGCACTTCGAGAATGTGACCCTGACTAATATTTCTAATTAAGTGAATATGTATTTCAATGTTTTTGTTGTGTTGATGTTGAACTAGATATTTGGAAAGCTTCATGCCACTTTGATTATCACACCATGGGGAAGTCAACGCTACTATTAGAATCCATCTAGGAAAGTATCTATCAAAACTACAAGGCTTCTTGACTTGCATTAAATACAATTCAATATGTTTCTTCTACTCATGAAAGAGAAAGAACATGTTGTTTCTTACAATTTCCCAAGTGATAGGTTCAGAACCAAAACTGTTCAAACATAAATCGTAGTAGGAATTCAACTGTCAAGGACACCGTCCCATCTGAAATCAGTGAAACTAGCCAAGAAAGGAGTCCCTCTTGAAATATAGTGAATCTCAAATTGAATTCTACCTCAAATATACCAAAATATCTTTTTTTCTACTTTTGATTGAATGTCATGGGTCATTTTCATAAATCAGGACACAAGACCAACATCAAAGGAAATATCAGGATGGGTATGAGTCAAGTACAAAACACAATTAACTAGACGATATTACAAGTTGGCATATAATTCGGGTGTAGTTCAAGTGGAAACAAGCTTGACTCTAGTATGGAAGGAAGATGGGGCTGATTTACGATCTTCCATGTGAAAGTGGTGTAGAAGGTCACAACCATACTTATATTCAGAAATAAAAATTCCTTCTTTTGTTTGGAAGACTTGGAGGCGAAGAAAATAGTGTTGATGTCCTAAATTGGTCATTTCAAATATATTTTTAAGGATGATTTCACATGTTTTACAAGTTTAGGGTCACTACTAGTGAGAATGAGGCCATCAACATAAATAACAAGGATTGTGAGATAGTTTCTTATTTTCTTGGTATAAACATTGGTGTTAGAATGACATCTAGAAAAACTAAATTGTCAATAAGAACATTATTTGTTTTGGAAAAACAACTCCCAAGAGCTTGCTTAAGGTCATAGAGATATTTCTTAAGGAAAGAAACAAGGATGGATTCATTTTGAACATATTAGGATAACGTTTCATGTAAATCTCTTCTTTCAAATACCCATTCAAGAAGGTGGATTTGGCATCCATTTGACAAACCTCCTATTTCTATGAAGTGATAAGGGTTACGAAAAGGTGGATGGAGTTCATTTTGGCTATGGGGGAAAAGGTTACATTATAGTCAATGCCTTCAACTTGAGAAAACACTTTGGAAAATAAACATGCCCTATATCCTTCAATACTTTTATCTAATGCATACATAGTTCTATACACCCATTTACACTTGACAAGTTTTCTTCCTTTCAGAAGAGGTACAAAATCCCAAGAGGTACAAAATCCAAATTCTCATTCACAATTAAGAAAAACAATATTAATTCATTATTACATCTCAATATGGATGGCTAAAATATTCTTGCAAATATTTATAGATCACAAGTCTTTGAAACTTGAGCCAAAAGAGAAGAAGTTCACTAGAACCGTGAATTTGTTCGACGATTCAATCCATAGGATCACCAACAAGATCACTATCTTCTTCTCATTATATATGGACCCAGGTAGGAAGTGGTGGTGTTGGTGCAAGTTCATTTTCAATGGATCTCAGTAGAGCAAGGTTAGAATGTGGAGGTGGAATTTCATCCTTATTATCATCATTTAAGAACAAACCAAAAGAGGACAGCTAGTAGAAAAGCTAGGAATAGAAGATGGCACAATCACTAAATATGGCTCACAAGCTAAAGATGGAACAAATGTTGAATTAGACTCATAGGACGAGATAGTTTCATCAAATTTACAAGGTAAGTAGCCTTTAGACTAATAAGATTTTCTATAGTGGAGTTAAAAGTAGATACAAAATTGAATAAGTTGTTCCACACTAAATAAGAATAGCATATCCTATCATGTAGAAATTGCACTACATGTCATTGAGCAAAACCCTAGTTTAGAAAACCATCAAAATAGATAAATTTCGATCCATAAATCCACTGGACATATGTGTCCCTTGCGGTACTTGGATGTCATGAATCCAATGCAATTGACAGTTTGTCCATTAGAGCCATATTTTTTGAGTTATGGAGAGTTTTATCTCACTTACGAAGACCATTCATTGACACCAGGCAAATTTCAATCGGGGGCATAAAAACCAAACCGAGCAACGAAATTGAGTTATGTTTCCTCTTGCAGGTTTGATTGGGCAAGGGAGAGATGACCACAATTCCCACACATTTTTCAAAATATTAGCCTATGGGGCGAAAATTGCATTACATGTCACTTAACAAAACCCAAGTTTAGAAAACCATCAAAATAGAAAACTTTTGGTTGATGAAGCCACATGAAAAGGGTGTCCCTAGTGATTCCCAGATGTCACGAATCCAACGGAAATGACAGTTTGTCCATCAAAACCATGGATTTCAAGTTATTGCGAGTTTCATCTTGCTTCCCATGGCCATTCAGGGAAACCAGACACATTTCAACCGGTAGTATAAAAACCAAACCGAGGAATGGAATTGAGTTATGTTACATCTTGCAGGTGTATTTGGGAAATGGCGAGAGGACCACGATGCCCACGCACTCACTTGGCACATTTAGAACATCTTATCCCATTGTGCAAAAATTGCACTGCACGCCTCTGTTCAAAACTCTAGTGTAGAAAACCATCAAAATAAATAATGTTTGGTCCATAAATTCACCGGACAGGGGTGTCCCTAGAGGTGTTCGGATGTTAAGAATCCATCGAAACTGGTGATTTTCCATCTAAGCCTCATTTTTCGATTTATTGCAAATTTCAACTGTCTTCCCAAGGCCATTTAGGGATACCAGGGGAAAATTCAACCAGGGGCATAAAAACCAATCCCAGTAACGAAATTGAGTTCTATTGCCTCCTGTAGGTACTTGGATAACATGAATCCATTGAAGCTTTGTAAGCTTTGCGATTATTATACGAATGATATGATTACTATGTTAAAAATATATTTATGATAATATTCTTTTAGCCATGTTTATGAGGGGATATTATCAAGCATGTTATATTAAATTTACTTTTAGGTTAAAAATGTAAACAATTCATGAACTTGATTGAGAGAATAAAACCATGGTTAATATCCTCTTAAATATATAGATCGAATAACATGCTATATATATAGATTTAATTATATAACAACTTTAGGAAAAAAAATGGTTCGAAGCGAATACTATATGTGATATCATATTTTTCTTCACTTTATATATAATCACTGGGATGTCTATTTTTCCTTGCTTCTGTCTTGTTGTGATATGAAAATGTATGGTGTACATGTGTGTGTATCTGTGAGTGTGTGCATGGTTGTGGATACACTTTATATGTGTGGTTACTATCTGTTGATGAGGTGTTGTTTATATTCGTGGTTGGAAAACTCATGAGAATGCTTAAATTATCACACTAATATTTGCAATATAACACAAAATATGCATTATGTAATGAAATTAATACTAATGTTTTAAATTGATTATTTCTTGTTGTTTGCAGAAAAATGGTGAAGATGACTCTTTAGATGATCTAGATTATGTTGTCACAAATGTACCAGAGAAAGATATTGCTCATAATGATGCAAATGGATCAGATGAAAATGATGATGAATATGATGTTGGGATAGATGATAATGATGAGGATGATGATGATGGTGGTGGTGGTGATGATGATGATGATGATGATGATGATGATGGTAGCCATTGATGCTACTATTGAGATTGTGGATGTTTATTGCTTTCTCGATGCTACTAGACAAGTATTCTTATTTTTGTGATGATCAAAGTTCATATTAAATTTCGGGTCATTTTGATTTGTATGGTGGATTTATGTTGACATATAAACTTTGATTACCCTTGATCATTTTGACATTTCTAGATATGGATATTAGAAAGGATATTTCTTTTGATATTGGTATTTTCACAATATATATATCATTCACTTGTTCTTTTAACCTTAATATGATGATCTGTATGATAGGTTATTGATGTGATGATGTTTTATAATTTCACTTCTTTTGATGAATGATAATGGTGATGTTATCGTTATTATATTGTAAATTTATCTATATTGGAAGTTGTCAATGATATTTTCAATGAAAATTAATATATATGATGATGTTACTACTTTGGATAAATGTTGTCTGTTTGTGTTAAATTTTCTTTATAAATGCTATGCAATTAATTTCAATAATAGTATCTACAATTAATTTGAATGTTTCATTATGTTATTTCAGAACTATGAGGTAAATGATATATGAAAACTATTGAAATTAATGAAATAATTATAATAAATTGATTAGCACACAATTGGATGTAGTTGTAGGTGTTAAATAGCAAGCCTAATGTGGTGCTAATAAGGAAGCAAAATAGGAAGACAAGATAGGAGCTAAAATGGAATCCCACTATGTCATAGATCTACAAGCAACATTGGATGCAATACCTAGCACTAAGTTGGAAGTCAATTTTGATGCTATTTTGGATGCCAAAGTAGAAGCCAAACCAAAATCTAAACTAGTTGCCAACAAAGAAGCAAAATTAGATGCTTAATGGGAAGCTAAATGCGGTGTTCATGAGGAAGTAAAACAAGAATAAATTCAAGGACCTAAACGGGAAGCAAAATGTCGTTCTAGTGTGGGAGTAAAAATGGATGCTAAATTGGGTGCTAAAGTGGTAGCAAAATATGGTGTTAATATTGACATCAATGGGGATCAAAGTCATGTTGGTTTAAGAATGAATGTTTCCTTTTGATCCATAAGGGATGGAAAAGTAAGCACCCCACACCATGGGGGGTGGCCAAAGCTAGAGCTAGTAGCTTGTGAAATGTAGAACAGAAGAATGGTGTTCGGGAACACAGGGTACTACCAAAGGACCGAACACCAAGAGCAATCACTTCACACAAATAGATGACAGATCAACACACCGATGTTTTGACGTGCTTTAAACCCTCTTGAGGGAAACACTCCATGGTCCCGGCCAAGTAGCTTCTACGGGACAATTTTTTATGCAAAGAAAGAAAGTTACAAATGAGCTTCTCATAATCGATCAACTAAACAATGGCCCTCCATGCTCTTTAAATAGAGATCATGGACCAATCGGGTGTTAAGCCATGGATCAAGGTTAGGTTTGATCTAAGAGAAGTTGATTCGTCGGATCACTCTATGTCAGGAACATATCATGACCGTCAGATTAAGTATTTACAAATGCATACTAATGCATACTAAAGAAACACACTATCCCTAACGGATATATTACACAAGTTGATCTTAACTAACTCCTAAGTGTCTAAATATCCTAACATCCTCCCTTAAGAACAACTTGGGATAGGATTGAAGGATTTACAAAAGTGACACTATTAGGAGAAGGAAGGAGGCATTAGAGCCTATCCCCCCTTAATGACAAGTTCCTGAACTCCTAACATAGATCGAAGTTTAGAAAACTTCGCTTCTGTAAGAGACTTGGTGAAGATGTCTGCAACTTGATCATCTGTAGGGAAAAAGAGCACTTCAAGAACACGATCATGAACAATATTTTTGATGAAGTGCATATGTAGCTCAATGTGTTTGCCGTGTTGATGTAGAACTGGATCTTTGGCAAGCTTGACGGCACTTTGATTGTCGCACCAAAGTGGAGTAGGCTGCTGTTGCTCGAATCCAAACTTTGAAAGGATCTGTCGAAGCCATAAAGCTTCCTAACTGGCATTAACTGCTGCTCGATATTCTGCCTTTGCTGAAGAAATAGCAAGAGCTTGTTGTTTCTTACAAGCCCAAGTAATAGGTCCAGATCCTAGACTGAAAACATAACCTGCAGTAGACTTTCGATCATCAGGATCATCGGCCCAATCTGAATCAGTGAAACCAACCAACAAAGCTTCCCCCCTTGTACTGTAATGAATCCCAAACTGAACTGTACCTCGAATATATCGAAGTATTCTTTTAGCTGCTTTCCAGTGACTTTCATGAGGTATCTACATATATTGGGCAACATGACCAACAAAAAAGGAAAGGTCAGGACAGGAATGAGTCAAGTATAAGAGACTACCAACAAGCTGACAATACAAGGTGGCATCGACTTCAGGTGAAGTACAAGTGGCAAAAAGTTTGACTCCAGACTGGAAGGGAGAAGGGGCTGGTGTATAATCTTCAATGTGAAAGCGACGAAGAAGGTCACAAGCATACTCAGACTGAGAAAGAAAGATTCCTTCTTTGGTTTGTAGGACTTGGAGACTAAGAAAATAATGCAAATGTCCTAAGTCTGACATTTCAAAATTTTGTTTAAGACTGGATTTCACATGGGTTATAAGCTTAGGGTCACTACCAGTAAGAATAAGGTCATCAACATATAGAACAAGTATGATGAGATGGTTTCCTACTTTCTTGGTATAGACATTGGGGTCAGAATGGCATCTAGAAAAACCAGTGTCAAGGAGAAAGTTATCCATTTTGGCATACAAAGATCTAGGAGCTTGCTTAAGGCCATATAAGGATTTCTTAAGGCAGCAGACAAGGCTAGATTTATTCTGAACATAGCCAGGAGGTTGTTCCATGTAAATTTCCTCCTGTAAATCACCATGTAAGAAGGAAGACTTGACATCCATTTGATGGAATTCCCAGTTGTGTAAGGCTGCAAGGGAAAGAACAAGGCGGATGGAGTTCATTTTTGTGACAGGAGCAAAGGTTTCATTGTAGTCAATCCCTTCAACTTGGGAAAAACCTTTGGCAGCTAACCTTGCCTTAAGTCTTTCAAAACTTCCATCTGATGCATACTTAGTTCTGTATACCCATTTACATCTGACAAGTTTTCTTCCTTTTGGAAGAGATACAAGATCCCAAGTATCGTTCGCCATTAAGGAACGATATTCTTCATCCATGGCTGCATCCCAATCTGGATTCCCTGAAGCTTCTGCAAAATTTTCTGGATCATGATTCTCGGAAACTTGAGCCAAAAGAGAAGAGGCTCACTGAAACTGAGAACGTGTTCAACGTTGATCTCTAGGATCACCGGCAAGATCACCAGTTGCTTCACATGTTGAATGGACCCATCGAGGAAGCACTTGTGCTGGTGTAACTAGAGGAACATGAGCAGGCAGAGGTGGATTTTCATCCTCACTATCATCATCAGAAACGGGAGTTGGAAACCTATCAAGGAAGTTGGAAGAAGAAGAAGAAGGCACAAATGCCGAATCAGGCTCGCAGGCCAAAGATGGCACAATCGCCGAGTTAGGATCGCAGGCCAAGAGATTTTCATCAAATTTAACATCTCTTCTAATGATTATATCATGAGAATGTGGTTGAAAAAGTCTATAACCTTACATCTTTAGAATATCCAACAAATATGCACTTTTCACTTTTAGGCTGCAATGCTTTCCGTTTTTGATCCGGAATGTGAGTCCATGCTTCACTACCAAACACACGGAAGTGACTTAGATCAGGTTTAGTTTTACTCCATGCTTCTTCTGGTGTTATATCTTGTAATGCTTTAGTGGGGGTGCAATTAACTATGTAATTTGCACAATTAATGGCTTCAGCCCAAAATTGAAGACTTAGTCCCTTAGATTGGATCATAGAATTAGCCATTTCTTTTAAAGTGTTGTTCTTGCACTCAGCTACACCATTTTGTTGTGGTGTATATGGAACAGTTTGCTGTTGTTGGATGCCTTATTCAGTGTAGAAAGTAGTGAACTTATTGTTAACATATTCTCCTCCATTGTCAGATCTTAACTTAATAATTTGATGACCAGATTGTTTTTCAATAAGGGCCTTATAGGCCAAGAACATGTTAAATACTTCGCTCTTAAGGTTTAGGAAATAAACCCAAGTGCATCTAGTGTAATCATCAATGAATGTTAAGAAATATTTGAAACCAGAAAATGAAGCAGATGGAAGAGGACCACACAAGTCACTATGCACAAGCTCCAAGGGAACCGAGGCATGCCAAGAGGCACGTTTGTCATTACTGTCTCGATGATGTTTTCCGAGTACATAACCGGAGCAAATACCATCCCTGCAAGATACCATCGGAATACCTGTCACCATATTTTATTTACATAGTTGTTGCAATGAGCGATAATTTAAGTGACCAAATCGCTCATGCCAAAGTTTGCTCAAGTTATCACTATGAGCAACAAAAACTGAAGGGAAAGGTGATGACCCAAAGTTGTTAAACTTGTACAACCTGGTAATATCATCAACAATTCCGGTAGCTAGGACCTGTTGAGGATCTTTAAAATCCTTGATTACAACTTGGTGAGGTGTAAAGGTCACAGTTTTACCTTCACCAGAATGAGTGATCTGATAGACTGATAACAAATTGCAAGAAATTCTTGGAACACATAGTACATCACTAAAATGACCATTATCTACTGGAACTGTTCCAACTCCTACAACACTTAGAGATCTATCATCACCAACAAATATTTGTTTGGTGTTACATTCATGCATAGTAGAAAAGATGGCTTGATCCTTAGCCATATGATAAGATGCTACAGAATCAATGAGCCATTCATTTGAAGTAGAAGAAAAAGATGCATTATAAGAATAACCAGAAGCACAAAGTACATGTCCATGAGAGGTAGATTTTGAAGGTGAATCTAGGATGAAGTGGTGCTTCTTCATTGCTGCTTCCAAGGCTGCCATCTTCTTGAAACACTTAGATTCATCATGATTATCTTTCCCGCAATAGTTGCAATAACGCTCAGTCTTCTTGCCTTTTTGCTTGGATCCTTTGTCATTTTTTAAAGAAAGAGCTGACTGAGATGGTTTGGGACCTTTGTTTGACTCATTATTACGAAAATTTTGTTTCTTGGGAGGCTTGGACTTTTCTTTCTGTTGGGACAATAAGGCTTTCCCAGATGTATCTACATTGTTGATTATTCTAAGATGAATGAGTTTATCTTGTTCCCTAATCAAGGAATCACAAAAGGATTCAAGACTAGGCTCTTGATAGCTAGCTGCATTCAAGGATGCTTTCATGGAGTAAAATGTAGATACAAAAATAGAATATGTAGGTCCAAGTTTGGAAAGAATATGATAAATGCATTGTTTGTCTTCCCTCTCAATCTTACATTCTGCAAATAAGAGTTTAAGAGTTTTGTACTTAGATAAATAATCTTGAATGCATGAAAAGTCACTTGGATTTAAAGAAATCAACTCATTTTCGAGTTGGTGACCTCGAATTTCATTGTGTTTACCAAACATAGATTTCAACTTGTCCCAAGCAGTATTAGGTTCATCAATTCCACATATGTGGAATTGCAAATCAGTAGAGATTGACATTCCAATCAATCCACGAGATTCATCGCATCTATTTGCCCATTTTATTTTCTTATCATCATTAGTGGGTTCTTTTTCTTTCCCTGAGGTAATTCTGAAAAGTTCCCTACTTCATAGAACATCCTCCATACGAGATTTTCATGAGAAATAGTTGGAACTGTTGAGTAGAATATCACAAGGGGCAGCCATATTTGTAAATTAATGGCTGTAAAAGCAGAAACCAATAGTCTGGATGTCAAGAGATCAAAACTGACTCTGTATGATGAAGTTATGCTTGAACAAAGAAACTGTTGAAGATGTCTCCAATAGTGACGTGGCAGATAGAGAATGTCCAGCAAAAAAAAAGAACCCCCCTCTTCCCAAGATGAATCTTTTGACAAACACTTTACAAGAAAGTTGCTTTAAGTGAACCACTTTTGTAAAATAAGTGATTTCATTTTTACAATAATATTACTTTTAAATAGTGCAACAAATAAAAAAAAATTGAGTGACTCACTTGTATTTTTATTTTTTATTATTTAAGTGAGATGCACTTTTACAATAATAACTTGAAAATAGAAATTGCATGCACTTTTTATTTTAAAAGTAACTTCCTAAGACTTGAACTCAAGACCTATTAAGGAATAAAGCAACTTTGAACCAAGTGAGTTAGATTAAAACGTATGTAAAATATGGGAATGAGGAAGGGTTTTTTTTTTTTTTTTTTACTCTTCTTGCTCGGTTTGCATGCTTGCCCATTTTCCTGCAAAATACACCACAAATCGAAACAAAAAAACTTTTCCACACTTGTTGACTTAGATTTCGTTAGCTTGCCCAGAAAGTCTACGTTTTCTCTTTGTTTTTGATTTGCCGAGATCGCGCAAGGTGCACGGCAAAGAGCATACGCAGCCAAGAAAAACCCTTTCCCTTTCTGTTTCTGATTTGCCAAGATCACTCAAGGTGCATGGAAAAGATCATACGCAGACGGGAAAGCAACAATCCGAACCCAAAAAAAAATCTAACAGTAAAAAAAATGATAAAATATGAGATTTTTTATTTTATTTTTAAAAACAAAAAATAAAAAAAAAGTCACTGTAACATTATCCCTTCAGATCTGATGAAATATGCGTTTTTGGAGCAACCGAGAATCATTTTCGATCAAACGAAAACTATTTCTCAATGGAAACGACACTCTGGATGCAATGGAACACCTCCCATATCCCATAAATACACAGAAATACTAGAACTAGAAACCCTTTCGAGTTTCGGCAACAACAATTCAAGACCTAGATCATAACCGGAAGCGGCACTTCATAAAAGCTCTGATACCATGTTCGGGAACACAAGGTACTACCAAAGGACCGAAAACCAAGAGAAACCACTTCACACAAACAGATCACAGATCAACACACCGATGTTTTGACGTGCTTTAAACCCTCTTGAGGGAAACACTCCACGGCCCCGGCCAAATAGCTTCTACGGGAGAATTTATTATGCAAATAAAGAAAGTTACAAATGAGCTTCTCATAATCGATCAACTAAACAATGACCCTCCATGCTCTTTAAATAGAGATTATGGACCAATCGGGTGTTAAGCCACGGATCAAGGATAGGTTTGATCTAAGAGAAGTTGAGCCGTCGGATCACTCTATGTCAGGAACATATCGTGACCGTCGGATTAAGTATTTACAAATGCATACTAAAGAAACACACTATCTCTAATGGATATATTACACAAGTTGATCTTAACTAACTTCTAAGTGTCTAAATATCCTAACAAATGAGAGATTCAAAAACTAGGCATTAAAAAGGATGCAACACTTGACGCTAATGAGGAATCCAAACATGGTGTTGATATGGTAGCAAAATAAGATGTTACTTTGGATGCAAAATGTAGTGCTACAGAGGAATCAAAATATGGTGCAACAATAGAAGAAAAATTTGGCACCATTTTGGTAACAAAGGATGATGCAAAAAAGGAAGCGAAAATTGGTGCAAAATTAGAAGCGAACATTGGTGCACATTGGAAGTAAAACATGGTGCAAAATGGGATGCTAAAGTGGTAGCACATATGGATGAAATATTGGATGCTAATTTGGATGCAAATATGGCGCGGATGTAGATAAAAACATAAATGCTAACATGGTGCTTCTAAGGATGCAAATAGGGTGTTAATGGGGATGTAATTTACGAAGTAAAAGAGGGTGATCTCTAGGAAGCAAAATAGGATGTTATTTAGGAAGAAAACCTCGACATCATTTAGGAATAAAAATTGGACACTATTCTGGAAGAAAAAAAAATGGGCTCTATTTTAGACATCAGAAAGGATGCTATCTAGGAAGCCAAAAAATACACTATTTTAGACTCTTTATGTTTTGTACATGACGCGTCCCATTTAGTGTCTACTTCGACCACTCAATGAAAACAAATTTTACACTAGAAAGGGACGTTTAATGGAATGCTAATTCCAGGATTTGTTGTAGTGTTAAAATGAATTCCACATCCTAACCTCAAAATGGGTGCTAAAAACATGAAATTTGAGAACCCAATCTGCAAATACATACCTTAAAAAAGACAAATAAAATTCAAAAAGTCAATATCTTTTAACACAAGAAGACATTAAAAAGACTAATGAAACCAATTGGAAATTAAAGATCCAAATTAATTTAAAAAATCCCAAAATTTTTAAAAATTACGGATTTTTCCAAAAACATTTATGAAAAAAATCAAATGTTTTCTTTTGAAATAGTATATATATATTTAGTACATTTTAGTTATTGTTATCGAATTGAATTATCTAACTCAGCCATGAATTCGCCAATTCCGAGAGTTCTAAAAACGTGAAATTTGAGAACCCAATATGCAAATACATATCTTAAAAAAGACAAATAAAATTCAAAAAGTCAATATCTTTTAACACGAGAAGACATTAAAAAAACTAGTGAAACTAATGAGAGAATTAAAGATCCAAATTATTTTCAAAAATCTCAATTTTTCCAAAAATTGTATGAGAAAAGTTTTTTTGAAATTGTATATATATTTTTAATACATTTTAACATAGTAGCATAATTCAGTTGTATTGGCAAATATTTGGTATAAATATAATATGGATATAGATTTAAAAAGTAAATTTTAAAAACCATTTAAATAAAACAAATTCTAATTATTTAATAACTATAAAATATAAATAACATTCAATTTATTACTTTCTTATCTAAATGAATTGTTTTTAATGTACATTTATGCTAATTTGGTTTATATATTTGATTAAAAGTATTATGGGGGAGATCCTGTAAAGGATGTCAAATGTCACATGTCACATTTGTCACATTTGTCAATTACGTTTCTATGTCGGCTCATAACTTATAAAAAATCAAAAGTAATTAAAAATTTCATGTTCGCTCATAACTTATCAAAAATAAAAAATTAAAAAATTAAAAAATTAAAAGAGAGGGATCCAATTTCTTGAGAGATAATTTTTTTCTTAATGTGTAAAAAATTTAAGATAAAACAAAAAAAATTACACCTGAAGAAATTGGATCCATCTCGGTGCTTGATAGAAGTCTACTTCATGTATCAATATCCGTATTCGTACTCGAATTATATTATTATGCATTTTAGTTATTGTTATTGAATTGAATTGTCTAATTCATCCATAAATTAGCCAATTCTCATTAAACCAATTTAAATTATTTCTAAATTTAAACTAATTTTCTTAATATTAATATGACTTACTAATCTTACCAAAATTGGCTTTATAGTCTTACTAAAATCTTGGAAAGCGAACGGAAGAATTACAATTGTGGTTAAGAATGACAGCTGCGATCCAAAATTGGCTTTATAGTCTTACTAAAATCTTGGAAAGCGAACGGAAGAATTGCAGTTGTGGTTAAGAATGACAGCTGCGATCTTGAGACGCCGTGGGCAACTCGAGAGTCAAGACCATATCAATCGTACAATTCGAATACGAGTGCAATTCGAGAGCCAAGACCATATCAATCGCACAATTCGAATACGAGTGCAACTCGAGAGCCAAGACCATATCAATCGCACAATTAGAATACAATTATGAATTCTACAAATCATTGAGATTGAAGTTTTGGCAAATTGATAACGTGGAAACACATTGTTCGTGCATGTCGTCATCCATTGCTCTTTGTCACCTTCTTAAGAGAAACAGCTACGCTTTGTTATCTGACAGGATCAGGATGCCCAGGTTCTTTGCATGTTTCTTACAATATTGCTATCAGACTGTAGTCCGCTTGTTTGTATATATATATGTTCTTATTCCGAGAGGGGAGAACAATTAAGAAGTGGTCGCTGAAAGATAAAATTACATGTAATTAGCTGCCGGTTGAGACTTTCTTGGATCGATCAGGCCATAGATCATGGGTAGATCTCCTAATTGTCAGAGCTGTTCAAAACATGAGGATCTCAATCGCGGGGCTTGGACTGCAAGCGAGGACAAGATTTTGAGTGAATACATTACAACTCATGGAGTTGGTCAATGGAGAGCTCTTCCAAAAAATGCAGGTCAGCCATTTTATCTATTTCCAAGAGATTAATCTGTACAAAACTAGAATCTTTAGGCCAATGAGGCGAAGTAGTATACATTATCTGAATTTCTAAAAATATTATACATCAATCTGGGAAGCATAGAGATCCTTAGGGTTTTGCGTTTTGCAGGTCTCAAACGATGTGGAAAAAGTTGTAGACTGCGTTGGTTGAAGTATCTTCGTCCAGATATTAAGCGCGGAAATATATCCCCCGAAGAAGAGGATCTCCTCATCAGATTACATCGTCTTCTTGGCAATCGGTATGCAATTCAATAACCTTTTACAATCTCACGACGTAATGTTCATTAGATGCTTAAGCGTTCAATAGTTCAATGATTTCGTAGTCTTCTGTTTAAATTTATACAGTGGGTGAAGGAACATTAATATCACATGGTAATGTGCAGATGGGCGTTGATGGCACGGCTACTTCCTGGTCGGACAGACAATGAAATCAAGAATTACTGGCATACACACCTGAGCAAGCGGATCCAAGTGGGTAAATTCCAGCCCAAATTTAAGAAACCCTTCGAGAGAAGGGACGTGCGTTCTTACTGTAATTATGATGACGAAGGAGTCGTACATAAAGATATTTCTACATCTCAAAACACACCCATAAAACCATCAGCGGTGAGATACAGTGGAAGGGCAGTAGCAGATGTAGACATTCTTGACTGTTATAATTATGATAGCCATGATGGTATTAATCAAGAAGGCCTGAAAACAGCAGATGATAATGTTGTGGAAATAGATACGTCCAAATCATGGTGCCAACTATTATTGGAAGATTGTATGGGAGATTATCAGTACGATCAAATGCAACCAGACAGCATGATAAGCACCAGCTGTGGAACAGATGATTATCACCAGTCACCCTCCCCTTCCCTCAGTCGAAGTATAACTTTGCACGAAAGTCATTCTTCTTCTTGTAATTTCATCGACCAGGAATTCTCACATTCTAAGGATTTTAATTCCTCATATTTTGATAGTTGTGATAGCTTCTTAGATTTTTGGACTAGTAGTTAGTCATTTTTTTTATATAGCATAGTTACTTAATTTGTGGCAGGTTTATAAGTCACAAATTAACTGTTATGAAGAAGTTATCTGTTATTTGTTCTCTATGTTTAATTGTAATAAAATGTTATCTATATCTTAATTACATGTTACTTTTTTAAATTAAATAAATTGTTTTTCACTATTTATTACTCATGTATAAGCTACTTATACATGGATTAACTATTAGTTATTATATGTATTATAATTGTTTATTTTAATTTTGAAAGATGATCATAAAATCAATTTGGACAATACACAATATAGATGATAATTCATCCCAAATTTTAAAATATAAACACCTATCAATATAATTATAACAAATCATAAAAATATTAAATTATACCATGAGATAAAAATTTGTTCTATACATTATACCAGGCCATCGCCTGCATGGCGATGGCGATGGCACTGACAAGAGAATTTGATCTCATGTGGTAAAGACAGTTGCTGTAAGGAAGTAGATTGGCTTTGCGCATTCGGGTACCGTGAAAACGCATGTTATGGTTTTCCATTATTTATTACATATCTTGTAATTACTTTATACCGTCCAATATGTTTGAGTGGGTTAATATCTCACATGAAAGTGACAAAGGAAGTAGCGAATGTTAAAAGTTACATTAAAATTTGCGAAATTATAAAACGTGCTCATCATAA
This sequence comes from Larix kaempferi, assembly GCA_027924585.1. Classification (NCBI taxonomy): domain Eukaryota; kingdom Viridiplantae; phylum Streptophyta; class Pinopsida; order Pinales; family Pinaceae; genus Larix; species Larix kaempferi. The sequence continues at coordinate 10,458,723 of BSBM01000196.1, forward strand.
TTCCTGTCATCTACCTTTTTTTTTTTTCACAGAAAAATATAACTTACTATTAATATGCGAAATAGTAAATAACACCAGCTGTCAGGATCATACATGTCTGCATGCAAATCCAGTAAAGTGGATATGCCAGACATAGCCAGAAGAGTCACCCATAAAAACAATATAATCCAGAGATAGTACCATATGTCCACAGAAATAGTCAAGGATCCCTCCGAAAGGAGAAACGAATCCCGAAATCACACCATAAAACATAGGACCATAAACATGTACCATAAATAATAAAGCCTACAGCAACAGCTGTCAGAGTCCCATAGAGTCAAAAAAGAGTATAACATAAAAGAAAAGCCAAAAAATATATCCATATCAACGATCATATCGGCCGCAAAAAATATATGAGAGCCAAGATGTCCAACCAGCAATTGGATCCAGGCTCTAAGTAGTATCTGCACATATAGCTAACCGGAATGTAAGAAAAATATCCGCATAATATAGAGCATAATAACAAAAATGACAGACAGACATAAAAAACATCATAATAATCAAGGCCAATGAAGATGATAGGACCCATGTGAAAAAAGAGATCCAGCCCGCCATTCCTGCCACATGATGACCCCCGCCAGAGAAAGAAGAGCACGTTTAGAGAGAAAATCAGCATCCATATTAGCCTCCCGAAAGACATGCTGAAAATGGAGATGATCAAATTCGCGGATAAGGTTCCTAGTCGCATCCATCCAGTAACGGAGTAGCAGAACATTGAGTGTTGTTTTGCCACAAGCCCAAGAGATAATAGATAAAGAGTCACCAAAGATATTAAGTGAGGTGATCGATTTCATTCGTGCCCAGAAGAGAACAAGCCAAAGAGCACATAGCTCGCTCCGGGTATTGGATCCATTTCCCAAGTTCAGCCAGATATGTATGGAAACATCCATGTTCAGATGTAAAATAGCTCCAGCACCCCCACACCCATAACGTCCCAACGCAGCCCCATCGAAAAAAGCACAAGGAAAGACAAGAACAGGGGGAGCAATTCTACAGGAGATCGCAGGAGTATCTCTCCCACACCTGATATCATGTGCAGCCATGAATTCCTGGTGTGCAGCAGTAGTTTTGAAGCAGATACCATCCCTAGAAGGTATTTTACCATCAAATATGCACAAGTTTCTAGCCTTCCAAACCTCCCAGATCATAAAAAAAGGTAGTGCAGAGCCACCCCCGTCAAGACGAGCCCAATGCTCCAGATTTTCATTCACAGTGCCATGATTCCAAAGGTACTATATGCCAACATTTGAGGCAATCATGTTCCAGATTTCTCTGATGAAACAACAGGTTGCAAAAAGATGATCCACAGATTCACCCTGTGTGCAGCAGAAAATGCACCACCCCGGGCCCCAAAAACCACGGCGACACAAATTATCCCATGTTAAGATCTTGTTGCACAGCGTAAGCCAGGCAAAACATTTTATTTTAAGGGGTAATGTGAGTTTCCAGATATATTTATCCCACCAACGCCTCGCATGGCAGGAATCTGCAAACAAAGAGTCATATGCCATTTTTGCAGTAACAGTCCCACCAGCCACATCCCACGACCATATTAATCTATCGGCTGCGTCAGTTAATCTGATATTAGATTGGTGCAATGGTCTGGTGTAGTCCGTCCATTCATTTCCCAGAGAGCCTGATAAGCCCAGTTGCTCAGCCGAAACCCATCTAGTATGCCCATCCACATACCGACCGGCCGCATGAGCCAGAGTGTAATATCCAGATGCACGAAGATGAGTCCTCAAATTTAAAAATAGTGTATGGTTCGAAGGACCCCCCATGAAAGGGTCCGTTCCCAACAGAATATTACGACCATTGCCCGGCATCCAAGCGATCCACTGAGTAATAACCCTGATGGCACTGATAAGGCCGTTCCAGATATTTGAGATTCCACAAGTCGCAGGGCAGGCCAACCTCAGCCAGCTAGAAATCGAGGTGTTTTTCAAATATTTGGCACGAACAATCCTGCCCCATATAGATTCATTAAATAGTACACGCCACAGACTCTTAGCATGTAGGGCCATAACAAAGTGTTCCAGGTCCTTGATGTTCCAGCCCCCCAGATTCCATGGACGTGCCAAGGCACTCCACTTTGCAAGATGATATTTCTCCTGAGTATCATTCCCCGTCCACAAGAAACTGAAGACCTTCCGTCTAATGAGACTCAATATGGTACGTGGGATTTTACAGAGTGAGAACCAATATACTCCCATGTTCTGTAGTACAGATTTAACCAACGTAAGCCTTCCACCCAGAGATAGAAGACGAAAGCTCCAATGATTAATGCGTGTATCAAAACGATTGACAAGCCATGTCCAGTCATGGATCCTGTAATTAGAAGGTTTGATGAAAAAACCCAGATATTTAGTGCCCTTCTCAAGTTCAATAAATTTTAGAGGCAGAAAATTTGAGATCGCCTCCTCCGTACCTTCATCCAGCAAATGCTTCAGAAAGAAAGATTTGGTATAGCTGATAATCATACCAGTGACAAGACAGAACAGATCAAGTATAAGCTTATATTGAATCCATTCAGCAATTAAACCCATTCCAAATAGCATAACATCGTCCACAAATAAGGAATGTGTTACAGAGATCTCCCTGGATACTTTAATGCCTGTGATCCGACCCTCCCGGCGCGCCTTGTGGATGGAAAGGCTCAGTCCTTCAATAACCAGTAAGAAAAGTAGCGGAGATAGAGGACATCCTTGTCTTAGACCCCGTGTAGCCTTGAAGAAATCCGTGGGATGCCCATTGATTAAAATAGCATAATTGACAGAGTTTAAGCAGGCCATTATCCATTTCATCACACGCCAAGGAAGCCCAATCTGGATGAGTATTAATCTCATAAAATTCCAATCCACCTTATCATAGGCTTTAACCAGATCCAGTTGTAGAGTAAGAGCTTCAATCTTCCTTTGTTTGATAGAATGAAAGATTTCCTGTGTCGCACCAACAGCATCATGAATTTGTCTACCACAGAGGAACCCATACTGTTCCATAGAGATGTGTTGTGAAAGCAGTGGTTTGATTCGATCAGCAATAATCTTGGCAATAATCTTGTAGACCAGATTACATAGAGCAATCGGTCTGTAGTCATCATAGCCATTTGGATGTGATGTCTTCGGGATAAGTGCCAGGTATGTAGTATTAAGAGCCCCCGAGACAATGCCCAAATTGCGAGATTCATCCACAGCCATTCGCAGGTCCTCCCCCATAATATCAAAGAAATGGATGAAAAGCTCTACCGTCCACCCATCAGGTCCAGGAGATTTGTCCTTTGCAAAACCATTCAAAGTTTTTTCCACATCTCCCAGAGTGACCTCCAGGAAGATGTTATCCCCCTCCTCCTCCTGGAACATCCGTGGATACTCCTTAATAAGCCGAAATTGTTCAGCCAGGGTGGTATTTTTTGGATCACAATAATATTCCCGGAAGTGTCTAACAGCTTCATTCATCAGATTCTCCTCCCCCCGGATCCGTCTGCCATGATGGTCATTCAGGTCCCAGATAGAGTTTTGCATACGTCGAGAGTCAGCATATCTGTGAAATAATTTTGTATTCAAATCTCCCGCCTGGAGCCAGGTAGCACGACTTTTCAGCCTCCAGGATTCTTCCTGAATCAGAAGGATTTTCATTTTCCTGCACTCCAGGGTAGAGAGGCTAGAAAGTTCCATGGTATTCAATTCATGCTCAACACCACGATTCATCAAATATTCCACCTCCATCTCAATCTCATTGAGTTCTTTTCGCATCAAGGCTTTTTTAGATTTTTCCCACTTGATAGTATAGTCTTTGAGTAACTTAAGTTTCACCGCCATTTTGTCCATAGCAGTTCTCTCCCCAGAGACATCCATCCTCATCCATAGCTGCCTTACCCCCGTAGTGTATTCCACATCCGCCAGCCAGGTGGAATTGAATTTGAAAGGATAGGATTTCTGGAAAGGTTCATCATCAAATTGGAGAATAATTGGCAGATGATCACTGATTTTTATTTGGTGCATCCAGGAGCGATAGTTTTGTAATTTGGATAGCAGTGATTCTGATATAAGGAAACGATCAATACGTTTCTGGATCTGTTCAGCCCCTTTCCTACCATTCGACCAGGTTGGTGCCAACGGTCTGGGAGCAACATCAATCAGAGAATGATTCCTGAATAAGTCTTGGAAAAATGGACCCAAAGGGTCACGTCTAGCCGTAGACCCCCAAAATTCCCCATCCCCCCATGTGTAATTAAGATCCCCAGCAATAATTAGATTCTCCATGTCTAGCAGATGTTCAGATGCCGCCAGGTTCCAAAATGCCTCCCGATCACAGTACGGACCATAACAATTTATGATGTTTATGGTCTGATCCGAACCCCTCATGGTTCCAGTCAGCAAAATACCCATTGATATCTGTGCTGGTGACAATCTCAGTACCGAAGGGTTCCATGCCGCCAAAAGACCCCCAGAAAGCCCAGCCGCGTCCACAGAACAATACATCCATCCCGGCTTCACTTTATTAAAAAATATACGAGCTTTTTCCCCACAAACCATAGTTTCCTGTAAGAGCACTAGATCAGGTTTAACAATCTCTAAAATTCTTTTTAGGGCCAGTTGCTTGGGCAGGCCCCCCACCCCCCTGATATTTAGAGAGAGAAAGATCATTTCCGAACCCTAGCGAGGGCTTTCATTCCTCTAAGAGCCCGGGTTTCAGTAGTTTTGGGGGGGATAGTCATGTCAAGGTCTACCTCTGCCTCCCCCAGAGTGGCCTTCTTGTTTTTTCTGGCACTTCTAGTTTTAATAGGCGAAAAGTCGGGTGCAAGGCCACCCCTATGGGCCCCCCGAACAACACATGTGTCCCCAGTAGTCTCAGGTATAAACCCCGTAGGGTTTTTGCATGCCCCCACCGACAGGTTTGAATCCTTCAATGCCAATGGGTCCTCTCCAACCCCATCAATGTCATCAGGGACCACAATCCTATTCTTAAAGTATGTATGGATAGGGGTTTTCTTTACCATATCGGAATATGTAGGCATGTGAATGACATTTTCCCCCACATCAGGAAAGGTATTTGGTTCATCACCGGGCCCGTCCGTTACCAAGTCATCCCCGCCAGCCGTAATCACCGGATTCAAATCAACAAACCCCACCCCCCCAACCATGTTGGCATCAGGAAATTTAACAGTATCTGTCTCCACATCCCCACAGCCCAAACCCGTGCCCGCAATACTGCATGCATTGTCCACATCCCGTGTGTTGAGTACCGGTAGAGTGGCCGAGGGAGGAATCTCAGGAGGAATCACATTAACCAGAGAAGGGTCACCAGGATTAAGGTTTTGTAACCTATCCATCAGTTCAGACTCACTAATCGGGTCATCATAAACAGAATTGTCATTTGAAGTGCTATCAGTTCCGGTGGAAACATACCCCATGTTTAGACCCCGACCCAAATAGTTACCATTATTGCCATGGTTCTTATCTAAATTATTTATGAAAGTAATATCCATATCATTTAACGAATGGAAAAAATGAGGGTCCTGTAGTTCCAACTTACGGAATAATGCCGAGCGAGATGCAAGAGGGTTGAGTACCCGGTTTGAAAATCCATCAAGGGCGCCTGTCGCATCCATCTCCAAATCGCTGCCATCGTCGGACGACCATAGTGGATCCCCTTCCCGGGGGCGACCGGAAGATGCAGGAGCCCTACATTGTCTCCAAAGATGACCCACAGCTTTGCAATTCGAGCAACGGAAAGGTATACCCCAGTAGTCTATAATCTGAGCCAATTGACGACCACGCCAACTGATATGCAGAACGTCAATCAAACCCAAAGAGACATCAACCTCGACCAGCATTCTACCCATACGCCTGTCAAAACCATTTAGGTGTTCCTCCTCCACATGTAAAAAACGACCCAGCCGGTTTCCTATGGCCTCATATGCCCCCCGGTTCCACAGTGCCAATGGAATACCAGGCAGTAACACCCATAAATGTCTAAGACGAACAGTAGCCGTGTCTGGGTTGAAATCCGTGTGCCATTTTTGCAGCATAAGGCTCCCGGTACCATAAAGCCATAACCCTGCAAGAATGCGAGAACTGTGTGCTTCCTCATGAAATTTAAAACCATACCAGCCATATGAAAGAGCAAATACCTGAGGCGTGTATTTAAGAATCGGGTTCCATGTCTCATCCACCCATTTGACAATATTTTGCCTGTTCATGGCATGGTATGAAAACTTGCCCACAAGAACAGTCATATTGCATTCCACAGCTTCCTCCAAACCAATGTCGCGGCCAACCGTGAGATGTGACTCCCCAGGTCTGTTAAAATATCTGCCTGCCCACCTATTGTTTGCACGAGACGACGTACCCTTCCTTTCACCACCAGCCCGCTCATGGCGGACTCTACCACTGCCGACCGATGGGTCCGAACCCAATACATCACCATGTGGCACACCGGTATCCAGGTGTCGCTTTGGGGTTTTGCCCTTTGGTGCCACCTGTCGACCACCGGAGTTCATAGCCCGTTTTCCACGGAGCTGGTCCCTGAAGAAAGAGTCAGTCTTGAACAGACCAGCCTCTTCGATCATATAGTCCGAGGCGTTCATATTGTTGCCAGCAGACATATTTAGATCCGGTCCCTCCATTCAACCTCCAGTATGCAGATATACCCAGATGCACAGCGCCAGGAATGACAGGTGATGTCAAAAGCAAACCCTGACAAGGGATATTATGATAATCGGAAAACAACCCAAACAATGGACCGTCCCAAGAACTGTGTTCCTCCCCAAAATAAACCGCCCGTAATTGTTAAAACCCGGTTCTATAAATCCCTTAAAACGACAGTTCGCGGCAATGTCCAGCACAATCACGGTTCAGACCAAATGTTACCAAAAACAGAGAATCCCCAGATAGATTCGTTACCGTGAAGGATGCCCAATCATAACCCCCAAATGAAAACACAGAAAATCATATAATGGTAAAAAACTCTGTCGGTTCAAGCCAGTCAATATCACAGCGTATATAAACTTACGGATATTCCTCCACCGGATGTGCACCACCACCCCAATGTAAACGGGAGCCCCAAACAGGTTACGCCATCACCGCCGCCTCACAGTCGGAAACCCTAGATCTGGTTTTTTCAAACATCAATTCCTGTCATCTACCTTATGGACAAAGACCATGTGTTTGTCACGACTGGGTGGATTCAATGCCCAGAAAAAAACTTTGTTTTGGGAAAATGGTGGATTCAAGTCGAAAATAAGTGCATTAGTTTTGGTGCCTTCATATCCACATTATGAAAGCTTTTTCCTCTTTGTTACTTGGAAGCATAAATAAATTTCATAAAAGAACTATGTTGTTTATTCTTTCTCCCATAAAATAATTTAAACTCAAGTTTCAAAGCCACTTAAGGGTGGAGAATAGAGAAAAGCGTCATTTTTGTTAACCAATTATATCATTAAATGTATTATTATATTTAAAATTAAGGAAAAATGTGATTTAAATTGAAATGAAATGAAGAAAATTAAATCACTATAAAGAAGTTATTAAAAGTAGGATATCAAAAGTATGATTTTGTTATAAGTTACTTAAAGAAGAAAATTAATATTGTTAAAATAAGAATGAACTCTCATTAATTTCATAATGAAATAGGGTGAAGGAAAATTATTAAAGAACATTCAGTTTATTATTGACAACTAACAAATGGTTACAATAGATTACATACCTTCATTGCTCTAAATAGGAGTATTAAATAGAATAAACATTTTGGAGAAATTTCAGTAGAGTAGCAATAAGTTAAAAACTCTCTCACTACCTTCAACCCAAGAACTCAAGAAGTAGGCATAACAAAATCATAAATTATTTATGGTTTTCCAATTCTACATGATAGGAATTACTATATTTAATTGGCCAATTCTCTTTGCTCAACATTATTTGCCTTCTATTTCTCAACATTTACTCACTACTATTTTTTAGCATTTATTGAGATAACAACTCTGCTACATAACTCCAAGTTGTAAATGGCATTCTCCTTCTTATCATATACCTTGTCAACTTTGACTCTGTAGTGGACAATGGCACCATAACTTGTCACTTGTTCATCCAACATACCGATCCACCAAATAGTTGAACCCTATATCCACATTAGTATCTTTTCTTCTATCTACATCTCGTGCCAAATCAAAATCCACATAACCATGTTTATTGGATTATTGGTCCCTTCAAGAATCACTATGATAACAAATTGAATATTTGAAAGTACCTTGCAAATACCATATGACTCTATTCTATGCATCTAGATGTTCACATCCAGGATTATCCATGAATCCAACTAGGATTCACATTGCTTGGGAAATGTTTGGTTCAGTGTAGATGATAACATACACACTATACTAACATAAAGAACATAATTCATATCTCCCATCTCTATAGGTGTTGCATGTAATGTCTCCATCTTGACCCTATTGCATTAAAATTGTAAATGATGTAAATATCGTTATTAAATCATGGTGAGGAGCTCAAGGCCAAGGCCCCACTATCGATTTAGCGTTTTATGTATCGGAAATTAAAAATAGATGCTTATGGTTCTTGTGCTAGACAGACACAATGTAAATTAAGACATCATGTAAATATGAATTTTAATGAAATACCCACAACTAGCTATGCAATGCAACAAAGAGATAGGGGCATTATTTTTATAAGGAATAGGGAGAGAAATTATTCAAACCCTTGAGCCAATAGTGTTAAGCAAAATGTCATTGAGAGAACCCATAAACCATCAACTACCCATTTTGACTTATGCACTCAATCATTTAATTCTTCCAAGAGTTGGTTGAGGTAGTTAATGCCTTGGGATTAGAGAGGTATGGCAGCCAATTTCGTGTATGGGAAAGCCATCAATTTGGGAAATCATATTTTTGCTTCTTGGGCAAGAAAACACCCACGAAATTGTGCCCAAAGCTATCCTTCACCTATGGACTTGGCTCTCTCACGCAGTCTCAGCTAGCTAGGGATTTCTCCCTCACGTTTTCCATCTTTTTCCTACATTTTCCATAGCCGGGAAGTCGTTTTTGTATTACACAGTGGCTAGGTTGAAGGGAGTCACGATTTGGGGGTTTATGGAGGCCGTTTTGCTCCTGGAATGTCCATAAACGTTTCTAAAAATGAATTCTCCTTCCCAGGGGTGATTCCCCATTTATCATTTCGTTTTTGGTTGCCCACGTTTTTCTCCATACCAAACACTTGTGATTTTGCTGTTATGTGCATCCCTGTTTTGGTTTGAACTTGTGAACAAGAAATTGGGAGTGGAAGAGGACCAGAATTGGCTTGATAAACCTAGTGAGGAGATTAACCTCTCAGAAAGATCAAAAGTGCTGGCTACTCTTCTATGCACACCTTGAACGACACTAGAATGGAAGGTATGGCCTAAGGGATTGTGTATTAGTGAAGGAAATACTTCCTTGTGTGGGGTGTGTAGGCATTGTGGGTGCCAAGCTAGATAGATCTTGTAGAGGTATCCATGGCTCTGTCTTGGAGCTCACTAGCTTAGCAATTCATTGCCTTCCCTTTACCTTAGCAGCCTGATAATGGATTGGCTTGGCTGATTTTGGTGTATTTTGGCTATGTGTGAGTTTGTTGTTCCCTTTTTTCTTGTATAAATCATGCCCAGCTTGGGGGTGGCCGTTGTGTTGAGAGATTGATGAGCACAAACGGCCTATGGTTGGGTGAAACGTTGCAGTTCTATAGCCAGTTGCTCGGGACTACTTCATTTCAAGATAAGTACTCTCTTGTGTAAATTCTGCAATGTCTTTATTTAATATTTGTCATGAAAATGTTGAATGTATGTTAGATATGTAGATGATTTTAATTCCCCTGTGTTTCTTACATATGCATATGTATATGTATTTTTATTATCAATGAGTTTTACTTAATTCGCATGGGGCTAGATGCCGGAAAAATTTTAGGGGCTAATCTTAGCCCATGGGATAAATTTAGGGATTTCAATTTTTTAGTGGGCTAATTTTTAATTAAACCAACATTTACTATGATTAGCCCAATTTTTATGTATTTATTTTTACTAAATGGCACATTATCCATTCGCCCAAATTTATAGAAATGGTAGTTGTTGAGGGTAAATTCGCCCTCACGTGATCATGGAAATCCACATTTTTGATAATTTCGTCCACATATTATGGATTGAAATCAATTTTCAGTTTTAAATCGCCCTATATATATATATATATGTTGTTTTCGATTTTGTTTTTTATCATAGCTAAAAATATTCTGGGTTTTTTCAAATTTCAGGATTTCAGGACTGTGAAGCAAGCAATCAAGGATTTTGGGTTTTCTTGGCGGGTTACTCCTCTATATAAAGCGAGGGATCAACAAGAGATGCATTGATTGAAATCGACCTTTGATTTAAGTCGGAGACGGATTCATGTGAGCAAATGGAATGCCAGTCTTGTGTTCGGGTAAATGCCTCAACTGCTCAACCATTCTAGTGCGGAGTTTAATGGGTACTAGATAGAGGTAGACCCATGGGTGACTCCCACACGATGGAAGTTGTAGCCAAGCTTCTCTTATGGCGCAGTCCTAGTTAACAAATCCAAGTCCATGGGGTCGATTGTTCAGCGATGAGTGTCATTTTCTTCCCTATTGGAAAATGTTGGGGGTAACAATGTTCCGATACAAGAATTGCGATGTACTTTGATCTTGAAAAGATTTGATGGTTGCATATGTTATGACATGGAAGACGCCCTGATCTTAACTTCGTTTTTCTATGGAGCATAGACTATGTCATGGTCAACCTACCAGACAAAGACTATGAACTTTTCAGAAGTCCTCGCAAAATAGGACCGTGAGAACTTTTTCAGGAAACAATAAAGATACATCTGCTCACGGTTGATAATTGATAATTTTGGATGAATTTGACCAATTTTTAGCTTCATATGTTTTCATGTCATGGCACGAAAGTTCTCTACAGTGCTACCATTGACGTAGAGTTTACTTGTGAGATACTCATCGATCCACTTTATTACTCATCGCTCACTAGATTTGATTGAGGTCTAGGTAAAACCAAAAGAGCTGCACTATTACTTGTTTTCGCTGTACTATTAACGTCGTAATTGAACCAGAAGCCGATGATCCGTTTTTAGCTGAACATCCCTAACTCGTGAGTCCTAACCTTCCCATAACTTCTTTTGAATGACGTGAAGTCCCAGCCATAATCCGTCTCAGTAATGAGTGAAACTTTTGTCAAATCTTCCACTCAGACTTTATTTCAGTAGGATAACAACCAGACTGTGGTCATGAGCAACACTCCAAAGGCGTATCCACCACAGTTGTTCTAATCAGAGAACTTGGTACTGCAAGATCAGTTTATTGTGCGCACTGCCGTTGACAAGTTACTTAGAAGAAAAGTACTTGGAAACTGTTATAATTTCTCTTCAATTTTAACTTTTCCCATTATTATATACAGAAGGATTATGATCGTAATTACAACCGTCATAAAACAAATCATATGTTATATGCTGCCCAAAAGGGTTAAGAAGGTGGGTGAAGTATTATATTATAAGTTATCTTACGAAACAAGAATTTCATTCACTCGAGGAATGTTTAATAAGTTAGATTACGTGGCACCCAAAAGTAATATGTATGTTTTCACAAGTCTCACATTTTAAACCATGGTTGATATAGTGATATATGATATATGGCATTTAAATTTTTTCTAACATGAATTCCATAAAAAAAAAGTGCAAGGATTTAAAAATCTGATTATATTCATTTTTAAATAGTTATTTATAAAAGGAAACAAAAATATGGTTAGTTTACAAAAATAATGATATATATAATGTTACAAAAAGGTACATATGTATATATAAAATATAATTGTGGGTGTGATAAGAAGATATATATGGATACGTTGGTTAGTTGGTGGGGATAGATGGATTCCATTTCATCTACTGGGGTTCAATTCCGTTGAGATATCTTTTGGCTTAGATATTTGGCTGATGATTTGATCGACCTATTGTTCACGTAGGAGACCTATTGGCATGATACCAACATTCCTCTAGTGCAATTGGCATAATTACAATGCATAATTGTCCTAGCCTCCACATGCATAATTGGCTAGTGGAGGAAAAGATCGGGCATAATGTCTAATTCTATCAGTTTATCAGTTTGTCAATATTTAGGTCCCCACATGTCCATTGGACCATTAAGGGATGAGATAACAAGTGGAGTCCCCACTTTCCCTGAATCTTGACAAACATTGGAGGAAGAGTAATACTTGCAATTTTTACACTATTGGGTGGTAGTTATATAGTTTTTCTTATAACCTTAGATTTTTTAGTGGTAAAATGTTTAGTGCTGAAAGAAATGATGTCTAAGTATGTTACATAATGTTGATTGGAAGATCTACACTTTTTCTTACAACTGTTATACTTGAATAGCTTGTGGAACTAGCATAATTATGGGAGAGGAAGGAACCATTTATATTGCAACTATATGAAGGGGTTATTAATACCTTGAGATGGTTATTAGTAACTCGGGATTCCATGTTGATACTAATTGTTTCATTAGCTCTAATTAGATTTGTCAAGCCAAACATTTTACGTGTTTATCTCTGTTGAACATAGTTTTTTTAACATTGACAAATGATGCTCATGTCACATCAAATTTTTTCACCAAAATTTGGTTAGGTCAATTCAACTCTTTTATCCAAAAGGTTGGTTCGTTGCACCCTCAAATATTTATCACCAAATCATCTAGCAATTTTTAGCATCTAGAAATGAACCAACTCATTTTGAAGACTTTTATATCTTTATCATGATCATATTCTGACATTCTTTGCCATTTGAAATATGATCATGATAATGATATGAAATATTCTGACATTTTTTGCCGTATGTTCTTCTGTTGCACTACCTTAGTAATATGCATAATCAAAATCTTGAGTCTTATTGGAAAAAGATCCACCAAATTTTTACTATATTTTATAAATTAGTGAAAGATTCGCCAAGTTTTTACAATTTTTTATAATTAAGTGAAATATTCGCCAAGATTGTACAATATCTTATAATTTAGTGAAAGATTTGCCAATATTTTACAACATTATATAATGAAATGAAAGATTTGCCAATAGTTTACAACATTATATAATGAAATGAAAGATTCTCCAAAAAATTATATATACATAATATATTATTGATAAAATCGCCTTCAAGTTTTCCTATATATCAGAGAGGTTCGCCCATTTTTTATACATATAAATTTTGGGGCGGTTCTTAAAATTATCCCTGGCTAGATGCCCAGTTTTAGCCTCACGTTCTCTCCATCGCACTGGTATGATGGGAGGGGACGTTACATTGCAGTACACTATTCAACTAAAATATGAGTTTGTATATAAATTGGAATAGCCAATGATCTGCAATCCATGATGCAAAACTATTGTAGCACAGAGTTCACATACTTAACCTAAATTAAGTAAAGATATATATTTAGTATATCCCTCTCGATATCCATTCCTAAGATATATTTTTCAACCCCAAATTCCTTAATATCAAATTGTGTTGAAAGTTGGGTATTGAAATCACAAATCACATGCTTATTGTTAAAAAAAAATAACATATGATTTGCATACAAAGTGATAACAATGAAATGACGACCCTCCCGTTTGTAATAAGCATCGTGATCTTATTTAAATATCATATTTATCCCAAATCCAACATAAAATAATCAAAATTTGGTACCACATCATGGGAGACTTGTTATTACCTAAATTATGCACGCTTGCAACATTTCAATGTTCGATACAGAAAGACATCATCAACATACAACATGCATCTCACAAAGCTTGTCATAAAAAATCAACATGTGGAATGAAGCTTTTTTGGCACACTGAAACTCGTTTTCATCTACATGGCTTCATACAAAGGAATCCCACGTGAAATCATGGGGAAAAAACTTTGAAACCCACATGATTGTGCATCCATGTAGACTCATAAATTACATGGCACATTCAAATACCCCCAACTGAATTTTGAGAATAAAAGAGTTCGAATTGCATTCTACAAGGTACTTGGGCATTTAATAACCCCATATTTGTACCTAGAAATAATTTCATGAAAAAGAGCATTCACAACTTGAACTAATTATTTGAAAACCTACAAATTGGATATAAAAGGTGTTAGTTTTTCAGAATATACTTCAATCTAATCTAGGATCTTAACTGAGAGAACAACATGTACAACATATCAATCATGGACATAATAATGCAAGCACAAAATAGACAATAGACACACAAAGTTTCACTAGGGAAAACCATAAAGGTGAAAAACCCCACAACTTCCTCAGAGATAGAGAGAGCAATGATATAACCCAAGCATAAGAGATAGTCTTCTCCTAGTAGAAGCTTCTCCTCCTCCACAGGTGCACCACTCTCTAATGAGAGTATAAGTGAGAAAGTGAATGATCAAATAGAGTGACTCCCGCACTCTATTTATACTTGACTTGACTTGCCTAATAACCTTTACTAGGTCGGCCTTAACTAAACCACATAACATAATGCTGACATGGCCGACCTCCAATAGGGTGGTCTAATAACCCATCAAGTATAAGTTACGACACTTACAATATAAATGACAACACTTCCGTATAGAGGAATAATAACATCTCTATAGGAATACAAACACTTCCATATAGAGGAATAATAACATCTCCATAGGAATACAATATACATATATGAAATACATTCCGAAGTTACAAATACATCAACACTCCCTCTTAACTAGGAAGGTATTTCTCGACACAGTTCTTCTAGCACAATTCTTCTTCTCTAGATCATCGTCACTGGATCATCGTCACCGAATCATCATCATCATCACCACTACTACTATCTCAATCAATCTCTGAAATACTCGTTATAGGAAGTTCTACAAAGCCAGTCCTTTTTCATACTGGATGTAGACCCACCACCTGTAGGTCTTCATCATCACTGGCCATACTGTGGAATCCCAAGGACTGATTATGTACATCAAGCCAAAACCTCGAATGAGCATCCCAAGACTGATTACGAGCATACTGCTCAACCTATCGGATCTCCCAGGATCTTTTACATGTGACTGCACAACCTGTCCATGGCCACGAAGTATCATCCTAATACTCATGATCATATTGATCATGTTATCTCAACAAGCAATCCATCAAGTAGGTACACCTCAGGACTGATTACACTGCCTCTAGGTGAAAACATGAAGTTGGGAAACAATTTTGGCTTGTTTTTTACAAAAAAAACTGCTAACTTTTATGTTTTTCAACTTCGTCCTCTTCAAACCCATATCTCCCTTAGGAATTTCAACTTGAAGTAAACAAAAAGGTTTTACATAATTCAGTTAGCTTTCTACGCGTATTTTTTTTTATTTTTTTTATGGACATATCGTGGGAAATATTTGTTGTCAACCAACGACATATACTTGAAACGTTTAGGTATGGATAATGAGTGACCTGTGTTGACGACGGTTTTTTGATAGATGGTTATTCATTTTAGGGGAAAATATTGTATGCTCATAATCTACACACACTAAACTTGATCCTGGACTATATTTCTAGTTTTTTAAGACTTGGAAACTATTTTTTATTATTTATCGAAACAACGTATGTTCAGAAAATGGTGCATTATCGACACATGTTTTTGTCTTCACATTTTTTTTCAAATGCTACTCTTATCAAACAAACTAAAACCAACCCATTGAAGAGGACACTTCAAGGAACATCCTTGTATTTTTTTAAATTTTTTTGGCTTCGTCATTGTGATGATATTGAATTTTCATTGTGACTGATTTTTCAGTCACTTAATTTTTTAATGATAAAGTTTAGTAAAAAAATAGAAAAAAATAGTAATCCTAAATGAAATTGAAAAAAACTTATATTACTAGAAAGTAGATTGAATGATGAATCTACTAGTATAAACTCCGACATGTAATTCTCATGTGTTGCAGTGGTCCGACCTTGTTAAAGTGACACATTTCTGAATTCTGCAGAAAATGTGCTGGAATTGTTGACCAGAAACTCTCGGGCGAGAAAATGTCTTCCAAACTCTCGGCCCTGAGTTTAGTTAAAACTCTCATCTGAGAGTTTTTTTTAAAATACAGGGCGGCAATTGGTTCAAACTCTCGGCCTAGAGTTTTTTTAAACTTGCGGCCCAGAGTTTGAACTCTCAAAACTCTCGGCCTAGAGTTTTAGTTAGACTTTTTTTCGCGTGATCATCCGCCTGCGCTCCATTTTTTTCACTTCGTTTGTCACAAAAGTGTTTCCTAGGTTCGAGATTTCACCCCTCTGTAAAACCTGCAAGATCTCCTAGGACTAATTACACTGCCTCTGCAAAACCTGCAAGAGCATCTTAGGAGTGATCATATGCCTCTGCAAAACCTGTTTACCATACTGTCACATCATCGTCTTCAGATCACCTTATAGTCCACGGAGCACAACTCAGCATCGGAGGACCAACATACTACCATCTGTGAAAGGCTCACAGCACTTACATCAACAACCATGGGAGGACCAACCTACCACCATGTCGGAATGGTACAACACTTACATCAATGACCATGGGAGGACCAACCTACCACCATGTCATAATGGCCCAACACTTACATCAACGACCATGAGAGGACTTACCTACCACCATGTCTCCATGGGAGCACCTACCTACCATCATGTCGGAAAGGCACGACAACTACAACAATGACCATGAGAGGACTCTCCTATCTCCATGTCACCATGGATGGAACTACCTACCATTATGTTGGAAAATCCTCGCAATTACATCAATGACCATGGGAGGACTCTCCTATCACCATGTCACCATGGAAGGAACTACCTACCATCATGTTGAAAAATCCCAATAGCCCTTACATCTCACCATGGGAGGAGCTACCTACCACCATGTGAGAATGGCCCCAACCCTTACATCTGCACCATAGGAGGACCTACCTACCACTAAGTGAGAATGGCTCGTGTGCTTCTGTGTCTCTGGACTTGTCACTTCCCCTTGGAAGGAATCTCGATCTGAAGTACACTAAGTCTCTCTCTGAAGTACTCAAACTTCACTCTGGCCAGCGGCTTGGTCAACACATCAGCTATCTGCTCGTCTGTCGCAACATACATGAGCTTCACTGTTCCTCTCTACACCATATCCCTATTATAGTGGAACTTGATCTCAATGTGCTTTGACTTGTCATGGAACACCGGGTTCTCACACAACTCTGGTTGTCGCAATATATACAAGTAGCACTCAACTGGAGATCAAAACAAATCAGCTAGTAGCTTCTTAAGCCATACTGCCTCACAACTAGCCGAACAAGCTGCGACATACTCTGCTTTGGTTGTACTCAGTGCCACACAAGACTGCTTTCTCCTAAACCAAGAGATCATACTGGATCCCGTACTGAAGCAACACCTTGAAGTGCTCTTCCGATCAATGGCACTGCCTGCCCAATCTGAATCAACATAACCCTCCAGGTCAAACTTTTGATTCACCTTATACTTGAGCCCATAGTCAACTGTACCCTTCAGGTACCTCAGAATATGCTTTGCAGCTATCAGGTGAACATGTCTCGGATTTGTCAAATACTTTCTCAAGGTGTTCACCGCAAAGTAGACATCTGGTATCGTATTCGTCAGGTACATCAAGAACCCAATCATCTGACGATACATCATCACATGATCATCCTGATCATCATCACATCATCATCCTGATGCATATCATTTGGAGCAACACCCTGAAGCTCATAATCCATGATCATCCTGATCATACAGTGCATCCACCTGATGCATACCAAGTATCTACCTGATTTATATCATCATACATGATCTACCTGATCATAGAATGTATCCACCTGATACATATCATCATACATGATCTACCTGATCATACACTATATCCACCTGATACATATACATATACATGATCCAACTAATCATAACAAGCATCCAACATGATGCATATACATATACATGATCCAACTGATCATAACAAGAATCCATCATGATGCATATATAGAGCAGTAACTGGAGCATCATTTGGATGCTCATCATCCAGCGCTTACATCCACAGCCATGGGAAGGATCCTCCTCTCACCATGCTTGGAATGGCTCCTGCAAATGTGTCCATAACTTCTTCCTTGAAGTGTTGTCAATCTGAAGAACACCAAGCAAGAAAGCTATCTTGACATCCATCTAGTGTATCTTCCATTTCATCACTTTCTTTGTATTTCTCTATGCTGCCTTCTGCAACAAGCTTGATCTTATAGATCCAATTGAAAGTCACAAGAGACTTCTCTTCAGGTCTTGGGACCACATCCCAAACATCATTCTTCATGATCGACGGATCATGACATTCTTCCCGGATCCTGGGAACTTCAATATATTCAATATCTTCAATAGATAACTTTGTTGCTGGAACACATGTTGTAGTCCTTCTTTTGTAGGTGCTCATATACGATCTTTCCTACAAAACAAGTTAAATTGCATGATTAGAAACTTCTCATAGTTTTCAGAACAAATTCTTACACATAAAAAAATATGTCATACAGTCATGCAATTATTTTAGCCAATGCTTCATTACAACATTTATCCATATCTCGTAACTTTCTAGATGCCTTCCAATCTCTACCAGAACATTGTTAAGATTTTGCACTACTCCCAACATGTCAGCAAAGAGGTTTCATTCTAGATAAGTAGCAATGGAATGTTGTACAATGCCATAGGCCACTTACCCATAACATGCATATTAGTAGTATGCTGTTCATTGATGCAATTATTCTAATATGCATAATACACACCCTAAGTCTAGGAACATAAGCATATGCATCACTGAACAATATTATTTAAACAAACAAATATGCAAGAAATGACAATTCAAATACTTATCTTTGTTTGGTTTGTAGGGTGGACTCCCTCTCAATATTTGCTTCCTTGCAGGAACTACTGGAGTGTGCTCCCTCTTGATCTTTGCTTCCTCGATTACATGTCCTTGAACTTATATCCATCCTTGATCACTTATGCATACTTACTAGTATCATCATTGTGTTATCCTCGAGGTCTCATACGTACATTCATTAGTATAATCTCAATACTATTAGAACACAATAATCTTAAACATGTATAGTCATGATCATTTCAAACACAGATAATAAACATTAGTATTCAAGGTTTTAAGAAATACTTCTTTTACTCATGCATATTCTTATTTGACCAAAGGAGTTTTCTGGTTACTCATATCATCAATCAAGGTAAGAGACATAATATGCATAAACGCTTGATTACTTTCATTTCTAACTTCATGAATAATCATTATCAACCATACAATAGTATAAGATCCTAACACAAGGTAGGACTCTAATTTGATATAGGAAAAAATACCTGGTTATCATATTTGCTAGTTATGTCTAGCAATGTCTTCTTGTTCTCTTCAATGACTTGTGCTAGTAACCTACATATCTCATAGGTTAATCATTATAGAACCAAGTTATACATACCTCGTAAGTAGATCTTCTATGTGATCCATGACAATGGATGAATCTTTGTCTTCATGTCAACATGGTCATATGTTCTTGAACTAGAACATGATTTGTCTTTCTTGATGTACCTTTCATGTTAGCGGACAACATCAACCTCATACAACACCACAATGCATTAGTAGAATCATGAGTGTCAAAAGCCTAATCAATGAATATCTGCATTTATAATTTTATTAAGGTGATACAACAAGTCTAAAGTTAATCAAGATTGTACTAACCTTAATGAAGACAAACATACCATAAACTTAATCATGAACAGATCTCGAAGCATACTTGGATAAGTCATACCTGTCGAGATTGCTTGTAATCTTCTTATGTAAGGCCTTAGCCTCAACTCCGTCTGAAACAGGAACTTCTTCACTTATGTAGGTGACTAATCCATTCTCTTCTAGGATTAACCCAATCCACTTTGATTTGCAGAAACTGGATCTGGAGCTGGATTAGGGTTTGTCAGAGAAACCCTAAAAATTCAAACTTTGAATTTAAAACTTCCAAAAGGATAGAAAGATGTGCCTTTCTGAGCTGGTCAAGCTGGTATACTCATAATTTGAAAACTACAAAGTTTCACCCCTCAAAATTGCCTTTTAGATTTTTGGATTCACTAGGGAGGACCCTAAATTATGGTGTGCATTTCCTGGAGCTTCACCCAACCAAATAGTTTGATCCAAAGCTCTAAACTTTGATTTTTCCAAGGATCTTCCAGCTATGGTCACATATTTCAAAAATTTCCATTGTGGCAAAAGCCCTAATTTTTCACTTTTTCGATCAAAGTCTCGAACTAGGGTTTGATCAAGCCCGGCCTTCTACCCAACCAAATTTTTTTATCTTGGTCTCTAAATTTTGATTTTTATGAGGAGCATTCAGCCATGGTCTCCTATACAAAAATTCCAACATTCTCTAAAACCCTAAATTCCCAGAGCCATGAATGAAGGTGCTCAAAATCCAATTATGTTTTAACATAAATATGTACTTGATTGTTTCTGGTGTAACTGCAAAATTACAAATCCATAAGGTCTGAAACCAACCCCATCATCTTGACCTGTAATCTTTCCAACCCCATGGGTTTGACCTCAATTGGATTCTCTGAGAGAGAGTTATGCTAAGTGTCGCAACATGACTTGTTTATGGGATAAAATAGGAGAGCAAACTTGTACGGAGTGCCACATGTCAATGGTTCACTTTCAGCCTATGAACCTTTGGCCTGTTAAAGTACAGTCTGTTCCCTACCTGTCACTTTTTACTAAATTTCATTTGGATCTTCCTAGCCCAAGTTGTGACATTTTTTCCTAGGTCACTTGTTTATGATTGAGATCTGGAAGAGGCAGAAACCCTAGATTGTACATACCATAAAACAAAAAGTACAATGAATTAGAAGTTTTGCTTCGGAAATTAGGTACATTGGGATCTTATCTTCGACCTATAAAAGTTTTAGATCTTGAAACTTTTCCAAAATGGATTTATAGCAAACGTGCTACGATGAATGGTTTTTTCTATATCAAGCCCTAGCTTTGCAAGTGCAACAAGTGTCATAAATGCCATACCATGCCTTCTTTCAGGCTAGCTCTGGTACCATGTTACTTTTTCAAAATTTACTTCAATCTTATCTAGGATCTTAACTGAGAGATCAACATGTATAGCATATCTACAACATATCAATCATGAACATAATAATGCAAGCACACAAGAGACAATAGGCACACAGAGTTTCACTGGGGAAAACCAAAAACGTGAAAAACCCCACAACTTCCTCAGAGATAGATAGAGCAATGATACAACCCAAGCATAAGAGATAGTATTCTCCTAGCAGCAACTTCTCCTCCTCCACAAGTGCGCCACTCTCCAATGAGAGTATAAGTGAGAAAGTGAATGATCAAATAGAGTGACTCCCTCACTTTATTTATACTTGACTTGACTTGCCTAATAACCTTTACTAGGTCAGCCTTAACATAACCACATAACATAATGCTGACAAGGCTGACCCCCAATAGGGTGGTCTAATAACCCTTTGACCCACATGACTTATACAGGGCCGACCCCACCAAGGTGGTCTAATAACCCATCAAGTATAAGTTACGACACTTACAATATAAATGACGACACTTCCGTATAGAGGAATAATTACATCTCTATAGGAATACAAACACTTCCATATAGAGGAATAATAAGATCTTCATAGGAATACAATATACATATATGAAATACATTCCAAAGTTACAAACACATCAACAAAAGGAAACCATGGACATGCATTCCATAAGAAAAAATTAGAGAAAGGTTATGATGCATGAATTTTTCTTGGAGGAAATTTTCTCCATTCACATTCTTACCATTCATTCGCATCTTAATCCCCCATGAATTCTTCAAGAAGCAAGTGTTTCCCTTCACCATTCCTCTTTCAGTTTCTTGGGATCTTTTCTCTTTTAGTCGCAATGATTTGCTATGCAACTCTTGTAATCTTGATCCTGCACTACCAATCAAGTTTCATGTGTGTTTAGTTGCACTAGCTTATCATGCAAAAACCCTACCTGTAAGGTCACATGATGGCTTGACTGTGAGCACTGATACCTACATGATTGTAATATAAGTAGGTTTTGTTAGCTTGATTTCTTCAAAAGTGCAATAAAAAAGAATATTCACCTAGTTTTAAAGTAGGGGTGTTGTGTAGGAAAATACCTTATAGTGGGGGAGGCGACACTACCAACTTACATGGGTTGACAGGTAAATAAATTCATGTTTCACATTAATTACTAAAAATGGAAAGAGGTTAGGATTCTGAAAGTTGTACCTTTTTAACGATGGCTGGTCCTAGCTTTTGCCTAACTTCCGCAATTATGCACCTACAAAACAAACTTAACCTACCTTAGTGTATCTTGACTGTAATAAATATGATGAAATTAGAAATAACTTAACATCAAATACAATCAAATATTCAACCAAATAGACATTCCATCAAATAGACATTCGATTGGGACGTGAAGGGTATTTCCACCTTTTATTGTCAAAGAAATGTAGATAAGTACATATATACTTGATCTGTGTAGACACTTCTACAACCGAGTCCTGGGCTCGTACTCCTCACAATGACTTAAGAATTCCTCCAGCGTAACAGTAGCTTATCATTCCTTCATTTCCCCCTCTCTCATGGATTCTCCGTGTATTTATGGCACAAGGTTGGCAGTTGAATTCAAGAGGTGGTTGAATTGGGAGGTTGGGGAAGTTGCAGAACCAACTTCAACTAATCCCAATTTGTAATCTTAATATATATTTTTTATTTCATCTTAAGATGTGTGCTAGTATCATTATAGTAAACCATCGCACCATATGCAACTGTTGTTCTCAACAACCAGCGCACACAACATTTGAGGTAAGTGCACAGGTTCTCTTCAATAAGACCAACGTTTAGAATGCTACATGTCTATAGCAATAGTAGTGCACATGTTATGAAAAATGTAGAAAAAATAATATTTTCAGCTCAAGAGTGTAGTCTCAACAATAACTCATCCAAGGTCAATCTAGCTCTTCCATCCATAGTGTCCTTTTGTGTGATCGACAGAGCACTGTGATCACAAATAGAGAAGTGTAGATTTGACCTATAATAGATGCCCCCTAATGTGTGAGGTGAGAGGGAAACGATGGTCGAAAAACATTATAATTCCAAGTCAGAGGAGGAGCAAGAAACCACAGAACCAAGTCACAAAAGCACCCAAAAACAATGATCAAGGTCAGCGAGCAATTACAAACTTGACATCATATAGATGTTCGGTATGATACAACATGATCTCCGATACATAACTGAGATATGTATATATAGCATGACCACTAAAATACAAGCGTGGATCCATAACACATATAAGAGATCATAGCCATAACAACAAGCGGGATCTATATCTCATGAAGAGCCAAAATGAGTGTGGCTAAGTCTTGCACAGCTTCGGTAATAACATAAATATGGTGATGCTATCAGAGTCCCAAGGTCTTCATCCAAACAACCCAAGGTGCAAACCCTAACCATGTGAATAAATGAGCTGTAGTCGAACATGTGGAGTATTGTTTGATTACCGGTCATTAATGTATACCGTTAATAAATGTGAGGGCTTCCATCGATAATGATAATGGGGCCCAAGGTACCTAGTACGTTCCAACAAGTGTGAATAAGTGGACTTGAATTTGAACACCTGAGGAACCTGTCGAATAAGAGACATTAATGTATTCCCATTATTCAACAGTGAGGGAAACTGCCACTAATGACTGGAATCCCCAAGGTACTAACCGAAACTCTATACTTCATTCCCAAAGCAAAATGAGTTGAAGTTAATGGGAAGAAGTCCGCTCGAAGGGAGGCCTTAATGCATCCTCCATCATCCAACACAAGGAACACTCACAAGTTTGAGTTGATTTGGAGTAGGACAAGTAACAAGATAAAACAAACTGACACTAGGATGGCCAACACATGAAGTCAAGGTAACTGCAGAATGGTCGACATAGGTTGTATCCTTGAATTGTAAGCATGACACAAAGTGACTTAGGAATATTTTAACATGAGGGGGGAGTGATATAAGCCTGCAATGTATGAGACATTAGCAGACTCTCCATGTGATTGGAAGAATAACCAAATGGAGGAGCAACAAACTCTAAGATCACGTTCACCCTAAGGTCAAAAACTAAAACCCAACTGAATGATGGACTTAAATAGGTGTTGTGTTCAAGGACATGACTAACTTAACTTCCTTTGAAACTGAAAAGATGTAGATATACCCTTCTCTTCCCTTATTCTTTTTGGTAAAATAATGTCCTTCTTGTTGTTTTAATGAGTCAAAAAAAGTAAACTCAATAAGCCCAACCATGTAAAAGTTTAACGAGCCCATGGGAGGAAGACTCAGGACCTTCTTAATTGTTTACAGAGTTAGAAGAAGAGATAGAAGAATACTCTATAATAATGATCTCTGGATTTTAATATCTAGCAGAGATCATTTCTTGCTCGCCGGTGTTTTCAATTTTAAGGAGTCTAAAAAACTTAAACAATAAATCCATACACCTACCCGTGGATTTTAGTATTGAGCCTGGGTTGGTATGTGCTCGATGGTGTTTTGCTATTTATAGAGTCTGAAAAAAGTAAACAATCCTCTATATAACTTCTCATGGATTTCACATCGAGCCCGAGTAGGTGAATGCTCGCTTGGTATTTTCATGTTTTGAGAGTCTGAAGACCCTAAAGAAAAATCCAAAAGGTCCCTTTTTGTACAGTTAGTCTCATCACCCGGAAAAGTGTAAACCAATGAGAGAAGAACTCTTCTATCCATGTATGACTAGAGTATACCTTTTTTGTAAATGATCCACAAAGGTCCGGAAAAGGGGTAAACTTATACCTAAGTGGATGTCGCTTCAAATCCTTTAACGAGTCTGAAATGACAACTATACTCGGCAATATTGTCATATTTAAAGAGTCTAACAAGAACTTAGAGAGAACTCCATAAAAATCTTATCCATAAAGGTTTAACGATCCCAAAAAAGTAAACTCACGACCTCCTTACTATTTTTAACAAGCTCAAAGGAGATATGGGAAAATGCTAGTAGCCTCCTTACTGTTTTTAACGAGCTCAAAGAAAAGGTGGAAGAATTCTCGTAGCCTCCTTACTGTTTTTAACGAGCTCAAAGTAAAGGTGGAAGAATGCTCATAGGTGGATCAATGTCCAAATGAATGGTAGACTGCATTATAGACTCTAGGAAAACTTCATCAGAAGGAAGTATATCATTCCAAATATAACATATGTCTAGACATTCAGATGGGGTCATCACTTGATCAACTGCTGGGACCCAGTCCCGAGAAGGTAAGCATGAATTCAGAGGCTTATTCTCAGTAGCAATTGGACTCAAGGAACAATATGCCACATAATTTGATTGTGACATGGTAGTGCCTAACGACGAGGAATATACTTGTTCTACAGCTGGGTAATAAGGAGGATCAATAGATGTAAGCTGATCGATAGTGACAATGATTTTTGTTGTGAGGAAAATGCATCACACAAAAGAGCGTAGACACCATAGCCTGCATAGCATATACGTAATCACGCCCTATGATCATATCAAAGTCCATAGGGTCCTTTAAAACTATAAAATCAACTAAGACTATTTTTCCACCCAATGTAATAGGTACTTGAGGGAGGAATACCAACGGTTCACTAGGTCTTTTATCGAAAGTCAATGTCCAATTAACAGGAAAACCTAAATCTTGCCAAGCATAAGGGGATAAGATACTAACAGAGGCTCCGTCATCTATAATACATCGATGAACTGCGTGGTTGTTGATACCAACCTTTATCTGGAAAGGTGTAGAAGAAGGAAGGCGAGGCCCAGTTAGACTATTCCAATCAAAGGAAATGATCCCAGAGCTTGGTAGGGGCTTACTTGGCACAGATGAAGTGCCCCCGATTTCAGAAACATCTAAACTGGTAATGCAGAAGACTTCAGGGACAGATGCATCAGTCTCCAAAAGAATGATGTGATCGATCAAATATTGCATCGATTCGATCACTTCACTCTCCGAAGGAAGAGTGGGGTTGACCAAAGATTGCATTGGTTCAACCACTTCGTCAACCAAAGTTTGATTAGGCTGTTGGGAATCTATATTTAATTCAGGAGCAGAGGATCCTTCGGACATGGACCACACTCTCTGCACCTCTTGAATAGCAACGCACAGGTGAGTAAGGTGATCTGCCTTACAAAGTTTATAAGGGAACTTTGGCTTGCATCCTATAAGCTTAGACTCCTTTAAAACAACAGTACTCTCAGCATGACTAGCATTAGTTGACAACTTGCCCCCAGCATGACTTGCAGTGTTTGGTTGCTTCGAAGCATAATACTTTTGAACTACAAACCACACCTTTTGCACTTCTGGAAGTATAGGGCACAAATAGGTCAAGTGGTCTCCCTCGCAAATTTTACAAGGGAACTTAAGATTATGTTTATTAGGTTTGTCGACAATGTCAACTTTCTCAGCATTACTTGCAATGGCTAATTTAGTGTCTCTAGTATGAATCATAGTAACTGGTGACTTGTCATTAATATGACCAACAATGATCAATGACGTGTCCTCAACATGAGCAACAATGGTTGAAGACATGCTTTCAGTATGATTTGCAATAACTGAAATTTTGCTCCTAGTATGACCTCCAGAGGTTGGGTAGGTGCCCCTAGCATGACTTCCAGAGGATGGGTGGGTGCCCCCAGCATGACTTTCAGAGGCTGGGTAGGTGGGTTCAGTATGATTTACAATGACTGAGTGAGTTCTCCCAACATGACCACCAGAGGTTGGGTAGGTTCCCCCAGCATGACATCTAGAGGTTGGGTGGTTGCCCCCTTGCTTTGGCATCTTCTTCCTATTCTTCCTCCATCTATTCCTTTTATACTGTTGGTTACTAGTATTACGAGTTTCACCACATGAGGTAGAAGGAGGAGGAGAAGATGTTACTGGCGATGTAGGCATAGGGTTCGGATGCTCTTGATGCGAGGTGCTTACTTAAGAAGCATTAGGAGCAATAAAGGCATTTGCAGTGGATAACAACCAAACCGGTAGCCCTATAGAGAATCCCAGAAGATTCAAGGTAACCATTAAGGGAGTACCAATGTTCCCAATAAATTGAAAAGCATAAGGAGCCCCTTGAACAGGAGTCCTTTGATTGGTTCCCACTGGGATGCTATCCATAGCTTCCGACTCAATGGGCCAGAAATATCTAGGGCCAACTCAAAACAAGCATCACAAAGAGCACATCACTAAAAATGTCCTACAGTGATCAAAATGAGGCGAACAAAGCTAATACTCTCAGAAGCAAGTTTGGGATGATGAGGGCCCAGAACAAAACAATAGAGTATAAACGGTCAGTTACATGGCATCCAATGGAGGTTCTCTGGGTGCAAACATTTGAATCACCAAACCGCCCTCCCGAGATTATTGCCAAAGGGTTACCTTCCGCGTCTGTCCAAGGTAAAGTGGAAATAGCCTTCCACTCTACTTATGAAGAGTCCTAAATGGTCAAGATACTAAGGATACCACAAATACAAAAACACCTAGGGAAACAGTCACTAGCCTAGCCAAGACGCATGGGTAGGGTAGCAAAGCCCGAAATGCAAAAGCACTTAAAAGTACGAGTGGACCCCCATACATGAATCAACTCTAGTTTATGTTCGAAAGGAAAGTGAGGGGGTATCCTCAGCAGTTCCAGTATCACACGGCCTCGTGTTTAACTCTAGTTTGAGTAGAGCATTCCCAGGATACTTTGATATAGGTGGATTTACCTAAGAGATTGTCTTACTACGCTTTTTGAGAAATGAAACCGATTTCAGGTAGTTTAAGGTGATTTACCCCGAAACCCTAGCCTAAGCTAGTTCATGTAGTGACAAACCTAAAACGAAAAAGTTACTTATTGATTTTATTAAAATTTCTTTTTAGAGGCTACTTTTCTCTAAAAAAGGGAGTGAAGTGTGTGGTATGGTTCATGATAGAAAGTAAAGTGCGGAAAAATAAAGCATGAAACTTCACAAAACTTTTTGTTTATGTTTTTCCAAAACAAAAAATAGGTACTCCTAAGCATAATTTTTTTTTTTAAATTTTCTTTTAAATTTTCAAAGCAAGACAATCTATGCTACTTCGAAAAGTGATGATAAATCTTACCACTAAGCTACCAAATTCAATTTTTATCTTTTTTTTTATTTGCAAAAGAAAATGAACTTGAAAGAAGGAACAAGTAAGATCTAACCAAAGTGTGGGTAACGATAAGAAACCTAATGGCTTAAACCAAACAAATCAACAGACTTGACAAAGACTTGACCTATAGAGTTGTTTCATTGGAAAAAACTCTAGAGTTGGAACAAGATGTAAAAGAAAAAGGGAAAACAGATGCATGCAATGGAAAAACAAACCAAGAGGTTGCTCCTAAGCATCAAAACCCAAGAAAAACATCTGCCAAATAAAAAGGGTAGGGAAGCAAACCAAGGTACTTCTACCACCACACAAACTCAAAGGAAAAGCTAACAAGAAGGATTCAACTAGCTCAGAATGATCTGAACAGGAGTTCAGAAAGGTATCCAGACTAACAAACCTTCCAAAAACCACCCAAACACTCAAACCAGGATCAAACCCTAAAAAATAAGGCAAAACACAGTAAAAGTGCATAGGTATTGAAATAGACAACAAGCGTTGAGTGCGTAGGTCTGTATCAGTGCAACACGCATCTAGGGAAAAAGTGCGCTATTGTGACTAGCGGAGAGTCGTGCACAGCTTCAAAAGGATTTAAAAAAAAAGAAAAGAAACCTAAAACAAGTGCTGAAGCATGTGAAGCAATCAAAAGGACTTCAAAGAGGTTAAACAAGTTCATAACAAGACAAGGATGTCTCAACTTCAATAGAGAGGCAAAGCAAAAGAAGGAACAGACCCCACATTCAAAAATCAAACCCTACAACAAAAAGGTTCAATCTTACAGGAAAGTGCACAGCTATATACACTAACAACTCGCACACATTTCTAAAAGTATGAAGGTTGTAACACTGAAAACCCACATACATTTCTAAAAGTATGCAGGTTGTAATACTGACAACCCGTGTACATTTCAGAAAATGCGCACCTATATGCACAGGAAGCACACGCACACGGACTGAAAGCAATGAAAAGGGCTTTGCGCAGTCAAACTGGAATGAATCAAATCAAAAGGAAAAGTGGAGTAACCTATAAGAAACCTCTTTGAAAACCAAAAGATTGTATAAACTGAAAGAAAACCTAGCAAGGTCCCCTAGAGCAGAAACAGTCGATGCTCCCCAGCGGAGTCGCCAGTTCTGTTGCGCAGGAAAATACCTTATAGTGGGGGAGACGACACTACCAACTTACATGGGGTGACATGTAAATACATTCATGTTTCGCATTAATTACTACAAATGGAAAGAGGTTAGGATTTCGAAAGTTGTACCTTTTTTACGAGGACTGGTCCTAGCTTTCACCTAATCTTCCACAATGATGAACCTGCAAAACAAAGTTAACCCTCCTCAGCGTATCTTGACTGTAATAAATATGATGAAATTAGAAATAACTTAACATCAACTACAATCATATATTCAACCAAATAGACATTCCATCAAATAGACATTCAATTGGGATGGGAAGGGTATTTCTACCTTTTATCGTCAAGTAAATGTAGATAAGCATAGATATACCTGATATGTCTAGACACTTATGAAACCAAGTCCTGGGATTTTACTCCTCATAATGACTTAATAATTTCTCCAACGTAACAACAAGTTATCATTCCTTCATTGGCCCCTCTCTCATGGATTCCCCTTATATTTATGGCATAAGGTTGGCAGTTGAATTTGAGAGGTGGTGGAATTGGGAGGTTGGGGAAGTTGCAGAACCAACTTCAACAAATCCCAATTTGTAATCTTAATATATTTTTTCATTTCATCTTAATATGTGCACTAGTATCTTTATAGTAAACCAACGCATAGTATGCAACTCTTGTTCTCAACAATGAGCGTA
Source organism: Larix kaempferi (assembly GCA_027924585.1). NCBI lineage: Eukaryota > Viridiplantae > Streptophyta > Pinopsida > Pinales > Pinaceae > Larix > Larix kaempferi. Next base: position 10,488,845 of record BSBM01000196.1, read on the forward strand.
CACAAAATTTGAGGTAAGTGCGCAGGTTCTCTTCAATAAGACCAACATTTAGAATGCTACATGTCTGTAGCAAGAGTAGCACACCTATTATGAAAACTGTAGAAAAAATAATATTTTTAGCTGAAGAGTGTAGTCTCAGCAATAACTCATCCAAGGTCAATCTAGCTCTTCCATCCATAGTGTCATTTTGTGTGATCGATAGAGCAATGTGATCACGAATGAAGAAGTGCAGATTTGACCTATAACAGGGGGTGAAAACAATTTGCAATTTCCTTTGCTATGGATTGGTATTTAAGGTTACCAACAACATTCTAGCTTACACTTGAGTGTATTACACATTTCTTTATTGATTTCAATTTTAAAAGGAATTATTAGTCTAGGACATTTGGATACACTTACATATTTATTTTTAAAATCAATCTAGATTAATCCACATTTCACATAAACAAGGGATGTAAAAACTATTTAAAATATTAGTATGCTCTTTACCTTGTGTCAATAAAGTGATCTTGGTGAATCGGAAAAGACTAAAAGACTGAAATACCTACATTTGCAGTTCTTTTTAAAACTATTTGTTTCTATCATCCAAACCACACCTACAAAATAAAATTTATAGGAGTAAGAACCCATATATGTTGTCATCCACTATTCTTCCAAATTAAATTGGAAGTTTATTTTGAATTTCTTTACCAAACATGCATTTACAAATTCAAGAACACACAAAAGGGACCTAATGACTCTTCTCTGTAAATTATGATCTTAATCTTTGACTCATAAGGTGATCTCGATGAAAAGGAAACTATCGATAGGTTTGAAATACCTCCCTTTTCACACAAAAATTCAAAACCTAGACCCTTTCAAAATAAATCAATGACTTAATCTTAAAATAACTTAATTTCTCTACCAAGAGGTCATAAAACAAATTATATTCTAAGTTAGGATTGTTGGGATAAGCATCCAAATAATTATCCTCAACCTCATTCACATGAAGCAATAATTATTTTCATTTAGGGAGATTTAAATATTGTTATACCAATCATCATAAAACCATGATAAGAAGGTGTGGTTCCCAAGGACACTAAAGATGAGTTCTAGCATGTTGTTTCTTCTCACCACATCAAACCACCCAACTCTTTGTGGAGGTGACACTTCGACATTTGATGTCAAACGAGTTATGAACTCTTGAGGTGGGTACCTTAGTGGCCAAAACCTAGTATTATCACTAGGTGGAATTTGTTGGATGACTTTGTGCCTTGAGTATATTTTTTTGCTTGTTGGAACTATTGTGAGTACTTTTGAAACATAGCTCCAATGAATCTCATTGTAACTGATTCATTCACACCTTCACTAGACATCTTTGGTGGGTTCACAACCATCCAACAAGAGAACTATTGGAAGGTTGAGTCACCACATTAAGAAGAAGGATGTTAATTCAATAGGATTACATCAATGTTTCTTTAAATTACTAGAAAATGAGCATAATAATGAAACACATACTCTGAATTAACATTAATGCGACTTTGAAGGACACACACATGCATCATTGTTTCCATATGTTATTTCTGCCACCATATTATTACATTTGTCAATTATAGTTATTTCATGTTGAACACATCATAGAAATATTTTCCATTAAATAAGGAACCATATCAAACCAACCACCATCTTGACATTCTTTAAGGATTCAAGGCCTCCCTCCTATTAGAGGAATAGTTGCTACTACCCCAACCTTGTCCTCGACGTTGATGACCAACAGTTATCAATCAAGCACATTGTGCTTCTGTGATTAGATTGATTTTTATTGGACATATCTTGATCATGCCACTCACATACTTGTTTCAAACCCTCCCACATCTATTAGAGATACTCCCCCACCACACACATTTGTTAGTCTTTCTCAAATGACCTTGTCGTGCAATAGGATTAGGTCATTTTGAAGGTGTTGACATAAGGGCACTCGTGATTTATATAGAAGCAAGTTTGTGTGGACATTATTGTTTGACTACAAACTGTTTGTTGTGAATCCCGTGAATCTTTTTTTCATTGCAGATCACTTGAAACCATACTTGAATATGGAGTTCCTAAGTCATTGTTGTGAATTGAAATTGGGGAAATCACAGAGATGAAAAATGATCTGTATCCATGAAGGTATAAATTATTAATCTCATGGTCAACATGAGGACAAGGGGAACAACTGATAGAATGAGCTTGAGATACCACCTAACGGTCAGGGAATTAGAATAGTAAATTGCTACAAAACAAATATGGATAATGAACTATAGACATTGAAGTTGGAAATGAAAGATCATATCACCTTAGAAGATGAATATGAACATACTATTGCAAAAGAATAAACACAATATGCATACATAAAGGAGAAAGAAAATATTGGAGGCATAATCAAGAGAGGGATTCATGAGAGGATTGAAGAGGTGGAGCACTCAAAGAGGCTTCCATGGCCCATGGCCTTGAAGCAATGGGATAAGAGAGCATTATGGTAATGATAAAACCCAAAACTATGTGATTAGCAAGTGCTAGAGAAATGGATTTTTGAGAGACCACTAAGGTGTGTCATATGTAACATTTGTAATATATTATACCAATAATAATATGAGTACATTGATGCTTCATGTACCTTTCTGTGGATGAATACTACTATGTAGTATTGTTGGACATCGTTGTATATTGTATCACTTTGATTAAATGAGGGGTTAGATGCATACCTAAGTGTAAGGTTTTTCTCTTCCTTCTCTTTATCTGGTTGCAGATAAGAATTGTAGTGGATGTGCATCTCTATAGTTGTAGCTATAACATCACTAGTTTTATTCTTCATTATAGGTTCTTTATCATCTACATCACCCAATATTACATAGAAGCTTTGATCTGCTGTGAAGTTACTCTTATGGGAAGTAGTGGGGTCTATCTTGCTACGTCAAGTGTTATCAGAGAAAGTAGAATCCCGAGGATTAGAATGATTCCATCATAATAGTGGAAATGGGTAGAATCGTTTCCATGAGGAGAGGTGGAATGTGCTGATATAGAGGAAGAGGAAATGAAAATGGCTCCATCAATGGTGGTCTACTAGGTAGAATTTTCTGAGAGAGTGACCAAATAATGCCTCTACTAATCAGATTCGGTAGATGTTGTAAGGTGAAATACAACTCCAATATCGAATGGTGCTACATAAATGTTGGGGAGGATATGTTGTTGAAAAGAAAATATGCAAGTGGAGATTGCAGAGATGATACAATGGTATTGTATTAGAAGAACAAAAAATAATTTATGTTAAAGCTATAGTGTAATAAAGTGAAGGCTATGTGGAAAATTGTAGCATGATAGGTAGAGGATTTCCTGTGGTGAGAGGAAGAACTAGAGGTGGTGATTTTTTTGTTGAATGCTAGTGGAAGACATTGTAGGCTTATACAAAAAATATTGTGCAAGAGTGTAGAAGGTACATCTCATTTGATTTTGAATATGTGAGTGTGTGACCCATGAGGAAATATGTGTGTGGATTGTGTCCAGTGAAGTGTAACATGTTGAGGATTCAGTTTTGTGTGATTTTGAGCATGAGTGGATGGCTACACCATAGGAACTTAGTATGCTGCATGAAAAAGGACAATGGAATGTCTCTATGAGGGGACATCGAGTCAATTCAATATGTGTAGGTAATTTATAGGTAGTTTGGTTAGGTAGATTCTTTATTTATTAACTAGATATGGAGTTTGTAAATTATATTAGTTTAATTCTTTCTTAGGTTTTATGAAGTTCAGATGTTTAATAAAGTAGGTGATTTAATTTTTAATATTAATTTGGTAAATAATAGTTTAGAGGTTATGATTGATAAAATATGTACTTTATTTGTAGTATTAATTTGATTTTCAATTAGATTATATAAATTAGGTGTACTTTATTTAATTTGACTAAAATAGAAAACTTATAAATTAGAATAAATTTTATAATTGTTATTTGATTTAATTTATAGTTTAGATTTAGTTTAAAGTTTGTAATTTGAAATTAGTATTGGTTTAGTTAATAGTTTAGTTTAGCATTAGTTTGTGATTTAGTTTAGTTAATAGTTTAGTTTAGCATTAGTTTGTGATTTAGTTTAGTTAATAGTTTAGTTTATCATTTATCTTAGTTAACTAGTTTAGTTTATTTAGTTTGCAAATTATCTTAGTTGACTTGTAATGTTTGGCTTGTAGCTTGTTTATAAACTGTGTATATAATCTCAGAATTAGGAATGGTCAACCAAGCTTAATAGTTTGTAGTTTGCTTTCAGTTTGCTTTCAGTTTTCTTCCATCACCTATAGTTAGATATTGCATCAAATTCTTCCACAGTTAAGCATTAGTTTCCTTAGTTTCTCTATGTTAGTTTTTCTTCTATTTTGCTGTAGGTTAACTCTCTCTTCTTCCATCTTAACCTTCTTCCTATATCTCATAGAAATCATTCCTCTACATAGATAATGATTAGAGTAGATAATTCCTTATTAGTTTAGCTTATAAATAATCTCTCTACTGCTTCCTTTGCACAGTAGGATCATATGCATTAGCCAGCTGGTAATTAAATCATTCAAAACTCTTCTTTTCCCTAATTTAACTCATTTTCCTCCATTCGAACTGTCATTCAGACATCCATTCAAACAGGCATTCAGATCGTCATTCGAACCTGTGTATTTTCTTCATTGTTTTAGGCCTTTTTCAGAATCTAATTTATTTTGCCTCTCAATCATAATTCTTCTTACTTCTAATTAATAGTTTTCGATGTAATTTAAACCTTGTTTCATAGAGTTTTTAATTAAGTTCTATCATTCTTTCCTCCTTCCATATTTTCCTCCTTAAGCTCCTTTCAAAATTCTTCCAAAGTTAAGTTCTTCATATCTGATTTGCATCTTTAGTCATCTTTAGGTTAGTTCAAGCCTTCAATCTTGCACATATAGTGATTGCATCTCATAAGCTCCCTTTCCAGGTTGACAATTTAAATATTGGAATTATTTAACACATAATAAACACCAACATTTTGGTGCCATTGCCGGGGAGGTTCTAAATGGGTTGGATTCTAGGTAGATAGGATGCTTTTACATTACACAACAAGGGGGAAGGGAGAACGGTAAGACGAGAGGTAAGAACCTGCGCATCCACTATAGTGGGCTGCCCCAAAGCCTTGTTGTTCCTTTTCCGCACAAGTTTGTATGCTTCCATTTCTGCAAATACAAATAGTGTACTCTCACATAGTTTAATTTCATACATATATGTTTTTTTAGGTAGTTTATTTTCCTGCAATTAATTTTGATACAAGTGTACACTTAATTTTAACTTAGTTTCTTTGCTTTCAATTTATTTACATTTTTTGTAATGCATGCATTTGATTTTCTGCATAAATAGTTTTTCTGCAAATAGTTTAATTTTAGCTTTAAAATTCGAACTTTAAAATCACTTAGTGGTGTTGTAAGCACCACCCATCCTGCTCACAAACTAACGGGAACATTCGAAAGAGGAGCCTTAAGATAACACATGAAAAACTATTTATATTATGGGAAGATATGGAAAGAGAGAAGGATGAAGAATTTGTTACATTTGAATTCCCTATTACAGATCTTGGAGGAGTAGCACAAATGCAAAGCATTCCCCCATCCATTCTACCAATTTTTCATGGACTAGAGAACAAAGATCCTAATGAATTCTTATTTCAATTTGAAGTACTTTGTAGAGGATATGATGTTCAAAAGCTTAAAATTTTTCCTCTTACTTTGAAAGAAGCAGCCCTTTGATGGTTCATGAGCTTAGGTGGGAACTGCATTCAAACTTGGAAAGACATGAAACATGTATTCTTGAAAAGATACCAAGATTATTGTAGGGTCAATGAAGATATGTTCGAAATTACACAGGGAGAAGAAGAAACTTTGGAAAATTATGTCGAACACTTTCAATACAACCTTCAAAGATCAAAACTAAGACAGTTGGGGAAAGACACCTTGAAAAGACTTTTACTCAAAGGAATACAAAATGAATATTTAGAAATATTAAGTATGATGGGAACAGGAAATGTATTTCAGTTACCATATGATGATGTTTGTGAGCTATGTAGAATGTATTCAAGAGGAAAATTCAAGACTGGTAAGAATATACCCTCTTCTCAGTTTTTGAAGTCTGTTGCAGGAATTGGAATTACAAAAGCTGAAATTGGAAATTTATTTGAAATATTTAAAACTGATATTATCAGCTCTCTAAATTCACAAATGGATATTTTGCAGGTTGGGAAAAATGAGGAATTTGAAGAAATGGTTTGCCCTCAGTGCCAAAAGAAACATCTTGCAATAGATTGTCCTTTGGATAGTCTCACAATTTGTGGCATATGTGACTTGAATCATTCCACGGATTGTTGCCCCTCCTTACCCAGGATGAAAGCAACATATCAAAGAGATTTAGGAGTTGCAAAAAATTTATTGCAACGGTCATGGAAACCGTAGCCTACATGTATGGTTCATAGCTCCACCCCTCCATTGCACTACTCTCATAATCAATCAGCAAACACTTTGACACCATGGAAGTTGTTACAGCCTCAACTTAACCCCTACCAACCTTATTCACAAAGCCTTTATGGCCCATCTTATGATCATATGTGTACAACACTACCGAGTCCTCTATACTCTCCACAAGCCTTTCAACAATATCCTATTTACCCGGCAGTATCAGCCACACAAGCCAATCAACTACCCCTGCCACAATCACCTTCTCATAAAACTCTTCCATGCCCTACGCACATTCCTGTTCAATCCACCCCACACCCTAACTATAATAAAGTAGTACAGTATGCTTACAGTGCTAAAATGCAAAATTCTCCTATCTATCCCACCTATCCTACCTCATCCACACCGCTGCAAAAAGATCATACAATGTTGCATCAAACCCATATGAAACCCGAATATTCCCCATCACCAAACACAGATTCTTTATGCATTATAGAGTTTGATGAAAGACCTCATGACATGACAAATGAAGAAGAGAGCCCAGAACACAAGGATTACATTGAGACCTGGTTCCACGAGGTAACCAGGCCACAGTACCATTCTCTCCTTTAATTCTTCTTGCTACTAAATCAATCAGGTCGGTTGGTTCTTCATATCAAGGTAATCAATGCAATAATTTTCTCGTATGTGGATAAAGGTATGTTTTTTATTTTGCTTCGCACATGGTTACATTGGAAAAGTTCTTACACTTTAATAATGAGTTTTTCTTTCCTTTAGATAGGATAGGATAGTATGTATATAAATAAAAAGTTGTATGTGGTTAGTTAGCTTTAGATATTCATACAAATTCACTTTATGTGTTCCTTTAAAATGAAAGAACTAAGAATAAGATCATGTTAATGACTAAACCAAATCAATCTTACATCATACATGCATATTTCTTATTATGCCAATTACTCAACGACCTACTTTAATTGTTATGATCTCTACAAAACTGAATCTTACACCTACGGAATCCTAGTTCATCCTAGACTCATTATCAAAACTTGTCTTTAAAGCACCTTTAAAAGGTAGCCTAAAAGTGGGTGATATTTTCTATTTTGTGGGGAACATTACTGACCTTTTATGAAGAAGATAGACTATGAAGTCAAAGAACAGCTTTAGGTTATTATCTTTTAACATGATCTGTAATTTAGGTCATTATAAATAAAGTTACTCATAAGGTTTGTGCTAAAAAATTTGAATTATGTGTTTAACGGGCTTAGCACACTCTAGTGCCAACCGGCTTCCTTACTAAAAATATCATTATACGAAGTAAACCCGCCGGGGTACTGAACAGGCTCGCTGGTAGCGGGTCCATGCTAAGTAAAATCTTAAACAAGGAAGCTCGGTAAATGCAAGTAAACCCGTTGGGGTACTGAACAGGCTTGTTGGCAGCGGGGCCATGCTTGCATGGTACCAAGATAAACCCGCTGGGGTACTGAACAGGCCTACTGGTAGCGGGTCAATATCGGGTAAAAGAGGTTTGGTTAATGCATTGATATTCACATAGCTCATAAAAAAATTGAGTATACAAACACATGTTTAGGCTAATTATTTATACTGTCATTAGATAATGGCTGTAAGTTGGACTTGGACCCTATCATCTAATTCAAACAAAAACCTGGGATATGATTGTCCTAGAAATGGGACCCATAATTATAGTAGATCTCACAAAATTTACGGTGAACCTTATCTATTTTCATTGGATGACAAGAGATCTTTACAATGAGTCATGGACAACTAGTTTTCCTATGGCATTTTTTTCGCATCTCTTACACTATTTTTCTTTATGTGGTTTTTGTGAGCATAAAATGATGAACTTGCATGTATTAAAGAATCTGCCTTAGTATAATATTACCTGTTGAGTATTGTTGATCCAGAGTGTTAACATAAGAGAACACAACCCAGTCTTAATTCATTCATGGCACGAGGACGTGCCATACCTTTGGTCTGGGGGAGCAGAGAGTCTCAATTTATATGATCTTCATAATTATGAATTATTACTAGTTCGCAGAATTATATGTATTAATAAATCTTAATTAATAGTTGTTTTGGTCATCTCATAACGTAACATTTTTTTCTAAGTTCTAGTTTTCATGCAGTGATAAAGTTGGCTTAGTTTTGCTAAAAAATTCCTATAAACTATTGATGATCAAAACATAGTTTTTGAAATGAAAGACCACTTACAATTCACTCATGGCACGCGGACGTGCCATACCTTCGGTCTGGGGGAGTGTTGGGCTCCAGAATTGTCTTTTATAATGATGTTATTTACATTATTTTTTCATCCTCTTTATTGTGATTTAATACATTTATGTTCAATAAGGAGATGTTTTACTTTGCTTTATCAATTAAATTCTCGTAAATAAAAGAAATGCCTAATATCTTATTTTTAATGTATTAAATGTAATGATTGTGCAATTGTTAAGTATTTCGGTACTCCTACCTTGTCAATCCGATAGAGAACAAATACATAGAGAATTTTTAATAGTGAAACAAATGGGGTTGAAGAGTAGGAGGAAGGTTTTACGGTGATTTGAAGTTTCTTTGTTTTTGGTAACGGTGCGGGGTCTCTGTTGGGGCCTCCTTGGTACGTGGGCTAGGAAGGACATGGGTACTGCTACTAATGGTGTGGCCTTGGCCTCTGTTGGGAACATGGAACAAGGAAAATAGACAGTTAAAGATCCTACCCCTGGAAGCGGGGTTAGGATCATTGAGGCAGGAACCAGTGGTGTGGTCACCCCGGCGCAAACAACGATAGAATCCAGAAATCCTGGGCAATGCCTGCCCAAGGTGCTCAGAATTCCTAAACTCTTGATAAAATCAGAGAGGATCAAAACTGATATTCAGCACATGAAAGAACATGCCCTCATTGGAAAATTTGTTGGGAACTGGACAGTTGAGAAAGCACTACTGTGGTGGATCAACACAACTTGTAAGCCTCAGGGACATTACGATCTCCAACTAGGAGCTAAAGGTTTCTTTACCGTGATCTTCTTCAATGAAGAAGACCATACAAGGATTTTTGACAATGGGCCATACTTTTTTAATTCGGCGGGACTGTATCTTCGCCCCTAGAAAGAAAGGTTCAACCCAGACAAAGAAAATTTAACCATCGCCCAGGTCTAGATAAGACTCGGTATACTAACAGAGATTGGTAATGAGTTGGGGGTGTTTGTAAAAGTCTTAGAACAAACCAAGAAGATGCGGTATACTTCTTATGCTCGTATATGCCTCTATTTGGATATCTCCCAAGACCTACGGGTAGGAATACACCTTACTTGTGAGGATGAAGATTGGTTCCAGGCTATTGATTATGAACAGATCCCGTTTCGATGCAGGCAATGCCATGAACATGGGCATATATTTAGGGATTGTCCACTTAACAAACAACTAGTAGGAAAAAACAACTCTAAAGAAAAATACCAAGAAGGATTCAAGAAAGTTACTAGCAAGAAAAGGAAAGCCAAGAAGGTTGGAGGCCCTGAAATACACAAGAAGACCATGATCCACAATACGTATGAGGTCCTTCAATCAGGAGAGGAAGAAAAAGAAGAGGAAGTTATTTCTACACAGGGAAATATCGAAGCAACAAATAAAGAGAAAAAAGATGACCCCATTACTCTTACAGCTAAGGCTGATGCTCAAGGCTATGTAGGATCCTCACAAGAGGAAGGCGGAGATGAAATGGAACTGGAAGATCTGGATTTGGAAGGTCTGGAGGCAGCATGCAAAGTTGAAAATCCAATTCCTATCACACCTCATCAGGTCTCACTCCTGGAGAAAGCAATTATTAAGTCCAAGAACCACAAACCCTTGGGGGTAATATTTGAAGCTCTCAAAGAGAACGATGGGAAAAAGATAACCAAAGGTGAGAAAAGAGGCAGATGAAGTAACATGCAAAGAATTCAGATGATAGGAGGGAACCTGGTGGCCTCGGGCGAGTATCCAACCATTGACGCGTCTCTAGCACCCTCCAACCTCAATTGGTTATAAAATGTGGATTACATCTTGGAACATCAGAGGATGCAAGAGTATCCTAAAAATCTACCTCTTACAACGAAAAATTGAACTAGAGAGACCTGCTTTTATTTTTCTCCAAGAAACTAAGTGTTCAGAAATTGAGATCCAAGCCATCGGGCAGAAAGTATGGAAGTACTGCAAGGTGGTTGCAATAGATGCCACTGGTGTGGCCGGGGGAGTTAGCATTCTCTAGAACCCTAAAGAAGTAAGTTTGTCTGATTGGATGGCTTCAAAGTTTATCTTATCGGTTTCTTTTCATATTTTAGGAACCAAAGTCAGAGGTTTTTTGTCCAATGTCTACGGACCTTCTTTGCTGAACCAAAAGAGTTCCTTCTTGAATTCCATTAGGAGTCTTAAAAAAGAGACCGGTGACAAACCTTGGATAATAGGGGGAGATTTCAATCTAATCAGAAATCTTGAAGAAAAACATAGAGGCCGACGTTGTCTTCATCCCAGTAACGAGGAATTTTCAGAGGTAATCGAAAATCTGGCAATGATTGATGTTAAAACCTCCAATGGCATGTATACATGGAATAATAAAAGAGGAGGACATAGAAGCATTGCATGTAGACTAGATAGGTTTCTGGTCTCTGAATCCATTATGATGGGAGGTGGGGATCTGATTGCAGTAGTGTTTCCTTTGGTGGGATCGGATAATTGGCCGGTTTGTCTGGAATGGCATAGGATAGGAGAAAACCTCCATCGACCGTTTAGGTTTGAACAATTTTGGCTTCTGCACCCTGATTTTTCTGATCAATTGCGTCAGTGGTGGAAGACTTGTGACCCGATTATGGGAACTAATATGTATCAGTTCTAGCAAAAATTAATATACCTCAAAGGAAAAATAAAGAGGTGGAATAAAGACATCTTTGGAAATATTTTCCAAGGTAAGAAGATCCTCGACCTTAAACTTCAGTAAATCCAACAGGAGGCCATGGCACAGGGGTATACTACAGAGTTAAAAACCCAGGAGCAAAACCTTTTGCAGGAACTCACTTGTGATATCCCTCCTTACACCCTATTCTTATGTAAAATATAAACAAATATTGTACTTGGGTTCTGGTGAGGAGCTCAAGGCAAAGGCTCCACTAGAATACACAATAAGTTATATGGGTAAATCCTTGACTAGATGAATGGCAACTGCATCCACTAGGGCGTGAGGATGATAACTAAAAAACCTTAATACGGGTATTATCCTAAACTAGACCACTTATAAGAAGAAGGGTAAAGTAAGTAGTAGTACTATCGGCTAAAACATGGATATTACATCTACTTACGAGGAACTAATATTACAACTTTAGCATTGGAGATATGATATGCATGAATATGGATATATTATTTATTATATAGGTGTGCGAGAAAATACACCTAAAAGCTGTTGGTCCATCTAACTTTATACACTCCTAGGATTATATGGGAAAGTGAGGTAGAATTAATTAATTGTACGTATATAAAATGAATACGATTCACATCTTTTGGTTAGATGTGTTTTTCTTCCACAATCCGGTCTCTAACCCGCACTCAAAAGGATTATTTTGGTTACAGGAAAACCCTAATGAGATTTAGGATTAAGCCCTCTTTGAAGAGGCATGGATCGCCATAATACTATCTACAAAAGAATACTAGTAAGATAAAATATTTTCCTCCCTAATAAATATATTAGGGTAACTTTTGGTTAAAGCTTAAATATTAAGGAAAACCCAGGATATTCTGGTATAAAAATTATAGGTGGATATACTAAATGTCAATCGATTCATAAGTATTCACCTATCTAGTTAAGGATCGGTGGGGAACTATTACCTTTGAGTAACAGTGGTTACTCCCACGAACAACCACTTGGCGAGTTTTCTTTTTTTAGGAATACCACGTGTAGGAGCACCGGTAGACTGGACGGACTTCCCAAGAACGAAACGCCCACTTTTAAAAGGGGGGGTTCGCACAGCTACCAGGGGGGGGACGCGGTGGAATGCGCGAGAAAGATTGGGAGGGTCGCATTTCTGTAGAAAGGATTAGTGTTCAGAGCTCTTTACGGAAGTGAATACTAAAGAGGACTCGGCTTTATTTCCAGCCTGCTTCTTTAGTCGATCGAAAATCTTTACTTCTTCGGATTCGACCTATGGTATGTGTCTTCCTCCCTTTATTGTATGAATCTCTGCTATGATGTTTAGATGGCGTGGTATGCACTATATACATGCATGCGTATTTGGAGAAGGATTATTATCTCACATATGTGCAGGGCATCTCTGCCTTCAAATGCCTTCATTAAATGTTATAAGGAATAGCTCTAAAAACTCCATAGTGTAAGGACAAAGGAAATATCACTCCTAGTAGAGAAAAACCCTAATGCCTGGGTTTGGCGAAGTCTACCGTGTGAGTTGCCAGTAACATCCTTCAACTCTTTGCATTTTCTCTTATTAACTTTTATCCCGAGTTTTAAATCTCTGTCACCAAATGCATATGCATCGTTTTCCTTTTTCCGATCCTTTGTTGAGATCTTTTGGCGGGGTAGAATACTTTAGGGGCATTTCGAGTCCTTCTCTCTGTTGGTTGAGCGGGTCCTTGTTTAGACATCTCAATCTTGTGTCACCAGAAGGAAATCGAATTATGATCCCTGCCTTTCTATTTGAAGGATGGATTTTATTCTCAGGATGTCTGTTTAAAAGTATTACACAGTAACGATAGATGCGAGTATCAACCTCTTTGACAAGTAGGGGATCGATGGTTACTCATCTCGATTCAAATGATGTAGACGTCGGGGTTCCTTCTGCGAGAAGGAAGAGATAAAACCTCTGCATATTGGATGATTCTGGGAAATATTTGGAAAGGCAATCTCAGCAAGTAGAAATTTCCAATTCGCATTTGGTGAAGGAGATGAGGGTTAGGATTGTTACTATGGATAGTCACTAGAAGATTTAGTTTTGATTTTCTTGCAGGAAGAAGGAAGGTATTATCTCTGCCAGATATCGTGTTATTGGTTGTTTTATATATATACTATTTCCTGGCTATTTGCTTCAGAGTATTTTTTTTGGCATGCATATTTGTTTCACTTAAACTGCGAGGGATCCTATCCACTTACTATGGATGTATAGATAAATCCCTGTAGGCGTTTTCTTTTATCCTGTATGTTTGAGAGCCATGAGATCCTTCTTACAAGTTTTCTTGCTTGGGAGGAAAATATAGATCCCTTCTAAACCATGTGCTAAGATATGAGCGCGGATCTCCACACACAGACCCTGCTTGTGTAGAAATGCGGTCTGCATTTTTATTTTATGTGCAACGATGTACTCTATATAGTCACCTTTGGGGTTTTGTATAATTGTAATACTCGCCTTTTTATGATCTATCCAATCGCCACGGGATAGATTCGCTAGTATTGCCAACCGATTCCTACTTTCAGATGTAGGAATAGCTAAATACTTTATAGATCGGTGCAAAATAGGGTTAGGATCCTAGTTTTATTTTTTAAACCGATGTCTTTTGGAAAAGATAACGCAGAGTGAAATCTCTTGCAAAGTTTGCTTTTTCTTGGTGTAAATTTCTGTTATGCTAATGCCGGGAATAATACCCCGTGCGAAGTACTGTTTTCCTGTAGATTTTTCTTTAAAAGGACTGCGATTATTTTTTTTTTACTAATGTCGGGAACAATAACTTCCGCGTGGAGTTCTGAAATTCCTGTAGTTTTATTTTATAAATGTATGTAATTATTGCTAGAATTATATCCTCTGATATGCAGAACTCTGTATATTGAAAATATTGTTGGAAGTCGTAGAAATGGTCGGTGAAGTTCTATTGCGAATCGTATTTCCATTTTGATGTTATATGAATTGTAAATTCTCCTTTCTACTCCACTCGTTGCTACATTAATCACAGTAATCTCTAGCTAAAGAACAATTCAGCATTGATCCAACACTGAGCTCTGTTTAGCCTAAGAGCTTTACGCCAACGTGGGTCCAACGCTGCCCTTTTAACTTTTGGGTTGTCCTGAAGTCGATTGAAAGATCCGGAAGGGGTATTTGGAATAGGGCAACAGTGTGTTGCGGATGTAAAACTCTTTGATGATTAATATATGACGAAACTACCTTCATGGACGTAGCCCCAAGGTTGGGGGTGAACCACCTACATCTGTCTCTTTCGTTTTGTGTCGTCTCTTTTTGTGTGATTTATTCTCTGTGAAGATATAAAATGGTGAAGGATTTTCATATCCCTAAGTAATGCTCAATTGTGAACTAATATGATATGCTAAATTGAATATTCGAACTTTATGGTTATCAAATGTGAATGTTAGAGTTAGTGCCTATGATCATATGAGTGGGTGAATGATTTAAGGTTTATGTTATGTTTTAGCATTGTAAGAATAATTGACAATGAAGATTTCACACATATATCATTATGATTCATGTAGCGAAGAATTTCAGATTATAGTCAAATTATATGTTCTATTTTACTAACGTGTTAGTGTTAGTTGCTTAATGACTAGAGGAGAAACGTAATTCTTATCAAAATAACACCAAGTGTTATGGATATGTTAACATACTTGATTATGAAGTGAATGTGTTAGATAAAGTGTTTAACTTATACAGTTATGAGTCGACTTGGTCATGTTCTTAAGAAAATATCTCTCTTTTGTGTTAACAAATGATAGGAATGTTCATCATGGAGTGTATGATTAATATGAGTGACTTGCCTACAAGATATGCGTGTTATGTTTAGTTTGGAATAATCCTTGTTGATGAATACCTATATGATGTTGAACGTTAACGATAGATATGCAAAGTTGTTCTCTTAAGCTTTTTTGTTTAGAAGACACCTTAATATAATAATGAATAATGAGTATCATTCTAGACTTCTATTTCCTTGAATAAATTGGAATGATTCCTATAGGTCTATTTGTTACAACTTTAATTACGAGAAATAAATTTTTCTTTACACCATCTTCTTTTTCGTTTAGTATATATGGGAATCTCACATATGGTATCAGAGCGAAGTTACATCACTCGGGCCTATTTGGGCTCAACATATAGTAAGAAATTATGGCGATTGTTAATCTAACCAATCGATGGTTTTTGTTTTTGATGCATGGGAGTAATGGACGAGGGAAATAAGTAAATTCAGGTTAATCTTCAAGATCTCCAAGAGATAGCCAAGTGGATAGAGAAAAAAATTATTTCGGCAAAAGCTACCAAAGTTCCGCAAGAGGTAACCGATAAGGTGTCTAAAGGTTACAAGTAAGTAAGTATCTTTTGCTGAAACATTATGTTTTAAAGACTAACAAATGAGATCAAGTTGCAAAATATATTATACTGGAATCGTTAGTATGGTTTAAATATCTTGAAAGGCCAGGGTTTGTTACATACAACTAATGATTCATCGCTTACTTATGAACAGTATAAATAGGGATGCCATGAAAATTTTTACTACGTTGCATAAATGATAAATAGTGAGGTAAGTTAGTGATAAACCTTAAGTCTTGTATGTTCTTAAGGGATAAATCAGATCACTAAAAAGAATAGTCCTCTTGTTAATT
Source organism: Larix kaempferi (assembly GCA_027924585.1). Lineage (NCBI taxonomy): Eukaryota > Viridiplantae > Streptophyta > Pinopsida > Pinales > Pinaceae > Larix > Larix kaempferi. Next base: position 10,504,901 of record BSBM01000196.1, read on the forward strand.
GGCGACTATATATACATCTATCTATGAGGAATAGGATGTGAAATTTAAATTGTGGTAGAAAGTCCACGGGCGTAATTAGTTAAGTTGAAAGATTGCAAGGATGTTAATGATTAAATGATCTTCCCAGTGGTTGTATCATTACTTTATTGCATGTATGCTTGATAAGCGTGAATGGAAGAAAGAGGATATTCGGATATATAAGAGGTTGTGTTTATACATTAAAATGAGTAGCCATTAATACGACAATAGTGTAGGAAACCATTGGAGTAACCTTACAAGTAATACGAAAATTGGTTTAACTATGCATAGGCATAAGTACACATAGCATAAAAGTGTGAGTAGATGGTTTTAGTTAAGAGTTGGAAATTTATATATTCGACAAAGCTCAGTGGAGTTTTGTGGTTCTCAGGTCAATAAATTTAGCTCCTAGCTAACTTCATATAGAAATTCCATAAGCCAATTGTTAAATATCAGTAATTTGGACGTTGTACTTAGGTAATTTATTGTTTCTATAAAATTGACGTTCCAATGATTACCCAGTTACATTGTGATAACACTGTTCAGAAAGTACCATGCTACATAGGTTATAATTATACGCTGATTTTGCTTGGTTAAAGTTTCTAACATGTGTATATTTCATAGCATGTGCCGCTCTGTGAAAGGACTTCCGATTCAAGTTATAAATGTTCCACCGTAAGTGATATTGTTTCAGATGACGACATTAAATAGTCTACTAGAAGCACATACCACCTTGAGTTTATGCCTATCTAACTTAGTACTCATGAATATTGTGTAAAGATGGAATGTTTTCCTTCTCTAGTAACTACCCGAAGATAGATGAGTACAAGCTGCTTAAGTGTTATTAATATTTCAAATATAATAAAATTGGATATCGTATAATGGTTATGTACTAACATTGTAGGAAATATACCATCGAAAGTACCAATCCAAATGGAAGGATAATTACAAAATCCACTGGTTTGAATCTAGTTGAGTTTAACCACTCAAGAATGAGTAAGGATTTACTTTTACATCTCTTTTTATTCATTGGAAGGTAAGATTTTATGAAACATGGATTTCTTGTGGGATAGGTTAATTATGTACTGACATTGCAGGATTTCACCATAATTACCACCACTGTCATAATCAAAGTATATAAATAAAGCTAAATCGCTCAAGAATGAGTAACGATTTATTTTAAAATGAATTACAAGATTGTATGAACTATAAAAGATGTGCAATTATATTATCAAGTTGCAAGTCATTTAAAACGCATAGGAGTTAAGAAGTAAATATGTGATTATATTTGTTAATATTTTACTGCTATTTATTATTGCATGTGACAAATTAGTGAAACTGTAAATGATTGCTGTGGGAGCACAATGGTGTTAGGCAAGTGAATGCCGCATGAGCACATTGGTGTTAGGCAAATGAAGTGGCAAAAGTTGATGATCCAACTCTACTTGCTAAGGTAGTTATTCCTAGACTCAAGCGAGGAGGCTTGAGGGGAATTGCGAAAGAGTCTGGATATCAATGGCAAAGACCTAGGCACAAAGTTTGACATCTGGAAGACAGGACGCTGTTTGATGTCTTTTAGGAGAAAACTTTTGATTAGCAATCAAAAGGGAGAGTACCCTAAAAAAAATGTAGCCCGTAAGCCCACACGAAAATTGTTGACAGAATTCAAGGGAGAGTTCTGTGTTCAACAAAGGACTGCAGAAGTATAAAACTCAAGAGAGAGTTTGATGATCAATGAAGAATGTTGTTGAAAGTTTTGTTTTTAGATTTGACAAGTAAGAAGGATGATTAAAGGTCTCATGTATGTAAAATAATAATGATACAAAGAAAGGCTACAAAAGGTTTTTGTGAATAGTAACAACTTGTGTTGCGAAAAAGATTCATCGTTTATGTTTCTGAGATGAATTATTAAGGGATGTTATGTTTTACTAAATAGATTGGAAGACCTGGTTTGAAAGAGATACATCAATGTTATGTTACAAAGGACTCATGGTTTTTGTTTTGTGATGAATTATAAACTTGATGGTAAGTTTCACTAAATAATTTCGGGAATTCCGTTCTTGTTGCATAAAAATATAGGTTGTGAACATTAACGACTTACGAAATTCATGGAAGTTCGAAGAAGGTCGATACCGAAATGATGAAATAAGCAAAAGGGTGACTCAAGAGGTGAAAATGAACTGCTGAAATATATGAACACTGAGGACAGTGTTAATTTTAAGGGGAGGAGGATGTGATATCCCTCCTTACACCCTATTCTTATGTAAAATATAAACAAATATTGTACTTGGGTTCTGGTGAGGAGCTCAAGGCAAAGGCTCCACTAGAATACACAATAAGTTATATGGGTAAATCCTTGACTAGATGAATGGCAACTGCATCCACTAGGGCGTGAGGATGATAACTAAAAAACCTTAATACGGGTATTATCCTAAACTAGACCACTTATAAGAAGAAGGGTAAAGTAAGTAGTAGTACTATCGGCTAAAACATGGATATTACATCTACTTACGAGGAACTAATATTACAACTTTAGCATTGGAGATATGATATGCATGAATATGGATATATTATTTATTGTATAGGTGTGCGAGAAAATACACCTAAAAGCTGTTGGTCCATCTAACTTTATACACTCCTAGGATTATATGGGAAAGTGAGGTAGAATTAATTAATTGTACGTATATAAAATGAATACGATTCACATCTTTTGGTTAGATGTGTTTTTCTTCCACAATCCGGTCTCTAACCCGCACTCAAAAGGATTATTTTGGTTACAGGAAAACCCTAATGAGATTTAGGATTAAGCCCTCTTTGAAGAGGCATGGATCGCCATAATACTATCTACAAAAGAATACTAGTAAGATAAAATATTTTCCTCCCTAATAAATATATTAGGGTAACTTTTGGTTAAAGCTTAAATATTAAGGAAAACCCAGGATATTCTGGTATAAAAATTATAGGTGGATATACTAAATGTCAATCGATTCATAAGTATTCACCTATCTAGTTAAGGATCGGTGGGGAACTATTACCTTTGAGTAACAGTGGTTACTCCCACGAACAACCACTTGGCGAGTTTTCTTTTTTTAGGAATACCACGTGTAGGAGCACCGGTAGACTGGACGGACTTCCCAAGAACGAAACGCCCACTTTTAAAAGGGGGGGTTCGCACAGCTACCAGGGGGGGGACGCGGTGGAATGCGCGAGAAAGATTGGGAGGGTCGCATTTCTGTAGAAAGGATTAGTGTTCAGAGCTCTTTACGGAAGTGAATACTAAAGAGGACTCGGCTTTATTTCCAGCCTGCTTCTTTAGTCGATCGAAAATCTTTACTTCTTCGGATTCGACCTATGGTATGTGTCTTCCTCCCTTTATTGTATGAATCTCTGCTATGATGTTTAGATGGCGTGGTATGCACTATATACATGCATGCGTATTTGGAGAAGGATTATTATCTCACATATGTGCAGGGCATCTCTGCCTTCAAATGCCTTCATTAAATGTTATAAGGAATAGCTCTAAAAACTCCATAGTGTAAGGACAAAGGAAATACCACTCCTAGTAGACAAAAACCCTAATGCCTGGGTTTGGCGAAGTCTACCGTGTGAGTTGCCAGTAACATCCTTCAACTCTTTGCATTTTCTCTTATTAACTTTTATCCCGAGTTTTAAATCTCTGTCACCAAATGCATATGCATCGTTTTCCTTTTTCCGATCCTTTGTTGAGATCTTTTGGCGGGGTAGAATACTTTAGGGGCATTTCGAGTCCTTCTCTCTGTTGGTTGAGCGGGTCCTTGTTTAGACATCTCAATCTTGTGTCACCAGAAGGAAATCGAATTATGATCCCTGCCTTTCTATTTGAAGGATGGATTTTATTCTCAGGATGTATGTTTAAAAGTATTACACAGTAACGATAGATGCGAGTATCAACCTCTTTGACAAGTAGGGGATCGATGGTTACTCATCTCGATTCAAATGATGTAGACGTCAGGGTTCCTTCTGCGAGAAGGAAGAGATAAAACCTCTGCATATTGGATGATTCTGGGAAATATTTGGAAAGGCAATCTCAGCAAGTAGAAATTTCCAATTCGCATTTGGTGAAGGAGATGAGGGTTAGGATTGTTACTATGGATAGTCACTAGAAGATTTAGTTTTGATTTTCTTGCAGGAAGAAGGAAGGTATTATCTCTGCCAGATATCGTGTTATTGGTTGTTTTATATATATACTATTTCCTGGCTATTTGCTTCAGAGTATTTTTTTTGGCATGCATATTTGTTTCACTTAAACTGCGAGGGATCCTATCCACTTACTATGGATGTATAAATAAATCCCTGTAGGCGTTTTCTTTTATCTTGTATGTTTGAGAGCCATGAGATCCTTCTTACAAGTTTTCTTGCTTGGGAGGAAAAGATAGATCCCTTCTAAACCATGTGCTAAGATATGAGCGCGGATCTCCACACACAGACCCTGCTTGTGTAGAAATGCGGTCTGCATTTTTATTTTATGTGCAACGATGTACTCTATATAGTCACCTTTGGGGTTTTGTATAACTGTAATACTCGCCTTTTTATGATCTATCCAATCGCCACGGGATAGATTCGCTAGTATTGCCAACCGATTCCTACTTTCAGATGTAGGAATAGCTAAATACTTTATAGATCGGTGCAAAATAGGGTTAGGATCCTAGTTTTATTTTTTAAACCGATGTCTTTTGGAAAAGATAACGCAGAGTGAAATCTCTTGCAAAGTTTGCTTTTTCTTGGTGTAAATTTCTGTTATGCTAATGCCCGGAATAATACCCCGTGCGAAGTACTGTTTTCCTGTAGATTTTTCTTTAAAAGGACTGCGATTATTTTTGTTTTACTAATGTCGGGAACAATAACTTCCGCGTGGAGTTCTGAAATTCCTGTAGTTTTATTTTATAAATGTATGTAATTATTGCTAGAATTATATCCTCTGATATGCAGAACTCTGTATATTGAAAATATTGCTGGAAGTCGTAGAAATGGTCGGTGAAGTTCTATTGCGAATCGTATTTCCATTTTGATGTTATATGAATTGTAAATTCTCCTTTCTACTCCACTCGTTGCTACATTAATCACAGTAATCTCTAGCTAAAGAACAATTCAGCATTGATCCAACACTGAGCTCTGTTTAGCCTAAGAGCTTTACGCCAACGTGGGTCCAACGCTGCCCTTTTAACTTTTGGGTTGTCCTGAAGTCGATTGAAAGATCCGGAAGGGGTATTTGGAATAGGGCAACAGTGTGTTGCGGATGTAAAACTCTTTGATGATTAATATATGACGAAACTACCTTCGTGGACGTAGCCCCAAGGTTGGGGGTGAACCACCTACATCTGTCTCTTTCGTTTTGTGTCGTCTCTTTTTGTGTGATTTATTCTCTGTGAAGATATAAAATGGTGAAGGATTTTCATATCCCTAAGTAATGCTCAATTGTGAACTAATATGATATGCTAAATTGAATATTCGAACTTTATGGTTATCAAATGTGAATGTTAGAGTTAGTGCCTATGATCATATGAGTGGGTGAATGATTTAAGGTTTATGTTATGTTTTAGCATTGTAAGAATAATTGACAATGAAGATTTCACACATATATCATTATGATTCATGTAGCGAAGAATTTCAGATTATAGTCAAATTATATGTTCTATTTTACTAACGTGTTAGTGTTAGTTGCTTAATGACTAGAGGAGAAACGTAATTCTTATCAAAATAACACCAAGTGTTATGGATATGTTAACATACTTGATTATGAAGTGAATGTGTTAGATAAAGTGTTTAACTTATACAGTTATGAGTCGACTTGGTCATGTTCTTAAGAAAATATCTCTCTTTTGTGTTAACAAATGATAGGAATGTTCATCATGGAGTGTATGATTAATATGAGTGACTTGCCTACAAGATATGCGTGTTATGTTTAGTTTGGAATAATCCTTGTTGATGAATACCTATATGATGTTGAACGTTAACGATAGATATGCAAAGTTGTTCTCTTAAGCTTTTTTGTTTAGAAGACACCTTAATATAATAATGAATAATGAGTATCATTCTAGACTTCTATTTCCTTGAATAAATTGGAATGATTCCTATAGGTCTATTTGTTACAACTTTAATTACGAGAAATAAATTTTTCTTTACACCATCTTCTTTTTCGTTTAGTATATATGGGAATCTCACATCACTCTCAAAGATCATTAGGAGGAACTCATTTGGAAGCAAAAATCCCGAATCCGTTGGCTAAAAGATGGTGAGCGTAATACCAAGTTCTTTCACAAAGCCACCATCCAACACAGTAATGGGAATAAGGTGGTTAGGCTCAAGAAGGAAGATGGCACAGTAGTGGAAATGCAACCCGAATTAGAGCAGACCTTAAAAGATCACTTCGAAGACCTTCTGAATGAGCCAAATATTAATAGACAAGCAGAAAGGGAGAAGGTTCTCAGCCACATCCCAAGATTGGTCATGGAGGCCCATAACAAACTTCTTATGGAGACCACCCGCATGGAGGAACTTGATGAAGCCATCAAACAAATGGAGGATGACAAAGCACCTAGACCGGATGGCTTCACTACAAACTTCTTCCACTCTTGCTGGGATTGGCTGAAGGGGGAGGTCCTGGCCATTGTGGAAGATTCTTGGCGAACCAGGAATATTCTTAAAGCTCTTAATGCTACCTTTCTGATGCTTATCCCCAAGGAAAGAGGAACTAAGGAGCCTGGAAAGTTTAGACCCATATCTCTCTGCAATGTGATCTATAAAATTATTATTAAGGTTATAGCAAACCGGCTGCAGCCTCTTCTTCCTTTAATTATTTCTTCGGAGCAGGCTGGGTTTGTGAAAGGACTTCAAATTATGGATGGAATTATTCTAGTTCATGAAGCAATTCATTTGCTCAAATGAGAGAAAATCCCACGTATGCTCCTAAAACTGGACTTATCAAAAGCCTATGATAAACTAAACTGGATGTTCATGGCAAAAATGTTAACAACCTTTGGTTTCAATAACATATGGATGGAATGGATCATGAGTTTAGTTTCATCCCCTTTCTTTCCAATTTTGGTCAATAGAACTCCCTCACAACCTTTCCCCACAACCCATGGAATTCGGCAGGGGGACCCCTTATCCCCATTCCTCTTCATTATCATGGCTGAAGGTTTAGGAAGAATGATACGGGCGGCCCAGGAGAACAATGTTATTTGAGGTTTGGACCTGGGCGAGGGACTAATCCCTCAAACCCACCAACAATTTGTTGATGATACTATGATGATGGGACCTTCCTCGGTTCAGGAGGCCAGAAATATCAAGGATATTCTTAACACCTTCCTCAAGGGCAGTGGTCTAGAAATAAATAAAGAAAAATCGAAGGTGTATTTCTTCAACACCCCTAGAATTCATCGTAGAAATATCCTCCGAATTTTGGAATTCTCTGAAGGACTCCTTCCATTGAAGTATCTAGGGGCACCCTTGTCGAAATCTACCATCCGAGAAATCTCTTGGAAAGACCTTCTGGATAAATTCAAAACCAAATTGGAATTATGGACGTTTCAAGCCCTAAATTTTCCAAGCCGCCTCATTTTGGTCAAGTCAGTGTTACAGGCTTTGCCAATTTACCTGTTCTCTATGATGGTAGCACCCAAAGCTATTCTGAAAAAGATCCGTAATCTGCAGAGGAACTTCTTGTGGGAGGAACCCCTGACCAGAGGAAGTGGGCCTTGGTGAATTGGAACTCTCTATGCACCCCTAAAATATTGGGGGGCCTGGGTCTGCATGACCCGGTGTGTATTAACAAAGTCTTAGGAGCTAAAATATGGTGGAGATGGATCACCCACAAAGATGAACCATGGGCACGTCTTTGGCACCAGAAATACGCCCCAAGATGGCACAAACAGGACCTTATCAGATTTGGCGAAGAACAACTAGGATCCAGTATTTGGAAGCTTTCCCAGGAGAATCGTGATTTAGTCAAACATCACAGCTTCTAGGAGGTAAGAGATGGTAAATCTGCCTCTTTTCTGCATGATGCTTGGTAGCAACTCCCAAGACTCTCTCATGGGCAGGACAATCAGGAGCTACTTTTATATTTACAGAGTAGCCCATGGGAGAAAGTCATGGACTTTTGGGAAATAGGACCTGAGGAACTACGGTTTAGATAGTGGAAATCAATTCAATGGTGGAAGACCTTAACCCCCGAAGAAAATTTAGACAATTTTTATGGTGAAATTACCAAACGAAAAATACCTTGGTCCTTTAGGCCAGACAAAATCCGACGGGGTTATTCTAACATGGGGAACTTCAACATTATAGAAGCAGTTGGTCACTTGAATGGCCATGACAGGATGCCCAGGGATGACAAATGGAAAAAAGTCTGGGAATCGAACCAGTGGCCCAAAATTGCCACTTTCATCTGGCTGCTAATTCATCGACGAATTTTGACTTGGGAAAACCTTCTTAAGAGGGGTTTCTTTGGACCTTCCCATTGTAGTATGTGCACTAATGCGAGCGAAACCATTAATCACCTTCTTGACGAGTGCCCTCTGGCCTCCTTCTGGAACAGGGGGGAAGAAAGATTCAGAAAAATGACTAGAGTCTTGGGCCGACCAGACCTGACACTGGCCAATTGGCAGACTAAACCCTTTAAAAATGAACTTCTTAACAGAATCTGGGAATTGTTTCCGGGTTTCGTGGTTTGGGAAATATGGAAGGAGAGAAACAAACGAATTATTGAGGAGAAACAAAGAGACAACCTGGGAGGTTATGGAAAAGCATATCAAGGAAATGTTATACTCCCAAATTCCATCCACGAAAAATGATAATGTAGATCCTGCAGAAAGAATAATATTGAATGACTGGGGTATTTATAACTCACCGAATGGCAATACTGAAGTGCTACAGCGTAGAGCAATCTCCACTAATTCTGATTTTTGGCAACCTCCTCCAGCTGATATTATGAAGCTCAATTTTGACGGTGCATCAAAAAGTAACCCAAGGCGTGCAGGATTTGGAGGAGCCATCAGAAATGCCCATGGCCTGGTTGTAAAAGTTTTCTGGGGTAACTTGGGGGAAACTACGAATAACGTTGCAAAACTGGAAGGAATGGTTAATGGCATCAGTTGGGTGCTGGGAAAAAACTGGGTACCTCTAATTGTTGAGGGGGACTCCAACATCCTGATCTCCATTGCGCGTCGAATTTAAAGTGGTGCGGCGGTTTTGAAGGTCTCTGTGAATTGGAGATGGGAAGGCAGGCTTATGCATCTTCAGGAAATTCTTAGCACCTCTCCGGCCATCAACTTCATTCATGTTCGAAGAAAAGGCAACAAGTTAGCCGATGAATTGGCCAATATCGGGGTTAAGTCAAGTGTAGCATTCAAAGCCGGCACCTTGCACGAGATGGACGATCACGTGGCCAGTCACTGGTGTGAATTGATCGCAACCATTGATCTCATCCCTAATTCGAACACCACCTGCCCGGAGCATCATGAATCACATGGCATAAGGCCCGAAAGGACACATGCTGCAGGTAACCCAATGCGTGTCAAGTCTAATTATCCCTCTTGATGCAACGTATCTAGTTGTTGTCCTTTCACTTTAAGGAAGTTAAGGTGGTTGATCGTCGGGTTTTATATCACAGGCTTATCAGGTCTTTTCGTGATATTTCACCCAAGCGTCCGAAAAATTTGAGTCACTATACCATCATGAGTATTGGTAATGGCATGTACCGTGACGATGGCATTTATGACCCCAGCTATGACGAAGGGAATGGAAGTAGTAATGGCTGCAGGCTTATCATATTTAGAGCAAGTGAGATCATGGACCAGTATAGAACGGTTAAGTCAAGCACTCATGAGAATTTATGGAAGTGTACTTTTCCCAGCTCTCATTATAGGAACGAGGATTATAAATTAATGACATAGGACAACAGGATCCAGAGTTGCAATTCACAAATCCTTTGCTTATCCTTGCCTCCTGGTATGCGTTTTGATTTTAACTTGTGGATTAATTGGATTAATATTAACTGTGGTCTCTCGACGACGTCCGGGTGCATTTTCCTGCACATTATGCATCCCCGTATCAGGATGAGAAGTCGTCGTGGGTCTGGTAGAAATCCTGGTCGTAGGGGTAGAGATATTGCTGAAGGTTCTTCCTCTCAATCCCATCCTTAGGAGAATGCCAACCCGCAGCGTTTCAACTGGGCTCATTTCTATCTGGAGGAAATGCCTACAACCATTGGTAACCAGATAGCATACCTGTAAATTGCTTTGCTGGAAGAGATTGAATCTCGGCTGGGTTATCAGATTCTGTCTAGCCCCTTCTGGGCCTGTAGGATTCTTCTTGCCCGTGAATTACATATCAGGGAGAACACTGCACGTAATATGCAAGAGGTCATTGCAGGTATGAAGGAGAACAAACAAACTGAAATGGAGAACACTAGCATTCTGGAAGTGTTGATGGAGGACCTCAACATCCATCCTCCGTAGGAAGCCAGTCATGGAGTCTCTCATACTTCAAGCCCAGAGCAATAGGTTGGTCGGGATCGATTGTTTTGTTTCTCTTTCTTTCGCTAAGTCCTGTTAGTATTTGGTTTTGGCCCAGTGTGGCTCGCTGGTTAGTTCTGCTTCGACTCTTTAGCCGGGCCTATTTCAAGTCTGTATATCTAGGTCCTTTTTGTTATCTTGGTTAAGCTCTGTGTTGATGATCAACCTCTCGAGGTTTTGAGGATTGCCTTTGCTTATTCCTATTTTGTTGGTTTCGCCCTATCTATAATAAAAATTCATAATGTAATGGATCATTGTTTTATATATATGCAGGTCACACAGATACAACGGATTGCACACTTCACGTGGAGGAGGTGAGTGAAGATTTTAATATATAACGGATTGGCTTGTAATTTTGCGCAGGACTTAAATAATGGAGCACATGGAGGTATCAATGAGTTTTAACAGATCATCCAAATCCCATGTTCCGAGAATCCAGTAGTTATTGAATCAATGAACTCCGTCTCATATAAATCGTCTCGGGAATTAAATTAACTCTCAGCTCAACAATTTCCCGAAATCGTTGGCATTGTACTTGATCAAATTAATTGACGGCTCAACGATTTCCAGAATTGATTGGAGGAGTTGAACGACTTTCATTTTTAGAATATTGTATTAAATTTCTGGAAACTGAATCCTTAAATTTGTTACCTATGTAAAACCTATATAAACTCAGAACTGGCAATTGTACGGGGAGAAGAGATTTGAGTCTGTAATCAAATTGATCATTCTGTAACTCAATTTCTTTCCAATGAAGGATTGAATTTCTAGAAGTGAGATCCTGCGTGCAGTTTCTGGTGATTGTTGTGCAACTCTCGGAACTAGCCATCCTCTGAATTGTGATCTGATTAGTTTATTTATTTATTCTGTTTAACGTTACATTTATTTATTCTGTTTAACATTACATTTTTGTTGTAGATTTTATTTTTGCAACATTTAGTGCAGGATAGTTTTAGCGTGCTTTGTTTATTTTGCTAATGTTTTTTTTCTGTTTCAGTAATACAAACTTTGTTTTGGAATTGACATTCTAGAATCAGCTCTGTAATTGGAATTTGGCTCTGTAATTGATATGCTGGAATCGACCACTAAAAAAAGAACATGGCGTTGATGTTGGTATGACATTCATTTAAGCTTGACGGAATGAAGTTCACCGTGATCAATCTAGTTTTGCAGACCTGTCAGAAATAACAAAACACTCCTATCTTCCAACCCTTTCATCTTAAAATTAATTTATAAGTTTGAGAATTCAAGTTTCATTGTAAATATTATTTGGTCTCACCCGTAGCTTGATTATGTGATTCTGGATTAAACATATAAAAAAAAGTTTGTTTACTTTAAATGTGATTAGGATTTATGAAATCCGTTCACATGTTTTATACCAAAGCTTTGTTTTAGATTTTAGTTTGTTTCTTTAGTTTTAGTTTGTGATTCATATTAGTTTGTAGATTATATTAGTTTGTATTTTATAATAATTTATTTATTTTGTAATTTTATTTTGTAAATTATATTAAGTTTGTAATATAAATTAGTTAATTTATATTAGTTTAATTTGTAATTTATTTTAGTTTAGTTATTTAGTTTTGTTTCCTTCGTGTGTAATTTATAGGTAGTTTAGTTAGGTAGATGCTTTGTTTATTAACTAGATATGGAGTTTGTAAATTATATTAGTTTAATTCTTTCTTAGGTTTTATGAAGTTCATATGTTTAATAAAGTAGATGATTTAATTTTTAATATTAATTTGGTAAAGAATAGTTTAGAGGTTATGATTGATAAAATAGGTACTTTATTTGCAGTATTAATTTGATTTTCAATTAGATTATAAATTAGGTGTACTTTATTTAATTTGACTAAAATATAAAACTTATAAATTAGAATAAATTTTATCATTGTTATTTGATTTAATTTATAATTTAGATTTAGTTTAAAGTTTGTAATTTGAAATTAGTATTAGTTTAGTTAATTGTTTAGTTTAGCATTAGTTTATGATTCTTTTGGCAATTCATAATTAATTTGAAATTAGCATTAGTTTGTGACGTAGTTTAGCTAATAGTTTAGTTTATCATTTATCTTAGTTAATTAGTTTAGTTTATTTAGTTTGCAAATTATCTTAGTTGACTTGTAATGTTTGGCTTGTAGCTTGTTTATAAACTATGTATTGCTGCTAATATAATCTCAAAATTAGGAATGGTCGACCAAGCTTAATAGTTTGTAGTTTGCTTTCAGTTTTCTTCCATCACTTGTAGTTAGATATTGCATCAAATTCTTCCACAATTAAACATTAGTTTCCTTAGTTTATCTCTGTTAGTTTTTCTTCTATTTTGTTGAAGGTTAACTCTCTCTTCTTCCATCTTAACCTTCTTCCTATATCTCATAGAAATCATTCATCTACCTAGATAATGGTTAGAATAGATAATTCCTTATTAGTTTAGCTTCTAAATAATCTCTCTACTGCTCCCTTTGCACAGTAGGATCATATGCATCAGCGAGCTAGTAATTAAATCATTCAAAACTCTTCTTTTCCCTAATTTAACTCATTTTCCTCCATTCGGATTGTCATTCAGACCGCCATTCAAATAGGTGTTTGGATCATCATTGGGACCTGTGTATTTTCTACATTGTTTTAGGCTTTTTTCAGAATCTAATTTCTTTTTCCTCTCAATCATAATTCTTCTTACTTCTAATTAATAGTTTTTTATGTTATTTAAACCTTGTTTCATAGAGTTTTTAATTAAGTTCTATCATTATTTCCTCCTTCCATATTTTTCTCCTTAACCTCCTTTCAAACTTCTTCCAAAGTTAAGTTCTTCATATCTGATTTGCATCTTTAGTAAGCTTAGGTTAGTTCAAGCCTTCAATCCTGCACATATAGTGATTGCATCTCATAAGATCCCTTCCCGTGTTGACAATTTAAATATTGGAATTATTTAGCACATAATAAAAACCAACAGGGATCATAATCAAACCTGGGGTATGAACACAGTTGAATAATAATATCTCTGAATCTCGAGATCAAGCTCCACAACCAACAAAGATATATGCAATTTGCTCACATGTTGGGAAATATTGCAAATCAATAGTCTAGTCATGCACTAGTCCTCTGATGTAGTGCATATGTATCTTAATATGATTGGTCCTCTGTCTCTATATTGGATCACTTGATACCCTTATATCACTTTGATTGTCACAAAAGAGGATAGTATGAGTACTAAAAGCAATCTGAAACTCTAAAAGAATAGCCTGCAACCATACACACTGAGTAGCAGCATTCACTTCTCCTCTGTACTCTGCCTCTACTGAAGATAATGGTATGTGTTGGTAGGTGGTTTGGTAATGAATAATCGCAGGTTCGCCAATGCTGCAACATGCTAGGAGAGGCCGCGGAAGGCACAATGATAGATTATTTTATGTATTTTTTAGTCGATTGTACCACGGAATGCGGGTTTTGGGTCATTGGACCATATGATATGTAATTTTGGGATAATTGTACTGCACTAGGCGAGTTTTTGGGTCATTTGGACCATGTCAATTAAATTTTGGGTCAATTGTCCAAGAGTCAGTTAGGAAGCTGTTAGTAAGTGGACAATCATTGTAAAGGTGGAAACCTATTTATAGTCATAGAGTCATATGGGTTGGATACCGGGAAAGCTAGATCCAAAACGGGAAGTGATATGCATCTGTAATTGTGATCAAGAGTTATCTGTGAGGTCTGTGTTTTTGCAGCGATATTGTATCGAGGTTTGTTGAAGTAATATGACATGACAAAACTATTTGGTGAAATTCCCTATGTACCTTTTTTATGACAACGCATGTTGCGATTCTCAAATAATGCTATGATTTCCTGTTGCAGTTAATGTCTTGATGTTGTACTTATTGCAATGAATGTCCCTATTGAATGATGATATGAATATGAGTAATGTTAACCTTGAATGTATAGATATATCTTTGAATGTCATGATAAGTTAAGTAATTGTTGCCGCAATCATCCTCGTTTGTTCAGCGGAAACATGGTTCCGTCCACTCTCCCTTGATCACCTCGGGTGAGACCTCATCTGCTCTGCAGGTGTTGCTGGACAGGGTAAAACCTGTCTGTGCCAGTGCTTAGGGAGTTCATGGTGGACTGGTGTCGACAGTGATGGGAACCCCTATCGACTGGGTTTGAGTCAACAAATGGTTCCGTTGTCGGGAGCGTGTGCGAAAAGAAAGGAGGACATGTTGTGGCATCCAACGCAATCGGAGATCCAGAAATGGTTTGATCAGAAGCTGCAGGAGTTTGCCGAAGAAGAAAGCCAGAATACTTGACTAACAGTAGATCAGTGGGTGGATAGATATATTCATGATGGTCCGCAGGAATGGTTCTTCTGTGAATTCTCGGTCCTTTTGTTCGAATGGTTGGCAAAGTTGACTTTTCAGAAGAGGAACTTCCAGGGCAGTGAGCCGACGACTTGGATCGTAGAATTGATTCAAGAACTGCAGGAAGTCAACAATAAAGCGTCACGGGCTATCCAAGTGTGGCTTGATAGCATCTTGGAAGGGTATAATACCGAATTTGCTGTTGATATGCAAAATTCCTATAGTGAAGCTTAAAGGTATTTCTTCCGCGAACCCTAGGGAAGGTTTCTGCTGTCGGTTCAACTATCTATTAAAATGATCATTTGTGAGAAGGGTATACTGAAGATGCATATAGATCAGTAGAAGGCCTGGTGGGCGGAGGCCGTGGGTATCGCGACGGCTAGGGGGAGGTGCATGGAATGGTCAAGGGTATATTGGTGCAGGACATAATAAGACTGTGAGTAAAGCCGAGGAAGAGAGTGGTCTTACAAGGGGAGCAGTGAGGTTTCAATTGGAAAATAGGCAGAGGATAGGAGAAGGTCCTTCTTCAATCGAACCGCGAGTTCGTGAAGGAATACCACACGAGATGAAGCGAGCTCACAGTCTGGACAAGAACACACAGGCTATGCCCAGGATAGAGGTAGGACCTAACCCCAGTAGCAACATACCCACACCTCTGCTCACTATTTGTCAACCAGTGAGAAACACCACTTCGACCCCACCAGGTCAACAAAATTTGATCGCTAGTAGTTCAGTACCTACAGGAAGGAAGCCCAGGATGGCAGGCGATGATGCTAAGTTACCGTTGTTCCATGGGAATGGGATAGATAACCCATAATAGTATTGGTTTTTGTGTGAAGTAGTATGGACCATAAAACAGATCACTAATGATACGGCTAAGAAAGGACAGCTGGAGACAACTTTGCGAGGTCGCACCCTAGATTGGTTTATGAAATTTGTTCTAGTCCCTACAAGAGCTCCAGAGAAGACCCTTGATGACATTAGGGATGGTCTGATTGTAGAATTTAGGAAGCCTAAGTATGAAGCACAATATATCACAGAATTGAAAGAAATTAAGTAGTATCCCAATGAGATGGTGTGGGATTTTGATCAGCGGTTCAAGACGCTGATGGTGAAGGTCAGTTTTGATATGAGCACCATCCAACATAAAGAGTGGTTCATCGCAACACTGCTACCACACATCCGGCTACCATTGATGCAACAGAACATCACAACACCCAATGAAGCTCTTGAGATTGCAATGCGATTGGAGGCATTACCGATTGGAGAAAATGCAGCTGGGATGTCGCAGATACAGACACAGCTGGCTAATTTGACTATACAACTGCAAGATTTGAAGAAGGGCAAGGAGTAGCGTGAAGAAGTGTGGTGCATGCGATGTCAAGGGGAAGGACATATGAAGGACAATTGCCTCGACTTCCGTAACTATTTGGTTTCGGGAGCACCAAACTCTTTGAATGGTGGTGGCATGTCATGGTGTCGTGTTTGTCAGGTATTTGGGCACCGCCATGAAGAATGTCCATATATGCAGCAGATGGAAACTAAACCGATGAATCTGTATTGCACTTTTTGCAAATCAGTGGGACATGATGACAAAGATTGCCGTGCATATGGGTTGCTTCATGAGAGGACGTACGACGCATTCTATGTGAATGATGACCAGCATGCCGTACAGCCACAACTGCAGCCGCAGGTATCCCAGCCGCTACCTCAACCGCAGGTCTAGTTTGTACCACAACAACAACCAGAGTAGTTTGTGCCACAATATGATACAATGCAAATGGCTCCGCAATAGCCACAGTACGTTTAGCAACCGCAGTATGCACAACAAGGGAAAGGTATGCAACTAGCACCGATGCAGCAACAGTACAATCAACAATAATACCAACAATAGGTTAGATCCCGCGCAGGATTTCGGGGTCGACACGGCAGAGGATTTGGTGGCGGAGGAGGACAAGGAGGTCGCGGACCTATGCAATGCTATCACTGTGCGGTATGGGGATATTATCAATGCAATTTCCCATTGCTGCAGACACAGTGTACGTTTTGCTTTGTTGCAGACCATACAGTAGAGAACTTCCCGCAGTTGATTGGACGATGGCAGGCAGGGAATGTTCCGCAGCTGCAGAATCAAACCCAGGCACAGCAACCAGTACAAAATATGGTACAGCAACCAGTCCAGAACCAGAACCAATGCTCGATTTAGAATGCTAATCAAAATGTAAACCAGCCGGGAAATCCACTGTTGAACCAAAATCCAGGTGTGAGTGTTTCAACAATATCAGTAGAGCCTAGGCCACATGATGAAGCTATTGCGGTGATCACTCGAGGAAGTGCAAAGATGGGAGAAGATACATCACATCCGCTAATCTGGTTGGCTAGGAAGAAGAAGGTATCATTTGACATTAATTCAGAGCGTGATATGTTCCACCAGGCGCTACGGACGTTGGATAAAGGTAACGCTATCGTCTGTGAAATGCCCCCTGTCTTTGATGACACATCAGACGCTGGTCCATCAGCGCAGTCTGGAACCTTGCAGAAATTCCTGGAAATATGCTTGTTGTTTGAAAGGGATCTTGCTGCACTTGTTGAGATTGAGGGGTTGTTGCAGCGATTTCCAAGGGGATGCCAGGAATCCGCGGTGAATTCTTTACAATGGAGGAAGACTAGCAAGGAAATGCGGATGAATATTGAAATTGGCGATTACAATGTTGACTCAGTTATTCTGGATCTTGGTTCGGATGTCAACATCTTAACCAAGTAGGCATGGAAGAAAATGGGGAGCCCCTTGTTGAGTTGGTCTCCTGTACAGCTTTGGTTAGCTAATCGCCCTAAGGTAACACCGATTGGGAGAGTCCCACGGTTGGTGGTGGATACTGAGGTTATGCAGACCTATGCTTACTTCGATGTCATCGAAGTGGTAGAAGGAGGGGGTTTGTATCCCGCATTGCTGGGGATCGGATGGGCTAATGACAGTGGAGCGGTAATCAAATTCAAGCGGCAAATGATGACTTTTGAAAACTGCAATCTCAGAGTCATAGCCCCATTGGATCCGGATGAAGGTCGCAGATACATTGAGCCAGTGAAAGATGAAGATCCTAGTGGATGGGACCATGCATTCAACATCTCTGAAGATTACATTCATCCGACCACCAATAGTGAGCTACGATGGCGCATTGAGAGCTCTGCGTCGTCCGATTCTGATGATGCGTTAGAACATTGGCAGAACCACTTGCATGAGGTATCGCTCCATAAGTGTCGGTTGATCACACAGTCGCTATGCCGTGTTGCAATTGAAACAGTCACATTACTAGTTTATGAAGGATTGCGTGGCTTGTCTGATTTTTTGGCAAGGTTCAAGGAAAGAGTTTCAGAACCGCAGCAATTTCTAGCATTGGGGGAAGCACTGAGGACTGCTCTAGCATGCTAGTGTGCGACACACAAAGCATCCATAGATGGATGGTTGAAATGTAGAATATTGATGATGGTTTGTTTCAGTGATACCGAGGTCTACCACACAGGGAAATACGATGGGAGAAATGATCCTGGGGGCCATCTGATGGAGTGTTCGACATTATGGACAGTGCGACCACAGGATGAGTGGGTCCATGCATTTATCCATACCTTGGATGAAATACCATGGTCATGGTATACTGCAGCTGAATTAAGGGGATAAATCACCACTTGGCTGGAGCTGACAATATGTTTTACTCATACATTCAGTTTCGTTGATCCCAACCCGGATGTCCATAATGCCCTGCAGATCATCCGCGATGTGGTTCTATAGGTTGTTCCCGCGACATACCCGGCAGATCTGCATACATACTGCTAGATGCAATCCATAATGGAATGTTACAATATCACTAGTGGGCCCGATGACTGTGATGATCCACGGAATGTCAATATTCCTGAGTCTGAAGACAGTCATGATGTGGTTCCACCTGGTGTGCCAACTGATTCATTTAGTCATCCCTTGAAGTTTCGCAAGATCAATATTGGGACGGAGGATACTCCCAAGTTTGTGAATGTTGGAGATTATTGGGATGCTGAGATGATGGGTAAGGTAACTGATTTGTTGCACGAGTTTCAAGACCTATTTCCTACGAAGTTTTCTTAAATGAAAGGTATTTTGGGTGATCTAGGCGAGATGAAGATTCCCTTGAAACCAGATGCTGAACAGATCAGGGAGCGACCCTATCGGTTAAATCCATAACATAAAGAGAAGGTCAGGGTAGAACTTGATCGCATGTTGAATACTGGTATCATTGAACCAGTTGAAAAGTCAAAATGGATTAGTCCTATGGTGGTGTAGGACAAGAAGACTGGTGAGATACGCATCTGCTTTGATTTGCGGAAGTTGAATGATGCCTGCTTGCACGATCGCTTCCTAACCCCATTTACTGATGAAGTACTTGAGGGAGTAGGCGGCCAGGAAATGTATTCATTCACATATGGGTTTTCAGGCTATCACCAGATCCGTATTGCAAAAGAAGATCGCCATAAGACAACTTTTGTGACAGAGTGGGGATGTTTTCAGTATACTGTAATGTTGTTTGGGTTAAAGAACGCACCTACGATATTTTCACGGGTTGTTGTTGCTGCATTCAAGGATTTCATCCAAAAGTTCTTACAGGTATACATGGATGATTGGACAATCTATGGCATGATCTGCGATCATCTGGCCAATCTGCGGTTGATGTTGGAGCACTATCACCAGCACCAGATATCACTGAATTTGAAGAAGTGCATTTTTTGCATGCCTTTTGGGATACTACTGGGTCACATTGTGTGTAAGCAGGGGTTGTTAGTTGATCTAGCCAAGATTGCGCTCATTTTGAGCTTGACACCGCCAACCACTGTTAAGCTGTTAAGGGTGACATT
The DNA here is from genome assembly GCA_027924585.1 of Larix kaempferi. Lineage (NCBI taxonomy): Eukaryota > Viridiplantae > Streptophyta > Pinopsida > Pinales > Pinaceae > Larix > Larix kaempferi. Next base: position 10,524,707 of record BSBM01000196.1, read on the forward strand.
GGGGCATACTGGGTATTATCGCAAGTTCATCAGGGGATATGCAGCGATCACTGCCCCTATGGAAAATATATTGAAGAAGGATGTCGTATTTCAATGGAGCCCTGAATGTCAAGATAGTTTTGAGCAGCTCAGGGCTAAGATGGCTTTGGCACCGATACTAGTATTCCCGGACTGTAGTAAGGAATTCCATGTCCATGTTGATGCATCGTCAATTGCACTCGATGTGGTGCTAGTGAAACTAGGAGAGGGGGATCTTGATCACCCTATTGCTTTCTCCAGTCAGAAGTTGTCATCCGCAGAAAGGAACTACACCACTACTGCGCGAGAAGGATTGGCGATGGTCTATGCACTGTAGAAGTTTCGACACTACTTATTGGGATGACATTTTAAGATGATTATGGACCACTCTGCATTGAAATACCTGGTCAATAAGTCTGTGTTGGGGGGTAAGATATGCCATTGGCTACTTCTTTTTCAAGAGTTCAACTTTGAGGTAATTGTGAAGCCAGAGCAGTTGAACTCCGGCTCTAATCATCTCTCACGGATTGGAACAAGAGAGGTGCCTACTAACATTGAAGACGGGTTTCCTGATGCGCAACTATTTCGAAATGAAGTAGCCAATGGCTATTTCAAAGAAATCATTCCGTTTCTGGCAACAGGTACCGCACCAGAGGATTTCACCACTAGTCAAAAGAAGCAGTTGGTGGTTAAAGCTGCAGACTTCCAGCTCATCGCGGGAGAGTTATATAAGATGGGTGCCGATGAGATATTGCGATGGTGTGTCTTGCCACATGAGAAAGCACAGATATTGGCAGAAGCACATGGTGGAGTGGCTGGAGCACACTACGGCGGTCGAGCGACTGCCAGGAACGTCCTTCGTGCGGGGCTCTAGTGCCTCACGCTACAAAATGACGCGACAGACTATGCGTGGTCTTGCAAAGTCTGTCAAAGAATTGGGAAGCCATCTAGGAGGGACGAGATGTCGCTGATGCCTTAGTTAACACTACATCCATTTGACAAATGGGCAGTGGATTTTATGGTACCAATTAATCCACCAGGTAAGCGCACTAGTACCATATACATCATCACTGCAACAGAGTATTTGACCCAATGGGCGGAAGCTGCACTAGTTGTTGATTGTTTGCCGGCCACGGCTGCGCAGTTTTTGTTTGATAACATTATCACTCGCTTCGGCCTCCCTAAGATATTTTTGAGTGATCAAGGCAGCCACTTTCTCAATCGCACCATCAGCGCATTGATGGAGGAGCTACAAATACAACATAAGGAGAGTATGCCATATCATCCACAGGAAAATGGCACGGTGGAGGACTTCAATAAGATATTGGAGCATGCGCTGAAAAAGGTGTGCAATGCGAACCGTGATGACTGGGATCTCAAAATCCCAGCAGTGTTGTGGGTGTATCGCACCACATGTAAAAGGTTGATGGGACAGACACCCTTTAAGTTGGTGTATGGACAAGAAGCTATTATGCCAATGGAGTACATTGTTCCAAGTCTGCGCATAGAGGTAGTGACGGGTATGGATATAGCAGTGGCATTGGAAGAACGTTTAGCACAGTTAGTACAACTAGAGGAAGATCACTTCATTGCAGGTTTCCACCAGGGTGTGGAGAAGGATCGTTAGAAAGCTTGGCATGATTGCCACATCAAAAACAAGCAGTTTCAACAAGGACACTTGGTCTTGCTATACGATAGCAAGTTTATGAAACATCCAGGAAAATTGCAGATGCATGGGCTTGGTCTGTATCACATCAGTAGCATTACTTCAGGAGGAGCGGTATAGTTGCAGCAGTTGGATGGAGCGATGTTCCCCAAGTTGATTAATGGTAGCAGGTTGAAGCCCTATCGGTCGGGCTTGGAACAGCGCAGTGCCTGAGTTGCATCGGAAAAAAAAAATGGCAGGTGGATTGGTGGTAGGATGGTGCACCCACAGGAACAGAATGCGGAAGTAGGAAGGCTTGTGCTGCAAGTTAGGAGTGGTCCACGACAAGCAGCAGGGTCGCGACCGGGTCAAATCAGCAATAAATGCCACACATGAAAATAGTTAATTAACGGCGCTTGTTCGAATGATGGGAATTAATGGCGGATTCATACAATCAACTGACAGGATGGACGGTGGATTTGCATCATTAATACGGGATTTTGGTTGAGTTAAGACAGGATTTAGTGATTATTAGAGAGGATTCGGCTGGACGCTATAAAAACGGGTAGGAGTTGGTCTGAAGGAACTGAGATTTTAGTTGCTAAGTGCCTGTGCAAAGATGAAGAGTATTGGTATAGCTTGGAGAGTGCCGTTTTGTGTTGGGCAAGGTTCAGTTGAACTTGCAGACTGCCATTAGAATGGAGAAGCTATCAGTTGAGAGCATAGAGTGAGGTATGCCACGATAGCTAGAAACAATCGAGATTAGCAGTGAGGTTGAGTCTCCTTTCACCGAGATTGCAATTGAGGAAGAAGTTGTGTCTGTGGGAGACATCAATCTTGAAGCAGAAGTCGAAAACATGCCAGTGGGAACGTCAGTAATCGCCAAGAAGCATTGAGGGGGTCAGCATTCTGAGTTACCACAGAGCAAGAGACAAGCTAGATCATCCACCACGGTGGTAGGACAAGCTTAGATGTAGATAAGGTAGTACAATTGCCATGTTGACGAGTCTTCTCCATGGGAGGGACTGTCGGCTGTTGACATCGATGGGTATATCCCTCCCAGTCGTCCAGATGCAAGCCCACGCAAGCTGAACCTGAAACAGAAGTATGGTGTGAAGATGCCGACGCTCCCTACTGGAATGGAGTGCTCTGGTGATATTGGGCTGGCGTTGATGCGCCAACGATACGACGATCACGATATGGTGGCCTACCCCGAAATTGCATCGGCCCAGTATGTGCCCAGGTCACAACTCACTGTGACGCCGATTCTACAAGATTGGGCATGAGGATTGAAACAAGCCAACTTGTTAGGGCTCATTAACATGCCACATTTCGGGCGGATGGCGGAAGTTAACGCATTTGTGAAGCAACTGCTAGCATGCTTCCATGGTGGTTCCTTGTGGTTGGACAGAGAAATTCCAGTCACCGTTGATTTAATTTCACACATTACCGGACAGCCTAAAGACACCATCGACCCGTCGCAGTATTTCGACGGCAAGGAGAATGATAAAAAAATGGCCGCGCAGTTGGCTAAGCGCTTCAAGATGGAGAAGGATTGTCGGGGCTACCATGCCAGCAGCATCAACGAAAAGGCGATGCTCACCGACACCAAGATTTTATCCTGCAAGGTGGTCAAAAGTGGTCATCCTAACCAATGCAACTCTGGGATTGTCACATGTGTAGTACAATGCGCGGAGGACATCCAAATTAACTGGTCCTTGTTTTTATTAAATCAATTTATGGAGGATGTTGTGGCGGTTCAATAGGGTAAGGGTTCATTGACCTATAGTTGGATTCTACTACTGATCGCATTTGTGGCTTGGAAGGAGCCCGACACATACCAGGGCATGGAAGTTGCGGCTGCAACAGAGCGGCGGGTTGCACGCTATCAGAACATATGGTACGTACGGGAGTTAGAGCGACTCTGGGATTGCCAATTGTTATTCTCACTATATTGGGAGATGCTTTGTGATGCAGCAACAAAGGTGCCACGGATATCCGAAGATGCTGCGGCAAAGTTTAAGCCGATTATGGAGTTTGTGGTTCGACCGCATGCTATTTATGTGCAATCAAGGCATGACCCCAGTCAGTAGTGGTTGCTGACCCCTTACAAGGTAATGATGGAAATACTGGATGCCATTGCGAATGATTGGCCATCAGAATGGCGTGAACTTGTCGCGTTGGCCGAGATTGAGGCTGGCGAGCCGGCAAAGGGTCCAGATTATTGTATATCGGCATAGGATCCACACATTCATCATGATTTCAATCAAGATTCCATTAGAACACCGACGAATGATGACAGTAACCACGCCTTGGAAGAGAACATAACTAAAAGGCACCAGGACCCAGCGACAATCAGTGGGTTTCCCTTGTCATCGGAAGCGCAGTTGGGCCAATTTATACAAGCAATCACAGATGTATCCACTGCAGTAGCTCAAAAGGTGACTAGGGATACAGATGAAAGATTCGATGCTCTCACTACTCGTATGGACTCTTTATGTGACATGGTGTCACGAAGGGCACCTGAAGAAGTAGTACCACCGTAAGTCAGCACAATCAGCACCGAACCGCGGGTCAGGAATGTGGAGATTCCCCCAACTGCAATTGTGACTGAAGATGAGGCCGTTAACACCTTGCTCTAGCAGTTGACAAAGGTGTCCATCAATGTTAATGCATTTCCGGCAGAAGGATTGACCACTATGCAGACAGTGGCTAGCAGAGAAATGGCGGACAAGATGCATGAGATCAGTGTTAAGTGCACAACGTTACAGAAGCGCGAGGCAGCTGCACAAGCATCCATTGCAGAGTTAACAGGATGGGCCACTACAGCACGACAGGTTGTGGATGAGCTAGAGGAAGACATCAAGAAAGAGTGAGCTGAAAAGGCTCGTGAGATTGAAGACTTGAAGAAGGCGTAGGACCACCTCATCATAGAGAAGGCCCAGATGTAGGATGACATTGTGCAGGTGGACCAGGCTATTGTGGAGGCTTATCACCATGTGCCAGAGCCCACTTACGAGGTGGATATGATTCAACATATCCAAAAAATGGGAAATGTCATCGTCCAGCTATGGCAAGAGATTCAGGAGTTGCGAGCTCAGGTGAATCCCGGTACACCACAAGCAGAAGTGGATGACTGCAAACATGTGATTGAGGAGATAGCATCACAGCCGGTGGAGCTGGAAATTGTGGCAACACAGCTCACAGCTGAGACTGTGCAGTTCTGGGGCCTGATCATTTAGGATGAGTAGGTTCAACAGCTAATGAAGGTTTGGAAGGAAGTGGAAGGGCAGTTGGCAACACTCAAAGTGGTGATGCGCGTAATGCCACCCATGGAGCAGGTTGGAAATTCTACAGATTTGAAGGATCTGCAGCAATGAGTCGCCAAGGCCGATGAACGATAGAAGAAGCATGCCGCATAGCTAGAGGAGTTCTAGGATGTTGGTATCCAGTTCATGACAAAGGTTGGTTAAGTTCTCCAGGAAGTGTAGGGACATCGTCAACAAGTGGCCGCAAAGCTGACAGAGCACCCATCGCCCCAGGACGTTGTTGACAGTCAGGAGGTGGTTACGGTGGCAAAGGAAATGGTTACGACAGTCGAGCAGCAATATGATGACTTCAAATTCAAAACCACAGAGTACACCATGTCTAGTTGACGTGGCTCGAGGGCAAGCCACATGATTGTGTTGGGGGCTTATTGGCAAGCAGTTTGGTAAGGAATAATCGCAACTTCGCCGAAGCTGCGACACGTCAGGAGAGGTCGCGGAAGGTAGAAGGATAGATTATTTTATGTATTTTTGAGTCGATTGTACTGCGGAATGCAAGTTTTGGGTCATTGGAACATATGATATGTAATTTTGGGCTAATTGTACCACAGTAGGTGGGTTTTTGGGTCATTTGGACCATGTCAGTTAAATTTTTGGTCAATTGTCCAAGAGTCGGTTAGGAAGCTGTTAGTAAGTGGGAAAGCATTATAAAGGCGGAAGCCTATTTATAGTCATAGAGTCATCTGGGTTGGATACCGGTAAAGCTAGATCCAAAACGGGAAGTGATATGCGTCTGTAATTGTCATCAAGAGTTATCTACGAGGTTTGTCTTTTTGCAGCGATATTGTATCAGGGTTTGCTAAAGCAATATGACATGACAGAACTATTTGGTGAAATTCCCTATGTACCTTTTTTATGACAACGCATGTTGCGATTTTCAAATAATGCTATGATTTCCTATTGTAGTTAATGTCTTGATGTTGTACTTATTGCGATGAATGTCGCTATTGAATGATGCTATGAATATGAGTAATGTTAACCTTGAATGCATAGATCTGTCTTTGAATGTCGTGATAAGTTAAGTAATTGTTGCTGCAATCATCCTCCTTCATTCGACGGAAACATCATTTCGTCTGCTCTCCCTTGATCACCTCGAGTGAGGCCTCATCTGCTCTGCAGGTGTTGCTAGACAGGGTAAAACCTATCTAGGCTGGTGCTCAGGGAGTTCGCGGTGGGTTGGTGTCGACAGTGATGGGAACCCCTGTTGACTGAGATACCTTTGTTCCATTCTCAGTTTGAGAAATATCAAGCCCCAAAAACTAAAGAATTCCCAAGTCCTCATGGAAAAATCTTGATGCAAAGTTGTCTTCAATGAAGCTATTTGATCAGTACAACTACCTGTGATTAGAAAATCATCAACATACAACACTATAATAATTATTGATCCATCAATCAGCTTCATATAAATATTAGGATCATATTTTCACCGAACAGAAGATTGTGACAAGAGAAAATTGTCCAATTTGGCATACCAAGCCCTAGGGGGTTGCTTAATCCCATATAAGGACTTCTTCAACCTTCACACAAGGTTAGGATTAGATTTATACCCTTCTAGTTGCTGCATAAAAATATTCTCCTCAAGATCCCCATGGAGGAATGCACTCTTGACATCCATACGGTGCACTTCCTAGCGCTTGGATGCAGAAATTGCTAGAACTAGTCTTATTGAGTCTTTTTGTGCAACAGGTGCAAAAGTTTCATTGTAGTCAAGGACATGGACTTGGGAGAAGCCATTTTCTACCCACCTAGCCTTATATTTTACTTCTATACCATCAGCTGCACACTTGGTTTCGTAGATCCACTTACACCTTACCAATTTTATGCCTGCAGGGAGCTTGACTAGCTCCCATGTTTCATTCTTCTGCAATGACTGAAAGTCCTCATCCATAGAAACCTGCCATCTTGGATCATGTGAGGCTTCCTCTTATGTCTGAGGATCACAATCTAACATCATATAACATTTCCCAGAAAGGTATGGGTCATTCACACTAAGAGCAGTCTCAAATTGTGATCTAGTCCTACTTGTGTCCTAAGGATTGCCCACTAGCTCACATGTTGCTTGCAAAGTCTTAGCAGCCCATTTAGGATATGTTGTTGAATTAGAATCTAGAATAAAATGATATTCATCATCAGAAATATCATAATAAAAAATTTCAATAACATCACTTACTTCTTCTTCAGGTGGTGGTGAAGATGGTTCTCCAATTTCAACATTTTGTGAGGGCTCTTCCTCAAACTACACACTTCTCTCTATGAATGATTTATGAGTGGTCATGTTTAGTAGCCTATAAAATTTGGAGTCCTCTGAATATCCAACAAATAAATAGGGTTGGATTTGGGGCTACATAGCCCTCCTCTTCTCAAGTGGAATGCTAGCCCAAGCCTTTGAGCCAAAAATCCTGAAATGAGAGATATCTGGTTTGTGCCCTGTCCAAGCCTCAAACGGAGTGACACCTTTGAGAGATTTGTGTGGCACTCTATTCTGAATGTATTTGGCACAATTTATTGCCTCAGCCCATAGCTTGGGAGACAAAGAATTTTCCTCAATCATACATGTGACCATGTCCTTAAGAGATCTGTTTTTCCTCTCAGCAACCCCATTTTGCTTAGGTGTATACGGAACTGTGTGTTGCATCTGAATTCCTGAAGAGGCACAAAATTGCTGAAACTATGATTTCACATTTTCACCACCATTATCAGATATGATAATATTTATATGCCTACCAGACTGGTTCTCAATTGAGGCTTTGAATAGCTTGAACATACCAAAAGCTTCATATTTTAGCTTGATGAAATAAATCCAAGAGTACCTGCTAAAGTCATCTATGAGTGTGAGGATGTACTTGGAATGGTTCAAAGACTCATGAGAAAATGGACCTGATATATTAGTGTGAATGAGTTCTAATGGTGCAGAGGTTCTCTTAGTTTTGGATCTCCCATACTTATGCTTAGGGTGTTTTCCTAAGATGCAAGATTGACAGACACCTTTGGAAAATCTGATATTGGGCAGCCCTATGACCATTTCTTTCTCATGGATTTGGGAAATATATTTATATTTCAGATGGTGAAATCTTTCATGCCATAATTTGCTTGACTCATTGGCATGGGTTAAAAGAGCAGAAGGTGATGGATTTGGCACAAAGTGAGAAAACTTGAAGATTCTAGAATAGTGATCATCAATGCCTAATGCAACAATTTTTCCTGTTGAAATTTCAGCTATCTCAATATCATTAGGGGTAAAGGTTACTCGCTTTCGAATCCCTGTGTGGGTCATCTGATAGACTGACAATAGGTTTGTAGCAAGTCTAGGTACATATAATACATTATTAAATGAACCAAACTTGAGATCTATGCTACCTTTTCCTTTGCTAGATGTTTCAGAATTGTTACCCAATACAATATTTGGACCACTGGAAGAGTCAAGTGAAGTGAAAAACTTACTTGCAGACACCATGTGTCTTGAAGCTCCAGAATCAATAATGAATGAGGTAGGTTTGGATGTGCTTGCTATCATTGCATGTACTGTCTCCTTGTCATCATATTTGTTTCCTCCATCCTTCCTCCTTGCGCTCTCTGGAAGAGGAATGTTGGCTTTCTCCAAGAGTTGAGCCATTTGATCAATGGCCTTCTTCATGCAAGAGATTTCAGGATGAAATGCCTTGTTGCAATAATTGCACTTTGTCTTCTCATTCTTTTTATTTGGATTCCTCTTGAAATTCGAGGAGTCTTCATTAATTTTTTGCTTGTCTTTCCTCTCACCATTGGGCTTCTTGAAGTTTCCCTTCTTCTTCCCTTTCGAACCCTTTGAATATCCAACATTCATACAATGGTCCTTGGATGGACTTTTAATGGCTCCCATCAAGAGAAATTTGTCTTTTTCTTGTGTCAAATACTCCATCAATTTTGAAAGTGTCGGGCTCTTCCAATTTTTAATTGTTTTCCGGGTGGAGTGGAAAGTTGAAACAAAGGCTGACTAGTCTGAGCCAAGTTGGGAGGGAATGGCCAAGACTAATTGCTCATCTTTATTTTCAATACCACAATGCTTCAGTTGCAACACAAGTGATTTAAATTTGGAGAAGAAATCTTTAAGGTTATCAAAATTATGTGGACTAAATGAGACTAGCTCATTATCCAGTTGGTGGCCTCTTAATTCATCTGTCTTTCCGAACAATTCTTGAAGTTTCAGCCAAACTTCATTGGGAGAGGTAAGAACATCAAGATGAAATAGAAGATCCTTGGATGTAGTGAGACACAACATCCCATAGGCTTCATCTCTTTGTTTGTGCCATTTATATTTCTCTATTGTTGAGGTTGGCTCAGCTTCAGTTGCCATAGTCACCTTGTAGAGCCCTTCGTTCCTCAGTAAGATCTCCATTTGCACCTTCCATGAAGCGTAAAAGCTTCTTAACCGCAGTAAATACTTCTAGAATGCCCACAAATAATCTGAAGCCCACATTTCAGGGGTAAATAATATATTGATAAAATATATTATAAGATGATTACAATGTAATGAAAGGCCCCGTATAAATACAATTCCAAATGGCACCTTTAATGGTTGTTCACAAGAGTTATGTTTCTTGGATAATTATTGTTAATTACTATTATTAATATTATTATTTAATATTTGTATATTTTAGCTTTGTTACATTGCCTTCCCCTTAAGAGAACCTTTTTCCTCAAAGCTTTGTTGAAGACAAGGGTTATGTCTAATTTTTTGTTTTAACTTTCATCTCTAGATCCTTTCTTTTAGTATTTGCGACACTTGAGGAAATGAGGCGATACGAGTTACGAATTCCACAGAAGAACTGTCGCATCGTTTCTGATGTGGTCCATCTGAGATCTATTTTTATCGGAGCTATTTGATCACTTTGTGGGATGGCTCCTTTTTGTTTGTTGCTTAGTATGTTGAATTGATGTTCTTTCTTGTTTGGCATCGTAATTCCTTGGTGTATGTTCATTTTGACTCTGTCGTTGTTCAAAATGATGTTTATAATTGGGGTGTCGAGAAGGGGTTCTTGTTATTTGTTTTTCTGCTGGTTTGAATTCTTTTTGAATTGTGAAGAAGACTGAATTTGAATTTATTTCTTCTTCCTCAACTTGATTTTTTTTTCTAGAGAGACTGGATGCTTCCTTCTGGATTTTTGCTACTTTTTTCTCCAATAGATTTTTATTACTCTGAATTTTCTCGAACCTTTCGTCTTGCAACTTTTTGTCCTCTTTTAACTTCTTGACTTGTTCCTCTAGTTCTTGTTTAAACATTCTGAGGCGTTGGTTTTATTCTTTCTTTTCTAGTATTCTTCCTTCAAGGTCTTCATTTGAATGCTCTGTCTTCCGACTATGTTTCAGTTTCTTGATTTTCGTAAGTAATGTCTTGTTATGAATTCTTAGTCGAAATAGTTCTTTGGTATTGCTTGCTAATTCATCCTTAATTTTCTTAATTTCCAGCTTATGTGTCTTCTTAATGTCGTCATACTGTTGCTGAAGTTTTTCCTTCTGTTGTTGATATTGACATCTCTTTGATTCTTGATTTTCTAGCTTTCTCTGGGTTTGCATCAATTTTGTATTTTTATCCATGATGAGCTTGTTTAAGCACTTTATGTCATCCTCTAAATCATTATTACTTCCATACGAAAATTCTTCGACATTTTTGAAGTTTCTAATTTTATCTTCCAGGTTTTGATTGTGGCTTATTAGATGTGAAATTTCCTTATCCTTATCTAATAACTCATTCTGGAGCTCTCGTTTTTTATTTTTTAATCTTTGATTCTCTTGTTCTGCTAAACGATTTCACATTTCTTGCTTTATAATTTCGAATTGAAGATCGATATTGGTTGCTTTAGATTCCTTTAATTTGTTCAATGCTGCTTGTGACCACGATGTCATTTCTGATTTTGAATTTACCATAATTCCTGACTTTGGACGATAACTTGGTTTTCTTTTGAATTTGACTTCTTTGTCGAGTCTTCCTTTGACTTTGGCTTCTTTGATTTGTCGTCTTCTTATTAGGTTAAATAACGTTTTTTTTCCAAAATAATAATTATTATTATTTTAAATAATAATAATTATTATTATTATTTTAAATAATAATAATTATTATTATTATTTTAAATAATAATAATTATTATAAAATAATTATTATTATTATTTTAAATAATAATAATTATTAATTAATAATATTATTATATTGATGTTTTATGAACTAGATCTATAACTTTTTTTTCTTCTTTTATTTCCAAAAATATTTTTTTTTGGATTATGAAGAGTTCAAACCTTGAGATAATAATAATAGTATTATTGTTATTACTATAGTTATATAATAACTATAATAAAACTCTAATAAAAAACAAGGTGTTTAATAAAATTAAATATTATTTAATAATATTTAAACCATGTACTCTTTTTAAGAAACCACGTACTTCTTTGTTTTTATTTTTTCATTTTTTTTTACTTCTTTTACTTATCTTTTTTTTCTTACTTTTTCTTTTCCTTTTATTTCTTTGTTTATTTCTTTTCTTTTTCTTTCTATATTCTCTTTTATTTTTACTTCTTCTTTTACTTCTTTGTTTTTACTTTTACTTTTCTTTTTACTTCTTTTACTTCTTTGTTTTTTCTTTTCTTTTTACTTCTTTTCTTTTGTTTTTTTTACATTTTTGTGCCAAGGGCTTGATTTTTGGACAATGTACTAGATTTTAGGGAAACCCTAATGATGGCTTCAAGCCAAAAAATATATGGCCAGAGGACGGATCATCCAACGAGGCTTTGATACCAATGAAGCGTAAAAGGTTCTTCACCGCAGTAAATACTTCTAGAATGCCCACAAATAATTTGAAGCCCACATTTCGGGGGTAAATAAGATATTGATAAAATATATGATAAGATGATTACAATGTAATGAGAGGCCCTGTATAAATACAATTCCAAAGGGCACCTTTAATGGTTGTTGACAAGAGTTATGTCTCTTGGATAATTATTGTTAATTACTATTATTAATATTATTATTTAATATTTGTATATTTTAGGATTGTTACATTTCAGTCAAAGTAATTGAATGGAGTGAGGATGATCTGATGTTACTGATCCATGGCATATATGAAATTAATTTTGGAATGATTTGGGTGTTCCCAAAGGTTGTTTGTTGCGCCTTCTTGATGGAAGATTGTGCCCTATGGATGAATTGTTGCACCCTCCTTGAGACTGGTTGGATCCTACAAGACAATAGATGGAGAAAGGAATATATTGACAGATATGATACCATGTGAAATTTAGTTCACATCAATATATGATCAAGAAATTAACTCACTCACAAAGATCTTACACAACTAGTCAACGAACTCATAAAATTACTCACAATAATACAAACTGTATTAACTCTCATTAATAAAATACATCAGCCAACCTTTGGAAAATAATAGGCTACCATTATATAAAATTACAATAGAGATTTGAATGGCTAAATATGCCATTTGGATCCTCATATCATTAGACTTACTAAAATTGTGCCCATCCCCCGTAGGTGGCAAGTGTGTTCTCCAAGTCACTCCAAAGGCTCATGGATTTTTGAATTAGTGACCTGTAGCTTATGTGTGATGAAAAAAAATTCCAAAAACCAAATTGGGAAAGAAGAAACATCATAGAGGACGTGTGGTCCAAGAAGCAAGTTTCCTTAGGTGACTAGCTTTTCCCCATAGGGTAAAAAGCAGTAAAAAATAGTAAATATCAGGAAGGCACCTTTTTACTCATAATATTCTCCAAAATCATTTAGAAATGTGCCCAAGTGGTCTAGGAAGCTTGTGGTCCACACTTGGAAGTCTTGTGGCCCCCCCAATATTGCCTTGTGGTCCACACAATGACAGTAATGGCAATAATCTAGTCTAATACATAGGAATTAATCATAAAATGATTAATTAATGCTACAAATGTATTAAATGAAATAGATAGGAATATTTAAATATTCCAACAACTAGGCCAACTACATATTCTACACCTAGGAAAATTAATCTAGATGACTAATAATATTTATCCTAAGTATGGTATTGGTTTTTAAATGTTCCAACACCCCCCTTAATCCTAATTGTATGTGAGTAAAATATCATTAATATAGGTCCCAAGCAACAAGGCTTATGGTAACCCCATTACAATTATTATTCCCATGTAAACTGAGGAGACGAGGAAAACCTTGGGAATAAAACCCTCCCTCAAAAATGAACATGTGCACACCAAAAATGTTGCTACTCCGAACTCAAGTAGATGTGAACTTGATTAGATGTCTGGAGGAATATTCTTCTTGGGAAGAATGGGATCATTCTCCAAAAATATGTGCTTGAATTCTCCGACAATTGATGCAAATGAAACTGGAGGTTCTCTGAACTTTCTCTTGAAGAGAAAAAATCCATGAATATGCAGACCATTCTGGAACTTGAAATTTGAACCAATTGAAGTAGGATCAGATCCAATCAGATATGATTTCTCTTGAAACTTGAACTTCTTATCAGTGGAAGTTAAATAGGATCCAGGAATTGATATAAGGTTCCTTGAGATCTCCTTTGAACCGGTAGGGGTGAGATCAGAACCAAAATCACCAGAATATGCCTAAGACATGAACCCAAGCGAATGGTAGTGTCCCCCATATTCAGTGAAACTATGATAACATGTTCCGATGATCATATATAAGTACATAATAAGTATATTATCAAGGAGGGAGAATGCATCGCCTCCAAATTCTGATCTAACCTCCAAAACATTCAAAAGTTCATCATTCTGCACACCAACAAACTCATGTGAAAGAGAGGATTCAAGAACCTCTTCAGATTCTAGAGCATAAATTGGCTTATATTTATTAAAATTTATAATAGAATACTTATGGGGGAACAAGAGAGAGAGATGTAATTCTTCATCTTCAACAATTGTACGTATTGAAGAAATTTCTATCATTTGATCTTCAGTACATGCAAAACAAACTCTCTAAAATCTTATACTGGAAGACTAATTTAATAAATAAATCCCATGGCTCTGATACCATGTGAGAATTATATATATTTTGAATACCATGAAATAACTCTAATATCCAAGAATATTGAATCAAAGAAGTCCTCACAAGAATTATTCAAATATATGCAAGAATAAGAAGAAATATTGAAACAAAAACATAAGAGAAGGAACTCAATTGATGGAAATATCATCTCATATATTATTACTCAATATGAATATAATATATAATACATATCAAGAGAGAAAATAGAATTACTTAAAGGCAATTTGTAAAGAACAAAAAATTAAGGCTTACTAAAAGCATAAAAATCCCCTAGGTGTCAAAAGCACTTTCCAAAACACTCTAAAAGCTCACAAATTGGGTGAATATGGTATGGAAGCTCATGAGTGAATTAAATGGAATGCAATGATGAATTTTGGAGAGACAAAAGTGGTGGAGGTAGAATTGGTCAAGTTGAGAGAGTTTCCAAGTCAACTAGCTTTACCTTATCCATTAGAAAGTAGAAAAATGGGATAAAGCTATCTAAATAAGGAAAGTGTCTTTCTAATTTAGGAATGGAATAAAATTAGACAGAATCCAAGGAAATATATCCAAATACGTTTTAATGACTTATGATGGCATATGGAGGAATAAATGACAAAACTAGACCAACTACATATTCTACACCAAGGAAAATTAATCTAGATGACTAATAAAATTTATCCTAAGTATGGAATGGGTTTTTAAATGTTCCAACCAATCACAAGGATAGCCCTGGACAGATCCTATCGATGAAGACACTGGCATTCGACAATTATATCAAGTAACCAACAATGAATACTATACTAAGCCTAACACACAAGGGGAGATACACCTCGGGAACCCTTCATCAGTTGGATATAATTCAGATGTTGAAATCTACGACTCGAAAATAGAGAATTATGAATTAAAATCACAAGAATTTTGGACGATTGAATTTATCCACAAAAAGAAAATCCAACATTGTTTTTTTTGCCTCCATCATTCTGAAGATATTCAAAATAAAAATCAGATAATATCCGACACTCGCACCGGTGAGAAACGAGTCATCCGGTGTTCCACCGATGAGATAAAAAGAGCAAGAATCCATCTCATCCCATGTCGAGGAAGTGTCAAGTAATATAGGAGAACAAGGTTGACTTCAGAGCTTGGTTGAAACCTTCATAGGTCAAGCTGCAAGAGGGTGGGATACACATCAGTCGAGACTTCATAATTGGACTACAACGTCGACATACTTTTTTGAAAGATTTGAAGGATGAAAAATCACGGCACAAGCAAGTATTTTGATTTTCACACAAGGCCAAGATCCTGGAAATCATATAAAAACTGCAAAAAAAGAATGGAAAATATTAGGATAAAGAGATGAAAGAACACAACCACACATTTTCCCAAGCACACTCGACGATTTACCAAAAAAATGGTATCAAATGGAAGAAGCAAGAGGAGAAACATTTATTTGGAAATAATTGAGAGAAACTTTTATCAAATATTTTACGTTTTCTATACAACACGATCTATTAATAGAAGAAATCATTCAAGTGAAAAATTTCCTACAACCAGCAAATAAAAAAATATCATCAAAAAATCAATGACTTGACCAAAACATTGCTGCATGTAACAATATCAATTCGACCGTACTTCAACACTTGACAAGAATACAAATGGAAATGGACAAAACATAAGAGAAAACTTTCCAATGGAAACAAGAACACCAAAATACATCAAAGTTGGTCAGAACAGTTTTTAATGTTGAATATTTAGAAAAAATGATCCTAAAAGGATGAGAGAAGTAGATTTCGTCCTGACATTTACACAATTAAAAGAAGGTGAGAAACAAATTAATGAAACCAAAGCACCCGAATGAATGGACACACATATTAAGATCAAATAAATAGATATATCTAACGACGATAGACCCAAGATGGATAAGATAGGAGATTATTGGAATGAAGAACAAACAACGGAAATTACAAACCTATTAGAAGAATTCCAAGCTATCTTTGCACGAGATTATAAAGATATGAAAGGACTTGTCCAAGAAATGGGAGAAATGAAGATCATCATCAAACCAGATGCAAAACCAATCAAGAAGAGAAGAAACAAGCTCGCGCATAAATACAAAGAAATAGTCAAGAAAGAAATAGACATCATGCTTGCTGCCAGAATGATCTATCCCATTGATCAATCAAAGTGGGAAATACCAATGGTCGTCCATCCTAAGAAGCATGACCTGACACGATTGTGAATTTTTGTTGAATTCAGGGAACTCAACATGTTAACACTTACAGATCCATTTATGACACCATTCGCTCATGAAAATCAATGACTTGACCAACAAGTTGCTGCATGTAACAATATCAATTCGACAGTACTTCAACACTCGACAAGAATACAAATGGAAATGGACAAAACATAAGAGAAAACTTTCCAATGGAAACAAGAACACCAAAATACATCAAATTTGGTTAGAATAGTTTTTAATCTTGAATATTTAGAAGAAATGATCCTAAAAGGATGAGAGAAGTCGATTTCCTCCTGACATTTACACAATTCAAAGAAGGTGAGCAACAAATTAATGAAACCAAAGCACCCGATTGAATGGACACACATATTAAGATAAAAAAAATACATATATCTAACGACGATAGACCCATGATGGATAAGATAGGAGATTATTGGAACGAAGAACAAACAATGGAAATTACAAACCTATTAAAAGAATTCCAAGTTGTCTTTGTATGAGATTATAAAGATACAAAGGACTTGTCCAAGAAATGGGAGAAATGAAGATCGTCATCAAACCAAATGCAAAACCAATCAAGAAGAGAACATACAAGCTTGCACATAAATACAAAGAAATAGTCAAGAAAGAAATAGACAGCATGCTTGCCGCTAGAATTATCTATCCCATTGATCAATCAGAGTGGGAAATACCAATGGCCGTCCATCCTAAGAAGCAGGACCTGACACAACTGTGAATTTTTGTTGAATTCAAGGAACTCAACATGTTAACGCTTACAGATCCATTTATGACACCATTCTCTCATGAAAATCAATGACTTGACCAACAAGTTGCTACATGTAACAATATCAACTCGACCATACTTCAACACTCGACAAGAATACAAATGGAAATGGCCAAAACATGAGAGAAAACTTTCCAATGGAAACAAGAACACCAAAATACATCAAAGTTGGTCAGAACAGTTTTTAATGTTGAATATTTAGAAAAAATGATCCTAAAAGGATGAGAGAAGTAGATTTCCTCCTAACATTTACACAATTCAAAGAAGGTGAGAAACAGATTAATGAAACCAAAGCACCCGAATGAATGGACATACAAATTAAGATCAAATAAATAGATATATCTAATGACAATAGACCAGAGATGGATAAGATAGGAGATTATTGGAATGAAGAACAAACAATGGAAATTACAAACCTATTAAAAGAATTCCAAGCTGTCTTTGCACGAGATTATAAAGATACGAAAGGACTTGTCCAAGAAATGGGATAAATGAAGATCGTCATCAAACCAAATGGAAAACCAGTCAAGAAGAGAACATACAAGCTCGCACATAAATACAAAGAAATAGTCAAGAAAGAAATAGACATCATGCTTGCTTCTAGAATTATCTATCCCATTGATCAATAAAAGTGGGAAATACCAATGGTTGTCCATCCTAAGAAGCACAACCTGACACGATTGTGAATTTTTGTTGAATTCAGGGAACTCAACATGTTAATGCTTATAGATCCATTTATGACACCATTCGCTCATGAAATTATTAATGAAGTTGGAGGACATGAATGTTATTCATTCACAGATGGATTTCCCGGGTATAATCAATTACCTATTGGCAAAGAAGATCAAAAGAGGGCCACATTTGTATGTGAATTTGGATCATTTTCATATAAAGTAATGCCATTTGGATTAAAGAATGCACCAATTGTGTTCTCCATAACAGTTGTCAAATCTTTCCAAGAATATATCTATAAAACCATGGCCGTATATTTTGATGATTGGATTATCTATTTTATGTTGAGAGACCATTGCAAATGGATAAGACTTATGTTATAAAGATGTCGATAGATCCAGCTATCACTGAATATAAAGAAATGCATATTTTCCACTCCAATAGGAATCCTAGTTGGACATGTCATATGTAAATAAGGTATAAAATTCGACTTCACAAAAATTAAATTAATTCTCGACCTGAAACCTCCAACTAACTCCAAACAAGTCAGAGTGTTGCTAGGGAATACACTAAATGAGTGCACCATGCATTGTGTCTCGGGGAAACCATTGTGTATGTGTGTCCTACAAAAAAAATAGTGCCAACATTTGAGTCAACTAACTAGACACAACAAGTTGTCAAAATTTTCAAAATATTAATCGAACCTGGTTGTACGGGATCTAATATGTGGTCGTAGTTTGATAAAATGATTGATTTGTCCTCCTTCAACTGGGATAATTCTGTAGCTATACATCAACCAATTGGGAGTGATGCACGGCCCCAAACATCAACCCAATTTGTTGATTCACATGAGTCCCATTCACCACCATTGCATGAAGAACAAAAGAAAGAGAGTTTCCTTGTCCACATTTCAAGTATAGCAATGTCCACATTTCAAGTATAGCAATGTCCACATTTCAAGTGTAGCATTGTTCGACATTCTAACTGAATGAAATGCACAAGTTCCTTGGATGGTCTTGCACTCATATAAATGTGATCGATCTACATCCACCACCTCCCAAAAATATCTATGTACATGTGCTTTCTTGGTTGATTGATCTTCATGCCTTATTGATCCCTCCCCCATGTCTGAAGAACACCATTCAACAATGCTATTTTCATATTGGATGAGAGATACATTTGTGAACTTCATTTATTTCCTACATAATGCAATCTTGATTCACACACCTGCTCCATCATGTTCACCTTTTCTGTGTCCGGTCTCAAAATAGTTCCAAATATGTGGCACCTTGTGCCTTTTGTGGAGCATACACAACCACTGGAAGACATGGGAATTTTTGAATTTCCCTACACAACCGTCAAACCAAACCCAATGTTGTTCCATCTATATAATGTTATCCTTCAAGTGATTTTAGAACATTTTAAAACTGTGTTTTACAAAATCCAATTTGTGACATCTGTCATCACTTACGTAGAAGTGATACTCCTTCAATATAACTTTGTTGTCTTTGGTACTATCCACCCCATGTCTATAGGTGATATGGACCATTATGCTAACTTGGTCTGAGTTATAGTATTGACTCTAAATCTTTTTTTTTTCGGTTGAAGGGTGTACTTTTCCTCAACCACTGATAAGATAGCCCCAACAGGAAATGTATCCCTACATGTTCTAAACTTCTCATTTTTCAAACAAGACACGTGTACATGCTTTACATATTGTTGTATATTTTCTAATAATCCCTCCATGAAGTCGCAAACTTGTACCTAGCTGATCAACAATAAAGACATATATCAGTAGATTTCTACATATGAAATTGCAATCCAAAGAAAAAAATAGTATTCAATAACTCATTACTAACCTAAGAAGTGACCAACTGTATTTTTTTCTTTCATTCCCTCTGTCAATATCATATGTGACATATTTGAATGACTGCAAGTTCCCCTCTTGCTTCCCAATTTCATGCTCATCGGTCACATGTATGAATTTTTCCAATAATGTCATTCCTCTGCACACTTGGCATGTCTCATCTAAAAATGTTTTTTGATAAAATGTGCAACCTTCTGGCCTACTACAAAATACACTATGAATAAAGTCTCTATATGACATTGGCAACAATGTAGCTGCTAATTCCTACACAAGAGTGTTATGCACTACACAAAAAATATATGTGTGTGTGTGAGTCATAGTAATAATCATACTCAATGTGGTATCGACAACAACATGTGTTATCAGTTGTGTTTATTTTAACATACCATGGTTTTCATTTCTCGAAAGCTATTTGGCCCAAGACAAGTTCATTATGTTCATGACTAAATCTCTCATACAATTTTGTTTGTGTCATGTCCCCAAATTTTCCATTAGGTCACAATGGCGTAAGCCCCTTGGCCATGTTCATGATAGTTTGTGAAATTGATGATAAGGGTCAAATAATTGCTAAGCATGATGTCCAAGTTAGTAATAGTGTAAACTTAGATCCAAATGGACAAGGTGGGCCACATTAAGAGAAAATTATCAATTGAAAGTTTGTAATATTCCCATCCAAATGAATTATCATGGAGGAGAATTACTAGTTCCCTAGGTTGGGGGTGGAATCATTACAATTCGGAATAAAGGAGCTACACAACCCAAAATGACCTGAGACTTACAATAAGAGGTTGTGGGACCCACATGTGGAAAGTTTCCCCACTACACTTGGCACCATTCTCCCACCAATTCGAGTTCAAGATGAAGGTTAACATACTTGGGGGAGTTTAAGAGGTATTATTCATGGCATGAATCATGTAAGGTCGAATTGGAGTGGAAGAGTAACTCCCATGGAAGAGGAAGAGGTATCTTAGAAGAATTGTGCCACTTGGAGCTAGATTACCTAAACTCCCATGAAAACAATGATGAAGAATCTATGATACTTGTTAACACCCAAAAGTTGTTCACTGGCTCATATCCCTAGTCAAATAACCCATTTGTCCGCTTTTCCTATATTTTTGGCCTCCCAAACCCTAAAAAACCTCAAATGGTAAACAAAAAGGACAAAAATCATTATTTCCCTCCTTAATTAATGAAATTCCTTCAAAAAAAGGTAAAAAACCCTAAAAAAGGGTAAAAAATCCCCAAAATAAAATAAGAAGGGGGAAAAAGTCAAAAATAAATTCAAAAAATAGGGAAAATATCAAATACTTAAAACCAATACTACTAGTTACCCAAAACTGTGGGTCAATACTCCACCACCCAAAATCACTATAAAAAGGTGATGGAGGCCCCCCATTCCATCCCCATGATCAACTCTTCACACCCTTATGTTGTTTAAAATTCCCGTTGAACTTTAGACTATCACCTTGAGATTTTGTTTCCCATCTAGTTGAGTTTTGGCCGACCCATTGAGCATTTGGAGAAGAGAAAGGAACCTTGTAGATTTGGTGCACTACTCAACGTACAGCTGGAAAAGCTCCTACAACCTCACGTTTTGAAGTAACATCATATTGTAAACCATTTTTTTACACATTAGTACATAAAATCATATTTTCATTCATGGGTTCTTATTTATTTTATTACTGCAATACTTAATTTGTTTAATTTTTATTTCCATTGATGCACTCACATTTATTAGTTGTAATTTCTTTATTTACTAGTTTTTACCCATTTACATGAACTACTACTAAGGGTTTATGAATCCTTAGTAGGTTATCTTTAGCATGAGCTAGTGTGAAAACACTAGCTACAGTTTTGGCAACTTGAGCGGGGAGATTCCCATAGAATCTTTGGTTTATTTTAGTTTTGTACTTGTTATTTGCTTGCATATCAACTTTCTATTGCAGATCTGGCCCTAGCCCTTGCAGTACTCCTCAGCAGTTCCGTTTTTATGGACCGGCCCGTAACTTTCTACATTTTTTTTGCACCTCAAGTGTGACATTCGGCCTAATACCTGCACTCTTTGGCGCACATTTCGACCCGTAACCCACGTCCTAAGCATGTTTTTCATCCATAAATCCTCACCACGAGTGCATTTTTTCCACCTAGAACCACGCTTTTAGCGCGGCTTTTCCTTTGAAAGTTGCATTTTAAGCATGAGATTTTTGCCAAAAGCCGCGTGTTTAGCATGTGTTTAGGCCTGTAACCTACACTTTTAGTGCGAATGTCTTCCAGAAAGATGTGCCCTTACCGTGCTCCTGAGCCCGAAAACTGAGTCCGAGACATGCCTTTTTTGCTCAGTCCCGCGCTCTGTTTGCTTGTTTTTTCTGTTTCGGCGTGATTTTTTTGCATTTTGTCACACCCAAAACACAACGTTTTGCCTCACAACCACATTCTGCACCTTGTTTTCCTTTTTTCACCCCCGCGACCATACCAACAAACCCTTGTTTGCTTTTCCCCACTTGCCTTGGATATTTTATGTTGTTTTTCTTGTTGTAGCATTTGAAACATTTCAGTGTGCATGCTTCCTTCTTGCATTGCTATCTCATGCATCATAGTTCAGTAGGCATATTTACTTCATACATTTTACAGTAGTTAGCATTTTTTATATTTTACAAAAAATCAAAGAAAAAAGAAAATTTTTATTTTTTCAGTCTCAGTTGTTTGTTTTAGCACTTTCTTTTTCGCATTTTATTTCAGCATTTTGTAAATTTTGAGCATTAATTCACAATACTCTAGGATCTTTACTGAGAGAATAACATGTACAGTATATCAATGCATATCAATCATAACAAGCATGTCAGTCATCACAAGAATCAAAAGCATGAGAGACAAGAGACACAGAGTTTCCGTGGGGAAAACCCTAAGGTGAAAAACCCCACAACTTCCTCAGAGATAGAGAGAGAAATGGCTCAACCAAGGTACAACCAAAATACACAGAGATAGTCTCCTAGTAGAAAATGATCCTCCTCCTCACTAGTGCGCCACTTTCTGAGTGAGAGAAGTGTACGTTTCTGAGTGATCAAAATAGAGATCTTCCGATCTCTATTTATACTTGTCTGTTTGCCCAGTGACCTTATGGGGTTGACTTGTCTAGCTAGGTACATCAACCAGATAATATATATTTCAGGGCCGACCCCACACATGGTGGTCCAATAACCCATCGGCAAGTACACACACTTGCGACACTTTTCAATACACATGACGACACTTCCTTATAGAGGAATGACACATCTCTTATAAGGGTACAATAAATATATATGAAATACATAGATGAAATACATTCCGAAGTTACATATACATCAACACTCCCTCTTAACTAGGAAGGTATTTCTCGACACAGATCTACTAGCACAAGTCTTCTTCTCGGGATCATCGTCATCAATGCATCATCACTACTGCTGCTATTTCAACCAATCTATGAATCTACTCATCATAGGAAGTTCTACAGAGCCAATCCTTTTTCATACTGGATGTAGGCCCACCATTTGCAGGTCTTCATCAACTGTGCGAATGGTCTGATAGAGGTAGTCTCTCAGGACTAATTTTATGTGCGGATGCAATACCAGAAAGAGCATCCTAGGAACATTTATGTGCCTAAGCACGACCGGAAATATCTCCCAAGATTGATTACATGCATCTCCTTCACAATACCTTTAAAGAGCATCCCAGGAACATTTATGTGCCACAACACGATTGGCAAGATCTCTAAAGAGCATCCCAGGACTTATTATGAGCACACAGCTCAACCTCTCGGATCTCTAAGACTGACTACATGTGAATAGACAATACCTTTAAAGAGCATCCCAAGAACATTTATGTGCCGCAGCACG
The DNA here is from genome assembly GCA_027924585.1 of Larix kaempferi. Taxonomy (NCBI): domain Eukaryota; kingdom Viridiplantae; phylum Streptophyta; class Pinopsida; order Pinales; family Pinaceae; genus Larix; species Larix kaempferi. Next base: position 10,548,140 of record BSBM01000196.1, read on the forward strand.
ACCGACAAGATCTCTAAAGAGCATCTCAGGACTTATTACAAGCACACAGCTCAACCTATCGGATCTCTAGGATTGATTACATGTCTCCATAGTAATACCTCATCCCAGGACTGATTACGAGCACACAACTCAACCTATAGGATATCTGAGGACTGATTACATACTACATAGGAATACCTCATCCCAGGACTAATTACGAGCACACAGCTCAACCTATCGGATATCTGAGGACTGATTACATGCTATTTGCACAACCTGCCATATAACATCTCTGACCTCCAAGTATCAACCTGATACTTATGATCCAATGGATCATCATCGCACAAAGCATCATCTTGATGCTCATGATCATACTGATCATCATCACTGTACCATCCTAGTACATGTCATCTGGAGCAACATCTTGAAGCTTGTCTTCATGATCATCCTGATCATACAATGCATCCACCTAATGCATTCCAAGTATCTACCTGGTACATATCATCATACATGATCCACCTAATCATACAATGTATCGACCTGATACATACATAGATACATGATCCACACAATGCATCTAACTGATATATATCAACATACATGATCTACCTGATCATACACAGTATCCACCTGATACATATACAGATACATGGTCCAAGCATCCAACATGATGCATATACAAAATACATACAAATGATCCTACCAATCATATCCAACATCCAACATGATGCATACATACATATATAAATGATCCAACTGATCATATCCAGCATCCAACATGATGCGTACATACATATATAAATGATCCAAATGATCATATCTAGCATCCAACATGATGCGTATATACATATACATATAAATGATCCAACTAATCATATCCAACATCATCCTAATGCACATACAGAGCAGTAACTAGAGCATCATCCTGATACTCATCATCCAATGCTTACATCCACATCCATGTGAAGGATCCTCCTTCCAACGTGCTTGGAATGGCTTCAGCAAATGTGTCCATCACTTCTTCCTCAAAGTGTCATCAATTTGAAGAACACCAAGCCTCTCCTTGAAGTACTCAAACTTCACTCTGGCTAGTGGCTTCGTCAGTACATCTGCAATCTCCTTGTCCGTCGCAACATACAGGAGCTTCATTGCTCCTCTCTGCACCATTTCCCTGATATAGTGATATTTGATCTCTATGTGTTTCGACCTGTTGTGAAACACTAGGTTCTCAGACAGCTTCACACAACTCTGGTTATCATAGAAGATACCAGTAGCATCCAATGGGAGATCAAATAACCCATACAGTAGCTTCCAAATCCATACTGCCTCACAACTAGCTGAACAGGCTGCAACATACTCTGCCTCAGTTGTACTCAGTGCTACGCAGGACTGCTTCCTGCTAAACCAAGAGATCACACTTGATCCCATACTGAAGCAGCCCCCAGATGTGCTCTTCCTATCTGCAGCACTGCCTGCCCAATCTGAATCAACATAACCTTGCAAGTTAAACTTTTGATTTGCTTCATACTTGAGCCCATAATCAACTGTACCCTTCAGGTACCTCAGAATATGATTTACAACAACTAGGTGAACACTCCTCGGATATGTCAGGAACTTGCTCAATGTGTTCACTACAAAGCAAATATCTGGTCTCGTGTTCGTCAGGTACATCAAGGACCCAATCATCTGATGATACATGGAGACATCAATCGGCTCAGATGAAACATCACATAGAAGCTTCAGATTCGATGCCATAGGTGTTCCCATGGCCTTGCAATCCATCATCCTGAACCTCTTCAAGATATCTATAGTGTACTTCTCTTGTCCAAGGAATATCCCATCTATACTAGTTAGGAACCTGTGTCAACCCTTCTCTTTAGTATGTTAGTCTATTGTTGTTGGACGCATATGCTTTGTAAGTCGTCCCGTAGTATTATATGTCCCATGGTTTTGACCCATAGTATTGGGCATAGACTTAGTATATAAGTGTGTGTTGAGGTCATTTAAGGCACCGTGCAGTTAATTGTATTGAGCTTGCTCAAAGGAGGTTGCCCCCTCGAAGTGGCCCGTGATCAATATAAAAGTGATTTTGTTCTATTATTTCTAATATCTCATGTATTTGCATTAATTAATTATTGCAGGTTCATCACAATACTCTACCACGCCTCCATACCTAGGAAATAGTGCATCATCCCTAAGTCCTTCATATCGAATTCGGCAGTAAACTCCCTCTTTGTATCTGCAATCAATCTGTCATCTCCTGTTACAAACAAGTCATCCACATATAGGAGTAGAACCACAGGATTCCCTTCCTCAACCTTGTAGTAAAGGTTGGAATCCTCTTTACCTTTAGTAAAGCCCAAACTAGATAGGAAACTGTCCATCCTACCATACCAAGTTCTGGGAGCTTGCTTCAAGCCATACAAGGCTTTCTTCAATATGCACACATATGACTCCCTATCATGTGTTTCGAAACCAAGTGTCTGCTCCACATATACTTCCTCTTCAACTACACCATTCAAGAAAGCAGACTTGACATCCATCTGGTGTATTTTCCATTTCATTGCTGTAGCTAGGGCAAGTACCGTTCTGATGGAAGTATACTTGGCTACAGGTGCAAAATTTTCTTCATAATCTATTCCCTCTTTCTGAGAGAAGCCACAAGCTACGAATCTTGCCTTGTATTTCTCTACGCTGCCATTTGTAGCATGCTTGATTTTGTAGATCCATTTGGAAGTCACAACAGACTTCTCTTTAGGTCTTGGGACAACATCCCAAACATCATTCTTCATTATTGATTGGTATTCCTCGACCATGGCATCCTTCCATTCTTTCTTTTCTGCTGCTTCTTCATAACTGGAAGGTTCTTTATTCATGATGTCATAGAGTAAAGCAACATAGCTGGTATGTGATCTGGTTCTCTTCTTTGCTATGTGTTGTTCTTCTGGAATGCCAAATATTTTTGCATCTTGAATGAGCTCTCTAGCCTATGTAGGTTTCCTCATGGGGTGGATCTACAGGTTCTTGCAGATCTTCAAACTCACGAACAACTTCTGGAATTGCTTCAGTCATGGTAGTGTCTTGAAATCTAGTTTCCTTAGGTTCTTCATAAACTTCGATAGGTGCCTTCCTTGATTTGATGAATGCCGAGTTTTCATCAAATGTTACATCCTAGGTGACATCACTCTTCTTGAACCCTGGAAAGTATATTCTGTAAGCCTTCAAGCTTTCACTCTAACCCACAAAGATACCCTTCTTTCCTGAAGGATCTAGTTTGGTTCTCTTTTCCTTTGGGACATGAGTGTATACTGGACAACCAAATATTCTGAGATGGCTAACTTCAGGTTTCTTACAAGAAAAGACCTCTTCTGGTGTCGTGTTGCCCAATATCTTGTGGGGTGCTCTGTTCTACACATATATAGCTGTTCTAGCTACTTCTTCCCATAGATGCATAGGTAGATCTTGGTCATGCAGCATTGCCCTTGCTGCTTCCATGATTGTTCTGTTCTTCCTTTCTGCAACTCCATTCTGTTGTGGATTGTAAGGAGCAGTCAACTCCCTCTTAATCCATGAATCACTGCAAAGCTTCTTGAAGTCACCTGAGGTGAATTCTACACCATTGTTGGATCTGAATGTTTTGATCTTATTGTTAGTTTGATTCTCCATCAAGGTTTTGAATTCCTTGAACTTATCAAACACCTCATCTTTGTTCTTCAAGAAGTAGACCCAAGTCTTCCTGGAGAAGTCATCTATGAAAGAGACATAGTAAACATACCCACTTAGAGAACTGGATGACATGGGACCACATACATCTGAGTGGATGATTTCCAAAATGCCTTTTGCCTTGCTTTCACTGCTTGGAAATGCCTTCTTAATGTTCTTTCCTTTTGCACATCCTTTGCAAACACCTTCATGCTTGGTCTTGATTTCAGGAAGACCTTCTATAGCCTTACTTGCAATGGGTAATGCTCTGTAGTGCATATGTACAAGTCTTCTGTGCCAAAGTTGACTTGGCTCCATGGAGTCTTGCACCATGGCATGTTCAGGTTGTCCCTTTAATTTATACAATCCTCCCTCTTGCTATCCAATCACAACTGTATCATCAATAGTTTTACCTTTTGGCCACATTAGGACTTGGCCATCTACAAATGCAACCCTTATACCTTTTCTATCCAATGCAGAGATGGAGAGTAGGTTCTTCTTGAGCCCAGGTACATAAAGGACTTCCTTCATCTTCAAATATTTTCCAGAATCTAGGTTGTAGGAGGCTTCACCGCTTCTTTTGATGGGATATTGATAATCATCCCCAAGTTTCACTTTATGGGGTGATTCATGTTCAGATAGATTTACAAAAGATTCTTTAAACCCAGTCATGTGTTTGGAAGCCCCACTGTCAATTAACCAATCATTACAACCATGTGAGATAGTACCTGTGAGAGCAGAGATAAGAACATACTCTTCTTCACTTGATGAGTCATCATCACTTTCTGCCCTAGCTTTCTTCTTTGGAGGTTCATCATCTTCGGCAGCATGAGCATGGTACCTTCTTTTGTTACTCTTCTTCTTCTTGCTAGAGTTGTTGTGGTTGTGGTTGTCCCTTTTGTTCTTGGGACATTCTAAAGAAAAGTGAACTTTCTCATTGCAATTGTTCTTGGGACATTAGATCTTTCTTATCTTTGTGATAAGTATGAGAAGATTTCTTCCTGTGATGGGGTGGCTCCCTCTTGAACTTGCCTTTCTTGGTGTGTACTGTGAGGGCTTGATCTTCATTCCCCATCTTTTCTTCCTTGCTACAAGCCTTTCTTCTTCTTGAGAACATTCCTCCCACAATCTACTGAAGGAGATTAATTTCTTTCTTGCATAGATCCCTTGGATAAAAGAGTCCCATGACCTAGGTAGGCCATTCAAAGTGGTCATAACAATTTCACCATTCTCCACCATTTCATCTACAGCTTCAAGTTGTTCCTTGATCTGAGAGACCTTGGAGAAATAGGATTGTATGGTTTCTCCATTTGACATCTTGACCCCTTTCAATTGATTATGTAGGTTCATCTTCCAATTTATGTTCTTCCCTTCAAATAGCTTGGTCAAAGAGTCAAACATCTCCTTGGGTGTCTTCAGAGATGACACATGTGGTATGAGATGGTCTTTGATATAATCAACAATGATTCTCTTTTCCTTGACCAAGTTCTTCTTATGCTATATTTTTGCCTCTTCATCCTATGGGATAGGGATGTCTTCTTTTACATATGAGTCCAACTCATTCTCTTCCAGGATTAACCCAATCCTATACTTCCAGGCTTGGAATTTATCATCCCCTTCAAGCTTATCCTCAAGCTTGGTGTGGTGAGACATCTTAAAGAGTACTTCCAATGGAAATATAAAATATTTAGGTCTTACCACTTGAATTGCTGAAAACTAGATCTGGTCCCGGAGTAAGGTTTGTTGGAAAAACCCTAAAAATTCAAAATGTGAATTTCAACTTTCTGAAAGGATAGAAAGATGCGCCTTGAAGAGCTGATCAACCTGGTGTATTTAGAATTTGAGATCTGCAAAGTTACACCCTTCAAAACTGCCTTTTTGTCTTCCCGGATTCACTAAGGAGGACCCTGAATTAGGGTTTGAATTTCCCGGAGATCTACCCAACCAAAAATCTCGATCCAAAGCTCTAAACTTTGATTTTTGCAAGGAGCGTCGAGCTATGTCTTCATATTTCAGAAATTTCTATTTTTGTGGAAACTCTAATTTTTAGGGCCAAATCTGAAAATGCTCAGAATTGAATTCTGATTGGATAGATAGATTCTCCTTGATGAGTAGAGTCAATCTACTATACTTCTTTTTCAAAATCTATGGAGAGAAACCCAATAAACAAGAAACCCTAGTTTCCATCACTGCACAATGCCTTCTTCTCAGGTTAGCTCTGATACCATGTTAAATTTTGAGCATTAATTCACAATACTCTAGGATCTTTACTGAGAAAATAACATGTACAGTATATCAATGCATATCAATCATAACAAGCATGTCAATCATCACAAGAATCAAAAGCATGAGAGACAAGAGACACAAAGTTTCCGTGGAGAAAACCTGAAGGTGAAAGAGCAATGTCAATCCCACAACTTCCTTAGAGATAGAGAGAGCAATGGCTCAGCAAAAGTACAACCAAAATAAACAGAGATAGTCTCCTAGTAGCAGATGATCCTCCTCCTCACTAGTGCACCACTTTCTGAGTGAGAGAAGTTGTTATGAACCTATGTCAACCCTTCTCTTTACTATGTTAGTATATTGTTGTTGGACGCATATGCTTTGTAAGTCGTCCCGTAGTATTTGTTGATCCGTAGTTTATATTAGCCCATAGTATTGGACGCGTATGCTTTGTAAGTCGTCCTGTAGTATTATATGTCCCATGGTTTTGACTCATAGTATTGGGCATAGACTTAGTATATAAGTGTGTGTTGAGGTCATTGAAGGCACGGTGAAGTTAATTGTATTGAGCTTGCTCAAAGGAGGTTGCCCCCTCAAAGTGGCCCGTGATCAATATAAAAGTGATTATGTTCTAGTATTTCTGCTATTTTGCATATTTTTATTAATTAATTGTTGCAGGTGCATCTCATCTGGTATCAGAGCACTTTCCTTGGCACAAGTGGGAAATTGTTTTTTTCTTTTTTTGGGCGGCGACTTTCAGATCAATTTTTGAAACTTTTTGCACAAAATCGGAAGAAACCGATTGCATATCTGAATTCCTGTTTCAAAAATACGCAGTTTCAAAAAAAAAATCATCTCATTTGGAGTTCTAAAAATGGAGATATCGCGGATTTAAAATCAGCAATTTTTCAGAATTTCGGTGACGGTCGCGGAAATTGCGGCGAGAAAATCTTTTGACCAATTGCCCAGATTTCTATTCCACTTTCATGGGTAGAAGCAGAGTGGTTGTTCCAGTTCCGGAAACATGCTATAAAGGCGATTCTGTTCTATTATTTCTGATATCTTGTGTATTTGCATTAATTAATTATTGCAGGTACATAAAGCGATTCTGAGCAATATAGATCCGGTTTTTGAACATTGGGTGGAATTTCTGCCCAATTTTTTTCTGTTGCAGGTTCGGATTTGAGAATAATCCCTATCCGCTTAACTGTGGGAAGTACTTGGACATAATCCCTAAAACTCATTGTGAGGAGTACCACAAGAACCCCGAAGTAGCTGGCCCATTGAGAGGACCTGTCAGCGAAAAGGGCAACGACCCCTACCTGATTGACTAGTTCCCACCCGTGAGGTAAACCAAGAGCTGTCGTTTGTGGCAAAGCGGTTATCAGTTTTACCTGAGCCGTGGAGTGAGGGGTACTGCCCCAATACACAAGCCGTCAGACAGCATTGGTGGCCAAGTGAAAACCCTGAACTGTTAAGAAGCCGCACATACCTGGGGTCCATATCTACTTTCAGTTGAATTATTGTCGATCAATGTTGCGCCGTTTCAGATCCATTTTGCAAGCCGTTCCAGATCCAGCCATTCGGCGTTGTTCCAGATTCCTTCTGAGCCGTAGCCGCTCCAATCTGTAAAAAAAAAAAAACCTGGTTATGGTTGTCACCTGTGCAAGAGCACACACCATGGAGAAAGCACTGGAAGCCATCCAAACCAAACTCCAAGATCTGGATGAAAAATTTCTCAGCCTCCATCTGCAGCATTCAGCCATGAACAATACCAGACAACCGGAATCTTTTGCAACCACCGGGTTCTCTGCTTCTAGCAATTTTCGTGGGCCGAAGCTTGATTTTCCTCGCTTCAATGGTACTGATCCGATTGGATGGATATACCGAGCAGAACAATATTTCAGTCTGCACAATACTTTTGATGTTCAGAAAGTTCCACTTGCATCCTTTCATTTGGAACAGAAAGCCCTTCAATGGTATCGTTGGTACATCGAAGCTCATCCCGAGCCAAACTGGATAGATTTTTGCCAACTTATTTTGCCACGATTTGGTCCTAGTGCCTTTGACGACTTCACAGGAGCACTCACTAAACTTCACCAAACTGGCACAGTGAGAGAGTATCAAATGGAATTTGAGAAAATAGCCAATCACACAGAAGGATTGTCTGATGAATTCTACAGGAGTTGTTTTATCAGTGGTCTCAAGGATGAAATCCGCTCAGAGGTCAAAATGTTTTGTCCCAACACAATGATGGAATTCCTAGGGTTGGCTAAGTTGGCCGAGGACAAGATCGCAGCTCAACAACACTCCAAACCCACCTTTGTTCCCTTCAGAAATATGGGTTCCCAACGACCTCCCATCACACCTGCTCCTCAACCAACTCCTATCAAGCATTTGTCTGAAATAGAAATGCAGGCATGCCGAGAAAAAGGGCTTTGCTATAATTGTGATGAGAAATTCACTCGGGGACATAGATGTGTTCAACAAAAGCTCTATCTCTTGGATGTGGATTCTCCGCCTGCCTTAGAACTTGGTGAAGAAGCTACAGATACAGCAGATGATCCGGTCGACATGCAACACTCGCCTATTGACACCCCATCTCAGGACGACCCACCCGAGATCTCTCTCCATGCTGTAACCGGCATCACCACCCCACAAACAATGCGGGTTAGGGGATACTTCAAGAAGCTCCCTCTTACCATACTCATTGATTATGGTAGCACTCATAACTTCATTGACCCTCGAATTGCCAAACAGGCTGATTGTTTTGTCCATCCTTGCTCCAACTTTGAAGTCATGGTTGCCAATGGGGGCACCTTACCTTGCAAGGGGAAGTGTCACAATGTGCGTATCTCTATGGAAGATTATAACCTACGCCCTGACATGTTTTCCTTTCCCTTAGGCGGATGTGATGTGGTTTTGGGCGTTCAATGGTTATGCACACTTGGCCCCATCTTATGGGATTTTGCTGAACTTTGGATGCAGTTTAAAGTCAATGGGGCACAACACAAATTTATGGGCTTACAACCAAGGTCTCTCTGCATCATCAGTTCACATCGCCTGGAAAAAATCCTTAAGAAGAATTCACATGGTGTCATCGCTCAGCTTAATTCCATTCAGATGCACCCATCAACAGTCTCCACTACTCCCTTGGATAGATATGCAGGTATCTTTGTTGAACCAATGAGCTTGCTGCCTTCAAGAGACCTTTCCGGTAAGAATGTAGCCACATCTACCTCTCAGCAGGAAATGATGGCTATTTTGCATGCAGTACAGAAGTGGCAGCCATACCTATTAGGCAATTATTTCTGCATCAAGACTGATCTCCCGAGTCTGAAAAATTTTCTGGAACAATGGGTCTCCTCCCCAACACACCTGCAATGGGTTATCCAACTCATGGGTTATCCCTATGTGATCACTTACAAGAAGGGTAAGGACAATATGGTGGAAGATGCTCCTTCTCGCACAATTGATGACCCGGTTTCTCTTACAGCTCTTTCTCTGCATGTTCCAAATTGGTTTCAATATGTTCAACAGGGCTATCTCTTCTATGAACTCCATGCTTCTTCATCAACAGGGCACTCTAAGTTCTGCAAAATGTATGACCAGGAACAATGTAACTTCTTTTGGCCGGGACTAAAAATGACAATTCAACAGATGGTGGCTAACGATGATACTTTCCAAGTCAACAAGGGGGAACCGACACTCCTTTCGGGATTGATCAAACCCTTGCCCATCCCTACACAGCTTTGGCCAACTATTTCTATGGATTTCCTAGCAGCACTCTGGTGGTACAATACCACATCTCAAAGGACACCATATGAAGCAGTCTATGGAAAAACACCACCAGTTCTTCTTCCATACACCCTTAGCAGCTCCCCAGTTCAGGAAATTGACTCGGTTCTTCGAAACCGCGATCAGATTCTTCTCATTCTGCAGGACAATCTTCGCATGGCCAGAATTCGCCGGAAACAACAAGCCAATCAACACCGTTCTGAGCGCATTTTCCACGCAGTTGATAGGGTTCTTCTTCATCTACAGCCTTCCAAGCAATCCTCCTTGACACTCCAAAGGCGTCAGTGGCCCGAAATGCAAACCGAGGATGCTACCGGGGAACCACTCCTTCAGATTCTGCAGCAATTTCTCCAACCAAAGCTTTGAGGACAAAGCTTTTTCTAAGGGAGAGGGGATGTTAGGAACCTATGTCAACCCTTCTCTTTACTATGTTAGTATATTGTTGTTGGACGCATATGCTTTGTAAGTCATCCCGTAGTATTTGTTGATCCGTAGTTTATATTAGCCCATAGTATTGGACGCGTATGCTTTGTAAGTATTCCTGTAATATTATATGTCCCATGGTTTTTACTCATAGTATTGGGCATAGACTTAGTATATAAGTGTGTGTTGAGGTCATTGAAGGCACGGTGAAGTTAATTGTATCGAGCTTGCTCAAAGGAGGTTGCCCCCTCAAAGTGGCCCGTGATCAATATAAAAGTGATTATGTTCTATTATTTCTGCTATTTCGCATATTTTTATTAATTAATTGTTGCAGGTGCATCTCAGAAGTGTGAGTTTTCGAGTGATCAAAATAGAGATCTCCCGATCTCTATTTATACTTGTGTGTTTGCACATTGACCTTATGGGGCCGACTTGTCTAGCTAGGTACATCAACCATATAATATATATTTCAGGGCTGACCCCACACATGGTGTTCTAATAACCCATCGGAAAGTACACACACTTGCGACACTCTTCAATACACATGGCGACACTTCCTTATAGAGGAATGACACATCTCTTATAAGGGTACAATAAATATATATGAAATACGTTCTGAAGATACATATACATCAACACATTGATCATACGACGATCTTGGGTTCACACCATTTGTGCACACACTCTGTCACCATAATCCAAAGAGAGCTTTAAAATTCACTTAATTGAACCAACTTTAACCCCACTTGGGTAACACAAAAAGGACTTTGTACCTAGGTAGGACATTGGGGTTAGGCATCCAAATAACACCCCTTTTGTCATTTACAATTGATACATAGTTGTTGTCATCTAGGGATCCAAAATCCCCTATTACTTATTGGTACGATTGACACCGAATTGTTAGAAGGCCTCTCCCTTAGGAGGCAAGTAGCAAGATTGGTTTCGGAAGTCTTAGTTGAATGCAGCTCTCCAATATGTACTGAAGGACACCAACTCATTGTTCTCGTCATGCATATTGGCACCCATACTGGGTATTTGATGGCCAAATAACTGAATCTGCAGGACACCTTTCTGGACATTCCATGAATGGGGTAGCTTAGGTTCCATTCTTCTAGGGCTCTTTTTACTCGGAGTCCCTCTTGGTAGAGGGAAATCCTTTAGCCACTTGGTTCTCCATTTCCTATTTCTTGACAGCGGATTCCATCACCCTATAGGGAATACAATTTGTGTGAGATTTTATACCTCTTAGATAGGTCTTTGCATACTCCTATATGCCCATTGGATTAGTGAGTCTACCTTTTTATTTTTAGGAGTGTTTCTTGTTGGTATTTTGAACATTTTTATTGCAGCTTTGCTTGTTGTATCACACTGTTGCAACATGCATTTTGAGCATTGTTGTTGGACTGAGTGCCATATTTTTTGAGCTCTCCTTTTGCACACATAGTTGCACTACGATTTTTTAGCATTTCATACACCACAACCCTTTAGCACTTTTACTCCTGTCACCATTGATTCACTGAAACATTCTCGTCGCCTACGAGCACTCTCCCTGTAGCATGGTTCAATTGACCACACCTATCAAAGGAACACAGCCTCATCATAGGATCCTGACGGCCCTTATTTTACCTCTGATTACTGACTCAGAGTTACCCATATACATAGCTCCATCCAGCCCCATGGTTGGCGTGAATGCCAGCCCCTTTTACTATGGGTTGTTTGGTGCTGGATCCACCACTAGCCTAGCTATCACTTCAACATCTATCCCCACTATACCATCTATAGGACCTACACCTAACATCCTTGTCACTACATCCATCCCTATGGGTAATGGATCAGTTACAACTACACTCCCTTTGGTGACTAGTATACACTCGGGGGCACTGGCCTTTCCTACAAGATCCCCCCACCTTTTACTGGAGGCCCCTCGATCCCCATCCTGGCCCACACCATTGCCCCACCCCCTGGGGGTAGTGGACCCACAATTGTGGCCATGGCTAGCACATAAGCCCCTCTGACCATGTCACATCCTTCTACTAGTTTTCCATTCATGGATAGTCTCAACGTCCCTGATCTAGATGGATTGACCAACGATCCAATCCAACATGACCCCACATGGCCTCCCATGCCTACTGAAATCCCCTTGGACATCCCTAAGTTTGAAGGGAAAGGTGGTGAGGAGCCTCAAAACCATATCATGTCTTTCCACTTATGCTGTTCCTCCAAATCCATAATGGATGATTCGATTTGCCTCCATCTTTTACAATGGATGCTCACTGGATCTGCAGCTAAGTGGTACATCAAATAATCCCATGTAACACATTCCACCTTTACATCCATTGCTTTGAATTTCCTGTAGTTATTCTAGTTACCCATCCGTTATGATGTTGTGTTGAGATTCTACTCTCTTGCAAACATCACACAGCTACCCATATCACTGACCATATTCATGAATGGCATAGATGTCGAATTTTATGTAAGATCAAGTTAGATGACCACATCATTCTAGATTGGTTCTTGAAATCTTTCATACCAGTTATCTCCAAGGATGTGGCCTCCGAACAGCCTCAAACTAAAGAAGAAGCCATTCTAAAATCCCAACAGTTTGACCTCAACTATGCTCAGTCAGGATACCTATATTCCATTTTACCTAATTCTCCCCATGACAATTCCTCTAGGAAGGATGCACTGGGGTAATCCGACACAACCGACGACATCATTGGACACGTTGCATCTCATGGACAACCATATGCCCATATACACCCTGCCACTACCCCATCATGTAAACCAACACATAATTCCACCATTAGTGTCCCAAACCTTTCTCACTCTACAGCCCATTCAAGATCAACACCTTTGTATGTTCCCATGGCCCAAGCCCCTCATGTACACGGGCCTTCGTGTCCAACGCATTGCTACAATCACACACCGCCATCATACGCCCCTCTAGTCACACCTTCTTCCTACTACCATTAATCGGCTGCACCTGCACTCGCACAAACTCAAGCCCCTCCAACTTATTATCCACCGTAGACTGCCCCAACACCCGCTCAACCACATAATCCTCCTACTCCCAAAGGGAGATTTTAGGCTAAAAAAAACCAACAAAAAACCCAACCTTCCCAACGAAACCAACAAGGACAACAAAATAGGGGAAGAGGTCATAATGAGGGAAAAACCAACCTCCCGATCGATGCGGTTCATGACCAAACCCTCCATACAACAATGGTGCCGCACCACCTAACCAAAATCCTGATCGACCATATCGGCAAGGAAAGAACCCCAATTTACGTACAAACCATCCATGTGCTATCTACGGGGTATATGGACATTATATAAACAAGTTTCCCCATCTGGAGTGAGCTCTCCAACTTTGGACTGCTGGTGCCCAACGCCAAGGACATGCCCCACCTCCGGCACCACCCAACCCCTTGCAACCCAACGCACAACGTATGGTGTTGCAGAATCCCCTACCCATGCAAGGAGTAGTGACCACCCAACCGTTGGATCCCCATCAAGGGAATGCTACACTACAACAACAAATCACTTATGATGGACCTATTAGTCAACCCACTGACTCAGATACACATCACATTTTAATGATGTATTCGGCTGACATTAACCTTTAAACATGTCGTAACCAATATGGTTCCACCACTGAAACCATTCCCACCAATAAGGTTGCTAATCCTCTTCCCACAGATCAATCGTTAAGAATACCCACAACACCGTGCGATGGGGCCCCAAAAGCTCCTCTCTTTCCTTTGCGTCGCATTAATAACAACCCCAACGCTCGTGCTACCCCCAATTATAATATCGTGGATGACTTACCCCAGTCCTCGGTTGCTATGTCATCCCTCAATGTTTTGAAAAACTTCCCAGCACAACGCAAAACAATGTTATCTGCCATCAATGCGATAGACCCTTCTGACTCACAGATGATGACATTCGATTTAGACGAATATGAACCATGCATGCTAATGAGCTCATAATATAGGTACTCTATATCCCCATTATGCCACACAAGCACAAGAAAGGATAAGAAAATACCTCCATTTGTGGGGAAGAATGCATTTGTTTTGATTATTTAATAAAGTAGTTTAGAGATTATTCTTCTTATGCTTAAAGGCATTTTTATGTGCTAATTATATGAAAATAGGCATGCGTGAGCAAGGCACAGGTAATCTGGAAAACAACAAGTAAATCAAGCTCAAAGACTAAACATCACTAGTGACTCAGCGCTCACATTTTCTTGATTTATAGAAAAAGCTTCTGTTAACCATGATTGAAATTTACAATGTAGAGTTAGGTTAGAATTTAGAATAAAGAGGAACCTCTTGAATAGTAGCAGATCCTGCTGACATTTTAGAAAAAACAATCTTCAGCACATTTTATATTGGAGACAGTTCTGTTTGAGTTTTTCCTGGAACATGAAGTTACAATTTTGATAATGAAAGATTGGTGTTATTTCAAATCTTTGAGTTTATAAGTCTTTTTCACTCCTGAAATATGTGTTGGGTAGGGCCCCCTCAATACGTAGACTAGGAGCCTCGTATTTGATCACAGGTATTTATCATGCATTTTGTTAACTGGCTTAATCATCATGTTGTGTGAAAGTACTTTGATAATTGTTTAAATAGTAGATTCTGATTTCAGTTCAACGATTTTCTCTATAGTTCGATAATACTTCTCTAACACGCTGTCAGTAGTCCTGTGTATTCTATCTGCGCAGGCATATTTTACATCTGTTTTCCAGCATTTATACCATCTCTAGATAATGATTCAGATCCACACATTCATGCATACTTTCCTTATTGAAGTTTCATCACATAGAAATTGAATATTTTAGCATTTTGATTTGAATAGAATAATGTTCATCGCTTTCAGTACTTGATTTGAATAAATAGAATTTGATTGTTTCTCAGCATTAAGATTCCTAGATTAAATTTACAGTTTTTTAGTATTTAATTCCTAGACTAAATTTCCAGTTTTTCAGTATTTAATTCCTAGACTAAATTTATGGTTTTCCAGTATTCGATTCCTAAGATAAATCTATCAGTCTTCAGCAGATTTAGGTTATAGATTTGCATCCTTTTCATATTTTAAGCTTCTTATTTTTAGAGAAATATTTCCATTTCCCTCAAAGAAACCTGTAGGATACATTCAACACCTTGAACGACAAAGATCACTCTATAGAGCACATATAGTGCTTAGCAAATCTTAAGTTTGTACGCTCCTTGTTTGATCATTAAATTATACTCCCGGTATAGCTACCCTAATTAGGTATCCATTCCTGGAGTCCACCACTTTTTAGCACCGTTGTCAGGGAGGTTCTTAATATATAGGAGACATCTTAAAAAAAATAAAAAATTACCATGAATGCCTTGACGACAGAGGGATAGATTTGGATGCTTTCTACCTAATCGTCCTATGAGTAATAACAGTTCTGATCATCCTCAATTTGAATTCCTGAACTCTGAAGACGAAGCTGATTCTAGCTACGATCCAAACCGAGATAACTTCTTTGCTAGCTCTAGCTCAAACAATACTATGGCAGAGGAAGAGGATGAACCTAGAGAACTGCTCACTTTTTCCATTAGTGTACCTCTTGGGGATGCCAGAATGAAGAATATCAACCCTAATAATTTGCCAAACTTCCATGGCTTAACCTTAGAAGATCCTGACACATTTTTATTTGAATTTGAGGTAGTTTGCAGGTCTTTTGGCTACACTATTGATGCACAAAAACTGAGACTCTTTCCTTATACATTGAAAGATCTATCACTTAGATGGTTCATGAGCCTTGAAGGAAATAACATTTTTAGCAGGGACTATTGTAAGGCAAAAGGTATTAGAGATGAAATCTTCATAATGCAACAAGGAGAAAGAGAATCCCTAGAAGACTATGCATAGAGCTTTCAACTCAGTTACAAACGAGCTAGTCACTGTACCCTATACCAAGAATCACTGAAACTTGTCCTTCTTAGAGGAATCAAAGAAGAAAATATAGAAGTCTTGAACCTTCTAGGAGATGGGGATATATTCTAGAAAAACTATGACCAAATTCTACAGATCTTCAAGAACTATTCTAGATCCAAAAAAGGTAAAAGTGGGACAAGGGATTCACATCCATTTACTAGAGGATCATCATCTTTAGGACCAAACCTCACAAAGTATGACTTAGGGAACCTTCTAGTCGATATGAAAACTGATATCCTTCAATCCCTAGAAATGCAACTTGATGCACTCCAAATAAAGAAGAAACATGACAAGATAAACCAAGCACTGGCAGTGTTTCTCCCATGCTGCAGAAAGAAACATGAAAAAGGATAGTGCACACTAAACATCATAGAAATATGTGGCCTCTGCACTGATGATCACTCCACTGATAAATGCCCTCTGCTTCCATCGTGTAAATCTTCCATTCAGGATCCCACAGCTGAAGGTGCAATAGAACAACTCTGTTTTGTTAATCAAAGAAGAAAACATTTTGTTAGGCCCTTCCAGCCCAACAACCAAGCATACTTTAACCAGGCAAATAATCAACAAAATTGGAGCCCCTCAGCATCAACCTCATGGCCATCTCATCCAACTCCAAACCAATGGAAGCAAAACCAAGCACCATATCAACAGACATATTACACACAGTCCTACTCTCCATATCCCCCACATTTTTCTCAACCACCATTAAACTATGGAAATCCCTATCCATATTCAACAACCTGGAGAGCTCCATTGTAGCAGCCACTCATCATGTCGCCCCCACAGAACCAATCACCTCCGAGACCACCCCCAATTCCTTCCCAACCTATTCCAAACCCAAACAATAACAGAGCATGACAACAACAAACCTATAACACTGAAATAGTGCAATTCCCTACCTATGTCATGGATACACTGGAGATAAATGAAATTAATCTCAGGTCTGGGAAAACATTACAAAACACAGATCCTTAGAATAATCAAGAAAATGTCGATCACGAATAGATAACACAACCCGAAACCTAGCATCCAACTGAGACAAACCCTCGGGAAGAAGAAAATCGATCCCACATACCAAACATAAACCTGCCATTCCCTGAAAAACTCATTCGCAACACCAAAGAGGTGGAGGAGAATGCTATCCTCAACTAATTGAAGCATTTGGACATTCAAATCCCCATTTTACAAGCCATAAGAGATGTACCAATCTGCAATAAGTTTATTAAGGAAAATTGTTGAAAAGGACCTAGTCGAAGAAGACATGGCCCACCAACTATAAAGGTAATAGGCCAATTAGCAGATTTGATGTTGAGCGTCATTGTCAACCCCAAATACCTTGACCCAGGAAATCCAATAGACAACGTAACCATTAACAACATACATATTGCAAGCATCCTAATTGATTTATGGGCTGCAATCAACGTGATGACAAAGGACACAATGATAGCCCTAGGACTCCAATCGATTACCAGAACAACCCGTATCGTATTGCAACTTGCTGATACATCAACTGTAAAACCTAAAGGAATGCTCAAAGATATAATTATCAACATAGAATCCTGGGAGTACCCAGCTGACTTCATAGTTATAGAAGTAAAAAGTAAACTCAATGTGTACCCAATAATACTAGGGAGGCCTTGGCTAGCAACAACAGATGCCTATATAGGCTGCAGATCTAGAGACATGACAATCACCAATGGACAAGCTAGAAATAAAATCACAATTTATCCTCCAGGAAGAAAATATACAGACATAAAATATTAGAATTGGATAGATGATTATAATGATATAAACGACCAACAAATACAACATGTTCTTACCATCAAAGTTGCACTATCTCTAAAATCCATTGATGAAGACAGTCATTTAGATAGACTTATTCAAAATGCATCTTCTAACCATGATATTCTTGAAGATTGGTTTGAAACAGATCAGCAACAGGAAGATAAAACATCACCCCAAAACTATGACAGAATGTGGGAAGAAGTGCTCACACTCGAACAACAGTCAACACAGATCAAAATAGTTGAGATCATGCTTGGAAAGAGATTTAATATTAACTCCAATTTGGAGCCAGAACAAGAACAACAATTAATGAAGGTACTCTCAGAAAACAACAAGGATTTTGCATGGACATACACCGACATGAAGGGTATCCACCCAGACATTTGCAAGCATTACATATATATTAAAGAAGGTGTTGTTCCCATCAGACAACTACAAAGAAGGATGAACCCAACATTAAAAGACATAGTTGAGCTAGAATTACAAAATCTATTAGATGTAGGGTTCATATACCCAATATCAGATAGTGAATGGGTCTCACCATTGGTTATAGTTTCTAAGAAAGGAGGGAAGTGGAGGATCTATGTGGATTACAGAGAGCTCAATAAGGAAACTAAGAGAGATCGCTTCCCCCTACCATTCATTGACTAAGTATTGGACACATTGGCTAGAAACAAATTCTTCTCATTTTTGGATGGATTCAGTGGATACAACCAAATGCTAATCTACCTAGTTGATAAGGATAAAACAACATTTACATGCCCATGGGGCACTTATGCATGCAGAGTACTAGCCTTTGGACTTTGTAATGCCCTGACAACATTTCAAAGGGCCATTTTAAGAATATTCTCTTATTTTATCAATGATCAGAAGGAAGTCTACATGGATGATTTCACACCCTATGGACAAAATTTTAACCAAGCATTAAATCATCTAGAATTAGTCTTGAAAAAATGCATCGAAATGAGTTTATGTCTAAGCAATGATAAATGCAGAATGCTGATGGAGGAAGGCATAGTGCTGGGACACCATATATCACAAAGAGGCATTGAAGTTGATCAGGAAAAAGTCACGGTCATTAGAACACTTCCACCACCTATCAAACAAAGAGATGTGCAAAGTTTTCTGGGGAAAACAAGCTACTATAGAAGATTTATAGAAAGTTATAGCAAAATTGTTGCACCGATGTTTGCTCTTCTCACAAAAGATACAAAATTCATCTAGACAAAGCATTGTCTCTCAACATTTGACAACCTCAAAGAGAAGACAATCATAGCCCCGGTACTTCAAGGACCAAATTGTACACTACCATTCCACATGCATTCTGATGCTTTAGATAAGGCCATCGGATCAATACTTGTACAAGAAGAGGAAAAGAGACCGTATGCAATATATTATATTAGAAAAAAATTGGCAGGAGCATAACTCAATTATACAGTCACAGAAAAGGATTTTTTGGCTGTCATACATGCCATAAACAAATTCAGGCACTACACAACCGGATACCAAGTTTTTGTCCACACAGACCATTCAACAATCAGGTATCTTATGAATAAACCTAATACAAGTGCTAGAATTATTAGATGGATACTCCTATTGAAATAATTTGACATAACAATCATGGATAAGCCAAGAAAACACAATGTAGTAGATGATTTTCTGTCTAGACTCGCCCATGGACAAGACAGTAAGTTGGTAGATGATAACTTCCCTGATGAGCACCTCTTTTCAATCTCAACGAAGATCCCATGATTTGATGACATAGAAAACTACTTAGTATCTACAAAACTCCCACAATACTACAGCTACCAGGAGAAATGCAAAATCATTAGACAAAGTGCAACTTATACATGGATAGAAGGGATGCTTTTTAAAAAAGGGCCAGACCAAATATTGAGAAGATGCATAAGAGAAGATGAAGTCCATGATATATGACATGCCACACACAATGAACCATGTGGAGGCCATTATGCTGCAAAAAGAATAGCTTATAAAATATTGCAAACTGGATATTATTGGCCAACACTTCACAAGGACTCCTATAACTATGTATCACACTGTGATGATTGTCAGCGAATGAGGAAGCCTACACAAAGAGAAGAAATGCCTCTACATCCCCGAATATCTTTGGAAGCATTTGAGAAATGGGGATTTGATTTTTTTGGTCCATTTAACCCACAATCAAATCAGAAAAGCTATATTCTAGTATGCATTGAATACCTTACAAAGTGGGTAGAAGTAGCAGCACTTGCAACAACAAATGAAACAAATGTGGACATTTTTTTTACAGAACAAATCTTCCACAGATTTGGAGTCCCAAGAGAGTTACTTTCTGACCAAGGCACACAGTTTACATCCAACCTCATAGAGGACCTTCTTCGAAGAAGAAATGTTAAACACTGAAGGTCCTCCTCCGACCACCCTCAAGCTAATGGTCAAGTTGAGGTGTCAAACAAAGAACTAGAAAGAATTTTTACAAATATAGTACAACTACACAAAAGAGATTGGACAGACAGATTAAGTGAAGTAGTTTGGGATTATAACACAACATGGAAGACAACAATAGGCTTTACCCCATATGAGTTGGTACATGGAAAGAAAATAATGTTTCCCATTGAATTTGAAATCAAAACTTTGAGAATTGTAGCCAAGTTAAACATGAAACTTTCAGACATCCAAGAGGAACGCATGCTACAACTAAATCAGCTTGATGAGCAATGCCAACAAGCACTTAGCCACACTAAAATCATCCAACAACAGAGGAAGAAATGGCATGAAAAAAACATCAAACATAAGAAATTCAAAGAAGGTGACTTGGCACTACTGTATGACTCCATGTTTCACACTTTTAAAGGAAAACTCACAACTAGATGGCTCGGACCCTACATCATTGAAAAATCTATGACAATGGAGCTGTCAAAATTACAACAATCGATGAAACATAATTCCCCATGTTGGTGAATGGACGCAGACTCAAACTTTATAAGAAACCACAGTCCAGAGAGGACTTCACACAAACACTCTATCAAAAAAATATAATGCTGATAGAGAGCATAGATAATCACTGATTCTAGTTACAATATATATATATATATATATATATATATATATATAATAAAAAATAAAAATCTAAAAAAAAGAGATAAAAAAAGCAAAAAGAGAAAAATAAAATAAGAGAAAAAAAAGAAGAAAATAAAAATAGAAATCCACTCAAGATTATGTCAAAACAAAAATTGATGGATTCGATCGATGGCTATGAGGAACCAGCAAGCAAATTTCAAGTGAGCCAGCAAATTTCAGCAACAAAGATATCAAGAGAGCCAACAAAAGAACAACAAGCAAATTTCAAGCAAGCCAGCAAATTTCAACAACAAAGAAATAAAGAGAGCCAGCAATCAAATTCCAACAAAGAAAAAATCTAGCACTACAGAAATCAAATCAAGCAAGTTCGAAGAACCATTACAATCAACACTGAACACAATTAAGGGTCAAATCAATTACAACTTCCACAAAAACTTCAGTAAGCGAATAAAACAAAAAGGAAAATAGCCAGCGGAAAAGAATCATAAAAGGTGTAACTACTGACATGAAAAAAATAACTACATACGCAAATGAAATCTACTACGGAATCTCACGCCCATACACTCAGGTACGCTAGCACACATCATACACTCAGGTATGCTAGCATAGTAGGTAATCACTTAACTCTTTGTTTTATGTTCGAATCAAATCATTCTCCCCACAAAACGGTTATTTTTCAAAGCTGAGGACAGCTTTTAAGACATTTCGGCGGCACAATTTAGGGTAGCCTCATTGAATCATGATGACCTACCTTAGACATGTCAGAGAATGACGACCTCCGCATCTTCCTACTATATCCCCTAATGATCAAAGCATCAATGCAATGTACAATGATGGAAATGAATGCGATGTGCAATAATGAAAAGGAATGCATAACACAGCAAACATGATGCATAATGATCAGTACGAGTGCATAAAAATAGCAAAATAAGGTAACATAATATACAAGAGGACCCAACCTGGCAATACAATCTCTTTAGAAAGGAAGGAAACCGGAAGTTCGACTCGCCACTCATCTAGCAAGCTTCCCACAAGCCAGTGATCAATCCCAACGAGATGAGTAAGTCATCCACCACTGAAAGCTTTGTGTTTTGTTGCTTATAATATCAAAACTGAAAAATGACAAAGGGATTCAGGAACAGAGAACTAGAAGACCACACACCTATCTATGAAAACCCTCAAGTGTTGTCCATCCTCCGCACAACGGGGTGGTTTTTGTTTATCTTAGGACTAAGATGATTCAACACAGAAGTAGCTTTAGAATTTTCCCGGAAGCTAAAGCATATAAAGGATGAACAGTATGTCACCCGGGTAAGGGGACTACGCATCAGGATCGATGAGGAAACAATTGCGAAGTATACAGGATTTCCCATGGGGCTACATTGGGGTATAGATGACAGGGAAGCTAACCAGAGGGCGAACGCAGCTTTCTTTGGACATGGGGAAACCTATGATGAAGACAAGAATGGGGTTAAAAGACTCATCATGCCTGCATCCTGGGACGAGATAGCTTCCGTTGTACTGAAATATATAACATGCACGGGGAGGATCAGTTACATCCCGATCTTCCATTTCAGAATTTTGGAGCTCCTAAGACATAGGGGCCATATTATACCGAACAATAATATCATCATTCCCTCCTACCTTCTTTAGTCTATCAGGGAAATGAGCAAGAAGGTAGTACAAGGGAAGGAAGATGCACTGGCTCACCATGGACTGATTAAGCTAATTATTCATGAAGAACTGCAAGTGCAAATTCCAGAGCTCTCGTGGGAAGAATTTGTGTTGGTCTCAACTGAATACATGCAAAGGATGAAAGGCACGCCTAATCTAGTCATACCCCTGGCCTCCAGATCAAAAGAAAAATCCACCTCTGTGTCTAGAGCTAAGCACAAAATTGACCTGGACAACGATAATGAGGTCATGGCTGACACTCTGATCAAAATAAAGCATTCCAAGGATGCCTCTCACCTGAAAACCTCAGGGGTTTCTACCAACAAGCAAGGGTCAAAACGATAGAGTAGAAGGTTGGCACAGCAGCCCAAATCCAAGCATACAAAGAAGGAATAAAAAGAGACTAGCCCCGTAATTCAAGACCTATCTGACTCTGAAGATTTAGGGGAAGAACAGGATGACCCTTCTACACCTGTAGAAGAAGATGCCTTCTAGTGGAACCCTCCAGATGAAAATGTAAACACTGGAATCAAGGACCAACTGACTAAGGCATTGGTCGAGCTAGAAAAAGTTAGAGCAGAGCTGGTTGCCTTAAAACTTGAAGCAGAACGCCACAGAATCCATCTAGTCTCGCTAGCATCTCCACCATTCATACATGAAAAGACCCAAATATTAAAGATGCTACATGCAAGAGAATTGAAGCTGCTGGAGCAACAAAATTCAGCACTAAGAGAAAAATTGGGCCAAGCCCAAGAGGAGTTGGCTCAGAAAGATTAGAAAATACTATAGTTGGAGGATACCTTGACCACCACTGCCAAAATTTATGAAGACATATTGGGGATCAGACCACCATCCAGGGTATACACCATGTATCTAAGAGAGAAATGGGGTAGATTCCAGCTACAGAGGCTTAAGCAACGCCTACCTTTGGAATTAACTACTCCATAGGAGTTCGTGGACACCTCTCTTGGTTGCACAGAATTAGAGAAAGATCAACTATGCGAATTTTTCCTCCATAACTTTGTAGTAGTGTCGAACTCATCCAATTGGTCGTTAAATCCCTACATAGGCAACTTCCAATTAAGAGCACTATGCTCTTGGATGAACCATGAAATTGAGAGAGCACAAGATACTCATCTCTACCTTGCTGAAGAGTGGCAGAACCCACTATGGGTCAGGGATGAGGCAACTCATATTGAGAAAGTAATCCAGGATCACCATGCTATCACCTCCGATGAATAACTTATTTCCATACTCCTTGAAAAATAGAAGGAAGCAGTCTCGCATTTCAACCTCACCACTCAATGCACCGGCAGAGAATTCAGGAAGCCATCGGTGAGAGGTGGACAGGAATCTCACAAGATTCGAAAGAGAGGGATCCTCACTAACACCTTAGGCTTGAAATTGCACTCATCAAAGCCAAGTTTCATAGAGAATCTTTGATAGAGAATCAGCTCAGAAGGATAGGCATGAGAATGAGTCCTCCATTCTTCATCCCTCTGACTATTAAGGAACAGATTGATCAGGAGGAGGAAAGGAGGGCATGTGATAGGGAAGATCAAACTCAAGGGTATCATAGACAAGCAGGATCCCCTCGAGTGGTTGCATGGGACATCAAGGAGGCTGTCATGAGACAGGATGTGTCACCCAAGGATGGGTGACTTCTTCAAGTCTGGGGGAGATGATGAGCTCAGAATATAGGTACTCTATAACCCCTTTATGCCACACAAGCACAAGAAAGGATAAGAAAATACCTCCATTTGTGGGGAAGAATGAATTTGTTTTGATTATTTAATAAAGTAGCTTAGATATTATTCTTCTTATGCTTAAAGGCATTTTTATTTGCTAATTATATGAAAATAGACATGTGTGAGCAGGGCACAGGTAATCTGGAAGACAACAAGTAAATCAAGCTCAAAGATTGAAGATCATGAGTGACTTAGCGCTCACATTTTCTTGATTTGTAGAAAAAGCTCTTGTTAATCAGGATCGGCATTTACAATGTAGAGTTAGGTTAGAATTTAGAATAAAGAGGATCATGTTGACATTTTAGAAAAACAATCTTCATCACATTTTATATTGGAGACAGTTCTGTTTGTTTTTTTCCTAGAGCATGAAGTTACGATTTTGATAATGAAAGATCGGTGTTATTTCAAATCTTTGAGTTTATAAGTCTTTTTCACTACTGAAATACATGTTGGGGAGGGCCCCCTCAATACCTAGATCAAGATCCTTGTATTTTATCACAGGTATTTCTTATGTGTTTTGTTAACTAGATTAATCATCATGCTATGTGAAAGTACTTTGATAATTGTTTAAATAGCAGATTCCGATTTCAGTTCAACGATTTTCTCTGTAGTTCGATAATACTGATATCGTAGTTCTGTAAATGTTGTCAGTAGTCCTATGTATGCTATCTACGCAGGCATATTTTACATATGTTTTCCAGCATTTATACCATTTCTAGATAATGATTCAGATCTATGCATTCCTGCATACTTTCCTTATTTAAGTTTGATCACATAGAAGTTGAATATTTCAGCATTTTGATTTGAATAGAATAATGTTCATCGCTTTCAGTACTTGATTTGTTAAATAGAATTTGATTGTTTCTCAGCATTAAGATTCCTAGATTATATTTTCAAGCTTTCAGTATTTAATTCCTAGACTAAATTTCCAGTTTTCCAGTATTCGATTCCTAAGATAAATCTATCAGTCTTCAGGAAATTTAGGTTATAGATTTGCATCATTTTCATATTTTCAACTTCTTAGTTTTAGAGCAATATTTCCATTTCCCTCAAAGAAAACTTTAGGATACATTCAACACCCTAAACGACAAAGATCACTCTATAGAGCACATACAATGCTTAGAACCTCTTAATTTTGTACGCTCCCTGGTTGATAATTAAAGTATACTCCAGGTATAGCTACCCTAATTAGGTATCCATTCCTGGAGTCCACCACATGCCTTCCACATTAGAATTCCAAGTTTATGTTTCAGTCCAGAATCTTGTTATCCATCGGTGTATAATTGATGAAGGTGCCTCTACATGCGTTATGTATACATTTTTGTGGCAGAAGTTCGGATCCCCTACCCTACAGCCATCATCGACTGCATTACGAGATTATGATGGTCGTTCAATTCAACCCCAAGCCCTTCTGGCCAATGTCCCGATCCAATTAGTGTGTAAAACCATCCTTATTGACATTGAAGTTGTCAACACATAGCTTGACTATAACCTACTGCTAGGACGTGTTGATGTATTTGTAACTTCGAAAGATATTCACTTGTATATTACATTTTTACTTTATTGTATATCCAACGGAGATGTATTATTCCCCCGATTGGAAGTGTCGTCAGTTGTACTTGCAAGTGTCACAAGTTATATTGTAAGTGTTGTAACTTATACTTGATGGGTTATTAGACAACCTTGATGGGGTCGGCCTTGTATGAGTCATGTGGGTCAAAGGGTTATTAGACCACCCTAGTAGGGGTCAGCCCAGTCAACATTATGTTAAGTGGTTAAGTTGAGGCCAACCTAGTTTAGTAATCGTCAAGTGAAAGTTAGTCTATAAATAGAGAGTGTGTCTCTCTCATTTTACACATTCTATTATTCACTCACTTCACATTAGTGAGAGAGAGGAGGAGTGTGCACAAGTAGAGGAGGAGCATGCTGCTATCTATCTCTTGGGTTTGATCATTGTGATACTTTTATGGTTGCTTATTCTATCTCTGAGGAAGTTGCGGGGTTTTTCAACTTCTTGGTTTTACCCGGTGAAATTTTTTGTGTCTCTTGTCTCTTGTCTCTTATGCTTGATATGTTGTACATGTTGTTCTTTCAATTAAGATCCTATATATATTGAATTAAATGATGAAAAATATAACATGGTGTCACATCTCTCCTGAAAGGAGGCATGGTATGGCATCTATGAGACTTGTTGCACTTGCGACAAATTGGAAGTTAGGGCTTGATATAACAAAAACTAGTCATTGGGACACTTTCTCTATAAATCCATTTTGGAGAAGTTTCAGGTTCTGAAAATTCTATAGGTTGTAGATGACATCCCCATGTACCTTGTGTCCGAATCACAACATCTAATTCATCGTACTTTCTATTTTATGATCAGTACAATCTAGGGTTTCTGCCTCTTCCAAATCTCAGTCATAAACAGGTGACCTAGGAAAAAAGGTCCCAACTTGGGATAGGAAGCTCCAAATGAAATGTCGTAAAATGTGACAGGTAGAAGACAGACTGTAGTTTCTCAAGTAATTTTTTCATAAGCCTAAGTTGAACCAGTGACACGTGGCACTCCGTACAAGTTCACTCTCCTGTTTTATCCCATAAACAGGTCACGTTGCGACACTTGGCATAACTCTCTCTCGGAGATTCCAATTGAGGTCAGACCTCTAGGGTTGGAAAGATAATAGGTAAGGCTACAACAAAAGTTTTAGACCCTTTGGATTCGTAATTTCAGAGATGCACTAGAAACAATCAGGTGCATATTTCTGTCAAAACAGAATTGGATTTTGAGCACCTTCATTATTGGCTTGTCATTGCTGTGGGAATTTAGGGATTCAGAGAAAGTTGGAATTTTTGGAATCGGAGTCCACAACTGAATTCTCCTTATCAAAATCAAAATTTAGAGACCATGATTAAATTTTTTGGTTGGGCAGAAGGCCAGGCTTGATCAAACCCTAGTTCAGGATTTTGATCGATAAGGTGGAAAATTAGGGCTTCTGCAAAAGTTGGAATTTCTAAAATCTGTGACCACGGCTGGAAGCTCCTCAAAAAAATCAAAGTTTAGAACACAATATCAAACCTTTTGGATGGGTAGAAGACCGGGCTTTATCAAACCCTAGTTCAGGATCTTGTCTAGAAGATCTAGAAGTTTCAAAGGCAATTTTGAGGGGTCAAATTTTGCAGTTTTCAAAATTGAAGCATACCATCTTGATCAACTCAGCAAGGCACATATTTTCATCCTTTCAGAAGTTTGAAATTCAAAGTTTTATTTTTTAGGGTTTCTCTAGCAAACCCTAATCCAACTCGAGATCGAGTTTCTACAAATCAAGAGGATTGGGTTAATCCTTGAAGAGAATGAATTGGACACCTGCATAAGTGAATAAGTTCTAGTTCCAGAGGGAGATGAGGCTAAGGGCTTACATAAGAAGACTACAAGCAATATCGACAGGTATGACTCATACAGGTATGTTTTAAAATATGTTCATGATTAAGTTTATGATATCTTTGTCTTCATATTATTAAGGTTAGTACAATCTTGGTTAATGTTAGACTTGTCTTATCACCCTAGTAGAAGTATGAATGCAGTGAATGATAAAATACATTCATTGGTTAGGGTTATGACGCTTATGATTGTACTAATGCACTGTGGTGTTGTATGAGGTTGATGTTGTCTGCTAACATCAAAGGTACATCAAGAAAGACAAATCAAGTTCTAGATCAAGAACATATGACCATGGTGACATGAATACAAAAGACTTATTCATAGTCGTGAATCACATAAAAGTTCTACTTAGGAGGTATGTATAATTTGGTTCTACAATGGTTAACTTATGAGATATGCAGGTTACTAAGCACAAGTCATTGAAGAGAACAAGAAGACATTGTTTGGGTATGTTAGACATAACTAGCAAACATGATAACCAAATATGTTTTTTCCTTATGTTAGGATCTTATACTTTTGTATGAATGATAATGATTATTCTTGAAGTTAGAAGTAATCAAGGGTTTATGAATATTATGTTTCTTACTTTGATTGATGATATGACTAACCAGAAGAGTCCTATGGTCAAATAAGAATATACATGAGTAAAAGAAGTCTTCCCTTAAACCTTGAATACTAATGCTTGTGATAAATTACCTGTGTGTGAAATGATCATGACCATAGATGCTAAGAGTATTTAGGGCCATACATGTTTAATGTTTTTATAGTATTGAGATTATACTAATGTATGTATGATTATGTATGAGATCTTGAGGATAACACAATGATGACACTAGTGCACACTTAAGCATGCATAGTGGTCTAGGATGGATATAAGTTCAAGGATAGGTAATCCAGGAAGCAAAGATCAAGAGGGAGTCCACCCAATAACTAAAAGATAAGTATTTGAACTGTCATTTATTATATATACAATTACTTAAATGATTTTGTTCAGTTATGTGCATACTTATGTTCCTAGATTCCGGATGTGTATTATGCGTATTAGGATATTTACATTAATGAGCAGTATACTACTAATATGCATATAAGGGGTAAGTGGCCTATGGTACTATACAACATTCCAATTCTACTTATCTAGAATGAAACCTCTTTGTTGACATGTCGGGAGTTGTGCACACTCTTAACAATGTTCTGTTAGAGATGGAAGGCATCTAGAAAGTTACGGGATATGGATAAGTGTTGTATTGAAGCATTGGCTAAGATAATTGCATGACTGTGTGACATATATTTTATGTGTAAGATTTTCTTCTGAAAAATATGAGAAGTTTCTAATCATGTAATTGAATTTGACTTGTAGGAAAGATTGTGTGCAATCACCTACAAAAGATGGACTACAACATTTGTTCCAGCAATGAAGTTCAAGAAAACTATCTATTGAAGATATTGAAGAATATGAAGCTCCCAAGATCCGAGTTATAGTAATGGAAGAATGCCATGATCGAGGAGTACCAGTCGATCATGAAGAATGATGTTTGGGATGTGGTCCCAAGACCTGAAGGGAAGTCTGTTGTGACTTCCAAGTGGATCTATAAGATCAAGCATGCTGCAAATGGTAGCATAAAGAAATACAAGGCGAGGTTTGTAGCTCGTGGCTTCTCCAAGAAAGAGGGAATAGATTATGAAGAGAATTTTGCACCTATAGCCAGATAAAATTCCATCAAAACAGTACTTGCTTTGGCTGCAGTGATGAAGTGGAAGATACACCAGATGGATATGGTGTAGTCAAAGAGGAAGTGTATGTGGATCAGCCACTCGGTTTTGAGACACATGACAGGGAGTCAGATGTGTGCAGATTGAAGAAAGCCTTATATGGCTCGAAGCAAGCTTCTAGGACTTGGTATGGTAGGATAGACAGCTTTCTATCCAGCTTGGGCTTTACTAAGAGTAAATTCGATTCCAACCTTTAATACAAGGTTGAGAAAGGAAATCCAGTGATACTACTATTGTATATGGATGACCTGTTTGTTACAAGTGAGGATAGATTGATTGTCGATATGAAGAGGAAGCTTGCTTCCGAGTTCGAGTTGAAGGAATTGGGGATGATGCATTACTTTCTAGGTATGGAGGTGTGGTAGAGTGTAGATGGAATCTTCCTTGGACAAGGGAATTATGTAGTAGAGATCCTGAAGTGGTTTGGGATGATGGACTGCAAGGTCATGGCCACACCTATGGCATTGAACCTGAAGCTTCTGTGTGATGCTTCATCTGAGTCGGTTGATGTCATGATGTATCGTCATATGATTGGGTCCTTGATGTACCTGATAGACACAAGACTAGATATTTGCTTTGTGGTGAACACATTGATCCAGTTCCTGACAGATCCCAGCGGTGTTCACCTGCTTGTTGTAAAGAATATTCTGAGGTACTTGAAGGGTAGTGTTGATTATGGGATCAAGTATGATGTGGATCAAAAGTTTAACCTGGAGTGTTATGTTGATTTAGATTGGGTAGGCAGTGCTGCAGATAGGAAGAGCACTTCGGGGTGCTGCTTCAGTATGGGATTAGGTGTGATCTCTTGGTTTAGCAGAAGCAGTCTTGCGTAGCACTGAGTACAGCCGAAGCAGAGTATGTTGCAGCTTGTTCGGCTAGTTGTGAGGTAGTATGGCTTAGGAAGCTACTGTTTGAGTTATTTGATCTTCCTTTGGATGTTACTTGTATTTATTGTGACAACTAGAGTTGTGTGAAGTTGTCAGAGAACCCGGTGTTCCATGACAGGTCGAACCACATCGAGATCAAATATCACTATATTAGGGATATGGTGCATAGAGGAGCAGTGAAGCTCTTGTATGTTGTGACGGATGAGCAGGTTGCAGATGTGTTGACGAAACCACTAGCTAGAGTGAAGCTTGAGTACTTCAGAGAGAGACTTGGTGTTCTTCAGATTGAAGATACTTTGAGGAAGAAGTGATGGGACACATTTGCAGGAGCCATTCCAAGCATGGTGAAAGGAGGATCCTTCCCATGGCTATGGATGTAAGTGCTATGTGATGATACTCTGGATGATATGCATCAGGATGATGCTATGACGATGATGAGGATGATCATGTGAGATGAGTATCAGAATGATACTCTGGATGATATGCATCAGGACGATGCTATGATGATGATTAGGATGATCATGTGTGATGAGTATCAGGATGATACTTTGGTGGTATGCATCGGGACAATGTTATGATGATGATCAGGATGATCATGTACATCCAGATGATGTATAGTGAGTATTAAGTTGATGCTCTGTGGCCATGGACAGGTTGTGCAGATGAGCATGTAAGTTGACCTGGGAGATCTGGTCGGTCGTGATATGGCACATAAAGGATCTTGGGATACTCTTTCAAGGTTTTTCTCTGGGAGGACATGTAATATTGCCCTAGGAGATCTTTCCAGTCGTGCTTAGGGACATAAAGGATCCTGGGATACTCTTTCAAGGTTTTGTCCTATGGCATATAATAGCGCCATGGGAGATCCAATAGGTTGAGCTATGTGCTCGCAATCAGTCCTGGGATGCTCTTTCGAGGTTTTTCCATCACCACATGTAATCTTGCCTTGGAAGATCCGATAGGTTGAGCTATGTGCTCGTAATCAGTCCTGGGATTCTCTTTCGAGGTTTTGTGGTGATCACATGTAATCAGTCTTGTATATCTTGTCGGTTGTACTTAGGCACATAAATGTTCCTAGGATGCTCTTTAGAGTTCTTGCCGGTCGTGCTATGCACATAAATGTTCCTGGGACACTCTTTTAAGGTTTTTTGGTGGGGTCACATATAATATTTCCCTGGGAGATCTTGTCAGTCATGCTTAGGAACATAAAGGATCCTGGGATACGCTTTCAAGGTTTTGTGACGTACGTAATAAGTCCTAAGGATTCCACAGTATGGCCAATGTTGATGAAGACCTATAGCAGGTGGGCCTACATCCAACATGAAAAAGGGATGGCTATATAGAACTTCCTATGACGAGAAGAATTGAAGAGATAGCCCAGTGATCGAGATGTCAAGTATAGAAGCAGTGATGATAATGATGCTCTATGATCCAGTGACTATGATCTAGCTCCAGAATTGAAGACTTGTGCCTAGATGTATTGATGACTTGTGTCTATAGAATACGTTCCTAGTTAAGAGGGAGTGTTGATGTATTTATAACATTAGAAGATATTCACTTGTATATTACATTTGTACTTTATTGTATATCCAACCGAGATGTATTATTCCTCTGATAGGAAGTGTCATCAGTTGTACTTGCAAGTGTCGCAAGTTATATTGTAAGTGTCGTAACTTATACTTGATGGGTTATTAGACCACCTTGATGGGGTCGGCCCTGTATGATTCATGTGGGTCAAAGGGTTATTAGACCACCCTAGTAGGGTTTGGCCAGTCAGCATTATGTTAAGTTGTTAAGTTGAGGTCGACCTAGTTGAGTAAAGGTCAAGTGAAAGTTAGTGTATAAATAGAGAGTGTGTCTCTCTCATTTTACACATTCTATTATTCACTCACTTCGCATTAGTGAGAGAGAGGAGGAGTGCGCACAAGTGGAGGAGGAGAATGTTGCTAAAGATATCTATCTCTTGGGTTTGATCATTGTGATCCTTGTATTGATGCTTATTCTATCTCTGAGGAAGTTGCAGGGTTTTTCACCTTCTTGGTTTTCCCCGGTGAAATGTTTTGTGTCTCTTGTCTCTTGTCTCGTATGCTTGATATGCTGTACATGTTGTTTTTTCAGTTAAGATCCTAGATCTATTGAATTAAATGATGAAAAAATAATAGGACACAGTTACATGTACGCCATGAAGGTTGTTGCTTCATCAGTATTCCACATTATGATGTTCCCCCATGAAGGAAAGGTCTTTAAAATCGACCAACTTACTTATTATGACCCGAATTCACTTGGTGCACTAGAAAATGTTCTCCCCATGGTTGAAAAACTTGTTTTTGTTGCACCCGCCTCTTTGGTTTCCATTAGTGGACATGGAATTTACTCATATACTCCCATGACCTCTACTTTTCAGTCCCTCCCACCCCTTCCACTGGACATTGATATATCTGATCTGTGCACTATTTCATCCAAACAAATAGTTCCTAACTCGCAAGCACCTCTGCTACCGCAACCACCCTCGGTCCCTAGTCATGTTGGAGCAACACCAATCCACAAAATCGAATTCTTGTTCCCACCTTCACGAGTAGTAAGTACACTAGTGATGGCCACATTGAATCTCCCTGAGTTAACACTAGGAATTCCTGTGTGGTACTTGCCTGATCCTTATCCTCCCCTGACACCACAAGACATTCTCCAACTGGTCCAACTAATCACCACTGCTAATTTTCCACCCCTTGGTGTGGCGACAATGTCTTCATCCAACAACACTAGGGGTAAGGGAACACACACCCATAATGCACCACACTCCACCAAATATACGAAACCTTCCCCCACATTTCGTGCACCTCCTAAGTGTTCCTTGTGTGATGAATTGGGCTATGCTACTACCCATAATTGTCCAAAACTACAAAACCTCCAAGAACACATAAAGACGTTGGACGATGACCGCAATATTTTAGTTATTGAACTCCAAAACACCACCCACCCACGCAACAAATAATTGTGCACCAACCACTCCTGTGCCATATGCGGGATCTAGGGAAACTATTCCCATCATTTCCCTGACCTACCGAAGTAGCGACTAGTTATCCATGATATGAAACAGTCTTCCTTAGAGTCATCCATCACTACCATTAAGAAGATTCACCCACCCGAATCCTCCTCCTTGGGAGAAATTAATACCATTTATATGATTTGTACGGATGGAAACCCAATTTCACCTCCAACATCCATCTCCCCCTCTACAAATATTTCCACTTAGGGCTTTTGTAGCAATGAAGAAATCCTCAAAGCGCTAACCGCACCTGAATACACTTGGGATGATATGAATCATCGATCCTACTTCATTCCTCAGGAGTCTACCCCTGCTGTAGCCAACGAACTTTCAGTCGAATCAAAATGCTTCCTCCCTCACAAAGTAGACATGTTTAAGAAATCCATCCCAGCTCTCGATGTGTTCGAGGAAGGTAACATGGCTAACATTTCTCCTACCTTTCAGGTCGATATTTCCATCCCACTCGGCCATCTTGAAATCATTACATTAGGTGGTTCTTGTACTCAAGATGAAATTAATGCCTATAAGAAGCTCTTCCAAAAGTTTCATGATGTTTTTTCTTTGTCATATACTGAGATACCTTGTCTTGACCCTATCATTGTCGAACACTGTATTGATACTTGGTCGGATGTCCCACCCTTTCTCCAAAAAAAATGACCCATCCACCTCTCCAAACTCCCCACAGTTAAAGCAGAGATTGAGAAACCACGTCAATCTAAGCTCATTTATCCCATCACTTACACCACCTAGGCTTCCAATCCTATACCAGTTAACAAAAAATAGGGCACCATTCGCGTCTGTACAAATTTTTGTGATTTGAACCTAGCTTGTCCTAAAGAAAACTTTCCTACACCTTTCATTGACCAACTTATTGTTGCATGTGTGAGTCATAGGATTCTATCCTTCATGGACGGTTTCTCTAGTTATAATCCAATTCACATTCGTAAGGAAAATCAGTACAATACTTCCTTCACTACCTCCTGGGTCACCTTTTGTTATCGCGTCATGCCTTTCGGTCTTAAAAATGTTGGTGCCACATTTCAATGGAACATGACATTTTGCTTTTAATATTTGTTCCATATCATTCTACTCTACCTATATGACCTCGCGGCTCGATCCAAGAAATGGTATGATCATCTAAATGACCTCTGGCAAGTCTTTTTGCACTATCGCAAGTATAGAATCTGCTTGAACACCCTCAAGTATGTATTTTGCATTCCTGCAGGGCAGTTGTTGGGTCTCATCATTTCCCAAAAAGGAATCATTGTAGACCCATTAAAGGTTCAAGGCATGCTTGACCTCCCAGCCCCACGTACATTACGCCACTTACAAATCCTTCAAGGGAAATCCAACTTTTTTCATTGCTTCATTCTGGACTATGCTAAGAAAGTTCATGGTTTCCTTCACTTTATTCACACCCATGTTCCTTGAGTTTGGGATGAACAAGCAAAACTGGCATTTGAAGCACTCAAACAAGCCTTGACTTCTTCCCCACTGATTTCACCTCCTAATTTATCGAAGTATTTTATCCTTTACGTTTCAGCATCTGACTATACTGTTTCGGGAGTGTTAGTTCAAGAATATAGTTTGCGAAAAGAAAATTTCATTTATTATGTGAGCCAGACATCCACAACTATGCTACCCCCATGAGGAGAGGTTGGCCCTTGCCATCGGCTTCTTAGTCCATAAGGTTCGCCACTATATCATGTTAAGCCAAACTACAGTTGTGGCAGACTCCAAACCCATGGTCTATCTTTTGAGTCATCGCCTTCTTCAAGGCCGCGTGGCTACATGAGTCATCCTACTTCAAGAATATGAACTAACATTCACTACTCTGAAGAGCACCAAAGCCCTTGCATTAGCACAAAACATGACAGACTTACCATCCTCGTCAACATGACATCCTATTCCCACTAAATTTCTTGACAACCACTTGTTTATCATTTCGTCGAATGACCCCTGTTACGGCTACATCCTAGTGTACCTACAGACACAAAAGTTTCGATATGATATCGGCTGTGATGATCGTCGTCACATACGTCATCATGCCTCTCGTTATCTCCTCCTTGGCGATGTCCTTTATAGGCACGGTGTCAACACCATTTTACGTTGATGCCTCACACGAGACGAGGCCGAACAAGTTCTAAATGATTGTCACATTGGAGCATGTGGTGGCCACTTCTCTGGAATGGTTACTACCCAAAAGGTCATCTGCGCTGGGTATTTCTATCGCACCCTTTTCACTGGTTGCATTATAGTAGTCAAACATTTCTGGAATTGTCAGCTCTTTTCCCCCAAGGCTAGGACCCCTCCTGTCCATCTCCATCCAGTTATCACCATTGGCCTTTTCTGTAAGTGGGCCATTGATTTTAGGTAGTGTAATCCCCCCTCGGCGAATGGCCATAAATACATCATTTTGGCTATTGAGTATTTCACCAAATGGGTCGAGGCCATTCCTACATTTAACTGTAAAGCTGAAACCGGAGCCCGTTTCTTTTTTAACCATGTCATCACTCAGTTCGGGGTCCCTAAAAGACTCGTATCTGACCATGGAAAACATTTTGAAGACACCGTCCTAAAGGAGTTGTCAACGTTTCTGAAATTTGAACACCAGTATGCCTCATCCTACTACCCTCAATGGAATGGCCAAGTTGAGGCTATGAACAAAATTATGAATTCCATTCTTCAAAGAACAATAAACCAACACAAGTCCAATTGGCACCATATGCTCTTTCCCACACATTGGGTTTACCGTACATCCATGAAGAATGCCACGGGTTCTACCCCTTTTCATTTGGTTCACGGTGTAGAGTCTATTCTTCCCATCGAGTGTCAAATTCCCTCCTTACACATTGCTATTGAACTTCTCCCAGACACATCACCACTTGAGAAAATATTAATCCTCTTGGAGCAAGCCAACAAATATTTCCACGTAGCCCTACAAATTACCAAGGTTGCAAAATTATGGTCCAAAGAAAATTATGACAAGCATGTCCATCCCCGCAATTTTCAAGAAGGAGATCTAGTACTTGTTTATGACCAATCCCATGGAAATACCAGTAACGGAAAGTTTGAATCCATGTGGCAAGATCCATACATTATCCACACCTTCCTCAGCAAGGGGGCATACATCCTCACCGATTCTGAAGGACACCTCGTGACCAACCCTCGTAATGGGTTGTATCTCAAACGATTTTACTCTTAACACTTCTTCGGACCCATAGTCTATGTTGTACAATTTTCTCTTTTTTTTGTTTTCCAATTTTTTCTTCCACAACCTTACAATTTTCTTCCATGCATCCCCATAGATGGATCTTGTTCCACCATTCTATGTTGGTTTCACTGAGGCTACAAGTCGATGGTCTCCAAACCTCGCCTTCGTAGATTGGGTATTATATTCTCCATCACAGGAGTTGATCCACCTTGATGGAGTGTGTATCAATGTTGCTACCAATAATCAAATTGAGTACGATGTTGTGACCGATCTATTGACCGCTGCTCTCTAGATGGGCATAAGTCACCTTCATGTGTTTCTTGACTCCTAGCTTCTTATCACTCAACTCAACAACTTTTACTAGGTACGTGATCCTTTCCTTTTTAGAAAGTTCCTATGCACTAGACAAATGATCAGACAATTTGAATCCATTACATTCACTCATGCCCCACAAAATTAGAATAGTGTTGTAGACAAAATGGCTAACAATATTCTAGACTCGCACATCAATCACAACATGTAGGAAGTAAACCATATACATTCATCATGTTATTATCTACATGCATCTATCCATCATATAGGAATACATAATCATCAAAAACAACAAAAAGAAGACCATCATCATAAAAAACTGCATCCACGTGCATAATATATATATGTATATCATCATCATCAAATGTCATCGGGTCCATAACATAAACATCAATACATTGGGGAGCTCAAACAACTTCCCCATCATAAAAATACAAGCCGAGGACAAAAATTCCACATGTTCATCGCATTGGGGGTAGTTCCATCAACTGCGTACTCATCTAGGTCATCGTCGTCATCATTGTCATCCTCCTCCTCCTCCTCTTCCTCCTCTTCCTCTTCTTCCTCCTCTTCTTCCTCCTCCATGGAATCAGATTCCTCCACCTCATCATCATACCGGGCATCACCCCATCCATGGCCCTGACTGCCTCATCCACCATCGCTATCCTACATATCACTGGTCTCCACTCCTGTGGATCATTGTAGAAAATGTTAGTTAACTCTTGGTCCATATACTTCCAGCCATCACCCAACACCCCATCTAGAAGACGATCTACCCTATAACTCGTAACTTATCCAATGTCATCGAAGCACTCCACTATTGATGGTGTCCATGCGCAATCGAGTATACACTCTCCACTTGTCCCCTACAAGATCGATATCCTTTCAGCGGCTGCAGTCTCACATCTTCACATCAAAGATACCTCATTAGTATCAGTGTCATAACAATCCTCTAGCTATCACATATGCTATCGATTAGATACAACATGTCACTGTAAACAAATAAAATACATACCGTCTAGTCCCCATTCTTGACAAGAAGGCCGCGGTAACTCTAGATACACCCTATAGTCCATCCTAGCATAAGGGTAGTCCTCAATCACCACCAGAAGATGCAACCACTGAGTGAATAACTCCTGGGGGAAAAAATGACCCACCAACCCCATTGCTATATATGCGGCTTAGTAGGGCCTCCGTCACACACTTCCCTTTGCGATCATAGCGTCGGCACTCACTCAAAGAAAAATGAGTAGGTAAATGAAGGGAAACAAAAATCCCCCCATACAACTCACCTTGTTCAGCTCCCACTGAAAAAAAATCAAATACATCTGACCCCAGCCAAAATAGGTACTTGCTAAGACCTTATCCACCAACGTAAACTACCCCCCTCATATCCTGTTGGGTGACTTCGACCCCAGTATACACACCACCAGTTCCGTGATAGCATGAATCTCCAAACTCTCTATGTCACAGATCAGAATAGTATTGTCATGCATATACGTTGTGGCATCACAATGACGCTCCAATAAGTCCTCCATGGACACATCAACTCAAAAGGGTGTCAGAAATCATGTCCAACCTCGTGATCCTCATTCGGAAGTACACATCCGTGAGTGATATCTCTAATCGCTCCCCCTGTATCATGAATGCCTATCTATCGACATCCCAGAACTCCACCAACTTGTTTAGCAGTAACTTTGTTGTCTACATTAGCAGTACGTTTGAAAACTTCAGCAGACCACACCGAGCTAGTATATCCTAACAATCCTCATCATCCAAGATAGCATCCTGAAGCTTCTAGAGCTCACATACTCGCCAATTAACTCTGAGCATCCTGTCAACAAAAAAACATAACCCCCATCAGGTCCATATAAACCATTAAGCGATCTCCTTCCGATCGCCGTACCCAAACTCAGGAAGAAAGGAATGTTCCAAAGCGTGCATTTTTTCCCCATAGGTGCGCCCTAGAGTGTGTTTTTCTCCTTCAAAAGCGTGCCCCTTGAGCACATATTTGGGGCCCACAGTCACGCTCGAAGCACGCATTTCGCAAGAAATTTCACGCTTCAGAGTGTGGCTGTATGGCTCACAGTCACGCTTCACTAGCGTGGCTATATGGCCCAGAATAGCTCTTGAAGTGCGATATTTCTCTCGAAACTCGCGCTCCAGCACTGTGGTTTCTAGGCCATGCTTGGCCCACTTCCCTATAGGCCCACAACCAAAAAAAATTGCATCAAAAATGTGAAAAAACACTTCAAGACCTACCTGCCAGTCGCAGAACTAGATTCCACTGGTTGAATCGAGAGAAATCTGAATTTCCTCTTCTAGGATCCACCATAGTCCTCCCACTTTTCACATTGACAATGACATGTGGAGGTCGGCTCCCTTTGCTATTTTTAGCCACTTTGCCCTAATTTTTTGCTTTGACCATTTCGGGGTCATATGACCTTCGTTTACCACACCGTTTGCACCGTCGGATTCATAATTTAGCACTCGCGATAATACTTGAGATCATTTCTCACTCTTAATCAAAAAAATTTCGGGTATTTTTCCCATGCCCCTCGTCACCTCTATTTAGATGCCACATCGGCCGTAATCATTTTTTTCCATTTTCTCTATCGCGTCCTATCCATTAGCCCTCTGCTCCATCCATACTACATTTCTTGCATTATTTTTCCACCATTCATCAACCCACAAGGAGGCCCCAATAGTGTTCCCCCTTTCCTTCTATCTTGGTTCTCACATTTGTCACTTGATTGAACACTTCCTCCTTGCTTGGCCATTACATTTGTTCGGTATACTTTTATCCCTTTTTTGGACTGAGAAAGACATTTACAAAAAAGGAACTTAGGGAGTTTTTGTTAAGTTCTTTTCTGACTCCTAAAAGAATGAAAATATCACCAAGCAATCTTGCTTCCTTTCATGATCGTTAAAGTACCTGAAAGGGTGTCTATCCGGTATAATTTTAACCCTTTTCTGGACCTAGTAGACTAATTATGAAAAAGGAATACTCTAGTCACATTGGCTAGAAGAGTTCTTCATTGCATACTTTTATGTTTTTTTGGGCCTTGGAGACTAACACACAAAAAAGAACCCCCTTGGAATCTTCTTATTGCTTTCAGACTCTATAAAATTGAAAGAAACCGTGAGCATTCACCATCCCGATCTCATATAAATCAACATGACGGTACCTTTCCAACATTTCAGATTCTTCTCATTTCTTTCAGACTCTTTAAAATTGAAAGCACCCACAAGCATGTACTGTCATGGGCTCATACAAATCCACACAACAGTACCATTCTGAGCACACTTATATCCCTTATTTAATCTCCTTAAACCATGAAGAAGGCCCAAACGGTGCCTCTCGACGCCACGACAGATCATATCTAGTCCCACTATTTTGGAAGCATCCCTAGCATGGTCTCCTTTGTTTAGAGTATTCTGCGATGCGTCACCCTTTGAGTTTCCTGATATCACTCATCATTTCCCCCTTGAGTCTCCCCCATTCCAGTCGCAGTCCTTGATCCCTTAAGCTATGATCCCCTTCCCTGAAGATAGTTTCATATGATGCCCAGGAAAATTTGCTGTCATACTCTGAACAAAGGAATTTTGAGTCCTCCCACCCTGCGACCCACGTCTCCCTCCCCAGTATATCAGTCTCACATTCAGTATTATCACCTCTTTGTTGTACACCTCATGCTCCTATCAAGGAAACATCATTTCCTTGGTAGTTGCAGGTCTCCCTCTGTCGACACCAGCACCTCTATTCTAGAGGATAGACCCTGAGGTCCTTGTACTTTTTACTCATATCCCTTAGTGGTGAGTTCCTACAGACCATCTGAGAGGATCCCTTAGTGCCTCTTAGAATGGTTGATTCTCACGTTCTCGACTTCAACACCATCATCGCACCATTGAGATTCATGCAGGGTATTGGTCCCCTCAGTTATTGGTCGAAGACCTCGTATGTCCCTTGACTCTAGCACATTGTTGAGTCTCTTTGGAACCCCCCAGTTGTATGTTCCCACGGATATCCGAGATGCAATTGGAGGCAATATTCGGAATCACTCCAGTTATATGCTTCCTCAAGTACCCAGTTCTGATGTATTTCAGTGTACCTTTGATATTCTGACTCTCAGTCATTGATTCCATATATTTTTTGGACACCTTCAAATCCAACAGAGCATCAGTATGGATGCCATTGTTTCCATGTATCAGTTCTTCAGATCCGTCATGGTTGGACCATGAGTATGTCCCAAATTTGTGTCCCCTCTGGACCATTATGACGTACAAAATATTCCTCCATGTATTGTTCAGGTCCCCTTTTGGGCCTCATTATTATTTGTATATCTTGATACGAGCATGGGTATGCATGACTCATCCATCTATTTGATATTATTCCTTATTCATTATTGAGGCCATGTATTTTTAGTTTTTGCAGTTTGTATGAAGCATGTGTTCTTGTCTCTAGCCAGTTTCTGCTCTCCTCCGTCATAATGCTCATACCCCTGGAAAACAACAGAACCTATGATGTATATTGGTCATATGATGAGCTCATTCCCTCACACATCAAGGGGCAATATGTAAACACCCATAAATTGTTCACTAACTCATCTCCCTAGTCAAATGACCCATTTGTCCACTTTTCCTACATTTTTGGCCTCCAAAACCCTAAAAAACTCTCCAATGATAACCAAAAGGGAAAAAAATCATTATTTCCCTCCTTAATTAATCAAATTCCTTCAAAAAGGGTAAAAAACCATCAAAAAAGGGTCCAAAATCCCCAAGATAAAATAAAAAGGGGAAAAAAGTCAAAAATAATATCAAAAAAGAGGGAAAATATCAAATACTACAAACCAATACTGCTAGTTACCCAAAACCATGAGTCAATACTCCACCACCCAAAATCACTATAAAAAGGTGATGGAGGCCCCCCATTTCAGATCCATGAGCAACTCTTCACACCTTAATATGTTGTCGAAATTCCTGTTGAACTTTAGCCTATCACCTTGAGCTTTTGTTTCCCATTCAGTTGATTTTTGGCCAACCCATTGAGCATTTGGAGAAGAGCAAGGAACCCTAAAAACTTGGTGTACTACTCAACATACAACTGCAAAAGATCCTACAACCTCACCTTTTAAGGTAACATCATATTGTAAACAATTTTTTTACACATTAATACAGAAAATCATATTTTCATTCATGGGTTCCTATTTATTTTATTATTGCAGCAGTCAATTTGTTTCATTTTTATTTCCATTGATGCACTCAAATTTATTAGTTGTAATTTTTTTGTTTACTAGTTTTTACCCATTTACATGAACTGCTACTAGGGGTTCCTGAATCCTTAGTAGGTTCTCTTTAGCATGAGCTGGTGTGAAAAAAATAGATACAAAACTTATGACAAAGTTCAGACTTGGTTGCTGACATTTGACATATATGACATGTCAGAGCTAAAAATAGCTTCCAATAGGGTGCATAGGGGGACTTAGGGAAGCTAAGATTCCCCCATTCAAATTGATGGAAGAGGAGAGCTAGGAAAAGTTTGACAAGTGGCATTCATTGGAATCTCTTCCTAATTCAAGTTTGGATGAGTCTCTTAGAGGGAATTTGAGCTAAGGAGGCCTTGGGAGGTTAATAAAAGACAAGAAGAAAGAAGAATACTAGCTTATGATCATTCCTTATTTTGCAAATTGGAGAGCATAGCTTGTCCATGCAAGTTGAATGTTTATTCTTCTTTCCTTAGTACCAATTTCGAGGGTGCAAGATTCCAATCCTAATTCACAATTGGAGAGGCCATTCAGACCTTTCATTGGAGCTTCATGAAGTCATTTGTTATAGTTTGAAGCTATAGGGCTGCCCGTGATCATTTCTTCTTCAACTTGTTCCCACATCTCTCCCACTTTTCTCTTCATATTCTTGCTCTTGGAGGAAGGGCACACATTGTGAGATTCTGATATCTTTGGGGAAGTCCAATGTGACCCATTTATTTGTAATATGATTTCTACACTCTGTATTTTATTCTTAGTTGAACCTCATATCGAAACTCCAAGTGAAACTATGTAAAAATGCCAAACTATGTATGAATGGTACTATTTTCCCCTATATCTTATTGTAAGAGCTTGAAGTTATTTGGTATCGAATTTTTTTAGTAAATATATTTTATTTTATTGTTTTATTGAGAGCCATTAATATACTGAAGAATTTTTATATTAATTATAAAATTCCTTGGAACATTTCTCTCAAATTTCATAGCAAGTTATAGCATTTTTCAATCATTTCCCTGTATG
This sequence comes from Larix kaempferi, assembly GCA_027924585.1. Lineage (NCBI taxonomy): Eukaryota > Viridiplantae > Streptophyta > Pinopsida > Pinales > Pinaceae > Larix > Larix kaempferi. The sequence goes on from BSBM01000196.1 coordinate 10,591,481, forward strand.
TGAAGACATGTCTACAAATCTCTGATTTATGAGAGTTGAAATAGCCTTTAGGAACAAACTAACAATGCATTTTGGTGCCCCTTGAATTCATATAACAAATCTACTTATATGTTATGAAATTTGGGATGGTCGTACTACATTTGGGAAGCCAGTTGTGACCCCTACCCTTGGGGGTTTGAACATCGAAACTACTAGGAAATTTTCCATTTTTCTCCTGAATTAAAATGGTTGCAGAAGACTTTTGATAACTTATAAGAACCCGTTAGATTCACTTGATGTCCTAATACCACATTAAAATACTTTCAAACCCAATTCTAAATCCTTAGGAGTCATTTGGATGCATATACCCTTGGGGGTTTTAACATCGATTTTCTTAGTAATTTTTCCTTTCATTATCTAGTTGTAAATGAAAGTTGCTGAAGTATCTAGAAAGTGTACAAACACATAATAGCTGCATTAGTGTGTCTTAATACACCTCAATCCACACTATATATAATTTGAAACCATTTTGGATCATTTGGGATAGTTTGTGGTTTCACTAGTCCAAGGTTCGAAAATTGGCCAAATTGGGTAAAATTTCAAATTGGGGATATTACAGTGGTATCATAGCATGGTCCTTGAACTTGTGCCTTAATATCATACATTTAAGAATAATTTTCATCCATTTCTTACTACTATGATGAATCCTATGAGTACAATGCTTATAAGAAATATGAAGAAGAATGTGAATGGTATGAGGAAGAGGTGCCATCATGCAACACTTCTTACAATTGCATAAGGAATGAGAGTTCTTATTATGCCCTTGAATCTAATGAATATGAGTGTGTCACACTATCAAAGGATAATTCTATGAATTAATTATAAATATTGAGAGCAACATGTAAAACCTCTCCCCAACAATATCAAGCATATCTTGATCTGTATAAGGGAGATACACAAAATGCCATTCCTTTTGAATACTTTTCTAATTGGGTGTTTGAAAACAGGCCCAAAAATGAAGATGTGGATTTAGTGAAGAAAGGTCTATTCCCTTCCTGCAAAATACCTTGGAGTGAAAATCATATATGTTTGAGTGAAAAGGAGGAGACCCATGAGCCACCTAGTTCTGAAGGTGATGAAGTAGAAGAAGCATTAAATGAAGAGGAGCGAAAGTCACTCTCAATTGACTCTGAAAAATATGAAAAAACATCACATGAGCATGAATAAGAGTTACATTCTGAGATACGCTCTACTTTGGACATGAATCGAAGAGCATCTACTAATGGATTCTTGAACTATGAAGGAGTACCTACTAATGGGTGCTCACACCTCTATGTTGGTGACATAGAAATCACTTTTGAAATTATTTCTACAAGCCAAAGTTCCATTAAGCAAGAAAATGAAGGCCTTGTAGCAGTTGAAAAAGAACCAAGATCAACTTCCCCATCAACACTTGCGCTTAAGGAAGTTGGTCCAAGTAGAAAGTACAAAGAAGAGGAGGTCCCTCTACAAGAGCCTATTTTTATTGAAGGGTCATTAAAGATGAATGAAAATAAGATTCAAGAGACCCTTAGCTTACTCCAAGACACTCAATCATTGGTGTCAAATTCGTTTCGGAGAGTTTCTTCAATGAAGGATCCATGCTTCCTTAATGAAGACATGGAGAAGATTCAAAGACCAATGTGTAACATAGAAGGTAATTTCATGTATTTTCTTTTCGATAGAAACAATTTGGTTGAGATTAATGAATTGTTACATGGATAATACTTGAATAATAAAGAGGATATTCATAAGCTAAAAATGCAAAATGAGCAACTTCTTGATAGGTTGCAAGATACTTGTTCTTCCTCCTATGTTTCAGATTGTCAAATGGTAGATTGCCTGGAGGATTCTCATGACATGATGGATCATGAGAAACAAGGAAAATTGAAGGTGCTTGATGTGTTTAAATATGATCTTGTTGAGAACCAAGCACTTGTTGTGATAGATGAGGAAATTGGGGTTCCCAGTAGAGAAAATTTGGATGAAAAATGGACCTCCTAAGGAAAATGGTAAAAAAAAGCCATATAGGCAATTTTTTATACTATTTCTCTTTTATCGAAGAGGCCCAGGGTTATTTCACTATTTTTTTTAGACTAAAACATAGGGTAGTTTTAATTGATAACCGGTGAAACAGCCATCGGGTGCTTGGTTACATAGTTATAGCGATCTGGATTAACAAAATTTTTGGACTTGAGATGCCCAGAAGTTCCAGATTTATAGAGCAAAATTACAGAAGACATGCATGTGTAACAGAAAGTATTATTGAAGTGTACAACGAAAGCGAAGAGGAGATCTGAGCAGAGTTTAAGAGAGATTGAGCTTCTCCAAAATCTTCTGGACAGCGGCTTCCAAGGCAGCAATTCTATTCCCATAGTTCCCTGAGGTATTTGCCAGGTCCTTGAAATGGGTGTAGACCACTTCTTCAAAGTAAGTAACTTCTCCCTTGGAGTCTTTGAGGTCCTCTTTGATGTTCTGGAGATCTTTATTGAACTTCTTCCATTTTTGAAGATCTTCTGCAGTGTTGGATTGCAGGCGCCCTTCTTGCTCCTCTGATTTGGATTTGAGGAGATCAATTGATTGCTGTAATTCATCCAACCTATCTTCCACCGATTTGCCTCCAGATGTAGATCCCACCGATGCCATGTTGAGATGCTCGGGCTTGTTCTGGTCTTCTTACTGCAATTGCTTGCCTTAGCGCACTGGAATGATCGGAGGTTCCCATTCGGGCTGTTTAAAAGGGAGGAGTGGGAGCCTGAAGAGTCATGAGACCATGTGACATCGTCCGGTGGAGTCAGGCTATTGTGGAGATCCGGCTCGATGGAAATCTTGACCATAGAGCATAACTTATAAGCGACTAACACGGTAGTCCAGAAAATATTCCTTCTCAGGATTTTTTTTGTCTTAGGGGAGATTACATATTGATTCTCTGTCATTAATGGATAAGATTCTCCTGCCCAGGAGCACGGCCCTGTTTGCCTCAGCGTCATCTTGTCCATTTTGATCACGGAGGACATGATATATTTGATTTTATTGATTTTGGAGGCAATCATGAATATTCTGCACAGGATCCTAGAGAGATTAATCTTTGGGGGAGGTTTTTTCAAGATCATAGCTTGAATTATGATCCGTGAGTCTCTGAAGACTGTGATCTCTGAGATATTATTGTCAATGGCTTGCTTTAGCCCTTGCCAGAGGGCCAGTGCTTCAGCCTTGTTATTTGTGTCCGTCCCTAAGCCCCAGGAAAAGGAGATAATGGTTTCATTATCTTTGTTGAGGAGGATTCCCCCCGCTCCAGCCTTTCCAGGGTTTCCCTTGGAGGCCCCATCAAAGAAGAGGCAATACTCCCTTAGCGACGTTCTCCAATTTTGGAATTCAGGATCGCACATCCGTATTTCCCAGTTTTCGTGAGTTGATAGAGAGATAGCTTCAGGGGCATCTTTTAGTTTGAATTTATCCAACCAGCTTGCCTCAATAGGGCTAAGGCTTCTAGTGTTGGAAATAACTCTAGAGTCCGCCGCTTCCCCCAAGAAGGCCTCGCATTTGGCTGCTACCCTGGAGCTGGAGCTTGCCTCATCTCTAAAGATGCGTCTGTTACACTCCAGCCAGATCTTCCAGCATGTTACTTTGGGGATCCACATCCAGATGGTTTTAAGGCGGTTTTTCTTATGAAGCTCAAATGGGGAGTTTTTATCCCAGTTGGAGAAGAGGTCAGATAAGCTTGCATAGATGTCAAGAATCCCATGACAAGGGAGGAGAACCTGCTTCCAGACCTCTTTTGAGAAAGAGCACGTTAGCAACAGATGAGTCATTGTTTCTTCTTCTGTGAGACACAGTGGACATCTAGTAGGCCCTTCCATTCCACGTCTCTTTAGCGTGTCTCCAGTTAAGATGATGTTGTGTGCTACCGTCCAGCAAAAGAAGTCTATTTTTGGAATGATGGGAAAGGTCCAGATGAAGTTCCACTTAGCTGGATTAGGGGGGGCGTGGTGCACATTTTGGAGAGATCTATACCCTTCTGCTACTGTATAATATCCAGCTCCATGACCCCATCCTCTTTTGTCTTTGGTGGTCTCTGAGAGAGGGGCCTTACCTTGAAGTAGTTGTAACAGGATCTCGGCTTCCCCTTCTAGATCCGCAGGGACCTCACCAAGATTCCAATCATTCCATCTTTTTTTCCCTCTTCCTCCCAAATGGAGATGTCCCAGAGTGTATCTTTGTTTCTGCGTTGCATCTAGGCCTTCAGATTACCAATTTCAGTAGCCTTTCCTAGGGGCTGGTCTCCCATAATAGAGTCCTCCCAAAGGTTTATTTTTTTCCCGTTTCCAGGGATCCAGTAAAGCAGGCTTGTGAATTGCTCTAGGACCTTGTTGCAGAGTGTAAAGATTGGAGATCCTTTCTTTCTTTGAGGAGGCTTATCTAGGCAGTTTAATCTTGAGCCTGGGAAGTATTTTTTCCTTATGACTTTTTTGCTCCAAGTTTCTCGGCCTGAGACTAGATTCCAGAGTATTTTTGCTCCCATTGCCATATTTTGTCTTGCCATACTTCTGAATTGCAGACCTCCTTCCTTGTAAGGCTTTTGAATTTTATCCCATCCTACCAGATGAAGTCTGTGATTGTTTCCTTTACCTCCTTCCCAAATGAATTTCCTGATTAGTCTTTCCATTTTCCCGATAATCAGAGAGGGGGCGAGGAGGATGGAGTTTTGGTAGATCGGGATGCTCATCAAGACTGATTTTACGAGGACTGTCTTTCCTTCCTGGTTTAGCCAATTTGAGCCCCAGTTTTGAATTCGATTTTTAAATTTGTCCAGGATTGGATTCCATTGTTTTTCTTTTGGAGTACCTTTAGCAATTGGAACACCCAGGTAGGTGATGGAATCCCATTCATGGACTGCTTCCATTCCTAAGATTCTAGCTATCTCGCCCAGCTCTTTGATGGTACAGTTCCAGCCAAAAATCTTGCTTTTTTGGAAGTTGATCTTGCTGCCAGAGACATGTCTGTAGATATCAAGCTCATGTTTGAATCTCCTTGCAACTTGGATACTTGCTGCTCCCAGAAGTAGTGTATCATCAGCGAACTGTGCATGATTGATCTTATTCACGTTAGCTGCCATATGGAGACCTGGTAGGATGTTCCTTTGCTGGGCTTTGATCAGTTGGAAGCTTAGGACCGAGGCTTGGATTGCGTAGATCAATGGGGAGAGGGGACAACCTTGTCTAAGGCCCCGTGAGGCTTGGAAGAATTCAGTGGGTCGTCCATTGACCAGAGGAGCTATCCAGGGTGAGCTTATGCATCCTTTGATCCACTTTGCAAAAAGGTCTGAGAACCCGAGTTTCTTCATAACCAGGAGCAAGAACTCGTGATTAACTTTGTCAAAGGCATTGGCTAAATCAAGTTTAATCACCATGCCTCCTTCTCTGGACTGGTGGCTAGAGTGAATTGCCTCTTGGACCAGCAAAATATTATCCTGAATCTGTCGTCCTTTTATGAACCCTCCTTGATTTTTTGGGATTATTCGTGGCAGCACTTTTTTGAGTCTGTTAGCTATGATTTTGGTTACAATTTTGTAGCTCAGATTGCAGAGAGAGATAGGTCTGAATCTGGAGAAATGATTGGCCCCTTTTTCTTTTGGAATCAGACTAAGAAAGGCAGAATTAGTGCTTCCCCCCAGATTGTTGGTCTTTTGCGTATGCCTCACCATTCTAAGCAGATCCATCTTTATCAGGTCCCAGCAGTTGGTATAGAATGTTGCAGTGAAACCATCCGGGCCCGGGGCACTGTCAGGTTTCATTCAGAAGAGGGCTAATTTTAGTTCCTTCATGGATATGGGGGCAGTGAGAAGATTGTTATCAGAATCATGGACCAGGATGGGGATGGTATCAAAAGGATGATCAAGGGGATTCAGAGGGTCTTCAATTGGAGCCGAAAAAAGGTCTTTGAGAGTGTTGAAAGCGGCTTTTTTGATGTCATTGAAGTTGTTGATCAGGGAGCCTTGATAGTTGATCTCGGTGACAGTTTTGAAGTTCTTTCTGGCCTCTGCTTGTTTGTGGAAGAAGGAGGTATTTTTGTCTCCACTATCTAGCCACAAGCTTCTTGATTTTTGTCTCCAATTATCTTCTTCTACCCTACAAGCTTGGTAGAAATGCTTTTGGAGTTTTGTTTCCGTAGCTTGAGACTGAGGAAAGAAGATGGTTGTTTCTTGAGATAGTTGATGGTCTTCCAAGGCTTTTTGGGACTCAATTCTGCCAGAAGTAGGGGAAGTGATACGCTTCGCCCAGGATTTAAGGTCCGATTTCAGCCTTTTCCTTTTCTGTTCCCAGGAAAAGGAAGGAGACCCTGGGATAGGGACTGACCAGGAGTTCGAGACTACTTGATGAAAGTCTTCTTGGAGTATCCAGAGAGGGCTTAATCGGAAAGGGATAGGGCCCAGATTTGTTTCCGAGGAGAGTTCCAGGAGTATGGGTTTGTGATCAGAGATACAGTTAGGGAGGATTTTGCAGGTAGCTAAAAGTCCAGGCAGAAGGAAGTCGGAATGGATCAGGAATCTATCAAGCCTAGCCGCTATGTGACCCGGGCCCAGCCTTTTGTTAGTCCAGGTGAATTTTCCTACCGAGGGTTTGATATCAATGAGGTCCCATCCCAAGATAAGATCCTCCACCCATTCTCTGGATTGGTCTCTTATTGGGGAGCCTCCTTTCTTTTCATCAGCAGACAGAGTAACATTGAGATCTCCTTCTAGTATGATGTTGTTTGGAGAGTGCAGATAAAGGAAGGATTCCAACGTTTCCCAGCATTGAGCTTTGTCAGAGGCCAAATTTGGAATGTAGAGATTGAACAGACTTACTTGTAATCCGGAGTCAATATGCTGAAGCTTGGTGTAGATCCAATGCATGCTGCAGTGATCTTCAATGAGGTTGAACTTGGACTCGTCCCTGAAGGTGGCGATTCCTCCCGAGGCTCCTCTAGAGCTGATGGCTTTCCCCGAACGTTTTTTCCAGAAATTGTATGCAACTTGATGGAGGCTTGAGTCCTCCAATTTCATCTCCTGAACTAAGAGGATGTCAGGCTTATTGATTCTTATGATGTCCTTCAGAGCTTCTTGTTTAGGTTTGGAGCCTAAACCTCTGCAGTTCCAGGAGGCATATCGCATTTAAACTTTTTTAGGGGTGGGGGCCCCTTTGAGGCCCTGGCCTTGCTTTGATCTGGTGATCATTGAATCAATTGTTTGCTGAGCTCCTTTGTTTATGTCCTGAAGGGCTTTCTCTTCCCTGTGTTTTTTCTTTGATTTGCGTCCTAGGGCTTTGGCAGGCTGATTAGGGGTAGCTTGTGAACTGCTGGTGTCTGAAACTGCTTCATCTGTGCATCCCCCTGATTCAGAGTCCAGATTGGTGGGCTCATGATCTAGATCTTTTGGAATCTTAGTGTCTGAGGAGATTCTTGGGGAGTTTGGAGGTTGGATATCTATTTGGTCTTGGAGTGACTTTCCCTCGTTTTCTTCCTAGGGGATTTCTCCAGCTTCGAGATTTTCTTCATGGCTATTCTTTGTATTATCAACCAACCCAATTATTTCTGTAACTGAGTCCTGAGAATGGTTTACCTTGCTCGATGAGGGATTGTTAAACTGGTCTGCTGCTTTTTCCCCCGAATCAGCCTCTTTGGTTTTGGAAGGATCTTTTGACATTGGAATTTGTCCTGAGTTCATGGTTCTTTTTTCTTGGGGCTTGGCTGCAGATTTTGTTTTCTTGACTTTTTTCCAACCCTCCGTCTCCTCCTGGGGTTGGGATTTTGGGAAAGATCTTTGAAAATGTCCATGCTCATGGCAGAGACTGCATTTGAAAGGCAGTTGCTCATAGTCCAGTTTTTGAAAATGACTCCAGGAGCCGATGGAGATCTTGATTGCTTCTGGTAGACCTGCTTCTAGATCAACCTCCACACAGATTCGGGCACATGAGTATTGCCCCTTTGGATCCGCTTTATCTATATACCTACCAAGGCAATTCCCAATTTTTTCCAGCGCATCAGGGTTCCAGCAATGAGCAGGCAGGTTTGGAAGACATACCCAGACCGGCACTTCCTTTGGAACGTCAATGCTTGGATCAAAATCCGGGGTCCATCTGTTAAGATAGAGTCCTTGAGCTCCCATGAAATAGGGTCCGTTTCTGAAGATTAGGTCTCTATCATCTTTTGAAATGAATTCAAAGATGTAAAAACCTCTTCCCACTGGGTAGCACGTTACACTGTGTTTCAGATGGGGCCTCCAGTTTCGTTGTATCCAGTCATTAGTGGTTCTCGCCGAAGGCCATAGGCCCATAAACTGGCCTACCAGTCCACGTGAGGAGAGGGCTAAGGCAATTTTCATGGATTTCTCCGCAGGTAGCTTGACTTCAGGGATTTCATCCAGTTTTTTAATGAATTTCGGAATCACAGTGGCCGCAAGCTTCTTACCACCCCGGTTGGTAATCCTTCTGAATGCCTCTTCCGCAGTGATGGGTGAGGAGGGAGGGGGGGACCCTCCCCCAGGCACATCCATGGCGGCTGCAGGCGCAGAAACCCTAGATCGCGGCTGTCTCAGTGGCGTCCTCCTCCGAGCCCGCTCCTACCTTTCAGCTCTTACATTCCACCTCCTCAATCGGGTTATTTCACTATTATCAAAGCTACTTTAGATATATATTTTATATTAAAATAAATTTATGAGGACAAAATTTGATGTAGTATTTTTACCCAAAATAAGCAAAGAAAATTAAATACACAATGCCAACTTAAAATTTATTGGGTCATGTATTACCTAAAATATGGATGGGTATATTATTTTTTATATTAGCTATTATTATATTTAATTATATATTATATATTATTTATGATATTAGTTAAAAGTTATTGGACCTAAATTTTGACGGTTATTATAAAATATTAATTATAATATAATCTTATTATATATTAGTTGTAATATTAATTACTATTACTATTATATATTGGTGATGTACTATCTAAAAGATGGATGGGTATATTAGTCATGATATTAGTTAATGGTTATTATAAATTATTAATTACAATATAATATTATTATATATTAGTTGTAATATTAATTACTGTTACTATTATATATTGACCATGTATTATCTAAAATATGGATGGATATGTTAGTTATGATATTAGTTAAAAGTTATTGGATCTAACTTTTGATGATTATATATTAGTTGTAATATTAATTACTATTAATATTATATATTGGTAATGTATTATCCAAAAGATAGATGGTGTATTAGTTAAAAACTAGTACACCCAAATTTTGACAGTTATTATAAAATATTAATTATATTATAATATTATTATATATTAGTTGTAATATTAATTACTATTACTATTATATATTGGTATTGTATTATCTAAAAGATGGATGGGTATATTAGTTATGCTATTAGTTAAAAGTTATTGGACCTAACTATTGACGATTATTATAAAATATTAATTATAATATAATATTACTATATATTAGTTATAATATTTATTACTATTACTATGGTCAAATATTACCTAAAGATTGATGGTATGTTATGATATTTGTTAAAATTTATTGGACCTAAATTTTGAGGTTATTACAAAATATTAATTATAATATAATATTATAATATATTAGTTATAATATTAATTACTATTACTATTATATATTATAAATTGGTCAAATATTATCTAAAAGATTGATGACTATAATAGTTATGATATTAGTTGCTATTATATGTTATATATTAATTATGATAATAATAAAAGTTATTTGACACAATAATATTATTATATATTAGTTATAATATTAACTATTATTACTATTATATATTATATATTATATACGGATCATCTATTACCTAAAATCAGTTAGCATATTAATTTCATTATCAATATCCAAGATAATTTCGGGCAGCTTTGGTAGTGGGAAGACAAATTATATTATTAAAAAAGTTCAGTTATCCCCAAATCTTATAATAAAAAATTGTTTAAGAGGTGCTCCCTTTTTTAATTTTAAAGCATTTTGATTGGCTAATACATGATGACTTGGCATTTGAATTAGGTTTGAAAGGCCCATTTTTCATCCAAATTTCTTCATCTAATGAGTCTTGGAAATGGTTACACAATTTTTAAAGAAGTGTATGATTCCACTACCTTGGAACCAACCTATGAGGAAATTTTTTCCCTTTTGAGGGAGGTGCATGATCCTACCCTTATGGATCCTACACATGATGAAACTTTTTCATATTCTGATCATTTGGGTGAGTAGTTCATTCTCCTACATCCTACACTTCCATATTTTGCAACATTCATCCTAACGAAGTATGGGTGAAAAGTTTGTTTTTGATGGTGCCACATCAGGAGTATGAATCTCCTATATCTCCTTTAGATGATGAAATGATTAGAGCACTTTCTTATTATTTACATTTGTAGTAGCATCCTTTGTTACCTTATGATGAGACATATCTACATGGATGCACCTATGATGTTCACTTGAGCCACTTGAAGACTCATGATTTCCCTTGCTCATTGCTTAGCTCAATTGATGTTGGAGGGAATTCATCCAATACTTAGGTGAAGAGATTTATGATTGGAGAAAATTATTATTGGAAGAAACATCCTTTGTTATTTCTTGATGATGCACCTATTATGTTCACTTGGGTCACTTGAAGACTCATGATTTTTCTTGTACCTTGCTTAGCTCAATTGATGTTGGAGGAACTTTATCCAATACTTTGGTGAAGAGATATATGATTGGAGAAAATTATTATTGGAAGAAACATCCTTTGTTATTTCTTGATGATACACATATTAATGTATGCATAAATGGTACTTCTCTTATCCCCTTCAAGGCTCATTGTTTTATTTTCTCCCTATAGTTCAGATTTTAGTGGAGATTCTTCATTCACTTCTTGGATGAAAGAACACAGGGCTGATTATTATGATGCATATTACAAACTTTTGGAGAAGCATTATAGGAAATGGGATCCTCACATATGTCATTGGAGCAGATTTCATTGGTCAATTGATGCTTGTATGCACTTGGAAAATGGTGGTCTACTTACTTGGAGGTATAAGCACTTTCATGATTCTTTGGTGAGGGACCTCCTTGATGTAAATTGTTATTATGTTGTTATGTACTTTGATGATCTATATTTTCTACTTATGATGTTTGGAGTAATTCATACAAGAAAATGGGATCCAGGAATTCTCGTTCCTGATGGTATGGGTTGGAAAGCGCTCATAATTGTTGGAGTGCAATACAAACAATGGGACCCTGAGATAAAATTTAGTCTCACTGGTTTCAATTTTTCGGGGAAACAAGTAGTATGGGAGATAAGGTCCCCACTTAATAAGGTGATTGCAATCATAGTAGTGCAACAGCAAGCATGGTGGTTACTCTCTAAAATTTCCATGAAATCTTGTAGACTCAAAGTTGGGAAACTCAGTGGTAACTTCAAAGAATTATACAATGGTATCATAAAGGGTTTCCAAAATATGAAAGAGGTAAAGAGTAATTGTGCAAAAAAAAATTTGATGGATTTAATTAATATTTTGGTGTTTAGTGGTGATGTCACAGGGGATATCAATATGAAAAATAAAACCCACATCTCCTTTCTTTTAGAAACACACAATTGTAGTGCATGAGTGCCACTACTCAGAATTTTAGAAGGGAAGTTTTGGAAGCAAGGTTTTGGAAAGAAAATAGGTTCTTCAACATCCATGTTTGAAATTGATTTAGGACAAGCAATATTGGGAGTGGAGGGTTTTTCATGTCCCCAAATTTTTCATTAGGTCACAATGGCCTAACCCTCTTGAGCATATTCATGATAGTTTGTCAAATTAATACTAACGGTCAAATAATTTCCAAGCATGATGTCCAAGTTAGTGATAATGTAAAATTATATCTAAATGGACAAGGTGGGCCACATTAAGAGAAAATTCCCAAGACCCAAAATTACCTTAGACTTACAAATTTACCTTAAATGGGTCAATTAAATAATAATAAAAATAAAATAAGGTGGAAATGGATCATGAAGGCACATAAGAGGTTGTGGGACCCACATGTGGCAAGATTCCCCACTACACTTGGCATCATTCTCCCACCAATTCAAGTTCAAGATGAAGGGTAACATAATTGGGGGAGTCTAAGAGGTATTATTCATCGCATGGATCATGTAATGTCTAATTGGAGTAGAAGAGTAACTCCCATGGAAGAGGAAGAGGCATCTTAGAAGAATTGTGAGACTTGGAGCTAGATTCCCTAAACTCCTCTGACAACAATGATGAATATTCTATGACACTTATGAAAAAGTTTAGAACTGATTGCTGGGATATAACGTATATGAAATATCAAGGCTAAACATAGCTTCCAAGAGGGTGCTCAAGGTGATGGAGTGCAACCAATATTCCCCCATTTGAATTGACGGAAGAGGAGAGCTAGGAAAAGTTGGACAAGTGGCATTCATGGGAATCTCTCTCCAATTCAACTTGGGATGAGTCTCCTGGATGGAATTATATATAAGGATGCCTTGGGAGGTTAAAAAAATACAAGAAAAAATAAGGATACTATATTTTCTCATTTCTCATTTTTCAAATTGGAGAGCATAACTCTTCCATCCAATTTGAATGTTTATTCTTCCTTCCTTAGTACAAATTTTGAGGGTGCAAGATTCCCATCCCAATTGTAAATTGGAGAGTCCATTAAGACCTTTAATTGGAGATGCATGAATTCATTTGTTACAGGTTGAAGCTATAGTTCTGCTTGTGACCATTTATTCTTCAACTTGTTCCCACATCTCTCCCACTTTTCTCTTCATATTCTTGCTCTTGGAGGAAGGGCGCACATGGTGAGATGTTGATCTATTTGGGGAATTCCAAGGGGCCCGATTTATTTTTAATATGATTTATACACTCTTTATTTTATGCTTGTATGAACCTCATATTGAAACTCCAAGAGAAACTATGTAAAAATGCCAAACTATGTATGAATGGTGCCATTTTCCCCTATATCTTGTTGTAAGAGCTTGTACTTGTTTTGTATCGAATTGTTTCAGTAAATATATGTGATTTTATTTTTTATTTAGATCCATTAATGTACTTAATAAGTTTCACATACATTATACAAGTATTTGTAACATTTCTCTCAAATTTCATAGCAAGTTATATCGTTTTTCTATCATTTCCCCCTATGTGAAGACATGTCTACAAATATCTAATTTATGGGAGTTGAAATAGCCTTTAGGAACTGATTAATGATTCATTTTGGTTCTCATTGAATTCATATAAATAATCCATGTCTCTGTTATGAAATTTGGGATGTTCATACTGCATTTGGGAATCCATTTGTGACCCTTACCCTTGGGGTTTTGATCGAAACTACTAGTAAATTTCCCATTTTTCTCCTGAATTCAAATGAAGGTTGAAGAAGTATTTTGATAAGGTATAAGAACACATTATATTCATTTTATTTCATAATACCCTATAAACACTCTCATGCATAATTTTAAATCCTTAGTATTCATATAGAGCCATCTACCCTTGGGGGCTTTAACATCGATTTTCCTAGTAATTTTTCCTTTCATTCTCTAGTTGTAATTGAAGGGTGATGAAGTATTTGAAAATTTTCCAAGCACATAATAGCTGCATTAGTGTTTCCTAATACACATTAATCCACTCTATACATAATTCAAAAAAAATTGGGATAATTTGGGACAGTTTGGGGTTTCACTAGTCCAAGGTTCGAAAATTGGCCAAATTGGGTAAAAATTCAAATTGGGGATATTGTAGTGGTATCAGAGCATGGTCCTTGCACCTGTGCATTAATATCATACATTGAAGAATAATTTTCATTCATGTCTTACTATTATGATGAATCCTATGAGTACAATGCTTATCAACAATATGGAGAAGACTGTGAATGGCATGAGGAAGAGGTTCCATCATGCAACACTTCTTACAATTTCATAAGGAATGAGGGTTATTATTATGACCTTGAATCTGATAAATATGTGTGTGTCACACTACCAAAGGATAATTTTATGAATGAGTTACAAATATTGAGATTAACATGTAAAACATTTCCCCGACAATATCAGGCATATCTTGATATGTATAAGGGAGATACACAAAAGGCCCTTCATTTTGAAGACTTTTTTGATTGGGTGTTTGCAAATAGGTCCAAAAATGAATATGTGGAGTTCATAAATAAATGTCTATGCCCTTGTTTCAAAATACCTTGGATAGAAAATCATATATGTTTGAGTGAAAAGGAGTAGACCCATGAGTCGCCTAGTTCTGAAGATGGTGAAGTAGAAGTAGCATTACATGAAGAGCATGGAAAGTCACTCCCAAGAGACTCTGAAAAGTATGAAGAAACATCACATGAGCATGAAGAAGAGTTACATTCCGATACACACTCTACTTTGAACATGAATCAAAGAGCATCTACTGATGGATGCTTGAACTATGAAGGAGTACCTACTGATGGGTGCTCACACCTATCTATTGGTGACATAGAGATTAATTTTGAAAGTATTGTTGCAATCCAAAGTTCCATTAATCATGAAAATGAATTCCTTGTATCATTTGAAGAAGAACCAAGATAAGGAAGTTGGTCCAAGTAGAAAGTAAAAAGAAGAGGAGGTCCCTCTACAAGAGCCTCTTTTTCTTGAAGGATCATTAAAGATTAATGAAAAGAAGATACAAGAGACCCTTAGCTTACTCCATGACACTCAAGAATTGGTGTCAAATTCTTGTGGGAGAGTTTCTTCACTGAAGGAACCATCCTTCCTTGAAGACATGGAGAAGATTCAAAGAGCAATGTGCAACATCGAAGTTAATTTCATGTCCTTTCTTTTTTATAGAAACAATTTAGTTGAGCTTAATGAATTGTTGGGCTTGGCCCAAGTTGGGGCAAATTTTGATAACATAAGGATTTTTAGCTGTGGAGCTGAGTGCAGCTCAATAAAAATACAATTTTGTGCAAGTGTTGGGGATGCTGCGAAGTTGCGTGCAGCAACCAAATTTTGGCATTACTTCGAAGGGTGCTGCGAGGATTAGTGCTGCGAGGAAGCAGTGCTACGAAGTGACAAGTCCATGTGGAGCCGACAAAGCAGAGTGTTGGATGGAGGACGGGCATGGGTACCAGTTAGACCGTCGGCAGTCTAGTTTTGGCAAAGATGCTTCAGGGAGGCCGAGCGGCAGCTAAGTGTACAAGGCGGTTAGAAGAAGAACGGTTTGATGAAAGCGACTGGGAGCTGAGCCAGGTGTACGAGGCCATTAGGGGAAGAGTGTCTCGAGGAAAGTGATATGTTGGAATGCACTCAATCAAAAGGCCGATAGTGATAGGATGAAGGCGTGGAGGACCGCCACGATGGAGCACTTGCTACCAGAGGCCAGCAGTTTAGTTTAGAGAAATCGTAGCATTTTTGGAAACCCTAAGGGTTTCAACCTTTAGCATTCTAAAGACATGACCTACAGTCATTATCTATTTAAGGAGGCAATTTTGTATGGGAAAGGGTTGGTGTTGTTAGAATTTTAGTACTGAGCATTGTAAAATCTTTCTGAGAAAAGATATTGTAAAGACTCTGCAGTCGAGTGCGTAGAGATCTATCTAAGAGAGAAGAGAGTATGCAGTTCATCGTGCAGACTAAGATCTGTTATGCCCTTCCCAAAAGATATATATAACAACAGTTTTTGTGGACGTAGCTTCCCACCTGGGGGAATGAACCACGTTAAATAATGTGCAGTGTGATTGTGCTATATATTGTGCATTTATCTATTTCCTGTGAATTAATGTTTGAATTTTCCCTTGCATGATGTTGTGATAGGACTTTTATATATATTTTCCATCAGGAGAATATGGAAATAATATGTTAAGTTTTGCATGAATAGATGAATGGTGAATGTTTGGCCTCTACTTATGAAGCAGTAATGAATCAATTATTCGGCTAAGTGTTAGATATTGTTTAAACACTTTCAGATTACGTGGTAGGGAGAATGCGCAGTAGTTGTACCGTCTCTGTAGCACATGGTTGAGCAGCGAACTCCCTGAGTGAATGGATGAATGATTGATTGTCAATAACTTCAGTACTCTAGCTAACTGCACGTATTTCAAGCCTTAGTGTGAACTGCATTGGCCGCAGTCACAAAGTAATTCCGTGGAAGTAGAATTCAGAGGTACAGACTACGGTGTCTTCTATCGCCGCATAGTTCCACCCCGCAGCACATGTCCCGTGTTGTGTTGAGCAGTACGTCAACCTCAACAACTCATCACCTACTATGGAAACTTGATTCCGCAGTACCCCATAGATACACCTCAGGTGAGACCTCAACTTGCTCGTAGGTTGTTGCTAAAAGGGCCGGTGCGAAGTGGTTTTGTTGGTCAAGGGAAAACCGTGAAGAACCTGGGTGTTTATTGGAAACTCTCTGGGTCTACATATGATAACCCAACAAATGGTTTCGTTGTCGCACTAGAATCCATGATGAGTTGCAGCTGTAATGTGTGATGAAGAACATCAGTTCCCAGAAGGCTCTGACAATTGGCATCTTGAAAAGACAGAGATCCAGGCTTGGTGTGACAAGACCGTAAGAGACTTTGGAAGGAAAGAGAATAGACATCCGCATTTATCTGACGAACAGTGGTTGAATAGATATCTGTGGATAGATATTCATGATATGTTTTGGGAATCATTCCTAGACGAGCTACATGAGTGGATCTTGCAGCTCGTAGAGAAGAAAACCTGTTTTCAAGGAGGAGTTCCTACAGAGTGAACTCTAGAGCTCATAACACATCTCAAAGCAATAGACAGCCCATTGACGCGCGTAGTTGACTTCTGGGTCGATCACATGCTAGAAGGCTTCATAACAGAATTTGCTGTAGACGCACTCAAATCCTATAGCCAAGCAGAAGCATACTTTTTCGATGGATTCCAAGGTAAGTACCTGAAAAATCTCAGTCTATACATTAAGATGGTGCTAGCTGAGAAAGGTGTTTTAAGAATGCAGTAATATTTTCAAGTCTGTCATGGAAACAGTATATATAGTGATTCTGATGGAGAGACCCATAATCTTAGAAGCGGGAAGAGATATAAATTTAATAAGAATCTTGAAGGCACTGGACCCCACATAGATACTAAGATTCCTTGTGACCTTAACAACAAAGTCGTACCACCGTCCACCCCTCAGAATCAACCGGTTGCAGAGACCGTGCCTCCCTTATCTCAGAGCCCACCTATTACATGGCCCACCCCGTAGGATACTCAGCTGAGCATGTCTACTCCGATATTTCCATTTACTTTCATTGCACAGAGCCCATCACAACAGCCATGCACAAATCCGGGTGCTCCTACTAATAGCACAATGGAAAACACTGATATGAAGCTATCAATATTTAAAGGAACCGGTCTAGAAGACCTTGACCAGCATTGGTTTCTTTGCAAACCCGTATGGAGCGTAAGACAAATCCACGATGATGCTGTGAAGAGAGCGAAACTCATTACCACCCTCAGAGATAGAGCTTTAAATTGGTTTATGAAGTACTCTCAGACACAGCTGAGAACCCTCGCAGAAATTAAAGATGTGCTTGTGGCAGAGTTTAAGAAACCCAAATCTGAATCTCAGTGTATAACTGAGCTGAAAGAAATAAAGAAGAGACCAACTAAAACGGTCTGGGAGTTTGATTAGAAGTTCAAGACCTTATTGGACCAAGTGAGCTTTTTTATAGCTCCAGAACAGCACAAGGAATGGTTTATTGCTGCGATGTTGCCCCACATTAGATTACTATCGATGCAGCAGAAGGTTGTATCGTAGGAAGAGGCCTTGGAGATCACAATGAAGCTAGAGGCTTTGTCGATTGGTGAGACTAGTTCTAGGATGTCTCAGATCCAGAACCAGCTGACCACCCTAACACTAGAACTGCAAAGCATGAAGAATGGCAAAGAGAAAAGGTGTGAACCTAGGCATGAGGTATGGTGTACAGGTTGTAAAGGAGAAGGCCATGACCGCAAGCATTTCCCTTTATTCCGTGACTATGTTAACAATGGTATGCCCAACCCGATAAATCAGAATCAGGCCCCATGGTGCAAAATTTGTAGAACTGCAAAACACAGACCTGAAGACTGCTATCTCATACAGAAATATGTGAAAACACCCAAAAATTTATACTACACTTTTTGTAAATCAGTTGGACATGATGAATCCAACTTTCACGCATATGAGCTAATGAACGAAAGAAAATGAGATATGGACGCAATGAGAGGCGCTGGCTTGTACCGAGTACAAGAAGAAAACCAGCCCAAACAAGAAAACGCGCAATATGATCAAGGAGGATATAGAGGCCGTGGTGGTGGATACCGTGGCAGAGGAAGAAATGCTGGCCCGGCATAGGAAAGAAGTTGCGGCCCGGTCATTTGTTATAATTGTGGCCGGCTAGGTCACATGTCTAGAGATTGTGTTAACCCATGCACTACATGCAACTACTGTAAATCATTTGAGCATATTATTGAAGATTGCCCAGTGCTAGAGGTGGAAATATAGAAAAGAAGAAGGACAAAGGCACCAGCTCCAAACATCCAGTGGATCACAGCAGAGAACAGACCAGTGGACCCGAGCATCAACGTGGTCATGTGCAGTGGCACTGAGACAGGCCACGATAGGGGAGTAGAAGTTTCGATGTCAGGGGAGTCTCAGACAAAGCAGATCCCTCTCAAGATAGTATGGATAAGAAAAGCTCCAAGAAAAATACTTGCTCTTGACCTACGAAAGAACAAGGAGGTCTTTATCAATGCATGAGATACCCTCACAGAATTGGAAACTAAGTCAGCGAAGATCCCATTGCATAGTGAAAAACTGCATGTTGAAGACATGCCAGCTGCTTATGATAAAACAAGTACCACAACGGATGTCAGCACCTCCGTTGCGCAGTTCCTGCGAAGCTGCATGAAGCTACTAAAAAGTGAAAATGCCATAGTAGAGCTACAGAAGCTCATAAACCAATATGAACCACAAACGGGAATATAAACTTCTAATAGTGCCGTATATCACATAGGGAAGCATAAAAGAACAGGCTGAGAAATGAGGCTTACCGTGCAGATAGGAGATTTTGAAATGGATGAAGTCATCCTTGATCTGGGATCTGAAGTGAATGTCTTGACTAATCATACATGGTAGCAGATGGGTTGACCAAAGTTGTTATGGTCACCTATCCAATTAACAATGGCTAACCAAGAGAAAGGCATACCTTTTGGCCGGTTAGCTGATGTAGTGGTTGACATCGATGGAGTCCAGAGTCATGCAGACTTTGAAGTTATCAAGATTGTGGATGATATTTAGCCTTTTCCTGCACTATTAGGAATTGACTGGGCCATGGATAACCTGGCTATCATAGACGTAAAGACAAAGAAGATGATATTTGAAGGAAAGCATCTTAGGTTCATCGCACCATTGGATCCTAAAGATGGAGATAGATACAGTGAGCTGATTCATGAGGAATCCAAGGCTCAAGATTTGGACAGACTATACGAGATCACCGCGAACCAGGAAGATTACATTAATCCAACTGCAGATGGTACACTTGGTTGGAGATGTGACAGCTCTTGTGTCTCTAACTTAGAGATAGGACTGGAAAATTGGAAAAGCTGCATGCATGAAGTATCAGCGAGAAGGTGTGCACAGGTTATGAAATCACTACGCTGGATCGGAAAGAAGGTAAGTCCTATCCTCATGTATGATGTTTCTGCTAACATTTACACTTTCATCCAAGAATATACTGTAGCTATTGCAGATGAGCATAGATTACCAGCATTGGGTATGGCGTTGCGTGACACACCAGCAAGATGGTGGGCTACACACAAGCAGACATTGACTACTTGGGATCAATGCAGGATTAAGATGCAGATTTGGTTTGCTGACAGGGTTACTTTACCTTTTGAAAAGTTTAATGGACAGGCAGATCCTATCTAGCATATTGAAGTCTGTAAACAGGCATGGGTGGAAAGGCCACAAATAGAATGGGTACATCTATTTGTACACACACTGGACGATGATATTCCAAAGAAATGGTACCTAGACCTGGAGTTGCGTAGGGAAACCACTGATTAGGATATCTTGACTACGAACTTCCAGAAGGACTTCAGCTTTGATGACGACAACCCACTGATCCATGATGCATTCCAGATAAATAAGAAACGTATATTCAGGGAATATTGTCCTCATGAAAATATAATGTGGGAAGGATTCTTTGGGGCAAATGGCATTCCCGTGAACCTAGAATCAGAAGGGAAGGAACACGGAAAACATCCCATCGAGTGTTATAACCTAGCTAAAGTACCTGATGAAAGACAGGAAGATGATGAGGACGATCCATGCAACATAAACATACAAGAATCGAAGGGTGCACACGATGTAGAGGAACCTTCGTTGAAAATCATATACATGAGTGGACCAGTAAAAATGCAGAAAGTGGACATTGGCACAAGCAAAAAGCCAAAGTTTGCATCAATTGGAGACTATTGGAATGATTATACTGTTGCAGAGATTGCAGACATCTTAGATAAGTATCAGGAGCTCTTCCCGACGAAATTCACAGAAATGAAAGACATCCTAGGAGACCTAGGGGTCATGAAAATACCTTTGAATCCAGGTGCCAAGCCTGTGAAGCAGAGGCCATACAGACTAAACCTGTGGTACAAAGAAAAGGTCCGCACAGAGCTAGATAAGATGCTCGAAGTAGGAATCATTGAACCTGTTGAAGAATCCTAATGGATTAGCCCCATGGTCATTCAAGACAAGAAAACGAAAGGTGAGATCAGGATTTGTTTGGATCTCATAAAACTGAATGATGCTTCTATGCACGACCCATTCCCTACTCCTTTCACGGACAAAGTGCTTGATAATGTTGGAGGGAATGAATCCTACTCTTTTACTGATGGGTTCGCCGGGTATCATCAGATCAGGATTGATCCCGCAGAGAGGCATAAGATGAATTTTGCTACAGAATGGGGGTTGTTCCAGTACACAATAATGCCTTTTGGTCTGTAGAACACACCTGCCATATTTTCTAGAGTTGTTGTCACAGCCTTTAAATATTTTATGCACAAGTTTCTAGAATCCTATTTTGATGATTGGACTATGTTTGGACTATTGAAGAACCACTGCGCGAATCTCAGAATGATGGTTGAGAAGTGTAGGTAGCATCAAATCTCCTTAAATCTGAAGAAGTGTATTTTCTGCGTTCCTTACGGGATTCTACTTGGCCACATTGTCTGTAAGCAAGGATTGACGGTGGATCCTGCAAAGATTGCAATATTGTCAATTTCTGAACACCAAATTTAGTCAAGATGTTGCGCTCTACCTTAGGCCATACTGGATATTACAAGAACTTCATAAAGGGTTACGCGCAGATAACCATAGCAATGGAGAAGTTGCTAAAGAAAGACGCGCCATTCATTTGGAACGTAGAGTGCGAGCAGGGTTTTGATACACTAAAAGAAGAAGATGGTTACTGCACCGATCCTAGTCTTCCCAGACTAGGCGAAGCCATTCCATGTACATGTTGATGCATCATGCATTGCCCTGGGAGTCATATTAGCTCAGCCAGGATAAGGAGGTATTTACCATCCCATCACATTTTCAAGTAGGAAGCTCTCTACAGCAGAAAACAATTACACTACTACTGAGAGGGAAGGTCTTACGATTGTATATGCATTGCAAAAATTTAAACACTACTTGCTTGGTGTGCGCTTCCTCATGTTTACTGATCATTCCACTTTGAAATACTTGGTCAATAAGCCAGTGTTAGGGGGGCGCATATGCAGATGGCTGTTTCTATTCTAGGAATATGATTTTGAGATTGTTGTCAAGCCAAGCAGGCTGAACTTGGGACCTGATCACCTCTCTAGGATTGAGTCAGGAGAAGAGCCAATAAACATTAAAGACAGTCTACCTGATGCGTAGTTATTCACTATACAGGTTGTTGATGATTACTATCAGGATATTATTGATTTCTTAACAACAGGATTAGCACCTCAGGGCTTTTCCATCCAGCAGAAAAAGCAACTGGTAGTGCATGCCGCAGACTTCACTATTATTACAGGTCATCTATACAAACTCAGACCGGATGAAGTGATGTGTAAATGCATACTAGGCCATGAGAAACCATTCACATTAGTAGATGCGCATTCAGGGATTGCAGCAAGACATTATGCAGGAAGGGCTACCGCGCAGAAGATACTACATGCAGGGCTATGGTGGCCTACAATCCATAAAGACTCTAGCGAATACTGTCGGAATTATGATGTTTGTCAGAGGACAAGAAAACCTTCGCGCAGAGATGAAATGCCATTAAATCCACAGTTGACCTTACAGGAATTTGAAAAGTGGGCCATTGACTTCATGGGTCCCATAAACCCACCAGGGAAAAGAACTGGTGCGAGGTACATCATTACTGCTACTGATTACCTCACCAGATGGGCAGAAGCAAAACCAGTAAAGGACTGCAGCACCGGTACTATTGTGTAGTTCATTTTTGAAGATATACTTTCACGATTTGGATGTCCAAAGATTTTGATGAGAGATCAAGGCACTCACTTTTTGAACAGAACTATCGAAGCTCTCACAGAGGAATTCTACATCCATCATCAGCACAGTACCCCATATCATCCACAGGCGAATGGTACTATTGAGGCTTTCAATAAAATACTCGAGAATGCGCTCACTAAGATCTGCAATGTGAATAGAGATGACTGGGATCTGCGCATCTCATCTGTGTTATGGGCATACAGGACCACTTGCAAGAAATTGACAGGACACACACCTTTTTTGGTTGGATTATGGACAGGAGGCTATAATGCCAATGGAGTATATTATCCCTAGCTTGAGAATCGCTACATTTACAGGGATGGTAGATAGCGCATCCCTAGAAGAAAGATTGCAACACTTGGTTGGATTGGAGGAAGATTGCTTCATCGCAGGCTTTCACCAACAAGTGCAAAAAGACCGCGAGAAAGCATGGTATGATCGCCATATAAAGCACAAGTCATTTCAGGCAGGTGATCTAGTCCTCTTGTATGATAGCAAATTTATGAAGTTTCCTGGTAAATTTAAGATGCATTGGCTTGGTCCATATACGGTGATACATGTTACTAACATTGGTGTAGTCCAGTTAGCCACCTTAGCTGGCGATACTTTACCAAGTTTGATAAATGAGAGTATACTAAAGTTGTACCCCGATAGTCCTACTACACAGAACCTTGAATGATAAGCAGAGGGAGAAATTTCTAAGTGTTAAGTACAGTTGGATTTGGACACTGCAAATGAAAAGGAGTCTGTACATGTATGATAAGTAGGACAATGTATGTCCCGCGCAACACTGTTGAAGCTGCAAAAAAAAAAAGAAGAAGGGAGCCACGCAGATGAAACATCGACACTGCGAAGTAACTACGCGGGATTAGAGATGGCTTTCCGCGCAGCTTGGCGTAGCTCTCATGAAATTAGCCGTTACACTGGTCGTGAGAAAAATAGTCGTTATGTGACCATTGCCGACAACTGCTTGAGCATTTAACGCAAATATAGGCGTTCTAAACACGCTGACGAAGAAAGGGACTGAAGGATCTGTTCAATTTGGCCAACGGACGCCACATTTAATGCTCATCTAGCCGTTAGAAGGTGCGGGAGGACTTACCTGTGCCTATAAGTAATGCTGCATAAGGACTCGCGGGCATTACCAAACACTTAGAATTTTCTTGGACTCAGTCCTGTGCTAGTAATCCTTAGTAACTTGTCTGTAACAGTTGTCTACTCTCACCACTGAATGTCCGAGTGCTCATACAGAGAAGAAGAGCTCACAATCCAAGAAACAGTCAGAGTCTTTCAACATGGAGGGATTGAAGAGTTAATGAAAACCCCTGCCAAGAAGGTTACATTGGAACCAGGTCAAGAATCTCGAAGGTCACCTACACACAACCCAGACATACAGGATAGGGGGAAAGATACAGTCAGGCCACGAACAAAGAACACCAGGCCAATGTCGGCGGTATCACGGTCATCGGTATTTCAGAAGGAGATACCTTTAAATCTTACACCAGAGTACATATCACCACAGGCGAGGGATTCCCCAGTCTATAAACTAGTCAAGAATGCCTGCTATGAAATCCCCTTGTCGCCAATCTCTAAGCATGTAGAAGTTGCCCAGAACTTGTTAGGAAAGATCCTAGACTGTAAGTGGGAAGACTATGACCTCTTGGGAGTGTAGAAGGAAGAACCCCACGATCCCAAGTTCCCACAATTCCATCCTGACTAGTACATGTGCTGGAAGAAAGACGCTAAAGGCATACTTAACTTGGTCGCCGAAAGCTCGTTGACACTAGTAGTCCCGTCAGGATTACTGAACCTGCTGAGATTACCGTTCAGCAGAAGTCAATGTGGTGGTTCGCACTTTGATGGCACGAATCCATCAGGGGTACCTATGGCTAGACAGAAATGTTGATTTGACCATCGACTTAATCCACCATATCACAGGACTAAGCAAGCGCGGCAAGGACCCCAAGAAGTTCTTCCAAGGGAAGAGTAAGGAAAAAGAAGTTGTCGTGAAGATGAAGAAAAGCCATGCATTGGTGAAAGGAAAAAGAGGTTTTCCGATAGAAGAAATCGAAGATAGAACGACAAAGTTTGTTACACAGTTGCTAGTTGGAAAAATCCTAAGAGCAGCCAGGCCTCCGGAGGTGCCTGCGGATGCAGTACTACTCGGTGCCGTAGTAGTTGAAGGAACCGAGTTCAATTGGTGTTAGTACCTTCTCAATGAGTTCCTGGACGAACTCAATGACACCCAGGAGAATGGAGGTCAATTCCACTTCACATGGTTGATCATCCTGATCGCCTTTGTTGGATGGATGGAGCCGAGGGACTATGTCAGCGTAATTGAAGACACCAATGATCTCAGAGGAGTTCGATATGCCAACCTTTGGGAAAATTTGAACACAGAGTGACAACATGCGACAGCTGAAGTCTTCTACCAGTATTATAACCAGTTGTGCGAGGCGATCATTTGTACATCACGCATTACAAAGCAGGTAACGTCAAAATACATTCACATTATCGATTTTCAAGCGGACATGTGTTGTATTTTTATCTAACCCAAAGCAAAGATGAAGAAGCCGGAATGGTATGTGGGTAATTACCATGTGTATGAGGAAAACATCGAAATCCTCATGAGGGACTGGCCAGCAAAGTTCCGTGTCGAGGTCATGGATGTTCCGACTGACTCAGAAGAAGATGAACCAATTCCGCGGCCATGCCCAATCACTGAGGCAAAAGGAAAAAGGAAGGAACCTAAAGGCCTGAAAAAGCCAAAGGCACGGAAGAAGATGAAAGCAACCAAGAGTCATTGAGAAACAGTGCTTAATGAGGAAGATTTTGACATGATTGCCAAAAAAGTCACAGAGCAGATGGAAGAGTTGATGATAGGCAAAGAGAAAAAGGCCGAAGCTAAAGGTGGCTCGGGGACGGGCCACATGTAAGTGTTAGGGGCATGTTGGGCCTAGCCCAAGTTGGGGAAAATTTTGATAACAGAAGGAGTTTTAGCTGTGGAGCTGAGCGCAGCTCAATAAAAATACAATTTTGTGCAAGTGTTGGGGATGCTGCGAAGTTGCGCGTAGCAACCAAATTTTGGCAGTACTTCGAAGGGTGCTCCGAAGATCAGTGCTGCAAGGAAGTAGTGTTGTGAAGTGACTAGTCCATGTGGAGCAGGCAAAGCGGAGTGCTGGACGAAGGACTGGCATGGGTACCGGTTAGATCATTGGCGGTCTAGTTTTGGCAAAGATGCTTCAGGGAGCCAAGCAGTGGCCAGGTGTACAAGGCCGTTAGAAAAAGAACAGTTTGATGAAAGTGACTGGGAGCTAAGCCAGGTGTATGAGGCCGTTAGAGGAAGATCGGCTAGAGGAAAGTGATCTGTTGGCATATGCTCAACAGAAAGGCCGATAGCGACAGGATGAAGGCATGGAGGACCGCCACTATGGAGCACTGGCTACCAGAGGCCAGTAGTTCGGTTTAGAGAAACCATAGAATTTTTGGAAACCCTAAGGGTTTTAGCCTTTAGCGTTATAAAGACATGACCTATGGTCATGATCTATTTAAGGAGGCAATTTTGTATGGGAAAGGGTTGATGTTGTTAGAATTTTAGTACTGAGCATTGTAAAATATTTCTGAGAAAAGATATTGTAAAGACTCTGCAGCCGAGTGCACAGAGATCTATCTAACAGAGAAGAGAGTCTGCAGCTGATCATGCAGACTAAGAACTGTTGTGCCATTCCCAAAAGATATATATAACAACAGTTCTTGTGGACGTAGCTTCCCACCCGGGGGAGTGAACCACGTTAAATGTGATTGTGCTGACATGCAGTGTGATTGTGCTGTATATTGTGCATTTATCTGTTTCTTGTGAATGAATGTCTGAATTTTCCCTTGCATACTGTTGTGATAGGACTTTTATATGTATTTTCCATCAGGAGAATATGGAAATAATATGTTAAGTTCTGCATGAATAGATGAATGGTGAATGTTTGGCCTCTACTTATGAAGCAGTAATGAATCAATTATTCAGCTAAGTGTTAGATATTGTTTAAACAATTTCACATTACATGGTAGGGAGAATGCGCGGTAGTTGGACCGTCTCTGTAGCACATGGTTGAGTAGCAAACTCCCCGAGTGAATGGATGAATGATTGATTGTTAATAAATTCAGTACTCTAGCTAACTGCACATATTTCAAGCCTTAGTGTGAACTACATTGGCCGCAGTCACAAAGTAATTCCGTGGAAGTAGAATTCAGAGGTACCGACCGCGGTGTCTTCTATCGTTGCACAGTTCCACCCAACAACACATGTCCCGTGTCATGCTGCACAGTACATCAACCTTAACAAATCATCACATACTGTGGAAACCTGATTCCATAGTACCCCATAGATACAGTTTGGGTGAGACCTCAACTTGCTCGTAGGTTGTTGCCGAAAGGGCCGGTGCGAAGGGATTTTGTTGGTCAAGGGGAAACCACGAAGAACCTGGGTCTTTATTGGAAACCCTCTGGGTCAGCATATGATAAGCCAACATGAATGGTTACATGGATCATACTTGAATAATAATGAGGATATTCATAAGCTCAAAATGAAAAATGAGCAACTTCTTGATAAGTTGCAAGATACTTGTTCTTCCTCCTATGTTTAAGATTGTCAAATAGTAGATTTCTTGGAGGATTCTCATGACATGATGGATCATGAGAAACATGGAAAATTGAAGGTTCTTGATATGTTTCAAGATGATCTCGATGAGAACCAACCACATGTTGTGTTGGAAGAGGAACTTGGGTTTCCTCTTGGAAATGGTTACACAATTTTTGAAGAAGTGTATGATTCCACTACCTTGGAACCAACCTATGAGGAAATGTTTTCCCTTTTGAGAGAGGAGCATGATCCTACCCTTATGGATCCTACACATGATGAAAATTTTGCATATTCTAATCATTTGAATGAGTTGGTTCATTCTCCTACATCCTACACTTCCATAGTTTGCAGCATTCATCCTAATGAAGTATGGGTGAAATTTTTTTTTTTATGGTGCAACATGAGGAGTATGAAACTCCTATATCTCATTTAGATGATGAAATGATTAGAGAAATTTCTTATTATTTACATTTGCAACAGCATCCTTTGTTATCTTACGATGATACATATCTACATGGATGCACCTATGATGTTCACTTGAGTCACTTGAAGACTCGTGCTTTTTCTTGCTCCTTGCTTAGCTCAATTGATCTTGGAGGAACTTCATCCAATACTTGGGTAAAGAGACATATGATTGGAGCAAATTATTATTGGAAGCAAAATACTTTGTTATTTCTTGATGATGCACATATACATGGATGCACCTACAATGTTCACTTGAGTCACTTGAAGACTCATGATTTTCCTTGCTCCTTTCTTAGATCAATTGATGTTGGAGAAACTTCATCCAATACTTGGGTGAAGAGATATATGATTGGAGAAAAGTCTTATTGGATGAAAAATTCTTTGTTATTTCTTGATGATACACATATTCACGGATGCACAAATGGTACTTATATGATCCCCTTGAAGGCTCATTTTTTTCTTTGCTCCCTACTTGGTTCAGATTTTAGTGGAGATTCTTGATTCACTTCTTCGATAAAAGAACACAGGGATGATTATTTTGATGCATATTACATCCTTTTGTAGAATAATTATCGGACCTGGGATAAACACCTTTTTCATTGGAGCATATTTGATTGGTCACTTGATGCTTGTATGCACTTGGAAAATGGTGTTCTACTTACTTGGAGGTATAAGCACTTTCATCATTCTTTGATGAGGCACCTCCTTGATGTACATTTTTATTATGTTTTTATGTACTTTGATGATCTATATTTTGTACTTATGATGTTTGGAATAATTCATACAAGGAAATGGGATCAAGGAAATATCTTTCCTGATTGTATGGGTTGGAGTGCACTCCTAATTACTAGAGTCCAATACAAGCAATGGGACCCTGGGATAAATTTTAGTCTCATTGGTTTAAATTTTTTGGGGAAACAAGTAGTACGGTAGATTGGGTCCCCACTTAATAAGGTGATTGTAATCAGAGTAGTGCAGCAATAAGCATGGTGGTTCCTCTCTAAAAGTTTCATGGAATCTTGTAGACTCAAAGTTAGGAAAATCAGTGGAAACTTCAAAGAATTATACAGTGGTATCAGAAAGGGTTTCCAAAATATTAAAGAGGTAAAGAGTAATTGTGCAAAATTTGTTTTGATGTATATAATTAATATTTTGGTGTTTAGTGGTAATGTCACATGGGATATCAATATGAAAAAGAAAATCGACATATCCTTTGTTTTGGAAATACACAATTGTAGTGCATGAGTGGCAATACTCGAAGTTTTAGAAGGGAAGTTTTGGAAATAAAGAAGGTTATTCAACATCCATGTCTGAAATTGCTTGAGGACAAGCAATATTGGGAGGGGAGGATTTGTCATGTCCCGATATTTTTCATTAGTTCACAATGGCCTAAGCCCCTTGGCCATATTCATGATAGTTTGTCAAATTGACGGTAAAGGTCAAATAATTGCCAAGCATGATGTCCAAGTTAGTAATAATGTAAAAATATATCCAAATGAACAAGGTGGGCCACATTAAGAGAAAATTCCCAATTCAAAGTTTGTAATATTCCCATCCAAATGAACTATCATGGAGGAAAATTACTAGCTCCCTAGGTTGGGGGTGGATGCATTAAAAGTTTGAATAAAGGAGCTACAAGACCCAAAATGACCTTAGAATTACAAATTCACATTAAATGGTTTTATTAAATAAAAACAAAAACAAAATAAGGTGGCATTGGATCATGAGGGCACATAAGAGGTTGCGGGACCCACATGTGGCAAGATTCTCCACTACACTTGGCATCATTCTCCCACCAATTCGAGTTCAAGATGAAGGGTAACATACTTGGGGGAGGTTAATAGGTATTATTCATGGCATGAATCATGTAAGGTCTAATTGTAGTGTAAGAGTAAGTCCCATGGAATAGGAAGAGGCATCTTAGAAGAATTGAGACACTTGGAGCAAGATTCCCTAAACTCTTATGACAATAATGATGAAGATTCTATGACATGTATGACAAATTTTAGACCTGATTGATGACATATGACATATATCTCATGTCAGGGATAAAAATAGCTTCCAAGAGGGAGCACAAGGGGATTTAGGGCAGCCAATATTCCCTCATTCAAATTGATGGAAGAGGGGAGCTAGGAAAAGTTGGACAAGTGGTAGTCATGGGAATCTCTCCCTAACTCAAGTTGGGATGAGTCTCTTGGAGGGAATTCGAGCTAAGGAGTACTTTGCAGGTTAATAAAATACAATAATAAATAAGGATACTATATCTTTATCATTTCTCATTTTGCAAATTGGAGAGCATAGCTTGTCCATGCAAGTTGAATGTCTATTCTTCTTTCCTTAGTACCAATTTCGAGAGTGCAAGAATCCCATCCTAATTGGAAATCAGAGAGTCCATTCATACCTTTAATTGGAGATGCATGAATTCATTTTTTATAGGTTGAATTTATATGGATGCTCGTCACCATTTCTTCTTCAACTTGTTCCCACATATCTCCCACTTTTCTCTTCATATTCTTTCTCTTGGAGGAAGGGCACACATGGTGAGATGCTGATCTCTTTGGGGAAGTACAAGGGGCCTAATTTATTTGTAATATGATGTATACACTCTTTATTTTATTCTCATATGAGTCTCAAATAAAAAATCGAAGTGAAACTATGTAAAAATGCCAAACTATGTATGAATGGTGCCATTTTCCCCTGTATCTTGTTGTAAGAGCTTGAAGTTGTTTGGTATCGAATTTTTTCAGTCAATATATGTGATTTTACTGTTGTATGGAGAGCCATTAATGTACTGAAGAAGTTTCAGATACATTATAAAATTCCTTGGAACATTTCTCTCAAATTTCATAGCAAGTTATAGCATTTTTCTATCATTTCCCCCTATGTGAACACGTGTCTACAAATATCTGATTTATGGGAGTTGCAACAGCCTTTACGAATTTATTAATGATGCATTTGGGTTCCCATTGAAGTAATATAACTTATAAATGTCTCTTTTATGAAATTTGGTAGGTTCGTACTGCATGTGGGAATCCATTCGTGACCCCTACCCTTGGGGGTTTGAACATCGAAACTACTAGTAAATTTCTCATTTTTCTCCTAAATTCAAATGAAGTTTGCAGATGTATTTTTATAAGGTATCAGCACCCATTAGATTCATTTTATGTCCTAATAACCTAGAAAAACTCTTAGAACCAATTCTAAATCCTTAGGAGTCATTTGGATCCATCTACCCTTGGGGATTTTAGCACCGATTTTCCTAGTAATTTTTCCTTTCATTCTCTAGTTGTAAATGAAAGTTGTTGAAGTATTTAAAAAGTGTCCAAGCACATAATAGATGAATTAATGTGTCCTAATACACCTCAATCCACTCGAGAAATAATTCAAAACTATTTTGGATCATTTGGGACAGTTTGGGGTTTCACTAGTCCAAGGTTCCAAAATTGGCCAAATTGGGTAAATTTTCAAATTGGGGATATTACAAAAGAAAATTTTTAATGCAGGGTTCACGATCCCTTGAGCCCATTCTAAATTTTAGTACATATTTTTGGTTGGAATTTCTAGTGTTTTCGTGCCAAAAAAAATGTACTAGTCTCTTTACCGCATCAATGAGCTTCATATCAGAGTGTGGCAACCTGCCAATGAAGGCTCGGGAATCTGTATGACCATTTTCAAGTTGCTCCCTTCTAAAAAATACCTATGGAGTGTTTTTAAATTCAAATTAATATGTTTGGATGTAGGATTAAGAAGACGAAGGGCCATAGTGATTTTGTTCACGATTGGTTATGCAACACACGGTGAGCCACATTACGATCCTTTGAACGAGATATCTTTCCAATTATACTAAATGCATCTACTAAAATTTTAACAATATGAGAACATGGTTCATAATTGTTTACCATATTTGCATTTAAATTTCTCCTAACAACAGTCATACTCCTAGATTTTAATATGTTACAATGTAATCTTCCACCTTGTGAGAATCATCACTCTTTGGCCTAGAGGATCCATTTCACTGACTCAGAACCATTTTATATCCTTCAGACACTATTTTTCCCTATTTTTTCCCTTGTACGCTTGTTGCATCACTATAGCCAGCGTACCTGGGAGTTGCATCACTATAGCCCACGGGTAGCATGTAAAATGGTAAAAATCACTAGTTTATTACTTTTTACTCCCAAAAAGCGGTCATTGGGTGACCTTTGACTCTTCATCTGCCCAAGAAATGCCTCGACGTGTCCTTTCGCTTACCTTTGAGAGGACTATATATTGAGCACATATGGCTTATGGACAAGAGGAGAAAGAAGAGCAAGAGAACTCTAGTGGATTTTTGCCCTATCTTGAGTCTATACTCATTGATCCTTGTAGTTGTGAACCCTTTATGTTCACCTTCCAAACTCCTACCATAGTTTGAGTTTTCCATTCATAGAGGATTGAAGTGGTAGAGGCACAAGTGGATTGATCCAGATCTTGGTACAGATTGGTTGCTGGAAAGAGGTCGTATCACATTGTACTTCTTCTTGTTTATTAATAGAAATACTCATATTCTCGTCCATTAATGTTGTAAATGTTGTTTATCTTACATTGGGTTTCATTTACTTGTTATATCATGGGCCATTGCTATTGATGATGTTAATGCCGTTTATATATTATATGTACTTGTTGTATATTGGCTATCAAGACTAATTTGTAGATTCAAGTGCACGGATTGAAAATCTCCAACGGGGATCTACATCAAACATTTGGATCGAGGTTGGTTATATTCTTCATTATCTTAGCATTGTCATTGTTAATAGCATAGTTTTGAGAATTGAGTTGATTTTTGGTAGTCATCTGTCTGTTTTGGTCTACCCCAAGCCATAGTGAGTTTTCTCCAACACATAAATGGCGACTCCACTAGGGAAAACATCCATTTTGGGGGATTTTTGAGCATTAGTCCTTAATTAGAGTTGTTGTTTGTCAAAGATATGTGTCACTTATTTGCCGTTGAGATACACTATAGAAAACTTGCTTTTTCTGAGCCATTGGACTCTCGGTTTTCCCATTTGCCTTTCCTTACCCGTGGGCTAGCTTAGCTCTGCCTACGTATACCCGCCTTTGTTTACTCTATTGATTGCGGGTACCCACAGGTATTCCTTCGACAATAGCGTACAACTCCGGCTTTGGTTGTTGTTGGGTTGGTTTTGGTTGATCCTAAGTCTTTGTTGGCCTGTTTCTTGACTATTTCATGCCTTGGTTGTGACCAGAACTCTTCTTTTCTCTCGGTTGAGCCTTGTTGGTTTTTTACCCATCTTTGGATTTAGCCTTGTTGGTTTTTTACCCATCTTTGGATTTAGCCTTGTTGGTTTTTTCCTTTTGAGTTCATTTCGTTGGCTGAGTCTTACTGTTTGGTATTTGCCTGGTTGTCTTAGTGATCTCCTTGGCATATCAGTGACTAGATAGTAGGATTTTGCTTGCATTTTTCATTTCCATATATTGAAAAATACAAAAATATACACATAGTTTTGCATTTTCCTTTTGTTTATAAGAGAAAATACAAAAAAAAAAATTGCTTTTATGTATTGCATCTTGCATTGAGTGCTTTCTGCCTTCATTTAGATTCTGATTGTGCATTGAAAAATATAAAATGATTGCATATTTATTTCGAAGCCGTTGGTTTGATTTTGCATGTTAGTGGCATTGTTTTCATTGGATAGATAAGTCTAGGATTTGATGATTTTGCATACTATTGAGTCTTACACATCACTAGTTTCACGATCATATCCCTTAAGTAATCACAACCATTAAAATTAAAGCTTAATCTTAAAATTGATTAGAATGATTTTATTTATAGGGTACACCAACTAGCATAGGTTTAGAGTCTTGGAATAGATCATTGTGAGTTAACATTCCAAGACTAATAGACAAAACATTAGATGTCTGACCAGGGAGTGGAGGAATCCACGGTATATATCGGTGTTCTCAGGAAGCTCTACTCAAGCCAGAGTGAAGCACGAGGTCACGAGAGGTTGGTTGAAGAGATATCCCTCTGATACCGGTTGAATGTGGGAGATATTTACAGGGTTTGTTCATATCTGGGGGTACCAGAGGTTCATCGTCTTATGCTTCGGGCTTAGCTACCCTGCCGATATGACGGATCCCACCTACGACTTTCCCCCTAAGCATTGGTTATATTTCGGTGACCATAGTTTCCTTACCTAGGTATTGCATAGGGTACTTGCAGTGGTTATGTTGTTTGTGTCCTGAGCCAGATAAGGGTCGGAAAGCACAGTCATCATTGTATAGGGACTTGACCCTATACACGCAGTGAAGTCTGGGGGCTATTATAACTGATTATGTTACCTACGGCTATAGTTTGGGAGTCTCAAGCCTCTCCTAGGAGAGACATACCGGCTCTAGTGTCGGGAGCTCATTTAGCCACTATGTTTGTCTGCTCTTGGCTATAGTTTCTCTAGGTGTGTGCTTTTGATTTGTTGTTTTTCATCGATAATTGGCCTTTAGGGGACGTTTCGATTATATATTCTCTCCGGAGATATCGTGGCATAGAGCCCTACTCTCCGCCGATCCCGTCGGTTGGTTGGTTTAGAGCCTACCGAGATTTCACGCCGTGTTACTAGGGGACACCGGCGGGCTCCCTCTGAGTCTTCGGATTCTTACGAGACATATGTCCAAGATGTCATGACTACTGCACATTCTGATACTGAAGAAATACCTTCGACTCGATCGGGTAGAGTTGAACGCACTTCGGATTCCCCTACTCCTCGTGAGGCATGGGGAGGTGATCCACCTGAGACTCAACCTGGTTCAATTTTTCCAAATCAACTTGAACACGATCCGTTCGATCCTTCAAATCTGGATAATTATCTTTATGGGATGCCAACCTTACCTGAGGATGAGTAATAGGATGACATGTTCGTTCCTTCATTTCCATGCAATTATAGACACGAGATGCCAGAGTTACATAATGACACTGGTCCTACGGTCAACCCAACCGCACTCTCTTTTGGTATGCCTAATTATAGTACAGTTGAGCCTTCCACTACATTTGGTAGTCACGCTGGCACTAGTCATGGTGTTAGCCATACTATACCCACTAGGGGCACCAGCCTCACTGGGGGCACTACCCTCACTAGGGGCACTACATTTCCCACTCACACACATAGTATGGGGACTGGTCATGTTCCTCCTAACAATGCTAATGTTGGAAGAATACCACCTCCTAGGATTGTCGAACCTAATAGGAACGTTGTTCGAAACACGACTTGCCATCCACCACCTAATACACATGCCGCTACTCGTCAACCCAGGACTACTTTTGCGAATGTTAATGCTCCTCCTAACCACGGGGGTGGACATATACTGCATACTTTTGTGTCCACTGCCACCACTAGTAATGCCAATGTAGGGGGTGGGAATATATCCTATTCACATGGACACAACGCCACCATCCCTGCTACTAGTAACACCAATGTTGGGGCTAGGAATACATCTCATGCTTCTAGTCACCACACGACTTATCAAGCTAGTCCTAATGTTGGTGATGGGAACATAGCATACCATTATGGTCATTACAACACGGTTCCTGCTACGAATAGTATGTATATGCCCCATACTCATGGTGGCAACCCTTACTACAACACAGTCGGTGCTGGCAACTAGTACAACCCACCACCCCAATATGGTGCCCAAAACATGCACATACCTGCTTACTCTCAAATGGGTCAGGAAGGAGGAGGTTATCAATCCTATGGCCATGAGCAAGCTTATGGTCTGTCAAGTCCTTATTATCAACAGTTTAATCCTCATGGTCAAGCTTTTGGTCTATCTTATAATTCAGTTTCGTTTAACCAACCTTTTATGGGGGCTTATAATCAAGCTTTCTGGCCTCAGCTCCCATTCCTTGCACTCATGAATCTTCCGGATCTTTTGAAGCACACGAATGATCCAGTGTGTCACGAACCTACTTGGCCCTCGGTCCATACCAAGCTCCCTTCGGACATTCCTAAGTTTGAGGGGAAAGGTGGTGAGGACCCAGGAGATCATGTCACGACATTTCACCTTTGGTGCTCCTCCAACTCATTGAATCACGATTCCATTAGATTGCGACTATTTCAACGCACCCTCATGGGGGCA
Source organism: Larix kaempferi (assembly GCA_027924585.1). NCBI lineage: Eukaryota > Viridiplantae > Streptophyta > Pinopsida > Pinales > Pinaceae > Larix > Larix kaempferi. The sequence continues at coordinate 10,627,314 of BSBM01000196.1, forward strand.
GCCGCGAAGTGGTACATCGAGTTGCCTGGAAACACTTACAAGGGTTTTAACAAGATTGCTTTGGTTTTCTTAGATCATTTCTAGTTGTTGGTTCGCTATAATACTGGTACTGAACTTTTATCTACCTTCTGTCAGAACAAGGCCACACATATTTCTGACCACATTCAAGAGTGGCATTAGTGAAAGAGGTTAGTGAAAGCCAACATTCCTCCAGAGTTCCTATTGGAATGGTTCCTCAAGTCTCTACTCCCATACATTTCTAAGGATGTTTCGATGTCCGGCATTGTGACTGAGGAACACGCCATCTTGAAATTCCAGTAGTTAGACTTATTATACTCTCACTATGGAGTTTTGTATGACATTATCCCTGACGCACCGCGCACATGTCATGAGCCTGAGTCAGTTCCTAGACCACATGTCGATGGCATCGTAGGATCCGCAAGCACACACCCTGTAGATTTGGTAGCTAATCAAATGCAAAATTTGTCGCTAAACTAGTCTACTCCCGGACAGGTTCACACCTTGTCCACTTCCACCCCGTCGTCTGATGTACATAGTGTGCAAACGACGAACCAATCAGGTAACCAACAACCTGGTGGTAACAAAAAGGGGAGAAATAACCAAAAGGGTGGAAACAATGGGAATAAAAATAGCAATCCCAATTCCCCCCGTAAGGATAATGCCAACCCTCCTCAGGAAGGCGAAAATGATGGTGAGGACCGTAAACCTAGGCATAAGGTGAATTTTCCTTGCAAGCTCTGCGGGGAAGACCATCTTACTCACTTATGTCCTTGTATTGAAGGATCCCCTACCTCATCACCAAAACATGTCTTCGCATGCTCCCACAACTGGTTATGAACCTACTGAGACGACAACATCTTCTTCCAATACTGGTGGTTATGGATGTGTGAACATGGTTCAGTTAGAGGTTAGTGTTGCCACTCGTCAACGCGATTATCATTCACCACAACCCAATTTGGGGAGTGAGCCTCCCCCTCCTCCTGACAATTCCTTGCATATCGAGAAGCCTTCTAATATGTCATGGATACCGAAAGGTGTTCTTAAGCGCTCTATGCATAATCCTAATGCTCAATCCACCCATAACTACTCCATCGTAGAAGATTTGTGCCAAACTCTGTGTGCCATGTCGGCTCTTGAATTTTTGCAAGCCTGTCCTTCTCAGAAGCATGCCCTTTTGATTACATTAGGAGTTTAGGACAGGGAAGGTCCCACTGTTATCAAGTTTGACACTACTGATGTCTAACCTCGCTTACCCTACCACGTGGCTTTTCAAATCCAGGTGGCGTTCCTTCAGAATTTTGTCAAACGTACGATGGTTGACAAAGGTGCATCTACGTCAGTAATGTCATTATCTTGTTGGAAAGATCTCGGCTCTCCTCCCCTACTCACATCTAGAACAATGCTCACTGCATTCGATGGTCATTCATTTAAGCTGCATGGAATTATCCCTTCCCTTGTTGTCTTCTTGGGAGGTAAATCTGTGCCTATTGAAGTCGAGGTGGTTGATGTGCCCATCAACTACAACCTTTTACTAGGTCAGAATTGGATGTAGGCCATGAAAGCTGTCACGTCCACTATATTCAGAGTTAGCTACTTTCCTCATGAAGGCAAGATTGTGTCCATCGATAAATTGGATTTTGTTAACTCCACTTCCACAGCATCCACATGATCCATAGTCCCATAGGTTACTTATTCTCAGTCGACAACTGGGAACATGGGTGTTGGCATGTACCCTTCATTGATGGGAACTTATGATTTTTCCGCACCTTTGAATTTTATTGGAACCATTACCGACGATGCATCTCCTCCTTTACATAATATGTCATTCCGGACTTCCTATTTTGATGATCCATGGACTTTACCGTCCACGAGCTCCATGTCTGGAAACACTATGCATGTCGGGATGTCTATGCCACTGTCTGTAGCTGAGCTTGCTTACCAACATATTCAACAAGCCACTGCAGAGCCGGATCTCTCTTCTTCTCAGACAATCGAGGAAGATCCCATTACGCTACCGGTTTGGGAAGCCAACTCGTCTTGTTCACATGATTGCCTCGACGATACTTTGCTTAGAACAACCATAGTTGTCGCACATATCAATCTATTTCAGTTCGTGTTATCACGATGCCTTATCGGGGGGAAGTACAATAAATGGATTTTTATCCTTCAGGAGTTCGATCTCGATTTTGCTACGGTGAAATCGATGAAATCATTAGTGTTTGCTGAGCTTATGTCGGACCTCCCGAGACTTGATGAGGATATCATTCATGAATATTCATCTGTGGATGAGCACTTATTTCTTATCTCATCCGAGGACCCTTGGTATGGGGATGTCATTGTATATCTCCAAACTTTGAAGTTTCCTCCGCACTATTCACAAGATGAGCGACAGCATGTAAAACATCATGCTAAAGATTATACTATCGTCAGTGACACTTTGTATCACCGAGGAAAGGATTCTATCCTCCATCGTTGCTTAACTCACGAAGAAGCAGAGCGGGTGCTTAATGATTGCCATGTTGGGGCATGTGGCGGTCACTTATCCGGGCTTGCTACAGCCGAACGTATTATGCAAGCTGGTTATTTTTGGCCTTCCATCTTTAAGGACTGTGTTAATGTTGTGAAGAGATGTCACCCTCGCCAGGTGTTTTATCAGAACATACACTCGCATCCAGCGCCCCTTCATCCGGTCATCACCGTCGGTCCCTTCACCAAGTGGGGGGTGGATTTCATGGATTGCAAACCAGCTTCGGCTGGGGGGCATCACCATATCATAGTGGCCATGGACTACTTTTCCAAATGGGCTGAGGCCATGCCTACCGTTAAAGTCAATAGTGCTACAGCAGCCCATTTCGTGTTCAATCAAATTATCACTCGGTTCGGTATTCCGAAAGAGATTGTCACTGACCATGGTAGTCACTTTCAGAACAAGATGATGGAGGATTTGTCTCTCAAGCTTGGGTTTCGTCAAGAACACTTATATTCTTATTATCCCCAAGCGAATGGTCAAGTTGAAGCAGTTAATAAGTCTTTGAAGACCATTCTCCAATGTACCATCCAATAAAGCAAGCCCAACTGGCACATCATGTTATATCTTGCTTTATGGGCATATCGAACCACAGTCAAGACTGCCACTGGGTTCTCACCATTTTAGCTGGTTCACAGTGTGGAGTCACTTTTACCGATTGAATGCGAGATCCATTCGCCTAAACTGGCCATGAGCTCCTCCGTGATACGACAGGTCTTGAGCAATGTTTAATCCACCTTGAGCAACTTGACGAGCAATGTCGAGATGTCACTATGGCCATAGATGCCAACAAACGTCCTGTTAAGGTTCAGTATGAGCAAGGTTCAGATGCCAACAAACGACAGGTCTTGAGCAATGTTAATCCACCTTGAGCAACTTGATGAGCAACGTCGAGACGCCACTATGGCCATAGATGCCAACAAACGTCGTGTTAAGGTTCAGTATGATAGGTTTGTCCATCCCCGACAGTATGTTGAAGGTGACTTGGTCCTCTTATATGACCAAGCTAAAGAACCCCTGGGGGCAGGCAAGTTCAACCCCATGTAACACAGTCCTTACATCATGAGGCGTGTCCTGGAAAAAAGAGCCTATGAATTAGAGGACTATGAGGGGACTATCTTGAAGGATCCTAGAAATGGGCTCTACCTCAACCGGTATTACGCTTGAACCTATGGTTCAGGATGAAACTTTTGTATACTATTGTATAGTTTCTTCTGTACATAGTTTAGATTTCTTTTGGTTTTCGGGTTTGTTGATTAGCTTTCGTTTGATTGACAGATGCCAGTAGACTTTACTACATTCTTAGGGTTCGCAAATGGTGCTATCCATCATACGTAGTAGCTTGCTTCTGTTGCCTGGGTTATTTTCTCACCTAACCACCTAGTTGTGTCCTCAGGAGGTGCTTGTCTTGGTCCTACATCTAACAATGTGGTTGAGTATAGTTTCATCATTGAGCTACTTTGGGATGCCATTTCGCATGATATCCAGTCTTTATAAATCTTCCTGGATTCACAATTAGTTGTGTTTTAGCTAAATGGTCAGTACCATGTGCGAGATCCTATGCTACTACGAAAATTCCTAAGGGTAAGACTCTTGGAATGACATTTTGTTTCAATTACATACATACATGTTCCGAGAAGTGTTAATCATATATGTGATGCATACACTAACTATGTATTAGATTGGAATTTGTTGCATTCACCATGAAGCACACAAATAAAAGAAGACATTCATACATATGTACATACACACATATAGTAGAACCGAAGAACCAAATTTTTTTATAAATATGTCCAAAAATGGTAGTGTCATACAAAACTGGAGCCCATAGCCCTCAAAATATACATATCGATACAAAAATGAGATCCTGGGATATTTACTCCCTACGAGGAGGCCTAGCTGCTGCCCCAATAGGATGTGTCTCATAGAAATAGTGAACTACATTGGCTACCCGCTGCAATAGCCGCACCCAGTCACTTGGAACCCCCACTACTTGGCGCTACATGGCCTCGGGTAGTCGCGCCACCTCTATCTGTGCAATCCTGGAAACCATTCGTGATAGGTTGCGCCTCAAGGTCTGTAGAGTGCGCTCTGCTGCAGCACCACCTGCCTCATCACCCCTACCCCGACGACCATGTCTCAGGAAGACATCGGGTCTCACAGGGCCCTTATTTGCGAGCAAACAGTCAACCATTAGCATATGATACTACCACCAAAAGGATATTTTCATTTACATTTATAATAAAAAATCCATAAAAATTTAATACGCAAAACCTAAAAAGAGTTCTCGCCAATGTCTCCAAACACTGTGTCTAGTGGGAGTGGCATGTCCCAATCCTGACGGAAGTCTATCCCTGCATACGGGTAGTCCTCTATGGCAATGACTTGTTGGTCCCACCAGTAGAAGAACTCCTCAGTATATGGTGATGCCAGATGGCCACCATCCTGTCGTGTCAAGATCTCAGTCCAGCAGGTCAGGGCTAGATCGCGGAGACTATGAGGAAGGACATCCACCCTCGGACTAAGCCCTGGAACCCTCTCAAAGAAGAATTTGCACAAGATACTACCATACCCAAAGTTTTTGGCCTTCCCTTCTTTGCATTCTGTCAGTTGGGTCATCATAGACCCCAGCAGTGTGGTACACCAATCAAATACTATAGGCTACATGCATTGTGATGCATAGAACATCACTGGCATGGATGCCTGATGCAGAGCTTTTGAACCCGTTATCCGCACTAAGGTAGCCACAATGATCTTCATACTCAGATCTACTATGGCATTGATGGGCACCTGACTTCCCACCGGTCGTGTGTTTGTGGGACAATACTGCACTATGTAATCAAGGACGGTGATCCCACCACCCATAGTATGAGACCGAAGACTAGCCACCTCACCTCAACGGGACAAACCGGTAATGAAGTAGATGTCTTCCACTTCCAGTGTGAGTATTTTCCCATTGAGACTGAAGTTCTTTCCATCAACATCCCAATAATCGATCAAGCGACGGAGTAGTAGGTTTTGGGCCCTCAAACCCCCTAAACTACAAAATTTGTACAACCCACATGCTTGCAATGCTTGTTGTGCTTGCACATCGTTGCGCACGGCCTCATCTACTTGGTCATGCTCCCTCTCCCTCCACTCTAGAACCATCCTGGAGTGAGGAAAAACAAGGATTTTAGTCAATTTTATTTTCAAAATCAACTTCACAGCCGTACCCGCGAGCTAATTTGTATACAGGGGCGGATACCCATAGTCAGCCTATGCATTGAATATGTGTATCGTGCCCTACCTGCGACCCGCATAGTGATAGCCCGTGGGTAGCACCGAAGCCAATTAGGGCTTGGCCAAACTAAAAATACCACCGCTGAAAACTAAAATGAATGCAATGAAATTAAAGGTATGGATGAGACTACCAACCTTCTCCGGACGGTTCGATGAACGGACGCTTGTATCTCCCAGAATCAGCAACTGAACTTTCAGGTGAAAACTAACCACAAAGCTCCAAATGGGTGAATAGTAAAACTGAATTGTAAATTGTAAATTTTTATTACTATTTATAATTTTCAGGACCCACTTGTCCATAGTTTTTACCGTTTGATGCCATTATGGACTAATATAATGTCATGGAGTAGAATTTTTAATCATATTTCTTCAGTGAAAGTTGTTTTGGACTATTTCATACCTATGGTAGGTACGTTTCACACCTGGCATATAGGTTAGATGACATTTTCACATGCATTATGCATTTGACCTTTTGACCACTTTCATAAACCCTAGGTGTGACCTCGCTTCTTAACTGACACAGAACCTTCACACTGCTATAGAAGTGTCGTTATGTGGCGGTAGGGCTTTTCCAAACATGGGTAACCTAGTTAGAACCCCTTTGTGCATTCTGGTGCCCATGCCATTGTTTGTCCTTAGGATTGGGAGTCCTTTGTAGTTACGCCATGACGTTGCGATAAAGACTTTTACTCTACTTTGTCTTATGCTGGCCATCTCCCTTAAGGACTCCCCTCAGTTATATCATTTTGTGATTGCATTACATTATCCCGCTTGTCGCTTGAGCCTCGTGCCGGCTCCCACTTACTCAGTTGATAGACTGGTGCCTGAGCACTTTTCTCTGTCGATCCCTGTAGAGCTTATATTTTCCCTTCACAATTTGATGACCTTTTGACCCTGAGAGAACACACCCCCGAGTTTCCACATCCTGCATGCACTTCCTTGCATTGATCATAGGTATGTTCCACTGCTTGGAACTAGTCTGCTCGCTATTTGACACTCATTCCCTCACTTGTTGTACTATAATCAATTTTATTCTTTTTCAAGCTTTCACCAAATATGAAAAAGACCAAAAAAATCAAATATTCCAAAAAGCCGGACGGGATTATGGTTACTACTTCTAGTTGGAAGCTGTTGTGTCGCCTTTGAACAGAGCATTCATTCCACTCCATACATTATGAGTCGGGACTATAGTTGGACCTTAGGAGATGTACTTGTTTCTCAGTTTTCTCCACTGATTGGTTAAGCTTCTAGTCATTATGGATCCCTTTGTAATGCCTCTTGCATTGCATAGTTTATGTCAAGTCTATGCTGCCTGAGTCTATCCATCTACTCATGCTCTTGTTCAAAGGAAGTCCTGAACCCAGAGTCGGCCACTCCTTAGATCTCTTGACTATTGCATGTCGGCCATACCTATTGAGTCATTCTGTTTCACTTGAGTTCTTCCAAATCTTTCAGCATAGCTAGTACCTCATGCTGGTTGATGGGGGATGCCTTAATGCCCTCCTTCCAGTGAGTCTCATTCCATCGACTTCAACCCATTTATTCCAGAAATTGAGGATTAGAGTTCGGTTGAGTACCTTGAGGATTGCATTCATTAGTGGAAGGTTCTCTCTCCATCGACAGTTTTGGGAATACATCAATGTCCCCTAATCGATGGATTCATCCTAGTGTTCGACTTCAACTCATTTATTCACACTCTGATTATTGTGCTCTGTGCCTTGATGCCCATTTTCATTATTGGTGGGTTATCTCGCGTCTATTAACGGTATACATCATTGACCGGTAATCAGACGATGTCACATCAGGTTCGACCTCAACTCCTTTATTCACTTGATGGGACTTGCATCGTCTAAGACTTGTGTAGAAGACCCCAGGCGATAGTGGCATTTAGTATGCTACTTATGACTATGAATTTACATCTGAGATATCACCTCTCAGATATCAGTAGTTTGTACCTCTAGTTTGCACCAGTTGTTTCCTTTTGAGTAGGAGACCATATCTTACTGTAGAGAGATCACGGCTATGATCACTTATGACATGTATTCAATATGTACTACCTATTCATGGCCATTGTATCAGATTGTTGTACTACCAACATGTATTCAGGGATACTATTGTATTATGATGAGTGAGCTACTCTTTCCACTTGTGTCTCTATCACTCCACTTCTGAGATTTATAATGTATTTCAGCCATCGTAGCATCAGTCTCTGACCTCACACATTAGGGGGCATCTGTTACAACGTAATCTTCCAAATTGTGAGAATCAGCACTCTTTGGCCTAGAGGATCCATTTCACTGACTCAGAACCATTTTATATCCTTCAGACACTATTTTTTCTCTTGTACGCTTGTTGCATCACTATAGCCAGCGTACCCGTGAGTTGCATCACTATAGCCTGTGGGTAGCATGTAAAATGGTAAAAATCACTATATTACTTTTTACTCCCAAAAGCAGTCATTGGGTGACCTTTGACTCTCCATCTGCCCAAGAAATGCCTCAATGTGTCCTTTCACTTACCTTTGAGAGGACTATATATTGAGCACATATGGCTTATGGACAGGAGGAGAAAGAAGAGCAAGATAACTCTAGTGGATTTTTTCCCCATCTTGAGTCTACACTCATTGGTCCTTGTAGTTGTGAACCCTTTATGTTCACCTTCCAAACTAATACCATAGTTTGAGTTTGCCATTCATGGAGAATTGAAGTGGTGGAGGCACAAGTGGATTGGTCCATATCTTGGTTCAGATTGGTTGCCGGCAAGAGGTCGTATCACATTGTACTTCTTCTTATTCATTAATAGAAATACTCATATTCTCATCCATTAATGTTGTAAATGTTATTTATCTTACATTGGGTTGCATTTACTTGTTATATCATGGGCCATTGCTATTGATGATGCTAACGCCATTTATATATTATATGTACTTGTTGTATATTGGTTGTCAAGACTAATTTGCAGATTCAAATGCACGGATTGAAAAGCTCCAACGGGGATCTAGATCAAACGTTTGGATCAAGGTTAGTTATATTCTTCATTATCTTAGCACTGTTATTTATAAAATCATAGTTCTGAGAATTGAGTTGATTTCTAGTAGTCATCTGTCTGTTGTGGTCTACCCCAAGCCATGGTGAGTTTTCTCCAACACATAATAATGATAAAAATAATCTATATCTATCTCCATCACATTTAGAATCAAAATAGTTAACAAGTAGTTGTTGAGTTTGGTATGCAATACTACGTTTAGATAGCATACCTTTCAATCGAACCAATGATACTTTCATCAATTTGTATGGGCTTTGGATTTCTTTGTCGTAAGCTTGCTAATGGAGGTAGGGAGGTTGGAGCTTCATCACCTTGTCGGTTTGGCGTTTCAACAGTAACTTTGTTTCCTTTCTCTTTCTGGCAGCTGGATGATGGAAATAGGACATCCTCTTGGATGGTCTCAATGACATTGTCTTCTTTGAGCATATATTCGCCATGAAATGCTTCTCTAACTTCGCCACTTGTATAACCACAACCTACCAAATCATCTGATGTTTTAGGTGGCCTTGATGTGCACATACGTTTTACTCCTTAATGAGGGCCATGGGGTGCTTTTTATTCAATTGTTGTGGAAAATGAATGCCCCTCAAGTGAATGATACAATCATCTTTCTTGTTGTGTACTAGTTGGAAGAATCACGACATCCTCTGCAACCATAATTGGTTGAGTGACCACAGAATGTCTTCGATTGGTCATGTCATTTCTTCTATTTTCTTTAATTTCTTCAATGAACTATTCAGCTAGCTTCTTCCTTGTGGATTTTCTTTTTCAATTGTGTATATTTTCCATCACCACAATGATCAATGATATATGGTTCTCTTAAATTGGAGATTTTCCAAGATTAGTTTTTGTCTTTCCTAATTGTGTTATACTCCACCACAATGATCAATGAGATAAATTTCCTTTAATGCAAATCAATGGTGGAGATGGTTTATGGTGCTTCTGAATTGGATATTCTTCAAGCTAGGTATTTTTATTGCTCAACATTTTCTACACTCCACCACAATGATCAATGAGATGATGCCTTTGATGCTCCTCAATTCTAATACCATCAATGGCGGAGATGGTCAATTGTGCTCTTCAATATGACATTCTCCAACCTTGGTATTTTTGTTGCTCAATTGAATCTATTCTCCACCAATTTTTTTATTGAAATATTGCATTTGATGTTCATAAATTGTAAGAAATTTAATGGTGGATAATTGGGACAGTTTTTTTATTGGAATCTTGAAACTTGTCCAATGTATTTTTCCCCTCCAAGCAATCCTTGGAGCACTTGTGGTGGAAATGGTCTCAACGAAATACTCATTTTTTGTTCAAATTTTCTTTCTATGAAAGAGTGTATGTTGTGTATGCAATATGAAATTGCATGCACTATGTTGTTTTGTCATGATCCTATTAGAGTGTCTCTCAGATAGTGACATGCACTGTCTATACAGGCGCAAAGCACGTACGTGTTGTACTTGTACAAAACCCATAGTTATATAACGTGTATGTGTTTTGATCTCCTAATGATCATCAACATTTAAGAAGGTAGTTCCACGGCTAAAATTTCATTGAACATTTCTCGCAACCCCTATGTCTTAACCCCTTAACACGCCCCCCCTCCCCCCCGCAACTCTTAAATTAGTCCCCCCTCTCTCACTTTACATTCAACATATTTCATTGAACGTTTCTCGCGCCCCCTATGTCTTAAACCCCTAACACCCCCCCCCTCCCCCCCGCAACTCTTAAAATAGTCCCCCCTCTCTCACTTTACATTCAATATATTTTCTTGTTAATAACAATAATTATATTTTTACATAGAACATCAAACCAAATGGAACAATCTACTTGTAGGTAAAGAGAAACACACAACCTTATCAACTTTTTTTAATAATCCAAGTTACCCTAACACATTAAAAATATTATCTTAGGCACCAAATAAAGGATTCAATACACAAATCTCAGAAGCTGCAAAGGAAAAATTATAGTAAAAAATATCAAACAAATAAGATGGCAATCGAGATAATGAACCAACATAAAACTGAAACATAAAAAAAACAACTTTTGTAGATTGCAGGGGTCCATCAGAAGACTCATGAACTAAACGAAGAATAATTCCATTATACAATATCACAAAATAGGTTGAACATATGCTATATTTGCAAATTTGGATTTGCAGTTTCTCAAAATATCATTTTACCTCTTCCTAACCCCCACCCCTTTACAAACACACAGAGTGGGTGTTAGGAGATTGGGGGTAAGTAAGAGTTAGGGGGGACGAGAGATATAGGGGGTTAGAGAGAGAGAGAGAGAGATTTGAGATGGAAAGGGGTAGAGAGAGAGAGAGAATGATAGGGGTTTGGGAATGAGAAGGGGGATTAGGAAGAAAGGGGGATATAGGTGAGGATCATGAAAATTTGGGTTAGAGAGAGAGAGAGAGATAAAGGGAGAGACTTTAGGTGGTGGAAAGGGGTTAGAGGTAGTGACGGAGGAGTATTGTTAAGGGGTTAGAGGTAGAGATACAGGGGGTGTTAGGAGATTGGAGGTAAGTAAGAGTTAAGGGGGGGTATATATATATATATATCGAGAGAGAGAGAGAGAGAGAGAGAGAGAGAGAGAGAGAGATTAGGGGGTGGAAAGGGTTAGAGAGAGAGATGGATAGAGGTTTGAGGATGAGAAGGGGGATTAGGGAGAAAGGGAGATATAGGTGAGGAGCATAAGTTTTTGGCTTAGAGAGAGAGAGAGTTAAAGGGAGAGACTTTAGGGTGTGGTAAGGCGTTAGAGGTAGAGACAAAGGGGGATTGTTAAGGGGTTAGAGGTAGAGATAGAGGGGGGTGTTAGGATATTGTGGGTAAGTAAAAGTTAGAGGGGAGAGATATATAGGGAAGTAGAGAGAGAGAGAGAGAGAGAGAGAGAGAGAGAGAGATTGGGGGGTTGCAAGGGGTAGAGAGAGAGAAATACAGTTAGGTGTTTGGGGATGAGAAGGGTGATTAGGGAGAAAGGGGGGTATAGGTGAGTAGCATGAGTTTTTAAGTTAGAGAGAGAGAGATATAAATGGAGAGAGTTTAGGGGGTGGTAAGGGGTTATATGTAGAGACAGAAGGGGATTGTTAAGGGGTTAGAGGTAGAGACAGAGTGGGGTGTTTGGAGATTGGGGGTAAGTAATATTTAGGGAGAGAGAGAGATATAGGGGTTTGGTAAGAGTTAGATAAAGAGAGAGAGAGATTTTCGGGGTGTAAAGGGTAGAGAGAGAGAGACAGGGTTAGGGGTTTGGGGATGAGAAGGGTGATTAGGGAGAAAGGGTTGTATAGGTGACGAGCATGAGTTTTTGGGTTAGAGAGAGAGAGAGAGGGGTAAAGGGCTATTCTTTAGGGGGTGGTAAGGGTTTATCTGTAGAGAGGGAGGGGGATTAACCGTCGTCTCCTTGTAGGGGAGAAAGATCATGAGAGAAGGGGTTAGTAAGAGTTAGGAAAAGGAGGGGAGAGAGAGAGATAGTGGGGGTCGGGGGATCGTTAAGGGGTTATAGGTAGTGACAGAGGGGGATTTTTAAGGGGTTAGAGGTAGAGACAGAAGGGGGTATTAGGATATTGGGGGTAATTGGAGCAAGGGAGAAAGATTGAGAGGAGGAGTTAGTAAGGTTTAGGGAGTGGAGGGGATAAAGAGAGAGAGAAAGAGGAGGGGGGTCAGTGGTAGGGGGAGGCATATTGATGCATGTGTGTTTGTGTGTGAGAGAGAGAGAGAAGGGGGTGCTAGTGGGTTGGGGGGCTGTTTATATTAATGTGGGGGTATTTGGGAGTTGTAGGGGGCTATGTTAGTGGGTTTGGGGGGTACGGAGCGTAGGTAAACATAACATGTATGCATTTATATTAACACAAATGCGCATGCATTTTTGTTCACTAAAACGTGCATGTGATATGAAACATCACAGTTCTTCCATGATATTTAACATTACAATTTTGTCGCAATATTCAACATTACACTTTTATCACTATATTTAACCTTACAACTATATTGTTTTGTTTGGTGAAAAATATATTCAAATGAATTAGGGGGTGGTAAGGGCTTAGAGGTAGAATGAGAGGGGGCATGTTAAATGGTTAGAGGTAGATACATAGGGGGTTAGTAAGAGTTAGAGAGAGGGGCTAGAGGTTAGGGTTTAGTAAGGGTTACAGAGAGGAGGCAGAGAGAGATATGGGGGGTGGTTTGGTTGTATTTTAAATTTTGTTTCCCACCCTTATCCGTTTTCATGGATTTCTGCTGACAACATTGTTTGGAGGGAGTTATCTCACCCTTCAAGTGATAAATTCTCCAACCATTTTTCATTCGATTGTGTACATCAAATTAGAAAAATTACAGTCTTTCAAAGCATGGGAAACAACACGAATATTGACTTTTTGGGGAAATTGATATGGAATATCTACTACATTAAGCTGTATTCAAAAGAATGGAACCAAATCATTAATTGAATACATCAAACCTCCTACAAAAGGTTGTAATGTAAGGTAATAGTCAAAAAGATTTTAAAATCCCATAGTCGTCCATGGATTCACTTCCATTAACTTGGCCCAGTTACTTATGGATGCAGGTAGAAACAAAATTTGGAAAGCCTTGTTCCCTACTGATATTTCCACATTCAACTACGAGGAGAATAAATTATGGTGTAGATGGAAACATCTGATACACATTCCAAATCTATGTTGTTGGAAGAACTTACATACTTCAACAAAGGAGCATTCTGTAGGTGACTTGAAAGTCCATTTCAATTTTTAGAAAAGAAATAAGAAGTTCAATGTATAGATTTTTAGGCAGGCCTTTCAGCCAACCAGATGACCGAATACAGGGAGAATACCATTTATGTGGAAATAAAATCATAGAATCCTCTCAGCCAACATATTTCCTCCTGTAAGTCATTCACTCAATCGAAAATATAATGTAATATCCTATTTTTCGACATCTTTCCTCTACTCAACCCTACACTTGTCTTCCACGGGAAACTACAACCTCCACATGTAATAACTACATTGTGTCTTCATAAATTGATCTTCTTCTGCTAACAAATGTAGAATGAAGGATTCATTGTCGTTGCTCCGAGAATTTCTAAGGTCAGTTTCTCATAAAAATGAGATTGTATAAATCCTGTTAAGATCCATATGTTCCATCTCACCAGCTGAGAGCTTCTTTATTTTATACATAAACAAAAGAAATTCAGGATGAATACTAGAGAGATGTTTCTTTATAGCTTCAACCTTCTCTGGGATTAGCAGTGGAACTATAATAGTATTTGGAAGTTGACATACATAAATTTATTCTAAACCCTTACCACCCCCCAATGTCTCTCCCTTCACCTCTCTCTATCTTTCTTTCTCTTTAACCCATTAATACCAACCCCCCCCCCTTTTCTCTACCTTCAACCCCTTACCACCCCCACCTGCCTTTCTTTTCCTCTAATCCCTCACCACCTCCTAGCCCCTTTTTTCTACCTCCAACCCCTTACGACCAAGAATTATTCTTAATGTTATAATCGACGAAAAATAAAATTATGCCCCCCTTTGGAAAAAAAATATATATTTTTACAAAACGCGCACGCGTTATGTAACTACAAAACGTGCATGCATTGTGTAATTATAAAACGTGTGCACATTGTGTTTTGTCGGGCTTTAAAATTTAAATTTAAACAAAATGCGAGCGTGTTACTTGGCACTATGGACGAACCTCCACACGAGATAGCGTGGTATTCCTATGCCTATGTGTCTGCTTTGGATTTACTATTCTTGTGCCTTGGAATATGATATACCATGGCTAATTGAGCATTATATCCAATTTTTTAAATATGCACGTGTTTAACCGCTTGTTACATTAACCTACACACCATCAGGTTTTGGGTGAAAAAATGAAGATGGGTGTATATTTTGGGGGGTTCCATGAGAAAATAATTCTGGTTTTTTTATGTTTTTCAACTTCGGGCGAACAAAAGTGATATTTTTGTTTAAAATTTCAGTTTGCACTAAAAAGAAAACTTTTAGAGAATTATGTTAGCTTTCTATTCATAATTTTTTCAATTTCTTTTAATGAGATTTGATATGTCGATTTTGCAAATGTTTGACAGTGTGTTCTTATAAAATGAAAAGACTACAAAATAGTTATGATTTGTTGTGCCACTAAAATCATTGTTAGACTTGTTTTTTGCAAAAACAGAAAATTCTACGACAATCTACAGACAATGTACTAGTGCCTGACTATAAGTTTGTAACCAATGGATCTATATACTAATTATTATATTTTTTTTAAGTGGATCAATGGAGAAATTCAGTCGATTTTCAACATTTTTTTGTTGCGCCACTTTTCTCTCAATCGACTCTAAAAATAAAAAATCTACAAACACCCTTTTGAAGTAGACACGCCAATTAAGATTCCCAAATTTTTTTCAATTTTTTTGGTGGTGTATTTTTAAAGTTATGGATTTTTCTTTTCACCGTTTTTTTAAAGAGATGAATCCAAACTCGACACATGTTACGAAAATAAAACTTAAAAAATATCAGTTCTTATCTATATACAACAAAATTTATACCCACGTAAAGTAGATTCAATGATGAACCTAATGGTATCAAGTCTGACATTCATTTTGTTGTGTAAGAGGTGGTTTTTCCCTTCCGAAATTGGAGAAACCTGAAAATTTTGCAGAATTGTGAATCTTCCATGTTTTAGAGAATATTCGGCCGAATAACCTTATTCCGTAACGGCACCATCAATTATAGCGAAGGTTATTCGGCTGAATAATGAAACGGAAAAAAAATCTTGTCGACCGAAAAAAAAATATTTATGTTTTATATACCCGTATAAATAAACCTAAATTGATTCATTATTCTCGCATGTTTTAACTTCGCATATTTTTTGTCAAACTAATTTTGAAAGGGTTTTCAAAGAAGACATTTTTTGCAAAAGCAGGTTTTTACAAAGTATGTTTCTTTTTTTTTTTTTCCAAAAGGCACATTGAAGGAGTTTTTTTGTAAGGCATTTTTGTAAAGAAGTTTTTTTTTTTAAGCATATTTGCAAGGAGTCTTTTCAAAATATTTCTTTTCTTAGACATGTTTGCAAAGTGGTTTATGCAAATAATGTTTCTTTCCAAGGAGGTTCTTTACAAGGGTTGTATTTAAAAAGTGTTTATTCCAAAGTATTTTTGCAAAAAAAATGTAATTTTCCTTCTTATTTCTTTGAAAGGAATTTTTTCAAAGAGTTGTTTTGGTAAGGTAATTTACAAATGGTTTTTTTCTAAGATAATTTTGCACTTCTTATTTCTTTGAAAGGGGTTTTTTCAAATAGTTGTTTTTCTAAGGTATTTTGCAAAGGATTTTTTTCCAAAGTAGTTTTGTATTTCTTATTTATTTGAAAGGGGTTTTTTCAAATAGTTGTTTTGCTAAGGTATTTTGCAAAGGGTTTTTTTCCAAGGGAGTTTTGCACTTCTTATTTCTTTGAAATGAGTTTTTTCAAAGAGTTATTTACTCAAAGTATTTTTGCAAATAAGTTATTTCTTTACAAGGATTTTTTCCAAGATATGTTTACAAATAAGTTTATTTTCAAAGTACTTTTTCCTAGTGACTTTTTTCCTAGATATTTTTTCAAAGAGGTTTTTTTTTCAATGGTTTTTACAAAAATGATTTATTTACAAGGTGTTCTTATTATTTTCCAATGGGTAGGTGATTTATTGAAAATGAGTTTCTTATTTCTTTCCAAGAAGGTTTTTTTCAAAGAAGATTTTTGTTCAAAGAGTTTTTTCAAAGGAAAGTTAATTCCAAAGAGATCTTCTTCAAAAGACTCTTACAAAATTTTTATAAGGTAAAGTAAATTTCAGTTCATATTTTTATAAATTTCGTAAATGTTTTTAAATCTTAATTTATTTATTTTTACTAGAAAGTAATGATTCTTTAATTTATCATCTATAGATTAAACAATCATGGGCAATAAGAGAAAATGTAAAAAAAAAGGTGATCGTAAACGTGATGATGATGGTAATAGAGAAAAACAAAAACTCAGATATATTGTCAAAAAACAAAAGGTTGTCGAAACGAAAGAGAGAATTATTGAAGATATAAATACAGATTTACATGATAATGTTGAGGAAATGGAAATTGAAAATAGAGTACAAGAAGAATAAATTGAAGTTGAAAAGACCATTGTAGAAGATGTAAATAGTGACTTACATGCTAATGTCGATGAAGTAAATATTGAAGATCAAGTTCAAGATCTAGAAATTGTACCTGGTATGTATATATCATATATTTTCCAAATTCATTTTTTTATAATGAATTTTATTTTTGGATATATGTTAAATTAAATTTAACTTGATGTATAGATACTTTCACCATTGATGATAAAATGTTAGAAGACATTGATTGCGACAAATATGGAGAAAAACTACCAATACATGTTGCACAATATCGTGCTATAAAATTTTATGATGAAGTTCTTAAGGATTACTCAATAGTAGGACAAGCTCAAATTTTGAGATGTTTATTAGTGTCAAAGAAGTTAGAAGGTGCTACATCATTATTGAGTATTCACAAGGCGACAAAAGAGTCAAAATTGAAACAAAATGTGATGAAAAATATAGGTGATGCAATAAAAAAATTTGAAAAATCCAGGAAGAAAGATATCAGTGCTGAACGTAAAGCAATTCGTACAGCAATTCTTTCAGCTAGTACTAAACAAAAGTGTTTGACAACAGAACTAGCAAAAGCAGTTGGAACATCAAGAAAGACATTATACAAACATAGCAAATTCAGAATGCAAATAGATGAAAATAATGAACTTGCTTGCTGGGCAATTATTTGTAGACAATCTTACAAAGATAGATTGGGAGCAGGTGTTAAAGATATTGTACGAGAATATTGGTTGGAACATGCTCGAGTTTCACCAAATTCAAGAGATGTGATACACAAAAGAATATCACGAAATGTATATGAAAGCCAACCAAAACATATAATAGACATGACACAAGTACAATTGTTCAATAAATTCAAGGAAGATCATCGTGGAATTAATATATCAATCACTACATTTGTGCAACAAAAACCATGGTATGTTAGACCTATTACTATACGTGATACATGTTGTTGCCGTTATCATGTGCAATTTCAGTTATATTATGACACGTTTCTTGAATTTGGTAAAATGTTTTGGACAAATTCACCACCTCCGCCCACAATACGTGAATTCATATCTCAAATTTTATGTGAGAGAAATCACGATGAAGTATTTTATTCAAAGAAATGTGTCAATGGAAAACATTGTCATCATTGTGGAAATATGGTGCTATTCCACAATAAATATCCTATCGATAATGATCAATCGTTGTCAAATGTAAATGTTTATTGGAGGAGATACGAATACATCAATTATAGTACAAGTTCTAGTGATTCACATTCCAAAAGAATTGATTTGCTAGAAGACAAGATATGCGTGACAGATTTTCTCAAAAAATTTGAAAGCGAAATTTATAAATACACCCAGCATTCACATAGAGCATGATGGCAAGATATTCAATTCAAACAGTCTCGTGAAATTTTTACACCCAGAACAATTTTGTCCGTGGTTGATTTTGCTGAAAACTATACATTTGCTGCACAAAAAGAGATACAGAGTGAATACTATCACTCTGACCAATTTCGATATTTGTCCATGTTGTATAAAGACATTCTCAACATGATGTTGATGGCATTGAAAGCACATGTGACAATCGAGATGTGATTAAAGAATATCACTTCTGTATCAACGATGACCGTACACACGATACACATTTTGTTCAACATTGTATAGAAAATATTTTCTATGATTCACTGAAAAAACGCGAAGTTAAATTCAATGAACATTGGATATGGTCTGATGGATGTGTGGGTCAATTTAAATCTTCACAATCATTTTTTTGGTTATGTCGACTTCATAAAGCGTTGAACATTAAACATCGCTGGAATTTCTTTGAAACTGGACATGGAAAAGGTGAACATGATGGTGCAGGAGCATGCGTAAAAAGAGCACTTCAAAGATGGCAAATGAACTATTCTTCTGCACGGTTTCATTCAGCTGCAGAGGTTGTCCAATGGTTTCAATTAAATCTAAGCCATGATTATAATCAACAATCAAAAGATGTGCGCAGGTATGTACACTATTTTTTTAATTTGTATTATTTCTTGAAATTTAAAAAAATGTACACTAACATTTAAGTACATGTACACTAACATTAAAAGTTGTTCTTTGAAAGTGATTCATCATTTATTGTGTAGGTTTTTTTGGCTTGTTGGGGTCCAAGATATAAATAGATAAATACCATATGACGCTAGCACCATACATGGGACTAGAGATCTTCACTCTATTAAAAAAAAATCATTCCAGAACGTGTTTGCATTTGACAGTAGAAAGCAATCATGCTTTTGTCATATTTGCACTGAAAATGTTTAATCTACAGAAGTTTGTGAAAACATAACAAACAACTACGTAAAAGCTTGGAAACACACAGATATTAATCCAAAAGGAAAAATGCCACTGGCAAGTGTAGAAGAATTAGAATCAAAAGAAATAGCAATATCATCTGATGGTGATAGAATTTCAGATCTTGTTAGAGAAGGTAATGAACTTACTTGACTTTTAATTTAATTGTTCATTCTTGTCCATCACCATAAGTATAGTCAATTTAATCGATTTAAAAACGCTAACACCAATAGTAATTTGCACAGGAGATGTTTTCGCTGTAATTGCGCCTTTAGACAACAACGAAAATGTGAAATATTATTTGATGCGATGCACTGAAGGAAAAATGAAGTTATTGGAGGACTACAATGACAACGAATTTACATACGAGAGAGGATCCATCATTTTAAAAGGCTATTTTTTTCAGCAGATGCATATGACTAAAAATTATGTCTACTTTCAAGATTATGAGCCTGATGTTATATGCTATCAGTATAGTCATTTAGTATGTGCATCTCGAATAAGGTTGGTACAAGTTCCATAAAAAAAACAGTTAAAAACCAAAAAATGGAAACTATCCATATGTGACCATGAACGGATAATTGAGGATGGCATTCCATTGCGATGTTTTTAACTATATATCAAAAATGAATTGATCTATGTTTTTGTCCATGTCAATTGTTATGTACAATATATTTTTTGTCCATGTGTCACAACTGTTGTGTACAATATATTTTTTCATTGAATTTTTATGAATATTATCTTGAATGACAACTAACATAAGAGTTTAAATGGTTGTATTTTAACATGCCTAAAAATGAATTCAAAAATTATTTGGTAATTCAAAAGTACTTTATTCGGGTCCCCATATGTCTATTAGACCACTTAAGGTATGAGATAATGGATGTGGCTATCCCCACACTCCGCCTCGATTTTTTTACTTTTGATTGATTGATGCCAATGAGAAATCACCAAAAAACCTACTAAATTTTGTATTCTTTTAATCCATTGAACATGTTTCTCTAATATACTTCACCATAAATATGATCTGGATGAGTTTTTTAAGACAAGTTGTTAATCTATATAGCTTTTAAATAAATGATTGTTGCACAAAGATAATATATCTCTCACATGTAAGTTCACATAACTGAAATCATGGCAAATGGAGATAACGATCATTTGATTTTTAATCACAAACAAGAATTCCTGGATTATGAAGCTTATGCTAAATTAGAGCAATGATTATTTACAACAAATCGATAAAAATTCATCGAATTGTTGCCTAAAATTCATTGCTCTAACTTAGCATAAACTTCACAATCCGGGAATCCTCACTTGTGATTAAAAAAACAAAAAATCATTATCCCCTTTTGTCATGATTTCAGCAACATTTAGAAATTCACGAACTACAAAGTACCTAAACAATGAACATATGAAAAACATTAGTTAAAATTTGAAATTTACATATGCAATGTATCATATCGAACAATGAACATATGAAAAACATTAGTTAAAATTTGAAATTTACATATGCAACATCATATCAATCAAACGACCAAAAGATTGAAACTCTTATCAAACAATTCATAGATTTTTATTCATAACATTAGGATATTGAACCTATTCAAACTTCATATTTATATCAAAAATTCCTATCATTCCTAACATTCATTCTTAAACTTCCAAAAATTTTGATAACAAATTCATTCCTTAACATTTTAAACTTTGGTAACATCCATTTCTTAACATTTTAAACATTCATTCTTATGATTCAACACTTTCTCAACATTCATTCTTTCCATAACATTCATTCTCAACATAAAAAATTGAACATTTTTTTCAAATTCAACATTTCCTAACTTTAAATTGCACCTATCAAATGTTCCAAACATTCATTCTTAACATTTTAAGCATTTTTGACACCTCCCATTCATTTTTTCCCAACATTGATTCTTACCATAACATTCATTCTCAACATTGAACATTTCCTAACTTTAGATTAACATTTTAAACATTCCTAACACCTCCCATTAATTGTTTCCTAGCATTCATTCTTCCATAACATTCATTCTTAACATTCAACATTTTTTAACTTTAGATTGCACCTATCAAAAGTTCCAAACATTCATAACACCTCCCATTCATTATTTCCCAACATTCATTCTTCCATAACATTCATTCTCAACATTCAACATTTCCTAACTTTAGATTGCACCTATGAAAAGTTCCAAACATTCATTCTTAACATTTTAAACATTCATGCAAAACATATTCTAAACATTTTACCAAATGACAAATAATTAACATGTACTCATATATAATCCAAAAAAAAAGTTCATGAACATATGAGTTCAATGTACATATATGTATAATAAAAAAATAAATACCCTTGATGTCCAAAACAACTACAATATATATATATCAACAAAAACAAAAAAGTTTGAACCACTATCCATCTGGACCAATATCTTTCCACTATCTTTCACTAGGACCTTCCCTTGGACTCAACTCGGCCTACAACATGTATAAAAACAAATTATAAATATCATAAAATATTTAAACAATTTTAAACTAAATTCAAGATATTAAAATATTAAACTTATATATGAAAGAACAATTCAATTATTAAAAAAGTCTTACATCAAATTCTCTGAATGCATGTCCACCACTTTCTTCCACCAGAGTCTTCCCTTTGGCTCCAAAGGATCTAAGAGAGCCGAGCTGCAACATGTACAAAAGTAATTTATGAATCCTAAAGTATTGAAACAATTTTCAAATAAATCCAAAAAATATAAAATATTAAACTTATATCAGAGATCATTTCAAGTTAAACAAAATTACCTCGGTGCCAATATCCGCATTCATCAAAGAACCTACATCTTCACCCCCAATTTCCATATGGTCTCTCCCCTAAAATTTAAATTTTGTTAATGAATAAAACATAGTAGAAACAAAAAATAAATTAAGCAATTAACTTAAAACCAAAACAAGAAAATTAAAATCATTAGCTCACAAGAGATGGTAAATCATCTAAAAAGTTTGATTCTAAAGAAACCTGCATGGATAAGTCAAATTAACAATACGATACATTAATATTTATTAAAATTAAAAAAAAAAAGATAAAATATCAAGTTCAAGCATAAATATTATAATAAATATACCTCTCCAAGACGCTCTTCATTTTGACTAGTGGAGACTCGAAAATTATGTGCATTCAACATTCTAGAAAACTGCAAACAAAATACATTTGCTTAATATACTTATTACTATGTAACAAAAAATTCAATTCAAAATGAATAATAAAAGATCAAATAGATTGTCATAGCATAATCAACAAACCTCTCCCATACTCGATGTGTCATTGGATAACACATCTGAAGCTATATCGCGACAAGACTTGGCATAAGCCCTGAGATCGTCGATGCTCAATCCATCTACCTCATCATTCATCTTGTAAACAAACTTTTGACGAATAGTAGCACGAGCCCTCTCTCGACCCAATCCCACTTCTACTCCAACAAGAGCTGACGCTAAACCATCACCTACATAATCCCTTGCAGTTGTCCGAAGTTGGGATGTGGGCTCCATCTCCGATCTTAAAGCCATAACCCTAGGTGGACGAGGTATTTCGGGTGGAGGTCGAAGAGTCGTAGGGTCTCTAAGAGCACCTTTTCGATTATATATTCGACCCTTTCCAACACCATAGAAGTCAGAAGGAATATCAGTATAGTTTGGCTTCATACCTAAAGAAAACTCCGCATAGAAAAATCTAGCAAAATAATTAGGAACCTCATCGTTCCATGGAAATCGACCATAAGCTGCAAGGAACCGATCATATATTAGATGTGCAATTTGAGGATGCTTGAAATATTGCACTTTCAACATTTTTTGCTTAAGTCATTCTTTGAAATTAAACATTTAATTGACCTATTCTTTGGTCACTCTCTCCTTCACAACCTCCCACTTGTCTGGACCCATAACTCGGTCCCTTCACCTCTGCATCAAATGAACAAATTCATTCGTAGTTGGTCCGAGTTCCTCATATGCATCAATGAATTTTTGCAATGACCCCAAAACAATCTCTAGACTTTGTCTGCTCTCTGGAGGGAGATCCAAAGAACAGAGATCATTGTTCAACCTGTCATAGTGGGATCTACAACTTTCAAGGATAGTTTGTTGCACAACACCTTCCCATCGAAGCTCATCAGGTAAATCAGATGGATAAGTTGATATGGGTGTACAACCCTCAGCTAGTGGAACATATGTCGTCTTAGCTCTAGGAGGATCTTCGCGACCTTGCTCTGCACCCACACCTATCCCATCATCTACAATCCTATCTTGATCTTCCTCCTGCTCTGTTGAATTACGCACATCTTCTGAACCTCGCTCTGTTTCAAATATAGCCTTAGTCAAGTGTTAACCTTGTCCAAAAATTCAAAACATACAAAATACAGATTATACATGTATTAAACAATTAATTTTCATACCGACAGAAGGTTGAGATCGATGCTCTCCCACAGAAGATAAAGGGGAATCATTTGTACCCCTATTAACTTGTTGGTGATCAGATGACTGTGACCCATACAATAAACTCGAACCCCGAGGTGAATTCGACAAC
Source organism: Larix kaempferi (assembly GCA_027924585.1). Lineage (NCBI taxonomy): Eukaryota > Viridiplantae > Streptophyta > Pinopsida > Pinales > Pinaceae > Larix > Larix kaempferi. Next base: position 10,651,252 of record BSBM01000196.1, read on the forward strand.
CTTTGACTACCAATTGGAACACCAATTCCCGATGAATGTGATGACCTCCTACGCTTTCGCTTCGAAGACTCCACTCTTTCCATTTGATATGATTTCTAAATTTACACAAATGTCAACTCATAACATATTGAATTTGTACATGTTAATTCTACAGACTTAAAGACATATCTAATAAAGAACTACATAGCAAATGTAGGGGTGATAAGTGATTTTTTTTTGTAAGTCCCTCTCCTAACTCTAGCATAATTAATTAACTAAAATTCCTACCATCACTACTATTGCAACATAAAGATATATTTAATAATCATTTCATAATCAGATATAAGTTATAATGCAATTAATTGTAGTAGTATAGTAACCTTACAAAATTTTCATCCATCAAATATGATTGAATTATATATCTCAATAAACAAACATCTCACGAACTATATATATATCCACTAATTATAAGAATCATACTTTATTTATATGAAAAAAAAATTTACACAAATGTCAACTCATAACATATTGAAGTTGTACATGTTAATTCTACAGACTTAAAGACATATCTCATAAAGAATTGCATAGCAAATGTAGGGGTGCCTAATGTAGTATAAGTCATTTTTTTTTGTAAGTCCCTCTCCTAACTCTAGCATCACTACTAATGCAACATAAAGATAAAATTAATAATCATTTCATAATCAGATAGAAAATATAATGCAGTTAATTGTAGTAGTATAGTAACCTTACAAATTTTCCATCCATCACATATGATTCCATTATATATCTCAATAAACAAACATTAGTTATTATTTATAAGAAAAAAAATAATTAAGGACTTACAACACTATGACTTTTTATATGACTCTTTATATGAACAGAATCTTTAAACTCTGCTCATGAACAGAGTTCAAGAACTCTGTTCAAGGGTAAAAATTTTCATCCTCTTTACATCTTATTATATAAATTTACTATAAAAAATTAGATAGGTGCAAACTTCAACTATTATTACACAAACATGTTGAGGGAAGGCAGAAAATTGATCAGATCAAGACTGTCCAATAGGAACAGGTGCCATTTAAATATTGATATTCGTAAATTAAACCTATAGATGTAACATTCAAAAACATATATTTCTTATCTTTTCATGAACAGATTTTTTAACCTCTGTTCATGAACAGAGTTTAAGCACTCTGTTCATGAACAGAGTTCTTAAACTCTGTTCATGAACAGAGTTCTTAAACTCTGGTCAACAAAATGAACATAAAATTAAATGTAAAAAAAATAAACAATCTAATTTCAAACCTGAATGCAAATATTTTTTTTAATTTTTTTCAAATGACAACAATATTTTTTGACAATACAAAAGATTAGGAAATGAGACATACCTGTAAACCAAACTCGCAGTGAACAGATTGTCGAACCACAATGCCGCACTGGATAAGACCACCGACTCGCCGAATGAAAAATATTTCCTACACACAACAACAAATTGTGTTAGCAACAAAAAACTATAAAAATACGAAAACGAAATAAAAAAGACACAACTCATTGTCAAAACATACCTAATGACAAACTATCAACCGTACACAGAAAACCAAAACACCAACGAAGCACCGATAATAATCACCAACTCAACAAACGAACTAACCTGCACACACTACAACATTTCAAGAACACATTAAAACATGAAAACGTATGCATACATCAAAAATAGAATTGGAAAACAAAAAACAAACATATAAACGAAACGATGAAACTAATTATAACCTCACCCCGCAGCCGTTAACTCCACGCAGATCTGTCAGGCAATGACTGTCCTATGCCAAAGGAAAATTTCGAGCTCGTCGATAGCAGCCTCGTCGACGAACGGAGCATCCAACTGCTGTAACGAGTAGTGACGAGAGAACAGGATAAGAGTGGCAGGAGATCGAGCGAGGGGTGGAGAGAGAGAAGATGAGCAGTATCAACAAAGCAGGCGAGCGTCGTCAACGTGACCATGTAGGGTGGAGAGGATCGACAGCGGGCCCGCATGCGGGGTCCAGAAAATTGCCAACCACTAATGCTAAACTGCGGACGAGGCTGGGATTTTATGCAGGAAATGTGTTCGGCCGAACACTTATTCGGCCGAATAATTGTTCGGCCAAACAATTATTCAGCCGAAGAGTTGTTCGGCCGAACAATTGTTCGGCCAAACAAGTATTCGGCCGAATAAACTAACACCCAAAATTTTTTCCTAGCTGGCAGTGCTTTGCACACATTTCAAGGGTCCCCGTTAAACTAAATGGAGAACTGTTAGTAGGTATTCGGTCGAATAACTTATACATTATTCGGCCAAATAATGATAATTATTCGGCCGAATAACATTTATTATTCGGCCGAATAACAAATATTAATCGGCCGAATAACCTCCGCCAAAACTTTTTTGCACTTGTTTCTCATGGAAGTGTTACCCACCTTCACGTTTTTACCCTTTTATGAAATTTTAGACGTAGATAGCTTTTTTTCTACAGATTCCAAATATGTAATTTTTAAAAAGAATATTTTTTTCTTATTTTTCTTGTGTCATGACTCCTTAACTAAAAAAACACATTTTTAGTGTTTCGTCCATAACTCTTTCGTTTCTCAACCATTTTGAAAAAAATATTGTATGGTCCACTAAAGGACATCAGCATCTACATGCTATAAAAAAAACATTTCAAAATAGTTGCATTAAGATGTTCAAAGGATTCACCCCCAATTGGCATATAGTTTTTGAGGTTGAATCAGTTAGATAATTATAAAAGAGTTAAAAAAAAAATTGGAAAACTAGTGGTGCACTAGTACTGCTTGTTCTTTATATGCCTACCAGTTTTCATAAGTTGATTCCACGTTTTAGGAACTCAAAGGATGCACCCACAAAAACATATACCTTATAATTTGTCCAAAAAGTAAAAAGTGTCTATTACAAATGATCAAACTTCGGATAGTTAAGAACATTTTCAATAGAAAAAAATTATATATTCGAAAACATCATTTAATTTCCTACGTTTCATCTTTTTTACTCATCGCAAGATTCATTGTATATGTGTCTCAAAAAATACATGTAATTTGATGGATGTCTTATTGTTTAGTTTTCTATTGCATCTATCGTGTCAAAAGAGACCCTCATTGTCTTGCATACACCCATAGAAAAGCCAATAAATGATTTATACTACTCTAACCATGTCTCTCAGGTGTCACTCAAGTCCCCTCTATATATCAGAGACGCTTTTCAATAAGCTCTTGTATTAAATGGAAGGTTTTAGAGTTCATAAATCTACTACAATTGTTAATATGAAATTTACCTAGAAACCTTTGCCTGGTTTTATTAATTATATTTTAGTATTTAAGGTGGATTAGCAACCATGTTTTTCCTCAATTGCATGAGGAGAGGGACGAGTTAAGTGTACTATGGTCTTTCTAAATTTGAAATAAACAATTATAAAATAAATATCAAAAATAACTTATAACTGATACATGGATGACTGGTAGCTAACATTAAGGACGTGTTAAATAGCGGGAGTAAAACTCGGTGACAACATTAATGTCATGAACCAAAATGGCGATAACAAAAATTTCTTAACATCATGAACCTTATTGCGACATTTTTGAAATCATAATAATAATACATGTGAAGGATTTGCACATGAAATGGTACCATAAATGTGGCAATATCCATCCATGAGAATTATTATTTAAGAAGTCTATCGAATTTTGCGTATCGGGTTCTATTGTAATCACGCATGGTTCTATTAATTTATATGCAACGTTTTAAGATTTTCATCAAATATTTACTAAAGTTAAATAGTTTATTTCTGGAAAACCCTAGAGTGGGAATTACTAAAACCCTGATTTCTAAATGTGATGATGATAGACACGCAAATGCAGACATAAATTTGTTGGAGTATGGTATAAGTGTCGCACCAATATCTATATCTATGAGAAATTTTACCAACATCTACAGGTTTTGATTTTGATGTAACTAAAAACCTTACACAAGCAACATAGACATACACTCTAGTTGTCTTCAGTATCCTGTGCTCTATCCGTTGTCTCACACTACATCACTACTTCTCAAAAGAAAAGCCATGAAAGTTAATAGCATTGTGAAGGCATGCGAAAATGCCTAGTTTGTAATATTATAGTGGGGAGTGGAGTCCACAAGTAAGGTAAATGGAATTAACATAGAAATAGCCTTCAACGTCTCCAACTAATTACTATTTTTCTTTAACCATGGGAACAACAACCTCCCAAGGGTGCATCCAACAGCCCGCAAGCCAGATATACCAGTAACGTGTGACTTAGCAAGGGCCGAGACATCCTGAAACCCATAGGAGTGAGCCTATATCCTAGGGGTCTCCTACCCTTCGAGCCTTGTCACAACAAGCCAATGAGAAACCCTATCCCCGCCGGTTTTGACCCTGTGACCTCCATGAAACTAATTACAAAATTATTACAAGATTTGCTAATCATCCCCGATAAGACTAACTACAATGCCACAATTCCAAACAATCAAGAGGTTCCATCACTACTTTTAATACACACAATTATAATATTCCCATTTCCAATACATATGTGTCATTATAAAAGCATTAAATCACGCACCTCCAATCGAATTTCGAAATAAGGAAATGAAAACTGGTTAAAAAGCACAATTGTGATGTTAGTGAGAAATTAGTTAAAATTGATGTTAATGGGAATTGTTCAAATTCATACTACATGGAATTTTGATATTTGATATAACTTAGCGAATATTTTATCCTATTCTTAGTTGCACGATTATTTTTAATTAATTTTATAGAAAACAAACATATCAGATAGACATATATTACTTGAATAATTGAGAAACGAAAAATATAATTAGAATATTAAATTTATATAATTTATAATCATAAATATAATATTTATATTAAAAAATTTGATGTGGAAAAGCTCAACAAAACATGAAGGATTGTGTCTTTCCTCTTAATCGAATACGAAGAAACATACATAGATAATTACCAAAGGTGTGATATATTATGGTATAATGCCCTATATCATTTTTTCTCTCATATGCTTGGTTATATCTCTACTCTTGCTCAGAATATAAACATTGTCCCTATTTTTAACTAGATTTTTAATACCTTTCTTAATCATTTGAATTAATATATTTTAATCTGAGGGAAGTGTTTAATGTATTCTTATATATTACTAACTTCACATGGGTGATTCATTGTGATATGATATGGTTTCCAAATGGACCTCCAAGAAATACTTAAATTATTACTTTGATAATGACATAAATTTTGTTTATAGTATTTGTTTGGTGAAAATGAACTCTCAAATTAAATATATGACCATGTGATATGTAGTGATAACATATGTAAGGGATCCTTTTGTAAAATTAGAGATCCAAGCTTCCATTTTGATGGCCTGATTTTTATAGATAGTATATTAGTGTGTTATTTAATCCCTATTCAAACATCCCAAACTAAGCATTTCAACTCACAATCATTATATTCCTCATCTTTGAATACAAATACAAGAAATAGTAATTAGGTAGATCTTCCAAATTTTTTTAATCAAGACCACATAAGGTATACAAGAAAACTTGAATAATCAGAATGCCATCTCATTACTTTATACTCGATACATTTTCTCAAAGTCCTTAATCCCTTTAGATTTTGAAAATGTTAAACCATCAAAAGATAAAGGGATTAAGGACTTCAAGAAAATGTATCGAGTATAAAGTAATGAGATGACATTCTGAGTATTCAAGTTTCCTCGTATACCATAAGAGTGAGATAAGAGCACCTGAGTGGGCCTAATGGATAAGAACATGTGTTATCTCTGAAGAGGTCACAGGTTCAAAACTGACAAGGGTTAGGGTTTCTCATTGGACCACTGTGACAAGGCTCGAAAGATAGGCGACCCCTGGGAGAGAGGATCTCCCCTGGGATAAAGAGTCTCGATACATCTCGGCCCCTGCTGAGTCACATGTTTCTGGTATATTTGGCTTGCGGGCTGTTGGATATACCCTTGGGAGGTTGTTGTTCCCATGGTTAAAAAAAAACTTAAGAGTGATATAATTTACACTATGTACCTCTTTATTTATAGACGAGATTTTCCTTGATACATTTTCTTGGAACCCTGGATCTTTTAGCTTTTATGGTTTAACATAAGAGAGGTAGTTTACAATATCTATCTCTTTTTTATTTATAGATGAGAGATGTGATTCTAACGTGTAAAATTAAGGAAATAATTAATAAGTAAAAAAACTCCTCTTAATTATTTATAAGAAGAATTATACTTTTATTTATATTTATTTTATTTATTAATTATTATGTCGAAGAGGCACATCTACAACCCAGTTGGGGGAGATGTGTAACTCCTGTCATGCTTGTCCTAGAGTTGACATGTGTTCTTTTTAAAAAATAATAAAATATTATAAAAAATAACATGTCAGCTATTTAAAATATTTACAATGGCATATATATAAAAACTATACAAATAAGATAAATTAAAATGGTTCCTCAACATTTACACTCTAAAAAGGGGTTTACGCTTTGAGTGATTTGATCCCTCTGAACACTTGGTAAATCCCTTTAAGGTGGATATATACTGGTGATATAAAAAATAATATAAATAATAATAACTTATAACCAAACAATATGATAACTAAAATATTGAGTAATAATTGAAATGAAAAAATAAATAATTTAAATGACAAAATACATCATTAGTCGTCAACAACCCATTTCTTTACTTAACTATATATAATCCAATCAAATTATTATTATTATTATCATTATATATATATAAACTAAGTAACATGAACACATACACAAATCATAAGTGAGAAGTTGGGTGGAGGAAGCACGGAACCCTAGCTATGGTCGCCTACCATTGATTCCTAACCAATCGACCCAGCCGCAGAGGAGCTACGCTACCCCTACCTTGCAACTACGCCCGACCACACGTCGTTGTGCTTACAGTTGAGCTTGACTTCTACTCTATTTCTAGCCATTGATTCAGGCCGCCACAAGAAGATCCAACGACCCACACACTAAAGAAGCTTGCAAGATTCTGTTAGCAACCCATGTCTTTACTTTGCTAGTATATTGTTGTTGGACGCATATGCTTTGTAACTCGTCCCGTAGTATTTGTTGATCCATAGTTTGTGTTATTGTTGTTGGCGCATATGCTTTGTAAGTCGCCCATAGTATTTTTTATCCATAGTTTGTATTGGCCCATGGTTTTAATTCATAGTATTGACACCTAGACTTAGTATATAAGTGTGTGTTGAGGCCTATGAAGGCACTGTGAAGTTATTTTGTATTAAGCTTGCTCAAAGGAGGTTTCCCCCTAGAAGTGGCCTACGATCAATAAAAGTATTCTGTGATCTGATATATTGTGTTTTTTCGTCAATTAATTGTTGCAGGTTCTTCACATCTGATATCAGAGCACTTTCTTGGGCTCGCTAGGTGAAATTTTTGCCAAATTTTTTTCGCATTTGTTGCAGGTTCGGATCTGGGAATAATCCCTATCCGCTTAACTGTGGGAAGTACTTGGGCATAAGCCCTAAGACTCATTGTGAGGAGTACCACAGGAACCCTGAAGTAGCTGGCCCATTGAGAGGACCTTCCAGTGAAAAGGGCAATGACCCCTACCTGATTGACTAGTTCCCACCCGTGAGGCAAACCAAAAGTTGTCATTTGTGGCAAAGTGGTATCATTTTTACTTGAGCCGTGGAGTGAGGGGTACTACCCTAATATGCAAGCCGTCAAATAGCATTGGTGGCCGAGTGAATCCCCTGAACAGTTAGGAATCCGAGCATACCTGGGGTCCATATCTATTTTCAGTTGATACATCGTATATTTCCTCTATCCAGAACTATTTCTGATCACTTTCATGCCATTGCAGATCCATCTGTTGCCGATCACTTCCACGCCATTGCAGATCCATCTATTGCGGATCCCTTCCGCCATATCTCCCTTGTTTTAACTCTGTTTCCCTTGAAACTTTTCTGACACCCCTGCAATCCCATTCTACATCTTTCATTCTTGAGGACCTTATCCGAAATTCCACTTCCCAACACCTGAAATATCACATTTGTCTATTTTTAGGGTTTTCCATAACTTCTTCGATTTTCACCCGATCACCTTCAAATTTTACCGTAGAGTTCATTTCCTAATTCTGCTTCTTTGTCCCTCTCTACCAAATTTTCTCATTCTTTTACCCCGCTTTTGAAATCCTCCTTTTCTGCTTCCCTGTCCTTTCGACAGGTCCAAAACCTAGTCAAACCCAAATTACCCTTCTGATTTTTTCCCAAAGTCATATTTTCCTTTGCTAAAACAGTCTCTGTTTTTGTTTTTCTACCCACTCAAAAAAAAAACACCTCGTTATCATTGTCACCCACGCAAGAGCACAAACTATGGAGGAAGCACTTGCCGCCGTCCAAGCCAAACTCCAGGATCTGGGTGAAAAATTTCTCGGACTCCATCTTGAGCATTCAACCATGAACAACAAATGACAGTCCGAGTCTTCATCAGACAATGGGTTCTCTTCTTCCAGCAATTTTCGTGGTCTGAAGCTCCTCGCTTCAATGGTATTGATCCAACTTGATGGATTTATCATGTAGAACAGTATTTCAGTCTGCATAATACTTTTGATGCATCCTTTCATTTGGAACAAGAATCTCTTCAATGGTATTGTTGGTACATCAACGCTCATGAAGAGTCAAAATGGCCAGACTTTTTCCAGCTCCTTTTGCAACGATTTGGTCCTAGTTCTTTTGATGACTTCACAGGAGCTCTCACTGAACTTCACCAAATTGGCACTATGAGAGAGTATCAAACCAAATTTGAGATACTAGCCAACCACACTGAAGGATTGTCTAATGACTTCTACTGGAGTTGTTTTATCAGTGGTCTAAAGGATGCCATCCGCTCTGAGGTCAAAATGTTTTGTCCCAACACAATGATGGAAGCCCTGGGGTTGGCTAAGTTGGAAGAAGACAAGATTGCAATCCAACAGCACTCCAAACCCACTTTTGTTCCCTTCTGAAATATGGGTTCTCAATGACCACCCATACCGCCAACTCCTCGACCAACTCCTATCAAGCATTTGTCTAAAATAGATATGCAGGCATGTAGAGAAAAGGGGCTTTGTTATAATTGTGATGAGAAATTCACTCGGGGACATAGATGTGTTCAGCAAAAGCTCTATCTCTTGGATGTGGATTCTCTGCCTACCTATGAAATTGGTAACGAAGCTCAAGATACAATGGATGCTCAGGTCGACATTCATGAACCACCTATTGACCCTCCATCTCAGGACGAAAAGCCAGAGATATCTCTCCATGCTTTAGTTGGAATCACCACCCCCCAAACAATGCGGGTCAGGGGTTACTTCAAGAAGATTCCTCTTACAATACTCATTGATTGTCGTAGCACTCATAATTTCATTGACCCTCGTATCGCCAAACAAGCTAATTATTTTATCCATCCTTACTCTAACTTTGAAGTCATGGTTTCCACTGGGGGCACCTTACCTTGTAAAAGGAAGTGTCGTAATGTGCATATCTCTATGGGAGATTATACCCTGTGCTCTAACATGCTCTCCTTGAACTTAGGCAGATGTGATGTGGTTTTGGGCGCTCAATGGCTATGCACACTTGGCCCCATCTTCTGGGATTTTGATGAACTTTGGATGCAATTTTCCTCCAATGGACAAAAACACACATTGAGAGGCTTAAAACCAGGGTCTCTCAGCATCATCAGTTCACATCGCATGGAAAAACTCCTTAAGAAGAATTCACATGGTGTCATCGCTCAGATCCATTCCATTTAGATGCAACCATCAATGGTCTCCACTACTCCTTTGGATCTACAACAAATTATGGATCGATATACAGGTGTCTTTGCTGAACCAGTGGGATTGCCCCATTCAAGGCCAGAGGACCATCGTATTCAGATCCTTCTTGGAAGCGTTGCTCCCAACATTAGGCCCGATCGCTACCCATTTCACCAAAAAACAGAGATTGAAATGCTCATTTGAGACTTACTGAAGCAAGGTATTATTTTCCCAAGCACTAGTTCCTTTTCTTCTCTAATTCTTCTTGTCCACAAAAAATATGGGTCATGGCACCTCTGCATTGAATTCCGAGCACTTAATCACCTCACCATCAAGGATAAGTTTCCAATTCCTATGGTTGATGAGCTTCTTCATGAGATTCATGGGGCCCAATTTTTCTCCAAGTTGGATCTTCGTTCTGGGTATCATCAAATTCGGGTTCATGAGGATTGTCAAGCACTCTATATGCAGATAAATTACTATCAAACACACAGAGCATATGAAATTTATTGTCAACCCGAGAAAGTCTTTTTATTTCAAAGGATAAGTGCACAATATATGCTTAAACACAAAACCATTAGAAGTGAATACTTTTATCTTCTATCATCCATGTTCATCCCAAGAATCTATGCAACCCCAATTGCCTTCTAACTGCTACACTACAATCCTTTTCTATTATGCATCAACAAGCAATGATACCAGATCTAATCAACAATTGCAAAAAGGAAATCTCATTCGCATTCTAAAATAATCACTTGTCTAATCTAATCGAGTTGGGAATCATAAAGCATAAACTGAACATTACTCTAGAATTTCAAATGAAAGAGATTGAAGCAACTGTTCTAAGAAACTGAATTGCAAAGTAGAAATCAATCAACACATAACAGGAAAGCTAAATTGTAAGGGCTCCTGGGATCACGTCTCAACTGTAAGATGAACACTGCAGTGTGAACAGAAATTGAAATGTATAAAGCAACCCTGACTCAGTCGACTGTTATTCTATACCATTCACCAATCTCACAGAAATGTAATCTTTTACTGAGAAATCCACACAATAAATATTGCTGCTGCGTACAAAAGAAATAACAAAGCATCACACAACAAGAAAGATGAAATCCTAATTTAACTCAGCAATCTCTGTGGAAGACGGGCCCAGTCTTCACACAGAGACGCTGGTTGAACAACACTCTCTTTAACTCAGAAGTAACCCCTTATATTAACAGAAGAATGAGTACACAGTTTGGCTTGGCTGCTAATACAAAATAAATTAATTGTTTGTTGTTCAACCCCTGAGTCGAGGCAACTCACCCTATTTATACATACAAGTCGTAACATCTGATCCCATAATTGGGGAGCCATGAAGATCTCTGATCTTCAGGCGCCCTAAATAATCTAGCTGTTACAATGCGTGGCAGAACAGAAATATCCAAATATGAGAGAATTATTAATTGCCCCAGGAGTGGCGGTCCTTCCAGCTCACAGCTAGACTCGAGCAGCAACACACTTAAGATAGCAAATTCTGTTACAACTGCCCTGTCACGACTGTGTCTTGATGGATGATTCGAGCCCCAAGGAACCTTCTACAAGGAATGAACGTCCCTTCCTTCATGACTTGTTCAGCTCCGATCTTCCTGCAGTCTATTTGTCTCAACTACCTTCATAAATCGCATCATGTTAGCACAAATTAAGAGATGCACAGCTTTAATTATCACAATCATAAGTATTAATACAATAAAACAATAATCGGCCATACCTTGGTAATTTGGGGAATAAGATAAGGACAATAAGTCTAATTGCCAAGATAATTGGTGTAGGACAAGGGCAGGGAAGATGATAAATGATGGTCAAAAAGGGCCAATTCTGGGCTCAACATCTCCCCCCAACTACCCTGTTGCATGTCCTCATGCAACAACCTGCATCTGAATCATGAACTGAGCTCTATCCAGGAGAGAGGAAGGAATGTAGGAAATTCAGGCATCTCATCTATCTTTTGAAAGGCTTCTGTGAGTGACCCAGCATCTTCCAACTTCACTGTTTCCCTTCCACTGCTACTTGCTGATATCTGGGAATGCACTTGGTGTGGTGGGAATCTTTCTGCAGTCTCATTATGCTATGCCTGGGGGAGTTGAAAAGAAATCCTCAATCTGAATCCAACTCAATGACATCTCGAGGAGGTGGAAGCACTGGTTCTTGTGGGACAGTGTCTTCCAGCGCATCTAATTTTAACAGGAGAGTTGCTGGTTCTTGTGTAACAGCAACATCCTTTAAACCTTCTTCAGCAGTTACCTTTATTGCTTTTGGAGACACTGGTTCTTGTGTAACAGTGTCTTCTTTGTCCTTCTGCTGCCGAGACTAGATATCCTTTTCAATTTGCAGCTCCTCCTCCAAGATTTCAGTGTCACCTGAGCATGGTGTCTGTACCTGTTCATCTTCACTCCACTGTGTATCGGGAATGATATCCACTCCCAGGTTATCTTCCAACTACAATTCAAGAGTTCTTGATGCAACTTCCAAGGGTGTTGGTTCTTGTGTAGCAACATCCTGGCTTACCTCTTCATCCTTCTTTTGCTGCAACTCCTCTTCTATGAGTTCTGTATCATGGGAGTCCTCTGGGGTTACAACCCAGAGTTCATCATTAAATTCCAGAGTATCCTCTGTCCCAGCTTCTTCTCTTGTCTGCTTAGCCGGTTGGACAATTATATTCAGGGTTGCTAGTTCTTGTGTTACAGCATCCTGTTCCAATTTATCACTGTCCTGCCTTTCTGTCTCTCCTTCTAAAATTATTGTGTCCTGGGAACGTTTTGGGGTTACAGCATCAAATTCTTCACTAACCTCCAGAGTATCCTTCAACTCCATGATCTCTGTATCGTGGGAACATTCTGGGGTCTCACTATATTCTTTTATAAGCTCCAGAGCATCCTTCATTCCAAGTTCTTCCCCCATCTGTTCTATAATCCCTGTGTCGTGGGAACATTCTGGGGTTACCATACATTCCTTATTAATCTCCAGGGCGTCCTCCATCCCATGTTCTTCTTCTACTTGTTCTACAATTTTTGCATCATGGGAAATGGCAGCTGCAGCAAGGATGTTTAAAAGTGTTGGTTCTTGTGTGACGGCACCTTCTTTTTCCACTGCTTTCCCTACTGTGGCTACAGGCTGTTGTGCTGAATAAGTGCTAAGTAGAATTTTATGGCCTGCTTCCTCAAAGATTTCTCCACAGGTGGGGCAGATTATTCGCTCATCCTTTTCTCCAGCTCCAGCAGAAGCTGATTCCTCCACTTGGTCTGCAGCCTCTATTAATGTGTATATTTTTCTTTCACCCTGCTTTCTGCAGGTTTCCTTCCAAGTTTCCAGCTCCCTTCTAAGTGCTTGGAGGTCCTCTTTCAGCATTGCATTCTCATACAAGAGTCCTTCAATTCCAGGTTCTTCCTCCACTGGCCTTTGTGGAGCATCCATCGGTCTTGGTGTAAGGATTGGGGGCTCAATCTGTGTCTCTGAGGTTTCCCATCTTTTCCTAGCTGCCTCTGCTGCTGTGATTGATCGAGTTCGTTTCCTTCTGATTGGTGCTACTAGATCAAACTCATTGGTGGCTCTCTTCCTTTTCTGTGGCGTTTTCTTTTGTGATTTTCCTTTTTGGGGTGTTTCCTCTTGTGGAGCTGGAATATAAGGGGGCAAAACTGAAGTCAAAGGAATATTTCCCTGCCCCCCATGCTGTTCTTCTTCAATCACAACTCCTCCTCCTACCCACTCAGGTGAAGACTCGATTGTAACCAGCTCAATATCTTCTTCCATTGCTCTAGCTCCGTCATCTTCAGGTTCCATTGTCGCAGCATTTGATGCTGCTCCAATTTCACCTTCTGCTATCGGAGCTGTCCTGTTATCTAGGTTTTCCACGAAGGTTTCATCTACATTGTCACCTGATGGCTCTGTTTGTGCTTCCCCTTGCTCTCCTTCAAATGCAGTGTCATCCCCCACTGGTTCTGCTTGTGCTAGGGATTCATCCACCTCGAATGGCTCTGACTGTGCCCCTGGTTGTTCTTCCTCTGTGGTTTTACCCACCCCGGATGGTCCTGCATGTGCCCCCGATTGTTGTTCTTCTCCAATTTCATCCCTCCCCCCAACTTCACAGGAGGAACTCCGGTCCTCCTGTTGTGGTGGAACCTATAATTGCTGCAATGGGATGACCCTCAAGGGAACAGGTTGCTGTGGTCAGGTTATAAATTGTTCCCAAGTTATATTATGTTGGGCAAGGGTTCTTACAATAATTAACTTGATAAGGCCATGGTGGGTGAGAGAGGACAGTGGGTGCTTCGCAGACTGAACAAATGTTGCCATATGACGCAAGTCGTGCAATAAATAAAATGGAATATTCAACAAAATGCCATGGAGGAGATGGGAAAGCAAAGGAAGTTCAGAGTTATACACAGTTTGGTATCTACCTTCGCAGGTAATGTATTTCTTGAGGAAGACAGCAACCTGGTCCCATGGCCGCGGCAGTGAGTTCAGTGCAATCCCTCTCCCGGATGCTTCAACTTGCTCCCCTGGAAGTAAAAATTCTTCTCGTGCAACCGTTGCAGGGACTCGTCGGTTGAACCATGGTTTCCCCACCATCGGGATGGCTGTAACCTCAGATATAATGGTCTCGGAGACGTCTATACACAGCCCCCACACCGTGGAATGAGTCTTGGTAAGATTCAAGGCAAACTGCAGGGCTGCATCCCAATCGAATCCATCCAATCGCTCAAAGAATTCGAGCCAGCAAGCAGCTTGAAAGATAGCGAAAACTTGAAGGTTTCGCCTGAGTTCCCGGGTATTGAAAGGTTCATGGCGAACTGGAATCCCCATGGTCCTGGCTGCAGGCTGAGACTGATATTCGACAGATTACAGGATCCCAGAATGGAGGTTGCAGCACAGAGGATGCACGAATCGTTGAGCGGAGACGTTGAGCGAATGAGCAAATTCGGAAAGTTGAGCACAAAAAAGCGTTTGAAATTTCCATGCCGAATTGGGGAAGGTGGCAGTTATTAGTATTACGTCGTACGAGGGAAAGGTTTAATCAGGTATAAATGGTGGTACAAGTGAAGGTACGACCAATATCGTTTAAATGATATCAATGCTTAATCACGTGATAAATGAAAGCCATACCTCATAAAACTGTGCGTCGAAAGGCTGCGGAAACTGGTGGAGCATGCAGTTGGTGACGTCACGGAGCCGAATGCGTGCACAGTCAGACGTGGGATCATGATGAATCGGATAAGGCACTAATTTCTTTCGCCGGTGAAACACAAGCCATCGCGTCCTCGGGGTTGGAATGATGAGTTCGCCGGCATGACTGGGATGAATCAGCATCATGATTAGCAGGTTGAAACAATTCTTCTGTTAACACGGAAGTTACCACTGCAAGTTGCCAAAGAAATGATAGCGCGGCCGATGAAAAAGCTATTGCAGCTGGCGGGAAAGAAGTTGCAGCCACCGGAAAAGAATTCACAGCAGCCGAAAAAAGAATTTACGATATCAGGGAAAATTACGGCTGTCACGGAAAAGTTTTACGGCGGCGGGAAAAAAAAAACATACAGCTGGCGAGAAAATTTTTACGACTATGGGAAATATGTTGCAGCCGCTGGAAAGAAATGGCAGCTGCAGGGAAATGATGTGGCAGTGACTGGTCAATGAGGTGGCAGCCGCTGGGGAATGAGGTGGCGACTGCGGGAAAAAGATGTTGCAGCTTCCGATGTTGCAGCCGCCGAAGTTGCAGCCGCCGAAGTTGCAGCTGCCAATGTTGCAGCTGCCGGAAAAGATTGACGGTTGACGGAAAAAGGGCATTACGGCTACCGGGAAATGAAATGGCCGTGGCGGGTAAATGAAGTGGCAGTCGCTGGGAAATGGGGGTGGCAGCTGCGGAAAAAGATGTTGCAGCTTCCGATGTTGCAGCCGCCGAAGTTGCAGCCACCGAAGTTGCAGCCGCCGAAGTTGCAGCTGCCGGAAAAGATTGACAGCTGACGGAAAAGATCGACGGCAAGCAGGAAAAGGGATTTTGCGGCTGCTAGGGAAAAGGATAATGTGGTTGCCGAAAAAGGATATACAGCTGCCGGAAAATATGTTGCAGCTGCCGGAAAATATGTTGCAGCTATCGGGAATTTTTTTTTTTTTTAAGCAAGGACGGCACAGGGAGATTTTCGTCTAACGGGCCCAAACTGGTCGTTCTCCTGGCGCTTCCCTGAAAATTTTTGAAAGACGACAGCAAGCAAAGAGATCAAATGCAAAGAGAAAAAGAAAGAAAACAACAACTATACGCTACAGCAAGAAATTATTTATGTACAGCAAATACAATTTTCAGTTTAAGGTTTGGCAAAGGTAGAGAAAAGTTCCTGCTCTGGTGCCAATTGATAGTCTGGATCAGCAGCAATCTGTGAAATGAATGCATCTTTCGAAATGGGCTTACGATACAGTCGCAATCTGTGGCCGTTAGCAAGTACTGGTATACGGTTTTCGTCAATGGTCACCAGGCGAACAGTGCCGTTGTCAAATACCCTATCGACCAAATATGGACCCAGCCATCTTGTGCGTAATTTTCCTTTAAAATCCTTCTTGAATCTGGAGTCGTATAATAGTTCCCAGTCTCCTTCACAAAAAATTTTCTTTTTGATGAATCGGTCATGCCAGTTAGATCTCTGTTGCTGAAGCAGCACAGTCTGGTCTACTGCAGCTAACCGTTTCTCATCCAATTCATTTAATTGATTCAATCTTCTTTTCTAGCCTTCTGTTACATCCAGGTTCATTTCAATGGTTGTTTTCAGGGTCTTGATCTCAAATTCAATTGGAAAGATGGCACTCTTTCCATACACCAGATCATAGGGAGAAAACCCCGTGGTGTTGCGCCAAGTTGTGCGATATGCCCATAATGCTTCTGGAAGCCTGTCAGCCCAATCCCTTCGATGACTTTTAACTGTTTTAGTAAGAATTACTTCAATAAATTTATTAGTACTTTCCACTTGACCATTGGCCTGGGGATGATAAGGTGAAGCTATCCTGTGCTGCACATGATACTTCCGGAGCAAGGATTCAAATTGGTGTGAAATAAATTGTGGTCCCCCATCGGTAACTACTTCCTTTGGTACCCCAAAGCGGGTAAAAACTTCACTGTACAGAAAATCAATCACCGCCTGGTCATTAGCTTTAGCCAAAGCTACATCTTCTACCCACTTGGTCATGTAATCTATACACACCAAAATGTAAACCTTCTGTCTGGACGGAGGGTTGATAGGACCAACAAAGTCCAATGCCCACCTATCGAACGGTTCTAGTACCACTTGGGGCTGTAAAGGCATCTGATCTGTCTTATTAGGTTGGCCCATCCGTTGGCAGCTGTCACAGGACTGAACATATCTTTTAGCATCTCTGAACAGTGTCGGCCAATAATAGCCCATCCGCAACGCCTTATGCCCTGTTCTTTTGTCTGGAAAGTGTTCTCCGCAAGGTTCATCATGACAGGCCTTCAGTATATGAAAGATCTCATCTTCCCTTACACATCTTCTAATCTCAAGATCAGGTCCTGTGTAAAAGAGATGGCCGTTGAGCCAACAATACCTGGCACTTTGCTGAATAATTTTTCTTTTCTCTCGTTTAGACATAGGTGGCGGAAGCTTTCCTGCAACCAAATAATTAGCAACGTCTGCATACCAGGGTGAATGAGCTGAGAGTGCGAATAAATGTTCATCCGGGAAAGCATCCTCAACAGGTGAACTGTCATCACTGTTAGTAAATCGTGATAAAAAATCAGCAACAACATTTTCTTTTCCAGGTTTATCTATAATAGTAATATCAAATTCCTGTAATAATAAAAGCCACCTGGTTACTCTGGCATTAGTGACAGGTTTGTTCATTAAATACTTAATGGCAGAGTGGTCAGTATGCACAAATGTAGGATACCCAGTAATGTAATGCCGAAACTTATTAATAGAATAAACAATAGCAAGGAATTCTTTTTCAGTAACAGTATAATTTAGTTCAGCAGGGGCTAAGTTTTTACTAACATAATAAATAGCATAAGGTACTTGACCATCCTGCTGTCCTAGTACTACTCCAATGGCAGTATCAGAAGCATCTGAAGAAATGTGGAAAGGTATGGTCCAATTAGGTCCCCTTAGAATAGGGGCTGTGGACAGCTTCTCTTTAAGCTTATCAAATGCTGTCTGGCATGCTGCACTCCACACAAACCGTGCGTCCTTCATTAACAATGAAAACAAAGGAGAAGCAAGTTTGGAGAAGTTTTCTATAAATCTCCTGTAATATCCAGCATGTCCCAGAAAACTTCGCACCTCTTTCTGAGTTGAAGGAGTTGGTATATTTTTTATCACCTTAATTTTTGAAGGATCCACTTGGATACCATCGGTAGAGATGAAATGTCCTAATACCAACCCCTCACTCATCATCATATGGCATTTTTCAGTGCTTAATGAGAGGCGAGCCTGTTCACAGCGAATTAAAACTTTCTTTAAATTTTCCAGTGCTTCCTCAAAATCCTTGCCATAGGGAGTAAAATCATCCATAAAAACTTCCATACTATCATTAACCAATTCAGAAAATATGCCAATCACAGCTCTTTGGAACGTTGCAGGTGCATTGCACAAGCCAAAGGGAAGCACCCTGTAGGCAAACTTTCCCCAGGGGCAAGTGAAGGTGGTCTTATCCTGATCCTCCGGAGCAATCTGGATTTGATTGTACCCACTGAACCCATCCAAGAAGGAGAAGAACTTCTTCCCTGATAGGGTATCAAGTACTTGGTCGATAAAGGGCAGAGGAAAATGATCTTTTTGTGTAGCTTTGTTCAGCTCCCTATAATCAACACAGACTCTCCATTTACCATTTTTCTTGGGCACAATTACAAGTGGGGAAACCCACTCGCTGTCTGAAATAGGATAGATAAATCCTGCTTCCAAAAGTTTCTGGATTTCCTCCTTCACTATATCCCTCAAATTTGGGTTCATGCGTCGTTGGGGTTGACATACAGGCCGGGAGTCGTTTTTAATATAAATATGATGAGTGCACAGACTGGAAGGAATACCCTTCATGTCTATATACTCCCAGGCAAATGCCCCCTTACGTTCCTTCAAGAGATTGGTTAGGCGCATCTGTTCTTCTGAGGAGAGACCAGGGTTGATGTTCAAAGTTCTTCCAAGCTCTACCTCAATAGGAATGCTTCTCGAGTTTTTCAGAACTGGGATTATGTTTGTGTCATTGACTAGCGCTTCCTCCGTAAGCTGTTCTTGTTCTTCCTTACCAAGGGTACTGTTCAGGAGTTGATAAACTTCTTTATCTACTGAAGCAGGTTCGCTAATGAAATTATTAATGGCATCGTCTTCTGTTTCGTTTTTGAAGGTTAGTGCCTTCCCTATTGTTAGTAATGGCTGAACATCCTCCTCCTCTTCCTGTTCTATCCAAAGGGAAGTTTCAGTTTCTAGACTCGGTCGTGCTGGAGGATACAGGGTGAGGTTTTTGGTTTCCATACCATCAGATATAGTCATAGATCCCGATCGACAGCTGATGCAAGTGTCAGCTGTAGCCAACCAAGGCCTCCCCAAGATCAATGGGTGTCCCCCCAGCTGTGATTTTGGTTGTAATACCAGAAAGTTGGCAGGGTATTCCCATGAGTCTACTGAAATGACAAGGTCGTCCAAAATTCCTTCGGGTCTGATGGTGGATCTGTCTGCCAATTCTAAAATGGTAGGGGTTGGTCTAATATTGGTGAATCCGAGCTTTTTTACAGTCTCCATTGTGATAACATTGATCGCAGCTCCTAAATCTACTAGTACGTTGGGTATCTGTGTTTGTCCTATGTGTACAGTGACAGTAGGATTGCTAGGATCCTCATACTTGGTTATAGGGGTTTTTTCGGTCATTAAAGTAGATAAATTCCCTATGACATGAACAGTAGGAGGATCTCTGGGTTTCCTTCCCGGTCTTTTAGTGCACAGGTCCCGAACAGTTCTAGCATAAATAGGTACATCTTGAAGAGCTTGCAAAAGGGGGATCTTAACATAAAGGTTCTTCAATTCTCCTAAGAGATTGAACTGAGGTTGCCCCCCTATTTTTGGCAGCATCAATCTCTCAGGGTATGGTGGTTGCCTTACCAGCTGGGTAGGCTGCGTATTATCTGATTTATCGTTTAATGTTTCAGCCGTCCCATCTGAGGGATGCTCAGCACCTTCAGTGATAGGAACCGGATCAAATTGATGCTGGGAACTCTCTTCTTTGTCATGCACAGACGGTGGAATATTTTCCGAAATTACACGTTCTATTATCTTCCCAGACCGCAGGCGAATGTCATTACAAGGTACAGGGGAGAGAGAGTAGGCCGGCATATTGAGAGCCTCCAATTGCTGGACTGTTTTATTATTTGGGTTAGGGTTAGGTTGGGCAGGTAGCTGAGGCCGTATTGGTATATTAGGAACAGGATTATTTTGCAGCTGCAGCTGCGACTGCTGAGGTGGGTATTGAGGATATTGATGAAATTGAGGATATGGAGGAGAATATGGTAACTGTTGAGGTGGAGGTGGTTGAGGAAACTGGTTCCCAGGATGGAAGTTCCTCCATCCAGGAGACCATGACGTACGTTGATGTGGTGGCTGTGTCCAAGGACTCCATGAGTTATAACCTTGCATCGTAGGTTGAGGAGAATTCCACTGAGCAAAATTTGAAGGGAATTGTGTATTCACGTTCTGCATATTAGTATTCCAATTATTCAAATTATTCAAAAATGGAAATGAATCGGGAGACATACCTTGATTTCGAGGCTGCCAAGGTTTCTTCTGTGCAATGAAGTAGGCTGATTCCACTTCTGGGTTTGATTCCTGCAGAACAGCCTTCACTTGGGGCAATGTGGGACATTCTTTCATATCATGGTTCAGCTCGCACAGCTGACACACTTGTATTTTGTCAAGAGGGCATTCTTTCAGTGGATGAGTCTTTCTACATCGGGGACAGAACAACCCTAGTGTGAGATCCTCCACTGCCTGTCTTTGCTTGGCCTTCAAGACATCAATCTCTGAAGAGATAGAGCTCATCATTTCTGTTTTAAAATTTTCAAGAAGATTTCCTATCTCCGCACGTGTAGCTCCCCCATTGGATGACTTCTGAGTTCTGTCGAAGACATCACGTTCCAGCTTATCTCGTTTGTTCTGCTTGTTATGCCTAGAAGATCCCCTGGAGTATCTCTTACATAACTCCACAATTGTTTCAAAAGGTTCTTTAGAAATATCTCCCTTTCCTAGCAAATTTAACATGTCTAAACAATCGTCTCTGATCCCTCGAAGCAGGATTATCTTGAGCACATCTAGTCCCATGTTCGTCTGCCCAGCTCTCTGCACATTGTACAGCAGCCTCTCTACAAAATCCTCCAAACTTTCATCCTCCTTCTGTACCATCTTGAATAAATCCTCCCTTTTGTCCCTGGTGTTACAATATTCTTGATATTTTTCCAGGAACACTTGCTTCATCTTATTCCAATTAGCAACAGTTCCTCCCCCAAGGCTCATGAACCATCGTAATGCATTGTCCTTCAGGGTGGCAGGAAAAAGCTTCAACTTTTGGGCATCGGTGACATAATCATAGTTGCGACAGAGGATATCGAATTCAAAAAGGAATTCGTCTGGATCTTCTGCCGCCCTGCCATGGAAGCGAGGCAACACCGACGGTGAGATGTTTTTCATAGGAGCTGTCCCTTCTAGCTGCTGTATTGGAAATTGCAATGTAGCCATAGTTTCTTCTGGCGGGGAATCATTTTCATGATGGTATTGTACCACTGCTTCTTCTTCTTCGTTCTCCTGTCTGTTATTCATCTTTTCTTCTATATCTTCTTCTTCGTTCGTTCCTGCGTTCCTTACCTCAGTTGTAACAGCTGCGTATTCTTCAGTTGTAACAGCTGCGTATTCTTCAGTTGTAGTAGCTGCGTATTCTTCAATTGTAACAGCTGCGTATTCTTCAGGTATAGTAGCTGCGTATTCTTCAATTGTAACAGCTGAATCAGCCGTTCCTTCTTTAGCAGGGGTATATGCAAGAATCACAGCTTCTCCTGTATCTTCCACTGTGGATCCTGATGCTGGCGCTCCAAGATCAGCAGGGCCTCTTCTGATAGGAGTCTCCCGTTGACGAGGTCTGACAGCTGAATCAGTTTTGTCAACAAGGTCGTCGATGAATGTTCTTCTACCCAGTGGTGGACCTCGACCACGACCCGAACCACCTGCACTGTTAGTAATTTGTGGGGTTTTGGGGGTTGGGAGGTGATCGCGTTTTACCCTCCTCGTATTCATGCGAAGCAGATCATTTCAAAAACAAACAAACAAAAACCTGTCTGAAAGCGATTATAAGATGCAACTAATGACTAGTGTTGAATTTTCATCCTTCCCCAGCAACGGCGCCAAAATGTCAAGCACTCTATATGCAGATAAATTACTATCAAACAGACAGAGCATATGAAATTTATTGTCAACCCGAGAAAGTCTTTTTATTTCAAAGGATAAGTGCACAATATATGCTTAAACACAAAACCATTAGAAGTGAATACTTTTATCTTCTATCATCCATGTTCATCCCAAGAATCTATGCAACCCCAATTGCCTTCTAACTGCTACACTACAATCATTTTCTATTATGCATCAACAAGAAATGATACCAGATCTAATCAACAATTGCAAAAAGGAAATCTCATTCACATTCTAAAATAATCACTTGTCTAATCTAATCGAGCTGGGAATCATAAAGCATAAACTGAACATTACTCTAGAATTTCAAATGAAAGAGATTGAAGCAACTGTTCTAAGAAACTGAATTGCAAAATAGAAATCAATCAACACATAACAGGAAAGCTAAATTGTAAGGGCTCCTGGGATCATGTCTCAACTGTAAGATGAACACGGCAGTGTGAACAGAAATTGAAATGTATAAAGCAACCCTGACTCAGTCGACTGTTATTCTATACCATTCACCAATCTCACAGAAATGTAATCTTTTACTGAGAAATCCACACAATAAATATTGCTGCTGCGTACAAAAGAAAGAACAAAGCATCACACAACAAGAAAGATGAAATCCTAATTTAACTCAGCAATCTCTGTGGAAGACGGGCCCAGTCTTCACACAGAGACGCTGGTTGAACAACACTCTCTTTAACTCAGAAGTAACCCCTTATATTAACAAAAGAATGAGTACACAGTTTATCTTGGCTGCTAATACAAAATAAATTAATTGTTTGATGTTCAACCCCTGAGTCGAGGCAACTCACCCTATTTATACATACAAGTCGTAACATCTGATCCCATAATTGGGCAGCCATGAAGATCTCTGATCTTCAGGTGCCCTAAATAATCTAGCTGTTACAATGCATGGCAAAACAGAAATATCCAAATATGAGAGAATTATTAATTGCCCCAGGAGTGGCGGTCCTTCCAGCTCACAGCTAGACTCGAGCAGCAACACACTTAAGATAGCAAATTCTGTTACAACTGCCCTGTCACGACTGTGTCTTGATGGATGATTCGAGCCCCAAGGAACCTTCTACAAGGAATGAACGTCCCTTCCTTCATGACTTGTTCAGCTCCGATCTTCCTCCAGTCTATTTGTCTCAACTACCTTCATAAATCGCATCATGTTAGCACAAATTAAGAGATGCACAGCTTTAATTATCACAATCATAAGTATTAATACAATAAAACAATAATCGGCCATACCTTGGTAATTTGGGGAATAAGATAAGGACAATAAGTCTAATTGCCAAGATAATTGGTGTAGGACAAGGGCAGGGAAGATGATAAATGATGGTCAAAAAGGGCCAATTCTGGGCTCAACAAGGATGATATCCCTAAAATAGCTTTCCGCACACATGATGGCCACTATGAGTTTTTGGTCATGCCTTTTGGCCTCACTAATGCTCCTTCCACATTCCAGGCCTTAATGAATAAAATATTTCAGCCCTACTTGTTGAAATTCATTCTGGTATTCTTTGATGATATCCTCATCTACAATAAAACATGGGCTGAACATCTCCAGCATCTGAATTTTGTCACGCAAATTTTCTCTGACCATCATCTCCATGCCAAATAGTCTAAATGCATTTTTGGACAGAAGGAAGTTGAGTATCTCGGGCATATTATCTCAGCACAAGGGGTTCGCATGGATCCTGCCAAAATCGCTGCCATGAACAATTGGCTGCATCCTCAGACACTTAAGAGCCTTCGTGGTTTTTTGGGGTTGACTGGCTACTACCGCAAGTGTGTCAAGGATTATGGGAAGATTGCAGCTCCATTAACTGCTCTATTGAAAAAGGATGCTTTTACATGGACACATGCTACTTAGTGTGCATTTGACAAACTGAAACAAGCTATGTGTACTACACCGGTTCTAGCTATGCATGATTTCTCCAAGCCCTTCACTATTGAGAGTGATGCTTGCGGAAATAGACTTGGTGCTGTTCTCCTTCAATATAAACACCCCGTTGTGTTCACTAGCAAATCCCTTTCAGGTAAGAATTTAGTTGCCTCTACATATGAGAAGGAAATGATGGCTATTTTGCATGCAGTACAGAAGTGGCGAACATACCTATTAGGGAATCATTTCTGCATCAAGACTGATCACCAAAGTCTGAAATATTTCTTGGAACAACGTGTCTCTTCCCCGACACAACAGTAATGGGTTAGCAAACTAATGGGTTATGACTACAAGATCACTTACAAGAAGGGTAAGGACAATATTGTGGCAGATGCTCTTTCTCGCACATTTGATGCCCAAGGTTCTCTTTCAGCTATTTCTATGCATGTATTTCATGTCTCTTGTCTGAAGAAAGTTCTTGGCACCAACATCAGAGGACAAACTATTTTACCCGAACTGGATAATGAAGGATCCATCCTTTTGGAGCCAGATGTTGTCCTCAATAGGTGCACTCATCAGCTTCGCTCTCACTCTATCACAAAGGTCTTAATTCAATGGCACGACATGGAACCAATGGATGCTCCATGGGAACCACTCCTTTAGATTCAGCAACAATTTCCACATCTAAAGCTTTGAGGACAAATATTTTTCTAAGGGGCAGGGGATGTTAGGAACCCATGTCTTTACTTTATTAGTATATTTTTGTTGGACACATATGCTTTGTAAGTCGTCCCGTAGTATTTTTTGATCCATAGTTTGTGTTATTGTTGTTGGCGCATATGCTTTGTAACTTGGTCGTAGTATTGTTGATCCATAGTTTGTATTAGCCCATGGTTTTGACTCATAGTATTGGCGCCTAAAATTAGTATATAAGTGTGTGTTGATGCCTATGAAGGCACCGTGAAGTTATTTTGTATTGAGATTTCTTAAAGGAGGTTGCCCCCTCGAAGTGGCCTGCGATCAATAAAAGTATTATCTGATCTGATATATCGTGTATTTTCGTGAATTAATTGTTGCAGGTTCTTCACAGATTCAGGAGCAGAAATGCGCGGCTATTGAGACCAGGTAAAATCCGGAAGGATTCAGGCCCTTTATCCGCTTGCTTCGTCTCGAAACAGCCAAACCGTAGCCCGAGAACCTAGCTGCAAATGCGAAGAGGAAATAAGATGGATTCCCTTCCCACCTGGAAACCCTTAAGCACAGATTCTCATGCGCCTATCAAAAGGATTCAAGCTTTTCGAGAGCAACAAGAGGAAAATCGACTGGCAGAAGAGTTGGAGAGCTTCCCATTCTGTGTAAAGCTACTCTACAGAATAGCGAAATGTTTATGCATGCATGAAGCAGATCCTGTCGCCAAGCTCTTGTTCAAAGTTTAGCTTAGAAACCGGATCCCCAAGCATCATTTCAGAATTTTGTTCCAAAACTGCTACCTGGAAGAGAACGCCCAACTAAAAGACTATGGAATCGGATGAGATTCAACCATCTCCTTGGTGGCAGGTCTCAACGGAGGATACAGAGACTCTACTTCAAAACATCTTCCTAAATACCCATCCTTCAAAGCAGCTATGAAGAGCTCTTGAGTTGGGGAAGCGAGCTCAAGCCAGAAGGCGTTATCAGGCTCAGCCTACATTGTAGAACACCTGGAGAATACACCCACAGCAAAGCTGGAGAGCATAGAGGCCATATCCATTGGGTCTAATCTCTGACAAACAACCCTCCTCTGCAAATTTAATGGCTTTTGGCCCTCTGCTGAAACTATGCAAGACTAGATACAACACTCCTGGCAAATGAAGCCAAAAATCTTCTTTTGTTCTAAAGGGTATTTTATAGCAAAGTTCGAGTCAAAGGAGGACTGTAACAGCATAATAGAAAGCAGGCCATGGTTCTGGGGAAAATCAGGGCTATGTGTGGAACTTTGGTTCTTGGGGTTTGACCCTTTATCACTCCCTTCTATGGTCACGCCCATCTAGGTAAGACTACCGAATCTCCCTCTATATCTCTGGTCGTTGAACTCCATAACCACGGTCGGGAAAGCGTTGGGAATATTTATCCAGATTGATACAGATCGAATCTCAAAAGGTCTAAGGTCCTTTTCCCAGATTTATGTGGAGTTGGATCTTCATAGAGGCCTTCTAGACAAAATATTTATAGATTGGGGAGAAATCAGATGTTGTTCCTGTCAACAACCAGGGCATCTCCAGGAAGCTTTCCCATCAGCCCTGGTCTCTTCCTCTCAAAGATGACCACAAGGCTGGCACAAGGGTGAAAAAAGAAAGAAGACCCCGACTGTGCAGAAGACTGGCTGCCCCGAAAGCACCCTTGTCCCTTCTGATTTGTCTCAGCTGCATTCTACTACAGATTTTGACATGACGCCAGAATCCCCCAACATTGCTTCCGAGGGTGAAAATGTTAATGAAATATCAATGATTTCTACTTTGGGCATGGGAGCTCAAAAGTGACCTCATGAATTGGAGCACTCAGACAGTGACAAGGAAGCAGATTTAAGCATTCTGAAGAACGTAGAAGACCCTTTGACACAACAGTTAACTGTAATCCCGATCTCATCAGAACCATACAACTCTGTCAAGTGGATTGATGTTCGAAGAAAGAAAAAGGAACCACGTGGGGCATCTCACGGACCCGCTTGATGTATTTAAATAGGGGATGCTTCATTCATAGTGTTATTTGTCAATTTGACTCAGAAAATTCATTTTTGGTGAGCAGTAGGTTTTGAGAGAAAGGATATAGGCTTGTATTTGTATCACTTTGTACTTTTCACTTATTAATAGAATGTTTCACAACTAGCTTACAAAAAAAAATGTAACATGAACACATAATAATAAAAATGTTATAAAAACCTAATCTAACTTTTGTATTGCTATATCTCAAACACACTGATCTAATCATAAAGAACACTATCAAAAACACATGGAATTCCACATCCTAACCGCAATATGAATGTTAAAAACATCAAATTTGAGAACCCCATTTGCAAATACATACCTTGAAAAAGACAAATAAAATTCAAAAAGTCAGTATTTTTTTAATACAAAGAGACATAAGAAATCAATGAAGCCAGTTACAAGGATTAAAATCCAAATCAATTTTAAAAATCTCAATATTTGTGGTGAAAAACTATGAAATTGAGGTTATTTTTCATTCTTATAGGTTTTGTGTTTTATTTGATTTATATATATCTTATTTTTTTATTGGAACACATCTACTTGTATTATACAATACTCAACCACTTGATCTAACCCATCGGACTAATAAAAATAGAATTTAAGCATGATAAATAACACTCCATCCCACAACCACTCAAACTAGAGCCAATTAACATTTCTTATATATCTTATATCATATTACACATTTGTTTCTTTTCTATATTTTTATAAACTATTAGATCAATAAAATACCAAAAATAAAAACACATTACATATTTTTATATTTTTAATACACTTTATACTTTATACTTTCTACATTTACTACATATACTACATTTGATAAATAAAATAACTAAATAAACACACATTAAATATATGATACACTTTTAGTATACCTCTACATTTATCACATTGGACCAATAAAATAAAATGTTAACAATATTTACATATTGCACATATGTTCTGTATGATAAACCTTTTATAGAATATACGATACACTTTTAATACAACTCTACATTTATCACGTTTACCATATTTGACCAATTGAAATAAAATGGTTAAAATGAGTACATATTGCAGATATGGTTAAAATGTGTACGTATTGCAGATATGGTTAAAATGTGTACATATTGCACATTTGTTCTGTATGATACACCTTTTATACATTTAACCTATCTGATAAATGAAACCGCTATAATAATAAATTGCACAGTTTTTTTTATACACTTTCGTTGAAACTTTACGTTATAACTCATAGATAATACAGGCTTCTTGTTTGAATAAGTTTGAATATGGAGTGGAAAAACCTGTTCCGATTTTATTGAAACTTTACGTTTACAATATTTGGCCAATGAGATAGATAGAATAAGGAAACATTTGGCCAATGAGATAGATAGAATAAGGAAACAGTGCAACATAACAGTTGGATAAGATATTTGGCCAATGAAATAGTGTTTGTTAGGAAAAAAAAACTGTACTTTTGTTTGAAAATAGTCATTATTTAGGATCAGTCTGAGAAAAGAGGAGTTGAGTTAAAAGATTTTGAAACTCGATGCTTGGATCCCTACTCTGGGATCATCATTAGGAGATAGTTAAAGCCTATTCATCTTTTGTACTTTTATTATTTTGGAGAAATCAAAAAATATATAACACTTATCAAAGAGAGAATCCTAAATTAAAGAGTACAACTGACCCATATACAATGTTATTCACTTCGTAAAAAAGAAGTTTTAACAAAAAAGAAACATGTGTGACATACAGTCCCCTTACTTCCAAAACTGGAAACAGTCCTCAATACACTGGAAGACACTATCATACTTGAGAAAAAAAAACACATAAAAAACCAAATTGAATAAGCTGCTCATTCTTCTCATTGAAGAACACCAGGATCACCATGACATCTAACGAGAAATTCTTATTCACCCATGATAGAGAAGGGCAGTTGTGTTTTATAAGAATTCTTTGAAATTATTATGCGCCATTGAAATAGTTAGAACAAGGGAACATTGCAACACAACATTTGGGAACGCAAGAAGGGCAGTTGTGTTTAAGAATGACGGTTGGGAACATCAAACGCCATGTGAAACTCGAGAGTGAAGACCATATCAATCGCACAATTGTACAAATCATTGACATTCAGGTTTTATCAACTTGCTACCGTGGAAACACAAGGTTAGCGCATGTGGTCGTCCTTTGTCCTTCTGCCCTCTGTCACCTTCGTAAGGGAAACAGCTAGGTTTTGTCAATTGCATCTGGATTCACGAGGCCCACGTTATTTGACTTTTTTCTTACAAGATTTCTATCAGGCTTTAGTCCGCTTGTATATATATAATAATATACACATCTTATTATTCCGAGACGGGAGAACAATTAAGAACTGATTGCTGAAAGAATATAGAATTACATGTAAGCTGCCGGTTGAGACTCTCTTGGATCAATCAGGCCATATATCATGGGTAGATCTCCTAATGGTCGCAACTGTTCAAAACATGAGGATCTCAATTGCGGGGCTTGGACTGCTAGCGAGGACAAGATTTTGACTGAATACATTACAACTCATGGAGTTAGCCGATGGAGATCACTTCCAAAAAATGCAGGTCAGCCATTTTATCTCTTTTCCAGAATCGATAGTCTGAGATTAATCTGTACAAAAATAGAATCTCTTAGGCCTATGAGTTCAATTGGTATACGTTCAGGTCTGAGTTTCTAAATATATTATACAGAAATGTGGGAAGCATCTCTTTTCCCCAAAAGAGACCCTTTAATGAGAAGCTTTTAAACTAACATATCAATCGAAATTGCTGGCTGTATATTTATGTTTTGCAGGTGTCAAGCGATGTGGAAGAAGTTGTAGACTGCGTTGGTTGAACTATCTTCGTCCAGATATTAAGCGCGGAAATATATCGCCCGAAGAAGACGATCTCCTCATCAGATTACATCGTCTTCTTGGCAATCGGTATGTGATTTAACAACCATTTACATTAATCTGAGGACGTAGAATAATTTTGTAGTCTTCTGTTTAAATTTATACGGTTAGATATACAGTGGGTGAAGGGGTATTAATATCACATGGTAATGTGCAGATGGGCATTGATGGCAGGGCTACTTCCTGGTCGGACAGACAATGAAATCAAGAATTACTGGAATACACGGCTGAGCAAGCGGGTCCAAGTGGGTGAATTCGAGCCCAAATTTCAGAAACCCTTCAAGAGAACGGACGTGCCTTCTTACTCTGATTATGGTGAGGAAGGAGTCGAACATAAAGATATTTCTACATCTCAAAATACACTGGTAAAACCAATAGCGGTGAGATACAGTGGAAGGGCAGTAGCAGATGTAGACATTCTTGACTGTTATAATTATGATAGCCATGATGGTATTAATCAAGAAGGCCTGAAAACAGCAGATGATAATGTTATGGAAATAGATACGTCCAAATCATGGTGCCAACTACTATTGGAAGATTGTATGGGAGATTATCAGTACGATCAAATGCAACTAGACAGCATGATGAGCACTAGTTATGTAGCAGATGATCATCAACAGTCACCCTCTCCTTCCCTCAGTCGAAGTATAATGTTGCAGGAAAGTCATTCTTCTTCTTCTTGTAATTCCATTGACCAGGAATTCTCACATTCTAAGGATTTTAACTCCTCATATTTTGATAGCTTCTTAGATTTGGACGCGCCGTCCGTTCTCCTTCCATAGATTATAGCAGGTCATGGCAGGATTAAGTTGTGGGATGAGATGAGAATTTGATCTATAAATTATAGCAGGGCATGACACAATTACAAGTCATAATGGCCATACCCATTATAGCAGGGCATGACACCATTACAAGACATAATGGCCATACCCATACTACATAGGGCAAAGACATAGTTGCTGTAATGAAGTATTTTGGTCTCTCTGGTTTTCATTATTGGGCTCTAGTTGTCCATTATTATTCCCTGCCCACACAGTGATTATATGTTTTACTATTTTCAATTAATTAGATAGTTAATTTGATAATGATAATTATCATTTGACAATGATAATTACCAAACATCATGTTTTATAATGTCATAAAAATAATAATATTTTGAATAGTTAATTTGACAATGATAATTACTAAACATCATGTTTTACAATGTCATAAAAATAATAATATTTTGAATATTTTTTGTTACTTTTATTTCAATGTTTTTTTAACAATAACTTTAGATATGACATTTTTTTTTTCCAGCAAAAATGATATGACATTTTTTTTATCATTAAACCTATTACTGAAAATTACAAAATAAAGAAAATATTCCTAAAACTTTAAAGTTTGGAGAAATATTTATACTCAATTACTCAATCAATCTGACATAAACCTTTTCCAACACTTTTAGTTTCCCAAAGCACCAAATAAAATAATATTTTAGGCCGCATAAATGTTTTTTTGGGTAGATTGAAGCAACCCCATCCTTTGCATTGGGTGTCCAATGAATAATGGATATGAATCCACTCCTCACCAAGTGCCAGATATGCTCAGCATCACTTGACCTCAAGCGGAAAGAGGTTGTGCAGTGTAGTTTGTCTTTAAACACAAAATAATATTTGTCACCACATAAATGTTTTTGGGTGGATCGAGCAACCCTGTCCTTTGCATTGAAATACATGCTCTGCATCGCTTGAACTCCAACCGAAATAGGATGTGGAGGAAAAGAAGCAGCAGCCCAAAACTAGTCTCGACAGGTTGCAACTTTAGAAGGCCGTGTAGACTGGAGCATTTGATTGCAATTTTCAGCTCAAATTGGAGGAATCGGAGGTAAGCTTTATTCAATTGCAACCATCAAATAAATTTGTAAAATAAATATCACATTCATAATCAAACTTGGAATATCTGTCCACCTCTGGTAATTACTAAATAAAATTGCAAAATTTACTTACTTTAGTTTTAAGTTATATTTAAATTTCGAGGTTGTCAACTCTTTTAGTTTACAGACCTTTTATCTCCAATTCAAATTACAAATTGTTGAAAGCATTCTATTGATTAATATTTAGTGATGGACCGTGTTGCAGTTCTGAAAGAATAGTAAGATCGGTTCCTCTTTCTGATAAAACTCTTTATAACGCAAATATGAGAAATCTACTCTGCAAAATTCCTCTAATCCTGAAGCTTAATGCGATTTATCAACACACAACACCGACCTTCCCCATGGGACACAAACATCATATTCACATGCTATCTATTGTCACCATCATCTGTCAGTGTCATCGAAGGACATAAATCAACAGGTTGTATCCTTCACCGTCCATCTTGATCTGTACGTTCCCGATCTTTGAAGGAAAACTAAAAGATTAACATTGTGATTCTTATTTTTCATAGTTTTTTTATTAGGGGAATGGGTAATTGGATACTGGGCTGGTACTTGCCTGATCTGGTACTTGCCTGATCCTGGACTCGTCTAGTGTCCAGGGATTCAATCCCACTGTCACTATACCCCTAGGTGTCCCACACACCCAACAAGCATGGGACAAGTGAACTGCCAATAAGCCACACCCTTGGGGACTAATTCCTATCTTTCATAGTTATTGCTCATTTCCCATTGACATTTCAATCACCTTCCTAATTAGAAATTTCCAAATTCACAAGTGGCCTTTTTTCTAGTTCCAATGTTTTTTTTTTTAATATTATAGATTCGGTTAATGTAGAATACATTTTAAAAATCATTAATGTCTTTTCAAAATGACTACTTTGTTTGATGTTTAAAATTTATGGAAATTTAAACGTAAAACCCATCTAAATGCATAGGTTTTGAATATTTTAGAACTCAAATAGACCCTAACTAC
The DNA here is from genome assembly GCA_027924585.1 of Larix kaempferi. Lineage (NCBI taxonomy): Eukaryota > Viridiplantae > Streptophyta > Pinopsida > Pinales > Pinaceae > Larix > Larix kaempferi. Next base: position 10,683,987 of record BSBM01000196.1, read on the forward strand.
AATGTATAGGTTGAACTTGAGTAAAAATCCTCGAACTTGGAACTGAAACTCTTCGCCCTACAATAATAGTTTTCAAATTTTAAACAAAATTTGTTATTCTGCTATGTTAAAAAAGATATACAAACTAATATCAGAAGGAAAAACATATAGTTTCCGCAATGGGAAGGGACTGATAGGTCACTGATTGAGCTATACCGAACTTTGAAAATGCTACGACTTCCGGTTGTCTGGCACAAATTGGACACGATTCTTTGCATTTCATGAACATTGAAAAATATTTCTGTTACTTGTAAGACTTCATTGTGAGGAGGGTAATATTTGTTGTTACTGTACAGTTTTGCGGGAGGCCTGAATTCTGTAATTTGAAAATCCATAGAGAAAGCGTCAAGTAAATGTTGGTGTTGGGTTGAGGATTCAAAACTGACTTCATTTTGTTCTTGTGCTTTTTATGTTCGTACTGTTGTTTTTTTTACTGGTTTTGATGTTTGTGCAGGAATGCCAGGTAGGATAACTTTTATGTTTGTGCAGGAATGCCAGATAGGATAATTTTTAAGGGCCAAATTTAGTCAATTGATTATTTTTGGGTTTTTTTTCAAAAAGTAAATTTGTTATTTGGTCATTTTTACTCTCTAATATCGTCAAATTTACAATTTTCAATAGTAAATTGTATATTTTATATTTAAGTTTCGCTTACCTCTCTAGATATATGATTTTTTCAATCCAAAATAATTGTCTAGAATACTATACTTAGGTATACTTTTAAAATCCTTAAAAAATATCTATACCAACAGATTTTTTTGAACCCTATGTCTTCTTACCATCAGAATTTTGCATATATTTATTGTTTATATCATATATAAAAAATTGTGCGAGGATATGGATGAAGAATATGATGTTGCTAAATATTCAAATGAATAGTTGAGGTCAATTCGAGAATGTTGTTGCAAAGTGTATCCAATTTTATTTTGGATGTCTATAAAATAAAATAAAATAACAAAAGTGAGAGTGAAAACTGTTAATTATGTCAACAATTCGAGAATGTTGTTGCAAAGTGTATCCAATTTTATTTTGGATGTCTATAAAATAAAATAAAATAACAAAATTGAGAGTGAAAACTGTTAGTTATGTCAACATTGTGGGGAGTAGGCACAACGGATACACAATTCTTGGGGGCCAAAATGCCCAGAACCCTATCACCTAATTTCATTAACCAAATAACACATTTATACAAGCACGAGCTTTCTCGATCATACCGGAGGTCTAGAAACATCTACTGACAGGTTTGGCTTCTCGGTGAAGCTAGAAGTTACATCAACATTTACACATTCAACTACCAACCGGCATGGGGATCGATCTATGCATAAATGCATATCAACCGGACACATCCACGGACTGATATGGGTGGATACCAATGTGATGATGTGGCTATTGGTATTTATTTCAAACACTCCCCCTTAAATTCAATAGCCACATTATAACACACAATTTACAAAAACATGGCCTGCTGGTCTAAAGTCTCAGCTAGGTTTCTTACAAGTAGTTACAATAAAAACACTTCAATTTTTTTTCCTTCAATGTTGCTGCTGGAAACTTCATCATCAGAATGCTCTCAGTCTTGGAGAGTCTTAAGGCGGATCTGCTACTGCAGATAGCAGATTCTTTCTCAACTGCATACTGAATACTAAAGGCGGAGGCTCACTCTACGCTCTTCCTTCCCCGCAGGTGGAAGACTTCAGCAAACCACACATTCATGGCAGACTTCAGCAAACCACACATTCATGGCAGAGAATCACACAACCAATACAAGGCTACAGCCTTTCAACAAACACATACATTCTTCAACAACAAGCAACATGAACTTCTATCTATCAACTTATCTGTCATCTCACAGTGGCTTCAGCCAACATCATCACTTCCAAAGAAAGACTTCAAATTACTAAGCCAAACAGCATTGCTACAGTAAATTCAAAACAACAAAAAACTACAAAATTTCTTTGAACATTTTCTTCATCAAAACACCAAGTCATTTTTCTTTGTTTTTCAGCTTCCAGTGGTGCAAAACTTTGAACCGGTTATGTGCTATAGTCTTCATGAATTTCATCTTGAATTTCTTCTTCTTGTTTATGCTGCATGGCAGCTTCAACACTGTATTTCTTGCAGCTTAAAGACTGCAATCGAAACCTGCACAAACACAGAGAACTAAAACGTTAAATAAACCAGCATTTTCGTCATTTTTCTGGTCTCTAGCAGCTTGGACTCTGGTAGCTTGCACTGCTACACTTGCAACCTCCATGGTTGCATTCTTCTCAACTGTCATACAGACTTCAACCACTGCAACAAGGGTGCAGTCTTCAGCAACAAAGCAATCAACATTATCAACAACGTCTTCATCAATTGCAACAACAATTGGAATTTCATTCACCGGGTCTTCATGTCCCAGCAAATTAACATTGCCACTAAGCAAACTATTTATCAACCTTATTTATATCTCGAGTAAAATTCGCTCTTCTGGAGTGAAGTTCTCTTCATCGTACCTTGGTTCAGTCTCTATTTCATCTTCACACTGTACAGCAGTGTCAACAGAGTTGCTTCTCTCAACATATGCAGGCTGTTCACAACGGCATTTCTTCTCACAGAGTTTAGATGCCAAACTCGTATCCATATGTTCCATTTTAAAACTTTCAGACCTTCTGGACAAACCCTTTTCAACGTTTTCTTTCACCCTTTTAATTCCAATTCTTTCAACAAGTGAGGTCAGTTGGACTTCCTACTTGACTGTAGGGAGTAGACTCAAAATTTTAAAACTTTAAACAGTCTTTAGAATTACACTCAGAGCTTCAGCTCGTTAAGGGTTCTTTAGAACAATCTCCTTGAGATTCTCACACACAGCCACAGCTATTAATTACAGAGCTTCTGCTCAACTTCATACTACGGCCTTCTCAAACTTCATCTGCGGCTTCGCAGCTCTATTGAAGGAGTTCTGCAATAGCACACGGGATACACGTGAGATTGCTCAACACTAAACCATGGGAGTACTGACCTCCACTCTGCTCTGCTCGACCATTAAACCATGGGAGCAAACTAGCAAAAACTTATCAGAATTCTGAGGACTTCAGAACTGACAACTTCGGCAACTCAGCTGCATACAACATATCTCCAGCAACCAACCAGCATCAAGAAACCTTTACAGGGGCGACACATCTGATTACTCTTGCAGCACGGCCCTCTGTCTTTGCACAATAGAGTTCTCACACACACTAGCGGACATGGCTAACCGATATCCTTTTCACATCCTAGCTCTTAACATCCCAACTCTCCACAACTAAAAATGGGTCAACTTCTACCATGGGCTACGGCCCAATAATTCATCACACCGTTCAGTGGTCTCCAACACCACCGTCTGCCCAATAAATCAACCAAAAATAAATGTCCCGAACACGAGATCAAAACATGAATAAAACGCGAGGTCACAACCCCAAGCTGCAGTGGATGATGAGCTTCGACTCTGTAAATTTTCTGCACACCGGAGGATTTGGAAATGGGCCAAGCTCGTGGGCTCACACTCTTCACCAGTGCGTCCTTTCCTACTTGGGGAATTATCACTGACACAATGGCTCAACCCTAGCAAAGGGTTTCCTTCAAGTGAATAGCTTCTGCTGTAGCATGACCTCCAACAAAAACGCTGGTGAGGATCCTCTTGGACGACCTCTTCCCCTAGAACACTCAACAAAATGGGCGAGAGGGACGAGCTTTCTAGCTCCTATTAGCATGCAAACATTAGACTGTAAACCTGCCCAACCTCTGCACATGCCATTCTTTACAAATATAAGCTCACTCATCAGCTAGGGAGGACTCTTGTTCCAACGATAGCAACAAACAACATGGGTAGACAACGCTTCTACTCTGAAACAACATAGGTGAAAGGGTAGAGCTACAACTCTAAAACCTTAATGAATGAAACGGGAGGAGAGAGGACACGCAGCTACAGCTGCCACAAACAAACACAGAGAAATAGAGCACAGACAGAACTTCGGCTTTAACCCGCTCTCAAGTCCAACTCGGTTTTCTGAAAACCAAAAAACAAACAGGCAGCGGGAGACACATAGGGCTCGACCGTGCTCAAAAGTACCACTGCTACGGCAGATTGAAACAAGGATTCGGATGCCTTCCCAGGCTCTGATACCAATTGTGGGGAGTAGGCGCAGCGGATACACAATTCTTGGGGGCCAAAATGCCCAGAACCCTGTCACCTAATTTTATTAACCAAATAACACATTTATACAAGCGCGAGCTTTCTCGATCATACCGGAGGTCTAGAAACATCTACTGACAGGTTTGGCTTCTCGGTGAAGCTAGAAGCTACATCAACATTTACACATTCAACTACCAACCGGCATGGGGATCGATCTATGCATAAATACATATCAACCGGACACATCCACACACTGATACGGGTGGATACCAATGTGATGATGTGGCTATTGGTATTTATTTCCAACAAACATTATGCCTTCTCGTGTGCATTCCCTTCCTTCTGAAATACCAAGCAAGCTCTAGATGCCAAATCTGGTTGTGCCGATGAGTGACTTACATTATGCTTTCCAACATCTCTTTATTTTAGTAGACTGTGCGATGGGTTAGTGGCATTAATACACAAGGGAGAGGAACTTAGTTGTATCCTTATTTGGAGGTTAAATGAAGGCTACGGCATTGCAGAACGGTGTGAACTCCATATAAGTGTGAACTCCATGATAAATGGAACATGAAATGTAATAAGTTTTATTTAGTGGTAATATATAGTGGGTGGGAAATGATGGTTTACAAAGGAATTCAATTATATTTATCCAACCCAGAATGAAAATTAACCAAGAGTTAAATATCAGTTATATTTTATTACTAAAGTGGCTTGGCTGGTCAAGAGGATCCTATATATATAGTTTCTTTAAGCATTCAAATCCAACTATGTTTGGAGACCTTAATAGTAAAAAGTTTCAATCAAATAATTGATCTCCTATGAAGCAAATTTACATGCAATTCACACTAATTGATTCATGATATGTCAAACCAAGGTCTATATACATTTGATGTGTAAAGATTTTAAATGTTAGGTTTAATAGACAATCATCTTTGAGCTTTTTTTTCAAACATTAGCAAGTGTTGTATTATTCCATGTTGACTAGTCTTATAAGTCATGTAACCTAAATTCTATGGGTACTATTTTTTTCAAGTATACGACAATGGAGAAATAACAAATAAAATTATCTATTTATTTAAATTAAAAATTAAGTTAGTTTTCAAGGTAGTTTAAAAAAAAATTATTTATAAATTTTTATAAGAATTGATTTTTTTCTTTCAAATCCATTTTTGAAGACAAAATCCTAATTTCTATTTTCCCATTTTAATTTATTTTTGTCATTTGATGCATGAAATGTTGATCATTTTTCTTTAGATATTATATTTTCTTTCCCCAAGTTCAAGGTATGCATTCTGATTGTGCAAATATGCATATATCACTTATTTTTCTTGAAAGGATTGTTTATGAAGAAGGAATCAAAGCTTTTTGCAAGGGAAATTTGGTCACAATGGCTAATCAACTTCCTTATTCATCCATCCAATATTTATTATATTGATGAATGAGTATAGATCTCTTGGAATTGAATTTCATTTGAACATAAAATGGTTTTCACTCAGTATGTTTTCAATTTGAAATTATTTTTAATAATATTTTTTATGTTAAAAAAAATATTTCATTTTATGTTTTTGCTTTAAGCATTTAAATATTGTAATTTTTCATTTCTTACGAAGTAATTTTTATTTATTTATTTTTTTAAATATTTTTAAAATATTGTGGTTGAATCAAATACAATTTATAAATATATCATTCGAAGGGAAAAATATAGTTTACCTATATATAAATAGATGAAATACAACTTGCAAACATAATATTAATATTAAAAGATATAAAACATAATTTAAGACAAGAGCTACCTGCAGCTTAGTCCCTGCCTTAAATAAATATATATAAGAATAAAAAACAATTTTTTAGATAAATAAAATCTTAAATATAAATTAATTAATTAATATATAGAATGCTATTTTTTACATTATAATAAATTTAAAAAATCAAAATTTATTTATTAATCATTCAAAAACGTGGTTCATTGTCATAATATTTTATGGCATACCTTTTCATTATAATGGTATTATTATTATTATTTACATATTTACATATAATTTGCCATTTTGATATTATAATTATTTTTTACATATCAACATATAATTATAAATAAGTGTTAGCAATTTGACAATCTAATTTTTTTTTAAATATTTTTGCTAAAACAATTTCTAATTGGTAGTATTTTGTAACTTTTTTATGTATTTATTAGTAAACCAAAATGACTCCAATTAATAATAGTTTTTAAAATTAAAAACAAATATGAATCCAAAATTTTAAACATTCATGACTAAATTTACATCCATTAATGTTAAAACAAGATGTTGCGGCATTGTTCTTCACTTGAATATCCTCAAATGTTGTCAAATTTCTCTGAATAAAAGCCTAAAGAAACCGTCACATCTCCCAAATTCAGATTCAAAACACTGGCATTGAAACATCCTCTATACATCCAAAAAAAATTGTGCTGCCCAAAACGAATAAAAATATTGTTTATCCTTTTGAATAGGGAGAATTTCAAGTCTCAAAAAAAGAGTTGGTATTTTGAATAGGGAGAATTTCAACTATTCTAAAAGAGAGTTGATCTATCCAATGGAAATTCATTTTTCAGTCTGAAATATTTACAAAAGGAATTTAACCCATACTAATAATGAAAAATATTTAAAAAAACAATTTAAACCATATCAATAATATTTTTTAATTTATTTTTTAGAGATGCATTTTAAAACAATTTTCATTTTCCAATAACACCACATGGTAAAAAAAGCAATAATCAAGAATCTATTTGGTGCCTCTTTGAGTTTTGAAACTTTTGGCAAACTTCATTCATACATCCTTTCTGTTAATATCTAGTTTGATGGAAATCCTTAGTCAAAAGAAGCATAGAATTTAAGTTCCATATTTCAATTTATAAGCTTGCTCGTTTGACTACAAACGCCCCATGCATATTCCTCAACAAATTAACAATAATAGGAAACACTCTTAAAACTATTTCTTTTGAATCCATTGCCAAATGCAATCTACCAAATTCCATTTCCTTTTGCATCAACTCCTCCAAACACATATCAATGACAAGATTGCAAATTCCATTTCCTTTTGCATCAACTCCTCCAAACACATATCAATGACAAATCTTGTAGGCCCTGTTGCTACTTGCTATAGGGGCGGTTCTGCAGGGTATGGTAAAATCAACATTCTCATATCCTCAAACAATCATAATTAAACTAGCTAGATATGTTTACAACTTCAACTTTCACGTCGGTGTAATTTGTCATGTCATCACACTTCTGCAGTTAAAGAGCCTCTAAATGTCATCTGATTTTGCCTACAACATTTTTTTCCCATTGAAACTGGTCCTGTAACTAAGCTTATAGATTTGAAGAGGCTCTAATCAAAATATTATGGTTCAAATCTATAGAATCACACACCATTAAAAGTAATCAAAATACTGAACTAACATATATAGCAAGCAAAACATTAAACTAACAGATACAGCTGAGATCTGAGATGCACATACCATAAGAAACTTTTTCAAATATCTCCCAGATGCAATATCGTGTATAACAACAAACAATCGGTTGATTTCAAATCTGAGAGAAGAAGCCACATCCTTAAATAGTTGTTCAGAAAATGATATCTGAGGGATACGCACCGGTTGTCTGCAAATACAAATTATCAAGGGTATTTTCAGTTAGACAATCAAAATGATGTCATAACTTTGCTTATATCTACCAAAGGAGATCATCTTTTAACTGTTATTGTTGAGATAAGTGGAAAATGTCAAACAACCATTAAAACTTCAACAAGAGCACATTATAATGGTACAAAGGCCAAGGAGCACAATAACTTACTTATTAATAAAGGTTGATGCATTGGACTAGACGAACAAGATCGTGATGCCCAGTATGAGAACATGGCAAATAAGTGTGAGTAGATAATATCAAAGCCACTCAAACAGGAGCCAGATAACAGTAGCACTAACAAGAATGCTTGCTGATGTTTTCTTGTTCCTCCATAGTATTACATCCGTGGCTACACATCCGATCTAGGGTTTTAGAATCATTTCATGATGAAAATGAGCACTGCAAACATCTTAGCAAATGAAATAAAAACTAAATGATCTAAAAATATTCAGGAAGGTTTCAAAATAATCCTCCAAACTAACTTAAAAATCAGGATCAGAAACGCACTTTCATTCACGGCAGTCAAAAAAGTGAAAATCAAACAAACAAATATCCTAACTGGAGAAGCTGGCAAAAATATCTCCAGTACTATGTATTTCTTTTAATATTCTTCAATTTTCTATAACACTTTAAAGAATGTTTCAGCATTCTATCAGGGAACGAATGTTTCACAATAAATCCATCAAACCGCTAAAAATACTAATTGAAATCGAGATTCAGAGAATGTTTCATACACTGTAATTATTTTGGTTAATGTTTTAGAATCTGAAAGTATTAAGTGAGGTAAGCCAGCGATTACTACCTCAAAAATAAATAAAAAATACAACAATATCACAGAAAAAATGTGATATGAAAGATTATAATTGTGTGCAGGCTTACCAAAGGGATAAAAGCTTGAATCTCTATGCAGTAACATGAATTAGGAAATCCTTCGAGCACTCTCTTTCGTGGTCCTCAACCCTTTGAGGAAGCGATCCTTACGTCAATTAACGATAGCATATTCTCCAAGTAGACAACTATTACTTTCTTCAATGCATAAGAAAACATAACAACATATCCCTTTTTAAATGATGGTTTTGAACATTGCAGAATCGGTTCTTCTCTCCTCCATACAAACTATAGCTCTGAAATTGGAAACGATGACTCTAACTCAGTGGTGGCTTCCCTCTTCTCCTTTACATGGACTGCTTTTCGTATGACTGTGAAATTCGCATCAAATTCTTATGATAAAATGTGCAACATTTAGAAACCACAATTTGGACTGCTTTTCGTATGACTGTGAAATTCGCATCAGATTCTTATGATAAAATGTGCAACATTTAGAAACCACAATTCCTAGACCATTTTTAGATCAAAATTTATGTGTAAATGTATGCCTAAACTATAATCAATTGAATAATTTGTCGTTATTAGATCAAACCGGTCAAATGCTTGAAAATGAGGCAAAAAATGATAGTAACGTGGCACACATACAGTTTTTCATATTACAATATATCTATATTATCTTGCAGCAAGTGACATGTGATGAGTTTAACTCATAATAGTTGATGTAGTATTATTAATTCATTTGAATTTTACATGAAGAATCACACAAGAACGACCCTTATTATTATTATGATTTCCTATGAAGGAACCTATGAGGAAAATACCTACCTATGAACACTTCAGGAAGTATCGTTTCCTTTGATTGATTAATTAAATCCATATATAATGGATATGGACTATGATTCGCTTCTTAAATTTATAGTTAGATGGACATATGGATAGAGAGGCTCAGAGTTAAGGACAGTAAAGACTTCCTTCCAATTAACCTTGACCTTCTAAATAATATGTAATCTTTGGCAACTCGTAGCAGATGAAATTAGATGGGTTTTCAGCATCAAAGAAATAGACAAACATTGATTGGGCTGAGTTGGATGGGTTGGTGATCAAGAGGCATTGATATTTGATATAATCTCAATCAAAATATACAGTAAACAAAATACAACAGAGCCCTTCGGGTTATTCATATGATCTGAACATCAAATGATATTACCCTCAAAAATTGATTCTTGCTCGGAAGAGAGAAAAGTGCTCAGCGATTCATTTACTTACCTCCATCTTTGTTCTATCTATTGCTGCTACTTGTTGGTGTTCATTGGGTTTTTCAGCTATCCTTCGTTTTCATTGTTTATTCCATTGTTCTTGCCTCTCCACAACATTGCTAAGCATTCCTAAAACGCCAAGAAGAACACTGCCATACAAACTCCACTCTCATATTTACACACAGCTTTTTAAAAACTAAATACTTTCATTTTCTTATGTCCCGGACATGAAGTTTTAGCTCAAGCGAATTAGTTGGGAGCTTGTTTCACACAAATACCATACAACACATCTCTCAATACAATTCAAAAGCTTCCTACCAAAATACCTTGTGAAAATTGTTGTTGTCATCGAACACACAACCCATCCAAGCTTTGTAGAACGGAGCCATGTGATGGAATTTGTTCATCATACAGGTGGAGGACATGCATTCAACTGCATGCATGCACACATAAATCCATGTATGTAATCATTTGATCTGAAGTTGCAGCCCTCAGAAATTGCAGGTGATTGCTTGCATGACAAGTAAGTTAGAGCGTGAAGTTTTAGGGGTAAAGTTTTAAGGTAAGATTTCATTTTTTTATCTATTTTTTATTTATTTTAATGTCGTGCAATGAGAAAAAATAGTCAATTTAAGGTGATTGTCCAATTAGAAAATAGTAATTTATTTTTTCTAATTAATTATAAATACAAATTTTATGTTAACATTAATCTAACTTTATAAAAAAGGAATATTGATTGCAATTAATGGAAACAACCGAAACATATAGTCTCCTACCTACCATGGAAACTAATAAAAGTACTATCTACATTTAAATAAACGAAATACAACTTACAAATATAATATTAAAAAGAAAAAAAACATAACTATGGGTAAAAATACTATCTACATATATATGGTAACTAATTTATTTAATAATTTATTATTATTTATTTCCTAATAATAAATGTTTTATAATTATCTTTTATTTTTAAAAACAGGACTATGCTACACGCTACTCTTATTTATTACCTATCTTTTAATTATTTTATACCGCCCAATATTTCTTGAGTGGTGTAATATCTAACATGAAAGTGACAAAGGAAGTAGCGAATGCATACAGATACTTTTAAATGCGCGAAATTATAGAACGTGCGTATCATGATTCAACCCATGGAGTCAATGAATCGTTGATGATAAAAGCATCAATCACGGGGCTAAATTTGTATCGTCTTTGTCATTTACCATATTGACAAAGACCATGTGTTTTGTGGGGAGTTGTTTAAAGATTCGAGGGGATTTTATTTACATTATCGACAAGTTGTTTAATGGGGAGTTGTTTAAAGATTCGAGGGGATTTTTATTTACATTATCGACAAGTTGTTTAAAGATATTAGAGGATTTTTATTTTTCTTGACATTATTGAGAGAATTCGATAATCATTATTGAGATTTAAAAAGGTTGGAAAAAAAAGTCCAAATTAATCTTTAGACTATCTGGTTTTGGTGACTTTATACCCACTTTTATGAAAACATTTTCCTTTGTTATTCTTTATCTCCACACTTTTCTTTGTTATTCCAAAACATGAGGAAATTTTATAAAAAGAATTATGATTTTCGAACATTTTCTCAACAAAATAATTGTTTGAAACTCAAAGTTTCAAAGAAAATTAAGGGTGGAGAATAGAGGAAAAGCATAACTGTGTATATCATTACAAATATTATAATATTTAAAATCACCGAAAGTCTATGATTAAAAAAAGAGATGAATGTTTTAAAGTATGAGGAAATTCCATAAAAAGAAGTTAAGGGTGGAGAATAAAGGAGAAGGGTCACTTTGTTAACTATTCATATCATCACGTAGATTCACAAAAAATAATTCAATTTTTCAAGGTGTAATTTATTTATTTATTTTAAACTCAAGAAATTTAATTTCTTCTCTCATGTTAAGTTACTCGACTATAGAGCATCTCATGTTAAGTTACTCGACTATAGAGCACCTTACTCCTCTGGATGCAATTAAAAATATTATAATATTTAAAATTTAAAAAAATGTGATTAAAAAAACATGGATATTTCAAAGCATGGGAAAACTTTTGTACAAAGAACTATGTTTTAAGAACTTTCTCCAAACAAAATAATTGTTTCAAAAACTTTTAAAAGAGAGTTAAGAGTGGAGAATAGAGGAGAAGCATAACTTTGTTAACTATTGACATCATTAAAAATATAATAATATTAAAAATGTAAAAAAAAAATCTGGCTTAAAAAGGAGATGAAGAGAAAAGAAAATGAAAAGACTATAAATGGGTCATTAACCTTAAGATTGGGTTAGGGTTTTTTCCTTGATGAGGTGGTTGATTAGGGTTTTTTTTAGTTGGGGCAACATCGTTATTGTTTTGGGGATTGGGTGGTTTGCCACCATGATCTGGGGATTGGTTGTTCCCTCGATTATGTCCTCTTCCCCGATTTTGTTGACCTTGTCTTTCGGCAGGTTGGTTTTGCTGTTGGTTTTGTTGATCATAAACTTGCGTTTGGGGGGTAGGAGGATTTTGTGGTTGAGCAGGTGCTGATGCTGCCTGCAGTTGATAGTAAGCTTGAGGAGCTTGAGGTTGTACAGGTTCTACCTATAGGGGATAGTAAGTTGGAGGGGCTTGAGGTTGTGCTGGTGTAGGTGCAGTCTGTTGATGGTAATAGGCAGAAAGTGCAGTGGGAGGATGTTAGGAACCCATGCAAACCCTTCTCTTTACTTTGTTATTATATTATTGTTGGACGCATATGCTTTGTAAGTTCTCCCGTAGTATTTGTTGATCCATAGTTTGTATTATTGTTGTTGGACACAGATGCTTTGTAAGTCATTCCGTAGTATTTGTTGATCCATAGTTTGTACTGGCCCATGGTTTTTCCCCATAGTATTGGCACCTAGACTTAGTATATAAGTTTGTGTTGAGGCCAATGAAGGCACCGTGAAGTTATTTGTATTGAGCTTATTCAAAGGAGGTTGCCCCCTCGAAGTGGCCTACGATCAATAAAACTATTCGATGATCTCATATATTGTGCATTGTATCAATTAATTATTGTAAGCTCCTCACATCTAGTATCAGAGCACTTTCTTCGGCTCATTGGGTGAAATTTCTGCTAATTTTTTTTCGCATTTGTTGCAGGTTCGGATATGTGAATAATTCCTATCCGCTTAACTGTGCGAAGTACTTGGGAATAAGCTCTAAAAATCGTTGTGAGGAGTACCACAGGAACCCTGAAGTAGCTGACCCATTGAGAGGACCTGCTAGCGAAAAAAGGCAACGAACCCTACCTGATTGACTAGTTCCCACCTGTGAGGTAAACCAAGAGCATTCATTTGTGGAAAAGCGATTATTAGTTTTACCTGATCCATGGAGTGAGGGGTACTACCCCAATATGCAAATCATCAGACAGCATTGGTGGCTGAGTGAATCCCCTGAACCGTTAAGAAGCCAAGCATACCTGGGGTCCATATCTATTTCCAACTGATAAATCACATATTTCCTTTGTCCAGAACTATTGCCAACCACTTCCGCACCATTGCAGATTCGTCTGTTCTTGATCACTTCCGCGTCATTGCAAATCCATATCTCCCTTGTTTTCATTCCATTTCTCTTGAAACTTCCTTGGCACCCCTGTAATCCCATTCTTCATCTCTCATTCCTGAGGATCCTATCCCAAATTCCACTTTTCAATGCTATTAATCTCACATTTGTCTATTTTTAGGGTTTGTCATAACTTATTCGACTTTCACCCAATCGCCTTCAAATTTTACCACATATTTCCTTTCATATTTTTGCTTCTTTGTCTGTCTCTGCCAAATTTTCTCATTCTTTTACTCCACTTCAGAAATCCTCCTTTTATGCTTCCCTGTCCATTCAAAGGTGTCCAAAACCTAGTCAAACCCAAATTACCCATCAAATTTTTTCCCAAATCCAGATTTCCCTTTACTGAAACTATTTTTGTTTTTGTTTATCTACCCACTGAAAAAAAAAAACTCCTAGTTATGGTTGTCACTCGCAGCTTCTTCCATACTCAATTCTCCAGGACAATTTTCACATGGCAAGAATTCGACTGAAACAACAAATCGATCAGCATCGTTCTGAGCGCATTTTTCACATCCTTGATATGGTTCTTCTTCGTCTATAGCCTTCCATGCAATCCTCCCTAAAACTCCAAAGGCGCCAATGGCTCGGAATGCAACCCGAGGATGCTACAGGGGACCCACTCCTTCAGATTCTGCATCAATTTCCACATCTAAAGCTTTGAGGACAAAGATTTTTCTAAGGGAGAGGGGATGTTAGGAACCCATGTCTTTACTTTGTTAGTATATTGTTGTTGGACGCATAAGCTTTGTAAGTCGTCCCATAGTATTTGTTGATCCATAGTTTATATTAGCCCATAGTATTGGACGCATATGCTTTGTAAGTCGTCCCATAGTATTATATGTCCCATGGTTTTGACTCGTAGTATTGGTGCCTAGACTTAGCCCATGGTTTGTATTTACACATAGTATTGACCCATGGTATTGGTGCCTATACTTAGTATATAAGTGTGTGTTGAGGCCTATGAAGGCACCGTGAAGTTAATTGTATTGAGCTTTCTCAAAGGAGGTTGCCCCCTTGAAGTGGCCCATGATCAATATAAAAGTGATTCTGAGTTCTATTATTTATGATATCTGATGTATTTGCATTAATTAATTATTGCAGGTTCATCACAAGAGTATCAAACTGAATTTGAGAAACTAGCCAACCACACCGAAGAATTTCCTAATGACTTCAACCGAAGTTGTTTTATCAGTGGTCTAAAGTATGCAATCCTCTTTGAGGTCAAAATGTTCTGTCCCAATACAATGATGGAAGCCCTGGGGTTAGCTAAGTTGGCAAAAGACAAGATTACAGTCCAACAATGCTCCAAACCCACTCTTGTTCCCTTATGAAATATGGGTTCTCAACGACCTCCAATCCCGCCAGCTCCTCGACCAAATCCTATCAAGAATTTTTCTGAAACAGAGATGCAGGCACGGAGAGAAAAAGGGATTCGTTATAATTGTGATGAGAAATTCACTCGGGGACATAGATGTGTTCAACAAAAGCTCTATCTCTTGGATGTGGGTTCTTTGCCTGCCTCTGAAATTGGTGAAGAAGCTCTAGATACAATGGTTGATCAGGTCGATATTCAAGAGCCACCTATTGACCCTCTATCTCAGGAAGACCACCCAGAGATATCTCTCCATGCTTTAGCCGGAATCACCACCCCTCAAACAATGTGGGTCAGGGATTACTTCAAGAAGCTTCTTCTTAAAATATTCATTGATTCTAGTAGCACTCATAACTTCATTAACCCTCGGATCGCCAAATAGGCTGATTATTTTGTCCATCCTTGCTCCAACTTTGAAGTCATGGTTGCCAATGGGGGCACATTACCTTGCAAAGGGAACTGTCGCAATGTGTGTATCTCTATGGGATATTATAACCTGCGCTTTGACATGTTTTCCTTGACCTTAGGCAGATGTGATGTGGTTTTGGGTGCTCAATGGCTATGCACACTTGGCCCCATCTTATGGGATATTGATGAACTTTGGACGCAGTTTCCACCCAATGGACAAAAACACACATTGGCAGGCGTAATACCAGGGTCCCTCAGCATCATCAGTTCACATCACATGGAAAAAATCCTTAAGAAGAATTCACACGGTGTCATTTCTCAACTCCATTCCATTCAGATGCAACTTTCAACGGTCTCCACTACTCCTTTGGATCTACAACAAATTCTGGATCGATATATAGGTGTCTTTGTTGGACCAATGGGATTGCCACCTTCAAGGCCATAGGACCATCGTATTTTGCTCCTTCTTGGAAGCATTCCTCCCAACATCAGGCCATATCGCAACCCATTTCACCAAAAAATAAATATTGAAATGCTCGTTCAGGACTTACTGAAGCAAGGTATTACTCGCCCAAGCACTAGTTCCTTTTCTTCACCAGTTCTTCTTGTCTGCAAAAAGGATGGGTCATGGCGCGTCTGCATTGAATTATGAGCACTTTATCACCTCACAATCAAGGATACGTTTCCAATTCCCGTTGTTGATGGGCTTCATGGTGGTCAATTTTTCTTCAAGTTGAATCTTCGTTCTGGTTATCATCAAATTCGGGTTCATGAGGATGATATCCCTAACAAAGCTTTCCGCACACATGATGGCCACTATGAGCTTTTTATCATACCCTTTGGCCTCACTAATTCTCCTTCCACATTCTAGGCCTTGATGAATAAAATATTCCGGCCCTACTTGCAGAAATTCATTCTAGTCTTCTTTGATGATATCCTCATCTACAGTAAAACATGGGATGAACATCTCCAGCATCTGGATCTGGTAATGCAACTTTTCTCTGACCATCATCTCCACACCAAATAGTCTAAATGTGTTTTTGGAAAGAAAGAAGTAGAGTATCTAGGGCACATTATTTTAGCGGTTTGCGTGGATCCTTCCAAAATCGATGCCATGAACAATTGGCCGCATCCTCAGACACTCAAGAGCCTTCGTGGTTTTTTTTGGTTGACTGGTTACTATTGCAATTTTTTCAAAGATTATGGGAAGATTGCAGCTCCATTAACTTCTCTATTGAAAAAGGATAATTTTACATGGACACCTACTATCGAGTGTGCATTTTCCAAACTGAAACCACCTATGTGTACTACACCTATTCTAGCTATGCCCTCTTTTTCCAATCCCTTCACTATTGACAGTGATGCTTGCGGCAATGGACTTGGTGTTGTTCTCCTTCAAGATGAAAACCCCATTGCATTCACTAGCCAATCCCTTTCAGGTAAGAATTTAGCTACCTCTACATATGAGAAGGAAATGATGGCTATTTTGCATGCAGTCCAAAAGTGGAAACCCTACCTATTAGGGAATCATTTATGCATCAAAACTAATCACCTGAGTCTGAAATATTTCCTAGAATAGTGTGTATCCTCCCCAACACAACAGAAATGGGTTAGAAAAATCATGGGTTATGACTATGAGATCACTTACAAGAAGGTTAAGGACAATATTGTGGCGGATGCTCTTTCTCGCACATTTGATGACCACGGTTCTCTTTCAACTATTTCTATGTCTGCTTCAAATTGGTTGCAATATGTTCAAGAGGGCTATGTCAATGACTCTTCATTATCTCAAATCATCAAATGCTTGGCCAACAACCCTTCTGTTGTACCACATTACTCTTGGGATGGTTCTTCCCTGAGATACAAGGGTTGTCTGGTGCTTCTCTAGAACACAGATCTTCAACAGGATGTCTTCTATGAACTCCATGCTTCTGCATCAGCAAGGCACTCTGGCTTCCTCGAAACGTATGAGTGAGCACGGCGTAACTTCTTTTGGCAGGGAATGAAAAGGACAATTCAACAGATGGTGGTAGAATGTGATACCTTCCAGCACAATAAGGGTGAAACGACACTCCTTTCAGGATTTCTCGAACCCTTTCCCATACCTACATGGATTTGGACAAATATTTCTATGGATTTCATTGAAGGGCTCCCTAAATCTAGCGGAAAGGAAATGATTTTGGTTCTGGTTGATCACCTCTCTAAATATAGTCATTTTTGTGCTCTCATCCATCCCTATACAGCCTCCTTAGTCGCTCAAATTTTCCTGGACCAAATATTTCATCTTCATGGAATCCCTTCTTCCATTGTCTCGGATCGTGATGTAGCTTTCACCAGTCATTTTTGGAAAGAATTATTTCTCCACACTGGCACCAAACTGAAGATGAGTTCAGGGTGTCACCCACAAACAGATGGTCAGACTGAAATTATCAATAAATGCTTGGAAACTTATCTTCATTGCTTCACCTATGAACAACAACATTAGTGGGAAAAGTGGCTCCCTCTAGCCGAATGGTGGTACAATACCTCTTACCACACTGCCTCTAAAATGACGTCATCTGAAGCAGTCTATGGTCAGGCACTGCCAGTTCTTCTTCTATACACCCCCAGCAGTTCACCAGTTCAGGCAGTTGACACGGTCCTTCAGAACCGCGATCATATTCTTCACATTTTGCGGGACAATCTTCACATGGCAAGAAAACACATGAAGCAACAATCCGATCAGCACCATTCTGAGCACACTTTTCAAGCAGGTGATATGGTTTTTCTTTGTCTCTAGCCTTACAAGCAATCCACCCTGAAACTCAAAGGGAATAATAAGCTCGCTCCAAATTTCTATGGGCCATATAAGATTCTTCAAAAGAATGGGTCCATTTCTTATAAATTGGAACTTCCTCCTTCTTCCTGCATTCATCCAGTATTTCATGTCTCTTGCCTAAAGAAATTTCTTGGAACCAACATCAAAGGACAAACTATTTTACCAGAACTGGATCATGAAGGATCCATAATTTTGGAGCCGGAGAGTGTCCTCAATAAGCGCACTCGTCAGATTCTCTCTCGCTCTATCACATAGGTCTTAATTCAGTGGCACAGAATGCAACCAGAGGATGCTACATGGGAACCACTCCTTCAGATTCAACAACAACTTCCACATCTAAAGCTTTGAGGACAAAGCTTTTTCTAAGAGGGAGGGGATGTTAGGAACGCATGTCAACCCTTCTCTTTACTTTGTTAGTATATTGTTGTTGGACGCATATGCTTTGTAAGTCATCCAGTAGTATTTGTTGATCCATAGTTTGGATTATTGTTGTTGGACGCATATGCTTTGTAAGTCGTCCCGTAGTATTTGTTGATCCATAGTTTGTACTGGCCCATGGTTTTGACCCATAGTATTGGTGCCTAGAGTTAGTATATAAGTTTGTATTGATGCCAATGAAGGCACCATGAATTTATTTGTATTGATCTTGCTCAAAGGAGGTTTCCTCCTCGAACTGGCCTGCCATCAATAAAAATATTATGTGATCTCATATATTGTGCATTTTATCAATTAATTGTTGCAGGTTCCTCACAAAGAAGCGTATGTTGGCGGTGTATGATAGTAGCAATGCATTGGACATGAATTTCCATGGACATTAGGGGCTTGTGCCATGGGAACATATGAGGGTGTAGCTCCGGAATGGGTTGTGGCACGGAAAAGGTCGGGGCCACTCATGGAGGAATTGGGTGTAGGATTATAAGCCGGGGGACTAGGAGTATGCATAGCAGTATAAGGATGACTATGAGATGTACCATGCCCAATAATTCTATCGGCAGCGTGGGATGCCCCCAGCACGTCCTTCATGGAGGAATCACCGTAGGGAGCATCAGGTAAAATGGAATATAAGTATCATGACTGAGCATAGATTAGGTCAAATTTTGGGGCTTTTAGAATGGATTCTTCTTCGGTTTGAGGCCGTTCAGATGCCACATACCTGGAAATAACTAGTATAAGGGATTTTAAGAACCAATATAGGAAGATGCAGTCGTCTAACTTCATCTTACATAAACTTTGACGTTTACGCAACTCATCAATATGGTCAGTGATATGGGTAGCAGTATTCTGTCTGCAAGACAGTGGGATCTCCACACCAGCATCGTAATGGACTGGTAACTAAAAGAACTACAAGAAAGTCAAAGCAAGGGATGTAAAGGTGGAATATGTCCCATGAGATTGTTTGATGTAGCACTTAGCTACAGAGCTAGTGAGGATCCATTGTAAAATGCATAGGCGGATGGAGTAATCCACTATGGATTTGGAGGAACACCACAAGTGGAAGGACATGATGTGGTTTTGGGGGTCCTCACCAGCCTTCCCTTCAAATTTAGGGATGTCCGAAGGGAGTTTGGTAGGCATGGGAGGCCATGTGGGATCATGTCAGATGGGATCATTGGTCAATCTAGCCAAATCATGGAGGTTCAGGCTAGCCATGAATGGAAAACTGGTAGAAGGATGTGACATGGTCGCAGGGGTGTGTGTGTTAGTCATAGCGGCTATATTTTTTGCCACTTCCTCCAATGGGTGGACCAATGGTGTGGATCATGATGGGGATCGTGGGACCTCCAGTAAAAGGTGGGGTTATCATGTAGGAAAGGCTAGTGCCCCAAGTGTGCTACTAGCCACCAACGGGACTGTAGTTGTAACAGATCCACTAACCATAGGGATGGATGTAGTGACAGGAATACTAGGTGTAGGGCCTACATATGGTATAACAAGGATAGATGTTGAAGTGGGAGTTGGGATAATGGTGGATCCACCACCAAAAATCACTCCATAAAAGGGGTTAGAATTCATGACAGCCATGGGGATAGATGGAGCTGTGTAAGTGGATAACTCTGACTCAGAATCAAAGGTAAAATAAGGGGCGTCGGGATAGGTATCCGATGTCGAAGTTGTTGATCTGTGAGGTGTGGTGTCAAGTGAACC
The DNA here is from genome assembly GCA_027924585.1 of Larix kaempferi. NCBI lineage: Eukaryota > Viridiplantae > Streptophyta > Pinopsida > Pinales > Pinaceae > Larix > Larix kaempferi. Next base: position 10,704,274 of record BSBM01000196.1, read on the forward strand.
ATATTGTGAGGATTGGCCCCTTAGGCGATGAGAGTGTGTTGGTGAATCAATGGTGAAAGGTTTAAAAAGTGTTAAATGGTTGTGGGAGAGAAAACACTCAAAAATCCAAGTGCAACCGTGTGTGAAAAAGGAGATCTCTCAAAAAATGCACGGCTCAGGCCAACAACAGGCTCAAAATGTGTGTTGCAACAGCGTGCTACAACAATCAAAGGGGCAATAAAAATGGTCAAAATACCAACAAGCAGTACTCCTAAAAATAAAAAGGTAGAATCACTAATCCAATGGGGGTATAGGAGCATGCAGACACCTATCGAAAAGATATGAAATCTCACACAAATCGTATTCTTTGAAGGGTGATGAAATCTGCAATCAAGCAATATGAAATGCAGAACCAAATGGATAAGGATATTCCTATACTGAGAGGGACTCTGGGTAAAAGAGCCCTAGAAGAACGGAAAGTAAGCTACCATGTTCATGGTACATACAGAAAGGTGTCCCATAGTTTCAATTCTTTGTTCATCATACACCCAGTATGAGCGCCAGTATGCACAACGAGAACAACGATTTGGTGTCTTTCAGTACAGAATGGAGAGAAGTATTCCACTCAGACTTCTGGAACCAGTCTTTCTACTTTCCCTCCTAAGAAAGAGGCCCTCTGACAAATCGGTGTTAACTGTACCAATAAATAATAGGGTATTTTGGATCCCTAATGGACAACATCTATGTCTCAAGTGTAAGTGACAAATGGGGTTTTATTTGGATTCATATCCCTACTATCTTACCTAACTACAATGTTCTTTTTGTGTTCCCCAAGTGAGGTTAAATTCAGTTGAGTTAAGTGGATTTTAAGGCTCACTTTTATTATGGTGACCGAGTGTGTGCACAAGTGGTGTGTACCCAAGATTTCCAAGCAGGAAAATGAATCACTAAAACTTGTAAATAAAAAGTATTGACTGTTATATAAAATAAATGGACTTGCTGAAATGTAAATGCTAAATAAAATATTTTAAATGTTACAGCAAGTAAATAGCATAAAAGTATAGCTAGAAAAAATGGATGCAAGCAAAAAAATGGTTGTTAGGGAAAAAGTGGAAAATTCACGCTGTAACAGGTCGATAGTAACAGGAAATAGGGCACGGCTTTCAGGGTGACAACGTTGCTCCAGGGCATGACTTACAGGGTGAAAAGTGCATTGAGGGAGTGCCACTCCGGGGTTACAAAGCGCGGCTTTCGGGCGAGAACTCATGCTATAGAGTGTGGCCTTAGGGCTAAAACCCGCGCTGCAGGACCCGGTTTTGAGGCTAGAACCTGCACTACAGGGCGCGGTTTCGGGGATGGAACCCGTGCTATAGGGCGCGGTTTCGGGGCTAGAAATTGTGCTACAGAGCGCATCTTTCAGGACGACAATTGTGTTTCCCATCATGAAAAAAGTCCACAGAAGTGGTGGGACGAAACGTAAAAATGAAATTTTTAAGATGATAGTGAAGGTAAAGGACAGCTCTGCAAATATGGGGTCCAAGGGGAAGACCAGTTCTGTAACAAGCAAAAAAAATAACAAGTACAATACTAAAAATAACCAAATATTCTAAGGGAATCGAGCTAGTGGAGTCGTCAAAACTGTAGTTTGTGTTTTCACACCAGCTCGTGCTAAAGAGCACCTACTAAGGATTCAAGAACCCTTAGTAGCAGTTCATGTAAATGGGTAAAAACTAAAAAATGAGAAAATTAAACTAATATATGTGAGTCCATCAAATAGAAATAAAAAGTAAACTAATTAACTGTTGCAGTAATGAAACAAGTAGGAACCCATGAATGAAAATATGATTTTCTTGTATTAATGTGTAAAAGATGGTTTATAATATGATGTTACCTCAAAAGGTGAGGTTGTAGGATCCCTTGTAGCCATATGTGAGTAGTGAACCAAGTCTCCAGAGTTCCTTGCTCTTATCCAAATGCTCCAAAGGTGGCCAAGACTCAACTGTAATGGTAAACAAAAGCTCAAGGTGATAGGCTAAATTTCAACAGGAATTCGGTAACATAAGGGTGTGAAGAGTTGATGATGGATGTTGAAATGGGGGGCCTCCATCACCTTTTATAGAGGTTTTGAATGGTGGAGTATTGACCCATGGTTTTAGGACACCAATAGTATTGGTAAATGGTTTTAGGTTTTTTCCCTCTTTTTGAAATTAAATTTGACTTTTTTCCCTTTTTATTTTATTTTTTGGGAATTTTGGACCTTTTTTTAGGGTTTTTGACCTTTTTGAAGGAATTTCATTAATTGAGGAGGGAAATAATGATTTTTTGCTTTTTGGTAACCATTTGAGGGTTTTTTAGGGTTTTGGAGGCCAAAAATGTAGGAAAAGTGGACAAATAGGTAATGTGACTAGGGAGATGAGCTAGTGAACAATTTTTGGGTGTTAACAATGATGACACTTTAGCTCTGTACTGAAGATGATGATGATGATGATGATGATACTTCATCTATGTACTGAATATGATGATGATGATACTTCAGCTCTGTACTGAATATGATGATGATGATACTCCAGCTTTGTACTGAAGGTGATTATAATGATACTTCTACTCTGTACTGAAGATGATGATGATGATACTTCAGCTTTGTACTGAAGATGATGATGATGATACTTTAGCTCTGTACTGAAGATGATGATGGTGATACTTCAGCTCTGTATTGAAGATGATGATACTAATGATGATGATGTTCCAACTTCGTGTTGTAGTTGATGATGTTACAACAAGTCATTTAGTTTCTGATATTGATGTTGTTGAAGAACTTCCAATGATTTAAAGATGTACCAACCAATGTTCCAGATGATGTTTTTGATGATGCCTCCTCGTCCCTCCTTCCGATGAGGTTGTGTAGAGCCACACCTGTTGTTCTTTATGTTAGTATAATACCCTTCTTGTTAAGGGGGAGTGTTGAAATAATGTAACTTCAAATAATTTGTACTTGTATGATTCCTCCTTCAAGAGATGTCTTTAATGTAAAAGTTCATGTAAAAGTCACGAGGTAAAACCTCCATTGTAAGTTGGGTCATTAGTACCAAAAAGAATGCAATATAAATATTATTTGAGTCTCCCTAGAGAGGTTGTCCCAGTTAAGTTATTGAGGCCAACCTAGTTAGGTTAAATTTCAATTAAAAGGTAAAGTATAAATATAGAGTGTTTCCTGTCATTTGTACCATTCACTCACTCAAGCATTTCGAATTAGAGGAGAGAGGAATATTGCGAAGGAGGAGGAGGATTACTCTTGGCTCTACAGTTTTTTTTTATCTCTATTCTTTATGAGACTTATTTATTTGGGGATTACACTTTGGTAATCTATATTGAGGAAGTTCTTGTTGGGTTTTCTTCCTCTTGAGGGTTTCCCAGGATAAATTGATGTGTACCTTGTGATTGTGTGTCTTTGAGAGATTTTATTTATGCCATTGTTATTGTGAAAATGGATTAAATGATAATGAATTAGGAATCTAAGTTATTGCAGCATATAAACTTAACAACTACTTTGTGCCTCAAAACATGTTCAAACACATCAACATGCAGGTTCTGCAATACGATGTTGAAACCAATAATTTTAAGTCACCTAGGCATGTGGATTAGTTTAACAAACCCATTCCAACATCAAATGCTTTCAAGGAAGGTAACATGGCCAACATTTCACCCACTATCAAGGTGGATATTTCTGTAACACCTGGTGTCACTGAGAACATCTTACTTGAAGCCTCGTATTCTCAATAGGAAATCATGAATTCTAAAGCATTGTTTCAAGAGTTTCAGGATATCTTTTCCTGGAAATATTAAAAAATAGTAGGGATTGACCCCATCATTGTCAAACATCATATCATCAAATTACCTAATTCCTCACTAGTACAGCATAAACAGTGATTGGTACATTCAATATCTAAAGCACCAACTATAAAATAAGATATAGGGAAAATATACTAAGGAGAGTTTAGCTATCCCAACACCTAAACATCTTGGATATCTAATTCCATCCCCATCAACAAAAAGCAGGCAACTATTCATATTTACATTGATTTAAGAGACATAAATGAAGCTTTTCCAAAGGGCAATTTCCCAACCCCCTTCATCAACTAAGTCATCGATACTTGCACCAAACATGATGTCCTATTATTTATGGATGGATTCTCCATATACAACCAAATCTAAATCCACCAATAGGATCAATATAAAATGTCCTTCACTTATATGTCATGGAGAACATTTTCCTATTCTTTTATGTCATTCAGGAGCAAAAATGCAAGAGCTACATTTCAATGCACTATGTCCTATGTCTTTAATGACTTGACACACATCATCTAATATTACCTTGATGCATGGGACCTTCACTTAGTGAAACTATGCCATAGCACGTGTGTTTGTGGGATAATAAAGAATACCCGTAATTTCACTAGATTTTGATAAATACATACTAAAATTCTTTTGTTGAAGCCCCATCCCAAGATATATTTCCAATTAAAAATTCCTTGTTTTACTAGATAGCCCATATTTTTAATAGATAGCCCTTTTTGTACCCCCCAAATACCTATAAACCCTCCAAAGCCTACTTCCCCTCCCCAATACCTACAATATATTGACCTTATATTTTTAGCAATTTAAAATCCCTCGTTTATGGATGAATTTGGTAAGATATTGGTCAACAAGATGAACCCCCATGCCTTGATGACCTCACTACCAAGTCTAAAAAATGCATCCATCACATTACCAACCTTCCTAGCATCATTTTGTGATGTTGGAAGTAGAACATATGCTTGAACACCCTCAAGTGTATGATTTTTTTCATAGTGGGATGTTTAGTAATGTTCATCGTCTTTCAATAAGGGATCACCATAGATCCTTTTAAACTTCGGGCCATTTTCAAACTACCCCCACTAAAGGCATAATGTTAGTTGTAGAGAATTCAAGGCAAAAAAAACTTTATTTCTCACTTTGTTCTTGATTATGCTACAAGAGTGTAGGGATTCTCATGTGTCTTATGAAAGGACATTGTAATTTGATGGGATGTCCAAGCATAATAGTCCTTTAAGGGATAAAAAAATGAACTCACCTCTTCTATATTGACCTCTCCTCCTAACTTCGACAAGGATATTACCCTTTACATTTATGCACCCCCCTTTTTATTGTTGAGGTCATAGTTCAAATATATGAGGATCATTGTGAACATGTCATTCACTACATGATTTGAACACTATTTGGACCACCATTAAATTACACCCATGATGAGAAGTTGGTCTTGGATGTGTTCTTGTCAATTCATAAACATTTCCACCATATTTTGTTGTGCGTGACTAAGGTAATCACAAATTCAACCCCAATGAAATATATACTAAGATGATTCCTTATGAATGGTAAGTTCACTCAATGTGTCGTTATTCTATAGGAATTTGATCTTGATTTCGTGACCCCCAAAACCAAGAAATCCTTGGCCCTCACCTTGGTCATCACTGAACTTCCATATGTTGTACCACCCCCCCATTTAAACTATCACTTTCTTGATGAACACCTCTTTTGCATCTCCAATGACGACCCATGGTACAAAAATATTCTCACTTATATCTGCAAACATAAATTTGGCTCGCATCTCTCATGTGATGACCAAAATTACATTCTCCATCATACTCCTCATTATATCCTAATTGGAGACATTCTCTACTAGCAATGGATTGCCACCATTTTTCAACGATGCTTATCTCATGACAAGGATAAGCAATTCCTCAACAACTATCATGGTAGAACTTGAGGTAGCCATTTATTAGGAACAAACATTTCCCATAAAATATTATGTGCCGACTACTTTTGTCCTTCACTCTTCAATGACTATATTCAGTATATCAAACCATTTGAGAATTGTCAAATCTTCTCCCACAAAATATGATCCCCTTTGGATCCACTGCATTCCATCATCAATTCTGGACCCTTCTGTAGGGAATCTACTTCATGTAATGTAGGCCAACATGTTCCAATGGTCATAAGTATATCATCATCATTATCCAGTACTTTACCAATTGGGTTAAGGAAATGGCCACCTTCAACAACACCAAAGACATTTCCACATGATTTTTCTACAAACATGTCATTTAACACTTGAGGGTACTCAAATAGTCAGTATCGAACAATTGAACACATTTTGAGAATGAAATTTTCTAAGAGTTTCCTTTCTTGTTAGGATTTATACATAATTTTTCCACCCCCTACTATACACAAGTAAACAATCAAGTTGAGTCCATCGAAAAAGACTTAAGACCATGTTCCAACAAATAGTCAATAAGAACAAGACTAATTAGCATCACATGTTATTCTCAATACTCTGGGCCTATAGAACATTTGTTAAGAATTCTACAGTGTTTACACCCTTTCATCTCGTATATGGAATCAAGGTAATTTTGGCCATCAACTGTGAGATTCCTGTAGGAATATTTAAACCCACTCATTTCATATAATACCTTAGGATAGCATTATTAATTATTTTTAATTAATTCCTAGTTGTTAGACTAGCTAGTTGGCTAAACTAATCAATGTGTGGACCACAAGCCATCTTTGTGTGGACCACAAGTATTCGTGGTGTGGAACACAAGCATCCTGAGTCACTTGGGAGCATTTATGAATATTCTGGATAGTATTTTTTCCAATCCTAGAATTAAAGGTGCCTTACTGCTTTTTACCTCTTTTTGGTGAAAGGTGAAAAGCTAGTTGACTAGTTTTACTGATTTTTAGCCAACTCACACTCCATGATGTTTCTTCCTTCTATATTCTTGATTTAGCATGTGTTTTCATCCCACATCACTATCTAATCACTAAATCAGAAATTCATGAGCCTTTGTGGTGACTTGGAACACACACTTTCCACCTAGGGGGTTTTGCATATTTTTTGTAAGCCTGCTTTTGTGAGGATTCGAATGGAATCCTTATGCATTCGAATATCTAATGTAATTTTATATATTGATATACATTTACATCCCCAAGGTTGGATGATGTATTATTATTCATGAGAGTAATTCTGTTTGCATCATATGTGACTGTTTTTCAGTGCACTTGACTTGTTGTGTGAGAATTACTTGTGAGAGTTGTAATTTCTTGATCAGATCTTGGTGTGAACTAAATCTCACATGGTATCAGAGCTATCAAGCTATTCGTTTCTCCATTAATTATCTTGTAGGATCCAACCAATCTCAAGGAGGGTGCATTCATTCATCTACAGGGCACATTCAATCATTGAGAGGGCGCAAGAAATCATCTTTGGGTGCACCCAAACCACTCCAAAAGCTATTTTAGAGATTCCATGGATCAATCACATCATATCATCCTCACTCCAATGAATTATTTTGACTGGAAAGTGCATATGGAGATCATGTTGAGGAGCAAAGGCCTCTACGGGGTGACTATGGCAACTGAACCTGAGCCAACCTCAGCAATTGAGAAATCAAAGTGGCATAATCGAAGAGATGAATCCTATGGTTTATTGTGTCTCACTACATCCAAGGATATTCTATTCCATATTGATGGTCTTACAACTCCAAGTGAAGTTTGGCTAAAGCTTCAATAATTGTTTGGCAAGACTGATGAATTAAGAGGCCACCAACTAGATAATGAACTAGTTTCATTGAGTCGATAGAATTTAGATAACCTCTAGGATTTCTTCTCAAAATTCAATTGACTTGTTATAAAATTGAAGCAATGTGGAATTTATAAAAAGGATGAGCAACTAATATTGGCCATTCTCTCCAAGCTTGGCCCTAATTACTTAGTCTTTGTTTCTACCTTCCACTCCACAAGGAAGGCAGTTCGAAATTGGAAGAGCCCCACACTCTCACAATTCATGGAGTCTCTTACACAGGAACAAGACAAGTTGGTCTTGATGGGAGCCATGAAAAATCCATCAAATGACCATTGTTTTAAGGTTTGATATTCAAAGGGTTCTAAAGGGAAGAAGAAGGGCAATTTCAAGAATCACATTGATCAGAGGAAGGACAAGAAGAAAGTCCATGAAGACTCCTAAAATTTCAAGAGAAATCCAAACAAGAAGAATGAGAAGACAAAGTGCAATTATTGCAGTAGGGGATTTCATCCTGAAATCCCTTGCATGAAGAATACCATTGATCAAATGGCTCAACTACTGGAGAAAGCCAGCATTCCTCTTTCTTGAGAGCATAAGGAGGAAAGATGGATGAAAAAATTATGAAGATAAGGAGCGAGTGCATGCATTGATGGCAAGCACATCAAATCCTACATCATTCATCATTGACTCAAGAGCATCAAGGAACATGGTGTCCACAAGACAAAGCTTCTCATCTCTTGATTCTTCCAGTGGTCCAAACATTGTGTTGGGTGATGATTCTAAAACTTCAAGGAAAGGTAAAGGAAACATTGATCTAGATTTTGGTACATTCACTAATGTTTTATATGTTCCAGGAATTGCTGCTAACCTTTTGTTAGTATACCAAATGAATCACACAAGATCACCCAAAAAGGTGATATTCACGCCTAATGATGTTGAACTATGTGAAATGTCAACAGGCCGAATTGTTTCCTTAGGTTCTACTGACCATAGCTCAAAAATCTATAGGTTTTCTCATTTTGTGCCATTCCGCTCACCTTCTGCTCTATTAACCCATGCCAATGAGTCAAGAAAATTATGGAATGAAATATTTGGTCACCTAAATTATAAATATCTTTCCCAACTCCATGAGAAATAAATGGTCATAGGGCTTCCCAATGTCAATTTTTCCAAAGGTGTCTGTCAAAGCTACATCCTAGGAAAGCACCCAAAGCATAAATTTGAGAGAGCAAAAACTGAGCAAACCTCAACACCCCTAGACCTTATTCACAGTGACATATTAGGTCCATTCCCCAATGAGTATTTTAACTATGCCAAATACATCATTACCTTCATAGATGACTTTACCAGGTACTGTTGGATTTATTTCATCGAGCTAAAGTCTAAAGTCTTCAGTTTGTTCAAGATTTTCAAGGCCTCAGTTGAGAACCAATCTGGTAGACATATCCAAATCCTTAGATATTATAATGGTGTGGAGTACATCAAATCTGATTTTCAGCAATTTTGTGCCTCTTCAGGCATACAAATGCAACACATTGTTCCATACACACCTCAGCAGAATGGTGTCGCTGAGAGGAAGAACAGATCATTGAAGGAGATGTCCACATGCATGCTTTAGGCAAAGTATTTATCTCCAAGGATTTCGGATGAGGAAACAAATTGTGACACATACATTCAAAATAAATTTCCTCACAAATTTCTCAAAGGAATCACTCCTTTTGAGGCTTGGACTGGGCACAAACTTGATATTTCTCATTTCAGGATTTTTGGCTCCAAGGCTTGGGCTAGAATTCCACTTGAGAAGAGGAGGGCTATGCATCCCCAAATCCAACCTTGTCTTTTTTTTGCTATTCAAAGGACTCCAAAGTCTATAATTTTATGAACATGGCTACTCAAAAATATTTCATTGAAAGAAGTGTTCAATTCAAAGAAGAGCCCTCCCAGAATGTTGAAATTGGAGAGCCATCCACACCTCCACCTGAAGATATAAGTGAGCTTCCTATTGATTTTTTTGATTCTGATATTTATGATGATGAAGAAAATTTTATTACAGATCCTAATTCACTAACAAGTCCAAAGTGGGCTGCTAAGACTCTTCAAGCAGCTAGTGAACTAGTGGGAAATCCTTAGGACACAAGGAGGAATAGATCACAATTTGAGACTGCTCTCAATGTGAATGATCCTTACTTATCTGAGAGATGTTATTTGATGGTGGATTCTGATCCTCAGACATATTAGGAAGTCTCACATGACCCAATATGATAGGCTTCTATGGATGAAGTGTTTCATTCAGTGCAAAAGAATGAGACATGGGAGCTAGTCAAGCTCCCTCGCATGCAGAAAATTGGTAAGGTGTAAGTGGATATTCAAGACCAAGTGTGCATCTGATGGTGCAGCAGTGAAATATAAGGCTAATATGGTGGAAAATTGTTTCTCCCAAGTCCAATTCCTTGACTAAACTGAGACTTTTGCACCAGTTGCACAAAAGGATTCGATAAGACTAGTTCTGGTAATTTCTGCTGCCAAGCGTTGGGAAGTACATCACATGGATGTCAAAAGTGGCTTTCCCCATGGATATCTTGAGGAATTTATTTATATCCAGCAGCCAGAAGGCTATACATATGATGCTAACTATGTGTGCAGGTTGAGGAAGTCTTTCTTGGGCTTAACAAAGCCCCCAAGGCTTGTTATGCCAAAATGGACAACTTTCTCCTATCACAATCTTTTGCTAGATGCAAATATGATCCTAATGTTTACATGAAGCTGATTGATGGTTCAATTCTGATTATTGTGTTATATGTCGATGATATACTAATCATAGGTAGCTCTACTGATCAAATTGCTTCATTAAAGACTACTTTGCATCAAGTTTTTTCCATGACTGACTTGGGAATTCTTAAGCATTTTTTTGGGCTTGAGATTTCTCAAATTGAGAATGGAAGTAAGGTATCTCAGTCAAATTATGCATCTGACCTGCTAAATAAGTTCAAGATGGCTAATTTCAAGCCTTCGAAGACTCCTTTCCTTTCGGGAGTTATAGTTGAAGAAGCATAATCTACACCTTTGGTTGACAACACCTTGTATAGGAAGCTTGTTATACTTGATTCATACTCGACCTGATCTTGCATATGTTGTGAGTGTGGCATCAAGGTACATGGAGAAACCACATGAGCTCCATTGGAAGGCTGCAAAAACAATATTACATTATGTGCAAGGCACCAAGACTGATGGGATTCACTATGTTGCAGATTCTAGCCTAGATCTTCTTGGCTTTACTGACTCGGATTGGGCTGGTGATAGCCTTGACAGAAAATCCACATATGGATTTGTATTCATGCTTGGAGGTGGTCTTGTTTTCTAGTATAGCAATAAATAGAGTGAAATTGCACTATCTTCAGCAGAGGCCGAGTACATAGGAGCAGTGAATGCTACTGCTAAGTGTGTGTGGTTGCAGGGTATTCTTTCAGAGTTTGAGATTTCCTTTAGTAATCATATTGTCATATTTTGTGACAATCAGAGTGCTATACGGATCTCAAGTGATCCAGTACAGAGAAAGAGTACCAAGCATATTGATATCCATATGCACTACATCAAGATTTTAGTGCATGACCATATCATTGATTTGCAGTATTGCCCAACTAGTGAGCAAACTCCAGACATCTTCACGAAAGCTTTTACTAAGAAGACTTTCAGCTATCTTAGATCACTACTTGGGATGGTTGAACATGTGGTGGAGTGAAGGATTGATCAACAATATTACAATTTTGATATGTCCATTTTTTAGAGGAGGTTTTTCCCATGGGGTTTTCCTTCTTTCCTTGTTTTGTGGGCAAGGCAGTATTGTTACAGGGTGACCATGTCTTGTTACTGGGACCTATCTATATTTTTGTTTTTTATCACATAAAGTCAGGCTTATGGTGGGGTGTTGGAATATTTAAACCCACTCATGTAATTTAATACCTTAGGATAACATTATTAATTATTTTTCATTAATTCCTAGGTGTTAGACTAGCTAGTTGGCTAAAATAATCAATGTGTGGAACACAAGTATTTCTGGTGTATACCAAAAGAATCCTACGTCACTTGTGTGCATTTCTGAATATTTTGGATAATATTTTGTCCAATCCTGGAATGAAAGGCGCCTTACTGCTTTTTACTTCTTTTTACCTCTTTTTGGTGAAAGGTGAAAAGCAAGTTGACTAGTTTTACTGATTTTTATCCAGCTCACACTCCATGATGTTTCGTCCTTCCATATTCTGCATTTAGCATGTTTTTTCATCCCACATCACTATCAGATCACTAAATCAAAAATTCGTGAGCCTTTGTGGTGACTTGGAAGACGCATTTTCCAATTAGTGGAGTTTTGCATATTTTTGGTAAGCCTTTTTTTGTGAGGATTCGAATGGCATACTTATGCATTCGAATATTTGTAATGTTATATATTGAAATCCATTTACATGCCCAAGTTTGGATGATGTATTTTTATTCATGAGAGTGATTATGTTTGCATCATATGTGACTGTTTTTCAGTGTTCTTAACTTGTTGTGTGAGAATTAATTGTGAGAGTTGTAATTTCTTGATCGGATCTTGGTGTGAACTAAATTTCACAATTCCCACCCTTCAAATAACCAATGAAATACTCCCTAACACTCCACCACTATAGAAAAATTTTCTCATCTTGGAACATCTTGATGAGGAACTTCATGCATCATTACAATGAAACAATAAGATGAAGAAATGTTCCAAACCATATTATAAGCAATAAGTTAATCCTCTCACCTTTTGTGAAGGAAATCGCATCCTCGTATTTTACACCAAGAAAGATACCAAACTAGGAACCGATAATTTCACTCCCCTTTTTTGAGACCCATACATTATCAAAGAAGACTCCCTAAAGGTGCTTATGTGCTCATTTTCCCACAATAAGGTATTCTTGATAGCCCAATCAATAGATTGTACTTGAATAAATTCTACCCCTATCCCACACATCCACTTTCCAACACATTGTAGATAAAAATATTTTTTATTAATATTTTCCTAGTCTTTTTATCAACAAACCTTCAATACTTTGATTGTTGAAAACCTTTCATTTTCATTTGCAGATGACTTCAAGTATGGATTATAAATCCATCTTTTCCAATGATGCAAGTCATTGGTAAAAGAATCCTCCATCTGCTACCTGGGCTACTTATACCTCGACACATACTTTTCCACATTGGTGGCGTATGGATTGGACTAACCAATAAGGACCATGTAGATTACAATATTGTTATTGGAATCTTGGTTGATTACTCCACTTATCTATTCTCCATCTTCATGTCCATATAGATTCTCAACTTCTTATCACCTAGTTCAATGGCATCTTACATGTTCATGGTCCATGCCTCTTCCAGAAGTTCCTATGAGTGCAACTTTTGGCTCAAAATTTTTTAATCACCACATTCATCCATGTCCCTAGGAGTTCTAATACATTTGTTGATTACATACAAATGATGTTTATGTTGTTCCATTTATTATATTATGTCCATATAATATATTGATAAACTCAAAACACTGAAAAACATAATCAAAATCACACATTAGAGAACAATGCATGAAAACCCATATATATATATATATATATATATATATATATATATATATATATATATATATATATATATATATATAGAAGCGTACAAAGTGTGCCTCACAGAATGCATAAACAATTGTCTTATGCGGGTACATCAAAAAATTGGCTCCGATAGGAAACAATCCATAGAATGTAAAAAACAATGTGGGCTCATATCAGATACATAATTAAATTACTTCCCCCGATAGAGAAGGGGGAGGGGGAATCAAGGATAAAGGAATCACTACCTGAGTCAGTGATGCAACCACTAACCATTGGATTGATCATGAGGTTATTACTATGGATAGACTGGAAGCAAAACCACAGCTACTCTCCATGCTCCCGGTGTAACTATTTTTGTTGCTACCTACACACACACTACTTACCTAGCCATTTCCACCCATCTAAAAAATGTAGCACGATCCACTATTGACACCCTATGGAAAAATAAGGCATGTGACCACTATCAAATCATCTATATCATCCAAAACCTAGTTATTCATGGCCTCTAGTAACATTACAAAGAGTCTCGTCCAATATACATAATCAACATTATTGTCCAACCCTACCAGGACAACCCCACCTATACACCCCTATCCTTTACCTGCACACCACCTATAAATACATCATCTTGAAAACATCATTTTCATCAATATCCTCCATCATGGGCCCATGCTAGTGAGTTTGTTATAAGTGGAAAAGGTGTTGTTCCCATACCTGCACCCAATAAACAACATGATTCATATTATTATTTCACATATATCATAGTTGAATGAAACACATAATTAAAAAAAAACAAAAGCAAGGTATGATGTAGAGATACTTACCTGTGGGTCTCCACCCATGACCAAGACATGTGCAATATAGATAGTTGTTGAAGTGGTTTTTTATATTTAGTGGATGATGAGTATAAAATTATTTGTGGTAAAAGATACTACAAAAATATGTACTTTCCTTGTGTCAAGTTATTTCAGTCTTTTTAAGTAAATATATGTGCTGCATTTATTTTTACACTCATACTCTTATTAGTAATGGATATCATGGTTAAGAAATTGATGTTATGTTGTCATCGCACAACAAGTGCTACTAGTGATGTTGGAATTTTTTGATAAAGGTATTACAAGTTAAAGACCATATTCTATGAATGCTGATTTTATTTTTAATTCATAGAAATGAAATATAAAGATGATAATATAATATATGTAGTTTACTAGTTGATGCATTCATAGTATTCTTAGTATTTAAGATAAGTTGAGAAAGATTGGTATAATGCAAGCATATTGTAAAGTATAATTCTATCTTGTCATATAAATAAATGCTTTACAAGGTGTGTTAATACTATCAAGAGTCTGTAAGTTATTGGGTGAAAGGTATTTGAAATATTGAAATAAATGTTTATATAAGTTGAGGGAAACAATCTTTTTAATTGAATAGTTGAAGCATTAGCCTAGCCTTACTATGAACATGGAAATAAAATTGAGTATCATGTTTTCATAGCCATGATTGGGTAATTATGAAGTGTTATAAACAATGATTTAGTTCAGTGATTCCCAATGGTTCTATGTTAAATTTAATGAAGAATGGTGATTAATGTTTTAAAGGCTAACATAATTGTCTGTTGAACGAGGAAAAAGAAAATTTTTTACCCCCCATCTCCTCTAAATTGCACCGAGGATTTCGGGTGTGTTACATAGTGGTATCAGAGCTGAAGTTGCACCACTCAGGTCTATTTGGGCTCAACACGAAGTCATAAAATATAAATTTTGTTGAACTAACAAATTGATTTTTGTTTGTATGTGGAAAGGACGAAGAGATGAGTTTATCTTCAAACTTCTACAAGAGGTAACCAATGAGATAGATATTGAAAACCGAGTTTATAGGTGGTACTTCATTTTTTTTGTAGCATTATGTTCATGTACTGAATAATGGAGTTTGGGTTATAAATATATACAAAAAGAAGTATAGATATTGTTCTAGAATTATTTCGATATATGGAATTATAGACAAAGGTGTTTGGTTGATAAGACCATAATCTTATGACTCTTATTACGAATCTGCAAGTTAAAGATTTGATGCACTAATGTATTCAAACTCAGTGCTAATTTTCAGTAGGAATGTCAGCCTCCACTAATGTATTCAAACTCCTCTCTTCCTGTTTTTTGGTTGCTTCCTTCCATTTGTCCAATTCACCCTGAAGCAATTGCACCTCCTCCTTTAGCAGCTCATTTTCAAAAAGAAGGTTTTCAATTTGGGGTTCATCCACAGCAGGTTCTTGTGTAGCAGCAGGTGATTTGGGGTTTAAAATCAGAATTTCTATGCCTACCCCGATTGCACGTGTTGTTTCTGTTGCTCCAACAGATCGAGTCCTTCCTTTATTCACAACTCCCGATAGCTGGCCTTCACTGCATACTGTTGTTGCTGCTGTAACATCTCTGGTTCTTCTCTTCTTTGCTGAGGTAGATGTTTGACCCTTATTCCCTGACCTTTTTCTTCTTTTCTGTGACACAGGGGTTTCTAAATTTTTAGAAAGATGGACGAATTCCTCTTCCTCAATGATGGTTCCCCTTCTTTCAGGGGAGGATTCGACATCAAACATCTCCATATTTCCTCCTTCTACTGCCTCTTCCTAGTAGTCTTCCTCTTGCATTGCAACTTCCGTAGCTGCAGCTTCCACTATTGTAGCTTCAACAGTTCCTCCAATTTCAACTTCCTCTGCTACAATTGCTAATGATTCCCTTCCACTACTTCAGTTGCCACCCTAACTCCAATTTATACTGGGTCCGTTTCTGCCTCTATAGGGTTTGCTGCTGTTGCAGCTTCCAATATCACTGCCTCAGTCGCCACTGGTTCCATCATATCCCATTCTGCAACAGGGTTCATTGTTGTCGCGGCTTCCCCCATTTTTACCTATTCCACTTGGTCTTCCAATGCTCCATCCCTTCCCCCAGCTGAATTGGAGGAACTCACGTCCTCATTTACCATCTCAACACCCCCTATTGCCACAACAGGTGGTAGAGGTACCCTTGGCTGAGCAACAAATTCTTCCCATGCCAAATTCTGGTGCGCAAGGGACCTTAAGACTAAAAGTTTAATCAACCCATGGTTCGAGACTAAAATTTTAATCAACCCATGGTTCAAGAGGGAAGATAA
The DNA here is from genome assembly GCA_027924585.1 of Larix kaempferi. Lineage (NCBI taxonomy): Eukaryota > Viridiplantae > Streptophyta > Pinopsida > Pinales > Pinaceae > Larix > Larix kaempferi. The sequence continues at coordinate 10,720,633 of BSBM01000196.1, forward strand.
GGGATGTTGAGCACCCTTGACATACCCAGCCATAGTTTGCAGAGATTGTAAAAGATAAAATGACATATTTAACAATCTATTGTGGCGTAAATGTGAAAGGTGGAAGAATTCATATATATAAACCAATTTCTACCTACCTTCACAGGAAATGTATTTCTTTACGAAGGTCACCACCTGGTTCCAAGGATTTGGAAAGGATTCCAATGCTATTCCTCAGCCATGCGAATGAACAACTTCTCCGGCTGTCAAAAATTCTTTTGCTGCAGTTGGATTATGGCACTTCCAACCAATCCATTGCATCCCGAGTCTAGGAAATCCTATTACCTCCACCATGATTTCTTCTGAAACATCTATTCCAATTCCTCGAACCTCTAAATGAGTGCTGGTTAGATTTTGAGCAAACTCAAGTGTGGTTTCTACATGAAAATCATTCAAATGCTGGAAATATTCAATCCAGCCAGCTTCCTGGAAGATGGTAAAAAATTCTATGTTTGCATGCAGAGGCTCTATGCTGACAGGCTCTTGTCATATTGGGATTCCGATATTGTAAAGATTCCTGTAAATTCTACTGATGGAGGAATGAGTGACAGTTCTCAGACGTCGAGCGACTGCATGTAGAACGAGCAATGGATAGCCAAAGTTCTATCTAGGTATTTTGGGAAAGGTGGCACTGTTATTTTTGGGAATTGGCATGACCATTTTTGGTATAAAAGTGGTGATAGGTTGTTTCATGGGGCAGTTCGAATGGCGGTCAAAAACCGAAAGCGAAGGACGAATCAGACGTAGTTTCCATCTCAATGGATTGGCAAAGGATAACTGACATGGACTAACGACAAAATATATTCATTATTGATTACTGCATTTAGTCATGCCTACTTATGTTTATGATTAAGACTTCAAACCTTTAAATGTAATGCCAAATTGTCGTGTTGCAAGGTGGCGCCTTTCCACAGTCACATCGCTGATAGGATCATCAATTTGCACATGCACCCACGAGCTGGTCATTGTCGTGTGGAAAATAAAGTACATCCACATTGGCATAGATCATAAGAACATGTGACAAACTGGTAAGATTTTAATTTTCATTGTGGAGGATGGAGAACACTAATACTGATGAGCAAAGATATAATGAGGATTCAATGAGGAATTAGTGGAGTCGCAGCTGCCAAAAGTAGGAAAAAATAGACAACTTTAGCGGTGTTGCAGTTGCTAAAAAGAGGGAAAATGGAAATATTTAGGTGTTGCAACTACTCAAAATAGGAAAAATAGGCCCTTTTAGTGGTGTTGCAGCTGCACAAAATAGGAAGTGTTTGTGCTAGAAATTGTCCCTAGACACGGAGGGAACAAGCTAGTACAATCTCAAAACAATGAATAGAAAATAGGGCTTGTTTTTGTAATTTTTTGGTTTTCCAGTTTCATTTTCAAGAAGGTAATCAATCATCCATCTAATGCAAAAACTAAATCATGCATTAATATAGAAGAACTGAGATATAAAAATGTGATATAATAAACATAAACCATAAACAATTGTTTCCACTGTATTGGTTCAGTGCACAACACATGAGCATTCACATGAGAAGAAACATTAAACGAGGAATGAAATCATAGGTTGAGTGGTCAAAATGGCCATAAATAGAATAAATAGATAAAATAGAGTGGCTTATATTAATGTGTAAATCAATGTCAGTCTTCAAAACTTACATTAGAGTCACATGCATCAGTCTAAATGTATATCCCAATGCTCCAAGCTCTATATTCTTCTTGAAACAAAATTCCAACCCTTCTCAACTAAACTTTCTTCCTTTTATCCTTTACAAAATAAAGTAGTTTTATAACTACCTTTTGGTCTACCTTCGAAGTAATTACATTTAATAAATTACATCCTAACTTCGAATCTTTAAAACAGCCTATTAAGAACTATGTATATGATAAAAAAATGAACTACTTGACAGCTGGAAATTAGGTGGTTCATAACTTCTTGGAAGCCTCAGCCAGCATGGCTATTCCTTCCAACGCATAGGATTTCTTCTTATCTTGAGTTTGTTGTGTCTCCATTCCTTGAACTTTGTTAAGTAATACCCTATTCTTCTTTCTTAACTCTTCTATTTGCTTTGCCATTTCTTCAGCCTGTACTTCTACCTGTCCTTTCCTTCTTAAAGCTTCTTTGGCTACTGAAATTAGTTCTTGGTAATGAGCATTTATGTCTTCTAAATCCTTCCTTGGCATTTTATTAGTATTTCTAAGCCTCTCATTAGACTCATTCAGGAATGTTTCTTGGGACCTATTCTGTTGTATTGATTTCTTTAGGTTATCAATTTCTGTATCCATCTGAACATCTGGATGTATACTTGAATGCTCTCCTGCCTCAAATGGAATATCCAACTTCTTAAAAATCAACTCTTCTTCCTCTTTAGTTCTGGATGTTGCGCATGAGAATGAAAACCTTAAAGTCGTTTCCTGTTCAATGCTTGGAATGATTTCTTGCTCTATCACCATTTCTTGTTCTTCAATCTTTTCACATTCCTTAACTAGTTCAGAAATAATTTCATGCTCATGTTCTGTATTTGTCTGAATCTCCTTTGAATTTAACTCTCCTTTACTATCCCCCTCCTCCTCACCTAAAGAATTTTCAATGATGGTGACCTTCTCTTCCTTTAGCTTAGGATCTAAAATCCTTTTCATATTCAGTCTAATTCTATTGGTGGCTCTAGTTGTAGGTCACCATTTAGTTTCCCTAAGCTCTGTCAAGGATTTAACATCAGCACTAAAATACGGAACATGCAATCTCTCTTCTTTAATACTTACAGGAGGCAGAATTAGGGCCGAGCTCCCCGTCTCAAAGATGAAACTGTGCATTCCTTCTTTCGATCTGGCAGCTTCTTCTTTGTCAGTAGGAGTAATATCTTTCTCTGAATTATCTCCTGAGATATGTTCATGTTGTTCTTCAAGCATGTTTTCTGGCTCTACATCATTGGGTTTTTTCAATTTTTCTTGTACATCAACATTCTGCATTGTTGATGTATATGTAACTTCGGAATGTATTTCACATATATGTATATTGTATTCCTATAGAGATGTTATTATTCCTCTATACGGAAGTGTCGTAACTTATACTTGATGGGTTATTAGACCACCTTGTTTGGGGTCGGCCCTGTATAAGTCATGTATAAGTCATGTGGGTCAAAGGGTTATTATACCACCCTATTGGGGGTCGGCCATGTGGGTCAAAGGGTTATTAGACCACCCTATTGGGGGTCGGCCCAGTCAGCATTATGTTATGTGGTTAAGTTCGAGCCTACATGAGTTAGGTAAAAAGGCAAGTCAAGTCAAGTATAAATAGAGTGCGGGAGGCACTCTATTTGCTCACTCACTTCTCACTCATGCACTCAAGGAGGAGTGGTGCACTTATGGAGGAGGAGGATCTGCTGCTAGGTTGTGTCTATCTCTTATGGTTGGTTGTATCATTGCTCTATCTATCTCTGAGGAAGTTATTGGGGTTTTTCACCTTTATGGTTTTCCCCAAGTAAATCTTTGTGTCTCTTGTGTGCTTGCATTATTGTCTCCATGATTGATATGCTGTAGATATGCTGTACATGTTGTTCTCTCAGTTAAGATCTTAGATTAGATTGAAGTAAATTCTGAAAATATAACATGGTATCATAGCTAGCCTGAAAGAAGGCGTGATATGGCATGTATGACACTTGTTGCACTTACGAAGCTAGGGCTTGATATAGAAAAAACCAGTCATCGTAGCACTTTCGCTATAAATCCGTTTTGGAAAATTTTTCGGATCTGAAATTGTTACAGGATGAAGATTAAATCTCCAGGTACCTTGTGTCCAAAGGACAACCTCTAATTCATTGTACTTTGTGATTATGATCTGTGCAATATAGGGTTTCTGCCTCTTCCAGATCTGAGTTAAAATCAGGTGACCTTGGGAAAAAGGTCATAACTTGGGCTAGGAAGCTCCAAATGAAATTTCGTAAAAAGTGACAGGTAGTACACAGACTGTACTATCTCAAAAAACGTTTTCAGAGGCCGAAGGTGAACCAGTGACACGTGGCACGCCGTACAAGTTTGCTCTCCTGTATTATCCCATAAACAGGTCACGTTGCGACACTTGGAATAAATCTCTCCCAGAGAATCCAATTGAGGTCAGACCTGTCAGGATGGAAAGATGGCAGGCCGAGCTATCTCAGGAAAGAGTTTCAGAGGCCGAAGTTGAAACAATGACACGTGGAACGCCGTACAAGTTCTCTCTCCTGTATTATCCCAAAACAGGTCACGTTGCGACATTTGGCATAACTCTCTCTCAGAAAATCCAATTGAGGTCAGACCTGTCATGATGGAAAGCTAACAGGTCAGGCTATCTCAGGAAACTTTTTCAGACCCTGTGGATCAAAAATTTTGGAGTTACACCAGAAAAAATCAGGTACATATTTCTGTCAAAACAGAATTATTTTTTGGTACCTTCATTCATGGCTTCCGAAAATTAGGGCTTTGGAGAAAGTTGGAATTTTTGTAATCAGAGACCACGGCTGAATGCTACTCATCAAAATAAAAATTTAGAGACCAATATCATAATTTTTGGTTGGGCAGAAGGCCGGGCTTGATCAGACCCTAGTTCGGGACTTTGATCAGGAAAGTGGAAAATTAGGGCTTCTGTAAAAATGGGAATTTTTGAAATCTGTGACCACGGCTGGAAGCTCCTCAGAAAAATAGAAGCTTAGAGATTTGGATCAAACTTTTTGATTGGGTAGAAGAGTGGGATTCATCAAACCCCAGTTCAGGGTCACGTCCAGTGAATCCGAAAGTTTCAAAGGCAAAATTGAGGAGTAAAACTTTGCAGTTTTCAAATTCTGAATATAGCAGCTTGATCAGCTCATCAAGGCGCATATTTCTCTCCTTTCAGAAGTTTGAAATTCAAAGTTTGAGTTTTTGGGGTTTCTCTGACAAACCCATATCTAGCTCCAGTCCCAGTTCTTGTAAATCAAGTGGATTGGATTAATCCTAGAAGAAGATGGATTGGTCACTTGCATAAGTGAAGAAGTTCCTGTTTCAGAGGGAGATGAGGCTAAGGCCTTACATAAGAAGATTACAAGCGATCTCGACAGGTATGACTCATCGAGGTATGTTTTGATATTTGTTCATGATTAAGTTTATGGTATGTTTGTCTTCATGTTACTACGGTTAGTATAATCTTGATTTTAGTCTTGTCATATCACCTTAATAAACTATGAATGCACGATAGAAAATATTCATTGATTAGGGTATTGACACTTATGATTGTACTAATGCATTATGGTGTTGTATGAGGTTTATGTTGTCTACTAACATGAAAGGTACACCAAGAAAGACAAATCATGTTCTGGTCCAAGAACATATGGTCATGATAACATGAGGACAAAGATTCATCCATTGTCATGGATCTCATAGAAGATCCATTTACGAGGTATGTATAACGTTGTTTTATAATGGTTAACCTATGAGATATACAGGTTACTAGCACAAGTCATTGAAGAAGAACAAGAAGACATTATGCAGGTATATTAGACATAACTAGCTAGCATGCTAATCCAGGTATGTTTTTCCTATATCAAGCTAGAATCCTACCTTGTGTTAGTATCTTATACTGTTGTTGATAATGATTATTCCTGAAAAGTCATAGGTTTGAATAATCATGGTTGTATGCATATTATGTTTCTTACCATAATTGATGATATGACTAACCAGAAGAATCATGAAGGTATAGGTTTGAATAATCACAGGTTTTATGCATATTATATCTCTTATCTTGTTTGATGATTCAACTAACCTGAAGAGTCATAGGTTTGAGTAATTATAGGTTTAGACATGTTATGCTTCTTATGATTTGACTAACCATAAGAATACTACATAAACCTTGAATGCTAATGCTTATTATTTTCTGTTTGAAATGATCATGATTATACATGCTTGAGATTATTGTGTTTTAATAGTATACTAATGAATGTATGATTTTATATGAGATCACAAGGATAACTCAATCATGATACTAATAAGCATGCATAGGGACCAAGGATGAATATGAGTTCAAGAACAGGTAATTCAGGAAGCAAAGATCAAGAGGGAGCACACTCCAGTTGCTCCTGCAAGAAAGCAAAGGAGCACACTCCAGTTGTTCCTGCAAGAAAGAAAAGGAGCACACTTCAGTAGTTTCTGCAAGGATGCAGATATTCAGAGGGAGTTGTCCATCTCTCTACATTCCACAACAGAAAGGTGTAGAAGAAGCTACTTTAGATTAGGACTCCAGCAGCTCCTGTAAGGAAGCAAAGACTCAGAGGGAGTCCACCCAACGAACAAACAAAGATAAGTATTTTAATTATCATTTCTTGCATATGTGTTTGTTTAAATAAAATTGTTCAATGATGTATATGCTCATGTTCCTAGACTTAGGATATGTATTGTGCATATTAGAATAGTTGCATTGATGAACAGTATACTACTAATATACATGGGTAAGTGGCCTATGGCACTGTAAAACATTCCATTGCTACTTATCTAGAATGAAACCTCTTTGCTGACATGTTGGGAGTTGTGCACACTCTTAACAATGTTCTGGTAGAGATTGGAAGGCATCTAGAAAGTTACGGGATATGGATAAATGTTGTATTGAAGCATTGGCTAAGATAATTGCATGACTATATGACATATTTATTTTTGTGTAAGAATTTGTTCTGAAAACTATGAGATGTTTTCTAATCATGCAATTTAACTTTTTGTGTAGGAAAGATCATATGCCATCACCTACAAAAGAAGAACTACAACATTTGTTCAGCAACAAAAATTATCTATTGAAGATATTGAAGTTCCCAGGATACGAAAAGAATGCCATGATCCGTCGATCATGAAGAACAATGTTTGGGATGCGGTCCCAAGAGCTGAAGGGAAGTCTGTTGTGACTTCCAAATGGAACTATCAGATCAAGCATGTTGTAGATGGCAGCATAGAGAAATATAAAAGTGATGAAATAGAAGATACACCAGATGGATTCAAGACAGATTCCTTGAATGGTGTAGTTGAAGAAGAAGTGTATGTGGAGTAGCCACTTGGTTCTGAGACACATGATAGGAAATCATATATGTGCAGAACTTGGTATGGTGAAGATAGATTGATTGCCGACACGCAGCGGAAGCTTACTACCGAGTTCAAGATGAAGAACTTGGGGATGATGCACTATTTGTTTTTTTGGCATGGAGGTGTGGCAGAGTGCAGATGGAATATTCCTTGGACAAGGGAAGTATGCAGTAGAGATCCTGAAGAGGTTCGGGATGATGGATTGCAAGTCCATGGCCACACCTATGGCATCGAATCTGAAGCTTCTATGTGATGCTTCATCTGAGCCGGTTGATGTCTCTATGTATCGTCAGATGATTGGCTCCTTGATGTACCTGATGAACACGAGACTAGATATTTGCTTTGCTGTGAACACATTGAGCCAGTTCCTGACGGATCCGAGAAGTGTTCACCTAGTTGCTGTAAAGCATGTTCTGAGGTACCTGAAGGGTACAGTGGATTATGGGCTCAAGTATGAAGCGAATCAAAAGTTTAAACTGCAGGGTTATGTTGATTCAGATTGGGCTGGCAGTGCTGCAGATAGGAAGAGCACATCTGGGTGCTGCTTCAGTATGGGATCAGGTGTGATCTCTTGGTTTAGCAGGAAGCAGTCCTGTGTAGAACTGATTACAGCTGAGGCAGAGTATGTTGCAGCCTGTTCAGCTAGTTGTGAGGCAGTATGGCTATGGAAGCTACTATCTGAGTTATTTGATCTGCCGTTGGATGCTACTAGTATCTTCTATGATAACCAGAGTTGTGTGAAGCTGTCTGAGAACCCAGTGTTTCATGACAGGTCGAAACACATAGAGATCAAATATCACTATATCAGGGATATGGTGCAGAGAGGAGCTGTGAAGCTCCTGTATGTTGCGACGGACGAGCAGATTGCAGATGTGCTGACGAAGCCACTAGCCAGGGTGAAGTTCGAGTACTTCAGAGAGAGGCTTGGCATGCTTCAGATTGAGGATACTTCGAGGAAGAAGTGATGGACACATTTGCTGAAGCCATTCCAAGCATGTTGGAAGTGGGATCCTTCACATGGCTATGGATGTAAGCACTGGATGATGAGCATCAGGATGATGTTCTGGTTTCTGCTTGGATATGATCGGTTGGATCATGTGTATGTATTTTGTATACGCATCATGTTGGATGCTGATGTATACATTGTGTGGATCATGTATCTTTGTATGATCAGGTAGATCATGTATGTTGATGGATACATTGTGTGGATCATGTATCTTTGTATGATCAGGTAGATCATGTATGTTGATGGATACATTGTGTGGATCATGTATCTTTGTATGATCAGGTAGATCATGTATGCTGATGGATACATTGTGTGGATCATGTATCTATGTATGTATCAGGTGGATACTTGGTGTGCATCTGATGGATGCATTGTATGATCAGGATGATCATAGATGACGAGCTTCAGGATGTTTCTCCAGATGACATGCAACAGGACGTTGCAGTGATGATGATCGGGATGATCATGGATACATCAGGATGATGTATGGTGAGTATCAGGTTGATACTCTATGGCCGTGGATCAGGTTGTGCAGATGAGCATGTAATCCGGTTCCCTGGGATATTTGCAAATGGTCTTTCGAGGTTTTGCCTATGGCATGTAATTCGGTGCCCTGGGACATCTGGCAAATGCTCTTTCGAGGTTTTTCTCTGGGAGGACATGTAATTTGGTGCGCTGGGAGATCTGCAAATATTCTTTTGAGGTTTTTCCTATGGCATGTAATTCGGTGCCCTGGGATATCTGGCAGATGCTCTTGCGAGGTTTTGTCCTATGGCATGTAATTTGCTCCTGGGAGATCTGGACAGGATGAAAAAGGCCTCAGATGCTTCAGCCAGGTTTTGCCATGACCACATGTAATTTGTGCCCTGGGAGATTTCAGGTCGGAGTTGTGTACCCGTAACATCCTGAGATGCTCTTGCTAGGTTTTGTGGTGACCACATGTAATTTGTGCCCTGGGAGATCCTTCAGGTTGGAGTTGTGTACCCGTAACATCCTGGGATGCTCTTTCGAGGTTTTGTGGTGGGGTCATAAGTAATAGCGCCCTGGGAGATCCTACAGGTCGGAGTTGTGTACCCGTAACATCCTGGGATGCTCTTTCGAGGTTTTGTGATGCACGTAATAAGTCCTGAGGATTCCACAGTATGGCCAATGATGATGAAGACCTGCAGGTGGTGGGCCTACATCTAGTATGAAAAAGGACTGGCTCTGTAGAACTTCCTATGACGAGTAGATTCAGAGATTGATTGAGATAGCAGCAGCAGTGACGATGATGATGACTCGATGACGATTATCCAGTGACGATGATCCAGAGAAGATGACTTGTGCTAGAAGAAATGTGCTGAGAAATAGCTTCCTAGTTAAGAGGGAGTGTTGATGTATATGTAACTTCAGAATTTATTTCACATATATGTATATTGTATTCCTATAGAGATGTTATTATTCCTCTATACGGAAGTGTCGTAACTTATACTTGATGGGTTATTAGACCACCTTGTTTGGGGTCGGCCCTGTATAAGTCATGTGGGTCAAAGGGTTATTAGACCACCCTATTGGGGGTCGGCCATGTGGTTCAAAGGGTTATTAGACCACCCTATTGGGGGTCGGCCCAGTCAACATTATGTTATGTGGTTAAGTTCGAGCCTACATAAGTTAGGTAAAAAGGCAAGTCAAGTCAAGTATAAATAGAGTGCGGGAGGCACTCTATTTGCTCACTCACTTCTCACTCATGCACTCAAGGAGGAGTGGCGCACTTATGGAGGAGGAGGATCTGCTGCTAGGTTGTGTCTATCTCTTATGGTTGGTTGTATCATTGCTCTATCTATCTTTGAGGAAGTTATTGGGGTTTTTCACCTTTATGGTTTTCCCCAAGTAAATCTTTGTGTCTCTTGTGTGCTTTCATTATTGTCTCCATGATTGATATGCTGTAGATATGTTGTACATGTTGTTCTCTCAGTTAAGATCCTAGATCAGATTGAAGTAAATTCTGAAAATTTAACATGCATATCATTCTGTATTACATCGTCCCCTGTATCTCTTTTAAACTTCTTCACAAAGCTTGAATTCTTATTAGGCATATGATTATTTCCCTGCTCGTCTTGCTTAACTACAAATCTTGACCAGAACAAGAAATGATCCCAATTTCAACCTTCCTTCTGCAACACTGTGCAAATTATCATCTTAATCAAACGATGATGGAATAAAGATTGGTTTGATTCTTCAGTGTGAGTCTTTACCCTGTTAGACATATTTTGGAGACTTTTTAATATGAAGAAGGGTAAACTCATTTTAGACTATTGAGTTAGATGCAGCAAAAACCTAATGTGGTACTTGAAAACAGAGGCAAACCAACCCTCACAAGTAATGTAACTCTGTATGATCCCAATCACTTCTCTCCATTCTGGTTTGAAATTCTTTAGTTGCATGCCTTTACTCTAGTCAAGGGATCTTACTTCTGGTATCAAAAACATACTAGGGTCGAAGTCAAAAGGAGCCTTTTTAAACCATAGTTCTCCCTCTAATGGCACACCAATTGCTTCAGAAATTAGGGCTTATGTCAATTCAAACTTTAGGGTATCGAAACTCACACTACTATTAATCATATGCTGAGCGAAAGCATGAGTTACCTTGACATTAAACCCTGTAATCCTTTCAAAAAACTTAAACTATCCTGCGTTTTTGAAAAGCGCAGCACACTCAGGAAATTATGCTACCTAGGTAGTATTTGTTGGTTCAAACTGACTCAACTTACCACTCCTGCCCATATTCTCACTGTAACTCTGCAAATTCACTAATTTACTCTCTTGTAACTAAATTAAGGGAGAAAAAACTTCAATCAAAACTTCAACACTACATGTCTTGGCAATATACTCGAAATCCCCTAATATGAGATCGTGGCATTTAAAATTGCCAAATTCCATGATGATAATAACAACAGGTTCATACATGTTTCATAATAAGGTGAACAGGTTTCTGGAAGCTCCCTATCATCATTAAATGCAACAACCATGTCCTGCGATCAATGAACCACGAACCCTCATGATCTCGGATTCCTGCAGCGCGCTAGAGTATATGATTTGGACTTTGCACTACGGGAATGCCTCAACATGACAAATTGGGAAAACACACTCAAAATAGAAGTTAAACCTTGGATATAAGCATTAGAGTATATGATTTGGACTTTGCACTACAGGATTGTCTCAACATGACAAATTGGGCAAACACACTCAAAATGGAAGTTAAACCTTGGATATAAGCATTAGAATGAACCTAAATAAGTATTTTGAAGACTTTGAAAGAAATATAACATTTAATAAGCCACTTAGGGGTAAAATAAATTAAAATGAAAAACTATAACATAAACAATAAAAGGCTTTCAAAATCATTAAAATTCAAGATAAAATAAAATGAAAAGTGAATAAGAGTCAAACAATTTAAAATAAACTGATCGAAAAATGGGAAAATTTTGGGAACAATTTCAGTGTTAACAGGAAGGATAGGAAACTTGGCGGAGTTGTGGCTGCTAAAGATAGGAAACATGGGCAATTTTAGCGATGTTGCAGCTGCGCAAAATAGAAAAAATAGGCAGTTTAGTGGTGTCCCAACTAGTAAAAGTGGGGAAAGTAGACAACTATAATGATGTTGCAGCTGTGTAAAAGAGAAATAAGCCATAGGTAGTAGTGTTGCAGCTGCTCAAAATGGGAAAGATAGGCGATTTTGACGGGGTCGCAGTTGCTAAAAATAAGGGAAAGAGACAACTCAGTAGTGTTACAATTGCAGAGAAAAATAGACTTGGGCGGGATTTAGCATTGTTGTAGGTGCAAAAGTAGAAATTTGGGCGATATTTTGCAGTGTTGTAGCTGCGAGAAAAAGTGATAAGCCATATTTTGCTGAATAACTATTGCTGCAACAATCTTTTCTTCTAAGGAGTTATTCACAAAAAGGAGGATCAACCAAAATGCCACAATCGCATGGCCCGAGTTGCGACTGCCTCCATTCGAGTGGTCTTCCATGAAAATACCTGCTCAGAGTTCTTAAAAAAAAATAAAAACCCATCAAAACTGAAAAATACAATCAAATAAAAGAAAAGAAAATGATTTATTTATATATAGAAAAATTTATGCAAAATTACAACAACCTTTTAAAAATTATCAAGGACAGGGAGAAGTCCTTGCTCCTGAATCAATTGGTAACCTGGATCAGTTGCTTCATGTGAAAGAACTGCATCCCTTTAAACTAGTTTATGATACAGTCACAGCCGATGACCATTGGAAAATAATGGTGTTCAGTTTTGATCGATGGTGATCAACCGAATTGTTCCATTAGCAAACACTCTGTCTATCTGGTAGGGTCCCAGCAATCTTGTACGTAGTTTTCCTTTGAAATCCCTTTTAAACCATGAATCATACAACATAGCCCAGTCTCCTTCATAGAAGACTTTCTTCTTTATAAATTTGCCATGCCACTTGGAGCATTGTTGTTGGATCAAGGCTGTATGATGAACTGCAGCTGTGCGATTCTCATCCAACTCATTAAGCTGATTCAATCGATTCCTCTGAGCTTCTGTTAAATCAAGGTTTTCTTCTATGGCTTTCTTCAAAGTTCTGATTTCAAATTTAATCGGAAAGAAAACATTTTTTCCATACACCAATTCATATGGGGAAAAACTAGTAGTGTTGCGCCATGTGGTGTGATAAGCCCATAGTCCCTCTAGGAGTCTGTCTGCCCATAGTGCCTCTGGGAGTCTGTCTGCCCAATCTTTGCATTGGCTTTTCACTATTTTTGTTAAAATAGCCTCAATGACCTTATTTGAGCTTTCCACTTGGCCATTGGCCTGTGGATGATATGGTGAGGTCATTTTGTGCTAAATGTGAAACTTCTGTAACAGGGACTCCAATTTGTAAGATAGGAATTGTGGTCCACCATCTGTAATGATTTCCTTGGGTACTCCAAACCGAGTAAAAATGTATTCATATAAGAAATCAATTACAACTTCATCATTGGCTTTGACCAAGGCTACAGATTTCACCCATTTGGTCATGTAATCTTTGCAAACCAAGACGTAAAATTTCTGCTTTGAGGGAGGGTTGATAGGCCCTACGAAATCCAGAGCCCATCTATTAAAAGGTTCAACCACAAGTTGTGACTGAAGAGGCATTTCATCTAATCTGTTAGGCTCGCCCATCCTCTGGCAGCTATAACAAGCCTAAACATACTTTTTCGCATCTATGAACAATGTCGGTCAACAATATCCCATCCTTAAAACATTATGACCTGTTCTTTTGTCAGCAAAATATACCCCACAGGGCTCATCATGGCAAGCTTTCAGGATACTAACAATTTCATATTCTCTTGCACATGTTCTGATTTCTGAGTAAAAACCTGTGTAGAAAATATGTCCATCAATCCAGCAGTACCGAGCACTCTGTTGTATGATCTTTCTTTTTTCTCTCTTCGACATATGTCCTAGAAGCTTACCTGCATCCAAAAAGTTAGCAATATCTGCGTACCATGGGGAATGAGCTGATACTGCAAACAAATGTTCATGAAGGAAGGAATTTTCGACTGGTAAACTGTCATCATTATTAGTAAGTAGAGATAAGAAATCAGCAACAACGTTTTCCTTTCCTGGTCTGTCAAGATTTGTAATGTCAAATTCCTGTAACAGTAACAACCATCTAGTTACTCTAGCATTCGTGATAGGTTTATTCATTAAGTATTTGATGGATGAATGGTTAGTGTGCACAAAAGTGGAATATCCAGTAATGTAGTGTCTAAAGTTTTTGATGACATAGACAATGGCAAGGAACTCCCTCTTTGTAACAGTGTAGTTCAATTCAGTAGGGGCCAGGTTCTTAGTAATATAGTAAATTGCATAGGGAGCATGACCTTCCTAATGTCCTAACACTGCTCCAATGGTAGTATCTAAAGCATCCGAGGAGATGTGAAAAGGAGGAGCCCAATTGGGCCCTCGTAGGATACGTGTTGTAGACAGCCTTTTCTTAAGTTTAGTAAACGTTGTTTGGCATGCGTTATTCCAATCAAACCGTGCATCCTCCATCAATAGGGTGAACAAAGGAGAAGCTAGTTTGGAAAAGTTTTCTATGAATCTTTTCTAATAACCAGCATGCCCTAAGAAGATACGTACATATTTTTGTGTTCCAGGAGTTGGTATATTTTCAATTACCTTAATTTTCGATGGGTCTACCTGGATACCATCAGAAGAGATGAAGTACCCTAGAACTATGCCCTCGCTCATCATCATATGGCACTTTCCAGTGCTTAAAGATAGCTAGCTTTGTTCACAGCGTTTCAAAACCTTTTCTAATTTTTTCAATGCTTCTTCGAAACTACTACTGCATGGAGTGAAGTCATCCATAAAAATTTCCATGCAGTCATTTATCATCTCTGAAAAGATCCCAATCACTGCTCTCTGAAATGTGGCTGGTCCATTGCACAACCCGAAAGGAAGTACCCTGTATGCAAAAATGCCCCAGGGACAGGTGAAGGTAGTTTTGTCTTGGTCTTCTGAAGCAATCTGGATTTGGTTGTAACCGGTAAATCCATCTAGAAAGGAAAAATAATTATTTCCAGACAATGTATCAAGGACCTAATCAATAAAAGGTAAGGGAAAGTGGTCTTTCTGCATTGCTTTATTCAATTCTCTGTAATCTATGCATACCCTCCATTTCCCATTATTTTTTGGTACAATCGCAAGTGGAGAAACCCACTCGCTGTCTGAAATTGGGTATATAACTCCTACTTCCAAAAGTTTTTGGATTTCTTCCTTCACTATGTCCCTTAAGTTCGGGTTCATTCTTCATTGTCGTTGGCACACTGGTATGGATTCGCTTTTGATGTAAATGTGATGGGTACACAGATTAGAAGGAATACCCTTCCTATCTGTGTATTCCCATGCGAAAGCTCCCTTATGTTTTTTTAGCAAAGTGATCAATTGTTCCAGCTCATTGGGCGCAAGATTCGGGTGAATGTTCAATGTTTTTCCTGGCTCAATTTCTATTAGGAAACTCTTTGAATTTTTAAGTACTAGAATTATGTTGGCATCATTGACTAGAGTTTCTTCCGTTAGATTCTCTTGTTCTTTCTCATCTAAAGTATGTTTCAGAAAATGGTAAACATATTTATTGATAGATGTGGGCTCACTGATGAAACCGTTAATAGTGTCATCCTCTGTATAATATTTAAAAGTTAAGGCTCTCCCTATTGTTAGTAATTGTTGAATGCCTTCTTCTTCCTCCAGATCCACCCAAAGTGGAGTTTCATCTTCTAGGCTTGGTCGGGTTGGAGGGTATAAAGTTAGGCTTTTAATATCAGTCCTGTCTGAGATAGTCATGGATCCCGACCGACAGCTGATACAGGCATCTGTTGTGGCTAACCAAGGTATTCGCAGGATTAACGGGTGTCCCCCCAGCTGCGACTTCGGTTCTAAAACCAAGAAGTCCGTAGGGTATTCCCACGAACCAACAAAGACGACTAGGTCATCCAGGATTCCCTCAGGCTTGATTGTTGATCTGTTAGCAAGTTCTAAAATGGTAGGGGTTGGACGAAGATTAGTGAGTCCCAATTTTTTCACAGTTTCAATGGTCATAACATTAATGGTTGTGCCTAAATTTACCAAGCCATTCGGTATCTGAGTGTGTCCTATGTGTACCGTAACAGTGGGGTTTCCAGGATCATCATATTTAGCCACAGGAGTCTTACCCATTATCAACTCCGAAAGTTTTCCCAATACGTGGACAGTGGGAGGATCCCTAGGCTTTCATTCTGGTTTTTTTACACAGAGATATCTAACGGTCTTGGCATAAATAGGCACATCATGGAGGGCTTGTAGTAGTGGAATTTTAACATATAAATTCCTCAATTCTCCTAGGAGATTGAATCATGGTTGTTCCACTGTTTTTTGTAGGGCCAATCGTTCAAGATATGTTGGTTCCCTTATGAGTTGTGTAGGATGTGTTTCATCGTGTGTTTATCCCTATGTTTCAGCTACTGTTTGAGTAGGAATGTCAGCATCCTCAATTTTGGGGATTGCTATATGGACTGAATTCTCAAAGTGTTGATTTACTCCAGTTTCAATCACTGAGGATGGAACATCCTCAGTGATGATGGGTTCCACTACCCTCCCTGATCGTAAATGTATGTCATTGCAGGGAATTTGGGAAATGGAGTAAGCAAGCATGTTGGCAGTCTCAAATTGATAGACTACTTTATTATTATTCGGGTTGGGGTTAGGTTGTGCAGGAAGTTGTGGTCATAGTGGTGCATTCATAGGTGCAGCGTTGTTTTGGAATTGCAGTTGTTGTTGCTGATACTGTTGGTGAGGATATTGTTGAGGAGGATACTGTTGATATGGAGTCTGGTGATGAGGAAAATTATTTCGTGGGTAAGAATTTCTCTAATTAGGAGACTAAGGAGTTTGTTGATTTGATTTTTGTGACCATGGTGTCTAAGAGATAAGATTTTGCATAGGGTTCTAAGATGGATGCCATTGGCAGTTAGAATAATGTGAAGGGAATTGTGTATTCATGTTATTCATGTTATTCATACCATTCATATTATTCAAAAAAAATGATGGATCTTGATTCATACCTTGATTCTGAGGCTGCGAAGGTTTCTTTTGTGCAATAAAATAAGATTGTTCCACATATGAAGTAGCTGCCTGTAGTACAGCTTTGGCTTTGGGTAATGAAGGACATTCCTTGGTATCATTCTCCAATTCACATATCCTACATACCTCCACCTGGTCAAGCGAACATTCTTTCAATGGGTGCTTTTTTTTTGCATTTGGGACAGAATACACCAAGTGTAAGATCTTCTACTGCTTGCCTCTGTTTTTCTCTCAACACATCTAACTCTAAGGAAATGGATCTCATCATATCTGTTTTGAAATTCTCCAGTAAGTTTCCTATTTTTGCTCGAGTGGCCCCTCCACTAGCTGACTTCTGTGTTCTATTGAATACATCCTGATCTCGATCTTTGTACCATTTGTTGGTTCTAGAGGACCCCCTTGAATATCTTCGACATAATTCAACAATCTTCTCAAAGGGTTCCTTTGAGATACCCCTTTTCCCAACAAATTCAACATATCAAGTAAATCTTCTCTAATTCCCCGTAGTAAGATAATCTTGAGTACATATTTTCCAATATCAGTATGACCAGACCTATGTAAATTATACAACAACCTTTAAACAAAATATTCCAAGCTCTCTCTTCCTTCTGAACCATCTTAAACAATTCATCTTTCCTATCTCTGGTTCTACAGTATTCTTGATATTTGGAGAGGAAGGTTTGTTTCATTTCATCCCAAGTAGTAATGGTCTCACGACCTAGACTCATAAAACAGCGCAGAGCATTTCCTTTTAGGGTGGTTAGGAATAACTTCAGTTTCTGCGCACTAGAGGTGTAATCGTAACTGCAACAGAGGATGTCGAACTCAAAAAGAAATTGATTAGGATATTCAGAGGACTTACCATGGAAGTTCTAGAGAATTGATGGTGAAATATTTTTCATAGGAGCTGCCCCTAGTGTCTAGAGGATAGGGAATTCAAGTGTGACAATAGTGTCACCCTACTGATTATCTTCCTCCTCCTCTTCATGGTTATCATGGCACTCATTGTCTCCTTAACGTTCCTTGTTAACCATTCTAGCCCAATATTTTAATGCTTCCTTCATTCTTTCCTCGTCTTTTCTTGCTTCTTCTACTTTCCTCCTTTCTTCTTCCTGCCTTCTCTCTTCTTCTTGTTCCTAGAGATGATCCAACCAATCCTCTTTAGTAACTATGTGCCCGTTAATATGATAAATCTCCTCTCTATCTGGTGCACCCACCGGGCTTCCCTTGTCTTCAGGAGGTTTCTTCTCTAGAACGGGAGTTGAAGGTCCCATGACCTTCTCCAAAGTGGATGTTGATGTTTCAATATTAGGAGGAACGGATTTTCCTCTTCCTATAGATGTTCGCAGTAATCTGGTAAAAGAATCAGCTCTAGTAATTATATCGTCAATAAACGTCTGTCTTCCCAGACTTGTATTACGGCCATGACCTCTTCCACCTGCAATGTTAGTATTTAAAGGGGGTTCCCGATTTGTTTGTCTTGTATTCATGCATGATTTAGATAATCAAAACTAAAATGAAATCAATAAATCAACTACTATCTATACCTATAAATTACCATCCCCTGAAACGACACCAAAATGTTGGTCACCCTATATGCCAATTAATTACAACTAGCACACATGATGCTCAATATGAATTGTCAACCCAGGTAGGTCTTTTATTTCAATGGAAATAAGCACAGTCTATGCATAAAACATTTCAAGTAGCTGATTAAATGAATGGAGATAAAAGTTCCTACCTATTTACCCAGCTGAACTCATCTCATAGCTAAAACTAATATAGGTTATCCATCTAGGAATTCAAAATACAATTATCTTCCAACAAATATCAATCCAGCAGTTACTGATCTAAGAAAAAAATAAACTAGACTTACATTCACAAGAAGTTAAATCCAATAATTATCAAACTACAGTTTTCAATCTCTACTAATCTAACTCATCTAACAGCTACTGTAAATCAATCATAATATGTCTAATCTAATGAATTCAAGAAAGATAAAACAACAACCAGAAACTAGAAGTAAGCTTGAACTCTAATTTGATTAATATTGGAAATCCTAGAAAGAATAAATGACTGAAAAGAATCATAGTTAAGCTTGGTTGTAACAGCTGATCTAACACACCATGCATCAAATAAACTAACCTACACAGTCGACTGTAGCACCACATAGTTGCATCTATTCAGGATGCAATCATAAACTACCAAAGAAGAATGCAATTATCAATTCATTGTTGTAGCTCGCAGTAACACATCTCATCCAATTCCACACCACATGACATGAAAGAAATTAAACTACCTACTTAACTCGGTGATCTCTATGAGAAGACGGGCCCTGGCCTTCTAACATAGATGCCGTGGACTAACACAAATTAAAACACCAAGGTATAAGAAACTATGCTCCTTGTATTAAGAATGATGAATTACAGTCACAGCTCTCTGTTTCAGCTTATGAAATTACAAATTATCCAACCCCATGCTCAGAATGCCTCTTTACATTTATACCATGATGACATTAATTTGTTTCACAAAATATCGAGCAGCCATGAAGATCTACGATCTTCAGGCTGCCGATTTACAATGGAATTGTTACATCCATAAGTGATCTTGAATGAAATCATTGCATTTAGGCCTGAGTTCTTGCATGCTGTCACAACCTAGAATAGATTCGAGATGATTGGAATGGTTGGTACTTAGATGCTCTGTTGTGACTCAGTCGTTGCTGGCCATGTGGAGGAATGCTCGAACTGTTGCAGCGAATTGTTAAACCGAACTCAAGGGGGAACAACTGGCACCACGTATGCATCTTCTCCAAAGGTTAGCAAGCTGCTACGCCTACAGTCTTGTAAAGGCTTCTGGGATATCTTTATCAAATCAGTCAATATTAGCACAACATTAAAAGATAGAGTACAAAACCATAAATAAATTAGGCATTAATGGAATAAAAAAATAATATATTACACCTGTTGCAATCCATGCTTTGCTTGGGAAAATATCTGCTTAGGTCAAGGAATAGTGAGGAAGAATAGGGAAAAAGGTGTAGGAAAAAAGGGGCTATTTTGGGGCCCAACACCATCCATAGTGTCCTTTTGTGTGATTGACAAGGCAATGTGATCATGGATAGAGAAGTGCAGATTTGACCTAACATATAGGCATCAGTTTGTGAGAACTGGAACCATCAGTGAGCCAAATTGATCTTCCATCTCCATTGGACAGGAATTCATACCTATGGACAGGCATCAGTTCGTGAGAATTGGAACCATTAGTCAGCCAATACTGATCTTCCATATCCCTTGGACAGGCATCCATCCCTATGTACAGGCATCCGTTCGTGAGAACAGGAACCATCATTCAATCGGTACTGTTCTTCCATCTCTCTTGGACAGGCATAAGCTCGTAAGAGCTGGAACTATCAGTCAACCAGTATTGATCTTCCATCTCCCTTAGACAAGCATCCATCCCTACGGATAGGCATCAGTTCGTGAGAGATGGAACTATCAGTCATCTGGTACTAATCTTCCATTTCCCTTGGACAGGCATCCATCCCTACCGATAGGCATCAGTTCGTGAGAACTTGAACCATCAGTTAGCCAGTACTAATATTCCATCCCTCCTGGAAAGGCATCTATCTTTTCTAATAGGAACTCTATCAGTTAGCAAGTACTGATCTTCCGTCCCTCCTTGATAGGAATCTATCCTTTCGAATAGGATCCACCAATCTCTCTTTCTAGAGAGGTCCCTCTGGACCACACCAAGATTTTCCCTAAAGTACTCAAACTTCACGTGAGCCAAAGGATTTTTCAACACATCAGCAACTTGTTCCTTTGTAGGAACATACTCAAGCTTCACATCTCCCTTCTGCACCTTATCCCAGATATAGTGGAACTTAATCTTGATGTTCTTCGATCTATCATGAAACACAAGATTCTCTGTCATCTTGATGCAACTCTGCTTGTGACAGACTATCTCCATAGCATCAATATTTGCATTGAACAATCCTATCAACATCTTGCGAAGCCACACAAATTAACCACAAGCTGAACAAGCTGCTACATATTCAGCTTCCATTGTATTGAGTGCAACACAAGGTTTCTTTCTACTGAGCCATGAGATCATGCCTGATCCCAAACTAAAGCAACATCCTGAAGTTCTCTTTCTGTCTCTAGCACTTCCATCCCAATCCGAGTTTGTGTATCCATACAGCTTGAACTCACTATCTGAGGCATATCTGAGTCCATAATCCAATGTACCCTTCAGATATCTCATCACATGTTTTACTGCAATTAGGTGAACATTCATGGGTTCCACCATATACTGACTCAATGTGTTTACTGCAAAACATATATCTGGACGAGTATTGGTCAAATACATCAACGACCCAATAATTTGTCTATACATGGTGACATCCACTTTCTCTAACGAAGCATCACTCATAAGCTTCAGATTTTTCGCCATCGGAGTAGTCATGGCCTTGCAATCCAGCATCCGAAATCTCTTTAGGATCTCTACTGTGTATTTTCCTTGACTCAAAAAAATATCGTCTGGAAATTGCCATACCTCAAGAACTAGAAAGTAGTGCATCTTGCTAAGGTCTTTCTGGCACAAATGCCACGAACAAATGGTTCTTAATCTTGGGGGATACCATTCAGGGTAGTCATCACAGCTTCTACATCCTCTATCATATCCCTAATGGCTTCTAGTTTTTCTTTGATCTGGGATACTCTAGAGAATTATGAGTGCATGGACTCAGACTTCATGCTCTTCACACCCTTGAGTTGATTTCTGAAGGTCATCTTCATGTTGATGTTCTTTCCTTCAAACAGGCTGGTCAAGGCATCAAACATCTCTTTTGGTGTCTTCTTGGAATACACTTGGGGGATCAAGTGATCCTTGATGGAATCAACAATGATCCTCTTTGCTTTGATTAGATTCTTCTTATGCCATGCCTTATCTTCATCTCCCTCTGCTTTTGTAAGTCCTTCCTTCACATAATCTTCTAGTTCATGCTCCTCAAGGATGAGCATGACTCGATACTTATAGGATATGAAGTTCTTAGCTCCCTGAAGCTTCTGATCAAGATTGGTATTGCTTTTCATCTTGCTATAAAGAGAACCTCAAATGGAAATAATAATAGATTTGAGACTTACCAGAAAATTTTCCCTTCTGAGATCTGCTCCTTCCTAACCTAAGGTTTGTTAGAGAAACCCTAATTTTATGACTTCAGGATTTTGGAAAACTAATTGGATGAGAAAATTCGCCTCCTCAAGGCAAGTTGAGCAAAGTACTCCTTTTCCAAAATCAGTGAGAAAATGAACCAAAAACCTGATGCCCTAGTTGTCCCGAGCTGTAGTGGGGGACCCAAAAATGAAAATGCTCGGAATGAAATTCTACTTCAATAAAAAAATGTGCCCTAGGGAGGCGAGTTATATCCACCTTCTTTTCTAAAAAAAATGTTTAGGTAGCTCCTGGAATAAGAAACCCTAGTTTCTGCAGTTACAGGGACTACACAAAGTAATCTTCCAAGCCTGCTCTGATACCATGTTAGTTTTTACATGAAAAACATATAGCATATAGATAATCAATCACTGAAAGATAAACAAACACAACATAAACACAATGAACATAGAGATTCTCTTGAGGAAACCACAAAGGGAGAAAACCCCGACAAAACCTTCCTCAATATAGAAATCACAAAGTACAAAAGTTCCCAAAGACAAAACAACTACTCCTCCACTTGTGCGCACTTCTCTCTCTCCACTAATGCGAAGTTTCTCAAGTGAATGAGTGTTGACACAAACCCAGTCGATAGGGGTCCCCAACACTGTCGACACCCAAAATGCCGCAAACTCCCTGAGCATCGGCCTAGATGGGTTTTACCCTGTCCAGCAACACCTGCAGAGCATATGAGGTCTCACCCAAGGCACGCAAGGGAGTGTTGACGGAACCAGGTTTCCACCAAAAGAAGGAAGATATGGTGCATCAGACATTCACTTATTGTAACATTTACAATCACATCTAGACATTCCAGCTTAACTATTCTAAACCTTAATTACTCACATATTGCATAATTTGTTAGAACCATAAGCAGTTATAGCATTAAAACATTGATTGGACTAAGAAAATATCTCATCATTCATATACCCATATTGCAACATGCATTATCACATAAGAACAGATATGACACAAAAGTTCCATGAATTAGCTCTGTCATATCATATTAACTCCACAAAAAGAAGATCTCACCAATATCCATTGATCATAGATACACAATCATAAACACATTCATCCACGATACATATCCGCTCTCCATCTGTCTTTTTCCTCTTCTCCTTCTCCCTCCCTTTAACATTTACAACTTATTACTACTTATAGGCTTCCGCCTTACATTACTTGTACACATTCTAACTACTTTCTCACTGACATTTCTACAAAACATACTTAAAATCTGCACCATGAAGTCTAAATGACCCAAACTACATATGAACCAGTCCAAAATGACCCAACATACATCTTTCATGGTCCAATGACCCAAAAACCCACGTACCATGGCCTAACTAACTCAAAAATACCCAAAAATACTTGTCGCGGGCGTTTCTCCTTCCGTCTTCCGTGGTACCTTCTGCCTGTCGCAGCATCCTCAATGCTGCGATATTCCATCTCCAAACCGCCTCCCAACAGGCCCCAAACACAATCTTGTGGATCGCCCTCGAGCCACGTCAACTGGACATGGTGTACTCTGTGGTCTGCGATACTGTTCTTACTGTCTGGAACTCACTACAGTGTATCTTGCAAGCAACTATCTCAGTTACAGGCGCCCTTTCATGTACTTCTCACACCGATACAGGGCCCTCCAAACTGGTGACCAGGCACTGTTCAAACCCATCCTCCAATCCCTTGGATCTAAACGTTGATGGAGGAAAAGAGGACGAACAGTACTAGGGTGTGAAACTAGCCAATGGCTCATCTTCACTTTCTTCCACCCGCAATCCCTCCTTGGGTTAATTCTTTCAATTGGCCAAAGGTTCTGGAACATCTGTTTCACACCATCGATCATTGCCTACTGGGACCGGGGGTCTATCACCCCATCCCTCGCAGTAGTCAGACAGAACACCACCCTTTGAACTACCACCTCGTTCCTAAACGTCCTGGACAGAACCGCGGGGCTGTTGCAGCCGAGTGGCATTGCAGCGAACATATCAAGGCGCTCATGGACACTCATCGTTCGGGCCCTCAACGCACCTGGTGCACTTGTAGCTAGGGTTTTACCCCTAGCTTGTACAAATGAGCACCTACTAAGGATAAGGGACTCCTTAGTAGCAGTTCAGTAAATGTAAATTAAAATGCTAAAACAGAAATATAAATTACTCTAAACATATGCATGAAACAGAAAAAACAAGATGTAGAGAATGGCTTTTGTATTAATTTTACCTCCAATGTGAAGGTTGGTGAAGCTCTTGCAATGGCCCAAGAGGGTTGCTCCAAGCTCCAACTTACTCCTTCTCTTTCTCCAAATGATGGGAATGGGCCAAAAGGGGCTCTCAAGGTGAAAGTAGACCAAGGGTGAGCTAGGGTTTCAAGAGCTATTTTGGCAGAGTAAGGGTGCTTATGACTGTGGATGTGAAATGAGGGGTCTCCATCACCTATTTATAGTTTTTTGGTGGTGGAGTGCTGGCCCATGGTTTTGGGAACCATATGGTTTAGGTCAGCTGCATAGGGTGTTTTCCTCCTTTTCCTCATTATTTTATATTTTTTATTCCCTTTTTAGAGGGTTTTTTCTATTTTTAGAGGAATTTTGGATATTTTTGGAGGAAAAAGGGGTTTTTTAGCCTTTTTGAGGCTTTTTTGATGGTTTTGTGGCCTTTTGGAGGCTTTTTAGTGGGATTTTCAGGGTTTTTAAGGGAAATATGGTAGGAAAATGGAAAAATGAGCCATGTAATGAGGTAGATGAGGTGGTGAACACTTTTTGGGTGTTAACATCACTGCTGCAGGAAATGAAGTGAATCATCTCCACAGCCTCCTTGAAATTCCTAACTTAATGACTTACTAAATGCTCTTGTAGCATGAACACTTCACTTCTGATAGATACCACTTATGTAGAACTATGTTGTGCATCTACTATTTATGTCCAAGCCTCAGCCCCGTCATCTACCTGGACAATGATGCTACTGCCACTTGCCTATGGCATTGATCATGTGATGCGGCGCATTCCTGCATCCGTAGACCCGAGTGTTGAATCACAAAAAGGGAAACCATCCCGCCATCGAGGATCCTACGTGCTAAAGCATGTGATCGCTCATGCCGAGTACCACCAGCCATACTGGCCCGATGTGTTCCATGTGTCAACTGTATCACCCTTGCATGTCGATCTTGACAGGGGACCACTAAGACCTGTCAGATGGAATCATTCTGAAGCTCGAGGATTTGACGAGGTCGGGATCCTACCACGACTACTGTACTGGACCTTCCTGCATACTGTTGATCACCCGTCCAACTCAGCAATTTCCAGCTTCAATCCTGGAAATGCACTCAACACTCAATAATGGCACTCTGCAAGTGCAACTGAACCTTGCCTGACTCGCTAACTCACTCACTAAGCAACAACAACACTCTGCAACACTGCATAATCTTGCACCCTTAACAACCAAATTCTCGAGGTGCCTTCCGACCAGCTTCAACCCACTCTTATAGCATCCACCCCAATCCTTCCTAATCATTACTAAATCCTGCATTAATTCGGCCTAAATTTTGTATTAATGACCCAAATCCGCCATCAATCCAGCCAGCCGATTAGCCGGATCCTCCATTAATGCTCATCATTCCAACAAGCATCGTTAATTAACTGTCTGATCTTTTCAGCACTTTTTACTGAATTGACCCCATTGCGACCTTGCCACTGTCGCGTCTCGACCTCCAAACCGCGATACTTTTATTTCTACTAGCGTGACCTATGCCCGCTGGTGCACCATCATGCTCCTAATGACCCTGCATTTTTTTTTTTGTGATGCAACTTAGGCATCGCGCTGTTCCAAGCCCGACCTATAGGGTTTCAACCTGCTACCATTATCCAACTTGGGGAGCATTTCTCCATCCAACTGCTGTAACAGTACCGCACCTACTGAAGTGATGCTACTGATGCGATATGGACCAAGCCAATGCATTTGTAAATTTCCTGGATGTTTCATAAAATTGCTGCCATACAGCAGCACCACGTCGTCCTCCTGAAACTGTTTATTTTTAATATGGCGATCATGCCATGCCTTCTGGTGATATTTCTCCACACACTGATGGAATCTTGCAATAAAGTGATCTTCCTCAAGCTGCACCAATTGCGTCATGTGCTCAGCCATCGCAGCATCATCATTCATACCTATTGCTGCTACGATATGAAGACTGGGCACAATGTATTCCATTGGCATAATCGTCTCCTGTTCGCATACTAGTTTGAATGGTGTCTGTCTCGTCAGCCTTTTGCAGGTAGTGCAATACGCCCACAAAACTGTTGGGATCTTCAAATCCCAATCATTGCGATTTTTGTTACATACCTTGGTAAGTGCATGCTCTAGAACTTTGTTGAATGCCTCCACTGTTCCATTGTCCTGTGGATGATACGACGTACTCTTTTTATGTTGTATCTGGAGCTCTTCTCTGAATGCCTGCACTGTGCGATTTATGAAGTGGCTCCCTTGATCACTGATCAATATCTTCGGACAACCAAACCTAGTAACAATGTGATCAAACATGAACCGTTCTACGGTTGGAGTGGTATAATCTACGATAGGTGCGGCCTCTGCCCACCTCGTCAAATACTCTATTGCGGTAATGATATGGCGTTCTCCAGTGCGCTTCCCAGGTGGGTTGATGGGACCCACAAAATCCACAGCCCATTTGTCAAATGGCTTCAATGTCATCTGCGGTACCAGTGGCATCTTGTCCCTCCTTGATGGTTTACCAGTATGCTGACAAACATCACAAGCCTGGGCATAATCTATCGCATTATTGTGCAAGGTAGGCCACCAAATTCCAGCACGAAGCACCTTCCTTGTGGTTGCACGGCCACCATAGTTCCCTCAAGCGACACCGCCATGTGCCTCCTTCAGTATATGCCCCTGTTTATGTGGGAGGACACATCATCGCAAAATCTCATATAGCCCTAGTTTTTATAGCTGCCCCACAATTAACTGGAAATCCGCAGCCTTGACCACCAGCTGCTTCTTCTAAGCTGTAGTGAACCCTTCAGGTGCGACTCCTGTTGTCAAGAACTGAATTAGCTCCTCATAATAGCCATCAACCATCTCCACTCAGAATAAATGACCATCTGGAAACCCATCTTCAATGTTTGTCGGTTCCTCGCCGGTCTCAATCCACCACAAATGATTCAGCCCAGCGTTCCATCAACTTGGCTTCACGATGACTTCAAAATCAAAATCCTGAAAAAGCAGTAGCCATCGGCATATCTTCTCCCCCAACACGGGCTTATTCACTAGATATTTCAACGTAGAATGATATGTGAACATTTTAAAATGGCCGCCCAAGAGGTAATGCCGAAACCTTTGCAATGCATACACCATCACCCTACCTTCCCTCTTGGTAGTGGTGTAATTCCTTTCTACAGATGACAACTTCCGACTTGCCAAGGTGACAGGGTGATCAATATCCCCCTCTCCTGGTTGTGCGAGCACCACACCTAGTGCGATCAATGACGCATCGACATTGACATGGGATTCCTTACTCCAGTCCGAAAATACCAATATCGGCGCCGAAGCCATCTTAGCCTTCAACATCTGAAAACTATCTTGACATTCGGGACTCCATTGAAAGACCGCATATTTCTTTAGTAAATTTTCCATAGGGGCAGTAATCGCTACATAACCCTTGATGAACTTGCGATAATACCCCGTATGCCCCAACGTCTCCCTAAGCTGCTTCATAGTGGTAGGTGGTGGAAAACTCAAAATCAACACGATCTTTGTTGGATCCACCAACAAACCCTCTTTGCAAACAATGTGGTCCAACAATATCCCAAATGGTGCACAAAAGATACACTTTTTCAAGTTCAGTGATATCTAATGTTGTCGACACCGCTCTAACATTAGTCGTAGGTTTGCCAAATGATCTCTAACCAGACCGTACACCATCCAATCATCCATGTAGACCTGTAAGAACTTCTGAATGAAATCCTGGAAGGCAGCCACAACCACCAGAGAGAAGACTGTAGGCACATTCTTAAGGCCAAACAACATCACAGTGTACTGAAACCATCCCCATTCAGTCACAAATGTAGTTTTATGGCGATCCTCTTTCGCAATCTTGATCTAGTGATAGCCCGAAAATCCATTCGTAAAAGAGTACATCTCTTGACCGCCCATGTCTTCAAGCACTTCATCTGTAAAAGGCATTGGGAATGGATCATGTAAGCACGCATCATTTAGTTTTCTTAAGAAGACACATATGCACACCTCCCTTGTCTTCTTGTCCTGGACTACCATAGGACTGATCCACTCTGACTCTTCAACTGGTAGAATGATGCCAGCATCCAACATCCTATCAATCTCTGCCTTGACATGCTCCTTGTGCCATGGATTCAAGTAGTAGGGCCGTTGTCTGACTAGCTTCGCATATGGTTTTAATGTGATCTTCATCTCCCCTAAGTCTCCTAATATTCCCTTCATTTCTATAAACTTCGTAGGAAATAAATCCTGGAACTCATGCAGCAACTCTGTGATTCTGGCCATTAGATCCTCATCCCAATAATCCCCAACATTTGCAAATTTTGGGTTCACCTCCGACCCAATGTTCACCTTCTAGAGCTGACTACCATCTGCAAATACATTAGGTGTTGCAATACCCTGACTACCTTCTATCTCTGGGATATTAACATTCCGTGGATCATCTTCATCTATAGGCCCACCAATGACATTATAACACTCCATCAAGGACTGCATTGGACACTACGCGTGGAGATCCACCGGGTAAGCGACTGGGACAACCTTTGAAACTACATTGCGGATTATCTGCAGTGCATTGTTGACATCTGGATTGTCATCCGCGAAGCTGAAAGTCTGAGTAAAGCGGACTGTCAATTCCAGCCAGGTAGTAATCTCCCTACGCAGCTCGACCGTGGTGCACCAGGTGTTAGCACTTAGATTTTATTCTGGTTGTAAGAAAATAAGACCTAAGGTAACCTATTTCAAACCAAGCTTTAGGTAGAAGAACTAGCCATTTTCTCTACCAGAGAGGGCTCTCTCTTTGATATGTATGTGAAGGCTAAAATATACAAAGGTTCCTTTAAAATTTCTCAAAAAATATTTTCTGGTCGAAAAGGTAAACAAGAAACATTGGGCATGGAGTCAAGGCTTTCAAGATATATGATAAACCAGCAAGAGATTTTCACCATATAAATTTACGCAGAGGCAAGATAGTAATCAAGTTACAGTCAATTTGATTTTTCAGGCGACATAGAAAGAAGTAAAGACATTCCATCAACAACAGGTATCTATCCAGGATAAATCTATTGTCAACTTTGGAGAATAAAATGGATATTTAAATGCAGATAAAATGAGGCATAACCAGTATGAATCTCAAGTTATTTCAAATGTTCATTTAAATATAGAAGAAAAACACCATGGGAAATATAACGAAGAAGGTAAACATGCACATATAAAGATAAGGAGAATAACAGACTGCAAGACTGATTAACTCATGAATCTCTGGTATCAAAAGATAGGTATCATCACTGTACTGCCTTTATTTCAAAAATAAACTTCAAAACATACTTGTTTCTCAAAAATTTTCCAACCCTTTCAACAATGACCTCCATTGTTTTTTATACAAAATTTTCAGAAGAAGCTCCACATAACTGCTTCTTCTAACTAATAATTAAAAATATTTAACTAAAAGATAACTGTCTTCGAGTAACCCATAACTGTCTTTCAAATAATATTACAAATTTAAAATAAAAAGTCTTTTTTGCCACTTGGCAAGACTTTTGGATATCATCATTTTGCCACATGGCAAGAGTTTCAAATGCATTTAAGTATGAACAGAATATCTGGTCTTTCCGTACTTCTCTACATAATTCCACTGGTCAGCCGTGGGTAAGTCATAACTGGTCATTTCCTTCACCAAGACTCGCATCTCGATATGACCTGCATAAGAAATAGGAAGAAGATTTGCGCAAGTTGAAATCAACATATTTAAAATTTCAAATTCCCCTGACATTTTCTCCATTAGAATTTTTCCTGTGAGCATGTGATCTATCTGCTGGAATTTTCAGTGATCCATCCTGATACCAAACAGTAATCTTTTATAATCATTTGGAGGAATTAATTCACTATTTTCGTTCCAGAAAGCTGGGAATCCCTTATTCACTAACTTGTCAAATTGCTTTTTGAACTGGATTACTTCTTTCCTTATTTCTCCTGCTTTGGCCTCGATGTTTTCGACATGTGAGTATTTGCCCAAGATCCTTCTGGCCCAAGTGATGACAGAAATTTTGTTTGTTATACTCATGGCTGTCAGGTCTGCCTCGGATAAACTATTTAAAAATGTTATTGCTCTCTGGGCTATTTCTTTCGGCTTTCTATTTAAGCTTTCCCTGACTGCCCTGCAGCTGTCGAAGGCATCTTTGGCTACCTTTTCTTTAACTCTTATATAATCCAGATATGGCCTAAGTTTTTCAACTTCTTTAATGATCTGGTCCCACACCATATGTTTACATCCCTGCATAGCAGCTTGTCCTGTTGCATGAGCAGCCAATCCTTTATTATTACTGCTCAATTCCTGATTATTTTTCTGCAAAGTTTTTATTTCTTTTTCTTTTGCTTCATTTTCTTCTTTTAATTTCTGTATTTCTGCCTTTAACAATTTGATTTCATTATCTTTTAAACTTATTTGTGACATCGCCTATGAAATTCCATCTACACTGGTCTTCTCTTCTTCCGAGCCTGTCTGTACTTGTTGCTGACTATTTTCTGCTAATTGTTTTCTCGCTGTTGCCAACTGTTCTTCTAACATGAACCTTTCTTTTTCCCAACAATCTTTTTCGTCAGAGAGCTTTAGCATTTTAGCTATGACATCATTGACTTCGTTAGATAACTCTTCTTTCTCTTTTTCTAATATTGTCAATTCTGCACCTTGAATGAGTACAGCATCTGGGATTTTTAACTTTCGTCTTAATGTTAAAATCACCTCTTCCTTCTCCTGGAGCAGTTTAGTGGTTGCAGCTCCATCTTTATTAGTTAAGTCTATTTGCAGCTTCTTAATTTGCTGTTGTCGAGACTTATTCTCTGCCTTTTCTTGTCTCAACTGATTATTTAATTTGTCTACAGAATTCTTCAGTTTGTCTGCTCTCAATGTGGCCCCCAAATAGTCTGAGTATATGACCTCTCCAGCTTGTCTATGTAACAAAATTTTATCAGGGGCATTTATTTTTGACAAATCTATCTTCATCTCTGAGATCTTGTTTTTGGTCACAACTGAAAATTTTAAAGAATTTTCTTTGATGTTTCTGCTGGTGAATAAGCTTACTTCATTATTTGATATATTCCTGACCTTTGGAAACAATAGACTTGTTTGTTTCGCGGATTCTTGTTTGTTTTTACTATGTTCATCAAATACATCCATGAAATTTTTGGGTCTATTGACATCATCCCCTACAGGGGTTTCTTCAATGTTGTATTCCTTCACTGTAACCTCTGGTATTTCATCTTCTGTCGCTTTTGCTTCTTCTGAAATGGTTGTCAATTCCTGTGACTCGTCAGTTTTCAATCGTTTTCCTTTTTCTGTCTCTTCATCATCGATGATCATAATGTCCTGTATAGGTCTTTTGGACCCCACTAATGCAGTATTTATTTCGCTTTCTGTTTCCGCCATTGCTTCTTCCAATGACCTTTCTTTGTCGGACTTGTCTGAAATAATTTCTTCTTTGTATTCGAGCCAGTTGGCTCTGTCTGCCATCCCTTCAACATTTTGATGATTCAGAGCCTTAATACGATGCTCAATTCTTCGTTTGGATATGATATTTAATGGGTCATATTCCATAGCTGCATCTGTCTCAAAATTCATGTCTTTTAACAACTTCTCTATATATACAGCAGCGTTCTTATTCTTTATTGTAAACGGACCTAATGTGAAAAAGTATTTAATATCCGTTGCTTGTCTGTGGACTAAAAAATTGTTATCTTCTACAATCAATTTCTGTCTTAAAAACTCCAAGGCAAAAATCCTCAAGGTGAGGAATGCTGGTAGCACATAGGGTTTATGCTTGAATCCATACAATCTGACCACTGTACTATCTTTTGATAAAAACCAGTCTCCTGTAGCATACTCTGTATTCAGTTGCATTGATACCTGCATTTCCGGCAGTACCCTAGGCAGATTTTTTCCGAAAATCATCTTAAAGATCGTCGAGAGCATGTAATTGATAAAATTGAAAATATTGTTTTCCAGTGGAGTTGTGAAAACAATCTCTGGGAACTGTAACTCTTCCTGGCTGGATACCATAATCATTCTCATTAAAAAGGCCTGAAACCTGAAATGTCTGTGCGTGGAAAAATTGACCATCTGGTCATGCATCCTTTCGGCTATGAAGGCTTCAAAATTTAGTCGGGGAATTTGACTTTCGTCAATTCCTGACTGGACTATACTTATTCTGTACAATAGACTCAATTGAAACTCAGTTATATACAAATCCGTATCTAACCCTAAAACTACGGCCAACAGTGTCAAGACCAACTGGGTACTCTCATTAAAAAGGTTGATATCTAAAGGGTAAGGGAGTTCAGAAATGCTAGTCTCTGGTCTGAGACACGTCGACAAAAACACTTCCCTATCACTCTGAGAAGCGTGGTGAAAATTTTCAATAATCGAAACCTCAGAAAAAACCTCAGGGTCCAGGGTTTGGGGCAAATCTATTTCCAGGGCTCTAATCACTTCGGCGGGCTCGATTTTGCAAATGGCTCTAGTTTTCTGACTGTTTAAAACAACTCTTTCTTCCCGTGAATAGTTTTCGGCACACCAGGAGACGAATTCTGGGAAAACAGGAAATTGGTCAGGGAAAAAAGCTATCAGAGATGACTGGTGAACTCTATGCGGGTCTATACCTTCTTTTAATAGCTCAGACAACTTAATTTTTACATCGGAGACCGAGAACCTAATAAGGGTATCGAAAATATCTTCATCTCTGTCTTCTAGGGCATCTTTTGACCTAAAAACGTCTATATCTTGCACAGTCTCCATTTAAATGCTTCTTTTAAACAAAATTCCGTTTAAAGAGTGTGACAGGTCACCAGACCCTACCTGTAAGTGCTTGCTTTTCACCTTCTGTCGCAATCGCCGGCTTCCACCAGTCTTCGGAGCTCTCCAGGATAACGACACATACAAAATGCCGTTATGTGGAGCCCTTTCTTTTTATATAAGCCTTTTTAGAATAACTTCCTTGCACCTTTATGAACGCGGGTCATCTCCCACCATTGATATTTGAACCATTATTTTGAACCGTCAGATCTTGTCCCTCTTTATTCCACCGGCAGTATCCGCGATCGAAAAGGCGGTTACCTTTTCCGGTTTGCTCCCCGCGCGGATTAATCACATGTTGACACCTGTTAAGGTGGTTTATTTACCGCGACCGCTTTCCTTTATATCCCGTGTGCATGTTCCTGGTAGCGGATGAAATATTGGCCGTCGATTTGATTGAGATGTGTATCAGCCTTCCGATCATTATAAAGTATAACGCCACGCGCCATGGCTCTACCAAGCTATCCCTGTTCGCCACGTGCTAGGACCCACCTTGCCACGTAAGGTATCCTTCCATATTTCCGTAATGGGTGGTTCCGCGCGGCGCTATAGTGGTTTCCAATACCACCCTATCACATGCGTGGATGAATAGATATTGGACACGTGCCTTGGTGGTATTATGTCCGCTACCACCTTCCACCGTTTGCTGACGATTACTTTGGCGACGCGGGATTGATATTAGCCGCAGATCTTGATCCATAATATCTCCGCCGTCGGAACCCGGCTGGAGTTTAACCTTTCCATAAATTTGCTGGCGGACTTTATAAATATGGGTTTTTATAATATATTTTTTATATAAAAATCTTTATTTCAACCCTTTTTGTGATGATTTCTTCTCTTTTAGGTCATTTTAGCAAAAACTCTAGGTTCCTTCAGATCTGGTGTCAACACCAGGATCGCGGCATGTCATCCAAAGTATGAATGAAGGCATGGACACATTCATCCTTTGGTCGTGATGCCCATAAATCTTGACATTCCAGTAGATGACCATCATGGCTATTTCTTCCATCATACTTTCCTGTGTGGTATACCTCTGTGTTGCCGAAGCGAACAGACATCAACCTCCGACACTGTGACCATCTAGTGATATACGGTTTGTGAGTTGCCCACCAACGTGCTGGAGCAACCTTCAATGCTTCATCTAACGCCAACAACCACTGAGGTTTCGACACCCTTGCTTCAATGATCTCCAAAACGTCAGACAACCATGGGAGTCCTTCATAGATTGGAAATTCGACTACCTCAGTCACAACATGGTACAATGACTGTTGGACCAACCCACATTTTCTGAGTGATACCTCGTGCATGCAGTTCTGCCAATTCTCTAAAGCATCTTCCGAATCAAAAGTCACAGAGCTAGAGCTGCGCCAACTAAGTTCACCTTCCTCCGCGGGGTGAACATAGTCTTCTGAAATGTTGTATGCATGATCCCAACCGCAGACTACTTCATCCTTCACTATTTCGCGGTACCGTCATCCTTCTACCGGATCCAACAGCGCGATGACACAGAAATCCCAGTTTTCGAAGGTCATCATGCGTCTCTTAAAGTCAATAAATACGCCAACGTCATTGGCCCACCCATTTCCCAGCAACATAGGATAAGACTTCCCACCTTCAACTACCTCAATAATGTCAAAGTCAGCAACTGTCGTCATGCCTTCGATATCCACAGCAAGGCGTGGAACATGCCTAATTGGTGTTACTATGGCTTGATTATCTAATTGCAACTGCACCCAGGACCAGCTCAACTGTGGGATCCCCATCTTCTGCCATGCTTGTTTGGTCAAAATGTTAACATCGGATCCGAGATCCAAAATAACTGATTCAACTTCATAGTCCTTGACTTGAATGTTCATGCGCATTTCCTTGCTAGTCTTTTTCTTCTATAAAAAATTTATTGCAGATTCTGTCCGTCCGTGAGTTGGTTGCCGCAACCAATTTTCAATTTCGTCCAATGCTTTAGGGTCTCTAGATAACAATAGGAAACTTTCGAAGAAGTGTTGTAAGGTACCATGCTGACTTGATCGGCCTGCATCCAGAGACAAGTCAAAAACCGGAGGCATGTCGTAAACAATTGACTTACTGCGATCTGTTTCCATTGCATTACGTGCTTGAAAAAATGCATTGCGATCATCATCAATGTCGAACTACGTTTTCTTCATCTTAACCAGTTGTATCAGAGGCTGTGAACTATCTGAACCTGTCAATGCAGCTCCTCGAGTGATAACGACGACATCAACATCTTATGCCCTTGGTTCCTCAACAATCATTGCAACAGTTGGACCTTGATTTTGGTTTGGTGGCTGGTTCATAGGCTAATTCACATTCTAAGGTGGCGGTCGCTAATTCTGGTTTTGCGTTTGATTTTGATTCAACGCCTGGTTCTGATTCTAGTTCTGGATCTGTGGTATATTTCTGGCCTGCCATTATGCAATCAACTATGGACAATTGGCAACGGTGTGATTAGCAAAGTAGTAGTGGACAATCCCTCTTTTAATGCCCCAATGTTGCACAGTTAAAACATTGAACTGGGCCACAACCTCGTCCTCCTCCGCGACCTCCGAAACCTCCATCGCGTCCTCCTTGGAATCCGGCAATAGAACCATTTGTTGATACAAACCCAGTCGATAGGGGTCCCCAACACTGTCGACACCCAAACCACCGCGAACTCCCTGAGCACCGGCCTAGACGAGTTTTACCCTGTCCAGCAACACCTGCAGATTAGATGAGGTCTCACCCAAGGCACACAAGGGAGTGTTGACGGAACTAGGTTTCTGCCGGAAGCAGGAAGATATGGCGCATCAGACATTCACTTATTGCAGCATTTACAATCAGATCTAAACATTTCGACTTAACTATTCTAAACCTTAATTACTCACAGATTGCATAATTTGTCAGAACCATTAACAGTTATAGTATTAAAACATTGATTGGACTAAGAAAATATTTCATCATTCATATACTCGTGTTGCAACATGCATTATCACATAAGAACAGATACGACACAAGCGTTCCACGAATCAGCTCTGTCATATCATATTAACTCCACAAAAAGAAGATCTCACCAATATCTATTGATCACAGACACACAATCACAGACACATTCATCCACGATACATATCCACTCTCCATCTCTCTTTTTCCTCTTCTCCTTCTCCATCCCTTTAACATTTACAACTTATGACTACTTATAGGCTTTCGCCTTACCTTACTTGTCCACATTCTAACTACTTTCTAACTGACATTTCTACAAAACATACTTAAAATCTGCACCATGAGGTCTAAATGACCCAAACTACATATGACCCGGTCCAAAATGACCCAACATACATCTGTCATGGTCGAATGACCCAAAAACCCGCGTGCTGCGGCCTAACTAACTCAAAAATACCCAAAAATACTTGTCGCGAGCGCTCGTCCTTCCATCTTCCATGGTACCTTCCACCTGTCGCAGCATCTGTGATGCTGCGATATTCCATCTCCACACGCCTGCCAACAATGAGTGATAACAAATGAAAGAGGTCTCCTTTATTTATATTCTTCCGTTGGGGTGACAATTTCTCTAACAAGGCCGACTTCTCTACTTGATTGGTCAATTACATAATATAATAATATTTTAGGGGTTTTTCTAGGCCGACACATGTCCTATGGTTTACATTTATTCTTTCAATGACCTTTACATTATTAATTACATGAACATCATCTCCCGGAGGAGGAATACAATAATATAAATAGAATATCTTCCGCAGTTACATTATTTTAACAACCTTTTGGTGGCAAAAATACACACCGGACATAGAGTCAATTGGTTGGGAAGAACGTTGCACTTAGACTTTAAGTTGGCTTAGTTTACTTTCCTCATATAAGTATTCTTCATTATTGTAAATTGTCAAGGGTTTCCATTGTCAATTGATTAATTCCACGTCCATTGGATGCTCCTTGTTATGTTTATATTTATTTCCATATAGATATTTGTTGAAGTGGTCTTATATATTTACTGGATGACGAGTATAAAATGGTTTGTGGTAAGAGATACTACAAAAATATATACTTTCCTTGTGTCAAGTTATTGAAGTCTATTTAAGTAAATATATGTGCTGCATTTATTGTTACACTCATATAGTTATTAATAATGGATATAATGGTTAATAAAATGATGTTATGTTGTTTTTGCACCACAAGTGTGACAAGTGATGTTAGAATTTTGTGATAAAGGTATTTCAAGTTAATGATCATATTCCATGAATGATGAGTTTATCTGTAATTCATAGAAATGAAATATAAAGAGGATAATATAAGTTACATAGTTGGCTAGTTGATGCATTGATAGTATTCTTAGTATTTAAGATACGTTTAGAAAGATTGGTATAATGAAAGCATATTGTAAAGTATAATTCTATCTTGTCATATAAATAAATGCTTTACAAGGTGTGTTTATACTATCAAGAGTCTGTAAGTTATTGGGTGAAAGGTATCTGAAGTCAAAGGAAAAAATTTACTCCCAATCTCCTCTAAATTGCACCGAGGATTTTCGGCGTGTTACATTTGGATACTTGGGATGTGGCTGGAGAAGAGGAGGAGTGCCTAGCAAGAGTAACGGGTGGAAAAGGAGGGGGATTATGCCCCTGAAGAAGCTCTTGAGAGTGCAAAAGAATGTTCAAGCCAACAAATTCTTTATCGCTCAGTAGTGCCTGTGCCTAGCTCGAGTTATCTGGTTAACTAACTACTGAAGGGCCATTTCTTGCTCTGAATATTCTAGCATATTCCTCAGGTTCCATGTAATTGAATTGTCATAACCACTTTCATTAGCCTCTCCTCGACCCCTACCACTTCACCGAGTGGTAGCACAGAGTCTCTGAGGCATCCTCCCTGATTGAGTAAAAAACCTAGAGTCTCCACATATCGTAGACTAAATCCTGTGAGGAGTAGGGCATGACTTAGGTGCAACAAAAATCTAGAGAAGTGGATTGCTTGAGCTGGTGAGCTAGGAGCATGCATATAACAGTCGACCCTCCAAAGACAGAAGAAGAAAAAACTCCACAAGATGCCAACCGCTTAGCACTTTGAATTGGAAATGTTTCTAGTCTAGATGCTTTAACTCAATGCCTATGGAGGCCATTAATTCACGCACAGGGGAAATGATGTCTATTGTATGGAGGCTAGCTCAAGCTAGAGCTCAAATCACCATAGTCATAAAGTCTCCTCGCATCAAGAACGATGTCAATTTAATGAGCAGGGTGGGAATGACGAGGGGACTCCACGTGGTAGGAGGTGGAGGTCTCTGTGGTTGTCTCCTCATGCCCCACTAAGACATGCATGCCACCGCATCCGAACATTTTACTTTACATTACTAATTGATGTAATTTTTTTTAATTAATAATATCACACAAACAAAACAAAAATTATTAACATGAGATATAATGATCTTATAACTATGCAAACTACATTACCAAGACATCATAATATATAGTTAATTTATATATTGTGTAATTGTTTTTTTAAAGAGCTTGGAGGTGACTAGCTCATACTAAATAACAATTATTTGATTAATTTTAAAAGAATGTCTAAAAGACTAATCATCATATTATGCTTCCCTTTCTCAAAATAAGTTTCAAAATGGTTGTGCCTATAGGTCATTGTTAATTAGTGATTATTTATTATAAACTATTATTAAAAATACCATTATTAATTAGTGATTATTTATTATAAACTATTATTAAAAATAAAATTTTATGGTTAATTTAATAAAAAATTATTTATTTTTATATATTTTTAATTTGTTACATGCCTGTAGACTAGTTCATAATAAAGTGCATTATTAAATTACTCCTTTCGGTGTTACACTTTAAAATCTACTCTACTGCAAGCTTATAATGTGTAATTATAGAGAAAGACAATGTCAAGATTATAATGTGTAATAGAGAAAGACCATGTATAATTATGTAGTTAAATAAAAATTTATCAATGTGAAAGATAGGACATCAAATTTACGTTATTGTGATGGAAAACTCTAGGTTGGAATACGGAAACATTGTAACTAGTACGCTATTGTGATGAGAAACTCACATTTGTTTTTAACCATGAAACTGCTTAAGAATGTCAACAGGGAACTTGGGACGCTATCTCAAACTCAAGAATCAAGATCATGAGACTCTCAACTTAAGAACACCATTCGAACAAATCATCGACATTGAAGTTTTACCAACTAACTACCGTGGCAACACATTGTTCGCACATTTGGTTGGCCTTCGCTCTTTTATGAGTGTCTGGCTTTGGTGATTGCATCTGGATTCAGTGATGATAGGATCACGCCCACGTCATTTGAATTTTTTTCTGATGTACTCAAAATTGTTCTCAAGATGTACTCTTATTATTATTATTCTGCTATCAAGAAGAACTGATGAAGAAGAACTGATCGCTATCAAGAATAACTGATCGCTGACAGGCAGAACTGTGTGTAAGCTGCTGGTTGAGTATTTGTTAGATCAAGCAGGTCATACATCATGGGAAGATCTACTACTTGTTGGAGCTGTTCAAAACATGATGGTCTCCATCGCGGTGCTTGGACTGCTAGCGAGGACAAGATTTTGAGTGAATATATTAAAACTCATGGAGTTTGTCAATGGAGATCTCTTCCCAAGAAAGCAGGTGAGCCATTCAAGAATGGAATGACTGACTATGATTTTTAAGGCGCTTTATAGTATAGGTGAGGCGCTTTATAATATAGGTGAGCATTATGCAGCATGGTGTTGCTTTGTTTTTTGTTTGTTATTGTATCTGATAGTAGTATACGTGAGCATTAAGTAGTTCAGTATTGAATGTTGCGGTAACAGCTTTACTCTTTTGTTGGCATCAAATCTAACCACAAACAAAAAAACACAAAGCAGCAGCCACTGCGTAGCAAGCTACTTATACTAAATTACTAAAAATATATAGAAGAAATGTGAGAAGCATCTCTTGTATTTCCAGAAATGCTTTTAATAAGATATTTCGAAACTAATATATAGAGCCTGAGTCAATGATATTTGTTGTGTAGGTCTCAAGCGATGTGGAAAAAGTTATAGATTGCGCTGGTTTGACTATCTTCGTCCATATATTAAGCGCTGAAATATATTCCCTGAAGAAGACGATCTCCTCATAAAATTGCATCGTCTTCTTGGGAATCGGTATGCGATTAACAATTTTTTAGAGTCTGACGATTTAATGTTCATTAGATGCATAACTATTCAGTCAGAAAGTCATACAATGATTTCAGTTTGCTCTTCAAGGACCATGAATATGGCATGGTAATGTGCATATGGGTGTTGATAGCAGGGCGACTTCCTGGTCGGACAGGCAATGAAATCAAGAATTACTAGAAATATCACTTGAGCAAAAGGCTTCAACTACGTGAATTCGAGCACAAATTTCAGAATCCCTTCAAGAGAAGCGACACGTCTTCTTACAGTGCTAATCATGGCGAGGAACGAGTCTTAGATAAGGATTTTTACAACTATGAAAATACACCTGTAAAACCAACAGTAGTGAGAATATGTGGAAGCGCAGTAGCAGATATAGAGAATCTTGATATAAGTTATAAATATGACCATGTTGCTTGGGTTGGATCCAAGGTTTATCCTTTGGTGCATGTCTGTGAGGATCTGTTATATGGCTGCATTGAGCTGGTGCTGCTCTTCCTATATAGCTGCAGTGAGCTGGTAATGCTCTTCCTGACTCTTCATCAACGTCTCATTGAAACTTACCATTGTTTCAACAAAGTCTTCCTGAACCTTCATCAACTTCTCATTGAAATTTATCAATGTTTCAACAAAGTTCTGAGGACTTACTTTCTCCCTTCTTCCATTAGATTTGGTTTCGGCATGTTTTTCTTGCACATTTTCTCCCAGTACATCTTCTTTAGGCTCATAAGGGTCTTGTGTGTCATTAATGGTTACCATTTTCCGCTTTTTCCTGTACGCTACCCTGCTACACGATTCAACTACAACTCTATTGTAGTCACTGTGCATGATAGAACGGTTATTAGACAACATAAGAGTGCATAAAACTTAAAACATCTACACAGTCTGGAATCAATTAGTTAATAAGAAATTTCAGGTTAAAACAATGCCACAACGCTTCTCTATTTGTGAATTTCGTTCACAATTTGTCCCAAACAGCTCCTAGTGTTGCAATTGAAGCTTTGATACCACTCTGTCATGTCCCCACGCCTCAAGGTTACCTTCTAAGGCATGGGAGACCCTCTGTAATGTCCCTATTCAAATAATTGTATAGCAGACAATCCCCATCAATCCTACCAAGTTCCCTAGGTTGAATGGGTACATTGGGAATTGTAATAAGGGAGCAAAGGAATAATGTTTATACATTAGAATAGTCCAGGTATTTAATAAATAAGTTGAATAAATGAATCCAGGAAGAATTATAGGTGGCAAATGGTTTTGAGGACATTTGGAGGATGTGGGACCCACACTATCTTGGTTTATCACTACCACAGGGCAAATCTCACTTGCCATTTCGAATCCATGGAAAGCCAAATATTATTGGGTGAGTTGGTAAGGCATACACATGGATTGAGCATCTTAGGTCGAAATGGGATGGAATAGTAACCTCCATGGAAAAAGAAGAGTCAAATTGGAGACTAGTGGACACTTGGGATAGATTCCCTAGTCTTATGACAACAATGATGAAGCATCTATGACATCTATGACAAAATTCAGATCTGACTTCTGATATCTGACCCTTATGACATGTCAGCACCAAAAAAAGGCTCAAGAAAGGCGCTCATGGAGTTGGGGGAAGCCAAAGAGACTCCTACTCGAATTTGGGAGAAGATGGAGGGTTGGAAACTAAGAGACAAGTGGCAAATGTGGAATATTTCCTAAGTGGAAATATCTAGAAGCTAATGAGAGGATTTCAACCCTTAGAAGGTTGATGTTGGTTATAAAATGTAGAAATCAAGTATGAGAATGGCTTTTAATCATTTGAGAAAAATTGCATTTGTGAAAAGAGAGCTAGTGGATGACTAGTTTCTTGCCTTAGCCAATTTTGAGGGTGAAAGATTCCCATCCAAGTTGGTGTTTGGAGAGGCCACTCAGGTCTTTCATGGAGCTTTAATGGAGTTTTATTTGTAGGTATCATCTACATGGCAGCTCGTGGTTTTGCTTAGTGCAGCACCATCTCTCAACCATTTCTAGTTTTGAAGGCATATTCATGCTCCTTGAGGGAGGGCGTTTTTGGTGAGCTCTTGTATTCATTGGGAGAGCTCCATATGATATATTCTAATTGTAATAGTTTCATATCCTCTGTTCTTTATATTCATAAATTCTCATGTCGAAACACCCACTGATTGTATGCAAAAATGTTAATTAATGAGCAAACAATGTCCATTTCCCCACTACATTGATGTATATCATTATAATGCTTATGGTTTCGAATGAATGGATGATTCTATGATACATTTATGATTAATATACTACCATGGATTTATTTTACAAGTTTCATGTACTGTACTCGAGCATTTGAAGTATTTTTACTTAGTTTAATTGCATTGGGAGAAGAAATAGTGCCATTTCCCCAAGGGTTGAATGGGTGATTTTTGTAGCTGAATGGGAGAGGGTTGGAACAGATATAATAATCAATTAATGGTGCACATGAGACCTTAATAACATACTTAATAAATTCCCTAACTCTTTTCAGAAATTCGAGGGAGTTTGAAAGCATTTGGGAGGCCATTTTTCAGTGTTTCCCAGGGGGGATTTGATGCACAAATTACTAGTTAAAATCTCATACATTGACTAGAATATAAATCAAGTTTGTAGAAGTCTTTTGAGGATTATAAATCATCCCTGAACCTAATATTCAAGTCTAAATATCATTCATATACCCTTACAGAATATTTGGGAGCATTTGGGTTAATTTGGAGGCAAAAACAACAAAACTAGTCAAAGGTCGAAATTGGAGACAAATTCGAAAATTGGGCATTTTCATAAAATTTTGAAAAATGGACATTACACCCTCCAACTTCATTTTTTTTTGTCCAAACCTTCAAATTCCACATACAGTCGCAACGGGATTGGATCTGCAATCCGTATTGCGTTCTACAATCAGCAACCCGCAATTGCGATCCGCAATTCGTAATTGCAATCCGTAATCCGCAATCCGCAATCAGTGTTACGCAATCTACAACTTGAAATTGCGATCTGTAATCCGCAATTGTGATCCGCAATCTGCATTCCGCAATCCACAATCCGTATTGTGGATGCGGAAATGTGGAACCCTCTATTCCATCTCCGGGGCGGTCTTTCCCTTCCACAATCCGCAATCCACATTGCATATGCATAAATGTGGAGTTACCCACTGGAAAAACTTACCTTCCGCAATCTGTAATCCACATTGCGGATGCGGTAATGTGGAACCACACCCTTGCAACAACGACTTTCCAGAGAAACTTCAGAGTGGCATAACTTCCTCCTCCATTGTCCAAATGGAGCAAGGTTGGTACCGTTGGAAATATCTTGGAGAGCTCTATCTAATGGTGCTACCTCTACTCCTAACATAGGTCTCTAACCCCATCATTTATTCAACTAAACATTATGTGCACAACTCCACTTTAAATGACTTTAACCTTCTTCCTGGTATGGCTTTCCCCTTCACCTGAACCACATGCAGGTTCTGAGACACATAAGGCTATCCCCTTCCTCCTTAAGAACAAGTGCATTCATACAACTCATTCATAGGTTTAATTAATACATCACAATAAGTAATGAGAATGGAGTTAGATCTAACCATTTCATCTACCACATGCAAGACTTATGATTCAATAAACTCATACAATGGAATGATGTATATAAAAAGAACTCAACCTTCTGCTTAGGCTTACACATGATCTACTTATCAATCAATCCATAAAAACATACATTCAATAACTTGAACATAAGAAACCATATAATAATAGTAGAACTTCATCATTTAACATACAAAGAAGTACTTATCTTCAATTTTCAGAAGCTGCCAAGCAACTAGCTAAGTGAGAGCAACATTCTACCTAACCTTATATTTATATCCATCCTGTACTATTTCAGCTGAGAGATCACCCCCGAGCTGGGCTATGTATTCACTAAGGAGGGTTATCAGGTTCTTTCATAGTCAAGGTTCCATCCCCAATGCTAATCCAATATGTAGTTGGGTTTATCAAGCATTCTAGGGAATCTACCCATGCTAAGCCAACCTATAGTGGGTTTATCAAGCATATAAGGACATGCTAGTCATGCTAAGCCAACCACATGTTGGGTTTATCAAGCATACCAGACAATACAATCATGGCAAGCCAGCTTGTAGTTGGATTTATCAAGCATACCTAGCAAACTGGTCATGCTAAGCCAACCTGCAGTGGGTTTATCAGTCATATAAGGACAACAAGGGAGGTATTTCTAAGCCAATGAGCTCAACCACAAAGATGCAACAATGTTAACACTCATCAAACATGGCACCGACATTACCCACCTCACCCAACACAAGGAAGACCCTTTTCTCTGCTACACAGTCCCTCAAGGCAACTTCCCTTCCAGTGCTATTCGGGGTGGGCATAGAATATTCTAGTTGCTAGTTCTATGAGATTACAGCCTTCACTGAGTTTGTTA
The DNA here is from genome assembly GCA_027924585.1 of Larix kaempferi. Lineage (NCBI taxonomy): Eukaryota > Viridiplantae > Streptophyta > Pinopsida > Pinales > Pinaceae > Larix > Larix kaempferi. The sequence goes on from BSBM01000196.1 coordinate 10,765,310, forward strand.
AGCAACCCAAATCTAAATTGACCTTCTACTACAGTTAACCAAGTTGGTTCTTCTCAGGGTTGCGGACTAAGATCTGTCCGATAGTCTAACTCTCTGCAAACCAATTCCTATATCTCCACGGCTTCCCTAGGCTGTTTAAGCTCTGTAACTCATCTCATGGTTCTTTCATGGATATCTAGAGTAGACTAGATTCTGTTAAGATCCTAGTGGGCAGCCTTCACTAACACCTTGGGGTTTTGGTGTAACGGATCATATCATTTGGTATCAGAGCCTCCACCCAGGTTCAAGTCACAAAGTAGGTGGCAACGTCAGCATTACAGTGTTCATCCCAAGCTCATACGGCTCAAAGGGGACACCACCGTACGGGCCCACATCCAGCCCAGAGTCTAGACTGTGGAGCGTGATGGGATGTTAAGATCCTAGTGGGAGGCCTTCACTAACACCTGGGGGTTTTGGTGTAACGGTTCATATCATATTCATGCACGTAGTTTCTATGGCAATGGATTTGTTGATATTTCACTCATAGAGGAAACCGTGACTATTGTTCCCCTTTTTTCTTCGACTGGTTCTATGGGTCCACGAATGCGTGAGTCCCTCAATCCCCCTTCTCCCATGAATGGATGGATGATGAATAACGAGTGAATGAATAATGTTCCCTTCCCCAATGGGTAGTCAAAATAGGTTCAGCGAGTTTCCCAGGCACTTGATTGTCTTCAAGGACAAGCAATCAAAGCCATGCCCTGCCATACGAAATTGCAGGCATGCTCTATACTCCATAGACTTCAGCAACAAGGTTCCCAACCACCCTCTACAACTGAATTAATGCAAGCATGGGAGTCAAAAGGGTTCATATATGGACATGTGGCAGCATGGGTACCAATCACATGGCCCCCTCACTTCTCCCCGGTGGATACACATGGCCCCTTCTCATTGGTTTCCTCCTTAGCGAGCTTCTTGGGTATTTTATTTTATTGATTAATAATTACATCATTTACACTTCTTCATGGCTTAACATCCCATGAATAATCAAACTGTAAAATAATTGCCTCTACAACAACCTTAAACATCCACTAGTGGGGCCTTGGACTTCAGCTCCACACTAGGGTAACACATATTGCATATACAAAATATTTACACTGAAGCCAATAACACTATGGCAAAACAGGGGTATTACATAATATCCATCCTATCACCTCCGAATAAGGGAATAACTCTAGGCGAATCGCATCCTTATGAAGACATGACTTCTTTATATCTTGATAAATTATCATTTCTTTAATTGAAGTATCGGGCACATTCTAGTCTCAGATAAGGTGATATAATTCACCCCATTTGTAGTCAGGGACTATTTCGATTATTGCTTTGGTGTCCTCAAATAAGGTCTCCATCACACTTTTTGGTACAACCTCAATGTCTGAGTCAGATTCTGTAACTTTAGATTTGCGTTTAGAATTCCTCCTGTACATTTCCAAATCCTGTGATAAAAACAATGTTAGTGTATAAATAGCATGTCAAATAGAACATTGTCATTATTTTCTAGCAGTTCATCAAAAGCAACCAAACGCAAGCATAATGACAATAAGTGTATAACATCATTCTAATAAAACCAATGCAAGCAACAAACTGTAAATTTAACAACCTATCAAAATGAATTTATTTGTAAGAAAACATATGAGCGAGGTTTACAATTCCTATTGAACTAATGATCATATTAAACTTGGGGTTCGAGCCAAGGAACACTTCTCTTAGTGATAGTTTCCATCCAAGCGTCAAAATTAAATCATTCTCACGAGCTTAGGGCTTCAATCCCTTTTCGAGGATGTGTAACTATGAAAAATGGATCAACCATGCTTCAAAATAAATATTTTATGGTTAACATCTTGTCGAGGGAGACTCCTCCGCTAGGGTTTACAATATATTCTCCCCAAAAATGATACAGACTTAACATAGTGTTTTAGGGTAAAAAAATGTGAGCAAGACGAATAAAAGGAATCTTCCATGACTCGACACTCAATTGGAAGAGTCGAAACTGAATGCGTAAGAGTTGTGAGAACCAAATCCGTTGCTCAAACATGTGGTTCACAGGTTAAGAACAGTCCAAGTCTTCCAGGTGTTTCCAAAACCTATCCGCATTTGAAAATGAGGAATCTAGGGTTCACATTGTGTGCAATAAGGCACCGTTTGTTGGTTGTGGAGCCTGATCTCCAAATTCAGAGACATTATTATTCAGTCGTGCTTGTACCCCAACTTTATATGATATGTAAAAGGACTATATACTCATCCCAGCGGGGTGGTGTGGGAGTAATTACCCCCAGCTGGGGGATCCGGGGGAAAAGCCCCCGAAGGAAATTTTTGGGGTTGTTTTACGGACCCATGGTTTTGGGTAACCCGTGGTATTTTTCCTTTGTATTTCCCCTTTATAAGAAAGACATTGTAATACGTCTAGGGTTGATATATTAGGTTTTATGCATTGTAAAGATCTTTGAGATCGTGAAGAGACACTATGAGACAGTGAAGAGGAACTGTAGCAGTTGTGCTATAGGTTGCATCCCTTCACTTTCCTGGATGGTATAATAATAAGGACAGGCAACTTCAGTGTGGACGTAGCCCATCTTGGGTGAACCACGATATATTTGTGTCTCTTTTGTAATGTGTATGTGTGATTATATTTGCATTTCTGTTTATTGTTATTGCTCTGCGATCATGTTTTGCTAACAATTGGTATCAGAGCCAAAGGTCTATTTGGCAGATAAACCCACAGGAAACTAGGGTTTCTGGTTCGAGTGGGAGCAATGGCAGAAGAAGGAAATTTTAAGGTCAAGAAGTTTAATGGCCAAAACATCTAGTTATGGAAGATGCAAATGGAGGACTATCTGTACTAGAAAGATCTATTCCTACTATTGGGAGGAAAAGCAAAATAGTCGGTGGCTATGAAGGACGAAGAATGGGAGGTTCTTGACACAAAGGCTCTGGGAACAATACGATTGAGCCTGGATTCATTGGTGGTTTTCAATCTATCAAAAGAAAAGACAACGTAGGATCTGATGAGCGCATTGGGTAAGCTGTATGAAAAACCTTCGGCCTCCGACAAGGTATTTCTAATGAAGTGTTTATTTAATATGAAGATGTCTCAAGGTGGATCTATTACTGATCATTTAAATGCATTTAATATGGTTACAAATCAACTAAGTTCTGTAAGTGTGAACTTTGATGATGAGGCTAGGGCTCTTATAATCTTGTGTTCATTGCCAGAAAGCTAGAATAGCTTGGTCATGGCTGTAAGTAGCTCTGTCTCTGGTTCAAACACCTTGAAATTTGATGATGTTATTAGTGTTATTCTTGGCGTGGAAATGTGAAGGAAAAGCACAGGTGAGACATCAGGTAATGCGTTAACCATGGAGACTAGGGGAAGACAAAAAGAGAGAGGAAAGAGATAAGGTAATCATGGCAAGTCTAAAATGGGAAGATACAAGTCTAGACTAGGAAAGATAGAGTGCTGGAACTATGGAAAAAAAGGACATCTGAAGAAAGACTGCAGATCTCTAAAGAAGAAAGTAGATGCACAGCAAGAAACTACCCAGGAAGCAAATGTAGTAGGTGTTGTGTTACAAGATGATTTGATTCTTACATTAGATAATACTAGTGATTATTGGGTAGTAGATTCAGGGGATTCATGTCATGCTACACCCCATAGGAAATGTTTTCATGATTATGTTCTAGGCGATTTTGGACATGTTTTATTGGGTGATGATGAGCCATATAAAATTGTTGGAATGGGTAAGGTATGGATAAAAGTTAAGAATGGAACTAATTGGCTGTTGAAAAATGTTAGGCATATTCCTGCTATGAAAAAAAAATCGGATCTCAATAGGGAAGTTGGGAGATGGAGGCTATCTATCTACATTTGGAGAAAAGTGGTGGAAGATTACTAAATGATCAATGGTGATAGCAAAAGGAGACAGGGTAGGTACGTTGTATTTATGTCCTCATAATACTGACCATTCTATCTCTTTAGCTTCCACAGGAATAGATACAGCATTGTGGCATCATAGGCTTGGCCACATGAGTGAGAAGGGGATGTAGATTCTCCACTCAAGGAAGTTGTTGCCATATTTGAAGTAGGCAAGTTTGGAATTTTGTGAGAACTGTGTTTATCGAAAACATAAGAGAGTCAGGTTTCTTAGGGTTGGGAAATAGAAGAAGAATGAAAAGTTATAGCTTGTGCATACAGATGTATGGGGACCGTCTCAGGTACAATCTCTTGGTGGCTCTCATTATTGTGTTACATTTATTGATGATGCAACTAGGAAAACTTGGGTTTATTGCATTAGACAGAAATTTGATGTGTTTGCTACTTTTAAGAAGTGGAAAGATTTGGTTGAGAATGAGACAGGAAACAGGTTGAAGTGTCTCAGATCTGATAATGGAGGTGAGTACTGCGGCAAGGAGTTTGATAGTTACTGTTCATACCATGGGATTCATAGAGAGAAGACAGTCCCAGGAACACCACAAGAAAATGGTGTGTCAGAAAGGATGAATAGAACGATCATGGATCGTGCAACGCGTATGAGATTGCATGTAGGGTTGCCCTTACAGTTTTGGGTAGATGCTGTAAATACTACTGTTTATTTAATAAACAGAGGGCATTCAAGTGCTTTAGATAGTGGTATTCCAGAGGATGCATGGACAGGTAAAAAGGTAAACTACTCATTTTTTAGAACATTTGGTTGTGAAGCCTGATTTGTCCATATTGATAAAGAAAATAGAACAAAGCTTGAAGCTAAATCCAAGAAATATACCTTTATTGGATATGGAGTTGATGATTTTGGTTATCACTTATGGGATTATGAAAATCACAAAATCATTAGAAGTAGAGATATCATATTTAATGAAATGGTCATGTATAAAGATCATTTGCAGGGAAAGAAACAGGAAAAGGAAAACACAAAATACATAGTACTTGATGAAATTCAAGAAAATGAAGTTCCAAAGATGCCAAAAAATCAAGAACAATAGCAAGTACCTGAAACTCCTACAACTGCAAGATGATCTACCAAGTTAAGTAGACTCCTTGAACTATACTCTCCTTTAATGTATTATTTGTTGATAATTGATGTTGGTGAACCAAAATGCTATGAAAAAGCAATGCAGGTGGAAACTAGAAAGAAGTGGGAGCAAGACATGAATGAGGAGATGGACTCATTGGTAGGAAACCAAACTTGGGATTTGGTTGAGTTTCCTACTGGTAAAATAGCATTGCAAAACAAATGGATTTACAGGTTGAAAGAAGAAGAAGGAGGCAAGAAGTGGTACAAGGCCAGACTTGTTGTAAAAGGGTTTGCACAAAAGAAAGGTATAGATTTTGATGAAATATTTTCTCCTGTTGTTAAGATGACTTCAATTAGGACTATTTTAATTCTAGAGGCGGTAGTAGATTTGCATCTTGAACAGTTAGATGTAAAAATAACTTTTATCCATGGGGATTTGAAGGAAGATATATATATGCAGCAGCCACAAGGGTATGAGGTCAAAGGGAAGGAGAATTTGGTGTGCAAGTTGAAAAGAGCTTATATGGCTTGAAGCAAGCTTCAAGGTAGTGGCATTTAAAATTTGATAGGTTTATGACAGAACAAGGTTATAGCAGATGTCATTCTAACCACTGTTTGTTTTTCAATAGGCTAGATAATGGAAGTTATATTACCTTGTTATTGTATGTGGATGACATGCTTGTTGCAGGGTCTAACATGCAGAATATAAATGTGCTCAAAAGGAAGTTAACTAATTTATTTGTGATGAAGGATTTGGGTGTTGCAAAGCAAATCCTTGGTATGAGAATAACAAGATGCAGGAAAAATCACAAATTGACATTGTCTCAGGGTGAGTACATACAAAAGGTGTTGGAGAGGTTCAGAATGCAGAATGCAAAACCAGTTAGTACACCTATGGCCAACCATTTCAGTCTAAGTAAGGAAATGTCTCCCAAGACACAGGAAGAGACATAATACATGTTCAAGATTCCCTATCAATCAGTAGTTAGTAGCTTGATGTATGCCATGGTGTGCACAAGACCAGATATTGGACATGTAGTGGGAGTTATGAGAAGATATATGAACAATCCAGGTAAAGAACATTGGAAGGAAATATAGTGGATTCTCAGGTATTTGAGAGGTACTACCACTCAGGCATTATGTTTTGGAGGTTCAGACACTGTTCTATAGGGATATGTTGATGCAGATATGGAAGGTGATAAGGATAGCAGGAGGAGCACCACAGGGTATGCTTTTACTGTAAGTGGAACAGCAGTAAGTTGTATTTCGAGACTACAAAAGGTTGTTGCACTTTCGACAACGGAAGCAGAGTATGTTGCTGTTACAGGGGCTAGTAAAGAGATGATTTGGTTGCAGAGGTTTATGGAGGAAGTGGGTAAGAAGCAGAAGGATAGAAGGTTGTATAGTGACAGCCAGAGTGCCATTCATCTTGCCAAAAACTCATCATTCCATTACAGGACTAAGCATATATAGCTCAAGTACCATTTCATACGCTTTGTTCTAGAAGATGAACTGTTGAAGCTGGAAAAGATACATACTATCCATAATCCTACAAACATGTTCACAAAGGTAGTGACCAGAGAGAAACTGAGTTCCTACTCGGTTTCAGTTGGCTTCTACCAAGAAGGTGAAGATGAGAAATTTTCCAAGTCCAAGGTCTAGCAACTGCAGCAGCGGTGGAGTTGTTATGACCAGTCTCCAAGTGGGAGGTTGTTGGTTGTGGAGTTTTATCTCCAGATTCAGAGACATTATTATTTAGTCATGTTTGTACCCCAGATTTATATGATATGTAAAAGAACTGTACACTCACCACAGCAAGGGGGGTGTGGGGGGAGTGAAGCCCCCGAAGAAAATTTTTGGGGTTGTTTTACGGGCCCATGGTTTTGGGTAACTCTTGGTATTTTCCCTTTGTATTTCCCCTTTATAAGAAAGACATTGTAATATGGCTAGGGTTCATATATTAGATTTTATGCATTGTAAAGATCTCTGAGATCATGAAGAGAGACTATGAGATAGTGAAGAGGAGGTGCAGTGGTTGTGCTGCAAGTTGTATCCCTTCACTTTGCTGGATGGTATAATAATAAGGACTGGCAACTTCAGTGTGGACGTAGCCCATCTTGGGTGAACCACGATATATCTGTGTCTCTTTTGTAATGTGTATGTGTGATTATATTTGCATTTCTGTTTATTATTATTGCTCTGCGATCCTGTTTTTCTAACAGAGTTTATGGTTGACATCTCATCGGATGTTTATTTTGGCATCAAGCCAAAATGCTTTGTATACACCGGTTAGTTTCAGAGAAAAAAATACTCTTGCGCCGGCATTTCCGGAGCAAAAAAAAATTGGCGCCGGGTACGTTTCGGACGTAGATCCGTTTTATGTCGAGCTAACTTTGGGTGTAGAAAATATTTAACGCTGACTACCTTTTGGAAAAAACCTCTTAATGATGTATCGATGGAGAATAACAAATTTGAGCAACATATTTGACCAAATATCGGCACAAAATACAATTTTGCACCGACCGTTTCAGCGAAAATCCTGTTTTGTTCACACTGTTTTGGCACAAAATCCAAATTTGTTCCGATTGCAGAATAACTTGTTTTTCTTCTGACTGTTTCTATGAAGAATCAAAATTTGTTCCAACTATTTCAGGGAAAAATAAAAAATTGTTCCAAAACATGAAAACTTAAAAAACGATTCTAAGTTCAATATTTTTTTAAGAATGAAAAGTGTTTGAAATCAAAAGGAAGATAAAGACTAAGAATTCCTTCATAAATAAAAATAGAAGGACGGGGCCTATAATTTCATGTAAATTTTGAGGAGAAAAGTTGTGGCTACAACACCTTCCTATATAAAACCTTCCTATATAAAATACTAAAGTTTATTTCAATGTACGACTTAAGGAGATTTAATATACATATATCGTTATAAATCAATTCATAAACCAACGTTTCCGTCCATTGGTAAGGTAGACATTTAATGCTTAACCAACATAATTACTATATATTTTTATTTCATCATTTAACAGGGCAATGATCCTCACAATAACTATTCAAAACTTTGTATCTCCTAACAATTCAAACAAAATTCTAAATATACTTACATGTATTCAATAACTAAATTATTGCCTAAATCCATGCATTATAGGTTATTTGACTTAATTGCATCATAGCTTTCTAAACATCAACCATATTTTTCATGACCACTCTTATGCACACACTTATCACTTGGATAATTGAATCATAATTATTTCTTTAGTTCTATATAACCCATACTTTCTTTATAAATAAGATCACGACTCATTAAAGGAATTAAATAGACTCACAATATTTCCATCATTAAAATTACATTACAAAACACTTACTCCATTAATCATGGACCATATATATATATATATCCACCTACATAAGTTACTTCTAGGGTTATGTAACAAATCATATAATTCTTTTCAACAACCCAAAGTGAGGGGGGGGTTTAATGCCTAGATTTTAAGGCTAAGGCGAGTAAATCAAATGAAAAGTACTCATTTAAAAGATTAATCGGGTCGTGACACCACAAATTAAGGAAGGAAAATTATTGAGGAAGATCTCTGATGGAGATCGATTCATAACATAATGAAATCAACCGTCTTAACTTCAGGAAGACAATATAATAAGTACGATACCAACGAACGTTATGTCAAAGCACAGAAGTCCGTAGAGGATCTAGATAGACCATCTATCTAGTAGTTAAACTCTTTTAATCAACATAAGAGCACGATTCGTGGAGGAACTGACTGGTAACTACGATCCTTGATCCAACGTTTGATAAGTCTAACCTGAGTTCTTTGAGTAGGACAGATGTCGCTAACTTACTTCTATCTCAATCAAATCATGAATAGGAAAGGAGAAAATAACAATTAATATATATATATATATATATATACTTCTATCTCAATCAAATCATGAATAGCGAAGGAGAAAATAACAATCAATATATATCTATATATATACCGATTATCCAAGTAACTGAAACTGGAAAGGTAAAACAATAATGTTACTCCAACACTCAGGGTGGAATAACTTGTAGAGCTACAAAGTATGGAAACATTGTACCAAGCACTACCAAACAATCGTCAGTGCACTCCATGATTTAACCATTAATCAGTCGATGTAAAGGAAAATAACATTTGAAATCAAAGTTTGAACTAAATCCTACGGAATTCAAAGGAAAATAACATCTGAACCATTCCGATTACTTTTAGTACTTGCATATAGAATGACATTCACAATTTCCTATGATATTGTTAACATGAAATAAAACTGAAACAATGCCGCCATGGATCAATCCAAAAAATTACGGAAATGAAAGAAAATAATTCACACCATCGATGATTTACAAACCACAAAACCATAATACACTTACTTGGAAATGATGAAAACACACTTGGATAAGTTCAGCTCCTCCCAACCATAGGAGAAAGCAACTCAATTGTTTTCCTAGTTCCACCCCCGAGCTGGATCACCACCATGGACTAGAACACAAGCAATCACTTCCTCATGGCACTCTCTTCCAAAGTCTGTAACAAGCAAAGATGGACTTTTGAAAAGAGAGAACACTCAAAACAGTTCTTATATTCACAACATGGTGACCCATGCTATCTCAGTGCACTATTATACATGGATAATTTTAGGGGCTAAATTTATCCCATGGGCTAAATTAAGGGGGTTACAAAAATTTAGTGGGCTATTTTCTTATATGGAAATGGTTTTTCTAGTTGATATATATTCGTCCAATATCTATTAGAAAATAAATAAATCCAAATTGAATAGCCTCCAATTTATTAATGGGAAAAAAATGAAAAAAACTATTTTCGCCCTAGCAAAATATCCCTCCAATCTATCTTTCGCCCAGAGTTCCTAAAGAGATTATATAGTGGAATCATTAATTCGCCCCTAGTTTTTCAGAAATTGAGGCTCCCAAGGTTTATTTCGCCCTCTATGTTCCCTGTAATTTAGGTATACAATTGCATTTGCTCAGATTTTTAGTCAATTTCATTTTGATACCTTCTTTGAGCCTTTGATTTCCATCATTGGAGGGCAAGTTAGGGGCAATTTTGTCCTTTCTGACGGCTATAGTGATTCATGGTTCACCCCCATCAGATTGCACTTGCAAGGTGAAGGTTCTAGTTTATGTAATTCCACTTTTCATTCTTAGTTTTCTTCACATGTTAATATTCACACATGCAATTGCCGAAAGCTCGAGTCTTGAAGGGGCATACCGCACATGCAATTTATTAGAGAATACAAACTTGCATCACGCTTTTTATCGAATAATTAATGTGGTATGTTTTCATTTCTCATGCTTTTATGTTTTTTATCTGCAACTACAATAGATTATTATACTGTAAATTTTCCTTTTACCATGCTTTTAATCTTGGATGCTTTTTAAGGCTTGTTGAATTCTAGATCGGTCTTCATTCTTAGGGCCCATTCGGTGTTGTTAGGGTTTTTATCTATCCTAGCATTATTGGTTTCCTGAAAGCATTATAAATCTCAGAAGATATTATTTATTTATGCATTGTTGTGTTTAAACCATTGACTGACATTTATACGTTGTGAGTGGATGCTACTCTTGATGGAGATATGTCACATGGTTTTTACATATTCAAACTAAATTTGACCCAGTTGTTTAAAATGTGATTTTATTATTATCTTGCTCTACAATTATTGTTGGACCTGAGGCATTCATGAGAGTGTGTATGCTCATATTTATTGTCTATTCAATGTTGATGTTTGGGACATTTGTAATATAAATTAATGCACATTGATTATAGTGGTGGGGCTATAGTGGAATGGTAATTATTTTGGCACTGTCTGCCTGTAGAGTTGTCCAAAGAGTTCTGGTAGATTCTTTTATTTGTACTGAGAAGTTCGTGACTGGTAGATTTTTTTATTTGTATTGCCAAGTTCATCAATTTTATTTGTTACCTAAATTTGTTGGGTTTGGTATTTGTTTTATAGTATTATGTCTTTTTGTAAGGGTCATTCAGAAGTAAAATATTTTTTGGTGATTTGTTTTGATGTGTAATTACTATCATCATCCATAAATGGATCTAGTTATGTATGATGAATATATGATTTAGATGGAACACGATACTTCATTTCATCATGATTATATATAATATGTACAAGACTTGTTTGACCTAAGATGTAAACATTCTTCTATTTGATATCTTGTCTTTTGCATTCAATGACAGTGTTAAACTAATTTTACAACATTTTGCATGCTTTTGAAAATTTCAAGGACATGGATACAGACACCACCTCAATTTATCTAAGAAAAAGTAGTCTTTAATGGAGTAGTTCTAATGATATGCGTGATGGTGCATTAATGTGATTTATATTCTTGTTAGTGTATGTTCTTATTTCTAAAACCCTTGCAAGTTTCTAACTAACTGTAAAAATTCTAAATCAAGTGACATAATTTAGATTTTGATTGTCAATGAAACAGAGGAAAATGTGGTATTCGTATCTATAAACAGATAAGCAGGTTATTTTTTTCTTAGAGGGTAGCTTAAAAATGGGAGGTTTGGAAAATAAACTAATTGAAAATTCATACACTATATTAACGTTGTGGATGTCAATAAGACTCCACATTGTAATAATGGTTCATGGGTGCCATAATCACTCCATAGTGTAAAGTGTTCAAATATTTCAATTTGTTGGCCTATCAATATTTGGGTCCCCACATGTCTGTTGGACCATTAAGGGACGAGATAACAAGTGTAGTCCTCACTTGCCTTGAATCTAGTTAGTGCAGTTTTGTTTCACTAACACCTTTAGTCGTGAGTGACCGACTACTACATGTGAAATGTATCAATAAATCCCTCATCTCCTCATTTATGCATTTGTTCATTCGAAAGTATAGGAGTCTATAGATTCTACAGTTGAGATCTAGTATATGCTCTTCTATTGCACTACCTTAGTAATCTGCAAAATCAAAAGTTGAGTCTACCTAGAAAAATATTCACCAAGATGTTACAAGGTTTTATAATTCAATGAACGATTCACCAAGTTTTTACAATATTTTATAATTCAGTGATATATTCACTACGATTTTACAATATCTTATAATTTAGTAAAACATTCATCAATATTTTACAAGATTTTATAATAGAATGAAATATTAGCAAAAAAATTATATATACATATTATATTATTGATAAAATAGCCTTTAATTTTTCTTATATATCAGGGACATTCGTCCATTTATTATACAATCAATTTGGGTGGATTTCTTAAAATTATCCCTAATTATATATAGTTTTTCTCAGGTCTTGTGTCATCCCAATCAAATCTCCAATCAATCCATAAATCCCTATGATTTAGGATCTTGCCTGGTTGTTGATTTTTAGATTGGATTTGACTGGTAAAGATCTCTCTAGCTTGTTACACATGTTCTCTTGTGCCATGGTGGTGTACCCTCATTTAGTTAAACTCTCCAAGTGCCTTTTTCTTTTATTTAATAATTAAAAAAAAAGATACTCTCCACTTATTTAATAATCATGGAGTGCACTGACGATTGTTTGGTAGTGCTTGGTACAATGTTTCCATACTTTGTAGTTCTACGAGTTACTCCGCCCTGAGTGTTGGAGTAACATCATTGTTTTACCTTTCCAGTCTCAGTTACTTGGATAATCGGTATATATATATATATATATATATATATATATATATATTGTTATTTTCTCCTTCGCTATTCATGATTTGATTGAGATAGAAGTAAGTTAGTGACATCTGTCCTACTCAGCGAACTCAGGTTAGACTTATCAAACGCTGGATCAAGGATCGTAGTTACTGGTTAGTTCCTCTACATACTTCTGTGCTTTGACATAACGTTCATTGGTATCGTACTTATTATATTGTCTTCCTGAAGTTAAGATGGTTGATTTCATTATGTTGTGAATCGATCTCCGTCAGAGATCTTCCTCAATAATTTTCCTTCCTTAATATGTGATTTTCCTTCCTTAATTTGTGGTGTCACGACCCGATTAATCTTTTAAATGAGTAGTTTTCATTTGATTTACTCACCCTAGCGTTAAAATCTAGGCATTAAACCCCCCCTCACTTTGGGTTGTTGAAAAGAATTATATGATTTGTTACATAACCCTAGAAGTAACTTATGTAGGTGGATAGATATACCTATATATATAGAGTCCATGATTAATGTAGTAAGTGTTTTGTAATATAATTTTCATGATGGAAATATTCTGAGTCTATTTAATTCCTTTAATGAGTCGTGATCTTATTTATAAAGAAAGTATGGGTTATATAGAACTAAAGAAATAATTATGATTCAATTATCCAAGTGATAAGTGTGTGCATAAGAGTGGTCATGAAAAATATGGTTGATGTTTAGAAAGCTATGATGCAATTAAGTGAAATAACCTATAATGCATGGATTTAGGCAATAATTTAGTTATTGAATACAAGTAAGTATATTTAGAATTTTGTTTGAATTGTTAGGAGATACAAAGGCTTGAATAGTTATTGTGAGGATCATTGCCCTGTTAAATGATGAAATAAAAATATATAGTAATTATGTTGGCTAAGCATTAAATGTCTACCTTACCAATGGACGGAAACGTAATAAACTTTAGTATTCTATATAGGAAGGTTTTATATAGGAAGGTGTTGCAGCCACAACTTTTCTCTTTACATGAAATTATAGGCCCCGTCTTGCTATTTTTATTTATGAAGGCATTCTTAGTCTTTATTTTCCTTTTGATTTTAAACACTTTTCGTTCTTAGAAAAATATTGAACTTAGGATCATTTTTTAAGTTTTCTTGTTTTGGAACAATTTTTTATTTTTCCCTTAAATAGTTGAAACAAATTTTGATTCTTCACCAAAACAGTCAGAAGAAAAACAAGTTATTCTGCAATCGGAACAAATTTGGATTTTGCGCCAAAACAGTGTGAACAAAACAGGATTTATGCTGAAACGGTCGGTGCAAAATTGTATTTTGTGCCGATATTTGGTCAAATATGTCGCTCAAATTTGTTATTCTCCATCAATATTCTACACCCGGCGCCAAATTTATTTTGCTCCGGAAATGCCGGCGCAAAAGTATCTTTTTCTATGAAAACCTAACCGTTGTATACAAAGCATTTTGGCATCGGTGTATACAAAGCATTTTTGGCATCGCTATTGTGATGGGAAACTCACATTTGTTTTTAACCATGAAACTGCTTAAGAATGTCAACAGGGAACTTGGGACGCTATCTGAAACTCAAGAGTCAAGATAATGAGACTCTCAACTTAAGAACACCATTCGAACAAATCATCGACATTGAAGTTTTACCAACTAACTCACGAGGAAACACATTGTTCGCACATTTGGTTGGCTTTCGCTCTTTTGTGAGGCTTCGGTGATTGCATCTGGATTCACTGATGATAGGATCACGCCCACGTCATTTGAGTTTTTTTCTCAAAATTGTTTTGAAGATGTATTGGGCTGCGTCTATGTATCTTTTCATCTTATTATTATTCTGCTATCAAGAAGAACTGATCGCTGAAAGGAAGAACTGTGTGTATGCTGCTGGTTGAGTATTTGTTAGATCAATCAGGTCATATATCATGGGAAGATCTACTACTTGTTGGAGCTGTTCAAAACATGATGGTGTCCATCGCGGAGCTTGGACCGGTAGCGAGGACAAGATTTTGAGTGAATATATTAAAACTCATGGAGTTTGTCAATGGAGATCTCTTCCCAAGAAAGCAGGTGAGCGACTCAAGAATGCAATTACTGACTATGACTCTTATGCCTATGAGGTGCTGTAGTATAGGCGAGCATTAAGCAGCATTCAATGTTGTGCGTGTTTGTTTGTTTTTTTGCTATCTGATAGATTGATAGTAGTGATAAAGAGATAATAGTATAAATAGACATCAAGCAGTGCAGCATTAAATGTTGTGGCAATTGTTTTGTGTTTTTATAGTATCAAATTTAACCATGAATAAAAAGACAAAACAACCACCAGCAAGCTACTTATACTAAATTACTAGAAATAGAAATATCTAAAAATATATAGAAGAAATGTGAGAAGCATCTCTTGTATTTCCAGAAATGCTTTTAATAAGATATTTCGAAGCTAATATATAGAGCGTGAGCCAAAGATTTTTGTTCTGTAGGTCTCAAGCGATGTGGAAAAAGTTGTAGAGTGCGCTGGTTTGACTATCTTCGTCCAGATATTAAACGCGGAAATATATCCCCTGAAGAAGACGATCTCCTCCTAAAATTGCATCGTCTTCTTGGGAATCGGTATGCGATTAACAATCTTTTACAATCTGACGATTTAATGTTCAGTAGATGCATAACTATTCAGTCAGAAAGTCATACAATGATTTCAGTCTGCTCTTCAAGGACCATGAATATGGCATGGTAATGTGCAGATGGGCGTTGATAGCACGGCCACTTCCTGGTCGGACAGGCAATGAAATCAATTAGAACTACTGGAAATACCACTTGAGCAAGAGGCTTCAACACGAGCACAAATTTCAGAATCCCTTCAAGAGAAGCGACGCGTCTTCTTTCAGCTCTAATCATGGCGAGGAAGGAGTCTTATATAAGGATTTTTACACCTCTGAAAATACACCGGTAAAACCAACAGCAGTGAGATTCTTTGGAAGGGCAGTAGCAGATATAGAGAATCTTGATATAAGTTATAAATATGAACATGTACTACTGGATACCCATGATCATGTTATGAATCAAGAGGGCGGCTTGAAAGCAGCACATGATGATCTTGTGGAAATAGATACCTCCAAATCATGGCACCAATTGCTGCTGGAGTGTGAGGTGGCAGATTCTCAGTACGAGCGATTACAACCCAACAGCATGAAAAGCACCAGCCACCAGCCTTGGAACAGATGATCATCACCAGTCCCCATCTCCGTCCCCTTCCCTTGGTCGAAGTATAATATTGCAGGAAAATCATTTTCCTTCTACTTGCAGTATTTTATTTGACCAGCAATCCCCCCATTTTATGGATTTTGATAGCTTCTTAGATCTGGGCCAGCCGTCATCATTCTTCCGTAACTTATAACGAGTCATGGCCGAATTAGTAGTGCTATGAGATCAGAGTTTGGTTTATTAAAATACATAATCGTAGTGATCAGAGTTGGTCCTAGTATCTCTCTTTTGCCGGCCAAGATTTCTTGGCCTAATATCTCATGAAATGGCAAAATACGAAAGCTATTTTGAAATGATAAAGTGTATTTTGTGAAGGTATTATGTAAAAGAAAATTATTACTGAAATTTTAAATTTTATTATTTATAGGGATTTGAACTTATAACCATCTATTTATTAATTTCTATTTCAATTATTCATTATCAATTACTCTTTCCTCAATGGACTATTACAAAGTGCCTAAATTCCACAGTAATACATTGGGTGAATAAACCTCTAACCATCCACTCTTACCAACAACCGTTTTTTATAAATAAACAAAAAAATACGATTTTTTTTTTAAAGTTCCAAAAAACCTTTGCTAAACTGTATTTTCTTTATAATATTCCATTAAAAAACAGAAAATACAACTGCCAACATCATTAACCCGAGTTATCACATTCACATAATCAAAAATCAATTTCACCATTTCGCACAATGCTACTTGCCACATTATGAAGAGATTCTCAAATATTTTGATATGCATAGATATTTATGTCTTCTATGACTACAATTCGAAGATAATTGAATTTCAAGGATAAGAGTATGATTATGACTACAATTCGAAGATAATTGAATTTCAAGGATAAGAGTATGATTTAGAGGTATCGATAGGTAGTAGATTCAAATCTAAATTATAGGTATCTTAGTAGATTCAAATTTAATTTAGAAAATGCAGAGATGAACATATTACATGTTAGTATACTTAGACACTTAGGAATTAGTTAAGATCAACTTGTGTAATAGAATCGTTAGGTAAAGTGTGTTTCTTTAGTATGCATTAGTATGTATTTATAAATTCTTAATTCAACGGACACAATATGTTCCTGACATAGAGTGATCCGACGGCTCAACTTCTCTTAGATCATACCTATCCTTGATCCGTGGCTTAACACCCAATTGGCCCACGATCTTTATTTAAAGAGCATAGAGGGTCATTGGAAAGTTGATCGATTATGAGAAGCTCATTTGTAACTTTCTTTCTTTGCATAATAAATTGTCCCGTAGAAGCTATTTGGTCGATGCCGTGGAGTGTTTCCCTCACAAGGGTTTAAACCACATCAAAACATCGGTGTATCAATCTGTGATATGTTTCTGTGAAGTGGTTGCTGTAGGTGTTCGGTCTTTTGGGAGTACCCTGTGTACCCGAACATGGTATCAAAGCTTTTATGAAGAGCCGCTTTCGGTTATGATCTAGATCTTGAACTGTTATTGCTGAAACATAAAAGGGTTTCTAGTTCTGGTATTTCTGTCATTTCTGGACTGTGGGAGGTGTTCCATTGCATCTATAGCGCTGTTTCCATTCTGAAATTCAAATCTCATTTAGTTTATGAAAGTAATTAACACATACTCATGTAGGTCGGAAATTATAAATCTGGTTGGAATTGTCTGAGATGTATAATATGCTCCAGGTTTAAGGAGTGGGTTGAGCTATCTGTATTTGGCTATTTTTAACTATGTCTGCAATTTTACTTGGGATCCAAATAAATTTCCAGATCTCATGGATTAAATCGATCCCACCATTTTCGACCTTTTGAACTATGTATGCTCATTTCATTAAACCTCTGTTGTAAATTATGAACGCATACGCAGATCTCACCTAACACTTGCATTGGAACCCAAATTACAATGATCCCATGGGATTCTGATCGCATCAAAAGAGTTGACTTTGTCTCTGTGATAGCGCTTGAAGCGTACATCAGATCTTACCTGACCTCTGTATTGGCTTACAAATTTATACAGTTCGATGTCACTTTGGGATCAATGCATATCTTTTCTTACTGTACAATCTACACATTGTATATTTAGAATGCATCTTACTCCACGAGCAGTTTACCCTATGTATCTATGTACCATACACCATCCCGGCATTTGACCAATCTCGGTTTAGATCACGGCTTTTAGTGATCCTTGTATATGGCAGTTGAACGTTGCATATATTCGAAGATCGTGGTAGAATTTACCAGCAAATATCATTATAATCGCGCATCTGATATGCCATACAATCTCTGTATTTATGTACATTGCATCCATCACTTATTTAGATCTCTGTAGGGAGCAGGACCAATATTGAGCTTTTCCCACTTTCTTGTTTATAATGATTTATGGATATGTAACCTACCACTTAGACTGGATTTATACCTTGCTCAATACTGCGTTATAAATCTAGTTTAAAGTTTATCCCCGTCCCCAGGCACCTGCACACAATTCATGCCAGTTACAACCACTTTCCCAGCTCTTGTGGTGATGTCTTATGTGTGCAGACAGATCGCGGTGGCACCAACTCTGTTCAAACCATCTCAGTGTTTAACCTCTAGCTTGTGGAATGTATAAACCAGTTTGCACGATTGGCGACCTGCGTGTTAACCTCCCACGCTCTATTCTACACCAACCCTGCGTTGAGCTACCATAGCTAGGTACCCCAGTGCTGGATTACGCCCACTGCCACCTGTGATATTCCCTTGTTTTGTTTAAATGTTTAATAAAGACCACACCAACGATGCCTACCAGCGCGTCCACGTTGAAGACGATGGCGAGCAATCGAGAGGGTGCGTTGAACACGTTTGTTGGCCATAGTTATGTTTTGTCTCCACTATGGTTGAGTGCACCCTGTTCAGATGATTGGTGCTTTCATGAAGCAAATAGATTCTTTATAATCGTGTATGCATCTATAACTTTGAATACTATTGGTAGCCGCAGTTAATAATTTTGGAAACAGAGTTTTTATTTGTGTAATTATGCATTGTAATAGTATTCATTTTATGGGATGAACATAATTAGATTGTATCTAATTATTTGATAATTGCAGATAATTGTGGAAATAGAGTTTTCAATTAAGTAATTATGCATTAAAATAGAATTTCTTATTTATGATGACAATGGGAAGAACATAATTATGTTATATCAACTTATTTGACAGTCGCGGATATTTGCAAAAACAAAAATTTTCATTCACATACTTATGCTTTAAAATACAATTCATATTATTTACGAAAACAGAAGTTTTTCATTCACATATTTATGCATCAAAATACAATTCATATTATTTTTTATAGTACATAATTATGTTGTAGCTAATTATATAAATATACTGAGTTATGAAAGGATTGAAGGTTATATATAGTTATGTTATGTATTGAGTTATAGAGAGAGAGAAACTACAATAGAAATGATGAGGACATATTTAGGTTATATCAAGATATATATATATATAAATGTACTTGAGTTAGGGAAAAGTAGGAAATATGTATAAGTTTCACTTATAACCAAAATTGTTATGTTGTATATGATGGTATAAACCCGAATTTATGAATATATATATTATTTAAATTATAATGGAAGGACAAAATTTAATGCATGTATATTCCATTTAAAAGAGGCAGGGATTCGAAGAGGTAAATACTAACAATTGATAATTATATAACTGGATGTCGAATTGTTACCCCAATTAAGTTGTAATGGAAAATGTATAAATTAATAGTTGAGATTCATATAACGTATCGTTAGTATGTTGCAAATGCATTAGTTAAATACCCTCTATCAATTTACGAATGGGATGTGAATGAATATCGAACTGGAATGATGTATAGATCCTTGAATGGGTAAAAAGGGCTTAGTCTTTTTGTGCCCCGCCTTATAGCATAGAACACAAGAAAAAGGCAGTTAGAAATAGTGATACAATACTTGTGAAGAAATAACTAATGTTTAATTAGATGTTATTTATATATCTCTCAACTGCATATATAAGAAACATGCTACATTTGGATATGATAAATTAGTTAGAATTAGTTAATCCTTTTACATTCACATAGAAAAGTAGATATTGTACTTAATTTAGTTATAGGGTGTGTGTGGTGTATAGTTAAAGCCCAAGTTGTGAGTATCATGAAGAAAATAAAATTTTGACATTTAAAATTATTCTATTGTGGTAACGTCAAGTTGAAAATAAGTAGGTGATAAACATGATATATAGGATTATGAAGAAGAGACACATACATACTTAGGTAGATCAGTTCTTTATGACTAGTTGAAATAGAAACATATCTTTGAGTATTAGAATTTAATAGTATAGTTAAGAGCGAAGAAGAGTTTTATATATGTGTTGCACTTTTGGAATGATTTAAAAATAAATAAAAATAAAAATTTACTCATTTGTCATAGCCCTACATCCACGAGATACTCTTCTGCAAATTCCTAGTACTGTTGCACGAGTGGTTAGCGCAGCTAACATTTCAAAAGAACCATTGCCAAAAGACTGAGTCAGACCATTAGACTCCAGAATTTATTTGACAGCTGGAAAGGGTCGACAATAAGCTATCTCAAGCTGTTGACTTCTGGGTGGACAGTATCTTAGAAGGATACATCATTGAGTTTGCTGTGAACACGATGAAATCGTACAACGACGCAGAAAGGAAGTTTTTCAAAGTAGCCATGGGGAGATTCCTGTTGTCATTGAAACTATGGATTAAGATGCTCGTTTGCGAAAAGAACATATTAAGGATGAACTCTGACGAGTAGAAGATCAGGTGTGCAGAAGTTGTGGGTACAACGTGGATGTGGGTCCTGTAGAAAGATGTGGGGTAGATGGACATGAGCAACAATGAGTTTTTAACGGAAGCTGACGAAGAGTGTAGTACCTTGAGTAGTGGGGTGATATTCTGGTGTCCTGAGAAGAAGAGGAGGAATGAGAGAGAGTCTCCTGAGAGGACCGAAACAGAAGACTATGAAACAGGACCACAAGGGAAGAAGTGAACTTATTGCACCAAAGAAAGTGAACAGGCTACCCCAGAAGCCGACAAAGGACGGACCCTAAGCTACAACTACCTTCAACTCTATGCACTACTCAGAATTTGATAAAAGAAAACACAAGCTATTTGCAGAGTTTCCCTACGTGCCAAAACAATAGTAAGAATAGCACATCAATAAACAATAATAGTAGAAGTACAAGAATGGCGGGTGATAAAGAGAAGATGCCGACATTCCAAGGTAACAGGACCGATGATCCCAAACAATACGAGTTTGTGTGTGAAGCAGTATGGACCGTGAATCAAGTCCGGGATGAATATATAAAGAAGGGACAAATAGTGATGACCCTCACAGGTCTTGCACTAGATTGGTATATGAATTTTAGTAAGGTACCAATGGTAACTCAAGGGGAAACATTTCTAGAGATCAAAGAAAGGATGATCGATGAATTCAGAAAGCCAAAATCTAAGTTGTAGTACATTACTGAGCTCAAAGAAATCAAGCACTTTCCGAATGAGTCAGTATGGGACTTCGACCAATGATACAAAACACTCATGGTGAAGGTAAGTTTTGGGATGAATGATATGCAACACAAAGAATGGTTTATCATTGGGTTGGTGTCGCACATTCGTGGACCACTAATGCAACAAAAGGTAATGACTCAGGAAGAAGCGTTGGAGATCTCAATGAAGCTGGAGGCTTCACTAATCGGTGAAATGGGGTTGGGCATGGATCGAATACAAGCGTAGCTAGAAAAATTGATGATTCAACTGGAAGACATGAAGAAAGGAAAAGAGGCCCGTGAAGATGCCTGGTGCACTAGATGCAGGACGAGAGGACACCATAAGGATCAATGCTCAGACTTTCAAGAATATTTACAATCGGGTGCACCAAATCCCCTCAGTCACGGAGCGTTACCTTGGTGTCGTGTCTTCCAGATGAGAGGCCATCGACCAGAAGAGTGTGTGTACCTGCAGAAGATAGTGTCGAAATGAATGAAATTATATTGCAAGTTCTGTAAATCCGTTGGCCACGATGAGAACGACTGCAGAGCTTATGGCCTACTCCAGGAGAGGATTGCAACTACATACTTCATGACAGGAGAAGAACAACGACCAGGTCAGAAACAACAGCAATATAATCAACCATCGACGCAATATAATCAACAACCACAGCAGTATAACCCACAACCGCAGTACAATCATTCACAGTATGGCCAACTGTAGTATCTACAACCACATTTTCAATAATCGCAATATGATTTACTGCAATATCCCTAGCCACAATATAATCAACCACAATACCCACCATACAGGGCACCGTATGGAGGAGTTAGAGGGGGGTTCCATGGAGGCTAAGGCACTGGTGTTAGCCGAGGAGGAGCTGTTGGATGAGGTCGAGGACCCATAATATGTTATAATTATTGGAAGCAGGGGCACTATCAGAGGGATTGCCCAAATCCAGCACCACAATGCACTTATTGCAGCGTCGTGGACCATGGGGTTGAAGATTGTCCTCAACTCATTGTGAAATGGAAAACTAAGAACCTACCCCCACCTCCGCCAAACCAGAATCAGAATCAAAATTCGCCAGCACTACATAAAATATCAACAAAAGTTAGGAGTCAAAATGAAACTGTCGGAATCATGACTCGACGAGGAGCTGTGACAAGGGCTGATAGGTCATAGACTAGCATCCGACCGACAATAAGGAAACAAGTCACATTTGATGCGAAAGCAGAAAGGAAATTTTTTTTGAAAGTGCAGGAGGCATTAAGGAAGTCAAGGAAATCACCTCCTCAGCAGGAAGCAGTTACATATGACATGCCATTGCTATTTGACACAACAAATTCACAGAGGAAAGAAAGCACCTTACGAGCCTTTTTAGAGAGTTTCCTGGAGATGGACAAATATCAGGATGCAATGACAGATATAGCCAACCTGTTGCATTAACAGGAGGGTGAAAGGCTGGACTAGATGGTCAATCTCATACATAAGAGAAAAATAGGACGGGAGATGCGAATGTCTGCGCAAATTGGAGCGTTCGATGTAGACTCAATTATCTTGGACTTGGGGTCGGACATGAAAATCCTGACTAAATAGATGTGGGAAATGATGGGGAAACCGCAGTTGGCCTGGTCCCTAGTGCAACTATGCCTAGCAAACCAGAGTAAGGTCACGCCACTCGGTCGACTATGCCGGGTCCCTATTGAGAATGAGGGCCTCAAGACTTATGTGGATTTGGATGTGATCGAAATTGTGGACAATACCAGCCCCTACCCAGGGCTACTAGGGATGGAACGGGCGATGGATGATCTAGCTATTATCAACTTCAAGGAAATAATTATGTCATTAGAGAACCAGGAGATAAGGGTTGTCGCACCTATTGACCCTGCGGAAGGGAAAAGGTATGTAGTGCCGTCGAGGGATGATTTCATTGAGGGATGGGATAATGTATACAAAATTTCTAAAGATTATATCAACCCTACTACGAATGGAGAATGAGGGTGGCACAGTAGCAGTTCAACGTCATTAGATTGAGACGAAGCACTTGAAAATTAGCAGAACCAGCTGCATAAAGTGTCATTCAGGAAGTGTGCAAGGATCACTCAATCTATGGGACGGGTAGCGACAGAAGAGTGATAGATACCAACATATGAGGGATTGCCCAACTTGGCCACATTTCTCACTGAATTTGAGGAAAAAGTGGCAGAACCACAGAGGCTCTTGGCCTTGGAAGAACCCTTGAAGGCTACACTAGCACAATGGTGGGAAACACACAAGTCCACCATAACTACCTAGCCACTATGTCACCACCTAATGACGGTTAGGTTCGGAGATGCAGAAGGATATAGCAGAAGGAATTTTGATGGTAGAGGTGACCTCAAGGCCCATTTGGCTGAGTACAAAAGCCAATGGGGACTACAAGAGAGATAGGAATGGGTCCATGCGTTTATTCACACATTGGATGAAGTACCGCGGAGTTGGCATGTCACAGCAGAAGTGTGATGCATAACAGTCTCTTGGGAACAACTAAAAGTGGGCTTTATCCAAACATTCAATTTCTCAGATTAGAAACCCTTCATCCATAGTGCATTACAGGCAATTAGGGAGAAGGTACTTGAAGCAATTCCAACAGAGAAATCACTGGGGCTTTAGTGGACTGCGACACCTTAAATGTTAATGGAATGCTACAATATCACAGGAGAGCTAGATGATGAGGATGATCCAAGGGCTATATATGTGCCAGAATCAGAAGGTATTCACAATGTTGGGGCACCATGAATAACTTCCAACAGGTTTCAACAACTGCTGAAGATCAAGAAAGTAAACATTGGGTCAGAGGAGAACATGAAGTTCACAAGTATTGGGGATTATTGGGACGATTTGACTATTGCGAAGATGACTGATTTGCTGCATGAGTTTCAGTATTTGTTCCCAACAAAATTCTAGGAGATGAAAGGAATTTCCGGGGACTTAGGCGAAATGAAGATCCCCCTGAAACCCGATGCGAAGCCAATTAAGCAGTGTCCCTACCAGTTGAATCCAAGGTACAAGGAACGGATGCAAGATGAGATTGAAAGAATGTTGGAAGCAGGCATTATTGAACCAGTAGAAGAATCAGAGTGGATCATCCCGATGGTGGTCCAGGATAAAAAAAATCTGGTGAAGTACGAATATGTGTCGATCTATGGAAGCTTAATGATGCCTACCTACATGATCCATTCCCAACACAATTCACAGATGAGGTGCTTAAATGAGTTGGAGGTCAGGAAATATACTCATTTATAGATGGGTTTTTGGGCTATCACCAGATCAAAATCACAAAGGAAGACCGGCATAAGACTACATTCATCGTAGAATGGGTATGCTTCCATTATACAGTGATGCCATTTGGATTGAAGAATGCTCCAACAATTTTTTCAAGATTATTAGTTTCGGCATTCAAAGACTACATTCATAAATTTCTTTCCATCTTCGGGATTTTATTGGGGCACGATGTCTGCAGGGAAGGAATGCTAGTAGAACTGACGAAAATTCAATTATTGTCGAACTCCCACCACCGACAACAGTCAAGAAATTGAGAGCGATTTTGGGACACATGAGCTAGTACATGAAGTTTATCAAAGGGTATGCAACAATCATGGAACCAATGGAGAAGTTGTTGAAGAAAGACGCCAAGTTTGAGTGGAATGAAGAGTTCCAGAAGAGTCTGGACATATTAAAAGTAGAGACGGTCGCCGCACCCATACTGGCACTTCCAGATTGGATGAAGGAGTTCCATGTTCATGTCGATGCGTTATCAGTTTCATTAGGAGTCATCTTGGCCCAACTAGGATAAGGTGACATCGACCACCCGATAGCCTTCACAAGTAGGAAGCTGTCTATTGCATAAAAGGGTTATATGACCACAAAAGGGAAGGGTTGGCGATGTTCTATGCCTTACAGAAATTCTGACACTATCTATTAGGGGGCCATTTTCAAATTTGTCGATTTTCAATTGATTGCAGGGCAATTGTATAAAATGGGGCCAAATGAGATACTTCGATGATACGTCGTTTTGCATGAGCAAGAAAGGATTCTCATCGAAGCTTATGATGGGGTCACTGGAGGACACTACGAAGGACATGCCACTACGAGGAAGAGCCTTCGAGCAGGACTATGGTGGTCGACGATGCGTGGAGATGTTGCGGACTATGCCAAAAGCTACGATGTATGTCAATGGACAGGGAAGCCATCACGAAGGGATGGAATGCCGCTAGTACCTCAATTGACACTGCAGGATTTCAACAAATGGGAAGTTGACTTCATGGGACCCATCAACCCACCAAGAAAAAGAACAGGGTCGCACTACATAATCACTGCGACGGACTATTTGACGTGATAGGTGGAAGCAGCGCTGGTGAAGGATTGCTCAACTGCGAGGAAATAAGATTCCTCTTCGACAATGTGCTCACCAAATTTGGGTGCCCAAAGATACTAATGAGTGACCAAGGGACTCATTTCGCTAATCAAAGAATCACAACAATGACAGAGGAATTTCAAATTCAACACATAAAGAGCACCCCTTACCATCCGCAAGCAAACAGAATAGTGAAGGAATTTAAAAAAATCTTGGAGCATGCACTCACGAAGGTATGCAACATGAATCAGGATGATTGGGATTTGAAGATCCCCGCGATACCTTGGGCGTATCGCACTACCTGCAAACATTTGACCGACTAGACCCCATTCAAGCTTGTTTATGGGCAGGAAGCCATAATGGCGATGGAGTATATTGTCCCTAGTCTGCGCATTGCAATAGCTACAGGAATGAGAGACGACGGAGCACTAGAAGACTGATTGGCACAATTGATACAACTCGATGAGGATTGGTTCATCGCAAGATTTCATCAAAAGGTCGAAAAGGATCACCAAAAGGCTTGGCATCATCGACATGTTAAACCAAAGCACTTTTAGTGCGGAGATATGGTCCTGCTATACGACAGTAAGCTTGCGAAACACCCAGGTAAGTTACAAATGCATTGGTTAGGACCCTACGTCATAGGTTTTGTTACTAACGGAGGTGCAGTGAAATTGAAGAGTTTAGATGGCCTGTTATTGCCAAAGCTAGTAAATGGGAATCGGTTGAAACCCTATCGCCATGACCAGACGCATAGCGGCTAAGAAAAAAAAAAGAAGAAGAAGAAGAAGAAGAAGCAAGGATGACAAAAAGTGGAAAGCATGCAAAAAGCATGTCCAGTAGGGTCGCTCGTCGATGCTTCGAACATTTAGTGCGTGGGAGTCAAATCTGAGTATGATCACTGCAGATCAGCAATGATGGCAAAAAGTGGAAAGCATGCAGAAAGCATGCAAAAAGCATGGCCAACAGGGTCGCTCGTCGATGCTTCGAACGTTTAGCACGCGGAAGTCAAATCTGAGTATGATCATTGCATATCAACATCAACGGAAGATGATGAAGAAGTATGTGACAGAATCGGATGGCTATGGGCAATATTTTGCAAATGATGATCAAGTGTCAAGAAGCAAGCATAAATACCGACATAGGTATTGAAGAACACAAGTCGAAGTAAAGAGAGTCTGAAGAGATGAATCAGTGAGTTGTATGATGCGACTCAGTAAGTTAGATGCAGAGAGTTAGGAGGTTTAGTAAACAAGCCCAAGGAAGTTGTGGAAAATGGTAGTGCGATAGTTGCAATGGTGCACTTCATTTTGAGCGGGAGCACTCTAGGTGCACTAAGGGAAAGAACGATGACTGTGCATGAACAACCAGTAAAGGAAGCAACACAAACACTTGGGTGGAACAGAGAGGAGGTATCACTCGAGATGTCTAAGAGTGTGGTAGTAGTTAGAAGAATTGTGCTCCCATTGACAACTAGAACACTAGGGGCGGAGGCCCGCTGGCTCCAATAGCAAACGAACAAATGTGAGAAACAAATGTGCCAGAGCAGTTGGCCTGTTTCACAATTTGGTGACGTTGATGAACTTTTTCCTAGATCGCAGCAAGCCTGAAGTGCAAGAGCATGCGCCGACGAGGTAGATGATCAAGGCTCCAAGAGATTGGAGGATGGGTTCAAGGCAGATGATCAAGGTTTCAAGAGACTGGAGTATGAGTTTGAGGTAGATGATCAAGGTTTCAAGAGACTGGAGGATGAGTTCGAGAAGTACATGACAGCGAGCTCTAGACGTCAAGAATAGATTCAAAATTTTACCATAGCAACGGACAAGACCAGTACTAGAGTTGTCCAAATGAAGTGGCTTGAGGGAGAGCCACAAGTTTGTGTTGGGGGCCTATTGGCACGAGATTAGTCCACATAAAGTGCAGAAGCCGATAGTGCAAAGAAGGACTGTCCACGGAAGAAAGGTCCATTTGCGAAGAACAAGGAGCTGACAAAAGTGCAAAAGTAGTTTAGTTTGTTAGAAATGGGTCATGTGGACCATTTTATAACCATTAAGAATCATATAAATAGGAGTATGATTGTAAGACTAAGGGCATCCAGTTTTTTATCCATCTTTGATCTTTGATCTATTTTGTATCCGGATTATGATGTATTGACTATTTTGCGAAGGTCATTCCGCAGGTTTTAATGAATGCATGAAGATGTTTGATTATGGTTCTATCTTTTGTCTTTGTTTATGCTAGATGGTGAATAGAAATGTTTGTGAAATGTTTAACACTATGATTGGGGTAATTTCTGTTCATGCGACTAATTAGTTTGAGCATGTTGATGCGAATGTCCATTATGTACTGAATCTGGGAAAGATCAATATGTGAATGATGAATTGTTAGCATAATGTGAAAGGTATAATCTCTGGTTTTTGCGAGTGCAATGTGTGTTTGATGCATGTCCTCAACTACACTGCGGAAACTTGGTTCCTGCAACCCCCTTATCCATCTCGGGTGAGACTTCACTCGCTCTACGAGTGTTGCTGGAAATGGTTAAACCTTTCCGGGCCGGTGTTTAAGGGAGTTTGGTTGATGTTTGTTAATGATAGTGCGAAGTGAACCCCTGTCGACAATCATTGTGTCAACAACTACACATAAAGAAGCCATCGATATAGCTACAAATTTTGGTGGGAAACACATGAAGGAGCCATCAAGGAGTTCTACGTGAGAAGTTAGATCCCGCTGATGTGAGGGCGCATGTCTAGGTTGAAGTCAGTGTCCACTACAAGGAGATGAGGAGGGATGCCACCCGCAAAAGGAGAGAAGAGAAACCTTGGACAGACGGGCATCTGCGTACATGCTTTGTGTGACGTGTTGTGCTAATGGCAGAAAAACTAGAAACATATCCATGTGAGTAAAAATCCGGTTGTAATTCAACCACGTGAAGAGAGAACGTTGCCTTATATATTTCTGCAGAATTTTATCTACACATGAAGGGCAAGTTAAGGCGAGATAAATGAGAGTTGAAAGAAGCAATGGTTATAGCTGTTAGGTTTCCAACGAGCATAAATAATAATTTCGAGAGAAATCAACATGCAATCACAAAATAGAGACACATAATTTACCCCCATGCCAGGAAAACCAGCACCCAATGAATTGTTGATGTATATGTAACTTCGGAATGTATTTCATCTATGTATTTAATATATATTTATTGTACCCTTATTAGAGATGTGTTATTCCTCTATAAGGAAGTGTTGTCATGTGGATTGACAAGTGTCGCAAGTGTTTGTACTTGCCGATGGGTTATTAGACCACCATGTGTGGGGTCGGCCCTGAAATATATATATTATAATGTGGATGTACCTAGCTAGACAAGTCGGCCCCATAAGGTCATTGGGAAAATAGGTTAGTATAGATAGAGATCAGGTGATCTCTATTTAAATCATTCGAAAAGTTATATCTCTCTCACTCAGAAAGTGGTGCACTAGTGAGGAGGAGGATCATCTGCTACTAGGAGACTAACTCAGTGTATTTTGGTTTTACTTTGGTTGAGCCATTGCTCTCTCTATCTCTAAGGAAGTTGTGGGGTTTTTCACCTTAGGGTTTTCCCCACGGAAACTCTGTGTCTCTTGTCTCTCATGATTTTGATTCTTGTGATGCTTGTCATGCTTATTGTGATTGTTATGCATTGATATATTGTATATGTTATTCTCTCAGTAAAGATCCTAGAGTATTATGAATTAATGCTCAAAATTTAACATGGTATCAGAGCTAACCTAAGAAGAAAACATTTTGCAGTGATGGAAACTTGAGTTTCTTGTTTATTGGGTTTCTCTCCACATATTTTGGAAAAATAGTATAGTAGATTGACTCTACTCATCAAGGAGAATCTATCTGTGCAATCATAATTCAATTCTGAGCATTTTCAGATTTGGCCCTAAAAATTAGGGTTTCCACAAAAATAGGAATTTCTGAAATCTGAAGACATAGCTGGAAGATCCTTGCAAAAATCGACGCTTAGAGATTTGTGTCGAGATTTTTGGCTGGGTAGATCTCCGGGAAACTCAAACCCTAATTCAGGGCTCTCCCTAGTGAAGCCAGGAGGACAAAAAGGCAAATCTGAAGTGGTTTTTCTGACAAACCCTAATCCGGGACCAGATCCAGTTTTCAGCATTTCAAGTAGTAAGACCTAAATCTTTTCTATTTCCATTTGAAGTACTCTTTAAGATGTCTCACCACACCAAGCTTGAGGATAAGCCTGAAGGGGTTGATAACTTCCGAGCTTGGAAGTATAGGATTGGGTTAATCCTGGAAGAGAACGAGTTGGACTCATATATAAAAGAGACATCCCTATCCCAGAGGATGAAGAGGCCAAGGTATTCCATAAGAAGAACTTGGTCAAGGCAAAGAGAATCATTGCTGATTCTATCAAAGATCATCTCATACCCCATGTGTCTTCTCTAAAGACACCCAAGGAGATGTTTGACTCTTTGACCAAGCTATTTGAAGCGAAGAACATAAATCGGAAGATGACTCTGCGGAATCAATTGAAAGGGGTCAAGATGTTGAATGGAGAAACCATTCAATCTTACTTCTCCAAGGTCTCTCAGATCAAGGAGCAACTTGAAGCTGTGGTTGAAGTAGTGGACAATGGTGAAGTTGTTATGACCACTCTGAATGGACTACCTAGGTCATGGGACTCCTTTATTCAAGGAATCTGTGCAAGAAAGAAATTGATCTCTTTCAGTAAACTATGGGAGGAATGCTCTCAAGAAGAAGCTAGACTTGTAGCTTGTGAGGAAAAGATGGGAGGTGAAGATCAAGCTCTCACAACTCACACCAAAAGAAGCAAGCCCAAGAAGGAGCACTCTCGCTACAAAAGATCCTATCAAAAGAATAAGAAGGATCTAAGATGCTTCACATGCAATGAGAAGGGTCACTTTGCTTCAAATTGTCCCAAGAACAAAAGGGATAATAACAACAACTTCAGCAAGAAGAAGAAGGGCAACAAAAGAAAGTTCCATGCTCATGCTACCGAAGATGATGAACCTCCAAAGAAGAAGGCTAGGGCAGAAAGTGATGATGACTCATCAAGTGAAGAAGAGTATGTTCTAATCTCTGCTCTCACAGGTACTATCTCCCATGGTTGTAATGATTGGTTGATTGATAGTGGGGCTTCCAAACACATGACTGGGTTTAAGGAATCT
Organism: Larix kaempferi; assembly: GCA_027924585.1. Lineage (NCBI taxonomy): Eukaryota > Viridiplantae > Streptophyta > Pinopsida > Pinales > Pinaceae > Larix > Larix kaempferi. The sequence goes on from BSBM01000196.1 coordinate 10,796,410, forward strand.
TTTGTGAATCTATCTAAACATGAATCACCCCATAAGGTGAAACTTGGGGATGATTATCAATACCCAATCAAAGGAAGTGGTGAAGCCTCCTACAACCTAGATTCTGGAAAATATTTGAAGATGAAAGAAGTCCTATATGTACCTGGGCTCAAGAAGAACTTACTCTCCATCTCTGCATTGGATGCAAAAAGGTATGAGGGTTGCATTTGTGGATGGACAAGTCCTAATGTGGCCAAAGGGAAAGACCATAGATGATGCAGTAGTGATTGGAGAGCAAGAGGGAGGATTGTATAACTTGAAGGGACAAGCTGAACATCCATGGTGCATGAATCCATGGAGCCAAGTGAACTTTGGCATAGAAGACTTGCTCATATGCACTATAGGGCACTTCCAATTGCAAGCAAGGCTGTAGAAGGTCTTCCTGAAATCAAGACTAAACATGAAGGTGTTTGCAAAGGATGTGCAAAAGGTAAGAACATTAAGAAGGATTTCCCAAGCAATGAAAGCAAGGCCAAAGATATCCTGGAAATCATCCACTCAGATGTATGTGGTCCTATGTCATCCAGTTCTCTTAGTGGGTATGTTTACTATGTCTCATTTATTGATGAGTTCTCCAGGAAGACTTGGGTATACTTCTTGAAGAACAAAGATGAGGTGTTTGATAAGTTCAAGGAATTCAAAACCTTGATGGAGAGTCAAACTGACAAGAAGATCAAAACATTCATATCCGACAATGGTGGAGAATTCACCTCAGGTGACTTCAAGAAGCTTTGTAGTGATTCAGGGATAAAGAGGGAGTTGACTGCTCCTTATAATCCTCAACAAAATGGATTTGCGGAAAGGAAGAATAGAACTATCATGTAAGCAGCAAGGGCAATGTTGCATGACTAGGATCTACCTATGCATCTATGGGCAGAAGCAGTTAGAATAGCTGTATATGTGTAGAACAAAACACCCCACAAGATATTGGACAACAAGACACTAGAAGAAGTCTTTTTTGGTAAGAAACCTGGAGTCAGCCATCTCAGAATATTTGGTTGTCTAGTATACACTCACGTCCCAAAGGAAAAGAGGACTAAACTAGATCCTTCAGGAAAGAAGGGTATCTTTGTGGGTTACAGTGAAAGCTCGAAGGCTTACAGAATATACTTTCCAGGGTTCAAGAAGATTGATGTCAGCAGGGATGTCACATTTGATGAAAACTCAGCATCCATCAAATTGAGGAAGGCACCTATCAAAGTTTATGAAGAACCTAAGGAAACTAGATTTCAAGACACTACCATGACTAAAGTAGTTCCAGAAGTTGTTCGTGAGTTTGAAGATCAACAAGAACCTGTAGATCCACCCCGTGAGGATAACTCTCACAAGAGGAAACCTACATGGGCGAGAGAGCTCATTCAAGATGCAGAAAGATTTGGAATTCTAGAAGAAGAACACAGAGCAAAGAAGAGAACCAAATCACATACCAGCTATGTTGCTTTACTCTGTGACATTATGAACAAAGAGCCTTCTAGTTATGAAGAAGCAACGGAAAAGAAAGAATGGAAGGATGCCATGGTTGAGGAATACCAATCAATAATGAAGAATGATGTTTGGGATGTTGTCCCAAGACCTAAAGAGAAGTCTGTTGTGACTTCCAAATGGATTTACAAAATCAAGCATGCTGCAGATGGCAATGTAGAGAAATACAAGGCAAGATTCGTAGCTCATGGCTTCTCTCAGAAAGAGGGAATAGATTATGAAGAAACTTTTGCACCTGTAGCTAGGTATACTTCCATCAGAACAGTACTTGCCCTGGCTACAACAATGAAATGGAAAATACACTAGATGGATGTCAAGACTGCTTTCTTGAATGGTGTAGTTGAAGAGGAAGTATATGTGGAGCAGCCACTTGGTTTTGAAATACATGACAGGGAGTCATATGTGTGTAGATTGAAGAAATCCTTGTATGGCTTGAAACAAGCTCCCAGAACTTGGTATGGTAGGATGGACAGTTTCCTATCTAGTTTGGGCTTTACCAAGAGTAAAGCGGATTCCAACCTTTATTACAAGGTTGAGGAAGGGAATCCTGTGATTCTACTCCTATATGTGGATGACTTATTTGTAACAGGAGATGACAGATTGATTGCAGATACGAAGAGGAAGCTTGCTGCTGAATTCGATTTGAAAGATTTGGGAATGATGCATTATTTCCTAGGTATGGAGGTGTGGCAGAGTGCAGGTGGGATCTTCCTTGGTCAAGGGATGTACACAATAGATATCCTGAAGAGATTCGGGATGATGGATTGCAAGACCATGGCCACACCTATGGCATCGAATCTGAACCTTCTATGTGATGCTTCATCTGAGCTAGTTGATGTCTCTATGTATCGTCAAATGATTGGGTCCTTTATGTACCTGATGAACATGAGACCAGATATTTGCTTTGCAATGAACACATTGAGTCAGTTCCTAACAGATCCAAGTAGTGTTCACCTGGTTGTTGTAAAGCATGTTCTGAGGTACCTGAAGGGTACAATGTATTATGGGATCAAGTATGAAGAGAATCAAAAGTTTAACATGCAGGGTTATGTTGATTCAGATTGGGCTGGAAATGCTGTAGATAGGAAGAGCAAATCTGGGTGTTGCTTCAATATGGGATCAGGTGTGATCTCTTGGTTTAGCAAGAAGCAGTCCTGCATAGCACTGAGTACAGCTGAGGCAGAGTATGTTGCAGCATGCTCAGATAGTTGTGAGGCAGTATGGCTATGGAAGCTACTGTCTGAGTTATTTGATCTCCCGTTGGATGCTACTAGTATCTTCTATGATAACCAGAGTTGTGTGAAGCTATCTGAGAACCCAGTGTTTCATGAAAGTTCGAAACACATAGAGATCAAATATCACTGTATCAGGGATATGGTGCAAAGAGGAGCTGTGAAGCTCCTATATGTTGCGACGGACGAGTAGATTGCAGATGTGCTGACGAAGCCACTAGCCAGGGTGAAGTTCGAGTACTTCAGAGAGAGGCTTGGTGTTCTTCATATTGATGACACTTTGAGGAAGAAGTGATGGACACATTTGCTGAAGCCATTCAAAGCATGTTGGAAGGAGGATCCTTCACATGGCTGTGGATGTAAGTGCTGGATGATGAGCATCAGGATGATGTTCTGGTTTCTGCTTTGTATGATCAGTTGGATCATTTTTATGTATGTATGTATGCATCATGTTGGATGCTGGATATGATCAGTTGGATCATTTTTATGTATGTATGTATGCATCATGTTGGATGTTGGATATGATCAGTTGGATCATTTATATGTATGTACGCATCATGTTGGATGCTGGATATGATCAATTGGATCATTTATATGTATGTACGCATCATGTTGGATGCTTGGACCATGTATATGTATATGTATCAGGTGGATACATTGTATGATCAGGTGGATCATGTATGGTGATATGTATCATGTATTTGTATTTGTATCAGGTGGATCATGTATGATGATATGTATCAGGTAGATACTTGGTATGCATAAGGTAGATGCATTGTATGATCAGTATGATCATGGATGACGAGCTTCAGGATGTTGCTCCAAATGACATGCAGCAGGATGTTGCAATGATGATGATCAAGATGATGTATGGTGAGTATCAGGTTGATACTCTATGGTCGTGGATCAGGTTGTGCAGATGAGCATATAATTTGGCCCTGGGAGATTTGCAGATAGTCTTTCAAGGTTTTTCCTATGGCATATAATTTGGCCCTGGGATATCTGGCAAATGCTCTTTCGAGGTTTTGCTCTGGGAGGACATATAATTTGGCACTGGGAGATCTGCAAATAGTCTTTCGAGGTTTTTCCTTTGGCATATAATCTGGCCCCGGGATATCTGGTAGATGCTCTTTTGAGGTTTTGTCCTATGGCATATAATATGTCCCTGGGAGATCCGATAGGTTGGGATGTGTGCCCGTAATAAGTCCTGGGATGCTCTTGTGAGGTTTTTCCATGACCACATATAATCGGTCCCTGGGAGATTCTATAGGTAGAGTTGTGTGCTCGTAACAGCCTGGGATGCTCTTGCGAGGTTTTGTGGTGACCACATATAATCTGTCCCTGGGATATCCTATAAGTACTCGTAACATCCTAGGATGCTCTTGCTAGGTTTTGTGGTGAGGTCACATATAATATGGCCCTGGGAGATCTTATAGGTAGAGTCATGTGCTCGTAACAGCCTGGGATGCTCTTTCGAGGTTTTGTAATGCACGTAATAAGTCCTGAGAATTCCACAATATGGCCAGTGATGACGAAGACCTACAGGTGGTGGGCCTACATCCAGTATGAAAAAGGGATGGCTCTGTAGAACTTCCTATGATGAGTAGAGTCAGAGATTGGTTGAGATAGCAGCAGCAGTGACGATGATGATGACGATGATCCCGAGAAGAAGACTTGTCTAGCAGATCTGTGTCGAGAAATACCTTCCTAGTTAAGAGGGAGTGCTGATGTATATGTAACTTCAGAATGTATTTCATCTATGTATTTCATATATATTTATTGTACCCTTATTAGAGATGTGTTATTCCTCTATAAGGAAGTGTCGTCATGTGGATTAACAAGTGTCTCAAGTGTGTGTACTTGCCGATGGGTTATTAGACCACCATGTGTGGGGTCAGCCCTGAAATATATATATTAGAATGTGGATGTACCTAGCTAGACAAGTCGGCCCCATAAGGTCACTGGGCAAACAGGTTAGTATAAATAGAGAGCAGGTGATCTCTATTTAGATCATTCAGAAAGTTATATCTCTCTCACTCAGAAAGTGCCGCACTAGTGAATCTTCATCCATCTGGGCCAAGTATCTAAACCACATTTGACTCATTCCTAGTCAAGATTAACCCTAACAATAGCAACAATTAAAAGAAAAAAAAATGGAGATGACAATGTGTAATTTACATGTAAATAGGATTCCTAAGTACTCTAGTTGTTTTTTCGGGGTTTAGATCCCATAAAATTCTCAAATCAAGTTTAAAGGGGGGATTGTTAGGGTTAATATTAACTCGGGAATGAGCAAGGATGTAAGTGGTTTTGGGCACACAGTTTTGGTAGCTCGTGGTTTCTTGCTAGTTGTATTTGCATGTAAAGAACGATATTTATAGGGTTGGATTTCTCCATTATAAGGTGTCAATGTGAACAAGAGAGTAGATCTATTATTGGTTGGTTTTTCCCTAAAGGATTTTCCAAGATAAATCTTATGTTGCTATTATTTGCTTGTATTTATCTTTATTTATTTTCTTGCATACTTTTATTACCTAATGTAGAGGTCCCCACTCATACTAAATAAGAATTATTTGGTTAATTAAAAAGGCTTGTGCGTATAGATCATCATTAATTAGTGATTATTTATTATAAGTTATTATTAATAATAAAAATTTAAGGTTAATTCAAAAACAAATATTAAAAATATTTATTTTTATATTTTTTAATTTGTTAAATATGTGTAGACTAGTTAATAATAAAGTGCATTATTAAATTACTCATTTTGGTGTTACAGTTTAAAAATTACTCTACTATAATGTGTAATAGAGAAAGACAATGTCAAGATTATAGTGTGTAACAGAGAAACTCTCGGTTAGAATAAGGAAACATTGGAAGGAGTACGCTATTGTGATGGGAAACTCTCATTTGTTTTTAACCATGAAACTGCTTAAGAATGTCAACTCGCAACTTGGGACGCTATCTCAAACTCAAGAGTCAAGATCATGTGACTCTCAACTTAAGAACACCATTCGAACAAATCATCCACATTGAAGTTTTACCAACTAACTACCGTGGCAACACATTGTTCGCACATTTGGGTGGCCTTCGCTCTTTTGCAATAATTTTGGTGATTGCATCTAGATTCATTGATCATGATAGGATCACGCCCACGTCATTTGAATTATTTTCTCAAAATTGTTGTAAAGATGTACTGGGATGCGTCTATGTATCTTTTCATCTTATTATTATTCTTCTATCAAGAAGAATTGATCGCTGAAAGGTGGAACTGTGTGTAAGTTGTTGGTTGAGTATTTGTTAGATCAATCAGGTCATACATCATGGGAAGATCTACTACTTGTTGGAGCTGTTCAAAACATGATGGTCTCCATCGGGGAGCTTGGACTGCTAGCGAGGACAAGATTTTGAGTGAATATATTAAAACTCATGGTGTTTGTCAATGGAGATCTCTTCTCAAAAAAGTAGGTGAGTCGTTCAAGAATGGAATTACTGACTATGACTCTTACATCTATGAGGCACTAAGCATTAAGCAGCATTTCAAGGGAAAAGGAACACTGCGTAGTAAATAGGATTTAACTGTGCAGTAGATCAATATCTTCTTTTTCTTTAGATTTGGACTTCACACCATCCAGCAAGAATCCTAAATTTCTCTTCGCGGAACCCTTCCTTCACTAAGAATTAACTTCGTAGTATTAGCTACACGGCACCTAACTTTTACTTCACAGCATTCACCTCACGGCAAGTAACTGCGCAGCATTCACTTCGCAACAAGTAACTGCGTGATTTCGACTTTTTGCTGTGCGGTGAACTTCACAGTGATGCGAAGTTATCTTTGCCACAATTCTTCACTTCGCTGACTTCACCAACACTTCACAGCATGCTTAATCAAACTTTATCATAAAATATATATCTTTAACTAAAAAAACATTTAACGCGAAGTTACTCGTTGTTAAACTTAGAACATTCACTGCGGTGAACTATTTGGAAATCTTGATTCCTTTTACTGCGGGTAAATGTAAACACGATTCACGCAAGTAAAACTGGAGATGATGTGCGACTTGCAAAATACTACATTCTTGAGAATGAAACATAAAGCGTAAACGTATATATTTACCAAGGTAAACTATGCAGCTCCTCAATTCATGGAAGTGAGTTTCACTGCGGACTTTTACATTCACAGAGCTTGGGCTCTTGATACAATTCATGGGAGCTTCTTCTCCTTTCACTCTTCTTACACACCTCTCTCTGAGTTTTAACTAAGAGATTCTATTTATAGAGTTTTCTATCAACCGACTTAGAAATGCTTCTCATGGAAGCTACAGGATTGCATTAAACACTGTAATAAATTCTATCCTAAGTTTTCTTGACTTGCAAACTATTGACGCAGTTTCATTTAATGAAAACATAACGTGCACAGGATTGGATGAGAATTGACTGACAGAATGATGTTGTGGACATCGCGCTGACACAAACAGTCTGACAGGGTTGAATGATGGGGTTTTTGACAGAGTTGGCGCAATAACTATGCGATCAACTCATTTAATTAGATATTTCCAACACTCCCCCTTAATTATGAGCGGATGGGGATCTTTTAAATAGAAGTAAAATATTACGAAATGTTTCAGAGCTAGAACATGCTCTGTTCATGACATAGTTCACTGCACAGAACTTGTCATTCCCAAACAACTTCACAGATACTGAAATGGGTCTTTTGCCAATGGTTTGGTGAAGATGTCTGCTACCTAATCTTCAGACCTACAAAATTCTAAATAGATTTCTTTGTTGTTTATCAACTCTCTGATGAAGTGATACCTTGTGTCGATGTGCTTGGTTCTTTTTTGGTAGACATGATTCTTTGATAGTGCGATAGCTGAATTTTTGTCGCAGTAAATGACTGTGGATTCTTGTTGATGCTACGATAGATCATTTAACATCCTGTGCATCCAAACGGATTGACATGCAGTGCTTGTAGCCACAACATACTCTACTTCTGCTGAAGAAAGAGTTACTATGGGTTGTTTCTTTGACGCTCATGATACAACACCTGTTCCTACATGAAATGTATTCCCAGATGTGCTTTTTCTGTCATCTATGCTGCCCCCATTGTCACTGTCAGTGAATCCAATGAGTTTGAAATTTTCTGAGGTGGAATATAGAATACCAAAGTCTCTTGTTCCACTTACATATTTCAAAATTCTTTTATCTGCTTGCCAATGCGATTCTTTTGGTGACTCCATGAATATTGAGATTAAGCTCACTCCATACATGATGTCTGGCCTTGTTGCTGTAAGATACATAAGGCTGCCAACGAGCCTTTTAAACAGTGTAGGATCTACATTTGATCCATCATCATCCTTGCTTAATTTCAAACCTGTGATCACTGGTGTTGGAGTTGTTTTTCTATTTGACATCTTAAACCTGTTCAATTCATCACTTGCATATTTTGACTGAGATATAAATATCTCATTTTCATTATTTTGGACTTCAATGCCCAGAAAGTACTTCATAAGTCCCAAATTAGTCATTTCAAATTCGCTTTCCATGACTGTTATAAATTCTTCTATGTAAAAATCACCAGTAAATATTAAATCATCTACATACAGGCAGACAATTAGTTTATTACCTTGTTGGTTGATTTTTGTGTATAGAGTTGGCTCACATTCACTTATGTGAAATCCATTCTGGATGAGGTATGAGTCAATGCGACTGTACCAAGCTCGAGGAGCTTGCTTCAGACCATACAGTTCCTTCTTCAGTCTGTATACCCAGTGTCCTTGTCCTGGAACTTGATAGCCTTGTGACTACTCCACATATACTTCTTCTTCTAAATATCCATTTATAAATGTGGACTTAACATCCATTTGATAGACAGGCCATTTCTTTTGTGCTGCGATGGCCAAAACTGTTCTGATAGTGTCCATGCGAGCTACAGGTGCAAAAGTTTCATTGAAGTCTATGCCAGGTTGCTGAGTGAACCCTCTTGCTACCAATCTTGCCTTGTGCTTCTGCACATTTCCTTCAGCATCTTGCTTGGTCTTATAAATCCATTTTACGCTTATCACATCCTTGTCTTTAGGAACATCAACTAGTTCCCATGTCTGATTCTTCTCAATACATTCTATTTCTTCATTCATGGCTTGTGCCCAAACTTCATCTTCAACTACTTCTTCATATGTTAGTGGATCATTAAGTTGAGAAAATAATGCAAAACAAGAGAATGAATTAGGTGTACCGGTGGAGTTGCTAGTGTTGAACTACGCAAACTGCTTGATGGAATTTGCTGCGCACTTGGTGTGCTTATCGGGGTTGCCGCAACTTGTGTCGGAGTAGGTTGTGATGAACCATGCTATGTATTCCTTGGAGTAGGCGGTGCTGCGAAGTTCTGATTAACATGCGGAGTCTCAACCACATCTTCTGTGATGTTATCATGCTCATCATGTGACACGATTTTCACATTCTTCTCAACAGTTCCATCCCATGCTTCATTTTCCACAAACTAAACATCGCGGCTGATAATAACTTTTCTTGCGACAGGATCATACAACTTGTATGCTTTTGTGTCTTCAAAATATCCAATAAAAATGCATTTCTGTCCTTTATTGTATAACTTTCTTCTCATCTCATCTGGAACATGTGCATATGCTACACAACCAAAAAAATTTAAATGTGAAACACTATGTTTCATACCTGTCCATGCTTCCTACGGAACTTTGTTCTTCACGCTCTTTGTCGGACATCAATTCATGATGTATAGTGCAGTTGCCACTGCTTCAGCCCAGTATTCATTTGACAGATGTGCGGCTGCCAACATACTGCACGCCATCTCCATGATGGTTCTATTATTTCTTTTAGCGATGCCATTCTGCTGCAATGTGCACTGCACAGTTAATTGTTTCTGTATGCCTTGATTCTTACAGAAATTTAAGAAATCATTTGAGACATACTCACCACCTCTGTCTGTTCTTAATATCTTGATGCTGTAACCACTCTGTTTTTCCACAAGTGCCTTGAACTGCTGAAAACAGTCAAATGCATCAAATTTATGCTTTAGAAAATAGAACCAGGTTTTTCTTGTGAAATCATCAATGAATGTGAGAAGATATGTGCATCCTCCCATCGATGGTGTTTGCATCGGTCCACAGATATCGGAGTGCACAATTTCAAGTGGTGCACGAGCCCTGTATGACTTTCTGACAGGAAAAGTCTCTCTATGCTGCTTTCCAAAGATGCAGCCTTCACAAATTCTCTCTGGCTTTTCAATTAGTGGCAATCCTTTCACCATATCCTTCATGTGTAGTATTTTCAGCCCTCCAAAGTTCAGATGTCCAAATCTGAAATGCCATAACTAGGATTCATTCTTCATTTCTGTTTGAAACGCAGCTTTCATTGCACTGCCTTTTTCTTCCTCGTTGTTGAGAACTTCTGCTCCTTTGCTTTCTGTCTTGAACGTAGCTTCAGAATTTTCTTTCTGACTTTCATGAACAACATGAGTATTTTTACCTTTGATGATTGGTGTTATCCTCAAAGGAAACAAGCGATTGCTTGTCATCTGCACTTCGGCTATTAATTGATTGCTTGGGTATACATCTTTGATCACACATCGCTTCCCTATCATATGAACTCTATAACCTTTTTCCATCATCTGTCCAATGCTCATCAGATTATGCTTCAAACCTTGAACATAATACACATCAGGCATAAATTTATGCTCCCCTTGTTTTGTTAGAATATCAACAGTACCCTTACCCAAAACATTGACTTGGATATTGTTTCCAAGTGTTACATCAGTTTGAACTGATTTATCTAGGATGGAAAATAAACTTAAATTACCAGTCATATGATTGCTACATCCTGAGTCTAAATACCATATATCATTTGGACTTTCTTAGACGACATTGCATTCCAGCGATGATGCGCATGCCAAGAAGAGTGAACTGTTCGGTGTGCTGCTGCTGCTTGACTGAGTGTCACCTTGCTTTCCTTGGTCATACTGCTTCTTCCTGCATTCATATGCGAAGTGTCTATACCTCTTACAGTAATGACATTGAATATTTGATTTATCATACCTTTGTCAACTTGGTTGATTAGGGGTATGATCCTGGCCTCTTCCTGTGACATGTGCAAGACTGTTGTTGTGACCTCCTCAGAACAAACTTCATCCTCTGCCTCTAGAGTTTGATCTTCCTCTACCTCTACTACGACTTATTGATGACTGTGCTGCAAATGCACCTTCCAATGATGTGTCTGAACCGCTGATTCTATGTTCATGATTGAGTAATGAGGCTTGCAATTCATCAATAGTAAATATGAACAGATATTTGTTTTCCTCTAGGGTTACAACCAAAGATTCAAATTTCTTTGGCAGAACTCTAAGAATCTTTTCAACAACTCTTTGGTCAGTTAGATTTTCTCCATGAGACTTTATTTGATTAACCAGACCAATTACACGAGTATAGATTGAGTCTACTAACTCTGTATTTTTCATTGACAGAGATTCAAACTCTCTTCTAAGAATTTGAAGTTTGGTAGTCTTTACCTTGTTGAAACCTTGATATGTTGTTTCCAGTGTGTCCCACGGTTCTTTTTCTGACTGCACTGCTGCTACTCTTGGGAGTATTGATTCATGTGTCGCTTGATGTATGTGGAACAACGCCTTTCCATCTTTCTTCCTCTGTTCCCTCAGAACATCTTTCTCGGCTTGTGTGAGATTGTTGTATGCTGCTGCATCTGCTGGTTCTGCATAACCAGTTTTGACTATGTCCCATACATCTTGACCTCTAAACAAAGCCTTCATAGTTAGAAACCAATATTCATAATTTTTACCAGTAAATATTGGGGTTTGCAAATTACCCGAAGTATAAGCCATCCTTAACCTCTTTTTGCTTATGAATTGAATTCCTTCTTTTCGTTAACCGAGCTCTGATACCAGATCAAGGGAAAATGAACACCGCGTAGTAAATAGGATTTAACTGCGCAGTAGCTCAATATCTTCTTTTTCTTTAGATTGGGACTTCGCACCATCCAGCAAGAATCCCAAATTTCTCTTCGCGGAACCCTTCCTTCACTAAGAATTAACTTCGTAGTATTAGTTGCACGACAACTAAATTTTACTTCGCAGCATTCACCTCGCGGCAAGTCACTGCACGACATTCACTTCGCAACAAGTAACTGCGTGATTTCGACTTTTTGCTGCGCGGTGAACTTTACAGTGATGCGAAGTTATCTTTGCCACAATTCTTCACTTCGCTGACTTCACCCGCACTTCACGACATGCTTAATCAAACTTTATCATAAAATATATATCTTTAACTAAAAAAATATCTAACGTGAAGTTACTCCTTTTTAAATTTAGAACATTCACTGCGGTGAACTATTTGGAAATCTTGATTCATTTTACTGCAGGTAAATGTAAACACAATTCACGCGAGTAAAACTGGAGATGATGTGCAACTTGCAAAATACAACATTCTTGAGAATGAAACATAAAACATAAACTTATATATTTACCAAGGTAAACTACGCAGCTTCTTAATTCATGGAAGTGAGTTTCACTGCAGACTTTTACATTCACAGAGCTTGGGCTCTTGATACAATTCACATGAGATTCTTTTCCTTTCACTCTTCATACACACCTCTCTCTGAGTTTTAACTAAGAGCTTCTATTTATAGAGTTTTCTATCAACCAACTTAGAAATGCTTCTCATGGAAGCTACAGGATTGCATTAAACACTATAATAAATTCTATCCTAGGTTTTCTTGACTTGCGAACTATTGACGCAGATTCATTTAATGAAAACATAACGTGCACCGGATTGGATGAGAACTGACTGACAAACTGATGCTGGGGACATAGCGGTGACTGACAGACTGAGGCTGGGGACATAGGCTAACACAAAAAGTCTGACAAGGTTGACTGACGGGGTTTCTGACAGAGTCGGCGCAGTAACTATGCAATCAGCTCATTTAATTAGATATTTTCAACAGCATTGAATGCTGTGAGTGTTGTTTTGCTTTTCTGTTTATCGCTGAATCTGTTAATAATATAGGTGAACATTAAGTAGCTAAACATTAAATGCTGTAGCAGCTACTTTACTCTTTTGCTCGCATGAGATCCAAGATCCAAGAACAAGCAAATTAGCAAAACAGCAACCACTGTGCCGTAACAATCTACTTATACTAAATTACTAAAAATATCTAAAAATATATAGAAGAAATGTGAGAAGCAGCTCTTGTATTTCTAGAAATGCTTTTAATAAGATATTTCTAAGCTAATATATAGAGCCTCAGCAAAAGATATTTGTTGTGTAGGTCTCAAGCGATGTGGAAGAAGTTGTAGATTATCTTCGTTCAGATATTAAGCGAGGAAATATATGCCCCGAAGAAGACGATCTCCTCGTAAAATTGCATCGTCTTCTTGGGAATCAGTATGTGATTAACACTTTTTTATAATTTGGTGATTTAATGTTCATTACATGCAATAATTATTGGCTAAAGCTAAGCATTGAACTGCAGAGTATTAAATGCTACTGCTTAGTGTTTAATATCCGTTGGATTTAGAGATCCTCCAGATAAAATGAACCTTAAACACTAAGCTACGACATTTAATGTTGTACAGCTCAATGCACAATCAAAAAGTCGTACAATGATTTGAGTAATCTCTTCAAGGATGGTGAATATGACATGGTAATGTGCAGATGGGCGTTGATAGCAGGGCGACTTCCTGGTCGGACAGGCAATGAAATCAAGAATTACTGGAAGAACCACTTAAGCAAGAGGCTTCAACTACGTGAATTCGAGCACAAATTTCAGAATCCCTTCAAGAGAAGCGACGTGTCTTCTTACAGCTCTAATCATGGCGAGGAAGGAGTCTTAGATAAGGATTTTTACACCTGTGAAAATACACCGGTAAAACCAACAGCAGTGAGATTCTGTGGGAGAATCTTGATATAAGTTATAAATATGACCATGTACTGGATACCCATGACCATGTTATGAATCAAGAAGAAGGCTTGAAAGCAGCACACGATGATCTTGTGGAAATAGATACCTCCAAATCATGGCACCAATTGCTGCTCGAGTGTGAGGTGGAAGATCCTCAGTACGATCGATTACAGTCAAACAGCATGATGATCAGATGATCATCACCAATCCCCATCTCCGTCCCCTTCTCTTAGTAATTTTCCTTCTACTTGCAGTAATTTATTTGACCAGCAATCCCCCATTCTATGGATTTTAATTCCTTGGATTTTGATAGCTTCTTAGATCTGGGCCAGCCGGCTTCATTCTTCCGTAACTTATAGCGAGTCATGCCCGAATTGGTAGTGCTATGAGACAGAGTTTGGTTTATTAAAATACATAATCGTAGTGATCAATTTGCCCTTTAAATTTGGTCCTATTAATTTATATCTATCTCTTTTGCCTGCCAAGATTTCTTGAGTGGCCTAATATCTCATAAATGGTAAAATATGAAAGTTATTTTGGAATCAATGATAAAGTGTCTTTTGTGAATTAACTCATAGTTGATATATAGATAACTAGTAGCATAACATGTAATATAACAAGTAGATATACTAGTTTTTATTTCATTATTGAAATTGTTTAACTTTTAATATTTTCAATAAATAAAAAATTTACAATATTTACAATATTTAATAATATTTCAATTTGATAAATTATGCTTTTATTATTTAAGAGATAGAAAATTGTTTTCAATAATTTAAATTAATAAAATAAAAAACTCAAAAACACATTTTCTAAAATTTGTTTTCACATTCAAATAATCAAAAATCAATTTCACCATTTTGCACAATGCTACTTGCCACATTATGAAGAGGTGATCTTCAAATTGTTTTGATATGCATATATCTTTATGTCTTCTATGACCACAATTCGAAGGAAATTGAACATCAAGGATAAGAGTATGATTTGTAGGTATAGATCGTTAGTAGATTCAAATTTAATATTACATTTTAAAATTGAATCAGTTTTTCCAATCAATTGGAATATTCATTTTCGTGAAAGATGCAGAAAATTAAATCCATGGACTTAATCGGCAATAACAGTATCGCTAGTGATGGTGAGACTACGACACTTGATAATTTTGGAAACCTTTATGTGGCGAGGTGAAGGTGGCCACGTATATAGAAAACTGTCTTTATACACTATATATATAAACAATGAAACCTTTATACAATAATCTCACAAACCTTTATACAATAAATATATAAACAATGAAATTGCATTCAATCATATGTCAGGCGAAACTGTTCCAGCGATTGTGCATTGAAGCGAAGGTCCTTTCGAATTAAATGCAAATGATTCTGACGATGATCAACAGAACTTATACATTGAATTCAGATGATCCAAGAGTGAGATGGTCCCCATTGGGGGGGCTAATTTGTACTTGGTTTGTGAAATTTGAAATAATATCCAAACCCTTTTCAAGATTTAGCTTTTCAAAAAGATAGTCGCCAATCAATGCGAGTAGTTAAAAGTTTAGCATGTGAAAGTTCGAAGTTCAAAAAGGGTTCATGTTTGGAGTTGAAGTATAACCTAATGGCCACTCAAATGGTATCTGAAAATAATCGTAGTGGTTCATGTTTTGGCCATGGTGGAATGTTTGGAGTTGAAATATAACCTGGTAGCACTTAAATGGTAACATGTTTAGCAAGAAATATGGAAAGAATATTCATTATCATCCTATTCATTTGTGAAATATTAAAGGTAAAAGTTTCAATCTGAAAATCATCCTAGTGGTTGCTCATGTTAAAGATTTGAAAGTCCCTAATCGATTTTGGGAATGTTTAATTGTTCGAAGCTATCAAACACTCTAAAAGTTTTCATGTTCATGCAATTAGCATTTTGAATCATTCTTGAAAGATCTCAATCAAAAGGCATATAAAGCAAAAGATAAAATGTTTTGAGAGTTTTTGAGGTATTTCCAATGTTGTGGGACTTCTGAAAAGCTTCTTTCGGGAAATTTTGCAAGTAAACATTGAGAAAGGTTTTAAAATAAGCCTTAGAAAAGGGTTGAAAAGAAAATTTACGAAAGGGCATAAAAATCAAAAGGTTGAAAGATACTTTCTAGACTTTGTAGATATATTTCTTTTGAAAGTCCATGAAACCATATGGCAAAGAATGAAAGTTACTTTTCAAGAGAGGCCTCAAAAATCTTAATGAAATTCAAATGAAGCTGAAGAAGTTCTAGACCAAAATTGAACTAGATTAAAACATCCATTAGACCAAAAAATGAGCTTTAAAGACCCAAGCTGCATGAAAAAATTATTATCTTGAAAGGGACAATAACATGTAGGGTACTACCTTTCACATGTCTTAAATAAGGATTCTAAATGATTACTAAAAGATCATATAATGAACATAGTGAAACTCGATAATATTGATGAATTTAAAAGGAGGGGTGTTGAAATTTTTAATGGATTTAGGGAAGCCATTGAAAGCTCAACAGAATTTGCATAGGGATCTAACTAAAATTTCTTATTGTTAAACCCAAAAGTCATCCATCCCATCATAAAGCGCTATAGAACACAAGTGGAAATTCACATCCCAATTTATCCAAGAACCTATCAATACAAAATGAAATTTAACATTTTCTAATAAATAACATTTCCATCTTTTTTACTCCATCATGTAAACCACATGATTGATAATTTCCAATCATGGCCTTCTTAATGCATTCACCATGATGTATCCAAGAATTACAAAACGAACATTTATGACATAGAGCATCACACATACCACACTATCCAAAATTTTGCAATCCAGTTAATATAGTATTGCATATGCATAAAAAAGAATGTTTATTATGTTAGGAACCCATGTCAACCCTTCTATTTACTTTGTTAGTATATTGTTGTTGGACGCATATGCTTTGTAAGTCGTTCCATAGTATTTGTTGATCCATAGTTTGTATTATTGTTGTTGGACGCATATGCTTTGTAAGTCGTCCTGTAGTAATTGTTGATCCATAGTTTGTGTTGGCCCATGGTTTGTATTGACACATTGTATTGACCCATGGTATTGGTGTCTAGACTTAGTATATAAGTTTGTGTTGAGACCAATGAAAGTACTGTGAAGTTATTTGTATTGATTTTGCTAAAAGGAGGTTTCCCCCTCAAAGTGGCCTGCGATCAATAAAAGTGATTCTGAGTTCTGTTATTACTGTTATCTCATGTATTTTCATTAATTAATTGTTGCAGATTCCTCACATATGGTATCAGGGCACTTTCTTGGGCTCGTTGGGTGGAATTTCTACCAAATTTTTTTTCACATTTGTTGCAAGTTCAGATCTGGCAATAATTCCTATCCGCTTAACTGTGGGAAGTAATTGGGAATAATCCCTAAAACTCATTTTGAGGAGTACCACAGGAACCCCAAAGTAGCTAGCCCTTTGAGAGGACCTGTCAGCGAAAATGGCAACAACCCCTACCTTATTGACTAGTTCCCACCCGTGAGGTAAACCAAGAATTGTCGTTTGTGGCAAAGCGGTTATCAGTTTTACCTGAGCCGTGGAGTGAGGGGTACTGCCCTAATACGCAAGCCGTCAAATAGCATTGGTGGCCGAGTGAAACCCTTGAACTATTAGGAAGCCAAACATACCTGGGGTCCATATCTATTTTAAGTTGAATTGTTGCCGATCACTTCTGCGCCATTTCAGATCCATTCCGAGATGTTTCAGATCCAACCATTTCAAATCCATTCTCAAAGTCGTTCCAAATCCAGCCATTTCAGATCTCTTATGAAATTCATTTCAGATCCAACAGTTTTTTATCCATTTGGCATCGTTTCATATCCATCTGTTTCTAATCACTTTCGTGTCGTTGCAGATCCATCTGTTTCTGATCCCTTCTGCATCGTAGCAGATCCATTCAGTAAAAAAAACTGTTTTTTTGCCATATCTCTCTTGTTTTCACTCTGTTTCCCTTTAAACTTTCCTGACACCCCTGTAATCCCATTTTGCATCTTTCATTCCTGAGGACCCTATCCCAAATTCCACTTCCCAAAGCCAGAAATCCCACATTTGTGTATTTTTAGGGTTTGTCATAACTTATTTAATTTTCACCCAATCACGTTCCAATTTTGCCACTGTGTTTATTCCCTATTTTTGCTTCTTTGTCCCTATCTGACAAATTTTCCCATTCTTTCACCGCGCTTCTAAAATCCTCATTTTCTTCTTCCCTGTCCATTCGAAAGTGTCCAAAACCTAGTGAAACCCCAATTACCCATCAGAGTTTTTTCCCAAATTCAAATTTCCCTTTACTAAATAAGGTTTTGTTTGTGTTTTTCTACCCATTCCCCCCCCAAAAAAAAAACTCCTGGTTATGGTTGTCACCCGTGCAGGAGCAAAAACCATGGAGGAAGCACTTGTAGCCATCCAAACCAAACTCCAGGATTTGGATGAAAAATTTCTCGGCCTCCATCTTGAGCATTCAACCATGAACAACAAACGACAGTCTACGTCTTCATCAGACAATGGGTTCTCTTCTTCCAGCATATTTCATGGTCCGAAGCTTGATTTTGCTCGCTTCAATGGTACTGATCCGACTAGATGGATCTATCGTGCATAACAGTATTTCAGTCTGCATAATACTTTTGATGTCACCAAAGTTTCACTTGCATCATTTCATTTGGAACATGAAGCTCTTCAATAGTACCATTGGTACATCAAGGATCATGAAGAGCCAAAATGGCTAGATTTTTTCCAGCTCTTTTTGCAACGATTTGTTCCTAGTGCTTTTGATGACTTCACAAGAGCCCTCACTAAACTTCACCAAATTGCCACTATGAGAGAGTATCAGACATAATTTGAGAAACTAGCCAATCAGATAGAAGGATTGTCTGATGAATTCTACAGGAGTTGTTTTATTAGTGGTCTTAAGGATGAAATCCGCTGAAAGGTTAAAATGTTCTATCCCGACATAATGATGGAATCCCTAGGGTTGTCTAAGTTGGCAGAAGACAAGATTTCAGCCCAACAACGCTCTAAACCCACTTTTGTCCCCTTCCCAAATATGGGTTCTCAACGACCTCCCATCTCGCCAGCTCCTCGACCAACTCCTATCAAGCATTTGTTTGAAACAGAGATGCAGGCACGCAGAGAAAAAGGACTTTATTATAATTGTGATGAGAAATTCACTTGGGGACATAGCTGTGTTCAGCAAAATCTCTATCTCTTAGATATGGATTCTCCGCCTACCTCTAAAATTGGTGAAGAAGCTCCATATACAATGGATGATCATGTCGACATTCAGGAGCCACCTATTGACCCCCCATCTCAGGACAACCAATGCGAGATATCTCTCCATGCTCTATCCAGCGTCACCACCCCCCAAACAATGCGGGTCAGGGGTTACTTCAAGAAGCTTCCTCTTACAATACTCGTTGATTCTGGTAGCACCCATAGCTTCATTGACCCCTGGATCGCCAAATAGGCTGATTGTTTTTTCCATCCTTACTCCAACTTTGAAGTCATGGTAGCCAATGGGGGCACCTTACCTTGCAAGGAAAAGTGTCACAATATGCATATCTCTCTGGAAGACTATAACCTGCGCTTTGACATGTTTTCCTTGTCCTTAGGCGGGTGTGATATGGTTTTGGGCATTCAATGGTTACGCACACTTGGCCCCATCTTATGGGATTTTGCTAAACTTTGGATGCAGTTTTCAGTCAATGGGACACAACACAAATTTACGGGCTTACAACCAGGGTCTCTCCACATCATCAGTTCACATCGCCTGGAAAAGATCCTTAAGAAGAATTCACATGGTGTCATCGCTCAGCTCCATTCCATTCAGATGCACCCATCAATGGTCTCCACTACTTCCTTGGATAGATATGCAGGTGTCTTTGCTGCACTAGTGGCTTGCCACCTTCAAGAGGCCTTTCCAGTAAGCATTTAGACACATCTACATCTCAATAGGAAATTATGGCTATTTTGCATGCAATACCGAAGTGGCAGCCACCCCTATTAGGGAATTATTTTGGCATCAAGACTGATCTCCAGAGACTGGAAAATTTCCTGCAACAACGGGTCTCCTCCCTAGCACACCTGAAATGGTTATCCAACTCATGGGTTATGACGATGTGATCACTTACACGAAGGGTAAGGACAATATGGTGGCATATGCTCCTTCTTGCACAATTGATGACCTAGTTTCTCTTACAACTATTTCTCTGCTTGTTCCAAATTGGTTGCAATCTGTTCAACAGGGCTATCTCTTCTATGAACTCCATGCTTCTTCATCGGCAAGGCACTCTGGGTTCCTCAAAACGTATGACCGACAACAATGTAACTTCTTTTGGCAAGGAATGAAAATTACAATTCAACATATGGTGGTTGACTATGATACTTGCCAGGTCAACAAGGGTGAAACAACACTCCTTTCGGGACTACTCAAACCCTTTCCCATCCCTACACAAATTTGGACAACTATTTCTATGTATTTCCTAGAAGCGCTCTAGTGGTACAATACCACATCTAAAAGGACACCATATGAAGCAGTCTATGGACAGGCACTGCCATTTCTTCTTCCATATACCCTCCACATCTCCCCAGTTCAGGCACTTGAATCGATTCTTTGAAACCGCGATCAGATTCTTCTCATTCTTCTGGACAATCTTCACATGGCAAGAATTCGACTGAAATAACAAGTCGATCAACACCGTTCAGAGAGCACTTTTCACACATCTGATATGGTTCTTCTTCGTCTACAGACTTCCAAGCAATCCTTCTGAAACTCAAAAGGCATCAGTGGCCCGGAATGCAACCCGAGGATGCTACAGGGGAACCACTCCTTCCAATTCTGCATCAATTTCCATGTCTAAAGCTTTGAGGACAAAGCTTTTTCTAAGGGAGAGGGTATGTTAGGAACCCATGTCAACCCTTCTATTTACTTTGTTAGTATATTGTTGTTGGACTCATATGCTTTGTAAGTTGTCCCGTAGTATTTGTTGATCCATAGTTTGTATTATTGTTGTTGGACGCATATGCTTTGTAAGTCGTCCCGTAGTACTTGTTGATCCATAGTTTGTATTGGCCCATGGTTTGTATTGACACATGGTATTGACCCATGGTATCGGCGCCTAGACTTAGTATATAAGTTTTTGTTGAGACCAATGAAGGTACCGTGAAGTTATTTGTATTGAGTTTGCTCAAAGGAGGTTGCCCCCTCGAAGTGGCCTGTGATCAATAAAAGTGATTCCAAGTTATTTTATTACTGTTATCTCGTGTATTTTTATTAATTAATTGTTGTAGGTTCCTCACATATCAACGTGAAATTTGAGAATCCATCCTATCGTGACATAAAAATATCGATAAAAGGTCTACCTAGAGGAAAGAAATGAAATTAATTTCAACTTATTAATTAAGTTATAAAAGTAAAAGAGTTATATCAATAACATGTATATGTGTTATTGCCATTTCATTATATTTAGACTAATTTTAGTTCATATCTTTATAAATTTATATGATAAATATCAGTTTATTTTAAAACAAGAGATGTTGGTTTTGAATACCTAAGTTGTCAATTTCAAATAAACAATATATTGGTTTCAAATCAGAGTTTGTAATAGGCCTCTCTCCCATAATATGGAAAAAATAACAAGCCTCCAATTAATTCATTAATATAATAAATATTTAAATTTTAACTTCAAGCATTTTTATCTGCATAAATGATCAAGATTTTCCATATATATACTATTGTTATAGACTTGGAATACAATTCCAAAATTTGCTATAATCATAAATAATTAAGCAAGAGCAACAATTTTATAACACACACATATTCATGCATTTTTCCATGATAAATGTATTTATATATTCAGAAAGGTGCATCTGTTACTGCTACAACGAAGAAAGAACACAAATTCCTTTGCTTATCAAGTTCATTATAGTGAATACTAAACTAGTATTTATGACTACCCCAAGGATTTTAAATTTTTTGTCAAAAATTTTGTTGGAGAAGTTGATCAAATTTCAAAAGAGAGCTTATATTATACATAAATGTTAAGTGAATCAACTTGGAATCACATTGAATCAACTTTGAGCAATCTCTAGTTCCAAACTCTTTGATCACAATTCAATCCCATCCTCACTATGCAATCCTTTTGCATTCCCTGGATCTTAAGATAGTCCATCTTGGAAATCCATGAATAAAAGCAAAATTCTTCTCTTCTTGTTATGTAAGATTTTAGCAAGCATATTCCATCATGAAAGGAGGTGTGGGATACCCTTGTCTACTAGGATTAATTACTTCTTAGCATAAGAACAATTATTTGTTGGTGATTTATTCTCCAACTAGTCATTATTGAATAAGACATCAAGCCAAGTTTGTGATCCTTCTCTACTCTCTCTTTCCTCCATCAAACAATTGCTTGCTTCATTACTGAGGTGGACTTCTTGTTCTACTTCACATGTGCGGGATATTTTTTGTTCATTGAGGTGATGAGGCAAGGATATCTTCATCTATGTTAGTGTCCTACCCTAACCCCCTTACTTTAAAATTTATCCAAGTAATCAAAGAGTTGATATCTTTTAATAAGTATGAGTAGTTAGTAGTGACCAATTAATTAATGTAAAAAGGGTCTCTCTATTAATTAATCCCACTAGGTAGTTGGTACTCATTAATTATGGGACCAAATCAAGTAGGTAAGTTTTTGGGATATTGAAAGAATATTTAAAGAGCTAGAAGGCTATAAATTGTTTTGTCAAGAATTGTGTATTGGAGCTTTGCTTAAGTGAAAAGTCAGCCAACCTTAAGAGGCAAGTGAACATTGTTTCTCAATTGATTATCATAATAAAAGAGTTATTTATGCAGCATATCTCTCTCTATTACCTTGTTTTTAGTTATTCCACATTATAATTTAAGGCTTCTTGTATCATGAAACTATGTATATATATATTTTTTCTTCTATGTTTTAGGGTTAATAACACCACAAGTGGTATTTAAAGAACTTTCCCGAGCAAGTATGCCTTCATAATATTTGTAGTTTTTTTAAGATTGGAGATGTGTTCCGATGTATTTAAATAACATAGAGATATTTCATTTAGTGGGTAAACCTATGGTTGGGGAAGGGGAATCATACATCCATAGAATACTATGGCATTAAGTAAAATTGTTGGGCACCTTTTTTATCCTTTGTTTGTATCCCATCAAGTATAATTACATCAAATGAAACTTATATATGGAATCTCACTTCCATGTACCCTAAGGTAGGTCAAAAGTCCCCTATGAATCCTAGACCATCTTGCATCAAACACAACACTTTCAATGATTACTCTATATTACCTAACTAATCGAGTAGTATGAGTAAGGGCATAATTGGGCCTCCCTAGTTAGTGTCATGAGAGATTGGGATGAATACTCTTATTGAAGCATGCAATTATATTAGATAGCTATAGCACTTGAAAATCCGTTATGATTGGGACCTTAAAAATCCTATATTCTATGAGCATCAACCAAAATTCCTAGACCTTCAAATCTAGAAAGAATATGGAAATTTTCTAGTGCAATAATATTTAGCATTAAGAGTAATATTCCCATAAACTTAAAAATAAGAAATAAAAAATATTATTGCATATTGACTTATTGACACCATTGTTGGAGACCTATCTAAAAGAATCCTCATATTGTGCTAATTGTTCTAGTATAGATGGTCAACATCCATGATCAAACACCCATAATCAAACAAACATTGAGGACCCACACAAGAATTCTCCGAAGGACACTAAGAATCTGGAATCAATGTTCATGACATTATAGCATTCAGTTGACCAGATCAATATCAATCTCCAAAAGTTGAAAGCGTGAGTCTTATAATTATACTCATAACATTGGAAATGGTGGAAATGGTAACCATAAACCTTATCATCATTATATTACTTAGAGCTAACTTGTGAATATTCTTTAGAGTCGATGTGAAAGGGATAATCATTACCTAGGAAGGTTGACCAAATTATTTAGATTTGCATAGTTCTAGACTATATGACAACATTTGAGCAATTGTAAATCCACAAAGATATCCTCTCTTATTCTTTTGAGAATGCTTCATGAATGAATCGACTTAAAGAGGTAATTCCATCACATGTCATTATGTGGATCCCTGCAACATGGTTAAAAGCTTATGATAGAGATAGAGAATCCAAAATGGTGACAAATGACCAATGCAGAATACTTTCATTCCCTACTTGCACTTTCTTTGAAATGGATCCTACCACTAGCAACTCGAACACACTGCCATTAAGAATATAACATTTTTCACCTAATGCAATGGTCAAACATCAATGCTCAGACTTTGCTATAGCCGTGATAACAAATATTTATGAAGGCATAAATGTAAAGAAAATAAATTATTCCAAATAGATGTATCTCCACATAGCACCTAAAAGACATAACAATTGAAGGCATTAATGAACCATAAATGGAGGATATTGCTCCGCAAATGAAATATGACAACACATTGCAAGCTCATGGGGAACCCCATGTTGGAATTATTATCATTCATGTCATATTAATGCATTTGTAAGCAAGGGTGACAATATATATATATATATATATATAGTAAAGGGTTGCACGTAAAAAAAGTAAAATGTGAAATGGTGGTTTCAAACCCATGGGTTTGGAAGCCCATGGTATTTGCCCATGGTATTGGAAAAAGTGAAATAAAAAAGGGGAATTATTTATTTAATTAATGGGTGTCGTGTCTTTTTGAATGAACGTTATGATAAAGTATAAAAGGAGAAAGTATTGAGAGAAAGGGTGCGTGAGAAAAATGTTGTAGCATTTGAAGAAGTGGATGAGAAAAGATTGAATATCATTCCAAAAGGGGAGAGTTGCGAAATTAGTTGAGAGAAAGGGTGTATGAAAAAAATGTTGTAGCATTTGAAGAAGTGGATGAGAAAAGATTGAATATCATTCGAAAAGGGTAGAGTTGTGTAATCAGTTTCAGGTTAGTTTTGGGGATGAATCCATGAAGTTGGGTAACACTTTTTGGCCAAAGTGATGGTGAAAATTCAAATTTTTATTCATTCATTAAATCGAATCCCTCAAAACTCATACATTCCTTGTGAATTTTGACACACTACAAAAAAACAAAGTGTAGGGAATTATGTCATCTTTCCACATAATTTTTTTAAGTAATAAAATTATTTAATATGTCAAAATTACATTTAATGATAGGTTTGTCCTTGTAAATTTCAGCCAAAGTTAATTACAAGTGGCTTGTGTGCACGTAAAATAATTTAGTGATAAATGCATAATTTTTGAAAATATTATCTACACAACATGCACCAGGGTGCACATATTTTTTTTTTAATTTATGATGGATTTTTTTTTTTTTGAAATTGACTATGGAAAAGTTTAATTGCATTTTGTATACATGTGTGTGCACATAAATGTTTTTTACTTGTTACAAAATTCGAAACATAAAAAATACCCTTTTGAGGAGAACACATTAGTCTAGGGCATATGTATTGTTTGAAATTGTTTGTTGTGTAATTTTTATGTTGTTGATATATCTTTGTGATGATTTAAAGTTGTGGGCATGGTTTTGTAAGTATAAGTTTTACAAGAAAATAACAAAGAAATATCGTTTGAACTCGGAAACTTGCAAATTTTATGTCAATGAATAGACGATTCATTGATGGATCCACTGGTATGAAGTCTACCATTTAAGGCGTATCCTAGGCTAGGGTTTTGGTATGGAAAAATGACTAGAGAAAAAAATTATAAAGAAGGGGGCTAAAACTCTGTTTTAAAGCTCTCGATCGAGCTTATCAGCTCGATCAAGGTTTTTAAATAGCTCGATCAAGCGTTTGTGCACTTTTTCAAAACATCTTGATCGAGGGTTAACCAAAAGCTCGATTGAGGGTTAACCAAAATCTCGATTGTGCTAATATCTCGATCAATATTTTGAAAGCTCGATCAAGAATACAAAGAGTAGCTCAATCAAGCTACATTCACCAAATTTTCATTCATTTTGGATTCCTTCTGTCTCTCTAACCCAACCCATGAACTGCCTACCAATATTTTGCATTTATTGAAGTATATTGTATAAATCAATATATAAAACACACATAAACTTAAATTTATGAATTGTAGCTTCTTTTTTATTCTCTTGAGTCTCTCAAAGTGTTTCTTTTTTTAAGGATTTCAAAGAAAATTGGATATTTTCATTTATTATTCACCAATTAAGATGGGAAACAAAAAACATCAAAGTAGGAAACATGATTGAGATCAAATTAATGAAGAAGATATATGAGAAAAGAACAAAGAAAGTATGAGGTGATGATGAGCAACATTGAGAGAGAAACAAGAAGATGATGAAGATCAACCTTTGGTAGATCCAATTCCAATTGATGACGATATCGATATTTTTCTTATTTCATTATTCGAATGATACTTTTTTTTTTCCTCGAAAAAAAGTCGTAATTTTATTATTAGAAGATACAAAATTACATTCTGCAGATATATGGAGAGCATAAGCTACTCCATACATTATCACATATGTGTGGGTACAGTAAATGAGCTCGGGAACAAACCCTCATTGCACAGAAATAGATTCGTCATAACCAAATCCTCATCGGACGAAGAAGAAGATCCATGTCTATGGACAGAGCATCAGACACGATAGACCTCCCAAACCGGAAAAAACAACCAGCAATCAAACCCCTGATAAAGAGCAGCCAGACAAACCCCATATTGGACTGGAGCAGTCCGCCGTAGCAAGCCGAGCGTCCCTGAAACCATTTTCTGTCCCATTACCATCAAGAATAGTGCCCCAAACAAAACTACAATGGCCTACACATGTAGTAGAATCACTGAGATCCCTACATTGTCACATATTAACTGTCCCATATTAACATCATTTCTGTCCCATAAAACAAAAACAACAACTGCTGTCCTTACAGCCGCATATATCCGAATACATAAAAACAAATACTGTTACAGAAATGGAAGAGCTTATCCATCATTGGTCAACAATAGCTGAGCTATTGCTCAAATTTGTGCCGCAATATCATCAAGAAAATGTCCGTGGTAATAACTGAAAGTGCCCCCAGGTGAATGAACAGTAATCCTCCAAGTGCCTATAGAAATATCCTGCTGCGTCGCTGCCTTTGAGAGCTGATCTGCCATCCCATTCCTCTCCCTGTAAATATGAGTAAAAGTAATCTGATCAAAGGACTGCTTTAACCTTATCACCTCCTCCAGGATTGGTAATAGGACCATCACATGACAGTGTGTAATCTCCT
The DNA here is from genome assembly GCA_027924585.1 of Larix kaempferi. Classification (NCBI taxonomy): domain Eukaryota; kingdom Viridiplantae; phylum Streptophyta; class Pinopsida; order Pinales; family Pinaceae; genus Larix; species Larix kaempferi. Next base: position 10,823,428 of record BSBM01000196.1, read on the forward strand.
TTGCCCAGTCAATAACTAACAAGAAGTCGCCAAAAACCTGTAGAGATAGACATCCTTGTTCTAGAGAAAATAACATCAACAGTTTTAAAGACATCAGTTTAGCATAGTTGTTTGATCCACGCCCCAAACCAGCCACCGGATGAAAGTAATGGAATTCAGTTTTGTAAAGGACTGCCCCCCCTCCACACACCGACTGATGGTCTAATGAAACACCATCAAAATAGGCCCACGACATGGAGAGATCAATCTGTTCCACACGCACAGGTCGAATTCTAACTGCATGGACAGGTACCATGTAGTGTTGAAGTACCGCCACAGCATGAGCCACTACAGTCTCCAGCGGAACCCATCTATCCTGAAATAAGATCTTGTTTCGGGCTATCCATATGCCCCATGCGAATGTACACGGGAGGGCCTGGAAGGATGTGGACTTAAAAATTGACCACCACGAATGGAACGCTTCAAGGACGTTCGTTCCCCTCCACCTCACCTGTATATCAAAAAAATAGCAGATACCATCCCATACAGCCTGTGAATACCGACAATGAACAAATAGATGTGTATTGGTCTCATCCGCAATCCGACAAAGTGGACAAATCCTCGGACCCTGGAGGAATCGTTTTTGTAGAATGTCCCAGGTAGGAGCCTTATTTTCCAGTATAGCCCATAAGAGTAATTTACCTTTACCCGGACACCTTAACTTCCACAGATATTTCCACCACCACACCAATTCCCTGTTGTGAACTTCCACATTCAGTTGGATATATCCATTCTTTGGTGTGTAAATACCCGAGGGATGGTGATCCCAGATAAGTTCATTAGCCCTATCTGTCATTCGAATATTAGTATGTCGTAATATCTGCAGAAAATCCTCCCAAGTCCCCTGCAGTTCAACAGAGATCTCCAGTCGCTGTGCAGAGATCCACCCCTGATGCCAATGGGTAGATGATCCCGGATCCTCTATATCAGCCAGAAAATGACATCCTCTAGCAGCCAAAAAAGTCCTCAAGCCCACGGGAAGGACATGACCTCCCCTGCAGCCAACCCAAGGGTCCAACCCAAGTCGTATGAGACGTCCATTCCGTATCCTCCACACCAATCCAGAACTGATCAAAGAAAAATGTTGCACCACCGCTTTCCAGACCACAGAGCAATTAGCCCTCGACTTATTGCTCAGCCTTATCCATTCGAGAAGAGTAAGAGGGGCAATATATTTATGATATACCACTCTTGTCCAGAGACTATGTGTATGGATAAGTCTCCACGACACTTTGGCCCCCAATGCTTTTGCAAACAGAAAAATATTCTTTAACCCCCATCCATCCAACGCTTTTGGGACATCATTTTTTTCCCATCTGACCCACACCAATGCACGATGCTCACTCAAACCCTTCCAAAGAAAGGCAAAACACAACCTCCAGATTTGCTCTAGGACTCCTATGGGGATCCAAGCAAGAGACATCCAATACACCGGAATTGCTTCCAAAACAGATTTAACCAGGACCAGCCTCCCAGCCCAAGAGAGCCATTTATGACTCCATCCATGTAGTCGTTGTTCTAATTTAGCTATTAACCAGTGCCAATCAGCCTTCAGATAAGCATTTGGTTTAAAGTGAAATCCCAGATACTTTAATCCATCATCAATATCCAAAGTCCTATAAGGTAGTTTGTTAGCCAATCTCTGAATCTCCTGCTCAGATAAATTCGAGCATGTGATAGTAGATTTGTCCAAATTTACTAACATACCCGCAGCAACTTGCACTAAATGGAGACCTTCGACCACCTTATCAATATCCTGTCTCTAGCCATCACAAAAGATCAGAATGTCATCAACAAAAAGGAGATGTGTAATAAACAATACCTGAGAAATGGATATGCCTCGAAATGAACCATCAGCTTTTGCATTAAGGATAAATCGGCTGAGTCCTTCAGCAACAAGGAGAAACAGCAGCGGGGAGAGGGGACATCCCTGTCGTAGACCCCTTCCCGCTTGAAAGAATGGACTAGAAAAACCATTGATCAGTACAGCAAACCTCACCGTAGTGATACAGGCCATAATCCAACGTATGAATTCATAGCAGAACCCCAGGTGAGTAAGAAGCATCCGTATATATAGCCAGCTAACCCGATCAAATGCTTTTGATAGATCAATCTTAATCACGACACCCTTCTGCTTCTGCACTTTTAGTGTGTGTAATCCTTCCTGGGCAACACCAATGTCCTCATGTATTTGGCGACCTTCCAAGAATCCAAATTGCTCACAAGAAATATGCTGAGACAAAATTTTTTTGAGTCTCCTCGCCATAACCTTAGAGATGATCTTATAGATACAATTGCAAAGAGAGATAGGTCTGAATTCATCAAAGCTGTCTGGCTTGTCCGTCTTCGGAATAAGAGCTATAAAGGTGGAGTTGAATGGGCCATGAACAAACCCAGCCTTACGCGATTCTTCCACCACCTGCAATAATTCCTCCCCGAAGAAGTCATAGAATCCTACAAAGAATTATATAGGCCAACCATCTGGCCCCGGGCTCTTATCCTTTTGAAAGGATTGCATCACCAGCGAGAGCTCAATCGGCAACACCTCCTCCATCAACATTCGATTATCTTCCTCCCCCACAAAACGAGGGAAAAGCTGAGTCACCCGAATAACCTCAGCAATGGAGGTTCCAGGATGTGCAGTAATAAATCTCCAAAATGTTTAACACCCAACTCCGCTAATCCATCAAAGCTGGAGACCTGTTCCCCTTCTGCTGAAGATAGTTCCCAAATAGAGTTTGTGAATTTCCTCCCCTTAGCATATGCTTGAAAAAAATTTGTAATCTCATCACCGCACTGAAGCCAAATCGCCCTACTTTTCATTCTCCACATCTCTTCTCTCTCACACATAATCACATTCCTACGTCGTTCCCACTCCATCAGCTCGCCATTCTGCTGCTCATCCAGATATCCCATTCCCAGACTAATAAGTATCCGGTCAATATTCATCTCAGCATCCCGCAAAGCCTTATCATCAATCACCCTTTTATCATGAGCCCAGGAAATAGTGGCCTCTTTAATTCGCTTAAGATTGTGATGAAAGTGTACACCCGCATGTATCAGAGAATCATGAGGTCGATGAACCCACAGATCCTGAACGAGTTTAAGAAAATCCTTCTCCTTCAGCTAGCTAGGATTGAATTTGAAAGGGCTAGGAGGTTTTTTCCTTCTACCTCGTAACTCCATGAAGATGGGGCAGTGGTCAGATATCCCACCTGACCCTACCCACTGTCTAACAACATCAACTCCCAGTGCCAACACATCGGCCACCAGAAACCGATCCAGTCTCTTGGCCACCCTGTGTTCCCCAACTCTCTTATTCCTCCAAGTGGGAGTTAACATGGGGGGTGTAATGTCAAGAAGATCCTTCCTGGCAAAGGCTTGAATGAAATAATTTGCTAATGTATTCGTAGCATCCCGAGGCCCCCACACTTCAGCAGACCCCAGAGTAAGATTTAAATCCCCACCCAAAATCACATCCCTGCCATCAAAAAGATCCATACATAACAGGGAGTCCCAGAAGCCAACCCTATTTAAATAGGGCCCGTAGGTATTGAGAACTGTGATCCTCCGACCTATTTCAGCATCCCAAATTTCCAATCCGATACCAAAAGATATTCCCCAAGAACTATCACATCGGCAACTCTTTACCTTCCACCCTGATGTTAGCCCTCCAGAGTGCCCCCGAGCATCCACACCAACAAACTTCCAGCCAGGAAGCAAAGATTCTAAAGCCCGAACAACATCCTCACTGCCACCCAAAGTCTCTTGCAATAGCAAAATATCCAGTTGATTTAAGTCAACCAGCCTCCTAAGCGACGATTTTTTAATGGGACTCACCAACCCACGACAGTTGAAGGACAAAAGTTTCATAATAAACCCCCATCCAGGGCAATCACAGCTCGAAGTGGCCACTCAATAGAAAATTGTGTACCCATCACTAATCCACTTAAGCCCGATCTTGAGCCAGGAAAAATGAGATTAGACATACCTGAGGGATTCACATATGTATCCCGATGTATGCTGGACAGATCCTGTAGTATTTCAGGAAAGCCTCCACCATTCCAAGCCCTTTCACCAAACCAGCAACAAATCCGCTTATAGGATGGAATCCCCAGAAAGAGTTAAATAATCCCAATCACAGAAAGGGACCTGCCTCCAATCCAAAATGCCCAGAAAGCTACAAACATCACCACACAATCCCCAACGATCCCCACAAGTCCCCGAATAATCCGACCCTCCTCCATGGCTAAGAGAGCAAGACCGACCACTCGAAACCAAGAATCAGAGCATACATCAGCTGAACTATCCAAGAAAACCCGATTCAGATGTCCACAATCAGCATAGCTCAGATTCCCGCGTTCCTACATCCAGGTTCGGGATCGACCAAGTGTATATGCAATAAATCCAGTCCGTGTATTAGATCCAAGGTTCAGTCGTTCAAGAAAATCCTCTGGTCCATCGCCTTGAATTCACCTTCAATTGATCAGTTTTCTTTCCTTCCTTTGTTCTCCGTTTCATGGGTTGGCATCCAAAATCGATATATATTAGAAGGATTGAGTTCTGGAAAAATAAAAATAAAAATGGATCTGCAAGATAGAATGACCCTGTGCGCCCAGCGCATGAAACTTATTTTGCTCCGTTCCTTGGACTCTGTGATAGCTCTACCCTACACGCCCAGCTCTTTTTCTTGATCCTCCATCTCAACCCATCTGAACCAGCATTATTCTTAGCAGATCCTCCAGCTTACTAGATCTGTTGGCTTAGCTACCCTGCGCTCCCAGCTCTTCTTCTTGATCCTCCATCTCAACCCAGCAATCACCCTGGCAAGCACCGTCTGCATTACTTCAAGCCGAATGAAATCATATTGAATGTCAAATCCCTCATAATTATGTCCTGAAGAGTCGAAAACGAATCAAATATAAACGATTTTCATAATGCACTCAACAGAGCTGCTCATCTAGTGCATTTTCGATGCGATCCTCCAACAATTTGCCTCTGATCGCATGCATTCCCTTCGGCTTTCTTGCAAATAGCTCCAAGATTCCTGTCCAGCAAGTGGACACCAAAACTCTAACTTCTATTCAAATGATACTTATTTCAAACATGTTTCTTAATTCCTACTTCTTACGTTATTCTTTCTATTATCATGTTTCAAAATTAATTTTGTAATTATCGTGTCGAAATTAGAAAATTATCATGTTGATTGATTCGTAGTCATTGAATTTTCAAGATAATATACGATTTTGATTGGTCACAATTGATATTTATATACCTAATAATGTAGTTTCAATGTTCATGTATATGTGTTGAGTGTTGTTAGATAATATTATAGCATGCTAGTGTACAACCAACTTATCAATCTAGATATAGCAAAAAAGTTTGTGAACTCTCAAAATTTCCCTTATAGTGTTAAATTTTATTCCTCAAGGTTGGTTTTGATATGAAGTTTCAAATATCATCTAGTGGAATTGATAGTCAAATATTCATAGTAATAAACAATCTAGCCTATTAGGGGAGTTTTGAGGTAAAAAATGGGCCTCCTAAGGGAAATAATAAAATAAGAGTTACAATAATAAAATAGGAGTTCTAAATTTTAGAGGGGAAAAATAAAAACTACTTTTTTCTTATCGTATTTTTGACATATGTCCTTAACAGTTTACCCAAGTTTCAAGTTTGGGAACTCGTTGGATGCAGATTTTAATTCCGCATCCAACCCATACCCACACTGCGTACTTTTGAGGTGCCCACGACACGAAAAAAATGAAAATTTCAATAAAAAAACGTATTTTAATATTAATACGTATTCATATGCATTTCATATTAATACGTATTAATGAAAATTTCAATAAAAAAACGTATTTTAATATTTAATATTAGTACATATCTGATGCCCTTTATTCATATGCCTAGATAATATGAAATGTATAAGAAAGGAAGGGTGAGAATTTCATCCCTATACTTGTATTCGAAGCACCAATATTCTAATGCTTCTTTTAATGATTCTCCTTTCAAATATTGCATGCATGTTTTTGATGTGTCCCTGTTAAGAGAAAAATGACGATGTTCAAAAGTAGGGATATATATCTCATCATTTTCCAAATGTAAAACTAAAATGCATGTTCCTTTAGTTGTCATTCATTAAATGGAATCCCATGTAAAAAAAAAATTATTGCCTCCATCATCTTTCTTGGTCTTGTCCTAATAAATATCATATGAGAATTCCTTACCCCGACAACACCCCAACTTAATTATTTGATCCATACTATGTATTTTCTCCACATTATAATTAATTCATTTTTCTCAATTAAGTCTACCATAGATTAAATAAGTTGTTGCGAAAAAATATTCCAATTTTGTAGGAGTTCTTAAGGAATGGAAATGCCATTAGGATTTTTCTGAGAAGCCTGCTAATGGCCATTGCTACTATCCCTATGAATATCAACCAAAAAAACCAATTCCTTTAGAATGGAGGAAATTCTTTAAAAATTATATAATTATGTATTCTTTGTCTAGGCCCATTCATGTATTAGAAAAAGGGTTGATTCTCTTTCTCTTCCATACTTGAATGCCTTAAATGTGATGACGGACAAGTGTTATTTATTTTAATCACCTAGATTCCTACAATACAATAATGATAATGCATTTTTTCTCCTTATCAATTGAAAACCTAAACTACAAAAAGGGGGATGTGGTATTTATCCTCATAACTTGAATTCCTAAATTATGAGAAAATGTGTGTTATTTTTCTCCTTGTCACTCAAATTATGAGAAAGGGTGTGTGTTGTTTCTCTCAATCACTTAAAGTTTGATAAATCAGGTGTTCTCTTTATTCTCATCACTCAAATGTCTAAACTATGAGATAGAGAATGTACTCTCTCTTCTCACCAATTGAATTCTTATATTGTGAGAGAGGAGATGTGTTATTTCCCATCATCACTCAAACAATAATATTGTGAGAAAGAACATGTTATCTTCCTACTCATCTCTCTCATCAGTAAAATTCATATGTTGTGGGAAAGGACATGTGGTCCTCCTCCTCATCAACCAAGTGTCCATATTATGAGAAAGGAGAGTACTCCTAATCACTAGAATGTTTAGATCATTAGAAAATGAATATTCTCCTCCTCCTTGTCCCATAAATGTCTATGTTGTGAGAAAGAGTGTGTGATCTTTATCCCCATAACTCTAATGCCTACTTTATCGGATACATTTTTAAAATAATCTTACAATTTTAATTAGATGTTATAATATTCAACTTAAATATTTTAAAACATATATTATGAAGGATTTCTTTTATGTGGCTAAATAAATTAAATGGAACAAGTGAAACATGAAAAAAGAATGATGTAACCTTCAATTTTTTTTTTCATAACTCATACATGAATGAAAATTACTTTCACGTTATTAATTCATTTATTTCATATTTTTTATAATGAATTGTGTATTGTCCACATTTTTCAATAATGTCAGTTTTGTCCATATTGAAACATATAAGTATGCATCGCAGCATAGGACAATACATATCACCTTCATTTCAAAACCCATAAATTCTAAAAGTGTGGCAATAATTATTTAATATTTACTCCAAGTGAAAAATTCAATATGCTCACTTGCTGTGATAATTTATGCATATTGACTCAAGTCTGAGCAATCTCTAGATCAAAACTCTTTGATCACAATTCACTCCCATCCTCAATTTGCAAGTCTTTTGCATTCCCTAGATTTAAATATAGTCCATCTTAGTAATCAATGAATAAAAGCCAAATTATTCTCTTCTTATTATGTAAGATCTTAGAGAGCATATTCCATCATGAAAGGTGTGGGATATCCTCGTCTACTAGAATTCATTTCTTTTTGTCATAAGAACAATTATTTGTTGGTGAGTTATTCTCCAACTAGTCATTATTGAATAAGACATCAAGCCAAGTTTGTGATCCTTATATACACTCTCTTTAATCCACCAAAAAACTACTTTCTTCCTTAGTGAGGTGGAATTCTTGTGAAAGTTTGTAAAACAACAGATCATTGAGCCTGAGAAAATCTCAAAGTGAAAGAATTAGCAAGGAAGAAGAAGTGCAGTGAAAACTAGCAAGAATTGAGCAGTAAAATTAAACATGCAAAGAAATTCATATGCGAATCAAAACTGGTGTCATATTCCATTAATATGTATAGTAAAAGAATAGAGTACAATTGAGAGAATTCGATTATCTAGGACGAATTCGAATCCATGTTAGTATAGAATAGGAAATATCACCACTACAGTGCTTCGGAGGTTCCAAACTCAATGAGTTTTAGTGAATTGAAGCTAGTGTTAGTTAACTAATCATGAAGGGCGCATCACTGAGCTTCTCATGCAAATTAGTCTAGAGAGGGTACATTAGATCACATTCAGTGGAAATCATAGCTTAAACCCCCCACTATAGTCATGAACTCCGGTGGGCTGAACCAGATCACTGAGTTAGCTCCTAAAATGTAGGGAATTAACTCTGCATGGCCTAAATTCATGCATGTAGAGCGCATCAAGTGGTTAATGTGTCCTAGATGACATATTCACACCAACAGGGGGTCAACAACATCATCCAATACTAGGAGAAGGGAAAAATACTAAGGTGGACAAATACTGGAGTATTAATTATCCTAAAACCCCCCCTTAATCCAAACTTAGACAACCTGGGCCCTGGTAACTAAGACCAAAGGTCACCCATACAATCAATAATAAAATATAATTGTTCATGTAACTAAGGAAATGGGGAAAACCTCATGGGAACCCCCCCCCCCCCTTCAAAAATGAACAATAGGGAACTCAAGTAGCCTTCACACCAAGCAGAGATCTGAGATAGGAAAATCTCTTCTGAGTGAAATGCTTTGAAAAAATGTTTGCAATCTTCTCCACTATAAGATAGTAATGCAATGTGCTGGTTCTATTGTGAACTAGTTCCCTGATGAAGTGCATATGAACCTCAGTCTTCCATCTTGTATCATGGCAAGCCTCTTTGAAGAATTGTGGATCAAAACCCGCCATCATGTAGCGCCTTTCTGGGAGAAGTGGATTTGTATGACATAGTGAGAGGTTTGCAACTTGATACTGAGATATGGTTCTTCTGTAGTTAGATGGATCCCCAACTATGTTCCCAGTAGCTTCAAGTACTTGTTGATCCCATTTTGGCCTTGGCCATTGTGCCTTTGGATTGGGCGCAAGTGTTGGATATGGATATGGATCTGCTTGATCTTCATGCTCAACATCAATATCTGATTCAATATGGTCCTCATCAGAAGAGACATCATTATGATCCTCATCAGGTGTAAATGTAGTAGGCAGATTAGATCTACCTTTTTCTTCAACTGACTATAGATCTTGCAATGGATCTTCATTGAACTTGACACTTCTTTCAATGAAGCATCTTCTGGTTGCAATCTCCATAAGTTTGTATGATTTTTCATCTTCTGCATATCCCAACAAAATGCATTCACTACTTTGGGGTTGAAGATATTTTCTTTTGTCATATGGGATTTTGGCCCACGTCTTGGATCCAAAAACCCTCAGTTGTGAGACATCTTGCTTGTGTCCCTTTAGTGCTTCGAATGGAGTGACCCCATCCACTGACTTGTGGGGTACCCTGTTATGAATGTATGAAACAAAATTCACTGCTTCCTCCCAAAGAGATGGTGGATGATTCCTTGCTTCAAGCAAAGAGGTATCCATTTATTTCAATGACCTATTCTTCCTCCCAACTACACCATTTTGCTGTGCTGTATATGTGACAAAATATTGCATTTGGATGCTCTCCAAAGAAAAAAAATCCTACAATTCCTTCTTGATGTACTCCCCTCCATTGTCATATCTAAGGGATTTGATATTCTTCCCAACAATGTTGTAAACCAAGGTCTTGAAAACTTTGAAAGTCTCGAATACCTCATATTTTTGCTTAAGAAAATAGATCCAACAGAACCTAGAGTAATCATCTATGAAGGTTAGAAGGTATTTGGATCCATTCATAGAGGTTGTGGGCATCGGTCCTAAGACATCACTATGTATCAAATCAAGTGTGGAGGAAGCTCTCTTTTCCTTCCCAACATCAATATTTCGCTATGGATGCTTCCCTACCAAGCAACCTTTGCAGATTTATTGAGAGAATTTTATGTCGGGAAATCCTTCAACCATATCTTCGTTGTGAAACCGCTGCAAGTACTTGAAGTTTAGATGGCCGAATATATAATTAGGTAGGTATATATATAGATATGTGTGTGTGTGTGTGTGTGTGTTTGTGTGTGTATATGTATCTTAACATGCTCTATGCTGGACAAGATAATTATTTATAAAAAGATGATTACTTAATCTAGCTTGGGGTAAATAGTTAGCTTATGCTAATTACTAAGTAGTAGGATTTTAACGATGTAATCCCTTAGCATCCTCTGTCGGGACTAGGGTGTCAAATATATCCCTAGGGATTTCTTATTTTTACATAATAGCTCTTAGCAAGGTATTAGGAATCATTTACTACCTTTCGGTGGTAATGGTATGTTCGATATCCTTCTCTAGGACTAAGTGGTCACTTAAAAACTTAAATGACCTATAGTGAACATCAATATTCACTTAAGTTCTCACTGCACTATGATGACATCTGTCATAAAACTCATGGCCTACCAGTAGTTAGACTTCTCCCCCTAGTGTATTATGTTGCCCTGTCATTTATTTGTGCCCAAAACTTTATTATCCTAAGTCTTTAATCAACAATTACATCTAAGGAAATAAAAAACAACATTTGCAAGGTTTACTAGTGGGGCCTTAGCCTTGATATCCTCACCAGAAGCAAGTACATAGTTACATTTTGAGTTACAAGATAATAGGGAAAAGATGGATGTTACATCCTTCCCCCCTTAAAAATAACATCATCCTCAGTGTTGGAAATATTTTATTTCCTCATGTTGGAGGCATACATTCTTGGGAAAGTTCTTTGATACTACTTGTGGTGTTATTAACCCTAAAACATAGAAGAAAAACAAAAAAATATGCATAATTTTATGATGCAAGAACTCTTAAATTATAATGTCGAATAAATAAAAACAAGGTAAAAGAGAGAGATAAGCTGCATAAACAACTCTTTTATTATGATAATAAATTGAGAAGCAATGTTCACTCACCTCTTAAGGTTGGATGAATTTTCACTTAAGCAAAGATCTAATACACAATTCTTGACAAAAAAATTTATAACCTTCTAGCTCTTTAAATATTTTTTCAATAACCCGAAACCCTTACTTAATTTGGTCCCATAATTAATGAGTACCAATTACTTAGTGGGCCTTAATTAATAGAGAGACCCTTTTTACATTAATTAATTGGTCACTACTAAGTACTCATCCCTATTTAAAAGATATCACCTCTTAGATTACTTGACTAAATTTTAAAGTAAGGGGATAAGAGTAGGAAACTAACAGAGATGAATATATCCTTTCCTTATCACCCGAATGAACAAAAAATATCCCACACATGTGAGGTAGAACAAGAAGTGTTAAGATAATTAATACTCCAATCTTTGTCCACCTTAGTATTATTTCCATTTTCCTAGTATTGGATGATGTTGTTGACCCCCTAGTGGTGTGCAGATGTCATCTAGGACAAATTATCCACTTGATGCGCTCTACATGCATGAATTTAGGCCATGCAAAGTCAGTTCCCTACATGTTAGGAGTTAACTCATTCATCTGGTTCAATCCACCTAAGTTCATGACTCTAGTGGGGGTTTTGAGCTATGATTGCCATTGAATGTGATCTAATGCAACCTCTCTAGCTTGATTTGCATGAGAAACTCATTGATGTGCCCTTAATGATCAGTTAACTGAAAGTAGCATAGCTCACGGACAATCAATTGAGTCTCGAACCTTTGGAGCATTGTTGTGGTGATATTTCCTATACTAGAATAACATGGATTTTAATTCCTCCTAGATAATCAAATTCTCTCAATTGTACTATATTATTTTACTATACATATTAATGGAATATGACACCAGTTTTGATTCACATCTGAGTTTCTTTGCATGTTTGATTTTACTACTCAATTCTTGCTAGTTTTCACTACAATTGTTCTTCCTTGCTAATTCTTTCATTGTGAGATTTTCTCAAGACCAATGATCTGTTGTGTTACAAAATTTCACATGGTATCATATCTCAATAGATCTGGTTTATCTTCATTTTGAGAGTTTTCTACAGGAGTTTGAGAATTTTTCAATGCAGGAGTAGCAGTTTGCATTCGCTCTAGCAGTTACAAATGGAGAATTTGAATGCTCCTTTGACACCAAGAATCCTAAAACCCTTCAATTATCTAGATTGGAGGGAAGATATGCAAATTGTGTTCCGCAACATGAATCTATATAGGGTCACAATGGGAAAGAAGGTTGAAACTCATGAAGCTGTTGAGAAAGCAAAGTACATAAACAAGTTAGATGAAGCCTTTGGTTTTATGTGTATTCATATATCTAGAGACTTTTTCTTCCATCTTGATGGATTGAAAACTCAAAGGGTGTTTTGGAAGAAGCTTGAAACTCTCTTTGGCAAACAAGATGAACTAAGAAGCCACATTTTGGAGAATTAATTAATTTCTCTTCAACCTAGCAATTTCGAAACCATATAATAGTTCTTTTCAAAGTTCAAGTCCTTGGTTATGTAGTGAAAACAATGTGGAATTGACAAGAAGGATGAGCATCTGGTTTTATCCATATTAAGCAAGCTTGGTACTAAATTTTCAGTATTTGTGTCCACCTTCCACTTTGGGAGATTGTCAATCGCTAATTGGAAAATACCTTCTTTAGATGCATTCACAGAATCCTTGATCCAAGAACAAGACAAACTAATTCAAATGGGAGCCATGAAAGCCTCCAATAATCAGACTCTTATGGCTGGGGAGATAAAAAAATGTGAATGCTAAAAGGAAGTAGAAGGGAAACGATAAGAAGCAATCTAAATCCAAGCTAAAGGAGAAGCCTGATCCATCAGAAGGAGCCTCCATCTCCAAGAAGGATAAGAAAAAGAGGTTTGAGAGGACGAAATGTACCTATTGCAAGAAAGGAAACCATCCATATATTTATTGCATGAAGAAGAAGATAGATTAAATGAACAAACGTCTTGAACAACACAACATTTCCCTCCTAGAAGGAGCAAGGCTGGATTCTCACAATCACAATCCTTCCTCATAGATTATGGATCCTCCAACCACATGGTTTCCTACAAAGAGTCTTTTTCGTCTCTAGATCTCACTGATGGTCCTAGTATTCACATGGGAGATGATTCACAAACATATGTTGAAAGGAAGGGAACAATACAACTAAATCATGGAAATTTCAATAATTTTATGTATGTGCCTTCCTTGGTAGCAAACTTGTTATTTGTTTATAAGATGCCACACACAGGTTCTCTGAAGAAAGTTTTTTTGGACCTGACACAGTTGAGATTTCAGAGATCTCATCTGGGAATTTAATAGCTAAAGGCGTTGAAAACCATGCCTCAAGGGAATATGAGTTCTCCCATTTTTACCATATTCACATCAAAGTGCCCTCTTGACCCATGCTAATGAGACTAACAGACTTTGACATGAGATATTCAACCATCTAAACTTCAAGTACTTGCGTAAGTTTCATAAGGAATATATGGTTGAAGGATTTCCCAACATAAAATTCTCTCAAGGAATCTGCAAAGGTTGCTTGGTAGGAAAGCATCCGGAGCGAAAGATTGATTTTGGGAAGGAAAAGAGAGCTTCCTCCACACTTGATTTGATAAACAGTGATGTCTCAAGACCAATTCCCACAGCCACTATGAATGGATCCAAATACCTTCTAACCTTCATAGATGATTACTCTAGGTTCTGTTGGATCTATTTTCTTAAGCAGAAATCTAAGGTATTCGAGACTTTCAAAGTTTTCAAGACCTTGGTTGAGAACATTGTTTGGAAGAAGATCAAAGCACTCATATATGACAATGGAGGGGAGTACATCAATAAGGCATTGCATGAGTTTTATGCTTCGGAGGGCATCCAAATGTTGTATTTTGTCCCATACACAGCATATCAAAATAGTGTACCTGAGAGGAAGAATAGGTCATTGAAATAAATGGCTGCCTATTTGCTTGAAGCAAGGAATCTTCCACCATCTCTCTGGGTAGAAGCGGTGAATTTTGCTTCATACATTCATAATAGGGTACCCCACAAGTCAGTGGATGGGGTGCACTCCATTCAAAGCATTGAAGAGACACAAGCCAAATGTCTCACACCTGAGGGTTTTTGGATCCAATACATGGGCCAAAATCCCATCTGACAAAAGAAAAGCGAGCTTCAACCCCAAAGTAGCGAATGCATTCTGCTGGGATATGCAGAAGATGAAAAATCATACAAACTTATGGAGATTGCAACCAGAAGATGCTTCATCGAAAGAAGTGTCAAGTTCAATGAAGATCCATTGCAAGATCTATAGTTAGTTGAAGAAAAAGATAGATCTTATCTACCTACTCCATTTACACCTGATGAAGATCAGAATGATGTCTCTTCTGATGAGGACCATATTGAATCAAATCTTGATGCTGAGTATGAAGATCAAGCAGATCCAGATCCGTATCCAACACCTGCGCCCAATCCAAAGGCACAATGGCCAAGGCCAAAATGGGATCAAAAAGTTCTTGATGTTGTTGGGAACATAGTTGGGGATCCATCTAACCATAGAAGAACCAGATCTCAGTATCAATTTGCAAACCTTTGACTATGTCATATAGATCCACTTCTCCTAGAAAGGTGCTACATGATGGTGGGGTCTGATCCACAATCCTTCAAAGAGGCTTTCCATTATCGAATATGGCAGATTGATGTTCATATGCATTACATTAGGGAACTAGTGCACAACAGGACCAACACATTGCATTACTTCCTTACAGAGGAGAATATTGCAAACATTTTTCAAAGTATTTCACTCAGAAGAGAGTTTCCTATCTCAAATCTCTACTTGGTGTGAAGGCTGCTTAAGTTCCCTATTGTTCATTTTTTAGGGAGGGGGGTTCACATGAGGTTTTCCCCATTTCCATAGTTTCACGAACAATTATTTTTTATTATTGATTGTATGGGTGACCTTTGGTCACAGTTACTAGGGCCCAATTTGTCTAAGTTTGGATTAAGGGGGGGTTTTAGGATAATTAATACTCCAATCTTTGTCCACCTTAGTATTATTTCCCTTTTCCTAGTATGGATGATGTTGTTGACCCCCTAGTGGTGTGCATATTTCATCTAGGACACATTAACCACTTGATGCGCTCTACATGCATGAATTTAGGCCTTGCAGAGTTAATTCCCTACATTTTAGGAGCTAACTCAGTGATCTGGTTCAGTCCACCTGAGTTCATGACTCTAGTGGGGGGTTTGAGCTCCGATTGCCATTGAATATGATCTAATGCGCCCTCTCTAGCCTAATTTGCATGAGAAACTCACTGATGTGCCCTTCATGATCAATTAGCTGACAGTAGCTTTAGTTCACTAAAACGCATTGAGTTTGGAACCTCCAGAGCACTATAGTGGTGATATTTCCTATTCTATACTAACATGGATTCGAATTCCTCCTCGATAATCGAATTTTCTCAATTGTACTATACTATTTTACTATACATATTAATGGAATATGATGCCATTTTTTATTCACATCTGAGTTTCTTTGCATGTTTGATTTTACTGCTCAATTCTTGTTAGTTTTCACTGCACTTCTTCTTCCTTGCTAATTCTTTCACTTTGAGATTTTCTCAGGCTCAATGATCTGTTGTTTTACAAAATTTCACAATAATTCCACCTCACTAATGAAGCAAGCAGTTGTTTGGTGGATGAAAGATAGTGTAGATAAGGATCACAAACTTGGCTTGATGTCTTATTCAATAATGACTAGTTGGAGAATAACTCACTAACAAATAATTGTTCTTATGACAAAAAGCAATTAATTCTAGTAGATGAGGATATCCCACACCTCCTTTCATGATGGAATATGCTCTCTAAGATCTTACATAACAAGAAGAGAAGAATTTGGCTTTTATTCATCAATTGCTATGATGGTCTATATTTAGATCTAAGCAATGCAAAAGACTTACAAATTGAGGTTGGGAGTGAATTTTGATCTAAAAATTGCTGAGAGTTGAGTCAATGTGCATAAATTATCACTACATCAACAAGTGAGCATATTGAATTTTTCACTTGGAATAAATATTAAAGAATTATTGCCACAATTTTAGAATTTATGGGTTTTGAAATGAAGGTGATATGTATTGTCTTATGCACATGAAGACCGCGATGCATACTTATATGTTTCAATATGGACAAAACTAACATTATTGAAAAAGTGGACAATACACAATTCATTATAAAAAAATATGAAATAAATGAATTAATAGCTTGAAAGTAATTTTCATTCATGTATGAGTTATTAAAAAACAATTTCAAGGCTACATCATTCTTTTTTCATATTTCACTTGTTCCAGTTAATTTATTTAGCCACATAAAAGAAGTCCTTCATAATATACGTTTTAAAATATTTAAGTCGAACATTATAACATCTAATTAAAATTGTAAGATTATTTTAAAAAAATTACGATAAAGTAGGCATTAGAGTTATGGGGATAAAGATCACACACTCTATCTCACAACATAGACATTTAAGGGACAAGGAGGAGGAGAATATGCCTTTTCTAATGATCTAAGTATTTTAGTGATTAGGAGGAGTACTTGCCTTTCTCATAATATGGATACTTAGTTGATGAGGAGGAGTACATGCCCTTTCTCACAATATATAAATTTTAGTGATGAGAAAGATGAGTAGGAAGAGAACATGTCCTTTTTCACAATATTATTGTTTGGGTGATGATGGGAAATAACGCATCTCCTCTCTCACAATCTAGGAATTCAATTGGCGAGAAGAGAGAGTACATGCTCTATCTCATAATTTAGACATTTGAGTGATGAGAATAAAGAGAACACCTAATTTATCAAACTTTAAGTGATTGAGAGAAACACCACACGCCCTTTCTCATAATTTGAGTAACAAGGATAAAGAGAACACACATTTTCTCATAATTTAGGAATTCAAGTGATGAGGAGAAATACCACATCCCCCTTTTTGTAGTTTAGCTTTTCAATTGATAAGGAGAAAGAATGCATTCTCATTATTGTATTCATTATTGTATTGTAGGAATCTAGGTGATTAAAATAAATAACACTTGTCTGTCATCACATTTAAGGCATTCAAGTAGGGAAGAGAAAGAGAACCAACCCTTTTTCTAATACATAAATGGGCTTAGACAAAAAAAATACATAATTATATAATTTTTAGAGAATTTCCTTCATTCTAAAGGAATTGATATTTTGGTTGATATTCATAGGGATAGTAGCAATGGCCATTAGCAGGCTTCTCAAAAAAATCCCAATGGAATTTCCATTCCTTAAGAACTCCTACAAAATTGGAATATTTTTTCACAACAACTTTTTTTTTCAACCGAAAAAAAAGCGTACTATTGCTATTCATAGAATCAAATAGTACAATGATCTTTTTTTCACAACAACTTATTATAATGCATGGTAGACTTAATTGAGAAAAATAAATTAATTATAATGTGGAGAAAATACATAGCATGGATCATATAATTAAGTTGGGGTGTTGTCGGGGTAAAGAATTCTCATCTGATATTTATTAGGACAAGACCAAGAAAGATGATGGAGACAATAAACTTTTTTTTGACATGGGATTCCATTTAATGAAGGACAACTAAATGAACACGTATTTTAGTTTCACATTCGGAAAATGATGAGATATATATCCCTACTCGTCATTTTTCTCTTAACAGGATCACATGAAAAACATGCATGTAGGACTAAAATATTTGAAAGGAGAATCATTAAAAGAAGCATTAGAATATTGGTACTTCGAATACAAGTGTAGGGATGACATTCTCACCCTTCCCTTCTTATACATTTCATATTATAGGCATATGAATAAATCTATCCATATTCAATTATGAAAAAATATCTCCTCTTTTTATTTTTGGCAAGCTCAAGTAACTTTTTAAAGTTCACCCTCACCCCTCTTTAGTTCAAAGATAAAGGATAACTCTTTTGGTTGGAATTGATTATACACGAATATTAAGTTCCTTTGAGTAGGATTCAATAATGAATCTTAGCACCATTGGAGTAGGGAGGTACTCCACATATATATATTCATTAAATTATATTTTTAATTAAAATGGGGTAGATGTACAAATAATTAAACATAAATTTTAGTAATTCACACTTTTTTAAAATTAAATGAGGAGATAGGGATAAGTTTTTTTAGATATGTGAGGATTCGCAATTAATGTTCAATTATCTCAATGGTTTCACTTAACATTTATTACAGCTCTCTTTTTAAATTTGATCAAATTATTCAAAAACAAATTTTTGACAAAAGAAATTTAAAATCCTCAAGATAATCATATATACTAGTTTAGTATTCACTATCACGAACTTGATAAGCAAAGGCATTTTTCTTCTTTCTTCCTTGTAGTAGTAATGGATGCATCTTTCTTAATAAATAAATACAATTATCAAGGAAAATGCATGAATATGTGTGTGTTAGAAAATTGTTGTATTTGCTTAATCATTTATGATTATAACATATTTTGGAGTTGTATTATTAGTCTATAACAATAGTATATATATCGACATTATTGATCATTTATGCACATAAAACAATAGTATATATATGGACATTATTGATCATTTATGCACATAAAAATGCTTGAAGTTAAAATTTAAATATTTATTATATTAATGAATTAATTGGAAGCTTGCTAATTTTTCCATATTATGGGAGAGAGGCCTATTATAAACTTTGATTGTATATTACATAAAATATATAATTTGAAAACAATATATGGGTTATTTGAAATTAACAACTTAGGTATTTGAAACCAACATCTTCTATTTTAAAATAAACATTTCAATTTTTAGAAACTGATATATTAAGTATTAGAAATCGATATTCATAATAAATATATGAAGATATGAACTAAAATTAGCCTAAATATAATGAAATGGTGATTAATATTAAGATATAACACATATACATGTTATTGATATAACTCTTTTACCTTTATAACTTAATAAGTTGAAATTAATTTCATTTCTATCCTCGAGGTAGAGTCCCTTTTATCGTTTTTTTATGTCACGATAGGATGGAGTCTCAAATTTCATGTTGATAAACATCCTTTTTGCATTTGCATCAGTATATTGATGAGATTGCAAAATTTTGGATAGTGTGGTATGTGTGATGTTCTATGTCATAATATAATGTCATAGGATAGTTTTGTAATTCTTGGACACATCATGGTGAATGCATTAAGAAGGCTATGCTTGGAAATTATCAATCGTGTGGTTTACATGATGGAGTAGAAAAGTTGAAAATGTTATTTATTAGCAAATGTTAAATTTCATTTTGTATATTTATGTTCTTGGATAAATTGGGACGTGAATTGCCACTTATGTATTATAGTGTTTCATGATGGGATGGGATGGATGTCTTTTGGGTTTAGCAATAAGAAATTTTAGCCAGATCCTTATGCAAATTGTGTTGAGCCTTCAATAGCTTCCGTGAATCCATTAAAAATTTGGGCACCCCTCCTTTTAAATTCATCAATATTAACGAGTTTCACTCTGTTCGTTAGATGATCTTTTAGTAATCATTTAGAATTTTTTTAAAGACATTTCAAACGTAGTACCCTACATGTTATTGTCCCTTTCAAGATAAGAATTTTTCCATGCAGCTTGGATCTTTAGAGCTCATGTTTTGGTCTAATGGATGTTTTAATCTAACTCAATTTTGGTCTAGAACTTCTTTAGCTTTGTTGGAAATTCATTAAGATTTTCCAGGCCTCTCTTGAAAAGTAACTTTCATTCTTTCCCATATGGTTTCATGGACTTTCAAAAGAAATATTTCTAGAAAGTCTAGAAAGTGTCTTTCAACCTTTCGATTTCTATGCCCTTTCATAAAGTTTGTTTTCGACCCTTTTCTAAAGCTTATTTTCAAACCTTTCCTAAAGTTTACTTTCAAAATTTCCCGAAAGAAGCTTTTCAGAAGCCTTCCAACATTGGAAGGACCTTAAAAACTCTCAAAACATTTTATCTTTTGTTTCATATGCCTTTTGATTGAGATCTTTCAAGAATGATGCAAAGTGCTAATTGCATGGACATGAAAACTTTTAGAGTGTTTAATAGCTTCGAACAATTAAACATTCCCAAAATCCATTAGGGATTTTCAAATGTTCAGCATGAGCAACCACTACGATCATTTTCAGATTGAAACTTTTACCTTTAATATTTCCCAAATGAATGGGATGATAATGAATATTATTTCAAGATTTCTGGCTAAACATGTTATATTTCAACTCCAAACATTCCAGCATGGCCAAAACATGAACCAATAGGATTATTTTCAGATACCATTTGAGTGCCATGAGGTTATATTTCAACTCCAAACATTCCAGCATGGCCAAAACATCAACCATTAGGATTATTTTTAGATTGAAACTTTTACCTTTAATATTTCTCAAATGAATGGGATAATAATGGATATTGTTTCAATATTCTTGCTAAATAAGTTACCATTTGAGTGTTATCAATATATGTTTCAACTCCAAATTGAACTACTCAGATTATTTTCAAATTGAAACTTTTACCTTTAATATTTCTCGAATGAATAGGATAATAATGAATATTCATTCAATATTCTTCCTAAATAAATTACCATTTGAGTGCTATCAAGATATATTTCAACTCCAAATGTTCCAACATGACCAAAATATGAACAACCACTAGAATTATTTTCAGATTAAAATTTTACCTTTAACATTTCCAAATTGAACGGGATGATAATAAACAATCTTTCAAGATTTCTGGCAAATTACCATTTATGGCTATATTTCAAGTCGAAACATTCCAACATGACCAAAACCTTTGGGGACTTTTGTAAGTTCACCATCGAAAGAACCTATGTTTAAATTAACCATTTTGGAATCCTTTGAGACCTTTTTTTAACTTCGAACTTTCCAATGCTAAACTTTTAACTACTCCCATTGATTGGTGAACATATTTTTGAAAAGCTAAATCTTGAAAAGGGTTTGGATATTATTTCAAATTTCACAAACCAAGTACAAATTGGCCCCCCAATGGGACCCCGAACCATCTCACTCTTGGATCATCTAGGGGAGAGAGTTCTATAGTTCAACATGAACCAGTAGTGGTCATAGGACCGTTGATGGTTACAACCCAATAAGTGACCAAGAAAATGGCAACTGTCAAACAAATATAATTATATAAATATATAAAAAGTGTCATGTTTAAGTTCATTAAGTGTCATTGTGTACACTAGGCCTACAGTTGTCAACTATAAGACAAAAGGTTGACAACTGCACATTCCTAACTTAACAAAATTCAAATCCATCATGTCCCTTCCAAATCCCAAGGCTCACTGACACAAACATCTAATTGGACCTCATCACTCCCCAGGAAGCCCAATCTACAAGGACAGATTTCCCATCACATCGACCCCATCGAACAAGCTTCAGTGAAGACCCAGACCAGCATCGAGAATCAATTAACCACCAAGGAATCCCACCTGCACATTTACTGGATATCACCTGCATAGTAAATGGAGAATAAGTGTCAGCTCCAGGTGCATGGTTGTTCAACAAAGCATCCCAAACAATGCAATTAATGCTTCCAACTCCATTAAAATCATTAAATCATCCATAAAACCAAACAGAAGCAGTCCCTAAGCATTTCGAAAATGGCGAATAAGTGTCAGCTCCAAGTGCATGGTTGTTCAACAAAACAGCCCAAACAATGAAATTAATGCTACCATCTCCATTAAAATCATTAAATAAGCCATAAAACCAGACAAAAGAAGTCCCTAAGCATTTCAAACAACACTTGGATCGACACAACCCCATTGATGGCCATTGGATCGAACCAAAATCAATCTTGAGCACTCATCCAAATCCAACCAATTGCAATCCATGACTTTTCAAAGTTGCCAATCAAATCAAACACCAGAATGCTATAAAGACACTACAACCTTCAAAAAACCTTCATTTTTTGCTATTCGGAATTCCCATACCATGTTAAACTCACACCTCTATTTCCAAGCTTGATTTTCAGAGTCCAGGCATCGCATTCAAGCGAAACAAAGTTGCAGATTGATTTCCAAGTGCTGAGATAATTCAAGACAACAATTAGAGTTCAGGTATTGCATTCAAGATAAACTTATATTTCAATAGTATTTTCAAGTAGCCAGACTATATCTAATTGTATGCCAGACTATATCTAATTTTATGCAAGAACCTAAGACCTTTCCATATTTCCATTCCCCTGTAATTTTATATCTGATTTTATGCAAGAACCTAAGACCTTTCCATATTTCCATTCTCTGTTCCATTCCATATTTCCATATTTCCATTCCAAATTGCATTGAACATGTAAATCACATTAAAAGATCCTTTTGAATACTCCAGATCCTTGTGTCATTTTAACACTTAGTTTTAACACAACTAGTTTAATATTCCAGATCCCTGTGTAGATACACAACTGGTTTTAACAATTCATGTGTAGTTTCAGTGAGGCCTTGTTTGTTCTAATTCTGTGGGTGATTGCAGTCATGGAAAGAGTCAACACTAATCGTACAATGAGGACATGTAGGAGACTCAGCATGGGTGCCCAGCTACGATGCACCTCATCCGATGAGGACATAGCACATGATGTTGATAATAACAATGCACACAGAAATGTTGAAGAGGAAACTGATGTAGAGCGTGGTGGTGTTATTCCACCATCAACCACAGTTGAAGAGGCAAATGATGCAGAGCGTAGTGGTGTTATTCCACCATCAACCACAGTTCAAGGTGCAACTTCCAGTAAGAAGATTAGTGCCATCAGAGGATGGACACAAGAAGACATGAAGGCTACAATAGATGATATAGAGTTCAATGGTTTTTCTATTAGAGCAGTTGCTAAAAAACATGGGATTCCACCAACATCAATCCATTACTGGATAAATGGCCTCGCCCATACCAAGCGAAAAGGACCTCTTACAGTGTTGAGTGCAGAAGAGGAAGAAGAAGTTGTGGTTTGGTGTGAAGAGATGGCTCAACTAGGCATGTGGGTAATTGCAGGCAGGGAGGAATTGTGGCATGCGAGTAATTTCCAAGAGAGGGAGCAGGAATGTGCCCAAAATTTTGCCACAATTTAGGGAGTGGATAACTATTCTTTGTTGTGTAAACATGGTTGGAGCATCAATTCTAGGCTTTT
Organism: Larix kaempferi; assembly: GCA_027924585.1. Lineage (NCBI taxonomy): Eukaryota > Viridiplantae > Streptophyta > Pinopsida > Pinales > Pinaceae > Larix > Larix kaempferi. Next base: position 10,846,812 of record BSBM01000196.1, read on the forward strand.
ATCTGTTCAAGGGAAAGAATCAACTCAAAAATTACATTAAAAACTGTGAACTAGGAGCATGCATGGATGACAAAAGAACTGTTCTTGAGATGGCTTTGCCACTTTGCTGCCTCTATCTTGGGCGGTGTTTCACCTTAAAATAGACACCTGTTGGTTTTTGATGGCCATGGAATCCATGTAGCTATACAAACCATTGAGGAGGCAAACAGGCTAGGCATTGATCTGTTGACACTGCCTGCACATACCACCCACAGGATGCAACCTCTAGATGTGAGTGTGTTTGGGCCTTTCAAGTGTTACTTCAGGTTTGAGAGAGGGGCCTAGATGGAAAAGAACCCGGGGGTATAGGTGAAGAGATTTGCATTAGCATAACTTGCAAGAAAAGCTTTTGCTAGGGTGCTCATCTCATCAAATATCAGGGCTGGTTTTAGGCGGACAGGAATATGGCATTTCAATTATGATGCTCTTCAACATGACACGAGATGTAGTCAGGTGAAGTAGTGGTAAGAAACAACGAGGAGTTGACATTTCCAAGCAAGCCAGAACAACCTGAGTGGTTGGAAGAGGCCATGACAAATATGAACAGACACATTGTCACACCCACCAACGATGAAAGCCTTAACCTACCTTCGATGCCAACAGTCCTTAACAATGAAGTTTCCCATTATTATGTGGCGGTTGGGGATGTTGGAGGTGAGAATGAAAAAAATGTAGAGACAGTTGACCAAGAAAATGTTGATGAGGCAGTCCCCCCACATGATCCACTACTTGGCTAGTTCCTTAAGTTTCCAGTGGAGAAAGTTGTAGCTCAACTATCTAATCCCACTCTTGAGCATCTTAGATTAAGTAGGAGCTAACACCTACTAACATCAGAGGACTACATCACCCTACTGGTTGAAGCAGAGCATAAGAAAAATGAGATGGAAGAATTAAAAGAGAAGAAGAAGGATTTGGCAAAGGAGAAGAAGGAAGCAAGAATTGTTGCAGCAGAAAATCGAAGGTATGAAAGGATTGAAAGAGTGAAATAAAGGGAGCAAAGAAAGCACCAGAAACAATTGGCAAGGGAGGAAAGGGAGCAAAGAAAGGCACAACAGAGGAATCCAAATGGTTTGGACAGGACAAAGATGGTGGACAACCGATTGGATCAGTTTTCAGAGAACATACGATTATTCCAGGAGCTTATTAACATACATATACCCCAATACCATTAGGCAGGGGGAAATACTGTGTATGCCTTCCAAACACCTCCAGTGAACCCAGGGATATTAGGCTCAAGTCATAACTATGGTTATTCAATCCCTCCTTGGCTACAAGGACCAACATGGCCTGCAACAAATGTTTGCAGCTCAACACAACTAGGTCAAGCAACAGTATCTAACCCAACCAGATTAGGCAATGAAGGCAGTCAACCTCCTCGTGCATAGGGATTTTTGGGTGCTTCCAAAGTTTTTGTTTGGCAGATGATAGATGTATTTTGTTTGGCATACACAGATGAAAGATAGATTTTGTTGCTGGAGGAATTTTGGGTGGTTCGAAAGTTTTTGTTTGACAGATGAAAGATGTGTTTTTTTGGCATACACAGATGAAAGATAGATTTTGTTGCAGGAGGAACTTTGGGTGGTTTCCTAAGATTTTGTTTGAATCCAATCTAACAGTCGATATATGTTAGGCATAACCATAGTAAATTTATAAAGTCCCAACTCACCAGGGACCCACCATATGTATAAATCCTAACTTGCTACTCTGTCTATTATGTCAAGTATTATTGCCTTTATGTCAAGTATTATTTTCTTCATGACTCTGTCTATTTACTAGACTACATTCCTTACTAAAACTGATTGCTATATTACTTGGTTGCCAAACTAATTTGAATGTTAAACTAAATTGGATGCTAGACCGACCTGATTGAAACTATACATTGAATGCAAGTTTTTCTTGAATGCAATACTGACTTGAATGCAAATCAACTTGAATTGGATTGAAAGTAAGCATAGCAAGCAACCTCTGAGAGGGACAACTCATTTCATCATGTAACCAAACAGCATTGAAATAATAGCAGAACATATGCATTGCATGCTTCATTTATAGATTAATGAAAAGCCGAAGTCATCTCCATATGAGCACACAGTTACAGATTACTTAGGTTTCCAGCCTATGGTTAGAGCACACAGCAAGAATGGAATCAATCACAAACAAACAACTCATAATTGTAATTTTTTCTTCTTTGGTTTACAAACAACTCACATGCATAACAATCTCAAGAAAACATCTTGCATACAAACTTTGCATCCTTTTTCATACACATTAGTGTTTGCCTAGGGTTTGGTTTATTTTAGATGGTTATTTACCAAATAAAAAAAGCAAGGGGGAACCTTGGCACAAACTTCAACCAATGGGTACAAAGGGAAGAATCTAGGCAAGGTGATGAGTAGAACATTGGAAGCAAGTCCATGTTGTGAGGGGTAACACTGCACAATGAAACTCTACATTTTGGTATAATTTCAATGCACAACAACTCATAGATTTACAAAGTCAATATAGAGGTAATAGCTTGGCACTCCTACCTACTACATGGATTCCTTGTTTTCCAGTTCAGGCTTTAATGCTCTTTCAAGCATGTCACATTCAAAATTGTGAAGGAGAGCCTCAACAACTTGTCAGAATTTTACACATAATAGTTTATGGAAACTTTGATTTGGGAATCCACTTCAAGAATTTTACAAGCAAAAAAGTGGGCACCTCATGCACCTATGTCAAGACCATGTGCAATTTGACAAGAATGAGAGCAGGTGGTATCACTATTTCCATGTTGCATATTGCATTACTTCTGGAAGAGTAATGACAATTTTTTAAATGAGAACCAAATTTCTAGAAAAATACAAGATGAGGGCTAACTGTAGATGGGACAAACACATAGGCATGTCCAACATACTACAAATAACTATTGAGGAAAAGCTAAAGGCTTCAGACACTAATATGTGAGTCACAATTGGGGATCTTATGGTCTTAAACAAATCCATAAGTTTTTCATTGAAATGAAGCTCTTTGGTTTGTTACTCTATTGAAGATGGACAAAAATCAATTGTACAACTCATTAGCAGTGTGCCAAGAGAAAAACAAAAAATGGGAAGATTAGTTTTGACCTTGTCACCAATATGGTCATTAGGGACCTGAAAGAGGGCATCTCTAACTAACCCTCATTTACCAAATCAAGCATGGATGTCAGAGTTGATCCGACATAAGGATGAGAACATCCAATTAAGGACATTGGCAAGAAATAAACATGACCAGATTATGCAAAGAGAGGTTGCCTTGTCTAGACTTTAGAGATAAAATTGCAAAAACACATATTCATACACCTAAGCCTGGTGTAATTTTTTAGCATCCATTTCATGATAATATCAATGTTTATAACTGGAAATTTGATTGATTAGTTTAGACGAGTATTGTTATATAGTTGTAATAAAATTAATTTCCAAGATATGATTTTTTTAAAATAGAACATAGGCCTAAGGCCATAGACCTTTACATGCTTCCATAATACTAATATTAATATTAATCTATCTATCTATATATATATATGAATACAATATATATATATATATATATATATTGTATTGATAAAATGAAAGATACAGACCAAATCAAGCATTCAAATACTCTTTCATCTTCTCTCATACTCTTCTTAGAAAGCAATCCAAATTTCACATATTCATCTAATTGGCATGCCCAAATTATTTTAGAGCATCATCTTGCATCTCAAGCATGCATCAATCTTATAATCAACTTCATTAAGAAATTAACAACCATTTATTACGAATTCAAACAATCACTGAAAGCAATATAATCACATAATGGAAGCAATAAATGAAGTCAATTTGCACATATCAGAATTTGCCATAACCTTCAAACCATTAAACCATAACTAAATTTGCCATAACCATGAAACCTTCACTCAATTATAAAATATACTAAGTTACTATTTGGGTGGAATAAAGGCTATCCTAAAGCTGAAACCATGAAACCCTAGCAAACCCTAATTGGCTTGAACTCAGAATGCCTCTAATTGACAGTCCAAATTATTGTCTAATTACCATGCCTCTAATTTCATAATGCCTCTAATTTCACATGTGCATCTAATTGGCATGCCCAAATGAAGACAGTGCTCCATTAAAACATAACCATAATCAACTTCATTAAGAAACGAAGACAGTGCTCCATTAAACCAAAACCATAACCATGAAAAAAAGACAGTGCTTCATTAATAACCATGAAATCCTAGCAAACCATAACCATGAAACGAAGATAGTGCTCCATTAATAATCAATTTCAACCATAACAGTGCTCCATTAAAAACCAAAAACCATAACAACGCTCCATTGAAAACCAAAAAGGCTATCCTAAAGCCAAAACCATGAAACCCTAGCAACAATAACCATGAAATGAAGACAATGCTCCATTAATAATCAAATTCAACCATAACAGTGCTCCATTAAAAACCAAAAACCATAACAGTGCTCCATTAAAAACCAAAAAGGCTATCCTAAAGCCGAAACCATGAAACCCTAGCAACAATAACCATGAAATGAAAACGGTGCTCCATTAATAATCAAATTCAACCATAACAGTGCTCTATTAAAAATCAAAACATAACAGTGCTCCATAACCATGAAACAATAACAGTGCTCCATCAATAATCAAATTCAACCATAACAGTGCTCCATTAAACCCTAGCTCGTAGCATGAAACTGTAAAGCTGAAACTGTAACCCTAGTCAATTAACCAAAAAACCATTCAGCCGAGAACACAGACCCAATCACACCGAACCAGACCGAACACAAACATAGAAAGCAAGCAAATCACACCGAGAGAGTGACTGTGTTGAAAAACACAATGCAAGAGAAGCCGGTAGGATGGATAACCTACCACATCGTTTGAACAGGCCGCCACTGCGGAGCACGAACAAGGAGCGGAGCATGAACCAAAAACAATTCAACCAAGAACATAGACCGAACTAGACCGAACACAGACAAAGAAAGCAAGAAAATCACACTGAGCGAGTCGCTGTGTTGAAAAACACAATGCAAGAGAAGTCGGTAGGATCGAAATCCTACCACATATTTTGAATAGTTCGCCACTACTGAGCACGAACTAGGAGCCGAGGACGAACTAGGAGCCGAGGACAAACCAGGAGCTGAGCACAAGCCAGGAACATGAACACGAGGAGCAGCCTGCAAATAGGCAGGAACCAGAGCTTCCAATCGGGGGACCCGCACCATGGACCACGAACAACATAACAGCACCACAGAAGTTCTCCAACCCACAGCGATGAACATGGAGGCAGGCCGCTCCAACAGATGTACCAACAAGGTTAACAACAGCAAACACCTCCGCTCGAACAACAAACACCTCTGCTCGAACAACAAACAATTGGGAACCACAACACGCTGACAGAGCATCCACCAGGCGGCAAGTTCAAACAGCAGCAAGAGGCGGCATCGGAGCAGCAACGACGCCATGACGAACAGGAACCGGGGTGGCCAAACACTCACACTCCAAACCCGAGCAAGAATGAACAAGCTGTTGGAGAGGGCGCGGGGAAAAGGATGCCTGGCACGTTTCCCGAAGAGTCATAAAGCGCAACCTACCCGGGACGATGTGGAAAAGCCACCTAAACATGTTTGGACCTCGACAAGTGGCGTCCACATAGCCAACGAGGTGGCTTTTTGGAATCCACGCCACTACTGGCCTCCCTCCCCTAAGTTCAATGTATAAGTTCTCTGGATGATCCTCGGAATCATTTGCATTTAATTCAAAAGGACCTTCCCTTCAATGCACAATCGTTGGACCAGTTTGGCCTGACATCAATTGAATGCAATTTCATTCTCTTCAATCCACAATCGCTGGACCAGTTTGGCCTGACATCAATTGAATGCAATTTCATTGTTTATATATTTATTCCGAGGAATCATTTGCGTTGAAATTGCATTCAATTGATGTCAGGCCAAACTGGTCCAGTGATTGTGCATTGAAGGGAAGGTCCTTTCGAATTTTTCCACAATAAATATATAAACAATGAAATTGCATTCAATTGATGTCAGGCCAAACTGGTCCCGTGATTGTGCATTGAAGGGAAGGTCCTTTCGAATTTTTCCACAATAAATATATAAACAATGAAATTGCATTCAATTGATGTCAGGCCAAACTGGTCCAGGCTGGAAAGACAGTTTTCTGATATACGTGGCCACGTCACCTTGCCGATAAAGGTTTCCAAGATTTTTAAGTGTCGTAGCCTCATTACTAGCGATACTGTGATTGCCGATTAAGTCCAACGATTTAAATCTTTCCATTTTTACGAATGAATATTCCGAGTGATTTTAAAAAACTGAGTCAATTTTAAAATGTAATATGTTCATCTCTGCATATTCAAAATTAAATTTGAATATACTAACGAGGTACCTACAAATCATACTCTTATCCTTGACATTCAATTATCTTCGAATTGTAGTCATACAAGACATAAAGATCTATACATATCAAAACATGAGAAGATCACCTTTTCATAAGTAGCATTGTATAAAACGGTGAAATGGATTCTTGATTATGTGAATTTGATCAACTCGAGTTATTGAGATTGGGAGTTGTATTTTTTTCCTTTTAATGAAATAAAAACACATTTTAGTAAAGGTTTTTTTGAAACTTTCTAAAAAATAGTATGTTTTGTTTATTTATTTGGAAGGTTGTTAGTAAAAGTGAATGGTTAAAGGTTTTTTAACCCAATGCATTATTGTGGAATTTAGGCACTTTCAAAAATTATAATAGTAATAATCTATTGAAGGAAGGGTAATTGATAATGAGTAATTGAGATGCTAAATTATAAATGGATATTTACAACTTCAAATCCCCATAAATAAATAAATAAAAAAATTGAAATAATAAATAAAATTCATTATAAAATTTATATTAAAATTTCAGTAATAATTTTCTTTTACATATACCTTCACAAAATACACTTTATCATTCAGCCGTTTGGTTCCAAAATATAAAATTTATATTAAAATTTCAGTAATAATTTTCTTTTACATATACCTTCACAAAATACACTTTGATTCCAAAATAGCTTTCATATTTTGCCACTTTCATGAGATATTAGGCCACTCAAGAAATCTAGGCCGGCAAAAGAGAGATACTAGGACCAAATTCAAAGGGCAAACTGATCACTACGATTATGTATTTTAATAAACCAAACTTTGATCTCATAGCACTACTAATTCGGCCATGACTCGCTATGAAAGAATGAAGACGGCTGGCCCAGATCTAAGAAGCTATCAAAATCCAAGGAATTAAAATCCTTAGAATGGGGGGATTGCTGGTCAAATAAATTACTGCAAGTAGAGGGAAAATGATTTTCCTGCAATATTATACTTCGACTAACGGAAGGGGACGGAGATGGGGACTGGTGATGACCATCTGTTCCAGGGCTGCTGCTTATCATGCTGTTGGGTTGTAATCGATCGTACTGAGAATCTGCCACTCACACTCCATCAGCAATTGGTGCCATGATTTGGAGGTATCTATTTCCACAAGATCATCATGTGCTGCTTTGAAGCCGCCTTCTTGATTCATAACATGATCATGGGTATCATATTTATAACTTATATCAAGATTCTCCATATCTGCTACTGCCCTTCCACACAATCTCACTGCTGTTGGTTTTACCGGTGTATTTTCAGAGGTGTAAAAATCCTTATCTAAGAAGTCTCCTTGCTCGCCATGATTAGAGCTGTAAGAAGGCGCGTCGCTTCTATGGAAGGGATTCTGAAATTTGTGCACGAATTCACGTAGTTGAAGCCTCTTGCTCAAGTGGTATTTCCAGTAATTCTTGATTTCATTGCCAGTCCGACCAGGAAGTCGCCCTGCTATCAACGCCCATCTGCACATTACCATGCCATATTCACGGTACGAATAGTTATGCTCAAATCATTGTACGAATAGTTATGCATCGTCATATTGTAAAAGATTGTTAATCGCATACCGATTGCCAAGAAGACGATGCAATTTTATGAGGAGATCGTCTTCTTCAGGGGATATATTTCCGCGCTTAATATCTGGACGAAGATAGTCAAACCAGCGCAATCTACAACTTTTTCCACATCGCTTGAGACCTACACAACAAAAATCTTTTGCTCAGGCTCTATCTTATTAAAAGCATTTCTGGAAATACAAGAGATGCCTTCCACATTTCTTCTATATATTTTTAGATATTTCTAGTAATTTAGCATAAGTAGCTTGCTACAAAGTGGTTGCTGCTTTGTTGGTTTGCTTGTTTTTGGATCTTGGATTTGATGCAAGCAAAAAAGCAAAGCAGTCGACCCAGCATTCAATGTTAAGTTACTTAATGTTCATCTATATTACTATCAGATCCAACAACAAACAAAAAAGCAAAACAGTAGCCACAGCATTCAATGTGAATGTGCCTCATAGATGTAAGAAGAGTCATAGTCAGTAATTCCATTCTTGAACGGCTCACCTGCTTTCTTGGGAAGAGATCTCCATTGACAAACTCCATGAGTTTTAATATATTCACTCAAAATCTTGTCCTCGCTAGCAGTCCAAGCTCCGCGATGGAGACCATCATGTTTTGAGCAGCTCCAACAAGTAGTAGACCTTGCCATGATCTATGACCTGATTGATCTAGCAGATACTCAACCAGCAGCTTACACACAGTTCTGCCTTTCAGCGATCAGTTCTTCTTGATAGCAGAATAATAATAAGATGAAAAGATACATAGACGCAGCTCAGTACATCTTTACAACAATTTTGAGAAAATAATTCAAATGACGTGGGCGTGATCCCATCGTGACTGAATCCAGATGCAATCACCAAAGCCGGACACTGACAAAAGAGCGAAGGCCAACCAAATGTGCGAACAATGTGTTTCCACGTGAGTTAGTTGGTAAAACTTCAATGTCGATGATTTGTTCGAATGGTGTTCTTATGGTGAGAGTCGCATGATCTTGACTCTTGAGTTTCAGATAGCGTCCCAAGTTCCGAGTTGATATTTTTAAGTTACATGGTTAAAAACAAATGTGAGTTTCCCATCACAATAGCGTACTCCTTCCAACGTTTCCTTATTCAAACCGAGAGTTTTCTATCACAATAATGTAATGAACTTTGATGGCCTATCTTTCACATTGATAAATTTTTGTTTAACAATATAATTTAAACATTGTCTTTCTCTATTACACATTATAATCTTGACATTGTCTTTCTGTATTACACATTATAAGCTTGCATTATAGTAATTTTTAAACTGTAACACCAAAAGGAGTAATTTAATAATGCACTTTATTATTAACTAAAAAAATTAAAAATATATATAAAATAAATATATTTAATAATTTTTTTAAAATTAATCTAAAAAAATTAAAAATCTTACTTTTACCACTAGATTAAGTTCCCAACCCAATCAATTCTTTGGGTTGAGGAGAAAACTTCATTTACTTGGGGTTAATTTTGAAAGTTGCATTTAATTAATTAGGCGGGTGGTAGTTTATTTTTCCTAATGTTTGATATGCACTTGATGATAATTATTTTTCATTGAATAGTTATTTTTATTTTGGAATAAAGTGGATAATGCTCCATAAGTGCGCCTTAGAGGATAAGGTTTACCAAGAGGTGACTTGCAAGAGAACATAGGTGAAAGTATCAAAAGCTAGAAAATTAGGAAAAATGAAGAAAAAATAGTACAAAGTAGAAAGACAACAAAACTCATGAAAAGCGGCATAAAACATAAAGCAACATAAAATCATAAAGCACGATAAAGACAAAAAAACACGATAAGGCAGAAAAATAGGATAAAGCAGAAAAGCAAGAAAAAACAATCAAAAGCAAAGTACGATAGAAAAGTTAAAGCATAAAAGGTAAAAGCACACTATATTGAAGTTTATTTAGAGAGCGAAGCTGAGGAGGAGGAAGAAGATGCCCCAGCATATGCCGAAGTGGCCTATGAGACTGCGGAAGAAGAATACACTCCCGAGGTGAGCAAAATTGCAATATTATCAGGAGTGCCTCGCTTCCACACTCTCAGATTCAAAGGAGTGGATCACGGGAAATCAACCACTGTGTTAGTGGATGGAGGAACAAAACATAACTTCATTGATTCATCTTTGGTTGAAAGAAGAGATCTACCTACTAAGAAATTCAGAGGCTTTACTGTTATCATTCCACGTAATCGTTTTATGGGTTTTTCTAGATGGATTCCTAAATTACAAATCACTATAGGAGATCACACTATTACAGATATATTTTATGTTGTGAATGTGGTTGATGCTAACATGTTTTTGGGAGTACAATGGTTGTATTCCATTGGGAAGCACACAATAGACTACCAAATTCCTGATATGGCATTCCAAGGGGAAGGTGGAAAGGAGGTAGTGTTGAGAGGAACCAACAACTACCCAAACCAAGTGGTGAGTGCACATAGTATGAGGTCCCTATTGAGGCATGGAGACATTGAGTGGGTTGCAAAGTGCCTAATCACTACTAAAGGAACCTCCTTAGAAGTAGCACAATATCCAAAAGACATTCAAAAATTGATCCAAAAGCATAAGAGGGTATTTGGGGACCTTCCTCATGGTAAGCCACCTAATAGAGGAGTAGAGCATTGAATTGATATGGAGATAGGCACATCACGTATCAAATTCCATCCTTACAAGCACCCAAAATGATTCAAGGATGAGATAGAGCTAACCATCAAGGAACTGCTTGTCTTGGGATTCATTATACCAAGCTCAAGTCCTTTTGCATCATCTGTAGTTCTTGTGAAGAAGAAAGATGGGACCAAGTCCTTTTGCATCATCATGAGATAGAGCTAACCATCAAGGAATTGCTTGACTTGGGATTCATTATACCAAGCTCAAGTCCTTTTGCATCATCTGTAGTTCTTGTGAAGAAGAAAGATGGGACCATGCACATGTGCATATACTACAGAGATCTAAACAATAAGATTATCAAGAATTGATATCCTATCCCAAGGATTGATGAGATTATGGATGAAATACATGGAGCGAAATACTTTTCAAATATTGACCTTCACATGGTTGCCATCAAATCACTATGTGGGAGGAGGACATTCAGAAGACAACTTTCCAGTGTCACCATGGGCACTTTGAGTTCTTGGTTATGGCCTTACTAATGCACCTGCAAATTTTCAATCTTGCATGAACAGAGTGTTTAACAAGTAGCTCTATAAGTTTGTTCTTGTTTTCTTTGATGATATCTTAATCTATAGTAGAACTTGGGAGGATCATTTCCACCATTTGGATGTTGTACTAACAATCTTGGCAGATCGGTCTTTCTATGCAAAAATATCCAAGTGCGAGTTTGGAATTACTGAGATTTTATATATTGGGGATGTGATTGGTAAAGATACGCTATGAAGGGGTAGCCATGAATTTTTATCTACTAAGATACGCCGAGATTCTCCTCATTTATTAGATATCCAGTGCATAGCTGATAGAGAAGTATCAGTAGAAAAATTACAAATGATGCTTCATTTCATTTTCTAGAGTTGTAGTATATTGATAAATTTGCAAACAAAGTTTATTCATGGCTTGGAAAATCTACGAAAAGACATGGAGAACTGAAAGAGCTAATGGAATCATTTCAAATCACTAAGTTAGAGATTTTTTAAATTCATCAATTTAGGTGGCTCTCTATCTAGAGGAAAAGTCATAGAAAGACTCGTTAAACTCATGCATGCTTTGTTAAAAGATTGGGAGTTAAGGGAGATAAATATTTCTCTTGGGAGTTGGGAGTTGGAAACAATATTTCAAGTGCAATTTTGCATTCAATATTCTCTTGGAATTATTCTCATTGAGTTAAATAAGTTGAATCAGAAGTTCCAAGAGGACCATGTTGATATTACCTCTATCGGCACTATTTTAGATGTTACTATTAACATGCTTCGTAAATGGCTTTTTGGGAGGCATATTTGGGGTAGATACAATGCACACATCCTTTTTTTAGTTAGAGCACAAAGAGGAACCCTTGAGTTTGCAAATAGCACATGTATGGTACATGTACATCCATTTAGGTTTGAAAGTTTTCCAAATATACAAAAACCAGGGACACTAGATGATTGCATTATTTTAGGAAAATGTTTTGTGATGAAGATGATTGAATCACTAGATAGGAGGTTCACATATCTTCATATATATTTAATGTTTCTAAGTTTTTTATTCCTCGGGCATTATTATGAAGAAATGGATGATAAAGACTCCTAAACAAAAAGATGGTTGCAATGTTTATGTGAAAATTTTAGTATTGGAGACTCATATATTGTGGATGCTACTAAATGTTTGGGTGAAATGGATGAATTTGTTTGTCCTATTTATAAATCATACCCTATAAAGCATATGTTTGGAGCATGTGATCTATGTAGAGTTAATCCTGAATGGTTTGAAGGATTTCCTTGTTTGATGCGATTATGACAAGCTATCCTTGTAATTCCATTAAGTACAACAACATGTGAAAGATGCGATTATGGCAAGCTCTCCTTGTAATTCCATGAAGTACAACGCAGTGTGTGAAAGAGGCTTCTCAAAATTAAATAGGATAAAAAATGATGATAGATCAAGGATTTCATTAGAGACATTGGATATGTTAATGTTTATCTCCCTTAGTGCACGCCTAATGCTCTAAATGAGGTAGACTGGAATGCTATTTATGATGTATGGAGACAAATAAAAATTAGAAAGGCTCTTCCATTGGGCGAATAGATTGATATTTTCCGGTGATGTAAACTCAAATAATTTTGAAGAATATCAATAAATCCAAGAACAATATGTTTTTGTTGTTGGATTTTGTCCATTTATGTAACATAATAATAATTTTGTAGACTTTACTATTTTCAAAGAAAATTTTGTTTATTTCTTAATTTTTATTGAAAAGTTATTATATTTTCATGTAAAGAAAGCTCAATTGCTTAAAATTGTCAAAAATTGAAAGAGAAATATTTATTTTTTGCATTTTTTAAAAGGTTTAGTAAATTTATACTTGTCAATTAGTACAATTATTTACATAACCTTTCATCTTTGAAAGACTCAAAGAATATATGCGCTTCAAATTGAAATTAAGAACCACCCTTCAAATTTAATAACTGGGTGGGAGTTCCAAGCCATGATCACCTATTTCCAACCATTTCCAATAAAACCACAATGGTCAATTAGTGGACCAAGGTTTTAATTCCATGTATGTTGAGGTTCCCATCGCTCAACCATTGCGGATACACACAGTCATCAAATCAGTAGTTCTAAATCACTGCAGATGACAACCATGAACTCACATCAACAGTCAAAAGCTCCTCGCCTCTCAGTCATCAAGTCATACCATGATAATGCCCAGTAGTTTCACAATCATTTTAATATTTGATAGAAATGTGTAATATCCCAATCATTTTAAACAATCAAATAGAAATGTGTAATATCCCGCGGCTCTGAAAATATAACATGCTATGAATAATCAAGCGACATTTTTGCAATTAAACCATTTAGTCTCAAGTTCAAATACATGCCATACATGTACCTATCTAATGTTTTTTGCTAATAAGTTCAATTACACTGTTCATACAACAACAATATAAACAATGTGAAGATGACAATGTTGTTTTAATTCAATCCCACACAATTTCTCTTTAGGAAGATCCCCTGTTGACCATATCAATAAGGTAACAAACGGAAGCCGATTTAATTCCCATAGAATTTATGTTTATGCATACCCCCTGTTGACCATATCAATAAGGTGTTGACCGCAATACGGAATTTCAACAAAAGGATTTTTTTAGAGTAATATAAAACTGGAGACGATTTGCACATTCAAGAAAATGTAATATTTGGTGAAATCAAGATTTTTATTGTTTTATATTTAATTGGGATTGTAGATGTAATATCCCTCTTTTACACCCCTATTATTTTGTAAACGAAAATGTATATTGTACTTTTTTTCTGGTGAGGAGCTCAAGGTCAAGGCCCCATCAGTAAACCTTGTAAATTTTGTGGGTTAATTCCTAAGTTGTAATGGGAATGCTAGACTTAGGAGTTTGATGTTTGGATGCAACATAACGTTGAGGACACGAATCCTCTGAGGGGGAAGAGGTGAGGTGAAATAGCTTGGAAGTCATGGTTTGATGACAAATGTTGTCATGGTGTGGCAAGCACTTTAGTGGACATTGAGGTTCACCGAAGGATTACATGAGTTGTTTTGGTTATTGGGTAGTCCTAGAGAGGGTTATGAAGGATACCCTTAACCACTGAGAGGTAGTAAATGCTTCCTAAGACCTAAAACTTAGCAGTAAGTTAATATTTTTTAAAATCTATAATGAAAAGCTAAGAGAATCCTACGGATGTCTTTCACATGGTAGTCCCGGCAGAGGACGTCAAGGGTTTTCATCATAAAAACCCATTATCTAGTAATTAGCATAAGTTAAGCTATTTTATCTAAAGTCATGGTTACTACTATCTTGGTTCGGTGAGCTAAACCCCAAGATATACTTTTAGTGCCTTCAAAAAGATTAAAAGAGATAAATAGTTATAGATAGATATATATAGATACCATCTCTTTTATAGATATTGTTAATACAATATAAAGACAAAACACAAATATAGTTTATTAATCACATTATTTGTAATTGTACAAATAACATGGTAATATATATATATATATATATATATATATATATATTCATATATTCATGAAATATTATTAGTATAATAATGTTTTGTAAATGATTTTATAAATGTAAGCAATATATACATTATTCGTTATAATAATGTTTTGTAAATATAGGGTAATGCATTTTAATGGCAATGCAATGATATATGCTTACATAGATTGCATATATACATTTTGATGAAGTATTATTAGTTATACTAATATTTTGTAATTATGCACGTATTACAATACATTGTAATGTATTTGATTAATAATGCCTTATAACTATATGGAAGTTTGGTACCTTTTATTAAGTGATCAGTGGTTATACTTAACTCAAAGACAAATCCTTGAAGGGCCATCATCACTTTGTGGACGACCACCCATCTCTTTCATGAAACGCTTGAGTTGCACGATTCTACCATTGTTTGGCTCCACGTTGCATGACAGCGTGAGATCTCGGTGCTTTGAGCTTATGGAGGGACTCCACTACCTTAAAAGGGGGAGAATTAGGAGCTCGAGGTCTGTCTCGCGGGTGGCTACATTAATTACCCTTCCATGCAGAAGTAGGAAGGATGGGGGAGAGAAAGGGAAAAAGGATAGCGTAGAAGTTGAGTTCCTGTAGGTTTCATTCTGATACGTAATGTTTGCATTATGGATGCCTGAGTAGAGAGGTAAAACGATCCATGTGTTTTGTTTTCTGATTGATATACATAATGTTTGCATTATGGATGCCATGTGTAGAGAGGGTTAAAGGATCCCCGAGTTTTATTTTCTGATTGATATACATAATGTTTGCATTATGGATGCCATGTGCAGAGAGGTAAATCGATCCCCGTGTTTTGTTTTCTGATTGATATACATAATGTTTGCATTATGGATGCCATGCGCAGAGAGGGGTAAAGGATCCCTGAGTTTTATTTTCTGATTGATATACATAATGTTTGCATTATGGATGCCATGCATAGAGAGGGGTAAAGGATCCCTGAGTTTTATTTTCTGATTGATATAATTAATGTTTGCATTATGCATGCCATGCGCATAGAGGTAAAACGAACCCTGTATTTTGTTTTATGATTGATATACATAATGTTTGCATTATGAATGTCATGCGTAGAGAGGGATAAAGGATCCCTAAGTTTTATTTTCTGATTGATATACATAATGTTTGCATTATGGATGCCATGAACAGAGAGGGGTAAAGGATCCATGAGTTTTATTTTCTGATTGATATACATAATGTTTGAATTATGGATTCCATGTGAAGAGAGGTAAAACAATCCGTATGATTTGTTTTCTGATTGATATACATAACATTTCCATTGTGGATTCCATGCACATCGAGGGGTAAAGGATCCATGTGTATTGTTTTCTGATTGATATACTTTTGTGTTAATTACTGACCACGTAGAGGATGGGAAACAAATCCTTGAGTATCTTGTGTTTCATATAAATATATGCTCTTTGGTTTGCTGCGCAGAGCTAGGGAATGACAGGATCCCTGCGTATTGTTTTCTGATTGATATATTATTGTGTTAATTATTGACCACGCAGAGGATGGGGATTGATCCCCGTACATTGATCCTTGTATTTATATCCATGTGTTTATATATCTGCATACATTGATCCCTGTACATTGATCCTTGTGTTGCTGAGTAGTGGAAGGGATGGGGATTGATCCCTATACATTCCATATATTTATATGTTGTTGCATGTTGCCGTATTGCGCAGAGGTTGGGAAAGGATTCCCGTACCTCTTCCATCCATTTTAATGTATATTTATGTGTTGTTGCAGGCTGTGGTAAATTGTGCTGAGGTTGAGAAAGGATTCTTGTACCTCTTCCATCCATTTTAATGTATATTTATATGCTAGTTGCAGATTGTGTTATTGCGGAGAGGTTGGGAAATGATTCTCGTACCTCTTCATTCCTTTTTAATATTTATATTTAATTGCATAATGGATGCATGCGCAGGGATGATATCCCTGTATATTTCTAAATGATATATTTATATTTAATTTCATAATGGATGCATGCGTAGGGGTAAGGTATAATATTCCTAAAAGTTTTTTATTTCATATATCATTTATATATGTGCTAATGTTCAGTTATTATATATTTTCTTATCCTTGGATGATTGTGCAGAAATGGGGATTGATCCCTGTTTATATGCCCGATCATGTATTTTATGCACAGGCTTTGTATGCATTTGTTGTGTTGCGTAAATGCTTGGGGCAAACATATCCTTGCATCTTAATTGTTATATATATATATATTACCTTGCTTCCGTTGGTCATTACGCAGATGCTTGGGAAAAGCATAACCTTGTATCCTTATTGATTTATATATTATAATGAATGCTGCTATGTGGGAAAGAATCCCCGTATGCTTTAAGTTTTCATTATATATATATTTGCATATTGATGCCCTTGTGTTGTTGTGTAGTGAAAGGGAAAAGGATTTCCTGTATTTTCCATTTAAATGTTATATATTATATATGTCGAGTATCATTACATATAGCCCAGAATTGGGAAGGGAAGGATCCGTGTACATTCCAATTATTGTATTTATACATGCTGAATCTTATATCCATGTTGTTGGTTGAGTTAATACTTGCGTTTGGATTAGGTAGATGCAGGCTGGAGTATGGTAAACCCCTTGCACATAAAAGGGTAATTGTTGGTGTATATAAATATATACTAGTCTAGGTAGGGCAAACCTTCTCCATATGTTTTGTATATGTTATATTTATGTGATATAACCCTTCGGGAAGGAAAGGTAACTCATTTTACATATTATAATGATCTAGTTGTGATTAGTCTAGGAGATAATCCATGTAGTGCTTTTGAGATAGATGGTTGAATGTTTTGGAAAGTGCTCTCTGTGAGAGGCTTGAGAAAGTAGAAAATATTGCACACACTGTGTCGCAGAATTTTCTCTTTTATTTTTGATAAATAAAGATGCAACATTTCTTTGTGGACGTAGCCCCTAGATTTGGGGTGAATCACGTATATTGGTCTTTTGCATGTGCACCTTATGTGTTTTATACTACTCGATAATTGTGATCTAAATGGTTAGTAATTCAATGAAGAATGTTAAATATCTATTACATAAGTTTACATGTAAAATGATACTTGTGGATGTTTGATGGTGTAATGACCATGAGGATTATTCGGGGTTTACACTTTTGTATTGTTATGTACTAATTTGTTAGAATAGACTGGATTAATAGTGATCTTTATACAAATATTACTAATCATGCTTAATGTATAAGTGTTATGGAATGAGGGAAAGGTAGTGATTGAACAAGTGTTATATGAAATGCTAATTACTATGAAGTACATATATGATCTTGTATATAACATGACTAATACCTTGATTGTTGATGTGGAGAAAAAATTTTAAAACTCAATCTTTACCAATAAAAAAGTGGAAATAATTACACTTGGAGTAGATGGATTATGCAATACCAACCATATGATTTTAATAATTCTAGTCAAATTTTAATAAAGAAAACACGGAAAAGTAAATTCCTTTGATGCTTTTAAAGTTATCAACAGATATCATATCAGAGTGGACATTAACATTCACTTAACTTGTGGCTGGTGAACACCGATAGGCCATGAGTTAAGTGTGAGGAATAAGTTATCGCTTTTGGCCACCTTCTAGTTAAACTAGTTGTCTACTATGAACTGGCCATTATCCATGCATGAGCTAAGAGTTATCCATGCACTAGCTACTAGTTATCCATACATGAGCTATCATTGATTTTTGATATATTTTTTTCTACTAGTTATCCATACATGAGCTATCATTGATTTTTGATATATATTTTTTCTTAATTGTTTATTTTGAATTTGGAAAGATTGCCATATTTTTTTTCTTAATTGTTTATTTTGAATTTGGAAAAACTGCCATAAAATCAATCTGGATAGTACACTTGTTTTATCTTAGTACAATCTAGAAAAAACATAAAAGCTAATCCACCCCAAAATATATAATAACAAATATCATATAAATTTAAATTGAAGACCGAGATTGATGCTTAAATCCATTGGATAAATCACGATACTCACGTTTTACAAGTTCACCCATTTCCATTTGATGGTATGAATTCGCTACTTCGTTAATTACTTTTTGTGAGAGATGACGCCTCTCAAATTAAAATCTTGAACAGAACCGAACGAGAACCGAAAGCAAATGCAAAAGACCAAACCACTTCATTAGAACAACTATCAACTGTTTTAGAACAACTATCAACTGTTTTTACCAGGCCGTTATGTCTTTTTAATAAACCAAATTCTAATATCATCGTACTACATCATTCGGCCATGACCTGCTATATTAATCTATGGAAGAAGGAAGGACGGGCTGTCCAAATCTAAGAAGCTATCAAAATTCTTGGAATATGGGAATTCCTGGTCAAAGCAATTACCAGAGGAAGAAGAATTATTTTCCTGCAATATTATACTTCGACTGGGTGAAGGGAAGAGGAACTGGTTAAGATCATCTATTCCATAGCCAGTGCTTATCATGCTGTTTGGTTGGAGTCGGTTGTACTGATAATCTCCCATATTACAATCCCCCAACAGTAATTGGCACCATGGACGTATCTATTTCCACAACATTATCATCTGCTGCTTTCAAGCCTTCTTGTTTAATACCAACATGGGTATTCGCAATAATGTCTATATCCGCTACTGCCCTTCCAAGGTATCTTACTGCAGTTGGTGGTTTTATGGGTGTGATTTCAGATGTATAAATATCTTTATGTACAACTCCTTCCTCATCATAATTGGAGGAAGAAGGCACGTCCATTTTTTTGAAGGGTTTCTGAAATTTGTGCTTGAGTTCACCCAGTTGGACCCTCTTGCTCAAGTGGGTATTCCAGTGGGTAACCCTAAAAATTTGAAGAGAAGACTATGAAATTCTTGTACCAGTTTTTGAGTGAATGGTTATGCATCTAATTATCAATACGTCGTTTTTGTTTTTAAAATCACAAGAAATAAAAGAAATAAAGTAAGCACACCTCATAAACCTAAAAACTTCTAATTTTGTAGAGATTAAGCTCACAGACATTCCATTATTGGAAAGAGGTAAAATGGTTCACCTGCAATTTTGGGAAGAGATCTCCATCGACCAGCTCCATGGGTTTTAATGTATTCACTCAAAATCTTGTCCTCGCTAGCAGTCCAAGCCGCACGATTGAGACCCTTCTCATGTTTTGAACAACACCAATAGGTAGGAGATCTATCCATGATCGATGACCTGATCGATTCAACAAAGATTAAACTAGCAGTTGAACAGAATTGTATATTTTAGCAATTTTAGCAATTAGTTATTACTTGTTCTTGCTTCGTAACAATCACTTAACTTGTAGCTAATAACCTAATAGATCCAACAAAGACTTGACGAATAACTGATATAGAAATCTACCTTTCGGAGATTAAACCTTAATTTTTCTCCCCTCGCAGAGATGAATATAAATAAATATATATATAGAAAAGCCTGACTACAGCTTAATAGCGATTTTGTAAAACGATTTGATCCTATCAAATAATCCAGATCCAATTACTAAAGCCTGGCTCTTTCTGTACAGTGAAGGACGACCAAATGTTCGAACAATGTGCTTCCACGGCAAATACTTATCAAGCCGACAGTATTCTCGCTACCGGCGAGGGGACAAAGGTATCGTGGGGCGCAAAAATTCTGTGCGAGCATGAGGTTCGCCCTATTTCCACGTTACCAAGTTGATAAAACATCAGTGTTAATGATCTGTACAATTGATGTACCTATCCTATTTTTTAAAACAAAAGATCTTAATAACTATTACCCATCCGCTGTTGACTCTACAGTTTCAGAGGGTGTTTCAAGTTCCCAACCGCCATTCTTAAGCATCTGGAGTTACCATCACAGTAAATTGCTCTGTTAGTTACTAAATATGATTACAAATATTACTCTCAATGTTTCCTTATTCTAACTATTTGATTTGAATTGGTTAGATATAAAGTGTACGAGAGGAACAAATGTGTAATTTTTTCTAACTATTTCGTTGGACAAATATGATAAATGTAACGTGGGCAAGAAGTGTCTGATGTGTGTAATGAGACAAATACAATTAAGTAGTCAAGATTAAGCTCATCTTGTACAAAAAGGATTCTTATTTGCTTACACATCTCACAAGACTAAGAAGAGTTTATAGGAAAGATAGAATTCTACTTTGATCCAAATTCTGTAAAAGTGTTTTTTTTTTAAAAGGATTCTTATTTGCTTACACATCTCACAAGACTAAGAAGAGTTTATATGAAAGATAGAATTCTACTTTGATCCAAATTCTGTAAAAGTGTTTTTTTTTAAATAAATTTAAAAAAAAAACATATAAATGCCTATGTAAATGTTATTGATATTATTAAACTTAATTTTAATTATTTCTAATTGATAGAGAAGTGTATATCCAACAGTTAGTTTCATCTATCCCTTACGTCTTTGTGAAAAAAAATGTTACTTCTTAAATGTTATTTTGTTTATTTTAACATACCTACTTGCACTGGGAAAACTAGATAGGATGTGGAATGTGATGTGTTTATGATAGAGTGGTTTAAGATTACACGGATGTTTTTGGGATATAGCAATCAGAATGTTAAGTGAGACTTACTCTCTCTATCTCCTTTGTAATGTGTTTCTCTTTTGATTTGATTATACATGGTTGAATAAAGAAATAGGTTGTTGATAGACTAATGATTGATTTTATCATCTAATTTATTGCGTCTTGTTTCATTTATCATAGTTTTAGTTATAAGTTATCACTACATATATAGTTAATGATATTATAACTCATGAATAAATAGGATAAAAATAAATATCAATATATGTGTAAGTCTTATTTTGAATAGAT
Organism: Larix kaempferi; assembly: GCA_027924585.1. Taxonomy (NCBI): domain Eukaryota; kingdom Viridiplantae; phylum Streptophyta; class Pinopsida; order Pinales; family Pinaceae; genus Larix; species Larix kaempferi. The sequence continues at coordinate 10,868,418 of BSBM01000196.1, forward strand.
TAACACTAGTTAGTCATAAGGTTATTTTGACTTATTAACTACTTGCACAATTAGGAAAGGTTTTTATTGTACATTGTGTGTTTTTATGTTGGATTCAATTTGAGGCCCAACATCAAGCAACCTCTTACCTATAAATAAAGGAGATGTAAATAGTTTGTACACCATCTCACTCTCAGTGTAAATCATGAATATAGTACATTGAGTAGGGAGCAAGCTAACAAAGAAAATGTATCAAGTATCAATTAATGAGATAAGTGATCATCCTTTTCCTATAATGGGATTATTTGTAGTGTTTGGGTTTACCCATTACAAATCTAAGTGTACATTACATGGTTGTGATCCAAAATGGTTCTACCAAATTATTATTTCCTTCACTGATAATCAAGAATGAGGAAGATAGAATTTGGGACCTACAATGGTTGGTTTAAGATAGAGCCCCAAGAACATACGTATGTAGCATCCATGAAAATACTCAATTTAGGGCTCCTTGAACTGGAATTTCGTCATCTATAAGCTCAATGAATATTGTCTAAAGACCATCACTACATGGTATAGGTCACTATATTACAAACAACGGTTCAGTTTCATCAAACATAGATTATACACAAAATTTATTCCCATGGCAAGGTTACAATCTAAGATTTCTTGTATGTCCATGTGGCAACCATAACTCACCCATGTCAAGTTAGTAATGTATTAGATACATTAAACACTTCAATAAGCATTGCGATAATAGAAAACACTAACCAAAATTACTGGAAGAAACAATGCTTTAAACTCTAGCTAAAAAGAGAGGAAATGGTTCAACTCTTATCATAGGGATTTTATGTTCCATATCAAAGAAAATCCCAAGATCATTGAGATTATAAAGCATAGGAAGAAAAGAATGATGTATAACACTATAACATAATGTCTCATAACTTTGATATGTTTATTTTTCCTTGTATTCTAATTTGATTGAGAAGAAAGTCACACTCCATATTTTGTTGGGTTTTCATAGATAATATTTTATAGTTTACATATTGTGTTTATAGTTTTCTACTTTGTGTCTCCATTATTGAAGTTCTACTCTTTATTTCTCAATAGTTCAAAAAATTTGCGTTATGTGTTTATTTTCCTAACATATCACTAAATGATAGTCACAAGGTTGAATAAATATTAAAATTGCATTTACCCTTAACTTACAAGATTAATCTCTTTGTTGCATAGAGTGTGCCTTAGTGTGATTCCACATAAACCATGAATCTAAGCTCACAATGTATATTATAAACCATTGATTCCAAATAAACCAATGAGATACATATTGTTTCCCATTACAACTCCATGCCTCAGTGTGATTCCACATAAACCATAAATCTAAGCTCACAATGTATATTATAAACCATTGATTCCAAATAAACCAATGAAATACATATTGTTTCCCATTACCTTCTAATAAACAATAGGATGTAACACACCTTAAATTTACCAAAATAAAATAAAAAATTCCTTTTATAATTATGTGATGCCTTACATCTATTATCTATTTTCATTGAATGATTTGAAATCATTCTTCGATCTTTGTTGATATTTATGTGACTTGTTCTTTTTCAAAGGATATTATCTCTAATTAAATGGAGTATGCCTTCTACACATCCAATTAAAGAATTGTCATCATGTATTATGAGTTGGTTATAAGCGATTTGGTTTACGTCCATAATGTTTCTTATTTACTTTTACTTTTATGTCAAGATGATGTATGACATATCTCCCTTAACATAACTTGTGCATACGTATGCACATACAAGTCTCTTTTGGTTCCTTTTTTATTGATCATGAGGTGGAAGATAGTGTAATGGATAATATTTTGTAGTGGTTCCTCTATAAAATTGAAGGCTTATCCTTTGGGTTCAACTATTTGGGTTTCTTCTTAAATCCAAATAAGTATGTCGTAGTTGATTGGATATGGTTCTTCTAAAAATTGAGAGAAGGATTAAATATTGGAGCAACAAGTGGCTCTCTTTGGGTGGCACATTTATATTGGTGAAGTCAGTTTTGGAAAGTCTTTTGGTGTATTGATTTGCGTTGGAAAAAATCCCTCTTGTGATCCTACACACCATGAGAAGGAAAATGATGCAATTTTTATGATCAAGTAATGGGAACAATTATAAATTTCATTTAGCAAGTTGGGAGGGTATTTCGATGCCAAAAGAATTGTTAGGTTGGGGTCTGAAAATTATCCTTTGGTTTAGTGATGCATTAAGGATGAAAAGTTTTTGGTGGGAGTTATAGTGTTGAGGGACTTTGGAGGGACCCACTTCATTCTAAATATATATAAAAAATCTGACGTTACATTCGATCCAGTCTCCTTTTAAAAAGGTAGCCAAAGCTTCTCCATTATGGTATGGTTTTTCGAAGGTTTATTCTTGGATGGGTTATGGGATTTTACAATGTATTGGCGACATGGCAGTCTTGTCTTTGTGAGAATTGATCCTTTCATTGGTGGGGAATCTCCTTTTCATTTGTCTTCTCATCTAATTTAAGAGTTGCATTCTACAAGTCACTTTAGGCTGTCTCAGGTGTGAAATTTGAAGGCTTTTCATTCTTATTGACTCTTTGTGATGGAGCTAGGGATTTTTCGTGGGATAGCAATAGAATGGAATTGTTATATTGCTAGTTTAAATCGACTTGGTATTATGTTGATGGAAAATCCAAACAGGCTTGTGTGGGCTTGGATGGATCTAAAGGTCAAATTAGTCCCAAATAGGGATACGAAGTTATTGCAGATTCTAATGTGCAAACCATAAGAAAGTGGTGGTTTATTTATTTATGGAAACTTTACCTACCTCTGAATATCAAATATTTTGCATGGCTCATCTTAGAGAACAAAATCTTGACATGGGATAACCTATTGAGGAGGGATTCATTGGCCCTAATTATTGTGTACTGTGTAAGGAAGGTTTTGATTCCATCCAACATTTGTTTGTTGATTGCAAGATTCCTAGAGAGGTCTAGGATGAGGTTCTATCCATATACAATATTACTGTTAATTGGTCGAGGGCAGCTTTTGGAGATTGCTGGAAGTTTTGGTATATTATGATGCCATGGTTCAAGGATCTACCTTTTATTATCTATTGGTTTTTATGGAAAGCAAGGAATGTAGCAATTTTTTATGAAAAACACTTGCAAATGCGGGGCCTAAGCTCAATGATTGTTAGTCTACACAAGGATTATTCTAGACCCCGGTCACATCACAAGCTTAGGAGGTTGATCGAGCCTGTTTATCCTTTGGGTGTCATTCTTGATTTTTTTGATGGAGCTGCTACAGCCAAACAAAGTGGTATTGGGATGACAATTACAGTCTCTAACAGGAAAAGGTTTGCTTTATGGATGGGTTGCATGTTTGGCACAAATACTTGGGATGAGTTACTTGCCTTATGGGGTTTACTCAAGTTTGATCAACTTAAGGAACTGGCAATTGGAAACATTTATGGTGACTCAAAGGTGGTGATCGACTGGGATGCAAATAAGACCTCTATTCAAGTGGATAGGCTTGACCAGTGGTTTGGAAAGGTGCAAGATCTTAAAGAAGTTTTTACTGACTTATCATTTACCCATATCTACAGGAAGTTTAATAAGGAGGTTGATTTATGTTCCAAAAAATGTATTTGATGCCAGAGGGCATACTTTTCTTTGAGAAAACATAAGACTTCTTTATTGTCAAGGGGGGCTTGGTAAAGGCCTATTAATGTCACCACTATGTTGTAGTCGGTAGAGGTTTTTTGTTGGAGTGATGCAGTCTTTATAAATTATGGTCCTTGGATGATTGTGTTGAGTAGCTTGATCACTTTTTAGTTTACTGAACTTTATTTTTTCTCTTCTCTCTTGGAAACTATTTTGATCTTATTTTTGGGCATGTTGGTCTTTTCTCGCAGGTTTTTCCTTCTAAAGGAAGACATGATTTGTGAAACTTAACATAGCTTCGATGAAATTTTTTTACCAAGTTTGGCTTCATGCTGTAACTTTTATTCAATCATTGAATAACAAGTTACTCTTTTTTATTTTGAAAAAGAAAGTCTTTGGTTATCGTTGACATTCCTGTTTATGCCATTTCTTATATGATATTATTGCTTGAATGTATGTGTATGACATGTCCCCAACTCGAATCCTATTTGGGTCAAGGTGGTCTATGGTAAACTTACTATACACCCTACCCCACCCTATCTACTTATATTGTTTTATAAACATGAATTATAGCTTAACTATCCTAAGGCTAAAACGGTACCCTTTATATTGAGCTATAACTTGTAACATTCATGACTTATAACCCATAGACCTAACACTCGTTAACGTTCAAAACTCGGGCTATAGTCTATCTAATTTACATATCTATATTATACATTCCACTTCCAACCAGGGCTATATACTAAAGGACTCGAACCTAGAATAGGATGAGATATTCACAATGACATTATTTTGTATACACTCATAAATGTGGGTTATGCTTATCGAAGTTACTTCGATGTCATATGTTATAGCGTGATCCCAATATAGATATGGTTTGTGAGCGTCATAAATACTAATCCATGTGATGAATTGAACGGATTATAGCCTTCACGTTGACTATCCACATGGAGTTCCGCCACCGTACATAGCACAAGATATATCCAACATTTGGTTGGCATGATATGCATGGTTACTCACACATATTGTGTAGTTGGCACCCAAGATCATTGACTTTGACTTGGAATGAGGTTAATTACTGAAATGATCATTTAACTTGTTAGATTGATAGGTGTTTATGTTTTAGAATTTGGGATGGACTACCATCTATGCTTTACTAAATTGAAGGATGATGGAACAAGTGTACGGTATAGATTAATTTTATGGGTGTCGTTCAAAATTCAAAATAAACAATTATGAAAAAAAGAAATATAAAAAATAACAACTAATTGATGCATGCATAACTTATCTCATGCATGGATAATAGGTAGTGACAGACAACCCATTTAACTAAAGAAAGTAGCGGATAGTGATAGGGCTGGTGCAAGGTAATGGTACCCACTTATGATGCGGTAGTTGCAATGGCATGTTGGAAAAACAAATATGATCATTAAAATGAATTATTAGAGGTACCTAAAAAACATTTTAGACTTAGGTGTAAAAAGATGAAACGTAGAAAATCGGATCACCTTCTGAAATATATAACTCTTATTTATGGAAAAGTGGTATAACCACCCCAAAATGTCATTATTTTAAGATTGGTATGTTATTTTTTTCTCTAAAACATAATGCATATGTTCGTGTTGGTCCATCGGTTTGTTATGTAAATTGTCAAAATTATGAGGAAAAAAATATGTAGAGGCGTAGGCAATAGACAAATCTTGTGCAGGGCTATTTTTCCAAAATTTTAAAAGTCAATTTTATATTTTTTTTAAATTACGAATGTCAGTGAAGCCCTAAAATGATATGGTCGAGCGTTGGTCCACCATATCATTATCTTAACATAATCAATCAACTTTTTTTTAGCTTGTAGGTATTATTGTACTCTTATGCAGGTTCTTTTCCATTTTCAAAATATGTAAGCCAATCAAAAGTTATAGCCCAAATAAACAACCTATATTTTTTATAAATTTGACATGAGAGCAGTTAAAAATGAATTAAAAATATAAAACAATAACAAATATATTCAAAAAATATATAGTTAGAATTTGCACACGGATCTCGACAAGTGTGTGCAATTTCATTAATAGTGCACAAGTGGAGCATATGCAGAACTAAGAGTGAAAAACATGAAGTTACTGAAATTGGTGTGCTCTACCATAACTCAGACCGAGCCTCAAGGTTTGGCAATTTGAATCTAGTACCAAACCTGCAAGGTCACCAAAAAAAATTGAATATAAACACGCATGTGCATAAATGTGCGCATGCGTACTAACACACACACGTAGATGCACACACGTGTTTCTGCGCGCACGCATTCATTTTGACACCTTCAATTTTTTTCTATCTCTCCATAACCCCCCCCCCCTCTCTTCCACTCTTCCAAATCCCTCCTCCCTCCCTCACCCCTCTCTTCTCTCCTTACCCACAAGGGTGAGGATATTTAGTCATCCATTTCCATGAATAACACTTAAAGCCATGACATAGGATTTCCTAAGGTTAGCCTTGATTCCAAGTATGAATATGGGTGTGGTGATTCTAATGTGTTAGATTTTAAATATGGGTGTTTGGGACCTATACATGTTTGAGGGATGGAACATTGTCTTTAATCCCTAAAATAAGAATGTAATCATCCATGTTCAAGAGCAGCGCTTTAGTTCACTACACATGAGCTCTCAAGCATATCCTATGTTATGAGTAGTGATACTAATGATATTAGGAATGTAACCCCTATAACCATTGGCATCTAACCCTTATCACAAATATATCTTATAACACCTATTCATTATAATCCCTATCTAGTAACTCTTATAACCCATAAATCCTATAATATGTATATATTATTACAAAAAATCACTAAATTGCATTATCCTCTAGTACATATAAATATTCATCCTTATAACCATAAATCCATGACCCCTATATCTCAATCCCCAAACCATTGACCATTAATTCCTAGCCATTGCAATCCATAGTTCCCAGTACAACTAACCATTATAACTCTTGGCTCACTATAATACTAAACTAGTATAGCCCCTAAAACTCCCAATTAATCCTAACACATAATGATATATCCCCCACTCCCTAATACTTAAATATCCCTTAACCCCTATAATCCTAACATCTAAAGTGTCTAGTCAAATAAAAATTAATCCCTAACCCTTATAACTCTAATTCTCATCAACCCTAAACTCTATCATCAAACACCCAACCCTTAAAACCTATAACTCATATCCAGTTTAGAGAGATAGTCAGAGAGAGAGAGAGAGAGAGAGAGAGAGAGAGAGAGAGATTGGGGGTTAGGGGATTAAAAAAAGAGAGTGAGAGGGAAAGAAATTGGTAGTTATGGGTTTCAGGAGAAACATTAAGAGATTGGGGGTTTAGTGTTTAGAGAGAGAAAATGGGGGTTAGGCATTCAGAGAGAGAAAGATAGATTGGAGGTTAGAGGTTTAGAGAGAGAAAGTGAGAGATAATTAGAGGTACTGAGGGTTATAGATTTAGAGAGAGAGAGAGAGAGAGAGAATGGAGTTTATGGGTTTAGAGAAAAAGAGGGAGAGAAGGGGAGAGATTTGTTAAGATTCAATATGCTAAGATAGATAAAATCATTCTTACATTCAATTTCACAACAATAGCATATACAAGATCACTAGAAGAACAACAAGCACAACATAAACACAAGAGACACAATTTATCCTGGGAAACCCTCATGGGTTAGAAAAACCAGCAAAGATTCCTCAATATAGATGACCAACAAGTACAAAGATGTAATCCTCAAACAAGAGCTCCTTCTCCTCCGATGCATATCTAGATCTCTCTCCTATGTGCAATTCACAAGTGAGTGAATGAGTGTGTTAAATGAGGAACACACCTACTCTATTTATACAGTACTCCGACCTAACTTTTACACTAACTAGGTCGGCCTCAACAACTTAACCACTCAACATAATGTTGACTGGAACGACTCCACTAGGGGACTTAAACACCCCATTACAACTGACTCTAGGCCAACCCCACTAGGGAAGTCTAATAACCCAAGTTACCACATTTCGACAGAGGAATAAACATCTCCAGATATACAATAAGGTCTCAACGGAGGAATGAAACATCTCCGGAATAATAAAGTACAAATATAATATTCTTAGAAGTTACAATATTTCAACACTCCTCCTTAACGAGAAGGATATTATAAGAACATTTGCAGGAGCAAGGAGTCATCAACTACATGATACATCTATAAATCATTGGAGGATTTCTTTAACATCATCAGTAACTCAAACAGTTACTGGATCATCTTCAAATCTTCAATACTGGAATATCAACATCTTCAGTATTGAGTCTTCATCTTCTGCAGCATCTGAATAGCTACAACAACATCATCATCTGGATCTCCCAATCAACAGTATCATCATCTGGATCTCCTGATCAACAACATCATCTAGATTTCTCAGTCAACATCATTTGGATTTCTAGATCAACAACATCATCTGGATCTCTCAATCAACAACATCATCATCTAGATCTCCCGATCAACAACGTCATTTGGATCTCTCGATCCACAACATCATCTGGATCTCTCGATCAACAGCATCATCTGGATCTCTTAATCAACTGCCTCATCGTCTCGATCTCTCGATCAACAGCATCACAGTAGCATACTTTGCAACACACATGATCCAATTACGGGATGATCAATCCCTCTCAATTTAGGACATAGGTCCAAGGATGATACAATCCCGATCCACTTACAGGATGATCAATCCCTCTTAATTTAAGACACCTCTCATGTCTATGGATGATAGAATCCATATCTATTTATAGGGTGATCAATCCTTCTCACTTTAAGACACCTCTCATGTCTATGGATGATGCAATCTAGATGTACTTACAAGATGATCAATCCTTCTCACTTTAAGACACCTCTCATGTCTATGGATGATGCAATCTAGATCTACTTACGGGATGATCTATCCTTCTCACTTTAAGACACATTTCATGTCTATGGACGATGCAATCCAGTCTCATACATTTTGAACCAACTATTCAGGGACAATGCAGTCCTATCACGTACATTTTGAACCAACTGTTCAGGGACAATGTAGTCCTATCATGTACATTTTGAACCAACTGTTTAGGGACAATGTAGTCCTATCACATACATTTTGAACCAACTGTTCAGGGATGATGCAATCCTATCATGTACATTTTGAACCAACTATTTAGGGACGATGTGGTCCTATCACATACATTTTGAACCAACTATTCAGGGACGATGCAGTCCTATCACGTACATTTTGAACCAACTATTCAGGGACGATGCAATGCTATCACGTACACTTAGACAAAGTCTAAGGACCACTTTTCAGAGACATAATGTCTACAGATCAATTCAAGGACCAAAGTCCAGGGATGATACAATCCCTCTCATCCACTAGGGACCACTTCTCAGAGACATATGTTGACTCAAACCCAATCGATAGGGGTTCCCATCACTGTCGACACCAACCCACCGTGATCTCCCTGAGCACCGACCCAGACAGATTTTACCCTTCCCAGCAACACCTGCAGAGCAGATGAGGTCTCACCCGAGGAGATCAAGGGAGAGTGGACGGAACCATGTTTCCTCTGAATGAAGGAGGATGTTGCGGAATCAACTAGTTAATCTTATTGCAACATTAAACGATAAATCTATGCATTCACTTCAACATTATTGTACTCATAGCATCATTTAATGGAAACATTCATCATTACAGTAGATTATAACAGTAAAGTGACTATTGCATCAAAGAAACATTGCATTATCATCAAAAGGCAGAAGATACATTAGGATTGCACAAAAACAATTTCATCGCATCCTATTATTACTACAAAAACCCAATCATTAGAGAGATTTTGAGGTCAAAAAAGGGCCTCCTAAGAGATGTACTACAAAAATATGAGATATATTAAAATATTATGAATTGGGGGTTTTATGGGGTAGGTATATATGACAAGTCACCTCCCACACTATTTTCTATGCACAATATAAATAACCATGGTTGAGTTACTTTTCAAAATTTACTAGAAATAAAATTAATAAAATAAGTCTACATTGATATGACTAAGATTCATTGTAAATTCCCAAAAATGTATTGTCCTTTAACATTTATTTGTCTTGAACTTGCAAATGAAATTAAATAATAAAAAACATTTTTAAGAGTTTTTTTTTAAATTTTATGTTGATTTTTTATATTTAGTACTTTTCTCATGAATTTAATAATGTAATTTAATTGAGAATTTATTTACATGTAAAATGTCAATAATATTATTATAATCCACATTGCATTATTATTATTATTCTTTATTAGTTTGACATTATGTTATTAAATAGAATGGAGTGAATATATAATTTAAAATTAAAAACATAAAAATGATAATATATTATTTTATAAAAAAATATGAAAGTACGTTCTTTATGAATTAAGAGTACTTCACTTGAAAATGACAATAATATTATTTTATGTGAAAGTGTGAAAAGACATTCATTATGAGTACTTTACTTGAAAATGACAATAATATTATTTTATGAAAAGACTATCATTATGAATACTTTACTCTATGACTTAAAAGTACTTACACCACTACCTTGGTTAACTATGTGTTTTCATCCACCATAGAAAATTTGACAAATAAGCATTCTTAACTCATGCAATGCCACCTCACCAAGGGGGATGATGTCATCTACTAGAATGTGATTGGTTGTATTTTATAGTACATTTTCTTTGTTTTGAGGCCCTTTTTTGACCTCAAAATTTCTCTAATGACAACGCCTCTGCAGATCGCAGATTTCAGAAATTCCGCACCAAAACATACCAAAATCTTTCTGCTTGACCTCTCTCTCTTCTCCCTTTCTCTCCTTTGATCTACAACTTCCTGTCTATATATAGGCTTTCGCCTTTACAATGTTTGTCCACTTACTAACAACTTCCTAACTGACTCCTGGACAAATTACTCAAAATCTAATTGACACGGTCCAAATGACAAAAAAACCCACCTATTGCGGTATACTTAACTCGAAATTACATCTCATGTGGTCCAATGACCCAAAAACTTTCCTATTATGGTAGAAATGACTCAAAAAATACATAAAATAATAGAGCCTTCTTCCTTCTGCGACCTCGTCTGACGTGTCGCAGCATCGACGATTCTGCGATGCTGCGATTCTTCCTAACCAAACCACCTGCCAACAAAATGTCTACGGATCAATTCAAGGACCAAAGTGCAGAGATGATACAATCCCTCTCGTCCACTAGGGACCACCTCTCAGAGACATATGTCTATGGATCAATTTAGGGACCGAAGTCTGGGGATGATACAATCCCCTCATCAACTTAGACCAAGTCTTAGGACCACTTATCAACCTTATCGTTGATATCATCAACCTCATCGTCGGAGCAGGTAACCTCATCATTGATAGATGTATCCTCATCATCAATACAATTATCCACATCATCAATACAAGTATCCTCATCATTGATACAAGTATCCACATCATCGATACAATATTCTCATCAATGCAGGTATCCTCATCATCGACCTTACCGTCGATATAGGAAATCTCATCATCAATACAGGTATCCACATCGATACGAGTATCCAAATATCATCATCGACCATATCACTCCCCCTTTCGAGGAGGGTCCTTCTGAACTACACCAAGCATGTCTCGGAAATACTCAAACTTTACTCGAGACAGAAGTTTGGTCAATACATCAGCAACTTGCTCGTCAGTGCTCACATACTTGAGCTTTATAGCTCCTTTCTGCACCATATCCCGTATATGGAAATATCAGATTTCAATGTGCTTTGAATTATCATGGAATACTGGATTCTTTGTCATCTTGATACAACTCTAGTTGTCACACAGGATCACAGTGGGGTCCATCTCTAAGTCAAACAATCTTGATAATAACTTCTGAATCCATACCGCTTCACAACTAGCAGAGCAAGAAGCTGTATACTTTTCTTCAGCTATGCTGAGAGCCACACTAGACTAATTCATGCTAAACCACGTGATCATGGCAGATCCCAGACAATAACATCCATGTTATGTGCTCTTCCTATCTGATACACTTCCCGCCCAATCAAAATCGGTGTAGCCATACAATCTGAAGTCATGATCTCCAAGATAACATAGACCAAAGTCTATCGTACCCTTAGGTACCTCATCACATGCTTTGTTGCTATCAAGTGAACATGCCTAGGTTCCACTAGATACTGACTCAAGGTTTTCACAGCAAAGCATATATATGGACTAGTATTTGTCAAATATATCAATGACCCAATATTATGTATGTACAGAGTCACATCCACTAACTCTGATGAGTCATTGGATAACAACTTCAATTTGGAATCCATGGGAGTGGCCATGGTTTTTCATTCTAACATATCAAATACTTGCCCTGGTTGAGAAAGATTCCTTTTGGGCCTTGCTATACTTCCAGACCTAGGAAGTAATGCATCAATCCGAGATCTTTCATCTCAAATTTCGTAGCTAGCTTCTTCTTGATTTCCATCATTTGTTTCTCATTCCTTGACAGAAAGAGATCATCCACATACGGTAATAGTATGACAGGTTCATCATCCATAACCTTAAGGTAAAGGTTAGGATCAACTTTACTTTTGGTAAATCCCAAGCTTATCAAGAAGCTATCAATTCTCCCTCTGTGACTGACCACCATTCACACTCTACATTGAGTGATCTTTTGCATATCTATCCATTCCATCTCCCGTCAGATGGGTCTACTGATATGAGCCTCAAGATCATTCGAACTCTATGGTGAGTTCCTTCTTGCATCCATCTAAGAGAAGAATTTCATCTGTATATAGACACCATCTTCAACCTTGTAGCAAAGGTTGAAATCCGCATCATCCATGGTGATTATTAAGCTCATCAAATGACTATCGATCCTCGGTACCTGTTGAACCCATATAGAGCTTTCTTCAATTGAATCCTGGGAGTTTTCTCGATTCGCACTTCTTCTTCAATTACACCATTAAGAGAACGGTCTTGTCTAGCCACTTGGAGCAAACATATCACCATGATTCTCTCCCTCTTTCAAAGAGAATCCTCTAGCCACAAGCCTTCTATATTACGTTTTATTTGTAATTCTTCTTGTTGAAAATCCATCACTTGTTCGGTGTTCATGATCCTTCTTTCATAGATCATAGCACATGATCTTTCCTACAAAGCAAAGTTAATTACTTGATTAGTAATACTTAATAATCATCAAATCATGTTGGCATGATAACCTATTATGCATACAGATATGTTTTGCGGACAATCTACCGAGAGCAGACTCAAGGCTTGATCTCCCTAGCTTAACGTAAGTCTATAACAAATAAGACAGAACATAAAATACTTTCCTAGATCGCATAGAAATACAAATGTAAGAGTAGATCGTTTACCTTAGATTTGTACATCCCTTTCTCCTTTGTTGATCTAATGTTCCAGCGCTGCCAGATCGCAAGTAGCTAAACCCTGTTGAACTTATAACATACCATGAGAAGTGAAAGCATATATCTCATATGATAGATCTAAGCTAACAGTTAAGGAGGAAAACTCTAAACATCATCAAGGAGACAACATTTATGGAAAGCAATTATATTAACTATATTGAAAAGTGGAGAAGTACAATAGAAAAGAGGATTACAACCATTTCCTTAATGTTGCAAGCTCCTTCCGACAAGCCATGCCAAAGCTCCTAGAGAGAAGTGGATGTTCCCCAAGCTAGAGTGTTATATCTATTGGGCTCTGTTTCACTATCATAAGAGTACCATAGACTTCCTCCACTTGGGATGGGAGTGAGAATCATTTAAATAGGACTAAGTGGATAGGGTATGGATAGGATAGGTTGAGATATGATAGGAGAGGCTTAAGGGATCCTTCCAAGGTGTTAGGAATCGAGTGCCAGCTCTCCCAAGAGGTTAGGGATAAGCTCAAAGTCAGCAAACTTCGAGAAGGGGATCGAAGGGTTATTTTTGTCTATTAACTGACATCGGTGCACCCTGAAATAGAGCAAGCTATGACGTCGCATGCTGGATGAGTGCAACCTGTGACGACCTCTCAAAACCTAGTACAAATGGGTACAAATCCTTCCAGGTCAATCACTCAGTCAAGGTAACTTTAGGGGTGTATACATTCAATCTCATGATGGGAAGATTTTAGGTGTAACAACATGCCCCCCAAAGCATGAAGCTATTGAAATATAGACAAGTGAAATTCTTTAATAGAAGGAATGGCAATAGACTTGTCGGACGAAGGATGTTGCTGCAGTACAACTGACTCTAAGTACACAGTCTCACAACATGGCTGTCGACCAATACAATGTAGATCCATGGTAGTAATGACCGACTGGACACAATCATGGCTACTAGACATAAGCGTAGATCCATGATGGGATGATAACACAGCCACAACCAATACAAATGTGGATCCGTGTGATATAAATCAATACAAACTCCATCGCAACCTGGGTAAAATATGACTTCCTAGGGTCTTCAAGATGAACCCACAATGATACGAATCTATCCATGTGATTACAAATGTCTTGATGTCGAACATGGTAGAAACCACTTGATTACCGATCATTGATGTAAACCATTAACAAGTGCAAGGGAGATCACCATCTATGTCAATGATTCCCAAGGTATCACAGTACATATCACCAAGCGTGAATAAGTGAGTTGAAGTCGAACACAAGATGAAATATTTCAATCAAGAGTCAATAATGTAAACTCGTGTAGAAAGCGGGGTAACTTGCCATTGAGGCATGCAGGGCCAAGGTACTTGGTTGGTTCCTAGATTCAATCCTCGGATGATGAGATGATGTTGACAAAGACAAATCTGTCGAAGGAGGGCCATGATGAATCCCCCATCAATTGACATGAAACACGCCAAAATATGTGTAGAGTAGATCGGATGGTACAGTAACATGAAAGGTTGACTCAGAGTAGACTGACATGGTGGCGGGCGTACTGACTACATATAATAAATGCTGGATGTGTTCTTGAACATGGGCATAGCATGGCTTGGTAGTATTGACATGATGAGTACAACACTAAATCCTAATGCAACTGATGAGGGAGGCTTTCTTTGAATGACTCAAAGGAGTAACAAGATTCAGGAAGTAGGTAAAACTCGAGGACAAATAGATGACCCAAGTACAATATGCAAATGCAGATGAGTGCCATGTTTAAGAACGACTACGTACTGCCACTAACAAAGTGTGTACTATAAAAACCTTCCTTTTTCCCCATCATGAATGTTGAGTGCCTCATGTGTTTTTTACGAGCTTGATAAGGATGACTAGATGCTCGGTATAGCTCATCTCATAGATAAGTCCAATCCCAAATATTTTCTAAGCCTGGTATAGGAGGGGTTTGTCCCATGGCAATCCCTTCAATGTAAGAGTTTAATGAGTCCATAGAAGGTAAACTCGGTTGTCATTTCATGTTTAGAGAGTCTAAAAAGAACTAAAGAAGACTCCAACGGTCATTTTTCGTAAAGTTAGTCTCATCGCCTGAAAAATGGTAAAACAACGCGGGAGAGGACTCTTCCAATCATGATTGGCTGGAGTATACCTTTTTCATAAGTAGTGCCCCCTAGTCCGAAAAAGGGGTAAACTATCACCACGAAGACGACCATTCAAATACTTTAACAAGCATGAATGCGACAAGTTTGCTTGGCAATATTTTCGTTTTTTGAGAGCCTGAAAAGAGCTTAAAGGTAGACTCGGGGGGGTATCCTTTTCTGTGGGAGTTTAATGAGCCTAGAAAATAGATAAATCGTAACTCGGTACTTATTCTCATAGTTTCAAGAGCACGAGAACAAACGAAGAGTAAGCTCATCATCATAAAATAATTACAATCTAACCGTTGCAAAATAATGACAAAACATTCAAGGGATTTGTCCATACCTGAGATGACCGTTGTAATGCGAGAAACATCACAAAAGACCACTTAACAACTCCTACACACTTGGAAACTAGGTCAAATAGTTAACCGATATTCCAAATATGATCAAAGATGATTAAAACTATAGCAAATGACCTAAGAGCATCAAATATTTTAAAAAGGAATAATCTATTTTATTTATAAATAGAAAAATGGGTTAAATATAGTCACGATTGTTTCATTTGCCAATTTGGGAGAAGAAGTGCCAATTTGGAGCCAAAACTTCACTTGTCAATGCCGGGAGCTATGAGCCGCCATTTCACCCACCGTCTGGAGCAGGGAAGCCTAAACTTCATCTAGCAAAATTATAGTGGATTACATTTTGATTTTAGGTCCATTTTTTAGGTTTTTTGATGGATTTGTGGAGGGCCATTGCACCCTCGGCTCGTCACAGTCTTCCCTTTCCGGAACTGTGACGAGACCGACTTGATGCAAGTCCTGAAAACATGGAGTGCGAGGTCATCGCACTGTATGCAATAGCACAGTGCAACGACAAAAATGCATATCCCAACCATCAAATTAAACTCAAAGAGTGGACTTTCTGTGGTTGAAGTGAGGTCTAACATTGTTTAAATGCCCACCTTGGAAGGTTGATAGTAAGCAAACATGGTATTAGAGTGGCAGGAAAGAGAACATGATGCGGATGATGTTCAAGCTGCAAATGATCCACAATGCGTGAATGCTTTGAGAAACTGTGGTTTTCTCAAGTTCTTTGAGATTCAGGGCATGAGGGCCCAAATCCCGCTGCTGTCACATATGCTCCAATGCTGGGATGTGGCCCAGCAACACTTTGTGATCGGTGAGCACATTCTCACTATAGATGTTGAGGACATCTATTTTCTTACCAGTTTGTCCCAGAGAGGGGACTATGTCGTTCTCACTAGATCACGAGCTAGTGATCGTACTGTCGACGACATGGTTGCGCAACATTGTACTGCTCATGCCCGATCCTATAGTGGGAAGATTCCCATTAAGGATGTTGTAAACCGCTCACTGCGTGCTATATTGTTCACTATCACTAGAGTGTCAGGGAGCCAAGCCCCACACATGAACACTCGGACTCAGATGCTCTATGCGGAGGACTGTATGACCCCAAGATCTTCAACTAGTGCGAGGGTCTCCTCACAAACATCCGAGCTCAGCTGACGAAGTGTCAATGGGGAGTGCTCAAACAGTTTGGATACGGATTGATAGTGATATCATTCCTTTTGGAGCGGATCGCCCTCTTGCGCCCATAGGTATGACTGGATGACAGGGATCCTAGGGATCCTCACATGATCAGATGGGCAGAGGTGATGGCCCATCATGGTGGGGGCCCTATCATCATCTTTGGTGTCGAGTTCTTCAGCTGGCTGGAAGGCCAGTTGATCATGGTTGAGGACTACCCGTACGACAGTACAGATTATAGAGAGGATCTCGACTTGGTGCTTCCCGAGGGTACAACATGGGGAGACATCGATAAGAACAAAACCCTTGTATTTTTTAGTTTTGTATATTTATGACTTTTTTTGTTGTAGTGCTGACAAGTATATAACATGTGTGTGCACATGTGGGTCTCATATGGCCCGTAGGAGTCTCTCTTGTGGCGAGGAGAGATAGATGTGGGGAAGAAGTTGTGCCCCCAGGTGCTCATGCTGCCATCGTGGAGATGGAGGACGTGTACATGAAATTGTCCCAGCTAATAGTGGATGTTCCTGAGCCAGCAGTAGATGACTTACTGAGACCTATGCAGAGATTCGGAGTTGGAGCGTTTGTATGCTTCAATGCCTTACTCCCTAAGGTAGCGAGGACAGTGGAGTGCTTCCATTCTCAGCAACAGAGAGCTGTCCATCCTAGGGGTGTATGAGCCAGGCATCAGGCCTGATGACGTTATTATACTTGTAGTGAGAGCTTAGAGGCCTTAGATTTTGTACTACTGAAACCTACGAGGCTTCAGATTTTGTAGAGACTTACTGAAAGCCATTGTGCTTCAGAATTTTGTACCAACACTACTTTTGATGATATATATATACAGACATTCCTGACGATTTATACAATATGTGTTTCAAAAATGATGAATGATGTGATGTTGTTCATATGCTTTTCTTTTTATACAGTGCATTATTTACATGTTCTGAATGCTTTTACATATTATGAGTATTATGAGTATTATGAGTGTGAGATGTACCAATCTAAAATTAAGTTCGCCATTGAGTCAGCAACTATGTTTAACTCTCATGGAATGTGCAGGTATTGAATGGATTCAAATGACCTGTCTAGGAGACAGACTTGTCTAAAGCGACGGAGTAGGGTAGGATCACGGATAGCGTAGACCCGGTTAAGATGGGAAACCACTAATTGAGAATGCATGTGGATGACAATGTGGTTCATACCCAAGGAAATAGCATCGGTTAGGGTTCGAATTACTGCCTGATACTCTGAGGCATTGTTGGTTGCAAACCCAAGGAAACTTCTTCTTGAGCTGATGAGCATGCTTGTTGGGGAATACAGTACGTAGGATGCTGAGGCAAGGTTACAGATATGTAGGCTAACGTCGTCCATGAATCTATAGCATGTTTCCATCTGCACGCGCAGACAGAACATGGTATAAGAAGCGGAAACAAGATCTAAAGACACTCAAAAAATAAATGCGTCACACCACACAAACATGCCATGTACAGTGTATACAAGAAAGTCTATGCATGATAGGTTCAGGCATAGTACCTCTTCAGCTAAAGCCCATTACGGGGTTCACCCAAAGGTATTCCGTTATAGTCTTCAAGCTCATAAGCTCCTTTTTCCAGAACACGTTTGACAATGTACGGTCTGAGCCACATGGAATCAAACTTTCTTGCCCCTGGTTTGTCATGTTTCTGGTCATATGTGAGGACTAGGTCACCCTCGTTGAAGATACGAGGTTTGAATGACTTGTCGTATTGAGCTTTGATGCATTTCTTGTGTGCTTCATTAGCAAGAGCAGCATCTTGGCGGGACTCGTCAAGTTTTTCTAAGTACAAGAAACGTTCTTCCTTGACAGTAGTGTTAGGAAGAAGTTCGATAGTGAGTTGTAGAGACAGAATTTCGCACTCTATAGGAAGGATAGCCTCCAATCCATACACCAATTGAATAGGAGTGAAACCTGTGGTGGTCTTAATGGAATTTCTGTAGGCCCATAATGCTGAAAAGAGCATATTATGCCAGTTGGACTTATGCATACCTACCATCCTTTGGACCATAGTTTTCAAGACCTTCTTAATGGCCTCGACCTGTCCATTGGACTGCAGGTAGTAGGGTTTTGATTTTTCATGGAAAAAACCCAATCTATCGCTCAGTTCATCAACCATATGGTTCTGAAAGTGAGAACCATGATCGGTAACTATCGCCTGAGGAACTCCAAACCGCGCTATTACATGATTGAACATGAAGAGTGCGGTGGTTTTGCCTTCGTTTTTGTATGTAGGCATTGCCTCGGCCCACTTTGTGATGTAATCCACAGCTACAATCATGTAACTATGCCTCCCAGCCGAGGTAGGCTTACAATACATAAAATCGATGCCTGATTTTGTGAAGGGGCCCACGACAATAACCGGGTGTAACGAGGCGGGATGGGTGTGCTTCTTCATATGGAAGTGTTGACATGGAGGACATCTTTTCATGGCCTCAATACAATCTTTGAAGATAGTAGGCCAATAATATCTTGCGAGAAAAATCTTCTAGGCTATAGCCATCCCAGAGAGGTGACAACCACACGCCCCAGCGTGACAGTCATTCAGGACGCGTTCAGCTTCATCGTGAGTTAGACAACGTCGAAGAATTGAATCGATGCCATGGTGGTACAAAGTATCACTGATGATCAGATAATACTTCACATGGTGACGTATTCTACGACGGTCATTGTGAGAGAGTTGAGGGTTGAAGCATTGGGTTAGAAGATATAAAGAAATATCTCCATACCACGCATTAGTCATACTGATGAGAAACAACGATTCATCCGGAAAAGAGTCATTGTGCTCAACTTCTACATCAGGACAGGGAAGGTCGCAAATAAGCTCAGCAAATACCAAGGACTTTGTAGACTTGGATTTCTTGAAAAGAAGGTCGAATTCTTGCAGTATCACAATCCAACGTGAGTACTTTCTCCCAAGTACCTGATGTGTTAGTATGTGGTACATGGGGTTTGAGTCTGCGATGATGGTGGTGGTGCGGAGCAAGATATAGTGCCGGAACTTTTGGATGGCGATGACTGCCACGAGAGCAAGCTTCTCAACATGTGAATACCTAGTTTCAGTGTCAATGAGACCCTTACTCGTATAGTATATTACATGTTCTCGGGTGTTTTGATCCTCCTGTACCAAAACCATGGTGATACTGGTAGCATAAGAAGTGAGATATAAGATGTAATCTCAGAAATAGTTTGGCGGTTGGATCACGGGGGCATGCGTGATAGCATGTTTGATGCTGTCAAAGGATTTTTGAGCTTGATCATCCCAAATGAATGGGACGTCCTTCTTAAGCAGTTTCATATACCCCTTAGTCTTCTCTGCGAAGTTACAACAAAACACCTTAAATAAGTCACCTTCCCTTGGAGACTTTGAAGTTTCGTCACATCGGTTGGAGGTGGGAGGTTGACAATGGCTTCCACCTTTAAGGGATCGATGCGGATCCCATCCTTCGAGACTATGAATCCTAATAGGCGTCTGGACTCAATGCAAAAGATACACTTATGAGGATTCAGACGGATATTGTATCATCTACATCTGAGGAAAATGGTCGTCAGATGATCCATGTGGAACTCACGCTGCTTTGAATGGGCAGGGAGATCATCTAAGTAAGGTTCCACCAAGTCCTTTATGTCATGGAAGGCATACGACATGGCCCACTAGAACATGGCACCAACGTTTTTAAGGCCAAATGGTAGTTTGCGGTACGCAAACGTCCCCCAAGGATAGATGAAAGCTGTCTTATGTTGGTTGGCTAAGTTGATCTAAATTTGGTTGTAACCAGAAAAGCCATCCATGAATGAAAAGATGACACTTCTGGCACAATTGTTGATAATCTGGTCAATGAACGGGGTCGGGTAGTTGTCCTTTGGACAAGCCTTGTTAAGTTCCCGATAATCGACACATATGCGAATGGTACCCTTCTTTTTGTTCACACGGATGATGTTTGAGACCCAATCCGTCAATGGGACAGTATAGATGAAGCTAGCCTTTAAGATCTTTTCAAACTCTGCCTTGATCGCTGCAGTCTTCTCGGGGTGTACCGGTCACAACTTTTGACATACAAGTTTGATGTTGTTATAGGTTTTTATTTCATGAGAAACAATCGCGAGGTCTATCCTAGGCATCTCCTCATAGGACCATGCGAATACGTCTCGAAATCGCTTGAATAAGGCCATACCAATAGCTATTTCTTCAGGGGAACACTTCTGTCCTATGCAAATGTGTTCCACTTCACCATGTTTCACCGAAATGTCTACCAGGGTGGTAGGCTCAATGTTGGCCAAGTTGCCCTTAGTGTCTGAAAGACATGTAAATATGGGGTAATGAGGGAATGGGTAGATATCCAGTGAAAAGATGGTGCTAATGTTGTCCTCTATGTACTCCAAAGGAGGAAGAAAAGACGACCTATGGTGGAGGTCATCCCACAGACCATCATCAACATTCATAACTTCCATGATGGACAGTCTCGTCTAAATGAAAAGTCCGAAGTAAGAGATCAGGTGGAGATGATGCCCATGGTAGAGAGAAGGATGGGGAGGCCACAGTTAAGTAGTCCCCCGGTGGTGATTGGATAGCCTCGTAAATGCATTCAGCGGGTGAAAGGGGTATTGCATCTCCAATCAGGTATGTTGTGGCTTCATCAGGTACAAGCCAAGTATCATTGGAGTGAGATGAAATCTTTGTGGGGATCATGTTCACCGAGGAAACATGATTGGGGGGATCTCAAGTTGGAAAAATTCCCATGAGAGATGAATCTTTCAAAAGGACAACCCCTATACTCTCATACTGTTTTGACATTTGTCCAATGGAAGGAACATGGTCACCAAGATGAGTAGTAGTGTCTAGTGTGCAAAAATCTAATTGGTCGACAGTAAAAATTCATCCTTGGTGGGGAAATTGTACTACGTAGAAGACTGAAGAGGCTACCCGCTTGCATGGTGTAAAACCAATTGCGACGAAGTAAGAGATTCTAATCTATTGGGACTGAGACCACTTCCACATTAATGGCTACAGTCTTTCCACCCAACTGAACTATGAGAGCTTGTAGGAGACCATGAGGTTGAAAGCCATGCTCGTCGAATGCTTTCAATGTGGTAAGGGAATGATTCAATTTGGGAGAGCCAATGGCTCTCCAACAGGCGATCAACATGACAGAAGTAGAGGTTCCTTCATCCAAAATGGTACGATTTACAATTTTCCCAACAATGTTCGTAGCTACTTGGAATGCGAGCTGATGGGAAAGCCTCGGTTTAAAGTAGTCAAGTCGGAACATGATGGTATTCGAAGAATCAAGGTCGACTGCACCGATTGCTGCAAGGAGATTTTTGCGTTGATTGGGACAATTCTGCAAAAATTCCAGTGTAGACATGGCACAAGGAGCTTATGCCAAGTCCTCTACGATATTGTAATTTTGTGTTGCCCAAGCATTAGGATTGAAAACAAATTTTTGAATCGTGCTCTTGGGCAATCGCAATATCGAATCTAAGGACGGCTTCTCAATGGTGAGAGAAGCTGATGGTACAGTGACATCAGGTAAGGAGTTGAAATCTTTTTTAGTATTACTTCCAATAGGTTCCTTCAAAGGGACCAGGTCGTATGATCACAAGCGAGTGTTCAAATTGATCGTCTCGTTACGCACCATGAGAACATGCACAGTATTGGATGGTTCCCCTTGGGCTCGGGGGGGTTGAACAATCATTTGCTGATTTTGAGTGGGAAAAGGATCGTTGAGGACTGCGGGAGTCGGTTTACCCCTAAGAAACTTTTGGACTTCGTCTCTATGGGGACATTCTTCGGAGAAGTGATCTCCGCATAGTAAACAAGGATACTTTAGTTTCTGTTTCTATTTGGTATCATCAAGAGTGCTCTTTTGTTCCTGCTGGGTGGAAGAATTCTTAGGTTTCCCTTTGTTCTTCTTCTTGCCGCCAGACTTCTAAGATGAAGCTGATTGAACAAAATTCACCTCTTCAGTTACAATAGGAGTAGTCGATTTGGTGGTGTTGTGACCAACCTGAGTTGGTAATGGGGAGGAACCATGAAGGTTCGACAATCCAATAGTGTTAGAAGCAGGCTGGGTGGTAAGGGATCCAATGATGCCATCAGTTTGGGGTCCCTTAGGAGGTTTCGTGGGGTTGTAAGTGTCGCGGGGTGCGTCGGGAAGAATCTCAAATAGCGTTCCCGATTGAGAATAGACCAAGTCTAGGTAATGGGTATGAGTGATATCTTGTTCTTCAGTGACAGCACCACCCATGGCAACATCTCAAGCTATGTGAGGGATGAGAGACTTCGTAAACCAATCTGCTAGGAATTGGTCTGGAATGGGAGCCTTAATCAAGCGTCTTCTCCTCCGCCACTCATTTATATGAGTAGCAGTATTCTAGCAGAGAGAGGTGAGAAGGTCCGTACCAGTTTCGTACTGTATAGGCAGTTGGAAATGAGTCAAAAATTTCATAGCAAGAGAACCGAAATCATGAAAAAAATGAGGTGGTAATTCGATATACCTCTTGGAAGCCGAACCAGTGAGAGTCCGTTGAAATAATCTCAGACAGATCGAGTCATCCATCAGAGATTTGGATGAACACCATAAATGGTATGTCATCACATGGTGTTTAGGATCCTCGTCGGGCTTTCCATCAAACTTAGGGATATCCGATGGAAGTTTCATCGGAATCGAGGGCCAGTAAGTTCCATGGTAGATGGGGTCGTTCGTTAGTCGAGATAGATCAGGTAGGTCCAAAGTAGCAAAAAAGGGCAGCTGTTGATTACGCTGCGGGTACTGGTAGTACTGGTAAGGCATGTAAGGACCGGTAGGACCTCGTATCGACTGATTAAAGGGTCACCATGGAGGAAACTGATTGTAGGGGGGTGTGCCGCCCGGACCGTAAGGGGATTTGCCACCATAAGGTGGTCCATTCCCATAAGATGGGGGTCCACCTCCATCACCGGGAGGAGGTGGAAGTCCGCCGCCACCGCTCGAAGGAGGTGGGGGTCCATAACCATAATAAGGTGGCCTGCCATCGCCTCTTCCCAGAGGGGATGGTGGACCACTTCCACAGTTAGGAGGATGGGGGCCCCCAACACCTCACCGCCGGAAGGATGAGGATCTCCACCACCTCCACGACCACCATAATAATTAGATCCGCCACCGCCTCCACCTGCAGGGGATGGTGGACCACCTCCACCGCCCGAAGGGAAATGTCCTCCCCCACCATAATAGGGTGGTCCTCTGCTGCCTCCGTCGGGGGGGGGGGGTGGTGGACCATTCCCGCCACCGCCAGAAGGGTGGGGGCCATTGTTGGTAAAATGAATTGGACCTGCGCTTGAAGGTATAGGTCCGCCTCCTCCAAATTTAGGTGGGGACCCACCGCCTCTAGCAGGAGTTGGGGGTGGACAGATCGGGGGTGGTGGTACTTGAGGGATAATTGGTTGGGATCCATGTTGTAAAATGGGTTGTTTCCCCCATAGAGTGTAAGGATTTCCAGGATAGGCTATCCCATATGGTGCGTTTTCAGGATTAGATTGACCTGGCGCAGGTTAACGGAACCTAGATACGCTTGACTCCATGAGGGTTGAGTTACATTGGATGCCCCCCCAACATGAGATAATCCCATGGTGGATGGTCTAGCAGGTTGGGAAGGTCCAACGGGAGGTCCATTGGGGATTCCACTGCCTACATTCTAGTTAGGAAACGGGGGTTTCCCCCCAGCCACAATGGGCTCACCACTAGACAAAGGTTGAACCAACATAGGTTGTTGATTAGATACCATAGTAGTAACGTTACCAATGAGATAATCCGGGGGAATGGAGTATCCTCCCCTTGAATTTTGAGGCAGGGGAGGAACTGGTAAAGTAACTGTGGTAGTGACAGGTGTGTTGGATTGTTGTCCTTCAACTGGTTGGCTCACTTGAAGTGCAGGACTAGACTCTTGTGAGGGTTGACCAATCTCATTAATGATCAGGTTGTGGAGGGATGGTTCGGGTGAACCAAAAGATATCAGATGAACTGGGATGTCTCTATACCCAGGTCGTTGCTCGAGACTTTGTCTTCGAAGATCATCACCCTTGGTACGTAATCGTGCCAAGCGTTCGTGAATTGGGCCGAAAATCTCGACGGGGTTAGGCCTGTAGAAGGGTCTAGAGGGTTATGGAGTAGTCTAGTTGGGTGGGGATGTGATGGAAAAATGAGCCATTGTGTGGCTTGGAGATGAGTTCCAATAGGCTGCAGCTAGACCAGCAGTTGCTGTAAGGTCATCTTGGTGAGAATTCAACCATTCCAACGAACCAGGCTCTCCTGGCTTAACTACTGGGAGGGTATCGTCTTGTGAAGTAGAAATGTCCACCTCTTCACCCTGTGGGGGGTTGGAGGTGGATGAATCTGGTGGAGTTGAGGGAAACAAAAGTCCTCCAACATTTAGAGTGGGGTTCTCAACTTCAGTAACTATGACCGTGTTACGCTGATCCATTCTTACCCTCAAAATAACCTCTGGGTTAAGGGGATATTCGGGTGATAAGTTTAAGATCCTACGGGACCTTCTCCAAGGAAAATCCTCCAAAGTGTCAGGAAAGTCAGCCAGGGTGGCTGAAACAGCGTTCCTCCTAAGGGAAATCTACAAAAGAAAAGCAGTCCAGAAAAACCTACTCAAACTAAGGCAACAAGCAGACTTATGTGACAGAGTGGATTAGAAGTCTAGAACCTCACGGAATTATCAAGGCATCGCAAACCGCTATATACTACAGGTTCCAACAATATAACACGACAAGGAGGATTGGGACCATACCCTTGCCTGCATACTCGATTACCTGGACAGTACGTGCATGCTAATCTCCCCGAGTGTTGTTCTCAGTGTATTGCTTTGCTAAGACGACCAAATGGTTAACTTAGTTGGTTTCAGGAATCCTAGTGGTGTCTCCCGATATACACAAGGTACATGGGAGCTCAAATCCGTAGTGGTGCTGTCTAATGCACAATCGTTCGTCAAGAGACCTTCTGATATAATACCGAGTACGTGATACACCCTTCGATATATGCCAAGTACGTATTATGGTACCTGGTAGATATGTGAAGGAGCTCGATATACCGATAAGTGTGTGGAAGACTACAATACCCCTTGGATATAGTGCTAGAAAATAACAACAGCTGCCATGCTTAATGATGCCGGAACACGTCTCTAACTTACACATAAGTTGCTAAACATTTTACCTAGTTCTACCATTAATTTTATCTGGACAGTTAGGTGAATGCATGAGGTGAGTACATAATCGGAAAAATAATGCAAGGCGTAGCTACATGCACGAAATATTCTTTTCTTTTGATGAACTCTAACTATGGGAAGGAGAAATCTTTTTCTTTCCAACGAGATTGCCAAAACAACACAATGCAATAATTCCCAATCCAAACAATTTTCACTATAAAAGCATTCTTTTCATTTTTGTGCGAAACCATAAAAATTACAACACTAGTAATCCAAATCAAGACATGTTTTTCCTTTTCTTTTTCTTTTCAAAGCAAAATGACACTAGGTAATGAAAACAGAGGATTCTAATCTGGAGTATGCAAGCTTTTCAATTTCACTTTCAATGGCCTAAAATAAATAAGAATTGAAAATGCATCTATCTTTCCTGAGCATGGAACTAATTTTGCAAAAACTGAAATATATTTTGGATTTTTCGAGAAAATGAGAAACTCATAATTTAAGAAAAACACAAGCGATCACACATTCATTCAATTTTTCCAAAAGATGCATAAGCAAAACATTCCAATGCAAGAACAATTTTCTTCAACAATGCTTGAGAAATGATGAGAAAGAAGCACTTTTAACTTTTCAATGGATGCATCAAAATATTAACTTGATAACAACTATGCTTTTAGATGTAAATGATTGAAAAGAAAACAATACTTGCAGCACTCAGTGCACTCAGAAAACTCAAGAAAATACAAGCACTCTATCAGGCTGAAAGACACACAAGATTCAAAATTAGACAGTAGCAAGCAAAGATCAAAAAACAATTTGAATGAGGTCTGCGAGGTGATCTAATGCAGTAATTAGATCAGTTAAGGAGAGGAGGGAATGCAAGGGTGAGCAGATGAAGGTGGAGGGTACAATAGTATCCACCACTACTGGTTCTCAGACTTGTCCAAGACGGAACCCAAAATCAATACAAACAAAACCAAACACTCAACACAGAAATCAAAGATGGGATCTTTGGCTGGATCTTGCAGCATAGAGGGAGTTCATACAGCAAACCAAAGCTCAGATTAACAAATGGAGAGGGGATGCCTGCATGCCAAATTTGACAAATCAGCGCACTCTGTGCTTGTACACAGTGCAATGTCGCAGTCCACCAATGCGGGGAGTGCGATGATGTCGCAGTATACCAATGAAATGACTGCAACGAGTGGCTAACAGACAAAGAATAGAGACCATAAATGACACAGTGTTGCTCTGTTTCACTAACCAGGTGCGACAGGTGAGATCTAAGTTCAAAAATGAATCAAATATCCAAGCAATGAACTATGAAATGGTTTGAAAATGAGTAGTACAAACTCATAGGAAGCAGATCAGAGTCTTCAAGATGAAGATCTAATAATGAAATGAACTCAAGAAGCAAATGACAAATAAAAGGCTTGTGTCAAACAATCAACTGAAAATGACTCTAAGATTGCCAACTAAAGAACAAGATGTAAATCCCCAGTATGGTCACCATATTTCTTTTGCGGACAATCTACTGAGAGCAGACTCAAGGCCTGATATCGCTAGCTTAACGTAAGTCTAGAACAAATAAGATAGAACATAAAATACTTTCCTAGATCATATACAAATATAAATGTAAGAGTATATCGTTTACCTTAGATTTGTAGATCCCTTTCTCCTTCGTTGATCCAATGTTCCAGCGCTGCCAGATCACAAGTAGCTAAACCCTGTTGAACATATAACAGACTATGAGAAGTGAAAGCATATATCTCATATGATAGATCTAAGCTAACAGTTAAGGAGGAAAACTCTAAACATCATCAAGGAGACAACATTTATGGAAAGCAATTATATTAACTGTATTGTAAAGTGGAGAAGTACAATAGAAAAGAGGATTACAACCATTGCCTTAACGCTGCAAGCTCCTTCCAACAAGCCATGCCAAAGCTCCTAGAGAGAAGTGGATGTTCCCCAATCTAGAGTGTTAGATCTATTGCACTCAGTTTTACCAGCATAAGAGTACCATAGACTTCCTCCACTTGGGATGGGAGTGAGCTTCATTTAAATAGGACTAAGTGGATAGGGTATGGATAGCATAGGTTGAGACATGATAGGAGAGGATTAAGGGATCCTTCCAAGGTGTTAGGAATTGAGTGCCATCTCTCCCAAGAGGTTAGGGATAGGCCCCAAGTCAGCAAGCTTCGAGAAGGGGCTCGAAGGGCTATTTTTGTCTATTAACTGACATCGGCGCACCCTGAAATAGAGAAAGCTGCGATGTTGCATGCTGCATGAGTGCAACCTGTGACAACCTCTCAAAAGCTAGTACAAATGGGTACAAATCCTTCCAGGTCAATCACTCAGTCTAGGTAACTCCAAGGGTGTGTACACTAAATCTCATGATGGGAATATTTTAGGTGTAACAAGATATGATTCACATAGTTATGCAACTATCTTGACCAATGCTTTGGCGTAACACTTTTCCATATCCTATATGCATACAGTGGTTATCTAAATTCCTTCCATCTCTACCAAAACATACTATTAAGAGCATTCACAACTCTCATCATGTCAGCAAAGAGGTTTCATTCTAGATAAACAACAATGGAATGTTTGTCCAACTTACCCATCATATGCATATTAGTAGTATATTGTTCAATGCTATATGAATGCTTACACTATGCATGATATATTCTCAGAATACAAATATGCATATAACTATTACAAGCAATATCATTAACTATTCAGATATTCAAATTGTTGGCCCGGTTTTGAAACCAGGCTTAGTGCTATGGGCACCTGCTAACTAGTAGCAGCAGTTTCAATGGAAATAAATAACAATAAACTAATTAAACAAGACTATTCATGGATCTAAGCAAAGATATTAAGCAAATAACAAAAATAATTTAAAATCAAGAACAAGACAATGTAGAATAATAAATTTGTATTGAAAGAATGGGGCAAGCAAGTGCTTGCGGAATCAATACCTCTAATGGTGAGGTTGAATGGCTCCAAGGATGAGCAACTCCAATCTCCAATGGTCTCTTCTCCAATGTGGTTTGCAATGGCTAAAATGCTCAAGAGAGATTTCAGCAGCATAAGGATGAGATAATGGATGGATGTGAAATGAGGAGCCCCTTCCACCTTTTTATAGGTTTTGGTGGTGGGAAATACCATTTGTGGTTTTGTGGAAACCAAATGGTATTGACCAACATGGTTTAGGTACTTTTCCCTCATTTTTCCTTTTTTGAATAAAAATAATATTTTAATTCCCTTTTTAATATTTTTGGGAATTTGGACCCTTTTTGAGGGTTTTTTATGCTTTTCTGGAAAAATAATCTTTTTTAATGGAAAAAGGGGTGTACTAAGGTCTTTTGGTGACCTTTTGTTGGTTTCAGAGGCTCAGATGGTGGAAAAGTGGACAAATGGGTCATGTGAATAAGGGAATGAGCTAGTGAGCACTTTTTAGGTGTTAACACAAATAACAACTCAAATACTTATATTTTATGTTTGTGTGGTTGCTTCCCACTTGATCTCTATGATATGTCTTTGAACTTCTATCCATTTTGTACCACTATGCATGCTTAAGTGTGCACTAGTGTCATCCTCATGATCTCATACATAATCATACATTCATTAGTATAATCTAAATACTATCAAAACATTATGATTCTAAATAATCTTAAGTATGTATGGTCATGATCATTTCATACACAGGTATTACTTACCTAAGATCCTAACACAAAGTAGGATTCTAACTTGATATAGGAAAACATACCTGGATTATCATGCTTGGTTATGTCTTAACATACCCAAACAATATCTTCTTTGTTCTATTCAATGATTTAGAGACCTTGTGCTAGAACCTGCATATCTCATAAGTTAAGCATAGTAGAACAAAGTCATACATACCTCGTAAGTAGAGCTTCTATGTGGTCAAAGACTATGGTCATAGAGCTTGATTTGTCTTTCTTGATGTACCTGTATCTTGTTAGCAAACAACATCATCCTCACAAGTGCATTATGACAATCATAAGTGTCATAACCCTAATCAATGAATGTCTTCTATCACTCACATGCATTCATTATCAACCAATAATAATTGTACTAACCTCAATAACATGAAGACAAACACATTATAAACTTAATCAAGAATCAGATTTCAAAACATACCTATGTCTTCTCAAGTCATACCTGACGAGTAGTCTTCTCTATAGTTGTAGAACCCTAACCATCTAAGGTAGATTACTTGTAAAAAATCTTGTATAGGTTCATGGTTCTAGGATGATAAATATCAGTGCCATTTAAACCTCCTTTATTGCTTCCTTATGAGTCACCCAACTTTGCTAGGGTTTCTTCTTACTTGGAAACCCTAATTTTCAATCTCCTTCCTCCAAAAACATTTTGATGGGGGATCAAAATCTATGATGAATGGATTCGAAATACATTATCAAAGCTTCCAATGTTGTATCAGGTGTCCAACATTGTATTAGGTCTTTTCATACCTAAAAACTGAAAACCCTAAGTGAGAGCTTCTTCCTCCTCTTCTTAGATTTCCTTCGTTGAGCCATTTCCGATGTGCCGTATTGTTTCTAGTTCATCTCTGAAATTTTGGATCTACAGGGTCTGACACTTCGGCCTGTGCTAGAATAATCTATCATATCTCCAACCCCATAGGTCTGAGCCTTAATGGATTCTCTGAGAGATATTTATTCCAGGTTTCCCAACATGACCTGTTTATGGGATGAAACAAAATAGAGAACTTGTACGGAGTGCCACTTGTCACTGTTTCAACTTCGGCCTCTAAAAAGTAGACTTGTTAAACTAGAGTCTGTTCCCTAACTTCCACATTTTACAGAATTTCATTTGGAGCTACCTATCCCGAGATATGACCTTTTTCCCTAGGTCACCTGTTTAGGATTGCATTCTGGAAGAGGCAGAAACCCTAACTTGTACGGATCATAAATCACAAAGTACAACAAATATGAGGCTGAGATTCGGACACAAGGTACAGGGGGATGTTATGTTCAGTCTTTAAAAGTTTCAGATCTTGAACCTTCTCCAAAATTGGTTTATAGCGAAAGTTCCACGATGGCTAGGTTTTGCTATGCAAAACCCTAACTTTCAAATTGTCGCAAGTGAGACAAGTGTCGTAAGTGCCATACATTACCTTCCTTCAGGCTAGCTCTGATACCATGTTAAGATTCAATATGATAAGATAGATAAAATTGGTATTACATTCAATTTCACAACAATAGAATATACATGATCACTGAAAGAACAACAAGCACAACATAAACACAAGCGACACAATTTATCCTGGGAAACCCTCATGGGGTAGAAAACCCAGCAAAGCTTCCTCAATATAGATGACCAACAAGTACAAAGATGTAATCCTCAAACAAGAGATCCTTCTCCTCCTATTCATATCTCTCTCTCCCTCTCCTATGTGCAATTCACAAGTGAGCGAATGAGTGTGTTAAATGAGGAACACACCTCCTATATTTATACACTACTCCGACTTGACTTTTACACTAACTAGGTTGGACTCAACAACTTAACCACTCAACATAATGCTGACTAGGCCGACGCCACTAGGGAAGTCTAATAACCCAAGTTACCACATTATGACGGAGGAATAAACATCTCCGGATATACAATAAGGTCTCCATGGAGGAATGATACATCTCCAGAAGTACAATATAATATTCTTGGAAGTTACAATATTTCAACAAGATTGGTGGTTAGGGGCTTAGAGAGAGAGAGAGAGAGAGAGAGAGAGAGAGAGAGAGATTTGATCTTTATGGTTTAGAGGGAGGGAGAGAGAAATTGGTGGTTAGGTGTTTAGAGAGTGAGAGAGGGGGAGAGGGAGAGAGAGATAGAGAGAGACTAGACATCAGGATTTTGGAGAGGGAGAAAGTGAGAGATTGGTGGTTTGAGGTCTAGAGAGAGATTGATAGAGAGAGATTGGAGGATAGAGGTTTAGAGAGAGAGAGATTGAATTATAGGGATCTAGAGAGAGAGATAGAAGGATAGAGATTAGTGGTTGAGGTTTTATAAAGAGATAGAGAGAATGGAGAATAGGTGTTTAGAGAGAGAGAGATTAATGGTTAGGGGTTTAGAGAGAGAGATATTGGGGCTTGGTAGTTTATAGAGAAAGAGAGAGAGAGAGAGATTACGGGTTAGGGATTTATAGAGAGAGATTGGTGGTTTATAGAGAGAGAGAGATGGAGATTGGGAGTTAGGGGTGTAGAGAGAGATATTGTGGGTTAATGGTTTAGAGAGAGAGAGAGGGTGAGAGAATCATGGTTATGGTTTTAGGTAGAAAGAGAGAGATATTGGGGTTAATAGTTTAGATAGAGAGACAGTGTGGGTTAGGGGTTTAGAGAGAGAGAGAGAGAGAGAGAGAATAGACGTTAGGGGTTTAGAGAAAGAAATAGAAAGAGTGAGATAGGGGGATTTGGGTTTAGAGAGAGAGAGAGGGAGACTAGACGTTAGGGGTTTAGAGAAAGACATGGAGAGAAAGAGATAGATTGGTGGTAAGGGGTTTAGAGAGAGATGATATTGGTGCTTAATGGTTGAGAGAGAGAGAGAGAGATAGGTGGTTAGGAATTTAGAGAGACAGAAATTCTAGATATTAGGATTTTAAAGGGAGAGATAGAAAGTGAGAGATTGGTGGTTAGGTGTCTAGGGAGAGAAAGACATATTGGGGTTTAGGGTTTTTGAGAGAGAGAGAGAGAGAGAAATTAGGGGTTAGAGGTATAGAGCTATATATGTATTGGAAGTTAGGGGTTAAGGGTTTAGAGAGGGAGAGTGAGAGACATGGAGAGAGTGGAGGTTAGTGGTTCAGAGATAGAGAGGGAGTTATTGGAGAGTTTGGAGGTTAGGATTTTAGAGAGAGAGTGAAATACTGGTGGTTAGTGGTTTGGAGGGAGATATGTTGGGGCTAAAGGGTTTAGAGAGAGAGATATTGGGGGATAGGGGTTTAGAGAGAGAGAGATTGGGGGTTAGGGGTTTAGAGAGAGAGAGATTGGGTTTTAAGGGATTATAGGGATATTGGTTTCCAGGGGTATAAAGATAGACACAGGGATTGTAGCTTAGGGTATTAGAGAGAGAGAGAGAGAGAGAGAGAGAGAGATAGATTGGAGCTTGTGGGTTTAGAGAGAGATATTGGTGGTAAGGGTTTTAGAGAGATAGTTAGAGAGAGAGAGGGTGGGGTTGGAGGTTAGGGATTGAGAGTGAGAGAGAGGTTGGTGGTTAAGGTTTTTTTTTAGAGAGAGAGAGATTGGGGGTTATGGATTTATATAGAGAGAGATTGGGGGCTAGGGGATTAGAGAGAGAGATGGATTGGGGTTTAGGGTTTCGAGAGAGAGAGAGATTGGTTGTGAGGGATATAGAAAGAGAGAGATATTGTGGGTTAATGGTTTAGAGAGAGAGATAAAGGGAGAGAAATGTTAGGAACCTATGTCAACCCTTCTCTTTACTATGTTAGTATATTGTTGTTGGACGCATATGCTTTGTAAGTCGTCCCGTAGTATTTGTTGATCCGTAGTTTATATTAGCCCATAATATTGACCCATAGTATTGGATGCATATGCTTTGTAAGTCATCCTATAGTATTATATGTCCCATGGTTTTGACTCATAGTATTGGGCATAGACTTAGTATATAAGTGTGTGTTGAGGTCATTGAAGGCACTGTGAAGTTAATTGTATTGAGCTTGCTCAAAGGAGGTTGCCCCCTCGAAGTGGCCCGTGATCAATATAAAAGTGATTCTGTTCTATTATTTCTGCTATTTCGCATATTCTTATTAATTAATTGTTGCAGGTGCATCACATCTGGTATTAGAGCACTTTCCTTGGCACAAGTGGGAAATTTTTTTTTCTTTTTTTTGGGCGACGACTTTCAGATCAATTTCTGAAACTTTATACATAAAATAAGAAGAAATTGATTGCATATATGAATTCCTCTTTCAAAAATACACAGTTTCAAAAAAAAAATCATCTCATTTGGAGTTCTAAAAGTGGAGATATCGCAGATTTAAAATCAGTAATTTTTCAGAATTTCGGTGACGGCTGCGGAAATTGCGGCGAGAAAATATTTTGACCGAGTGCCTAGATTTATATTTCACTTTAATAGGTAGAATCAAAGTGGTTGTTCCAGTTCCGGAAACATGCTATAATAGCGATTCTGAGCAATATAGATCCGGTTTGTGAACATTGGGTGGAATTTCTACCCAAATTGTTTCTGTTGCAGGTTCGGATCTGGGAATACTCCCTATCCGCTTAACTGTGGGAAGTACTTGGGCATAATCCCTAAAAATCATTGTGAGGAGTACCACAGGAACCCCGAAGTAGCTGGCCATTGAGAGGACCTGCCAAGCGAAAAGGGCAATGACCCCTACCTAATTGACTAGTTCCCACCCGTGAGGTAAACCAAGAGCTGTCGTTTGTGGCAAAGCAGTTATCAGTTTTACCTGAGCCGTGGAGTGAGGGGTACTGCCCCAATACGCAAGCCATCAGACAGCATTGGTGGCCGAGTGAAACCCCTGAACTGTTAGGAAGCCGCACATACCTGGGGTCCATATCTACTTTCAGCTGAACTATTATCGATCACTGCTGCGTCGTTTCAGATTCATTTTGCAAGTCGTTCCAGATCCAACCGTTCGGCGTTGTTCCAGATTCCTTCCGAGCCGTAGCCGCTCCAGTCTGTATAAAAAAAAAAATCTGAGCCGTAGCCACTCCAGTTTGAAAAAAAAAAAAAAAAAAAAAAACCCTGAGTCATAGCCGCTCCAGTCTGGAAACAAAAAGTGGCAGCCATACCTATTAGGCAATTATTTCTGCATCAAGACTGATCTCCCGAGTCTGAATTTTTTTTTGGAACAATGGGTCTCCTCCCCAACACACCTGCAATGGGTTATCCAACTCATGGGTTATCCCTATGTGATCACTTACAAGAAGGGCAAGGAAAATATGGTGGAAGATGCTCCTTCTCGCACAATTGATGACCCAGTTTCTCTTACAGCTCTTTCTCTGCTTATTCCAAATTTGTTGCAATATGTTCAACAGGGCTATCTCTTCTATGAAATCCATGCTTCTTCATCAACAGGGGACTCTGGGTTCTGCAAAATGTATGACCAGGAACAATGTAACTTCTTTTGGCCGGGACTAAAAATGACAATTCAACAGATGGTGGCTAACGATGATACTTTCCAAGTCAACAAGGGGGAACCGACACTCCTTTCGAGATTGATCAAACCCTTGCCCATCCCTACACAGCTTTGGCCAACTATTTCTATGGATTTCCTAGCAGCACTCTGGTGGTACAATACCACATCTCAAAGGACACCATATGAAGCAGTCTATGGACAAACACCGCCAATTCTTCTTCCATACACGCTTAGCAGCTCCCCAGTTCAGGAAATTGACTTGGTTCTTTGAAACCACGATCAGATTCTTCTCATTCTGCACGACAATCTTCACATGGCTAGAATTCGCCGGAAACAACAAGCCGATCAGCACCGTTCTGAGCGCATTTTCCACGCAGCTGACAGGGTTCTTCTTCATCTACAACCTTCCAAGCAATCCTCCTTGACACTCCAAAGGTGTCAGTGGCCCGAAATGCAAACCGAGGATGCTACCGGGGAACCACTCCTTCAGATTCTGCAGCAATTTCTCCAACCAAAGCTTTGAAGACAAAGCTTTTTCTAAGGGAGAGGGGATGTTAGGAACTTATGTCAACCCTTCTCTTTACTATGTTAGTATATTGTTGTTGGACGCATATGCTTTGTAAGTCGTCCCGTAGTATTTGTTGATTCGTAGTTTATATTAGCCCATAGTATTGACCCATAGTATTGGACGCATATGCTTTGTAAGTCATCCTGTAGTATTATATGTCCCATGGGTTTGACTCATAGTATTGGGCATAGACTTAGTATATAAGTGTGTGTTGAGGTCATTGAAGGCACCGTGAAGTTAATTGTATTGAGCTTGCTCAAAGGAGGTTGCCCCCTCGAAGTGGCCCGTGATCAATATAAAAGTGATTCTGTTATATTATTTTTGTTATTTCGCATATTCTTATTAATTAATTGTTGCAGGTGCATCACAAGAAAATGGTGGTTAGGGTGTTATGGAGGAAGAGATAGATATTGGGGGATAATGGGTTAGAGAGAGATGGGTTTATGAGTTTAGAGCTAGAGAAAGTGAGAGATTGGTGGTTCCATGTTACGAGAGAGAGAGAGAGAAATCAACTTTTAAATTACAGTAACACACGAGGTCGAAACCCCAATAGCACTCTAACAAACAACATTGAGTTTGAATACAACAACATTAAACATTCTTCTTTATCAAACGACCAAGGGTTAAACCCTTCACGCAGCTGTTACATTCTTCCAACAAAGTTACTTCATAGCAAAAACGCTGGAGAGTTAATACCAAGGTAGGTCGAGGATCCCATCCTCCCTATGCTTGTCCCTTAACTTAAAAAATTTACAACGGCGGCCACATCCTCAGCCCAGAACACAAACTGAAAAGCTTCAATTAAAACCAACAACAGCCAACAGTTGCTAAGAGTAGCCTATAGGGGGGAAACCACGGAGGCTTATCGATTGGTTGAACCGCATCTCCTCTTAAGCTTCAAACAAAGCAACCTATAGATGGTAGATACCTACAATCAACACACGTGATGGTTAAAAGACGCATTATGATGAAAACATATTTGCAGAAAAACAATAACATTTTAAAACTGAGACATTACCTTCATAGAGAAATTGGGATCGAAACTGATCACTCTTGTGTCGACGTGATTCCTGAGCTAATCAAAACACCCAAAACAATACAGTAAACCCTCACTTCAGAGCTCGGCTCTTAACATTTCAACTAGTGACAGTAAACTCCTTCAGGTCGCAGTTTCGAATCATGGAAGGAGCTCTCAAAAACCTGTTAACAAACCCTAAACATTCGCAGGCTAGTCGGCCTCTCCACCAAGCCACTCATTAACACCAAATGAATGCCAAAGAAACAACCTCAACGAGACATAGTGGAAGACTAGGGTTTAGTCCAAAACCCGAGAGAATCACGAGATCAACGATGGAGATCTTGCCAACCAGACACATCATATTACGAGCAACAACACCATTTAAGACAACATTAATTACCACTTCCACCACGGAGTCCAGCTCAATATGCTTATAAGTCAAACCTTGCATAGCTTGACAACGTTGGCATTATCCTTACAAAGCCTTCACGTGACACTATCAATGATAGCAGCCACCGGGATATCCACCGAGGAAGTAGATAGGAGAGTTAATGCCAAGACTGGATACGAACACCTGCCAGCGTATAACCACTAAGGCTTTAATACCTTGTCCTTTTATCAAAATATTGGCATGAAGATTATGGTTGTAATATATTATAACACATAATACTATAAGCATATGGTTACCACCCTTGCGATGCATTGACTAGGTATCAAGCTTATGTTTAAATTCTCATATAATTGTTCATATATCATATAGTCTCATATTTTGTATCATTACATATAGTTTATGCATTGTAGGAAATGCATGATATTTTCCATATAGTTTACATTTCACAAATGCACACTTTTAACTATATAGGTATTATCACCATATACTAAATCATTGTGCATATTAAAAACCACGATATACATGAATATATCACTATGAAAAAGCATACAGGAGTTATTACATTTAGTAAGTCGATTCTTATTCCTTGACTTTGTAATAGTGAATAAATAACCTAGATAAAACATAGAACATTACAATGACATCTGCATGGAATCAGATAAGACCTATGTTATGATTCTCAAGTTAACTTTTCTAAATTAGATTTCATGAGAAGGTTCTTCTATTTATGTATTCAATTACAAACGTAGATCCTCAAACTATAATTCAATTAAAATAAACCAGGACAATGTTTACATCAAGTTAACTAGAATACCTGACTTGAGGAAGGGAATATAATCCGTTTCTAAGTTTTATAATACAATTTCGGAATTTAGAACACTACTGAAGGATAAATTGAATTTGATCACTCTTACTTGTGTTATGCAACATCAAGATTCAAATGCTTTCGCTACATAGATAAGTAAGCCTCAGGGTACCCCATAGGACCCCTTCATCATCATCAGAAAGCAAGCTATCAGCACATATAAAGAAAACTGTATTGCAAGTGAACATAAATACATCACATAGTTCCAGAGTTTAGCATAAGCAAAGTATTGTCGTAATATGTTTCAAAAATTTATGAAGTGGCGTTATCAATAATAGTTTATTAGTTAAGAATATTGACATTTATTTTACATTTCCGCACAGCAAGTATAGCAATTAATGCTACGTTGAATTTTTTTAATTATTATGAATTTTTGGGATGTTATAGGGAGACTACCATATTGATGACTGGATGCATGCAGTTGCATGCATGATGACTAGATGCATGCATGCAAATATAAAAAATGATGGTGATAATATTCCAATACACCTCCGCAAGCCAAACTATGAAGAAACACTTGAAAGAACTAATGGTAGGGCCCTAGTGACTAAGACCAAAGGTCACCTCGTACAACAATCTAAATAAATAAAGTGAGGAAAGAGGGAAAACCTAGTGGGAAGAAATCCCTCCCTCAGAATAGACTAAAGGATGCTAATGTAGCATGGAATCACTCACCCCAAAAGGAGGCAAGTGACCTTCTTTACCAAAGAAGGATCGATCGGAAAGAAATGGATTACTGTGTGAATGATCAATGTGAGAAGGATGAAATCTTCCATTCTGAAAATCAAATCCAATTCTCCTTTAATCAAGTGGATCACCAACAAGATATCTGGTAGATCTAAGAGTAATGGCTACCCATCTGGGAAGAGGAGGATCATCAAGTTCAATATCATCAAGTTCTTGTGGATCTGGATCTTCCATTCGCTCATCTTCACTGTTAGGTGCTAAATATTTAGGTTCTTTTGGATCTGGATCTAGCATTCACTCTTCATCATCTTCACTTTCAGATTCAAAATATGAACTCTCATGAGATGAAGCTTCTCTCTCTTGCTCCTCAAGTAGTGGTGGTGTGGTAGGCAAGCTCTCTTGCTCAACAGGATGAGCATTATGAAGAGGCCATTCCTCAAACTGTACACTCCTCTAAAGGAATGTTGACATAGTATAAGGATCAAGAAGCTTGTAGGCCTTTGCACTCAATGCATAGCCCAATAGTATACACTCTCTACTTTGTAGATCTAGGTATCTCCTTTTCTCTGTTGGAATCCTTTCCCATGCTCTGGATCCAAACACTCTAAGAAGGGATACATCAGGTTTGTAGCCCATCCATGCTTCGAAAGGAGTCATATTTTTCAGTCCTTTATGAGGTAATCTGTTCTGAAGGTAAGCAACACAATTGACGGCTTCTGCCCAAAGACTAGGGTGCAACCCTTTCGACTTTAGCATGCAAGTTTCCATTTCCTTTAGTGTTATGTTCTTCCTTTTTGCAACACCATTCTATTGTGGTGTATAGGGAACAATATGTTTCATCTCTATGCCTTCATCATCACAAAAAGATTGAAAATTACCCTTGACATACACACCCCCATTATCACTGCGAATGGCCTGGATCTTTCTATCTGAAAAAATTTCTGCAAAAGACTTGAAAAACTTAAAGTATCCAAATACTCCTGATTTTAATCTAAGAAATTATACCCATGTAAATCTTGAATTATCATCAATAAAAGTAAGAATATACCTTGCCTTGTTCAAATATAGATATGGAAATGGCCCAGCAACATCACTATGAATCAGATCTAGAGGTTGAGAGGCTCCCCTTTCCTTTGCTTTCTCAAACTTCTTTTCAGGAATTTTTCCCATCAATCGACCCTTATAGTTTCCCTTGGAAAACTTAACTTTGGGTAGCCTTCAACCATCTCATGAGTATGCATATCTTGCAGGTACTTGTATTTGAGATGCTGAAACCTTTCATGACATATCCTGCTCTCTTCCTTTGCATGAGTGTGAAGAGCAGACTGCTTAGAGAGAGGAAGAAAGTGAGAGAACTCATAGAGTTTTGAATTTTGGTTTGCAACACCTTTTGCAATGATATTTCCTAAAACCATGTCTTGTATTTCGACCTCATTTGGAGAGAAGATCACCCTCTTGGGATCTCCAGTATGGGTCATTTGGTAGACTGAAAGTAGATTGGCAGTAAGTGTAGGAACATAGAGTACATCTAAGAAGTATCCATGATCAAGTTTGATCCTTCCAATCCCCTCAGAGGAGATCTCAGAATCATCCCCCAACATGATGGAAGGGCCAACAATGCATTCAAAACGAGTGAAGAGATCTTTGGAGAAATACATGTGTCTTGATGATTCTAAATCTATGATGAACGAGGAATCTCTTGATGCACCTTCCATGAGAGCATGGAATCTCTCCTTGTCCTCAAATCTAGAAGGTTCAGCTTGTTTCCACCTAACACATTTAGCTCCTGGGAGATTATTCTTTTCAAGTAACTGAGCCATCAAATCTATAGTCTTCTTCATACAATAACTCCCAAGATGAAATCCTCTATTGCAATAGGTACACTTCGATTTCTCCTTTTGAGAATGCTTGGTCTTCTTGGAATTTGAAGTGCCTTCTGACTGATAGGGAGCCTCTTTTTGCTTCTGCTCATTCAAATTTCTATCAAAATATTTTTTCTTTCCCTTGCCATTCACTCTCTTCACCTCAGTAGTTGCAAGTGCTGAATCCATCTTGGATTTTATCATTCCCATTTGAATCAAATTCTCCTCCTCTTGTGTGAGTGATTGGATGAAGTCATAAAGGCTTGGAAACTTCCATTTTGGGATGGATAGCTTCGCTGTCTGAAAGGTGGAGACAAATATTGAGTAGTTAGGACCCAATTTTGATAGTATGGAAAGGATGAGTTGCTTCTCTTCCTTCTCTTTTCCATATCTCTTCAATTGTGAAATCAGATTTTTAAACTTGGTAAGAAACTCATTGATGGAATCGAAACTGCAAGGGTTCAAGGAGATGAGCTCATTTTACAATTTTTAACCTTTCAAGTCATCTTTCTATCCAAGAAGTAATTCGAGCTTGTACCAAACCTCTTTTGGAGTTTCTAGATGTATGACATCAAAATGGAGGTCTTCGGAAATGCTAAGGAGCAACAGTCCTACTGCTTCATCAAGTTTATCCAAGTACTTGGATTTCTCTACTGCACCAGTGGGTTCGAATGTAGTCCCATTCAATACTATAGAGAGGATCTTGGAATTCATGAAGCTTTCCATCTTGGCCTTCCATTCGACATAATTTAATGAATTCAGTTTTAGATCGATTGGTAGCTGTTGAATTTGAATTGAAGATGAATTCAAATGATGGAGATAACCTGCAAAACAATGAAATTGTTGATGGAGATTTGTTGCAATTCGAATTGAACACTTCCTTAGGACAATGACCACATGTGACTGGATCCTTCACACCTGGCTAGACCTCTCTAGATTTCTTGAGTGAATTCAAGAAAATTGCACCAAGAATTGTAGTGGAAATCTAGAGGCTTCTCTTGCTCAATGAAACATAGTTTCTCAAAGAATTGTTGCAACTGCTGCTACTGCAATTTGAATAGATGACTCTAGCTCTAATACCATGTGTAAATCTACAAGAAATATCACATAGCTAGAGAAAATCTCACACCTCACTCAAGAATTGCAGAGAAGAAAGAAGAAGAAATGAATCAATTATCACTCATGAACACAGAAAATGGAGAATCTACAGTATAATCATACATCAATTGTAAGCTGGCACTGTGAAAAACTGAATACAATACAATATTGTCAAGTGAATTCGAATTAAGAAAAGTTTATTCGAATTCTCCTCAATGTGTGGCTTGGATAGCATTAGAGACATCATCCAATCAGTGGTAGTAGTCACAAATAGTTAAAAGTCAGTCAA
Organism: Larix kaempferi; assembly: GCA_027924585.1. Lineage (NCBI taxonomy): Eukaryota > Viridiplantae > Streptophyta > Pinopsida > Pinales > Pinaceae > Larix > Larix kaempferi. Next base: position 10,910,388 of record BSBM01000196.1, read on the forward strand.
AATGACTCTAACTGAGTCTAACTAAGCTATGTGAGCACAACTGAAGGGATGGAGACTCCAAGGAGGGCACATGAGGCTAATGGGTTGTAAGTAGGTCAAGTGGCACTCCGATATAGACAATTAGAAGCTACAGGCAGTTAAATTGAGCAATAAATGCATGAACTGGTCAATAAATGTTGCAACTGATTGTTAGTGATCCAAGTAGTGTAGTAGGGTGCATATGTCATCCAGGTGAGGAAAAAAAGGTGCACTAGGTAGGTAGGAGGGCTCCTGAGGGCTAAAACTAGGCTCTAGGAGGATGAACATAGGCTCCAAGTGCTGGGGAGACTACCATATTGATGACTGGATGCATGCAGATGTATGCATGATGACTAGATGCATGCAGAATGCATGTATGCATGCAAATATAAAAAATGATGGTGAGAAAATTCCAACGTTTATAACTTAACTTGTTCCCCGTCCATCTTTTCGTACATTAGCAATGATTACCAAATCATTCATTGAATCTTTTGTTGATTACCAAATTTTTTCATCGAGTGTGTCATCATCCACCTTCGTTGCCTTCTGTTGATGCTTCAATGTTGTAATTATGATATGATTTGACTCCCACATGCTAAAGGTCGACAAGCATCTAGCCTTGTCGCTTACTCTTTGTTCTTCTATTTTTTCGTCGACAGACCTAATTTTGTCGACAGATTTCCAACCTTTAATCATCATCATCATTTTTTTATTTTATTTTTACTTTGCGAACCCTATTTCATTCGCTATGCACCTGAATATAGTGATAGGGATTCATCCGGTTTCCATTCACTAGATTTTTTAGCAGTGTCCCATCTAGCTTTCGTAACTGCACTGCACCTCCGTCAGTCATAAAATTGATAATATAGGGACCCAACCAATGCATCTGCAGCTTAGCTGGGTGCTTCGCAAACCTACTGTCATGCAGTAGCACCATATCTCCATGCTGGAAGTGATTTTCTTTGACATGGTGATCGTTCCAAGCCTTCTGTCGATCCTTTTCTACCTATTGATGGAACCCTGTGATAAACCTGTCCTCGTCAAGTTCTACCAACTGTGCCAACCGTTATTTGATTGCTCTGTCATCACTCATTCCTGTTGTTGTTGCGATGCATAGAATTGGGACAATATACTCCATTGGCATCACTGCTTCTTGTCTGTAAACTAACTTGAATGGATTCTATCATGTCAATCATTTATAATTTTCCTTATAGGCCCATGGTATCGTTGGAATATTCAAATCCCAATCATCGCGGTTTGTATTACAGACCTTTGTGAGTGCATGCTACAATACTTTTTTCAGGGGCTCCACTGCACCATTCACTTGTGGGTGATTTGGGGTACTCCTTCGATGCTAAATTTGGAATTCTTTCATCATAGCCCTAATAGTTTTTTTGAAGAAGTGAGTACCTTGGTCACTCATCAGTATCTTTGGGCACCCTAACCTGGTGACCACATTATCAAAGAGAAATCTTGCTGGTGTCACAGTCGTGCATTCCTTTACTAGTGCAACTTCATCCCATCGCATCAAATAATCCGTCACAGTAATTATATATAGTGACCCTATTCTTTTTCCTGGTGGTTTGATAGCTCCTACGAAGTCAACCTCCTATTTTTTGAAAACTTGTAGTGTTAGTTGAGGTATTATAGGAATTTCATCCCTTTGCAATGGTTTTCCTGTTCTTTGTCATACATTGCATCTCTTTGCATAATTTGCAGCATCTCCATGTACCGTCGGCCACCATACTCCAAGTCTAAGTATCTTTCTAGCAGTGGCAAGCCCTCCATAATGTCCTCCTACGATCCCATCGTGATCTTCTGCTAATATTATTTCCTGTTCATGCAAAAGGATGTATCTGAGAAGGATTTCATCTGGTCCCATTTTGTAGAGTTCACCTGCAATTAGCTAAAAGTCGGCAGCCCTCACAACTAGCTGCTTTTTGTGACTGGTATTCAATCCTTCTGGTGCACATCCTATAGTCAAGAACTGAATGATTTGCTTGTAACGACCATCGACCATTCCAATTCAGAATATTTGCGCATTTGGTAAGCCCTTATCAATGCTTCTTGGTTCTTCACCTGACTCAATCCGGGATAAGTGGTCAAGTCCTGCATTCAATCGCCCTAGTTTTACAATGATCTTGAATTCAAATTCTTGGAACGACAGCAACCAATGACATATTCCCCCCCCCCGACACAAGCTTGTTGACCAGGTATTTCAATGCAAAGTGGTTAGTAAACATCTTGAAATGTCCTCCAAGTAGGTAGTGGTGGAATTTTTGTAGCGCATAGACCATTTCTAGCCCTTCCCTTTCTATCGCCATATAGTTTTTCTCCACAGTGGACATGTTACTGCTTGCGAATGTGATTGGATGATCGCTTGCTCCTTCTCCTGGTTGGGCCAATATCACTCCTAGTGTGATTGATGATGCATCCACATGAACATGAAATTCTTTTGTCCAATCAGGAAATACTATTATTGGTGTTGTGACCATCTTTGCTTTCATTATATCGAGGCTCTTCTCACACTCGTCATTCCACTCAAACTTAGCATCCTTTTTTAACAGTTTTTCCATTGGCGTTGTGATCGTTGCATATCCCCTGATGAACTTTCTATAATACCTAGTATGCCCCAATTTCTCCCTTAACTGCTTCGCTGCCATCGATGGTGGTAAGTCAACAATGATGGCAATCTTTGTTGGGTCAACCAACATCCCTTCCTTGCATACAATATGCCCTAACAGGATCCCAAATGGAGCACAAAAGATGTACTCCTAAAAATTTAGTGAATTTTGATGTTGTCTACATTTCTCTAGCATCAGCCTTAGATTCGCAACATGGTCCTTCACCAAGTCATATATAGTACAATCGTCCATATATACTATGAGGAATTTATGAATGAAATCTTTGAATGCTGAAACAACTAACCTTGAAAACATAGTCGGGGTGTTTTTTAGACTGAACGACATTACTCTGTATTGAAAACAACCCCATTCTGTTATGAATGTTGTCTTCTGTTGATCTTCCTTCATGATCTTTATTTGGTGGTATCCTAAGAATCCATTTGTAAATGAATATATCTCCTGACCTCCAACAGCTTCTAGTACTTCGTTAGTGAATGGTGTAAGGAATGGATCATGAAGACATGCATCATTTAGTTTCCTTAAGTTAACAGAAATCTTGATTTTGTCAGTTCTCTTATCTAGGACAACCGTCGGACTGATCCATTCGGATTCCTCCATAGGCTCTATGATTCCTGCATCCAACATTCTCTCTATCTCAGATTTCACTCCCTCCTTGTACCTAGGATTCAATCTATAGGTTCATTGCTTTACCAGCTTCGCATAAGGTTTTACTGGAATCTTCATTTCTCCCAGGTCTCCGAAAATTCCTTTCATTTCCAAAAATTTCATTGGGAACAAATCTTGAAACTTGTGTAGTGGTTCAGTGACTTTTACAATTGTCGCATTATCGCAATAATCTCCAATACTTGCGAACTTGGGGTCTGCCTCTAACCCAATATTAACCTTCTTTATTCACATTGGCTATTGGAATTTGTCGAAGGGCATATTTGGTGCTTTGATATCCTTAATTCCTTCTGACTCTCGTACATAAATAGCTCATGGATCATCCTCTTCATCAGTTCCTCTAAATCCTCGTCGCGGCTGGGCATATGGTTGTTGGTTATATTGCACAAGTTGATACTGCAGTTGGCCGTACTGCGGTGGTGGTTGGTTGTACAATGACTATGGTTGACTATAGTGGAGTTACGGCTGGTTATACTGTGGTAGTGGTTGATTGTAGTGCAGCTTCTCTTGAATATATTGTTATTGCTGTTGTACAAGGGGTTTCTCCTCCCCCTTCATAAAAAATGTATCCGCGATCCTTTCTTGGAGTAAGTCATACGCCCTACAATCCATTTCTTCATGGCCGACCAATCGACAGAAGTTGCAGAAAATATTGGCCAGCTTTCACACCATTTTTTGTAAATATACGAATTCTTCTTATTGATGCCCCCTTGTCTGACAGATCCAACACCATGACATTCCTCCCTCACTAAGTGGATTTGGTGTGCCAGACTGTAAATGTTCGCTGAACTCTAGGCATTGGTCCTTATGATGTCCTTCTGATTTACAGGACTGCACCATATTTCCTCGCGAACATCTTTTCCCTTATTGATGTCTTGTATCTAGATCGTCATGTTTGATAGCTGCGCTTGGATGTGGTTCATACCTAACCTTGTTTCTCCAACTGGTGAAGCCTCCAACTTCATTGCGATTTCCAGTGCTTCCTCCCGGGATGCGATCTTCTGCTACATTAACAACATATCAATGTGTGGTACTAATCTAGCGATGAACAATTCCTTGTGTTGTATGTCGCTCATCCCAAATCTTACTTTTGCCATCAAGGTTTTATATCTTTTTTCGAACTCCCACAATGATTCATTTGGAAATTGCTTGATCTCTTTCAGTTCTGTGATATATTGTGACTCGTATTTCGATTTCCTAAACTCATTAATCAATCCTACCCTGATATGCGACAGTGTTTTCTCGAGACTCCCTGTAGGTACTTGTATGAATTTAATAAACCAATCTAGTGCATGGCCCCTAAAGGTCGTCTCCATTTGTCCCTTCTTGATATCATCATCTTCGACCTGCTTCACTGTCCATACTACTTCGCATAGAAACCAGTACTTCTCAGGATCCTCAATCCCGTAACCCTGAAATATCGACATATTCATGTCGTCACCTGCCATCCTTGGTCTCCTACTATTATTTACAAACCCACTACCCCTACCATTGTTTTGACACGTCGGATAGCCATACGAATAGCTTATCTTTCTTCCTCTGAAATTTGGCGTAGTGCGCGGAGTTGTGGGTATGTTGTCACTTTGGGTCTATCCTCAGCTTCAGGGGTATCCTGGTTTCTTTCTTCATCATATTAAGGTCGCTTAGTCCCATGTGGTCCCATTTTGTAGTCTTCTGTTCTAGTCTCTCTAGGAGACTCCCTCTCAACCTTAGTCCTCCTCTTCTTCTCCAGCCAGAACCTCACCCTACTTCCCAGGGTACCACAATCTTCCACAGCCTCCCTTAGAATTATGGCATAGCTCATATCCATCTACCCTATATCATTCTATCATATCTGCATCCAAGCGGTACCCCAGCCTCCGCACACCGATCTTTACTCATTGGAATTCATCTTCAGTATACCTTTTTCACAGATAAGCATTTTAATCCACAGTTTCAGCGACAGTAGAAACGTTCCTTTGGGTCCCTTGAAATCTTTTCTTTATGCATCATTGTATGACTTAATTATGTCAACAACAAATTCAGTGATGTATCCCTCCAGAATACTATCTACCCAAACCTCAACATCTCTAGAGGGTTTGTTGTCCACTTGCTTCAATTGCTGGATCAGTTCCAGCATCCAATGTTTAGGCTCACTACCTCGAAAGTTCTTCTTTTGGAACATCAATTGTGCCAACCACTCATGTAGCAGTATCGAGAATTCATAGAAGAATATATCATGAATGTCGGAGTAGATATACTTATCCATCCAGTTAGTTGTCGACCAACCAGGGTTGCGATTTTCCTCCTTAGAAAATTATCGTTCCTTCTTGTCGAACCATTGCTTGATCTTCGGCTTTATGGGATGCCACAACATGTCCTCTCTTCTTTCGCACTACCATCTCGGAAACATAACCATTTGTTGGCACAGGTCTTTCGATAGCGGTTCATTTCGCACTGTTGTCAACAAACACCAACCATACACCCTTAAGCATCGGCCCAGAAAGGTTTACCCTTTCCAGCAACACTCGCAGAGAGAGTGAGGTCTCACCCAAGATGTCTAAGGGGGGCTGCAGGAACCAAGTTTATATAGTTGGGAGAAGACATGCATGGATTCATACTCAGTCGCTACAGAAACTAGAGATTCGCTTTCACATTATACTATAAATTCAAATATGCAATAGACATAACTCATATCAACCAACATTGTTGATCAATCGACAAAACAACAAGATTATATCATTACAAGATATCATTCATACTTCATAACATAGCAACAAATAGAATTGAGACATAGCCAAGCATACTCATTCATTAACTCATCACAAAGACTGCGAGATGAATTTCGGAGAAAACAGTTCCAAGCGACTTAACACAAATCCATATACTCAGAGCAAAAAATGCCGAAGGCAGACAAAATACATTAGACTTGATCGACTAATATCTATGATTCTATTATTTTCTTCTATTACAATTGTGTTTCTATTTATAGACACCTATGGTCGTTACAAAATGATCCAAATGACCCATTCTAACTAGTTTGTTCCAAAACTTCCGCTTTCATCATCTCTTTATCCTTCACGAATGGTCCTTTTCCTTTGTTGATGACCCCTTTGTCATTGTCGGCTCCACATCTTCTGCGCTCTAACCCCGTTCCAACACCAAGGGATCTACCTTCTGTCCAAATACCTTGGTGCCCCTTTGGATGAAGGAGTTATTAGGAAAATCTCATGGACTGACTTACGGGATAAGATGAAATGAAGGTTGTCCAATTGGGATTTGCAACCTCTTAATATGGTAAGAAGACTAAATCTCATCAAATTTGTGCTCCAAGTGATGCCTATTTATTTGTTTTCAGACATGCTTGCTCCTAAGTCCGTCATAAAAGAGATAAGAAGTCTTCAGTGACAGTTTTTGTTAGTAGGTATCCCTGAAAAACATAGATGGGCTATGCTCAGCTAGGACAAGATATCTAAACCAAAATCCCAGGGTGTCTTAGGCCTCAGAGATCCAAGAAAAAATAGTGAGGTATTAGGAGCTAAAATATGGTGGGGATGGGTTACCCATACCTCAGAGCCATGGGAAAAAATATAGCACATAAAGTATTCATGGGACTGTCCAAAAAAGGATATAATCTGATTCAATGACGAAAAACAGGGATCACACAATTGGAAGACGACCCTTTGGAGAAGAAGTATCATCCAAGACCACAGTTTGTGGGAAAAAAGAGATGGAGAGGTGACATCTTTTTGGAGCGATTTCCCAAGCTATCCACCCAGATTGATGCCTGAAAAAGAAAAGATAGGTGTATGGAAATGAGACTGGGTAATGTTAATCAGTTCTGGAAAACGAGACCAGAGGAAGGGAAATTCCGAGAATGGAACTCACCTAAATGGTGGTACCAAATATTCTCTGAAGAAGAAGCTCTTAGGATTAGGGAAACCATTCAGGAAATATGCATAAGGATACAATGTGGTACAGACAAACTGAGGTGGGGGAACTCGAAAAAGGGCTTCTTTAACTCCAAGGAGGCTTATGAGATCTGTATGGATCGCAAGGAGGCTCCTAGGTCGGCTATATGGAAAAAGGTATGGAAGATCAACCTGTGGCCCAAATTTTCCACCTTCATATGGATGGTAATACACCAAAGAATCCTCACTGGAGAGAATTTGAAAAAACATGGAATGGCTGGCCCTTCACAGTGCCCAATGTGCACAAATGAAGAAGAAACTATGGACCATATCCTGGATGATTGTCCTTTTGCTTCTTCCCTCTGGGACGGAGGGGTGGTGATTGTCCGTTGATCCAATCGCATAAGAGGGAAACTGAACCAAACTATCATTGATTGGGATATGAAATACTTCCAGAATCCTATTGTCAAATACACCTGGCTCACTTTATCAAGGTTCCTTGCATGGGAGATTTGGAAGGAGAAAAATAGAAGAATTTTTCAAGATACAAACACCTATCCCCAGGATGTTTGGAACAAGGTTGAAAATCATATACATGAGACAATTAAGATATCTCAATGGGAGGAAAAGGATTGGGAGATGGGAGACATGGAAAAAATAATTTTAGCAAACTGGGGCATAACCAAATCAGTCCAAGCTTGGAATCATAAACCCAAATCCCCAACTTCATCTAGCCTGACTGTGCGTTCTCACTCCCCAATGGGATTCTTCAAGTAAAAATTTGATGGTGCCTCCAAAGGAAACCTGGGATCTGTTGGTTTTGGTGGGGTGGTAAGGGACCCTAAAGGGAAAATTTTAAAAATCTATTATGGATATATTGGCAATGACACCAACAATGTTGTTGAAATGGAAGGCCTCCTATTCGGGCTCAGTCTGGTTGTTCGTGAAGGATGGGAGCCAACCATCATGTTGGCAGGTGGTTTGGAGATGGAGTATCACGGCATCGCAGAAACTGGGACAGGAAGAAGGTACTACGGAAGGTGGAAGGACGAGCGCCCGCGACAAGTATTTTGGGTACTTTGGAGGCAGTTAGACCGTAGTATGCAATTTTTTGGGTCATTTGGACCATGATAGATGTATTTTGAGGTCATTTGGACCGGGTCTGATGTATTTTGGGTCATTTAGACTGCATTGTGCGGGTTTCGAGTCAATTTTGTAGAAATGTCGGTTAGAAAGTAGTTAGAATGTGGACAAGTAATGTAAGGCGGAAGCATATAAGTAGCCATAAAATGTAAGTGTAGAAGGAAGCAAGCGGGAAAAAGAGAGATCTTGCTGTGGTTATGTACCGTGAGTGAATGTGTCTGTGTATTCGTGATCAAGAGATATTGGTGAGATCTGCCTTTTGTGGAGTTAATATGATATGACAGAATCGATTTGTGGAACTCTTGTGTCTTGTCTATGTGATAATGCATGTTGCAATATGGGTATATGAATGATGCGATGTTTTCTTATTGCAATTAATGTTTTAATGCTATATCTATTAATGATTCTGCCGATTGATGCAATCTGTTGAGTGATTAAGGTTCAAATGTTTAAGTCGGAATGTCTAGATTTGGTTTCGCATGTTGTGATGAATTGAATGTCTAATGCACCATATCTTCCTGCCTTCGGCAAAAAACCTGGTTCCGTCAACACTCCCTTGTGTGCCTCAGGTGAGACATCATCTACTCTGTAGGTGTAATTGGACAGAGTAAACCCCATCTGGGCTGGTGCTCAGGGAGATCACGGCAGTTTGGGTATCGATAGTGCTGGGAACCCTTGTCGACTGGGTTTATGTCAACAAATGGTTCCGTTGATGGGACCTGTGTGAAGTGACGAGAGGATATGTGGCATCTGACAAAACCAGAAATTCAGGATTGGTTCGACTAGAAGTTGCAGGACTTCGCTGAAAAAGAAAACCAGAACCCTCAGTGGATGGTAGAACAGTGGTTAGGAAGGTACATTCACGATGGTCCACATGAATACTTCTTCTACAAATTTCCAATATTGTTGTTCGAGTGGTTGGAAAAATTGACCTTTCAGAAGAATAATTTTCAAGGAGGTGACCCGATATCTTGGACTCCAGAGCTGATCCAAGGACTCCAAGAAGTTGACAATAAGGTATCATGGGTTGTCAAAGTTTGGCTCGACAGCGTGCTAGAAGGCTATATCACTGAGTTCGTGGTTGATACAAGGATATCCTATAGTGAAGCGAAAAGATACTTATTTTTCGGACCGCAGGGTAGATTTCTGTTGCTGCTGCAGTTATCAATCAAGATGCTCATCTGCGAGAAGGGCATACTGAATATGCACCTTTATTTGTAGACACCTTGGTGGGCGGGGGCCTGTGGGGATCGTAGCAGAAAGGGGTGCAGCAAATGGAGGTATACAAGGTAGATGGGTGGAAGTTGTGACGAGACTGTGGAAGAAGCCGAGGAAGAGAGTGGTCTTAGGAGGGGAGGAGCAAGGTTTCGACAGGAGAAGAGGTAGAGGACAGGAGAAGGTCCTGCTATGATAGAAGTGCAAGGTAGTGAAGGAATACCACATGGGACAAAGCGGCTTCATAGTGTGGACAGAGACAACCAGGCTACGCCCAGGATAGAAGTGTGACCACACCCCAGTAGCAGCATTCCCACACCTCCGCTCGCTATCACACAACCAGTAAGAAATACCGCGTCGACACCACCGTGCTCTTCGTGTCAACAACAGTTGCTTACTAGTGGATCAACAACTACAGGAAGGAAACCCAGGATGGAGGGTGAAGATGTAAATATATCGCTGTTCCAAGGAAGGGGAACAGACAAACCAGAACAGTATTGGTTTTTATGTGAAGTCATATGGACTGTTAAGCAAATTACTGATGATAATGCTAAGAGAGGAAAATTGGCGACAACTCTCCGAGGTCATGGATTATACTGGTTTATGAGGTTTACCCAAGTTCCCACTGGTGCCCCAGAAAAGACACTAGAGGAGATCAGAAAAGGATTGATTGCAGAATTCAGAAAACCTAAATCAGAGGCACAATACATTATAGAGTTGAAAGAAATTAAGCAGTATCCCAATGAAACAGTGTGGGACTTCGATCAACGGTTCAAAGCGTTGATGGCATGAGTTAGCTTCGACATGAGTGAGGTCCAGCACAAAGAGTGGTTTATTGTTGCGCTTCTACCTCACATTCGGTTGCCATTGATGCAACAGAACATTACAACCCTAAGTGAAGCCCTGGAAATCGCGATGCGGCTAGAAGCTTTTCCGAATGGTGAGAACACAGCCAATATGTCGCAGATTCAAATGCAGTTGGCCAACCTCATCATACAGTTACATGACATGAACAAGGATAAGGAACACCATGTGGAGGCTTGGTATACATGCTGTCGGGCGGAAGGGAATACTAAAGATAGCTGCCCAAACTTTCACAACTATTTGGTATCAGGCGCACCGAACCCATTAAGTGGCATGGGTATGCTGTGGTGTCATATCTGTCGTGTATATGGAAACCGGCATGAGGAATGTCAGTACATGTAAAAAATGGTAACACAACCGATGAATTTGTATTCCACTCTCTGTAAATCGGTGGGACACGATGATAAGGACTGTCATGCATATGGCTTGCTTCAGGAAAGAACGCATGGTGCTTATTATGTGAAGGATGTCGCCCCACAATCGGTGGTGGCTCAGCCGCCACCATAGCCACAAATTTAGTTTGCACCTCAGCCGCAGTAGTATTTTTCTCAGCAACCGCAGTTTGTTCAGCAACCACAGTTCACTCAGCAAAGGCAGTATGTTCAACAGCCGCATTATGCTCAGCGAGGGAAGCAACAGGTCAACCGACAGGGGGGTTTCTGTGGTAAATTCCAGGGAGGACGCGGTGGAGGTTTCAGAGGTCACGAAGGAGGATGAGGTCGCAGCCCAGTTCAATGTTTTAACTGTGGAACATTGGGGCATTATAAGAGGGATTGTCCATTACTGCCGCCACAGTGTTAGTATTGATTTGCTAATCACAACATTGCCAATTGTCCACAGTTGATTGCACAATGGCAGGCCAGAAATATATTGTAGATCCAAAACCAGAATCAAAACAAGGCTCTGAATCAAAATCAACCGCGGAACCACAATCAGTGGCCGTCACCTCAGAATGTGAATCATCCTGTGAACCAACCACCAAACCAGAATCAAGGTCCAACTGTTGTGATGATTGTTGTGGAACCAAGGGCACAGGATATTGATGTTGCCGTTATCACTTGAGGAGGTGTAGCAACAAGATCAGATAGTTCACAACCTCTGATACAGCTGGCTAAGCTGAAGAAAGCGCAGTTCGACATTGATGATGAACTCAATGCATTTTTTCAAGCACGTAATGCGATGGAAAAAGATCGCAGTAAGTCAATTGTTTGCGATATGCCCCCGATTTTTTACTTGACCTTGGATGTAGGCCCATCAAGTCAGCATGGTACCTTGCAGCACTTCCTGGAAAGTTTCCTACTGCTAGCTAGAGACCCTTAGGCATTGGTCGAAATTGAGAATTGGTTGCGGCGACCAACTCAAGGACGGACGAAATCGGTAGTAAATTCGTTGCAGAAGAAAAAGATTGGCAAAGAAATGCGTATGAACATTCAAATTGGGGACTATGAAGTTGACTCAGTTATTTTGGATCTCGGATCCGATGTTAACATTTTGACCAAACAAGCATGGCAGAAGATGGGGAGACCACAGTTGAGCTGGTCCCCGATGCAGTTGCGATTGGCTAATCAAGCTATGGTAACGCCAATTGGGTGTGTTCTGTGCCTTGCTGTGGATATCGAAGGCATGGCAACACTTGTTGACTTTGACGTTATTGAGGTCATCGAAGGTGGGAAGTATTATCCCGTGTTGCTAGAAAATGGGTGGGCCAATGACGTTGGTGCATTTATTAACTTTAAGAGACGTATGATGAACTTCGAGAACTGGGATTTCCATGTCATCGTGCCATTGGATCCAACAGAAGGACGATGCTACCTCGAGCTAGTGAAGGATGAAGTAGTCTGCGGTTGGGATCATTCCTACAACATTTCAGAGGACTATCTTCACCCCACGGAGGAAGGTGAACTTGGTTGGTGCAACTACAGCTCTGCGAATTCTGATTATGAAGATGCTTTAGAGAATTGGGAAAACTACATGCATGAGGTATCGCTTAGAAAATGTGGGTTGGTCCAACCGTCATTGTACCGTGTTGCAACTGAGGTGGTCGAGTTGCCAATCTATGAAGGACTCCTAGGGTTGTCTGACTTTCTGGAGATTTTTGAAGAAAGGGTGCTGGAACGTCAGCCGTTGCTGGTGTTAGATGAAGCATTGAAGGCTATTCCAGCACATTGGTGGGCGACCCATAAATCGTATATCACTGGATGGTCACAGTGTCGGAGGCTGATGTCTGTTCGCTTCGACGACGCTGAGGTATATCACAGTGGCAAGTATGATGGAAGGAATAATACTGGTGGTTATCTACTGGAATGTCAGGATTTACGGGAATAATGACCAGAGGATGAATGGGTCCATGCCTTCATTCACACTTTGGAGGACATGCCGCGATCCTGGTACATCGCGGTTGAGTTGCGTAGGGAGACTACTACCAGGATGGAATTGACGGTGTGCTTTACTCAGACTTTTAGCTTTGCAGATGACCATCCAAATGTCAACAATGCTCTGTAGATGATCCACGATGTAGTTCTGAAGGTTGTCCCAGTCGCTTACCCGGTTGATCCTCATGCACAGTGTCCAATGCAGTCCTTGATGGACTGTTACAATGTCACAGGTGGGCCGACAGATGATCATAATCCGTGGAATGTTAATATCCCAGAAACAAAAGGTAGTCGGGGTATCGTAGCACCTAATGTATTCGCAGATGCGGTCAATCAGTCGCTGAAGCTCCGGAAGGTGAACATTGGGTCGGAGATGAACCTAAAATTTGCAAATGTTGGGGATTATTGGGATGAGGATCTCATGGCCAAAATCATAGAGTTGATGCATGAGTTTCAGGACTTATTTCCTATGAAGTTTTCATAAATGAAGGGAATATTAGGTGTCTTATGGGAAATGAAGATCCCATTGAAACTAGATGCAAAGCCGATCAGACAGCGGCTCTACCGCTTGAATCCAAGGCACGAGGAGCACGTCGAGGCAGAGATTGACAAGATGTTGGATACTAGCATAATTGAACCTATCTAATAATCAAAGTGGATCAGTCCTATGGTAGTCCAGCACAAGAAGACAGGGGAAGTGCGCATATGTGTCGACTTAGGGAAACTAAAATGATGCATGCCTACATGATCCATTTCCGATGCCTTTTACAAATGAAGTGCTTTAAGGAATGGGTGTTAAAGAGATGTACTCTTTTACAGATGGCTTTTTGAGCTATCACCAAATCAAGATTGCAGAAGAGGATTGCCATAAAACTACATTTGTGACTGAATGGGGATGCTTTCAATACACTGTGATGCTATTTGGCCTTAAGAATGCGCCTGCGATCTTCTCCCGAGTGGTTGTGGCTTCCTTTTGGGATTTCATTCAGAAGTTCTTATAGGTCTACATGGATGATTAGACAGTGTACAGTCTAGTTAGAGATCATTTGGTGAACCTGCGACTGATGTTAGAGCGGTGTTGACAACATCAGATATCGCTGAACCTGAAAAAGTGTATCTTTTGTGCACCATTTGGAATATTGTTGGGCCACATTGTTTGCAAAGAGGGTCTGTTGGTGGATCTGGAAAAGATCGCGCTGATTTTGATTTTGTCACCACTTACCACTATGAAGCAGCTTAGGGCGACGTTGGGGCATATGGGGTATTATTGCAAGTTCATCAGGGGTTATGCAGCGATTATCACCCTTATGGATAAGTTACTAAATAAATATGCAGTTTTTCAATGGAATCCTGAATGTCAAGATAGTTTTGAGATGTTGAACGCTAAGATGGCGTCAGCGCCAATATTAGTATTTCCGGACAGGAATAAGGAATTCCATGTCCATGTCCATGTCGATGCATCATTGATTGCACTAGGTGTGGTGCTAGCACAGCCAGGAGAGGGGGATATCAATCACCATATTGATTTTGCAAGTCGGAAGTTGTCATCCACAGAAAGGAATTACACCACTACTGAGAGGGAAGGTCTGGCGATGGGGTATGCATTGCAGAAGTTTCGGAATTACCTCTTGGGTGGCCATTTTAAAATGTTCACAGATCATTCTGCATTGAAATATCTGGTGAATAAGTCTGTTTTGGGGGAGAAGATATGTCGATGGCTACTTCTTTTTCAGGAGTTTGATTTTGAAGTCATCGTGAAGCCAGGCTGCTTGAACGCCGAGCCGGACCATTTTTCGTGGATTGAGACCGGTGAGGAACTGACAAATATTGAAGATGGGTTGCGAGATGACCAGCTTTTCCAAGTGGAGATGGTTGATGGCTATTACGAGGAGATAATTCAGTTCTTGATGGCAGGAGTTGCACCAGAAGAGCTCACTATAGCTCAGAAGAAGTAGTTAGTGGTTAAGGCTGTAGATTTCTAGTTAATTGCAAGGCAGCTATACAAACTAGGACCAGATGAGATTTTGTGGTGATGTGTCCTCTCGCATGAACAAGGGAAGATACTGAAGGAGGCACATGGTGGTGTCGCTGGAGGGCACTATGTGTTAAATTTTTAGAATTTACTTCAATATGATCTAGGATCTTAACTGAGAGAACAACGTGTACAACAAATCTACAACATATCAATCATGGACACAATAATGCAAGCACACAAGAGACATAGAGTTTACTTGGGTAAAACCATAAAGGTGAAAAACCCCAATAACTTCCTCAGAGATAGATAGAGCAATGATACAACCAGAATACAAGAGATAGTCTTCTCCTAGCAGTAGAGCCTCCTCCTCCACAAGTGTTCCACTCTCCAAAGTGTGAGTGAGAGAATAGAATGTGTAAAATGAGAGAGACACACTCTCTATTTATACACTAACTTGACTTGACCTTTACTCAACTAGGTCGGCCTCAACTTAACCACTTAACATAATGCTGACTGAGCCGACCCCCACTAGGGTGGTCTAATAACCCTTTGACCCACATGGCCGACCCCCAATAGGGTGGTCTAATAACCCTTTGACCCACATGACTTATATAGGGCCGACCCCAACAAGGTGGTCTAATAACCCATCAAGTATAAGTTACGACACTTACAATATAAATGGCGACACTTCCATATAGAGGAATAATAACATCTCTATAGGAATACAATATACATTTGAAATACATTCCGAAGTTACATATACATCAACACTCCCTCTTAATTAGGAAGGTATTTCTCGACACAGGTCTTCTAGCACAAGTCATCTTCTCTGGATCATCATCACTGGATAATCATCATCGAGTCATTGTCATCATCACTGCTACTGCTATCTCAATCAATCTCTGAATCTACTTGTCATTGGAAGTTCCAAAGAGCCAGTCCTTTTTCATACTAGATGTAGGCCCACCACCTACAGGTCTTCATCGTCATTGGCCATACTGTGGAATCCTCGGGACTTATTACGTGCGTCACAAAACCTGGTTGTAGCATCCCAAGCTATTATGAGCACACAAATCTACCTTTCGGATCTCCCAGGAGCACATTACATGTGACCCATCACAAAACTTGGCTAAAGCATCCTAGGCTGTTACAAGCAAACAGCTCTACCTGTCAGATCTCCCAGGAGCACATTACATGTGATCTCACCATAAAACCTAGCTGAAGCATCCCAGGCTATTACGAGCACATAGCTCTACCTGTCAGATCTCCCAGGAGCACATTACATGTGGTCCACCACAAAAACTGGCTGAAGCATCTGGGCCTTTTTCATCCTATCCAGATCTCCCAGGAGCGAATTACATGTGGTCATGGAAAAAACTGGTTGAAGCATCTGAGGCCTTTTTCATCCTGTCCAAATCTCCCAGGAGCAAATCACATGCCATAGGACAAAACCTTGCAAGAGCATCTTCCAGATATCCCAGGGCCAAATTATATGCCATCTACAAAACCATGCAAGACTATCTGCCAAATTATATGTCCTCCCAGAGCAAAACCTCGAAAGAGCATTTTCCAGATATCCCAGGGCTAAATTACATGCCATAGGCAAAACCTTGCAAGACTATCTGCAAATCTCCGAGGGCCAAATTATATGCTCATCTGCACAACCCGATCCACAGCCATAGAGTATCAACTTGATACTCACCATACATCATCCTGATGTACACATGATCATCCTGATCATCATCACTGCAACATCCTGCTACATATCATTTGGAACAACATCCTGAAGCTC
The DNA here is from genome assembly GCA_027924585.1 of Larix kaempferi. Classification (NCBI taxonomy): domain Eukaryota; kingdom Viridiplantae; phylum Streptophyta; class Pinopsida; order Pinales; family Pinaceae; genus Larix; species Larix kaempferi. The sequence goes on from BSBM01000196.1 coordinate 10,926,965, forward strand.
ATTATCCATGATCATCCTGATCATACAATGCATCTACCTGATGCATACCAAGTATCTACCTGATACATATCATCATACATGATCCACCTGATCATACAGTGTATCCACCTGATACAAATACAAATACATGATACATATCAACATACATGATCCACCTGATCATACAATGTATCCACCTGATACATATATAGATACATGGTCCAAGCATCCAACATGATGCGTACATACATATAAATGATCCAAATGATCATATCCAGCATCCAACATGATGCATACATACATATACATATAAATGATCCAACTGATCATATCCATCATCCTCCTGATGCATATACATAGCAGTAATTGGAGTATCGTCCTGATGCTCATCATCCAGTGCTTACATCCACAGCCATGTGAAGGATCCTCCTTCCAACATGCTTGGAATGGCTTCTGCAAATGTGTCCATCACTTCTTCCTCGAAGTGTCATCAATATGAAGAACACCAAGCCTCTCCCTGAAGTACTCAAACATCACCCTGGCTAGTGGCTTCGTCAGTACATATGCAACCTGCTCATCCGTCGCAACATACTCTGCTTTGGTTGTACTCAGTGTTACATAGGACTGCTTCCTGCTAGACCAAGAGATCACACCTGATCCCTATCTGCAGCACTGCCTGCCCAATCTGAATCAACATAACCCTGCACGTTAAACTTTTGATTCGCATCATACTTGAGGCCATAATCAAATGTACCCCTCAGAATATGCTTTACAACAACCAGGTGAACACTCATCGGATCCATCAAGAACTGGCTCAATATGTTCACCACAAAGCAAATATCTAGTCTCATGCTCGTCAGCTACATCAAGGACCCAATCATCTGATGATACATAGTGATATCAACCGGCTCTGATGAAGCATCACACAAAAGCTTCAGGTTCGATGCCATAGGTGTGGCCATGGCCTTGAAATCCATCATCCCAAACCTCTTCAGGATATCTACTACATACTTCCCTTGTCCAAGGAATATTCCATCTGCACTCTGCCACACCTCCATGCCAAAAAAACAAATAGTGCATCATCCCCAAGTTCTTCATCTCGAACTCGGCAGCAAGCTTCCACTGTGTGTCGGCAATCAATCTGTCATATCCTGTTGCAAATAGGTCATACACATACAGGAGTAGAATCACAGGATTCCCTTCCTCAACCTTGTAGTAAAGGTTGGAATCCGCTTTTCTCTTGGTAAAGCCCAAATTGGATAGAAAGCTGTCTATCCTACCAAGTTCTGCACACATATATGACTACACCATTCAAGAAGGCTGTCTTGAAATCCATCTGGTGTATCTTCTATTTCATCACTTTTATATTTCTCTATGCTACCATCTGCAACATGCTTGATCTAATAGTTCCATTTGGAAGTCACAACAGACTTCCCTTCATCTCTTGGGACTGCATCCCAAACATCGTTCTTCATGATCGACGGATCATGGCATTCTTCCCGTATCCTGGAAACTTCAATATCTTCAATAGATAATTTTGTTGCTTGAACAAATGTTGTAGTCCTTCTTTTGTAGGTGATGGTATATGATCTTTCCTACACAACAAGTTAAATTGCATGATTAGAAAACATCTCATAGTTTTCAGAACAAATTCTTACACATAAATAAATATGTCATACAGTCATGCAATTATCTTAGCCAATGCTTCAATACAACATTTATCCATATTCCAAAACTTTCTAGATGCCTTCCAATCTCTACCAGAATTAGCATGCTAACTAGTTATGTCTAAAATACCTGCATAATGTCTTCTAGTTCTCTTCAGTGACTTGTGCTAGTAACCTACATGTCTGATAAGTTAACCATTGTAGAACCAAGTTATACATACCTCGAAAGTAGATCTTCTATGTGATCCATGACAATGGATGAATATTTGTCTTCATGTCACCATGATCATATGTTCTTGAAGTAGAACATGATTTGACTTTCTTGGTGTACCTTTTGTGTTAGCGAACAACATAAACCTCATACAACATCACAATGCATTAGTACAATCATAAGTGTCAAATCTTAATCAATGAATATCTTCTATTAAGCTAATACGACAGTTCTAGTAATTAATCAAGATTGTACTGTAATGATATGAAGACAAACATATCATAAACTTAACCATGAATAGAATTCTGTGATGAACCTGCAATAATTAATTAATGCAAATACACGAGATATCAGAAATAATAGAACATAATCACTTTTATATTGATCACGGGCCACTTCGAGGGGGCAACCTCCTTTGAGCAAGCTCAACACAATTAACTTCACAGTGCCTTCAATGACCTCAACACACACTTATATACTAAGTCTATGCCCAATACTATGAGTAAAAACCATGGGACATATAATACTACGGGATGACTTACAAAGCATATGCATCCAATACTATGGGTCAATACTATGGGCTAATATAAACTACGGATCAACAAATACTACGGGATGACTTACAAAGCATATGTGTCCAACAACAATATACTAACATAGTAAAGAGAAGGGTTGACATAGGTTCCTAACATCCCCTCTCCCTTAGAAAAAGCTTTGTCCTCAAAGCTTTGGTTGGAGAAATTGTTGCAGAATATGAAGGAGTGGTTCCCCAGTAGCATCCTCGGGTGGCGTTTCGGGCCACTGACGCCTTTGGAGTGTCAAGGAGGATTGCTTGGAAGGCTGTAGATGAAGAAGAACCCTGTCAGCTACGTGGAAAATGCGCTCAGAATGGTGCTGATCGGCTTGTTGTTTCAAGCAAATTCTGGCCATGTGAAGATTGTCCTGTAGAATGAGAAGAATCTAATCGTGGTTTCGAAGAACCAAGTCAATTTCCTAAACTGGGGAGCTGCTAAGGGTGTATGGAAGAAGAACTAGCGGTGTTTTTCCATAGACTACTTCATATGGTGTCCTTTGATATGTGGTATTGTACCACCAGAGTGCTACTAGGAAATCCATAGAAATAGTTTTCCAAAGCTGTGTAGGGATGGGAAAGGGTTTGAGCAATCTTGAAAGGAGTGTCGTTTCCCCCTTGTTGACTTGGAAAGTATCATCGTCAACCACCATCTGTTGAATTGTCATTTTTAGTCCCTGCCAAAAGAAGTTACATTGTTCCCGGTCATACATTTTGCAGAACCCAGAGTGCCCTGTTGATGATGAAGCATGGAGTTCATAGAAGAGATATCCCTGTTGAACATATTGCAACCAATTTGGAACAAGCAAAGAAAGAGCTGTAAGTGAAACTGGGTCATCAACTGTGTGAGAAGGAGCATCTTCCACCATATTGTCCTTAACCTTCTTATAAGTGATCACATAGGGATAACCCATGAGTTGGATAACCCATTTCAGGTGTGTTGGGGAGGAGACCCATTGTTCCAGAAAATTTTCCAGACTCGGGAGATCAGTCTTGATGCAGAAATAATTCCCTAATAGGTATGGCTGCCACTTCTGTACTGCATGCAAAATAGCCATCATTTCTTGCTGAGAGGTAGATGTGGCTAAATTCTTACTGGAAAGGTCTCTTGAAGGAAGCAAGCGCATTGGTTCAGCAAAGATACTTGCATATCTATCCAAGGAAGTAGTGGAGACTGTTGATGGGTGCATCTGAATAGAATTGAGCTGAGCGATGACACCATGTGAATTCTTCTTAAGGATTTTTTCCAGGCAATGTGAACTGATGATGCAGAGAGACCCTGGTTGTAAGCCCATAAATTTGTGTTGTGCCCCATTGACTTTAAACTGCATCCAAAGTTCAGCAAAATCCCATAAGATGGGGCCAAGTGTGCGTAACCATTGAACCCGCAAAACCACATCACATCCGCCTAAGGACAAGGAAAACATGTCAGAGCATAGGTTATAATCTTCCATAGAGATACACACATTGTGACAATTCCCCTTGCAAGGTAAGGTGCCCCCATTGGAAACCATGACTTCAAAGTTGGAGCAAGGATGGACAAAACAATCAGCCTTTTTGGCAATCCGAGGGTCAATGAAGTTATGAGTGCTACCAGAATCAATGAGTATGGTAAGAGGGAGATTCTTGAAGTATCCCCTAACCCACATTGTTTGTGGGGTGGTGACGTTGGTTATAGCATGGAGAGAGATCTTGGGTGGGTTGTCTTGAGATGGGGTGTCAACAGGCGAGTGTTGAATGTCGACCTGATCATCTACTGTATCTGTAGCTTCTTCACCAAGTTCTAAGGCAGGTGGAGATTCCACATCCAAGAGATAGATCTTTTGTTGAACACATCTATGTCCCCGAGTGAATTTCTCATCACAATTATAGCAAAGCCCTTTTTCTCGGCATGCCTGCATTTCTATTTCAGACAAATGCTGGATAGGAGTTGGTTGAGGAGTAGGCGTGATGGGAGGTCGTTGGGAACCCATATTTCTGAAGGGAACAAAGCTGGTTTTGGAGCGTTGTTGAGCTGCGATCTTGTCCTCGGCCAGCTTAGCCAACCCTCAGACTTCCATCGTTGTGTTGGGGAAAAAAATTTTGACCTCTGAGCGGATTTCATCCTTGAGACCACTGATAAAACAACTCCTGTAGAATTCATCAGACAATCCTTCTGTGTGATTGGCCAATTTCTCAAATTTTGTCTGATACTCTCTCACTGTGCCAATTTGGTGATGTTTAGTGAGTGCTCCTGTAAAATCATCAAAAGCACTAGGACCAAATCATGGAAAAATGAGTTGGCAAAAATCTGTCCAGTTTGGCTCGGGATGAGCTTTGATGTACCAACGGTACCATTGAAGGGATTCCTGTTCCAAATGAAAGGATGCAAGTGGAACTTTCTGGGCATCAGAAGTATTATGCAGACTGAAATATTGTTCTACTCAATATATCCATCCAGTCGAATCAGTACCATTGAAGCGAGGAAAATCAAGCTTCGGCCCATGAAAATTGTTGGAAGAAGAGAACCCAGTGGCTGCAAAAGATTCTGGCTGTCTGGTATTGTTCATGGCTGAATGCTGAAGATGGAGGCTAAGAAATTTTTCATCCAGATCTTGGAGTTTGGTTTGGATGGCTGCAAGTGCTTCCTCCATGGTGTGTGCTCCTGCACGGGTGACAACCATAACCAGGTTTTTTTTTTTTTAGAAATGGATCGGAAACAGCGGCGCGGAAGGGATCCGCAACAGATGGATCTGCAACAGCGCGGACGGGATCAAAAATGGCTGGATCTGAAACGACGACTGGATCTGGAATGACTTTCAGAATAGATCTGAAATGGCTAGATCTGGAGCGGAAGTGATCGGTAACAGTTCAACTGAAAATAGATATGGACCCCAGGTATGTATGGCTTCCTAACAGTTCAGGTGTTTCACTCGGCCACCAATGCTATCTAACGGCTTGCGTATTGGGGTAGTACCCCTCACTCCACGGCTCAGGTAAACCTAATAACTGCTTTGCCACAAACAACAGCTCTCGGTTTACCTCATGAGTGGGAACTAGTCAATCAGGTAGGGGTCGTTGCCCTTTTTGCTAGCAGGTCCTCTCAATGGGCCAGCTACTTTGGGGTTCCTGTGGTACTCCTCACAATGAGTTTTAGGGCTTATGCCCAAGTACTTCCCACAGTTGAGCGGATAGGGATTATTCCCAAATCCGAAGCTGCAACAGATGCGAAAAAAAATTTGGCAGAAATTCCACCCAACAAGCCCAAGAAAGTGCTCTGATACCAGATGTGATGAACCTGCAATAATTAATTAATGCAAATACACGAGATATCAGAAATAATAGAACATAATCACTTTTATATTGATCACGGGCCACTTCGAGGGGGCAACCTCCTTTGAGCAAGCTCAATACAATTAACTTCATAGTGCCTTCAATGACCTCAACACACACTTATATACTAAGTCTATGCCCAATACTATGAGTCAAAACCATGGGACATATAATACTACGGGACGACTTACAAAGCATATGTGTCCAATACTATGGGCTAATATAAACTACGGATCAACAAATACTACGGGACGACTTGCAAAGCATATGCGTCCAACAACAATATACTAACATAGTAAAGAGAAGGGTTGACATAGGTTCCTAACAAATTCGAAACATACCTGTAAGCCATACCTGTCAAGATTGCTTGTAATCTTCTTATGGAAGGCCTTAGCCTCATCTCCCTCTGAGATAGGAACTTCTTCACCTATGCAGGTGACCAATCCATCTTCTTATAGGATTAACCCAATCCACTTGATTTGCAAGAACTAGACCTAGAGCTGGATTAGAGTTTGTCAGAGAAACCCCAAAAATTCAAACTTTGAATTTCAAACTTCCGAAAGGATAGAAATATGCGCCTTGATGTGCTGATCAAGCTGGTATATTCAGAATTTGAAAACTGCAAAGTTTCACCCCTCGAAATTCCCTTTTAGATTTATAGATTCACTTGGGAGGACCCTGAATTAGGGTTTGAGTTTCCTGGAGCTTCACCTAACCAAAATATTTGATTCAAAACTCTAAGCTTCGAATTTTCTGAGAAGCTTCCAGCCGTGGTCACAGATTTCCAAAATTCCAATTTTTGCAGAAGCCCTAATTTTCCATCTTTCCGATCAAAGTCCCGAACTGGGGTTTGATCAAGCCCGGCCTACTTCCCAACCAAAAAATATGATATTAGTCTCTAAATTTGAATCTTGATGAGTAGCATCCAGCCGTGGCCTCTGATTACAAAAATTCAAACTTTCTCCGAAGCCCTAAATTCAGGAAGTCGTGAATGAAGGTATTAAAAAATAATTCTGTTTTGACAGAAATATGTACCTGATTGTTTCTGGTGTAACTCTGAAATTTTGGATCCACGGGACCTGAAAATTTTTTCTGAGATATCTCGACCTGTTATCTTTCCATCCCAATAGGTCTGACCTCAATTGGATTCTTTGAGAGAGAGTTATTCCAAGTGTCGCAACGTGACCTGTTTATGGGATAATATAGGAGAGCGAACTTGTATAGTGTGCCATGTGTCACCGGTTCAACTTCAGCCTCTAAAACATTTTCCTGAGATAGCCTGACCTGTTATATTTCTATCCCAATAGGTTTGAACTCAATTGGATTATTTGAGAGAGAGTTATGCCAAGTTTCGCAACATGACCTGTTTATGGGATAATACAAGAGAGCGAAAGTGTATGGCATGCCACATGTCAGTGGTTCAACTTCAGCCTCTGAAAATTTTTCTTGAGATAGCACAGTTTGTGTACTACCTATCACATTTTATTAAATTTCATTTGGATCTTCCTAGCCCAAGTTATGACCTTTTTCCCAAGGTCACCTGATTTTGACTTAGATCTAGAAGAGACATAAACGCTATATTCTACAGATCATAAATCACAAAGTACAATGAATTAGAGGTTGTCCTTTGGATACACGGTACATGGGGATCTGATCTTTGACCTGTAAAAGTTTCATATCCGAACACTTCGCCAAAACTGATTTATAGCGAAAGTGCTACGATGACTGGTTTTTGCTATATCAAGCCCTAGCATCGTAAGTGCAACAAGTGTCATACATGCCATATCATGCCTTCTTTCAGGCTAGCTCTGATACCATGTTAAATTTTCAGAATTTACTTCAATATGATATAGGATCTTAACTGAGAGAACAACATGTACAGTAAATATACAACATATCAATCATGGACACAATAATGCAAGCACACAAGAGACACAGAGTTTACTTGGGGAAAACCATGAAGGTGAAAAACCCTAATAACTTCCTCAGAGATAGATAGAGAAATGATACAACCAGAATACAAGAGATAGACTTCTCCTAGCAGCATAGCCTCCTCCTCCACAAGTGTGCTACTCTCCAAAGTGTGAGTGAGAGAATAGAATGTGTAAAATAAGAGAGACACACTCTTTATTATACACTAACTTGACTTGACCTTTACTCAACTAGGTCGGCCTCAACTTAACCACTTAACATAATGCTGACTGGGCCAACCCTCACTAGGGTGGTCTAATAACCCTTTGACCCACATGGCCGATCCCCAATAGGGTTTTCTAATAACCCTTTGACCCACATGACTTATATAGGGCCGACCCCAACAAGGTGGTCTAATAACCCATCAAGTATAAGTTACGACACTTACAATATACATGACGACACTTCCGTATAGAGGAATAATAACATCTCTATAGGAATACAACCACTTTCATATAGAGGAATAATAACATCTCTATAGGAATACAATATACATATATGTGAAATACATTCCGAATTTACATATACATAACCACTATGGCGCCCGCGCAACCACAAGGAAGGTGCTTCGTGCAGGACTTTGTTGGCCTACCTTGCACAATGATGAGATAGATTATGCCCAGGCTTGTGATGTTTGTCAATGTATAGGTAAACCATCAAGGAGGGACGAGATGCCACTGATACCACAGATGACATTGCAGCCATTTGACAAATGGGATGTGGATTTTGTGGGTTCCATCAACCCACCTGGGAAGCGCATCGGAGCACGCTATAGCATTACCGCAACAAAGTATTTGACGAGGTGGACGGAGGTTGCACCTGTCGCAGATTGTACCGCTGCAACTGCGGCACAGTTCATGTTCGATCACATTATTACCAGGTTTGGATGTCCGAAGATATTGATTAGTGATAAAGGGAGCCACTTCAGAAATCGCACAGTGCAGGCATTAACTGAATAACTCTAGATACAGCACAAGAAGAGCATGCCGTATCATCCGCAGGCCAATGGAAGAGTGGAGGCATTTAACAAAGTTCTGTAGCATGCACTTGTTGATGTATATGTAACTTCGGAATGTATTTCATATATGTTGTATGTAATCCTATAGAGATGGTATTATTCCTCTATACAGAAGTGTCGTCATTTATATTGTAAATATCGTAACTTATACTTGATATGTTATTAGACCACCTTGTTGGGGTCGGCCCTGTGTAAGTCATGTGGGTCAAAGGGTTATTAGAACACCCTATTGGAGGTTGGCCCAGTCAGCATTATGTTATGTGGTTAAGTTCGAGCCTACATGATTTATGTAAAAGGCAAGTCAATTCAAGTATAAATAGAGTGCGGGAGGCACTCTATTTGATCACTCACTTCTCACTCATGCACTCAAGGAGGAGTGGCGCACTTATGGAGGAGGAGGATCTGTTGCTATGTTATGTTTATCTCTCATGTTTTGGTTGTGTCATTGCTCTATCTATCTCTGAGGAAGTTATTGGGGTTTTCCACCTTTATGGTTTTCCCCATGTAAATCTTTGTGTCTCTTATGTGCTTGCATTATTGTCTCCATGATTGATATGCTGTAGATATGATGTACATGTTGTTCTCTCAGTTAAGATCATAGATCATATTGAAGTAAATTCTGAAAATTTAATATGGTATCAGAGCTAGCCTAAAAGAAGGCATGATATGGCATGTATGACACTTGTTTCACTTACGATACTAGGGCTTGATATAGAAAAAACCAGTCGTCGTAGCACTTTCGCTATAAATGTGTTTTGGAGACGTTTTTGGATTTGAAATCTTTACAGGTCGAAGACTAAATCCCCATGTACCTTGTGTCAAAAGGACAACCTCTAATTCGTTGTAATTTGTGATTTATAAGCTGTACAATATAGGGTTTCTGCCTCTTCCAGATCTGAGTCAAAATCAGGTGACCTTGGGAAAAAGGTCATAACTTGGGCTAGGAAGCTCCAAATGAAATTTCGTAAAAAGCGACAGGTAGTACACAGACTGTACTATCTCAAGAAAATTGTGCAAAGGCCGAAGTTGAACCGGTGACACATGGCATGCCGTACAAGTTTGCTCTCCTGTATTATCCCATAAACATGTCACGTTGCGACACTTGGCGTAAATCTCTCTCAGAGAGTCCAATTGAGCTCAAACCTATCAGGATGGAAATATAACAGGTCAGGTTATCTCAAGAAACTTTTTCAGAGGCCGAAGTTGAAACAGTGACATGTGGTATGCCGTACAAGTTCGCTCTTCTGTATTATCCCATAAACAGGTCATGTTGTGACAATTGGCATAACTCTCTCTTAGAGAATCCAATTGAGGTCAGACCTGTTAGGATGGAAAGATAACAGGTCGGGCTATCTCAGGAAATGTTTTCAAACCCTGTGGATCAAAAAGTTTGGAGTTACACTAGAAACAATCAGGTACATATTTCTGTCAAAACATAATTATTTTTGAGTACCTTCATTCATGGCTTCCGGAATTTAGGGCTTCGGAGAAAGTTGGAATTTTTGTAATCGGAGACCACTACTGTATGCCACTCATAAAAATAGAAATTTAGAGACCAAGACAAGAATTTTTGGTTGGGAATAAGTTCAGGCTTGATCAAACCCTAGTTCGGGACTTTGGTAAGAAAAGTGGAAAATTAGGGCTTCTGTAAAAATGGGAATTTTTGAAATCTATGACCACGGCTGGAAGATCCTCAGAAAAATAGAAGCTTAGAGCTTTGGATCAAACCTTTTGATTGGGTAGAAGAGTGGGCTTCATCAAGCCCCAGTTCAGGGTCACGTCGAGTGAATCCGGAAGTTTCAAAGGCAAAATTGAGGAGTGAAACTTTGCAGTTTTCAAATTCTGAATATACCAGCTTGATCAGCTCATCAAGGCGCATATTTCTATCCTTTCGGAAGTTTAAAATTCAAAGTTTGAATTTTTGGGGTTTCTCTGACAAACCCATATCCAGATCCAGGTCCAGTTCTTGCAAATCAAGTGTATTGGGTTAATCCTAGAAGAAGATGGATTGGTCACCTACATAAGTGAAGAAGTTCCTGTTTCAGAAGGAGATGAGGCTAAGGCCTTACATAAGAATATTACAAGCGATCTCGACATGTATGAATCATTGAGGTATGTTTTGATATTTATTAATGATGAAGTTCATGGTATGTTTGTCTTCATGTTATTACGGTTAGTACAATCTTGATTTTAGATTTGTCGTATCACCTTAACAAAATTATGAATGCACAATAGAAGATATTCATTGGTTAGGGTGTTGACACTTATGATTATACTAATGCATTATGGTGTTGTATGAGGTTTATGTTGTCTACTAACACAAAAGGTACACCAAGAAAGACAAATCATTTTCTACTTCAAGAACGTATGCTCATGGTGACATGAAGACAAGGATTCATCCATTGTCATGGATCACATAGAAGATCTACTCTCGAGGTATGTATAACTTGTTTATACAATGGTTAACTTATGAGACATGCAGGTTACTAGCACAAGTCACTGAAGAGAACCAAAAGACATTATACGGGTATGTTAGACATAACTAGCTAGCATGCTAATCCAGGTATGTTTTTCCTATATCAAGCCAGAATCCTACCTTGGGTTAGGATCTTATAATGTTGTGTTGTTGATAATGATTATTCATGAAGCCATAAGTTTGAATAATCATGGGTATATGCATATTATGTGTCTTACCTTAATTAATGATATGACTAACCCGAAGAGTCATAGGTTTAAGTAATTATAGGTTTGGACATGTTATGTTTCTTATGATTTGACTAACCATAAGAATCCTACATAAACCTTGAATGCTAATGCTTATTATTTCTGTTTGAAATGATCATGACTATACATGCTTGAGATTATTGTGTCTTAATAGTATACTAATGAATGTATGATTTTATATAAGATCACAAGGATAACACAATCATGATATTAATAAGCATGTATAGGGACCAAGGACGAATATGAGTTCAAGAACAGGTAATCCAGGAAGCAAAGATCAAGAGGGAGTACACTCCAGTGGTTTATGCAAGGATGCAGATATTCAGAGGGAGTTGACCATCTCTCTACATTCCACAACAGAAAGGTGTAGTAGAAGCTACTTCAGATTAGGACTCCAGCAGCTCCTACAAGGAAGCGAAGATCAAAGGGAGTCCACCCAATGAACAAACAAAGATAAGTATTTTAATTATCATTTCTTGCATATTTGTTTTTTTAAATAAAATTGTTCAATGATGTATATGCTCATGTACCTAGACTTAGGATATGTATTGTGCATATTAGAATAGTTGCATTAATGAACAGTATACTACTAATACACATGGGTAAGTGGCCTATGGCACTGTACAACATTCCATTGCTACTTATCTAGAATGAAACCTCTTTGCTGACATGTTGGGAGTTGTGGACACTCTTAACAATGTTCTGGTAGAGATTGGAAGGCATCTAGAAAATTATGGGATATGGATAAATGTTGTATTGAAGCATTGGCTAAGATAATTGCATGACTGTATGACATATTTCTTTATGTGTAAGAATTTGTTCTGAAAACTATGAGATGTTTTCTAATCATGCAATTTAACTTGTTGTGTAGGAAAGATCGTATGCCATCTCCTACAAAAGAAGAACTACAACATTTGTTCAGCAACAAAATTATCTATTGAAGATATTGAAGTTCCAAGGATATGGGAAGAATGACATGATTCGTCGATCATGAAGAACGATGTTTGGGATGCGGTCCCAAGAGATGAAGGGAAGTCTATTGTGACTTCCAAATGGAACTATCAAATCAAGCATGTTGCAGATGGCAGCATTGAGAAATATAAAAGTGATGAAATAGAAGATGCACCAGATGGATTTCAAGACAGCATGGTGTAGTCATATATGTGTGCAGAACTTGGTATGGTAGGATAGATAGCTTTCTATCCAATTTGGGCTTTACCAAGAATAAAGAAGATTCCAACCCTTTCTACAAGGTTGAGGAAGGCAATCCAATGATGCTACTTTTGCATGCCGATAACCTGTTTGTTACAGGTGAAGATAGATTGATTTCTGACACGCAGCGGAAGCTTGTTGCCGAGTTCGAGATCCCGAAGAGGTTCGGGATGATGCACTATTTGTTTTTGGCATGGAGGTGTGGAAGAGTGATGGAATATTCCTTGGACAAGGGAAGTATGCAGTAGAGATCTTGAAGAGGTTCGGGATGATGGATTGCAAGGCCATGGCCACACCTATGACATTGAATATAAAGCTTCTATGTGATGCTTCATCTGAGCCGGTTAATGTCTCTACGTATCGTCAGATGATTGGGTCCTTGATGTACCTGACGAACACGAGACCAGACATTTGCTTTGCTGTGAACACATTGATTCAGTTCCTAACAGATCCAAGGCGTGTTCACCTGGTTGCTGTAAAGCATGTTCTGAGGTACCTGAAGGGTACAGTGGATTATGGGCTCAAGTATGAAGTGAATCAAAAGTTTAACCTGCAGGGTTATGTTGATTTAGATTGGGCTGGTAGTGCTGCAGATAGGAAGAGCACATCTGGGTGTTGCTTCAGTATGGGATCAGGTGTGATCTCATGGTTTAGCAGTAAGCAGTCCCGCGTGGCACTGAGTACAGCTGAGGCAGAGTATGTTGCAGCTTGTTCAGCTAGTTGTGAGGCAGTATGGCTACGGAAGCTCCTGTCTAAGTTATTTGATCTCCCGTTGGATGCTACTGGTATCTTCTGTGATAACCAGAGTTGTGTGAAGCTGTCCGAGAATCCAGTGTTTCATGACAGGTCGAAACACATAGAGATCAAATATCACTATATCAAGGATATGGTGCAGAGAGGAGCCGTGAAGCTCTTGTATGTTGCGATGGACGAGCAGATTGCAGATGTGCTGACGAAGCCACTAGCCAGGGTGAAGTTTGAGTACTTCAGAGAGAGGCTTGGTGTTCTTCAGATCGAGGACACTTCGAGGAAGAAGTGATGGACACATTTGCTGAAGCCATTCCAAACATCTTGGAAGGAGGATCCTTTACATGGCTGTGGATGTAAGCGCTGGATGTTGATGAGCATTAGGATGATGTTCTAGTTTCTGCTTTGTATGATCAGTTGGATCATTTATATGTATATGTATGTACGCATCATGTTGGATGCTGGATATGGTCAGTTGGATCATTTATATGTATATAGGCATCATGTTGGATGCTGGATATGATCAGTTGGATCATTCATATGTATGTATGTATGCATCATGTTGGATGATGGATATGATCGGTTGGATCATTTGTATGTATTTTGTATGCATCATGTTGGATGCTTGGACCATGTTTATGTATATGTATTAGGTGGATACATTGTATGATCAGGTAGATCATGTATATTGAAATGTATCAGGTATGATCAGGTAGATCATGTATGTTGATGGATACATTGTGTGGATCATGTATCTATGTATCAGGTGGATACACTATGTGTGATGATATATATCAGGTAGATACTTGGTGTGCATCAGATGGATGCATTGTATGATCAAGATGATCGTGGATGACGAGCTTCTCCATATGACATGCAGCAGGATGTCGCAGTGATGATGATCAGGATGATCATGTGTACATCAGGATGATGTATGGTGAGTATCAGATGATACTTTGTGGCCGTGGATCAGGTTGTGCAAGTAAGCATGTAATTTGTGCCCTTGGAGATTTGCAGATGGTCTTTCGAGGTTTTGCCTATGGCATGTAATTCGGTGCCCTGGGACATCTAGCAAATGCTCTTTCGAGGTTTTGCTTGGGAGGACATATAATTTGTGCCCTGGGAGATCTGCAGATAGTCTTTCGAGGTTTTGCTTATGGCATGTAATTCGGTGCCCTGGGATATCTGGCAGATGCTCTTGCGAGGTTTTGTCCTATGGCATATAATTTGCTCCTGGGAGATCTGGACAGGATGAAAAAGGCCTCAGATGCTTCAGCCAGGTTTTGCCATGACCACATGTAATTTTCTCCTGGGAGATTGGACAGGATGAAAAAGGCCTCAGATGCTTCAGCCAGGTTTTGTGGTGAGATCACATGTAATGTGCTCCTGGGAGATCCGACAGGTAGAGCCGTGTGCTCGTAACAGCCTGGGATGCTTCAGCCAAGTTTTGTGATGGGTCACATGTAATGTGCTCCTGGGAGATCCTACAGGTAGAGCTGTGTGCTCATAATAGCCTGGGATGCTGCAGCCAGGTTTTGTGACACACGTAATAAGTCCTGAGGATTCCACAGTATGGCCGGTGATGACGAAGACTTGCAGGTGGTGGGCCTACATCCAGTATGAAAAAGGACTGGCTCTGTAGAACTTCCTATGATGAGTAGATTCAGAGATTGATTGAGATAGCAGCAGCAGTGACGATGATCCAGAGAATATGACTTGTGCTAGAAGACCTGTGCTGAGAAATACCTTCCTAGTTAAGAGGGAGTGTTGATGTATATGTAACTTCAGAATGTATTTCATATATGTTGTATGTACTCCTATAGAGATGGTATTATTCCTCTATACGGAAGTGTCGTCATTTATATTGTAAATGTCGTAACTTATACTTGATGGGTTATTAGACCACCTTGTTGGGGTCGGCCCTGTATAAGTCATTTGGGTCAAAGGGTTATTAGACCACCCTATTGGGGGTCGGCCCAGGCAGCATTATGTTATGTGGTTAAGTTCGATCCTACATGATTTATGTAAAAGGCAAGTCAATTCAAGTATAAATAGAGTGCGGGAGGCACTCTATTTGATCACTCACTTCTCACTCATGCACTTAAGGAGGAGTGGCACACTTATGGAGGAGGAGGATCTGCTACTAGGTTATGTTTATCTCTCATGTTTGGGTTGTATCATTGCTCTATCTATCTATGAGGAAGTTATTGGGGTTTTTCACCTTTATGGTTTTCCCAAGTAAATCTTTGTGTCTCTTGTGTGCTTGCATTATTGTCTCCATGATTGATATGTTGTAGATATGCTGTACATGTTGTTCTCTCAGTTAAGATCCTAGATCAAGTTGAAGTAAATTCTGAAAATTTAATAGAACTCACTAAGGTATGTAACACAAATCATGATGATTGGGATTTGAAGATCCCAACAGTTCTCTGGGCGTATCACACTACCTACAAAAGGATGACGAGACAAACACCATTCAAGGTAGTATACAGATAGGAGGCGATTATGCCGATGGAATACATTGTGCCCAGTCTTCGGATTGCAGTAGCAATAGGTATGAATGATGATGCCACGATGCCTGGGCTCATGAAGCAATTGGTGTAGCTTGAGGAAGATCACTTCATTGCAGGATTCCATCACTGTGTGGAGAAAGATCGCCAGAAGGCTTGGCATGATCGCCATATTACAAATAAACAGTTTCAAGAGGGCGACTTGGTGCTTGGTCCATACTGGATCAGTAGCATCACTTCATGTGGGGCGGTACAGTTGCAGCAGTTAGATGGAATCATGCTACCAAAGTTGATTAATGGTAGCTGGTTGAAGCCCTACAGGACGGGCGAGGAACCTCGCGATGCTTGAAGGCATTACGACCCCCCCCCAAAAAAAATGCAGGGTGATTGGTAGCAGAATGGCATAGCAGTGGGCATAGGTCGTGCCGGTAGAAGTAGAAGTATTGTGGTTTGTAGGTCGAGCTGCGACAGTAGCAGGGTCACGATCGGGTCAAATCAATAATAAATGCTGAAACGTTCAGACGGTTAATTAATGGCACTCTGTGGAATGATGAGCATTAATGGCAAATATGGCTGATCAGCTGGCCAGATCAACGACAAATTTGGGTCATTAATACAGAATTTTAGTCTAGCTAATGCGGGATTTAGTAATGATTATGAAGGATGGGGGTGGATGCTATAAGAATGTGTCAAGGATGCTCGGAAGGCACCATGAGGATTCAGTTGTTAAGGATGCAAGATTATTCAGTGTTGCAGAGTGGTGTTGTTGCTTAGTGTGTGCGTTAGTGAGCCGGTCAAGGTTCAGTTGAATTTGCCGAGTGTTGCGAGGGTCTGTCTATTGCGCCAGCAAAACCATCAGTTGGTCACGTGAGGTATGCCAGGAGAGTTGGAAACAATTGAGATTAGCAGTGAAGTAGAGTCACCCCTTGTCATGGTTGTTGTTGAGGAAGAGGTCGAGTCTACGAGAGACGTCAATCTTGAGGAAGAAGTTGAAAACATGTTGGTTGCTGCATCCATTGTCACCAAGAAGCGTCGGGGGAGCCAACATTCGGAGTCCTCGTAGAGTAAGCGGCAGCTTTGGTCCTCCACTACTGTGGAGGGGGAAGCTCAAGGGGATGCAGGACCATCCAGCCGCCGAATTGATGATTCTACAGCATGGGAAGGACTCTCGGTCATTGATATCCCAGGGTATGTCGCCCCTAGTCGGCCTAGGGTGCCTCCTCGCAAGTTGTAGAGGGATCAGAAGTATACATTGCATATGCCCGCGTTACCAATAGGGATGGAGTGTTTTGTTGACATCGTACCCGCAATGAAGCATCTGAAATATGATGACAATGATATGGTGGTGTACAAGGATATTACATCGGATCCTTATGAGCCAGAGTCGCGATTGAGCGGTACACCGGTTCCGCGTGATTGGGCACGGGGGTTGAAGCAAGTAGGCCTGTTAGGCCTTATCAATATGCCCCACTTTGGCCGACTACCGGAGGTCAATGCCTATGTCAAAACAGCTGCTTGCTAGATTTCACGATGATACGTTGTGGCTGGATGAAGCAATTCCCATCACGTTGCACTTGATCGCAGAGATTACTAGGTTGCCCAAGGATGGGGTAGACCCGTCGTAGTATTTCCGCGGAAAGGAAAATGACAACAAGCTGGCCGCGCAGTTGATGAAGCACTATGCCTTGGAGAAGGATGTCTGTGGTTACCGCACCAGCAGCATCAATGATAAGGTGGTGCTCACCAACACCAAGATACTTTCATGCAAAGTGGTGAGGGGTGGTCGACCCAACCAATGTAATTCAGGAATTGTGGCGTGTGCGGAGCAGTGTGTGGCTAGAGTACAGATGAACTTGTCGTTGTTTCTCTTAAACCAGTTGAAGGAGGATGTCATGGTGGTTCAAGCATGTAAGGGATCATTTACATATAGTTGGCTTCTTCTATTGATTGCATTCGTGGCCTGGAAGGAACCCGACATGTACCAGGGTATGGAGGCCGATGCCATGAAAGAGCGTCGCGGTGCGCGTTATCAGAACCTGTGGTTTGTTCGAGAACAAGAGAAAACTAGGGAATGTGTGTTGCTATTCTGGTTATACTGGGAGATGCTCTATATGGCTGCGATCAAGGTGCCTACGCTATCTAAAGAAACCGTCACAAATTTTAAGCCGGTCATGGTGTTTGCAATTCAATCGCATGCAATTTATGTACAAGCCTGCCGTGACCCAGATAGGCAATGGTTGCTGACACCATATAAGGTGACGATAGCAGAGTTGGAGGATATCATGAACGACTGGATAGAGGAATGGTGCGACCCCATGGGGTTGGTGGAGATTGAGGCTGGAGACCCGGCGAAAGGCCTATACGATCGCCTATCGGCGCAGGATCAGAAGAGTCATCATGACTCGAATCAAGAATCCACTAAGACACCGACGGATGATGACCGCGATCTAGAAGAGGGAAGGACAAAGATGTGTCATGAATATCGTACAATCAGCGGGGCTTCTCCAATCACAAAGAGTTAGTTGGGTCGCCACATAACGGAAGTCACCAATGCGACGAATACGACTGCTTGCGCGATGACCACAACAGCAAATCAAGGTTTCCATGAGGTCAGCGCATGCCTAGATTCCCTTTGTGACATCGTGTCCAGAAACGCACCAGAAGAAGCATCGGTGTAGCCAGCTGGCACAATCATCACTGAGCCGCGGGTCAGGAATGTGGAGATTCCCCCTACTACGATTGTGACTGACGATGAGGCTTTGAAAGCCTTGCTACAATAGTTGAAGACAGTGACCATAAACATCAACGTATTTCCAGCACATGGGTTGACAACTATGTAGATAGTTGCTAACTGGGAAATGACGGACGGAATGCACGAGATTAGTGGTAAGTATCTGCGGTTGCAGGAGAGCAAGGAAGCTGCGAAGAATGCAATCGCAGAGCTAACAGGAAGGGTTGCTACAACGCGGAAGGCTGTGGATGACTTAGAAGAGGATATAAAGAAGGAACGAACCGAGAAGGCTCGAGTGATCGAAGACCTTAAGAGAGAACAGGATCACCTCATTGCGGAGAAATCCCATATGTGGGATGAAGGTGTGTGGGTGGAGATGGCCGTCGTTGAGGCTTGTGAACATGTCCCGGAGCCCACCGCAGAATTGCATGTGCTTCAATGGGTGGAGCGAATGGGTGTTTTCATTATCTAGTTGCGACAGGACAATCAGGAGTTAAAGGATCAAGTGAATCCTGGTACACCTCAGGTCAAAGTAGACGACCGCAAATGGACTATTGAGGAGGTAGCCATGCAGATGACAGAGCTGGAAACAATGGCCACAAAACTCACAGTCGAGACCGTGTAGTTTTGGGGCCAAATTATTTAGGATGAGCAGGTTGACTAATTGACCAAGATTCAGCAGGAAGCGAAGGGGCAGTTGGCAACGATAAAGATGATGATGCGTATGATGCCACCAATGGAGCAGGTCACCAAGTCCACGGCCTTAAAAGAATTGCAGCACCGTGTCACCAAGGCTGATGAGTGACAGAAGAAGCGTGCTGCGCAGTTAGAGGAGTTCTAGGACGTTGGTGGTCAATTCATGACAAAGGCTGGTGATGTCCTCCAGGCGGTACAAGAAGGTCGAAAACAGGTTACGGTGAAGCTCACCAAGCATCCATCTCCCTAGGATGTGATCGACAATCATGAGGCGGCTACGGAAGCAAAGGAAAAAATGACGATAGTCATGCAACAGTATGAAGATTTAAGGGCCAAAACCACGCAGTACACCATGTCCAGCTGACGTGGCTCGAGGGAGAGCCACAAGATTGTGTTGGGGTCCTATTGGCAGGTGTTTTTGAGATGGAGTATCGTGGCATCACAGAAGCTACGATAGGAAGAAGGTACCGCAGATGGCGAAAGGATGAGCGCCCGCGACAATTATTTTGGCTACTTTTGAGGTAGTTAGACCGCAGTATGCAGGTTTTTGGGTCATTTGGACCATGATAGATGTATTTTGAGGTCATTTGGACCGGGTCTGATGTATTTTGGGTCATTCAGACAACATTGTGTGGGTTTCGAGTCAATTTTGTAGAAATGTCAGTTAGAAAGTAGTTAGAATGTGGACAAGTAATGTAAGGCGGAAGCCTATAAGTAGCCATAAATTGTAAGTGTAGAAGGAAGCAAGTGGGAAAAAGAGAGATCTTGCTATGGTTATGTATCGTGGGTGAATGTGTCTATGTATTTGCGATCAAGAGATATTGGTGAGATCTTCCTTTTGTGGAGTTAATATGATATGACAGAACCGATTTGTGGAACTCTTGTGTCTTGTCTATGTGATAATGCATGTTGCAATATGGGTATATGAATGATGCGATGTTTTCTTATTGCAATTAATTTTTTAATGCTATATTTGTTAATGGTTCTGCCAATTGATGCAATCTGTTGAGTGATTAAGTTTCAAATGTTTAAGTTGGAATGTCTAGATCTGGTTTCGCTTGTTGCGATGAGTTGAATGTTTGATGCGCCATATCTTCCTAACTTTGGCGAAAACCTAGTTCCGTCAATACTCCCTTATGTGCCTCAGGTGAGACCTCATCTGCTCTGCAGGTGTTGCTGGATGGGGTAAAACCCGTCTGGGCTGGTGCTCAGGGAGATCGCGACGGTTTGGGTGTCGACAGTGCTGGGAACCCCTGTCGACTGGGTTGGTGTCAACACATCATTGAGGGGGATTCCAGGACCATCATCCAAATGGAAAATAAGCTTCAAAATGGACAACGCTTATCCAAGGTGGCAAAGAGCTGGGGGATAGCCTACGGGATAGAAAAACTGGAATCCATGCTAAACAACCCTCATGCATGGAATTTTTTCGATGTCAAACGCATGGGGGCTTCACTCAATAAACCACTATCATAGCACGTTCGTTCATGGAATATGAAACAATACCCCTAATTTCACTAAATATTGGAAATACCTTCCAAAATCGTTTTTTCAAACCCCCTCACAATATGCCTTCCCAATTTAAAAAACCCCTATTTTCACTAGATATTGTATGTATCAATTTTTTCATTAACATTTTTTACACCCCTTTATATTTATACCTAGTATATTGATATGATACCCCTCTTATGACCCCACATGCATTCTACAATGCACCTTTCTTCTTTCGATGTATATTGTGGATGCACATTACTTCACCCACAATGCAATTACTCAACCACATATTATTATGATTTGCTACATCTAATGGTCTAATAAAGAGATAGGAGATCACTTCTCGTATGTCACTAGAGCCAATGCACATAGTAAAACATTTAGATTGCATGTTGTAGTTCCGCAATTGCTGACTAAGCTTGTTGTGGGGTAGGTTTCCGAGCCCCCAGGACCTATAATCTTAGGAACCCATGTCTTTACTTTGTTAGTATTTTGTTGTTGGATGCATATGCTTTGTAAGTCGCCCCATAGTATTTGTTGATCCATAGTTTGGTTTATTGTTGTTGGCGCATATGCTTTGTCAGTCGCCCATAGTTTTGTTGATCCATAGTTTGTATTGGCCCATGGTTTTGACTCGTAATAATTGTTGATCTATATTTTGTATCGGCCCATGGTTTGTATTGACACATGGTATTGACCCATGGTATTGGCACATAGACTTAGTATATAAGTGTGTGTTGAGGCCTATGAAGGCACCATGAAGTTAATTGTATTGAGCTTGCTCAAAGGAGGTTGCCCTCTCGAAGCGGCCTGTGATCAATATAAAAATGATTCTGAGTTCTGTTATTTCTGATATCTCATGTATTTGCATTAATTAATTACTGTAGGTTCTTCACATCTAGTATCAGAGCACTTTCTTGGGCTCGTTGGGTGGAATTTCTGCCAATTTTCTTTTCCGCATCTGTTGCAGCTTCGGATTTGGGAATAATCCCTATCCGCTTAACTGTGGGAAGTACTTGGGCATAAGCCCTAAAACGCATTGTGAGGAGTACCATAGGAACCCCAAAGTAGTTGGCCCATTGAGAGGACCTGCCAGCAAAAAGGGCAATGACCCATACCTGATTGACTAGTTCCCACTCGTGAGGTAAACCAAGAGTTGTCGTTTGTGGCAAAGCGGTTATTAGTTTTACCTGAGCCGTGGAGTGAGGGGTACTGTCCCAATACGCAAGCCATCAGACAGCATTGGTGGCTGAGTGAAACACCTAAACTGTTAGGAAGCCGTACATAACTGGGGTCCATATCTATTTTCAGCTGAACTGTTGCCGATCACTTCCACTCTAGATCCATTTGTTTCAGATCTATTCTAAAAGTCGTTCCAGATCCAGTCCTCGTTTCAAATACAGCCGTTTTTTATCCCTTCCACGCCGTTGCGGATCCCTTCCGCGCCGCTATTGACAATTTATTTCTGGAAAAAAAAAGAGGAGTATAAAATTCTATTTTTCAGCCATATCTCCCTTGTTTCAACTCTGTTTTCCTTGAAACTTCACTGACGTCCTTACAATCCCATTCTGCATATTTCATTCCTGAAGACCCTATCCCAAATTCCACTTCCCAAGACCAGATATCCCACATTTGTCTATTTTTAGGGTTTGCCATAACTTCTTCAATTTTCACCCGATTGCCTTCAAATTTTACCATAGAGTTCCCGCTTCTGAAATCCCCATTTTTTGCTTCCCTGTCCCTCAGAAAGTGTCAAAAACCTAGTCAAACCCCAATTACCCCTCTGAGTTTTTCCCAAATCCAAATTTCCCCTTACTAAATAAGCTTGTGTTTGTGTTTTTCTATCCATCCCCCCCCCCCCAACAAAAAAAAATAAATTCATTCCTAGTTATGGTTGTCACTCGCACAGGAGCAAAAACCATGGAGGAAGCACTTGTAGCCATCCAAACCAAACTTCAAGATCTGGATGAAAAATTTCTTAGCCTCCATCTTCAACATTCAACCATGAACAATAGCCGACAACCAGAATCTTCTGCAGCCATTGGGTTCTCTTCTTCCAGCAATTTTCATGGGCCGAAGCTTGATTTTCCTCGCTTCAATGGTACTGATTCGACTGGATGGATATACCTAGCAGAACAATATTTCAGTCTGCATAATACTTTTGATGTCTAGAAAGTTCCACTTGCATCCTTTCATTTGGAACATGAAGCCCTTCAATGGTACCGTTGGTACATCAAAGCTCATCCCATGCCAAACTGGACAGATTTTTGCCAACTCCTTTTGCAACGATTTGGTCCTAGTGCTTTTGATGACTTCACAGGAGCACTCACTAAACTTCACCAAATTGGCACAGTGAGAGAGTATCAGACATAATTTGAGAAATTGGCCAATCACACAGAAGGATTGTCTGATGAATTCTATAGGAGTTGTTTTATCAGTGGTCTCAAGGATGAAATCCACTAAGAAGTCAAAATGTTCTGTCCCAACACAATGATGGAAGTCCTAGGGTTGGCTAAGTTGGAAGAGGACGAGATCGCAGCTCAACAACGCTCCAAACCCACCTTTGTTCCCTTCAGAAATATGGGTTCCCAATGACCTCCCATCATGCCTGCTCCTCGAACAACTCCTATCAAGCATTTGTCTGAAACAGAGATTCAGGCATGCCAAGAAAAAGGGCTTTGTTATAATTGTGATGAGAAATTCACTCAGGGACATATATGTGTTCAACAAAATCTCTATCTCTTGGATGTGGATTCTCCGCCTGCCTCAAAACTTGGTGAAGAAGCTCCAGATACAGTAGATATTCAAGTCAACATTCAGCACCCGCCTGTTGACACCCCATCTCAAGACGACCCACCTGAGATCTCTCTCCATGCTGTAACTGGCATCACCACCCCACAAACAATGTGGGTCAGGGGATACTTCAAGAAGCTCCCTCTTACAATACTCATTGATTCTGGTAGCACTCATAACTTCATTGACTCTCGGATTTCCAAACAGGCTGATTGTTTTGTACATCCTTGTTCCAACTTTGAAGTCATGGTTGCCAATGGGGGCGCCTTACCTTGCAAGGGGAAGTGTCATAATGTGCGTATCTCTATGGAAGATTATAACCTGCGCTCTGACATGTTTGCATTGTCCTTAGGTGGATGTGATGTAGTTTTTGGCATTCAATGGTTACGCACACTTGGCCCCATCTTATGGGATTTTGATGAACTTTGGATGCAGTTTTCAGTCAATGGGACACAACACAAATTTATGGGATTACAACCAAGGTCTCTCTGCATCATCAGTTCACATCGCTTGGAAAAGATCCTTAAGAAGAATTCACATGGTGTCAATGCTCAGCTCCATTCCCTTCAGATGCACCCACCAACGGTCTCCACTACTTCCTTGGATAGATATGCAGGTGTCTTTGTTGCACTAGTGGGCTTGCCGCCTTCACGAGACCTTTCCGGTAAGCATTTTGCCGCATCTACATCTCAGCAGGACATGATGGCTATTTTGCATACAGTTCAAAAGTGGCAGCCATCCCTATTGGGGAATTATTTATGCATCAAGACTGATCTCCTGAGTCTAGAAACTTTCCTGGAACAACGGGTCTCATCCCCAGCACACCTGAGATGGGTTCTCCAACTCATGGGTTATGACTATGCGACCACTTACCAGAAGGGTAAGGACAATATGGTGGCAGATGCTCCTTCTCGCACATTTGATGACCCGATTTCTCTTGCAGCTATTTCTTTGCTTGTTCCAAATTGGTTGCAATCTGTTCAACGGGGCTATCTCTTCTATGAACTCCATGCTTCTTCATCACCAGGGCACTCTGGGTTCCTCAAAACATATGACCAAGAACAATGTAACTTCTTTTGGCGGGGATTGAAAATGACAATTCAACGGATGGTGGTTGACTGTGATACGTTCCAGGTCAACAAGGGTGAAACAACCCTCCTTTCAAGACTGCTCGAACCCTTTCCAATCCCTACACAGATTTGGACAACTATTTCTATGGATTTCCTGGAAGCACTCCAGTGGTATAGTACCACATCTAAAAGGACACCATATGAAGCATTCTCTGGACAGGCACCACCAGTTCTTCTTCCATACACCTTCAACAGATCCCCAGTTCATGCAATTGACTCAATTCTTCGAAACCGCGATCAGTTTCTTCTCATTCTGTAGGAAAATCTTCACATGGCAAGAATTCGACTGAAACAACAAGCCGATCAGCACCATTCTGCGCGCACTTTTCACATCGCTGATATGGTTCTTCTTCGTCTACAGCCTTCTATGCAATCCTCCCTGAAATTCAAAAGATGCCAGTGCCCCGGAATGCAACCCGAGGATGCTATAGGGGACACACTCCTTCAGATTCTGCATCAATTTCCACATCTAAAGCTTTGAGGACAAAGTTTTTTCTAAGGGAGAGGGGATGTTAGGAACCCATGTCTTTACTTTGTTAGTATATTGTTATTGGACGCATATGCTTTGTAAGTCGTCCCGTAGTATTTGTTGATCCATAGTTTGTGTTATTGTTGTTGGTGCATATGCTTTGTAAGTCGCCCATAGTTTTCTTGATCCATAGTTTTTATTGGCCCATGGTTTTGACCCATAATAATTGTTGATCTATATTTTGTATTGGCCCATGGTTTGTATTAACACATGTATTGACCCATGGTATTGGCACCTAGACTTAGTATATAAGTGTGTGTTGAGGCTTATGAAGGAACCATGAAGTTAATTGTATTGAGATTGCTCAAAGGAGGTTGCCCCCTCGAAGTGGCCCGTGATCAATATAAAAGTGATTCTGAGTTCTATTATTTCTGATATCTCGTGTATTTGCATTAATTAATCATTGCAGGATCTTCACATATAACAAGCTCTAGGAGGCTGACTAAACCTCCCAAGGCCTGTAATAGGCACAAGTGGTTGGGTATTCAAGCCCCCAAGGCCTATCGAGGGACTATAATAGGCCCTCGAGGATTAGAGCCTCCCAAGGCTATTGGTAACAACTGGCTGAGTGTTATTGGTAACAATTGGCTATCAATGACCACTGTCTCTCGACTATGATCGACTGGAAACCCACTTCACCACGAAACCCTTGGCCTCAAGCATGAGTCAAGACGTGATTTCCTTGCGTACTAGTAAGTGTGAGCCTTGCCTCAACTCGATTTCTCATCCAACCATGATCCCGCCATCTCCATTTGGAGGATAGTTGTCAACCCGCCCATATAAAAAGGACCCCAAAGTATTTTTGTATTGTTACATTAAATAAAAAAACCCTTTGCCCCTTAATATATAAGCAATATAATTTTCAGGTTTTCATGAATATTTAATACCACAATATGAATGAACATGATATTATATTGCCTTCTAGTGAAGCCCCCGTGGTCAAACGGGAGAGAAACAAAGTGGCATACCACTTAGAAAATGTGGGATAAAATGAGAAGCATAGATTTAAGGAAGGACATCGCTCGATTCGAGGCTCAAGCCAGGGAAAATCAATGCATCCAATTGGCACCCCAGGACAATCATTCTTCGAGGAGGGCTGGCGGTGACACAACTCCTCCTCATGTCGAGGCCCACATGGAAGGTACAAATGACATTTATGATAATAATGACGTAGATTAGGTTGGTGATTCAAGCACTAATGCAGAAACTGGCCAAATGAATGATACATTATTTACCGATGGAAACGATGATGACTAGGGGTTATAGCATTGTCCTTGACTAGAGGACGAAGCATGCTAATATGATGCAAAGCGATGAAACATTTGCAGGGATAATCATGCG
Organism: Larix kaempferi; assembly: GCA_027924585.1. Classification (NCBI taxonomy): domain Eukaryota; kingdom Viridiplantae; phylum Streptophyta; class Pinopsida; order Pinales; family Pinaceae; genus Larix; species Larix kaempferi. Next base: position 10,953,601 of record BSBM01000196.1, read on the forward strand.
ATGTGACGAGAGGGATAAAACCATAATGGGTGAAATTAAGGAATGGAGCGATGAAGGGGCTATAAATGTGGGTAGAAAGTTCCAGTTGGTTTTCTATTTCCTTAACATTCCTATTCTGATAGAGATTTTATGGATTTTAGTTGGTAAGGATCTTTGTGAGTAGTTCCAGCCATCCCCCTAGAAGGTTTTCATGGAACCTAAGAGGAATACTAGAAAGAAGGCAGTGATGGCTGCAAAAGAGGTCAAGACCCCAAGGGTTGTTAGGATAATTAATACTCCATCCTTGTCCTACTTAGCATTATTTTCTTTTTTCTAGTAGTTGATGATGTCATTTGTCCCCTGGTGGTGTGCATACGTCATATAGGACCCATTAGCCACCTAATGTTCTCTGCATGCATGATTTTAGGCCCACCATATTCAGTTCCCTACATTTTAGGAGCCAACTCTGAGTTCTAGTTCAACCCACCTAAGTTCCTGAACTCTACTGGGGGTTTTAGCTCTGATCACCACTGATTGTGATCTAATGTTCCCTTTTTCACCTACTTTTCATACAAAACTCACTAATGCACCCTCCTTGGTCATTTAACTGACTGTGTCTTCAGTTAACTGAGTTTTGGTTCAGTTGAGTTGAGTTTGGGTCTTCCAGAGCACTCTAGTGGTGACGATTCCGTATGCTAGATAGAATGATACTCGAATTCTCCTAGTTGAAAAGGACTTATGGGAGCAAGTGAAATCCCTCAAGATGGAAGAGGTCTGAGAAGAGGCGGTTGAATGGGTATAGGACCCAGTTTTGACTGTTGGGTGGTTGGTTTCCTATGAACGGATTGTCGTGACATACTGGGTGATGAAGGGACTTTTCTCCCATGCCTTAATGGATAGAGTGAATAAGGAAATTGGGGACGAAGAACCGATCGAGGCATGGAAGGAACACAACCAGGATTGTCATCTCATGCATCAAAAGATAGATATTATGGCAAGCAAGATGGGCATTCAGTTATACCCTCCCCCAAGTTCGGGCTCTAGTGATGGCACTTCAACTCAGGATGGTAAAGGTTGGGGGTTGGTCAAATACAAGGGGGGCGCAGCTACTATTGAAGACATTTATGGCGAACGTGGAGGTGGCATCACCACCAGTTCAAAGCTCATGGGGGGTCTATTCCCTTCCCCTAGTATGGGGTTGTCTTAAGATCTCTATCTTTTTCCAATGTACTTTGGCTATTATAGTATGAGTATGTTATTGTCATGTCTATGTTAATTTTCAGCAATTAGTAGATTAGAATACAGCCTAAGAGAAGAAGAAAGGAAGGGTTGTAAGGAGAACAAGAATGTTTTTTATGGTTTTGACCAACTTCAATTTCAAGGTCAAACCATTTGATCCAGTTAATGGGTTGTAGGGAAAGTTCTCTGTTTGAAAATCAGGCTGCCGAGCTTTCCATTCATCGGAAAGGCCCTTTGTTTTGAAGCCATGTACTCTTTTTTGAAGCAATAATATAATTCCTTACTTACACACACACAAAAAAAATTGTAAGCTGCTTCCCCTCCATAGCTTGCAACCTTTTTCATAAATGACAATGTTGCAAGGGTTAGATCGAGATGATAAAAATGTATTAGTTTGTAATAAGAAAACTAAATGGAAAGTAATTTTATGCCTTCAAACTCTTAACCGAAAGGGAAAGAAACACACTTGGTGTGTTTATAGGCTAATCCTCAAATCTCGTCAGCAGATGCTTTGAACACCAACCCTCTGTATGGGAATTGAGAAAATATTAGAGACAATGGAATAAGAAAAAATTGTTAAGGTCGGGGATAAATATTTATGCTCAAGGACAAAAGAAACAACCCACATCAGATCCATGTAAAGCTTGTGTTTGAATCTGAGCTGAGAGGGTTGAACCATGAAACTTTGCAATTCTCGGCTTCACAATAACCAAGGTAAAACTGAACCAAATTACCCATATTTACATCTCTTCAATCCCGAGTTCAAGTGTTGAGTGATATATCAATTAATTAATGGCAAGTATGAGTAACAACAGTATAGTCCACGATGTGGAAAAGTGGTGTAGAAATTAACCGCAATTGCAGCATGGCCTCCAGATGGCGATAGTGCCACAAGAAAACTTAGTGTGGGAGTAAATGCTTCTAGTTGTGAAATCATGACTCATGCATTGCGTTGGTGGATGTTTCAAGACCTGGGATCCAATATATTTATAAATGTTGATAGGTTTGAAATAAAATCAATACATTGCATTTAATTTAAACCGCCAAATCTATAGAAATTCATATATATTTGTATTTTAATTTAATTTTTTAATCTAGAAAAGGACACGAAACCAGATCAAAAGTGTCACATTTAATTTTTAAACCAATAAAATTAAAGATAAATATGAAATAAACAGTCTTTTAATGAATAAAAAATGATTATTTTTAAAGTTTCAAAGTTAAACATGGGAGAAACAAATTTTTTTTTGCAATAAAATAGAAGGTCAAGAGTGTTTGACCATTAAACGATTACTATATACCTGCGTGAGGCAGGTATAATAAATGACTATGCAACCTAAAAAAAATTAGTGGGTAAAAGGATATGGATAAAAAGATTGAAAGTGGATATAAGAAATTGTCATTATCTAATTATTAGCATTTGCTTTTTGAGGGGCAAAAGTGAATGTTGATAGGAAAAGAGCAAAGTTTTGTAATTCTGGTTCTTTTCATGGGAGAATAGAAATCAAGGTTGAGATTTATTGAGCATTCAATAAATACCATTGGAGTTGATTCAACACATTATATAATATTAATGGGACTCTAGTATTGAATGGTTACATAAAAATTATGCAGTTCTGAAGTTTTCTCTCAATAGGAAAAAACTTGGCAAGAGTGCCACGTTGTAGCACTGAAAGGGTGAGACGTGGAAGTCGTACAAGTCGTGGGCTAATGTGGAAGTACCTCAAGATGACATATGGCATATAGTTTGCTGAGATGGAAAATCTTACAACTGAATTGGCATATGACATTACTCACATGTTGACTAATCCAATGAGGTCACGTGGCAATCCAATTGGCCTTTGATAGGTTCTTCTTGCCAAGGAAAAAATGGAAGTCGCAAGAACTTACTGAGTATGCCAAAGTTTGATGGATGTTGGAACAATATACCATGGTGGTGGTTTTCAATGGACTTATTTAGTCCATGGTTATGTTTGTTTCCATGAGAAGTGAGGGTGGTTAGGACCACCATGGTGCTATGTAAGCACGCTTACCAAGAGCCAACTCAACAGGGAAGACAAGTGACAATGTAAGACACAGGTACAATGAGCAAAGTCATTTGAGGTGAAGTCATAGACAAGTCACTTGCAAAGCCGAAGCATTTGACAACATGGAAAATCCATGTGGATTGAATAATAAAGGCTAAGGATCAAGGGTCCAAGTACCCCATGGAGATGGGTCACATATGATGATGCATGAAGTCCACCTTGCTGTAACACAAATGATGGTTGGGTGTATTAAGCCATGTTTTGTGGAACAAGGAGGCTTTGTCCTAATACTGCAACCTGTAGAGATGGTGATCAAATTTGACTCTATCAACATGATTGAATTTAGAGGGTGTGGAGGCTATATTTTTGAGTTAAATGCATTAAAGGGGTCATCACAGTTGACTCAAATTAATGTTAGATCTATTTTCAAAGGCTGTATATTTATTGTGATTGAATGATCATCCTTCGCTTTGTCAAAGATCAACATTAAGTTGGGTTGTCGACGAATTTTGGCAGCATTGTTGGGTTCATGGAGTGGGGTTAGAGTAAAGATAGAGTCGATGCAGAGTATTGGTGAAATCCCATCTGAATACCAAGTTCCAACTTCATTCTCAACATATTTTTAGGTCTTCCACCGACAGGGCACTGGAGTCGGGAATATAGACAATGTTGAATGGAAGCTTAATGGAGGAGAATGTGATGATATTGATAATCGATCAAGCCATCCAAAGATTCAGAGAATTATAATACTGCTGTTAGCACCCAAATTAACCCTCTAGGCTGTGGCAGAGGGCAAGTTGGGGTAACAAAAAAAGCCACTTTAGACTTGTGCTACTGACCCAACATAGTCAGAGAGGGATCTCTCATAAGAATACAAAGGGCCGAAAATAATCCATAAAATTGCAGCCATGAAGAATACACAGAAAAGACTAAAAATAATCAAAGAAAAACACACAGTCTTCTTATCAAAAATATTCAATCAACACACTCATAGGGTAAGACTTCTGCAAGGGGTAGGGTTGTTTAAAGTTTGGCAGGATAATCATGAGAGAGACGTGGGCAATGGAGTCAAGACACAACACACAAATCAAATAGCAGTGTCGTAGTTTGGGATACCAAAACAGAGGTAAGGTAGCCACTCGCTTCCCGTTGAAATGCTAATTTCAAGTGATAAAAGAAGAAAGCAAGGACAGACCTTTGATATGAGCATCCAGTATGGATGAATTCGATATTGACTTTAGTAGAACTATTGAGTGAAGATCTGAAACAATAGCTAGAGCCCGTTGCCAAGAATTCTATACTACTATACACTGATTTTAGATATGAAAGAGAACACATACCGGAAATGAATAACAGGAAGCACGATCACATTAGAGAAAGGAAATAACAGACTGTAAGCGAAGCAACACATGAATCTCTGTTAGGACACCCATTACAAACACAACAATTCTATTAAGGATGATGTTTCAAAAATGCAGAACCAGGCTCTCCCAGGCCTTGACCAAAAATGATTTTCCAACCCTTTTCTATTCTATTACATTGCTATTTATAGGCTCTCAGCCCTAGACTGAGCATCAAAAATAGTTGCAAAACATGCTATGACTATGCTGCCACCTATGCTCTTCATTTCATTGCCCTAGACAACGAATTACAAAATGATAGCAACGACTATCAGACAAAATGTGACTGACAATACAGATGTCCTTTTTGCAAGGTACAAATTGTCATGGTTTCAAACAACAGATAGAACCAAATTTATCTCAAAACATAAGAGAAAAATGCCCTTACACTTAGCCAGAAGATAGACTTGTCGGGAAAAGAAAGGGAATGCCACGGATGAGCTGCCACCTCATTCCGGGACCTTCAAATTTCCCTATGGGTCAAAGAAATCCTCTACTTTCAGAAGGTCTTCATCTGGTGTCTTCTTAGTTGAAAGGGGAGGTGTCTCATCTTCTATGGGTAGGATGTAATCGCGAATGATATCCATATCTTGATGAGCATCCTGCTTGTCTCTTGGCTGACCTGCGTGCTATTCCAGTTCGTTGGTTGAGTTTTCCTCGACCTGGTTGAGAGCTATTGGAGATAGAGGAATCTTCTCTTCCTCCACTTTAGACCACACATGTTCTGGCACGATAACCACCTCAGCTCTCGGTTCACCCTCCATAACTCTCTCTCAACTGAAAATTCCTGATTGGTCGAGCTCGCCACCTTCGGGTATGGACGTGATTTGTGCACCATGGGAGCCATGCCTATAACTATCGTGGCAATGATGACAGTCCTGAGCAATTATTTCTCCATGATTCACTGACCAAACCTCTCACGCGTGCAACAATGATGTCTAAGACCTGAGCCGACGTGAAATGTGATTAAGCCGGCTATCGTGATAGGTGGGAAAATGTCCAATGATGCTGATGTGGCCTCTGTCTATCTGGCACTCATTAGTCCGCAGAGGAGATGCTTCTCATTTGCCAATGCCTATGATCAGATCAGGACCGCAGATCTTGACCATGCCTTCATCAGGACCGTCGAATGTCGTTTCCCCTACCAACTTCACATATTGGGAACCTACCGATTTGTTGTGCAAGTAACATCCACGAAGTAGACCTAGACCGTGGATCTGGGCTCCGCCAAATCCCAGCCATAGGAAGAAGCTGCACTTTAACAAAAGTTTGCAAGGCTCACGTCCCTTTTCGTGCATGTTGATTCTGCGAACATCATATGGATCGTCGATTTGGACCTCCTCGTGCCTGTACCATTGATCACTTTTGGGGCCACCTTAAGTCTAGCACCATGCCAACATTTAAAGGATCGCCAATTCCTACTGCGACGAACGTTCCCGACCGTCGATCCTTTACCACCTTTGCTCTCGGCTGCCCATTTGTGTCTACACATGCAGCAGGCATACTCTTTCAATTTAATTCTCTGATCCCCACAAAAGGCCTTTAACATTTATCAAATTTTCTCTATCTTGGACTAGCTCCATCACACAGGGCTTTGATATTCTAGACTTTCGGACCACAGGGTTTTTAGAGCATAGCCCTCTTTCAACACTTCTATGGGTATAGACCCCTTCTAAACCCTTAGCACAAATTCGATGCTAACAACTATAAAGAAAACATGCTAGAATTGCAGAAGAGAAAAAGATAGTTTCTAAGGCCAAGAGTGAGGTAGTTGAATATCAAAAGCTCCTTGCTTTAATATTGAAGGAGTAGCGTGATCACAGGAGTGAAAGTTTTGCAAGGAAGAGAGCATTCTTTGTTTCAACTGGATCAAAACAAACACTAAGAAGAGGGATAAAAATCATGAAATACACTCCAAATAAGAGGATGAGAGGTTTACTCCAAAGAAAGGGATGCAATGTAATTATATAGAAGCTCGAAGTACCTTACCGATTATCTATCTTTGGGATAACTCTCTCTAACCTAGTGATTTACAGTATGCATGGAATAATGCCCGAAATACACTCTTATGTTAAACTCCGCCATTTATAGTATGCATGAAATACACTCCTATGTTAAACTCCAAGATGGGTATTGAATAGAATAATTTATTTTGCATGTGTTGTATTTCAATAATCTAACAAAGTCAAGTCCTTGTTGTCATCAATTTTTTTCGATTCCAATGTTAGTTTTGTCCATTCCTTTGTCAAGTGCTAAAAAACAGTCAAGTAGTTAGGGATGTGATTGGCAAGTAGTTAGGGATCTTGTGGTCAATATAGTCAGCCAGGTGAAAAATAGTGTTGCTCAGAAAATAACAAATACTCTACAGTACCCAAAAGTACCTCTGATATAGCTTCTTGAAATGAAAAATAAATAAAATTTGTCGATGAGCCAGCGATAGAAATTTCCAATTAATATTATTGACATAATAATGAAGTTCATAAATTCCCTAGTCGGTGTGATATGTTAGTCAGTAGAATCCCAACAACAAGCTTGTCATGTTGAGTGTTGCAATCGATATATAGCTAAATGGTAATAGTCATGAGTCGACAATTGACTACCTTTCCATGTGGTCAATACATCCATGATTTAACGCATAAGCTCAATGTCAGGAAACTGTCGAAGGTTGCTAAATCCATCGAAGTGTTGTATGTGTGCCGAACTTGAAACCTGTCGAGACTTGTCGAACCGGAATCTGTTGGGGTTGGTTGAGTTGAAACTTGTCAAATCAGAACCTGTCGAGATTGAAACATAAATTTCTTGAACTAACGTTACCTGCAAATAGTCTAAAAATGATTCATTAGCACGACGTGATTCTGTAAATTCTCGGCATGCCATATCAGTTATACTAAACAGAAGATTCGATAGGCCATTGGAACTATTGGAGCCATTGGAATTTCAGCATGACGAGGTTGTTGTTGGTGCGATCCAAAGACTCCTAGGTCATACGGTATTGCCATTGACCATTTTTTCAGCTTCGTATCGAACCTCGACAAACTATGGAGACATTTTCTATCATCCAGTCGACTACCATATCGAACATTATACATTGTAGTCGGCTCAAACTACTATTCTATCATTCATTCTTTGACTAGTGCAATGGTGAATAATTTACTTCTTGTACATTCACTATTTCATTTTTATATAGGGAAAGTAGTAGAGAATCCAATTATTGTATATTGGTAATAACAATTCCTATATTGCGGTATAGTTCTTCTATTTCGATTTATTGGAATCACTTCCTGTGGAAACCCTTGAACCAAAGGACGTGGCACCTTTGAATTATCGTTATGATGCCCAAATTTCTGTGTTTGGAAGAGAGATGCAGAAAAAGTTGCAAGATGCTAATATATTTGTCGTGGGAGCTGGTGCTCTGGGATGTGAGCTTCTAAAGAACTTGGCTCTCATGGGAGCCTCTTGTGGAAGTTAGGGAAAGTTGACTCTAACAGATGATGACGTTATTGAGAAGAGTAATCTTAGCAGACAATTCCTCTTTCAGGATTGGAATATTGGTCAAGCAAATTCAAGAGCAGCAGCATCAGCCGCCACTACAATCAACCCATATCTGCAGGTTGAAGCATTGCAAAATCGTGTGAGCCCAGATATCGAACATGTATTTGACGACTCCTTTTCAAACATTGAAGTTGATGTTGTTTTAAATGCTCTGGACAATGTCAATGCCAGGCTGTATGTAGATTCAAGGCGTGTTTACTTCCAGAAGCCATTTCTAGAATCTGGAACTCTAGGAACCAAGTGCAACACCCAAATAGTTATCCCTCATTTCCACATAATATTAACCACTGTCTCACATGGGAAAGGTCCGAATTTGAAGGTCTATTAGACAAAACTATGGCTGAAGCAAATGCTTTTTTTGCAACCCAGAAGAATACATAGCAGCCTCAAGCCTGCAAGGGATGCTTAGGCCCGACAACAACATAAGATGGCAAGGTAGGTGGTTGATCGTTGGAGTTGTACACAATTGCAATAACTTTTCCAAGTGAGGCATTAACAAGGCTTGATGAGACCCATAATTTGGTTGTCAACATGACCTGCTGGCCAACTAGTAGTAGAACCTTGAATGGAAGTTGCTCATCATCGATTGAGGTTTGAAGATGTTGTTTCTTTTGCTCTGCAAGGCAATGTGCAACTGGCATGTTAAGAAAGTAGAAAGTCACTCAATCAAGAAACCAATGAGGAAGTTGAATATACTATAACCTCTTTCTTAGATTGGATGGTGCTCTCATGTACAATATAGAACCCCATGTGGTTAGACAATCCCTTTGACAAGTGGTGTGCTCTTTGTGAATTAGTCGATCATGTCTTGCCATATTTCCTTCAAACTTTGAGTTGGTCGAAAGACTGAGTTCGGTCAATTAGTGATTCTTCAATGAAAATTGATAAAGGAGATTCACATGCACCTCAAATATGGCTAAAGTTTTGTTTGGCATGCCTTTAGAGTGGTTGTGATATTCCCTTATGAATTGATATTCCTTCTAATGGTCTCTAATCACTTCTCTACGCTAGTAAACTTCACTTTTTCTATTATGTTGATTTCCTTTTATTGAACTTTATACAATTTTTTAGTTAAATTCATGCAGCCCTATCAACTTCTTGTCTTAGAAAGTTGAATATATTGGATATGCTGGTTAGTTATTACCCTTGTTGGTGTGTTTATGGGCCTTTGTTCTTTATCAATCCAAGCCCCTTTTCTTAGTTGATGATCTCCTTCGATCAACCTCTAGCCCTAGTGTGAACATTTTTTTTGCTTTCTCTATAAAACAATCTCTATTTAACATTGTTGAGCGACTTATTAATTTAATCTTAAAACATCACAAAAATTAATCAGTCCACATTAGCCTATACATATTTAAAAGCACATATTATTTATCTCTAAAATATAATGCAAACTATATGTCATTGCAATTCTTCTTATTACTTTAAAATTCATAGAAAAACTTTCATCAACTAAACCATGGAGGATATATATTTAGAATAATATAGGTTATATACTTAATAAGAACGTAACTATCTGACTTAACCTATATAGATACTTAGGTTCTTTAATTATGATTCGACCTAATTATGATTCAACCAAACTTGATCACAAATCCTAGCTAAATATTTGCATTAGATGATTTGTCAATCAAACTTACCATTAAAACTAAAATTATTAAAATGAATTAATGAATCAAATTAATTATTTTAATCTTGTTAATAACGTAAAACAATCTTCCTTAATATGTTGGTGTAATTTGAAAAAAGTTAAATTGATAATAATTCTTCAAAATGATACATGATCATGTCCTTGAAATTTTATCTTTAATTTTAATTTATAAATATATATATATATATATATATATATATATATATATATATATATATATTATTTAAATGTGTGCATCGCATTACATAGATATACTATTAGAACATTAAAAATAACCAATCAAATGGCTTATTGAGAAAACAAAGAAAAATGTTTTACAATAAGTTAAAATGTGAACAAATTCTCAATCTTGTCTTTCTTCCTTTTCTTGTTTTTGCTCCCTGAAAAACAAAAAAAAATTAATTTACAATAAATTAAGATGTGAACAAATGCTCAATCTTGTCTTTTTTCCTTTTTTTCACCTCAATCCATCCCGCTAGGGAGGTGGAATCTAGGAACTTCAAAATTTGACTTGGGAGCCACACCTTTATGGGGTTACAAGGGAGTTTGATGGAGCTCTACCTTGTCCAAGGATTATTTTTGTTAAGAAGCTACTTAAAAAGCTTATGGAAGATTCATTCTTCAAATGGTGGAAACATATTCGGAATTCTCAGCCATAACTTCAAGTCGCTTTCTATTTATTCTAAAACTACGCTGTTCAATGTTATTTCTATGATGAATGGAAACAAGCAGCTTGCCTCTATATAGAGAGAGAGAGCCTAAGACTACCATTGGTGATAGGTGTATGAGATAAGATGCATTGTTAACATATGTATTATAGTGTAATCATATATTCATTGTGGTTAAAATGTTCGAAGTACCACATTAGACCGTCCTAACGTCATCCATATATATGCGTATAGACGGAGCAGTTTTTTACTATAGAGGTTTTGTATGATATTGTCATTTTAGAGTTGATAATGTGGAAGGAAAAAATGAATAAGAATAGGGTCTTCCAAGGTAAAAGACAAAGATAGGAATAATTGAAGTCACTTGTTATGAATTTATTTTCAATGTGCCAAATTCATATTTTTAATTTTTCTTAATTTAAGTCACTTAACATAAATTTATTTTCAATGACTCAACTTTAATTCATATTTTCAATGTTTTCAATTTGCTTTAACTTAAGTCACTTGGCTGAATTTATTTTCAATGTTTCAATATTTATTCACATTTTTAATGTTTTCAATTGACTTAATTTTTTTTTTGATATTTTCTATTAGTCAATTTCATTCTAGAAACATATTTTTAAAGTATTGTCCATGAAATAGAATAAATATTATAAAATTAAAAGATAAGAATATTGTATATAATATAGTATTGAATTTGTTTCCATGTTTTCAATTTGTCAACTTCCTTCCTTCTGGAAACTTTCTCTTTAAGTATTATTTATAGAATATTTGAAATATTATAAAAAGATATATATATATATATATATATATATATATATTGTATGCTTCTGTGTAGTACGACTTTTTACTGAGATTCAATTATTTTCATTTCTTTATTTGCATCAGTCCAAAATAGAAGTACAATTAGATACAAAACCATAATATAAGTACAATTAGATGCAAGAGTGATCTGTATTTAGAAATATTACATATAAGATTACACCAAAGAAGGAACTCAGAATTAAGCAAACTTCTTCTTTGCTGGAGGGAACTTACTTGTCTATTAAAGCATCAAGAATTGTTATTGCATTCACTAAACCGTTTTTCCAATTTGTTTAGGTCGGAAATCAATCAAAAGCTTTTGGAATTAGTCATATTGGACAGATACACTTTATTACAAGGTAGTAATCTAGACTTACCATTTTCATAGTTTAGTTATTGTGTACAGGTTTTTAACATATATATATGGAGTTGAAGAATTCAAGTCTCCTAATCTCCTGAGGGAAGATCTCCTCAAAGCTGTTTAGTGGACAAATAGATATATCCATACTAAAGATACAGATAAAAGTCCAAATTGCCCAACTAAATTATAAAAACAATTTACTATAATATATGGCAAAACAATTTACTATATGGCAAAAAAACCCTTTAATATTTAATGTTTAAGATTATGAAACTCTTATTTAAATTATAAAACAATTTATTATAATATAATAAAACAAAAAAATATGGCAAAGTTATAAAGAACTAAAATATTTTGGATATTATTTCCACTTCAATGAAAATTACTTATATTATTTAATTATAAATTGAAAAAAATGAAATTATTAAAGGTATTTTTGATTAAAAAGAAAATCCTTTAATATTTTAGATTATGAAGTGTAATTTAATATTTTAATGGAGTATTTAAAGTATTGAATAAATTAGGGTTTAGTATTAAGAATAAAGAACATATTTTCTTTTACTTTAAAAAAATAAATTTTTTATCTTTTGTTACTTCGAAATTTACCATAATATAATACAATAAAAGAAACATGACAACATTATAAATAACTAAAATATTTTGGAAAAACATGGCAAAGCTATAAATAACTAAAATATTTATGTATTTTGTATTAAAAGGATTCCAACTATTTTATTTTGTTTTTAGTAAAATAAATATTTTAAAATTATTACAATTATATAATTTTGAGTTTCTAAAATATATATGATCAAACAAATTGCTATAAAATATTTAAAGTAATTATATATTGAATTTATTAAAAGTATGTTTAACTATAAATATTTTGTAAAAGAAAAAATTATATAAATATCATCAAGTATGAATTATACGGATATTATAAAATCATATAAATAATTTAAATATAACCCTTTAAACATTATAAAAATAAAATTATGTAAATAGTTATTGTTTATAAAAAGATAAATATAAATAAGAAATAAAATAACTTGATGCAATCATTTAAAGTTATGTAATTAAAATTATGTATTTTTTTAAAATTTATATTAATCTAAATTATAGTAAAAATAATTTAAATTTACATTGCAATATTTAATATAACATTTAGATAAAAACTTTATAATGTCACATTTTTAATATGGTTTATATTTATGAAAGTATGTGAATTTGGAATGATTTAGTTTGAAAATATTAAAAATGAATTTTTATTTTTAATACAAAATTTATATTATAATGTGATATAGAAAAAATTTTAAATTTATATTGCAACATCCATTATAACATGTAAATTATAAAAGTATACAATGTTACTTTTGAATATGGACTATATTTAGTGCTAAAGTATTAAAGAGAATTTCTATTTACTTCAAATATAATATTTTAACATGGTTTAGAAATTAATACAGTATATACATTCATAAATAATAATTGTAAACATTATAAGAAATTTCTCTTCAGGTTTTTTTAAAATCATATCATTTTCACTTTTTTTTATCAATTTTAGTTATGAACCAAGTCAATCAATTCAAGATCACTCATTGTAAAAATATATGTACACATAATAAAAAATCTATAAATATGTGTGCTTTTTAAATGATATCAATTTAAATTATATTACGAGTAATTCAAATTTACATTGAAACATGCAATATGACATTTAAAATTATAGAAAAGTATATTGTCACATTTCATTATGCCTATATGTATTTAAACTAGGAATAATTTAATTTGATACTACTAAAATACAAGAGTAAATATAAAGCATTCAATATTTTGATCTAATGTAATTTTAATACTAAACAATATAAAGAAACCTAAACATAATTCTACATGACCATGCAAATGTGATATAACCATTAAGGTATATAACAATTCAACCATACTCAAACATAGTAAACCCTTAACAACAATTAATGGTCAACCAAAGTCAATTATGCCTGACCAAAAGTTAACCAAATTCAACCATGGAAAACCAAAGTCAACAATAGTCAACCATGGTCAACCATAATCAACCAAAAGTCATCCATGGTCAACCAAAGTCAACCATAGACAACCAAAAGTCAACCGTGATAAACCAAAAGTCAACTATGGTCAGCCAAAGTCAAACATGGTCATCCAAAGTCAACCATTCTCAACCAAAGTTGACCATGAACAGCGAAAGTTAACCATGGCCAATTAAATGACCAAATTCAACGATGGCCCAGCATGGTCAACCATGGTGGACTTTGGTTGTCCATGGTGGACCAAATTTAACCGTGTTAAACCAAGTCAACTAATCTCAACAATAGTCAAATATAGTCACCAAAGTGAAATAAAGTCAACCATGGTCAACTAAAGTCACCCATGGTTAGCCATCAGTGTTCAACCAAAGTCAGCCATCGTAAAATATGGTTAACCATCGTCAACCATAGTCAACCAAAGGCAGTCAAAAGTCAACCATGCTTAACTAAAGTCTACCATAGTCAACCATGGTCAACCAAAGGCAACCATGTTCAAACATAAGCCACTCAAATTCATTCATGTTAAACTAAAGTCAACCATGGTCACCAAAATGTAAGCCATTAAAAAGCATACTTGAATAAATCCAAACAAAGTTCAACCCTAGCTAGCCATAGTAACCCATGGTCAACTTAAGTCAACCATGGTAAATCTAAGTCAACCATGGTCACTCATAGTCAACCATGAGTAACCATGGTCAACCATAGCCAACCATTGTAACGCATGGTCAACTAAAGTCAAACATGGTAAATATCAGTCAATCATGGTCAACCAAAGTCACCCATGCTCAACCATGGTCAACCATCATCAACCATGGTAAACCATAGACAAGTGAGCCAAATGAAATCATGGCTAATCAAAGTCAACCATGGTCAACAAAACATAACAATGGTTAACCATAGTTAACCAAAGGTCTACCGAAGTCAACCATGGTAAACCAACAGTCAACCATTATCAACCAAATTCAACCATGGTTAATCGATATCAACCATGGTCAACCATAAACAACCATAGTCAACCATGGTCAATCATAGTGAGATACAAAGAGTGATTAGTTAACCATAGTAAACCATGGTTGCATGGTTGACCATGCTCAACCATATAAAGAATCTCAATTCCTTTCGAATTTGTTCATGGTTGACCATGGTCAACCATGGTGGACCATAGGAAACCATGCTCAACCATAGATAACCATAGTAAACCAAAAGTCAATGAAACTTGCCATGTTGCATTATGACAAAACCTACCATATTACATTCAACCATTCTCAACCATAGTCAACCAATGGTTGGCCATGATCAACCAAAGTCAACCATGGTTAACCATTGTTAAACATAGTCAGCCATGAGCAACCGTGGTCAACCATAGCCAACCATAGTAATCCATGGTCAATTAAGTCAACCATGGTCAACCAAAGTCCTCCATGCTCAACCATGGTAAACCATAGACAAGTCAACAAAATCCAAGCATGTCCAAGCAAAGTTAACCATGGTCAACAAAGCACAACAATGGTCAACCATAGTTAACCACAGGTCTACCAAAGTCAACCATTATCAACCATAGTCAACCATGGTTAACGAATGTCAATCATGGTCAGCCATAAACAACCATAGTCAACCATGGTCAACCAATCTCAACCATGGTCAACCATAGTGAGATCCAAAGAGATATTAGTCAACCATGGTCAACCATATAAATAATCTTAATTCCTTTCTAATTTATTCATGGTTCAGCATGGTCAACCATGGTGGACCATAGTCAACCATGCTCAAACATAGTTAACCATGGTCAACATAGTAAGCCAAAAGTCAACAAAACTTGCCACGTCGCATTGTCACAAAACCTGCCATGTCGCATTCTACTATGTTTCACCATGATTAAGGATACTATCTAATCCTTCCACTAATGCTAGAATTTGACATTTTTACAAGTCTACTTCAGAATGTTGCAATGTCACATAACCATTTATCTACTTATTAGGTTCACATAGACATTTATAATATCTTTTATTATTATTATTGTAATTGTTATTATTATTGTTATTTTTATTATAAAAAAAAATATTATTGTTATTCACCTCATTATCAATTATTTTTATTTATTATTGTCATAATTATATTTTCTTTTTTTCATTTACAATTCAACATAACCATTCAAGTGCATATCTATCATATATAATTTAGTCGAGACAAACGTTGCAATGAGACATATACATAGTGGACAATTGCAACCAATTAAAGACAACAAAAAGTCAAGCACAATCAACCAAAAGTCAACCATGGGTTTCCATAGTTAACTAAAGTCAAGCATGTTCAACCATGGTTATTCATAGTCAACTAAAAGTAAAGTAAAGTAAGCCAAATGCAACCATGATCAACCAAAATCCAACCAATGTCAACCATGGTCAACTAATGTCAAGCATTGTTAAGCAAAAGTCAACCACGGTCAACAAAAGTCAACCATAGTAAACCAAACTTTACAATGGTCAACCAAAGTTAACCATGGTCAACCTTGGTCAACCATAGTTAACCATGGCCAACTATGTTCAACTAACGTCAACCATAGTTAAACAAAGTCGACCATATTCAACTATGGTTAACCATCATCAACCATGGTCAAACATATTAATCCATAGTAATCAAAAGTCAACCATGTTAAACCTTGGACAACCAAAGTCAAGCGTGTTCAACCATAGTAAACTGAAGTCAATGTGGGTGAATGATAATCAACCATGGTCAACCATCGTCGACCATTTTCAACAATAATCAACCGTCACTAACCATGGTCAACTAAATTCAACCATGGTCAACCAGAGTCAACCATGGTTAACCATAGTCAACCGCCATTACCCATGGTTAACCATGTTCATCCAAAGTCACCCATGGTCAACCAAATTCAACTATCATCAACCATACTCGCCCATGGTCAACCATGTCCACCCATTTTCAATCAAAGTCAACCATGGATTAACATCAACCATGGATTGAAGTGAACCATGCCTAAAAGCTAACTATGGATTGAAGTTATGGTTATATTGATTAAAGTAAACCTTGTATTTGAGTGAAACTCACTTAAAAGTCAACTATTGCTTGAAGTCAACGATGGATTGAAGCCAACCTTACTTAAAAGTCAACTGTGGACTGAAGTCAACTACCAATTGAAGTCAACCAAAAAGTCAACCATGGTCAACATAAGTCAACCATAGTAAACCAATATCTACCGTGGTCAACCAAAGTTAACCATAACCAACTATGTTCAACTAAAGTCAACCATAGTTAAACAAAGTCGACCATATTCAACTATGGTCAACCATCATCAAGCATGGTCAAACATATTAATCCATAGTCATCAAAAGTCAACCATGTTAAATCTTGGACATCCAAAGTCAAGCATGTTCAACCATAGTAAACTAAATTCAATGTGGGTGAACAATAATCAACCATGGTCAAGCATTGTTGACCATTTTCAACAATAATCAACTGTTACTAACCATGGTTAACTAAATTCAACCATGGTCAATCAGATTCAACCATGGTTAACCATATTCAACCATGGTCAACCGCTATTACTCATGGTAAACCATGTTCATCCAAATTCACCCATGGTCAACCAAAGCCAACTATCATCAACCATACTTGCCCATGGTCAACCATGTCCACCCATTTTCAATCAAAGTCAACCATGGATTGAAGTGAACCATGCCTGAAAGTGAACTATGGATTGAAGTCAAGGCTATATTGAATTCAACTATGGATTGAAGTAAACCATGGGATGTTAATGGTTGATTGAAGGCAACCTTGGATTCAGCTCGACCATGGACTAAAGTAAACCTTATACAGGAGTGAAACTTACTTAAAAGTCAATAATTGCTTGCAGTCAACTACAGATTGAATTCAACCTTGGATTGAAATCAACGATGGATTGAACCCAACCTTACTTAAAAGTCAACTGTGGATTGAAGTCAACTACCGATTGAAGTCAACCATGGATTGAAGTTAACCTTGGATTGAAGTCAACCTTAGATTGGATTCAACCTTTCTTAAAAGTCAATTATAAATTGAACTCAACACTTCCTGAAAGGCACCTATGTTTTGAAGTCAACCTTGCTTAAGAGTCAACTATGGTTCAAAGTCAACCTTAGCTGAAGTCAATTTTAGAGTGAAGCCAAGCATGGATTGAGGTCAACCTTGGCCTGAAGGAAACCTCTTAGTCAACATTGGATTGAAGTCATCCTTGAAGTTATGCTCAACCATGCTTCAAAGTCACCCTTGCTTAAAATTCCACTATTGATTGAAGTTAGCCGTGGTTCAAAGTCAACCTTGCTTGAAAGGAAACTATTGGCTAAAGTCAACTATTCAATGAATTCACTCATGGTTCAAAGTCAAGTTTGCTTAAAAGTCAACTATGTATTAAACTCAACCTTTCTTAAAAGTCAACTATGGACTCAAGTCACCTACGGGTTCAAGTCAACCATTGTTAATCAAAATTCAACGAAGCTCAACCAAAGTTAACCTTAAGAAGCCAAGGTCAACCAGAAGTCAAATATGGTTAATCAAAATGTCAACCATGTTCAACCAACGAAAAGCATGGTCAACTAAATTCAACCATGGTCAACCAAATTCAACTATGATAAACCAAAGTCAACCATGGTCAACCAAAATTCAAGCACAATCAACCAAAGTCAACCATGGTCAACTAAAAGTCAAGCATGTTCAACCATGGTTATTCACGGTCAACCATTGTTAACCAAAACTAAAGTAAAGTAAACCAAATGCAACCATGATCAACGAAAATCGAACCAATGTCAACCATGGGTAGTTGATGTCAAGCATTGTTAAGTAAAAGTAAACCATGGTCAACAAAAGTCAACCATAGTAAACCAAAGTATACCATGGTCAACCAAAGTCAAGTGTGGTCAACCAAAGTTAACCATGGTCAACCTTGGTCAACAGAAGTCAACCATGGTCAAGCATCGTCGACCATTTTCAACAATAATCAACCATCACTAACCATGGTCAACTAAATTCAACCATGGTCAACCAGATTAAAGTCAGCTACGGATTAAAGTCAACCTTGGATTGAAGTCAACCTTAGATTGGATTCGACCTTTCTTAAAAGTCAACCATAAATTGAACTCAACACTTCCTGAAAGGCACCTATGGTTTGAAGTCAACCTTGCTTAAAAGTCAACTATGGTTCAAAGTCCACATTTGATTACAGTCAACAATGGATTGAAGTCAACCATGTTTCAAATTCAACCTTGCATTAAAGTAAACCTTAACTGAAGTCAATTTTGGAGTCAAGTCAAGCATGAATTGAGGTCAACCTTGGCATCAAGTAAACCTTAGAATGAAGTCAACCTCTTAGTCAACATTGGATTGAAGTCATCCTTGAAGTTATGCTCAATCATGCTTCAAAGTCAACCTTGCTTAAAATTCCACTATGGATTGAAGTTAGCCATGGTTCAAAGTCAACCCTGCTTGAAAGGAAACTATTGGCTAAAGTCAACTATTCAATGAAGTCACTCATGGTTCAAAGTCAAGTTTGCTTAAAAGTCAACTATATATTAAACTCAACCTTTCTTAAAAGTCAATTATGGACTCAAGTCACCTATGGGTTCAAGTTAACCCTTGTTAATCAAAATTTAGGGAAGCTCAACCAAAGTTAACCGTAGGAAGCCAAGGTCAACGCGATGTCAAATATGGTTGATCAAAACGTCAACCATGTTCCACCAACGAAAAACATGGTCAACTAAATTCAGCTGTGATTAACCAAAGTTAACCATGGTCAACCAAAATTAAAGCACAATCAACCAAAGTCAACCATGGGTTGCCATGGTCAACTGAAGTCAACCATGGTCAACCAAAAGTCAAGCATGTTCAACCATGGTTATTCATGGTCAACCATTGTTAACCAAAACTAAACTAAAGTAAACCAAATGCAACCATGATCAACCAAAATCCAACCAATGTCAACCATGGTTAGCTAATGTCAAGCATTGTTAAGCAAAACTCAGGCAAAAAGTCAACCATAGAAAACCAAAGTCTACCATGGTCAACCAAAGTTAAGTGTGGTCAACTAATGTTAACCATGGTCAATCTTTGTCAACTAATGTCAACCATATTTAACCATGGCCAACGATGTTCAACTAATGTCAACCATAGTTAAACAAAGTCGACCATATTCAACTATGGTCAACCATCATCAACCATGGTCAACCATGTTAATCCATAGTCATCAAAAGTCAACCATATATTTATTTCATTTATTTACTTATATTTATGTCTTTTGATGTTTTTTCATTTATTTAATTTCAATTTTTTTATGTTTTTACTTATCTATCCATTTTATTAAATATTATTGGTTAATAAATTAATATATATTGATGAAGAATAATAAATATTAATACTAAATAATAATCGTAACTATTAATATTAATATTAATATATTTTATTTAATTATAATTTATTCACTCATTTATTATTTATTTTATTAAATAATATTTATTAATATAATAATATATATTAAAAAATAATAATAATATAATAATATTATTATTAGTATTAGTATTATTATTATTATTAAATAAAAAATAATGTTACCTTTAAATAAAAAAATTATTAAAAAAATATTTATATCTAATAAATAAATTTTAATATTTTTAATAAACATAAATGCCATATTAAAATATTTTTTTTATGAATACTAAAATATCTTTTTTAATAATATTAATTAAAATCATTATTTCATAATAATAATTATTATAAATATTAATAAATAAGGATAAATATTATTATTATTATTAAATCAAACATAGCATTCATCATAATTTAATTTAATGTAATTAATTTAATTTAATTTAATTACTTTAATTTAACTTAATTTAATTTAATTTAAATTTATTTTTAATATATTTTATTTAATTTAATTTTTAATACATTTTAATATTTTTATTTAATTTAATTTAAATTATATTATTATTATTAAACAAAAAATAATGTTACCTTTAAATAAAAAAATATTATTAACAAAATATTTATATCTAATAAATAAATTTTAATATTTCTAATAAATATAAATGGCATATAATTTTTTTTTTAACCTATCTTATTTATTAATATTAATCAAAATCATTATTTCATAATAATAATGTTTTTATTTCTTCATTATTTAATTTCAACTTTTTTATGCTTTTATTTATCTATCTATTTTATTAAATATTATCGGTTAATAAATTAATATACATTGATGAAGAATAATAAATATTAATACTAATTAAGAATCATAACTATTAATATTAACATATTTTATTTACTATTTTTTATTTAATTATAATTTATTCGTACTGATTTATTTATTTATTTTATTAAATAATATTTATTAATATAATAATATATATTAATAAATATTAAATAATAATAAATTTAATATTAGTATTATTATTAAATAAAAAATAATGTTACCCTTAAATAAAAATATTACTAATAAATATTTATATTTAATAAAGAAATTTTAATCTTTGTAATAAAAATAAATGTCATATAAAAATATTTGTTTATTAATATTAACATATCTTATTTACTAATATTAATTTAAATCATTATTTCATAATAATAATTATTACAAAACAAACATAACACTAGTCATAATTTAATAAATTATTATTATAAATATTAATAAATAAGGTTAAGTAATATTATTATTATTAAATCAAACATAGCACTTATCATAATTTAATAATAATTATTAATAAATAAGATTAATTAATAATATTATTATTAAATCAAACATAGCACTCATCATAATTTAATTTAATTTAATGTAATTAATTTAATTAATATAATTTAATTTAATTCAATTAATATAATATAATTTAATTTAACTTAAGTTAATTTAAATTTCATTTTAAATATATTTTAATTAATTTTATTTTTAATATGTTTTAATAGTTTAATTTAATTTAATTTAAATTTATTTAATTTTATTTTTTAAATTAAATTAAATTTTTTATTTTATTTAATTCAATTTAATTTTTAATATGCTTTACTATTTTTATTTATTTATTTTTAAGTTAATATATTTCTTTTATTTTTATTTTCAAATAATATTTTTATTAATTTTTTAATTTAGTTATTTTTTGGGTGGGTCGACTATCCACTAGCAACAACCACATTTTTAAATGTGGTTGATATTCGCCGATCGGCTTATATCAATCAATTTTTAAATGTGTGGCCATGGTTGATATAGGTCGATCGGCGAATATCAACCACATTTAAAAATGTGGTTGTTACTAGTTTATAAAATGTAGTTGAAATTTCAATTGGTCGGGTCAATTTTTGGTCAATACTAAAATATGGTCGCAACTCACTTAGTCAGGGCATGAATTTTAAACCTTGAATCTCTGTCTTCCAATGTCGATCTTGCTGCCAGTCAATGAAACGTCGATCGGTCTGCATGCTTCAGTCGCGAGGTAGTTTTATCTCAAAACAAGTCGATGGAATAAGTAATAGTTGTCATAGACTTGGCTTCAGACACCAATTTTCTTTCCTCCATTCAATGGTCGACTGAATTCTCACGCGTCGACTGCAATTTTCCATGAGCCCACGATAGGCAATATATTTTTCAGTCATCAGTCGATAATCAGGAAGCCTCTAGTCGGCAATCACAGTTTCGAGCAACCTTATAGATGGTCTTCAATAGACTATTCTAAGCTTTGTGATGATGGTTGGCGGATTCTCTGGAGGGGATTCAGCGGACTTCTAGTCGAAATGTAAATCTCAACAAACTCGCAGACTTAAAATCACAGCTATACAGTCGGTGTAAGGAACCAGTATCAAATTTAATGCATTCACGCAATGGAACCAGTATCAAATTTCGAACGAGTTTAATTTCCTTCTGTACGCGTTGTAAGTAATTGCTCAGAGGTATGCATTTAAACTCATCAGTATGACAGAGTGAGCGGAAGTGAAAATCCCTGACAAGAGATAGGAGGGGTTGCTTGTCAAGCAAGCCACGCCCAGCAGAGGGTGGCAGGTTATTAATGGGATGGACGAACACACTGTAGGATTCCATTCGCTCCATAAACGAGAAATCTAGCAAACATGCATGGTCAAGCTTCTCATTGGTGAAAAGCCTTTGACATAATTATACTTTTTAACGTATTTGATAATATATTAACTTTTCCAATCATGATGTGATAGATTACAATTGTACATAAAGTCGAAAACTATAATATTTAGACAACGTCGTATAGATAAGATATTTTTGCAAGATAGAAGATTCGCTAAAAATTCAAAACTGACATCTATGCTGGCCATGGCGCCGTGTGATGGTATTTGTAACATTTTTTTGCTATGCAAGTATTTCTTAGTAAGTATTTGTAACATCTTTTTGCTATGCAAGTATTTGTAACCGAGTTTGTAATTTATTTTTATGCAAGTATTTTTAATTCTCAATGTTTTGTTTTGGTACGTTAACAACGAGCTTTCACTATTCCACAAATGGTGAACGTTATTCATTCTTTAAATGTGTCTTTTATGATGGAGTGGAATAAATTATATTGAATTAAAAAAGAATTATTAAATAATATTAATTATAATTTTAAATATTTTACATTATTCTTAAATTGTAATATTTTATAAAGTTGAAATATCAGTTATTATTTTAATAAAAACCAGTATAGATTTATCTTAAACTTGTATCTATCAAGCATTGAGAGGGATCCAATTTCTTGAGGTGTATTTCCTTTTTTTAAATTTAAACTCAAGAAATTTGATATCTCTTGATTGATAGACCCGGGTTTAAGATTTAAGTTTTTATTTTTATAAACGAATATCTATTTTTTAACTATTTTTCATAATATTTTACTTTATGAGCCAATATGGATTTTTTTAAATGCTTTCATTGCTTTTTTTTATTTTATGAGCCGACATGAATTTATTAATGGCCGACATAATATAATTTATTTCTTTTTACTCTTTTCTTTACTCGTGTAACAACATCTCCCTTATACTCATGTGTAACGTTACATCCATACACATTACAACATCTCCCCCATATTGGGCTGTAGAGCACCTCGTTTCACTCAGTGCAATTAATAATATCAATATCAACCAACAAAGAAAAAGAAATAAAACAACACTTCAATATGTGAACACTAAGCTTTGTTAAATGTTATAATGTTGGTGCATAGATGTTGTAATGTTGATGCATTGCATGCAGCCAAGTGGAAACCAATAATACTTAACAGCCTTCCTTTGAATCTACTTATTTAGAATTATGAAGACGTTTCATTTGCTATCAACATTTTAAAACGGGTAGGTGTTAGATAGATGGTTTATTTTTATATGATTTTGTAAATGTATATATAGGATTGAAGATGCGGGAAAATAGGCTTAAAATTTGTGTATTTTTTTATATTACTAGTTGAGGTGTTAAAATTCACTAAATGTGTATTTTTTTGTGTTACTAGTTGAGGTGTTAATGGTTATTAGAGGTTGATGTACATTCATAAGTACCTTTGAGGACACACTACACTTTAGTTATCAAATAGAATTGAAAATTAAGAATTTTCTGATTTGAATGATTATGTGAAGTACTTATATAATGATTTTTAAGATTATCTTAAAATATTAGATATTTTAAATAGAATAAGATTTTATAATATTTAATTTTTATTTATAGAAAAAATTTAATTATTTAAAAATTTCAAGTTTTTAATTAAGGTTTTTTAAAAGTGATTTTTTAAAATTTGAGTAAAATATAATGTATATGTTTATAGCACAGAACATTATATAAAGCACTAGGGCAAAATTTCACCCATAAGTTATTTTTTTGATTGTTTTAAACATTAATCAATTTTTTATTTTTTCTAAATTGATTAGCCCAAATTTTATGGGATAATTTTTTTTTCAGTCTAAAAATCATCTAAATTATGCAAAGACTATATAAAACTCTTAGAAATTTGAAACTTTTTAGAAAAATATGGCTCAACATTTTATGGTTAGGATTATTAAAGATGTAAATATAGTCGATACTAGTGTAATACTATTTTTCCATAAATATTCGTGATGGTTTTATATTCTTTATAACATATTAATGTCATAATCCATGAAACCATGATGGTTGTGTGACACACCAGGGGCATAACCTATTGGAATTTATTATTATTTTTATTTTGAAAATCCCTCCACACACACACCAAAATCTATAGATTGGTTGTCCATCAAAAGTTATAACACAAACAATAGATTGTTGTATTTTAGAATCATGAAATGTGTCATTAGGAAATTAAAAATTAAAATGAAAACAATGATATCTTAGTTTACAGATGGTGGCTTCTCCAAATATAACTCGCCATGCTACAAGATCCTAAATATGGTTCTTTCTTGTAGAATTTTACACCATTGTGGACCATCGGAACTCTCCTATCTCTCAGGATGTCATAAACTTGTTGAATATCTCATGGATCTCTCAAGTAGGTCCAAGTATGTTTATTCATTCTAGTGTTTAATAAAAATTTATCGAATGATATAAGAGTGTACTTGGATAATTGCTATGCCTACTATGATCTTTTTGTTGCTCTCCTACACCCTTCCTATTTGTCATTTTTCGAGGATAGAAAAAAACTTCAGTTGGGGGGAGCATCCATTAAACATTTTAAGATCCTTTTTAATAATTGATACCCTCATGCTACCTTATTAACTCCTCGGAAGGGTTCCCTTGTGAAAAAATAGTAATATGCATGGTCTTCCCACATTAATCGTTGTAGTTACAAGAATTTTTTAGTCTTGTAATAACCATCGGTTCTAATACCAACGCAAGAAATGAGAGAAATCCACTGATTGGAGGATGATCTAGGCTCCCTGAGGATGCTTCAACATCTATAATATGTCAACAACCTTAAATCAGGTGGTCATGAGAAGGAAACCAAATCAAAATGCGAAACAAAAATTTCATTACTTTAATGAGGGATAGTAGCAAAGATATGATAGAGAATCCTCTAAAAGGATAGTGATGTCTAAAGATGCAACATCATGGATCCTTAAGATTCAAAATTTCTCTTAAATGAGACCTTTTGTAGGTGTTCAAGCTTTAAATGTAGTGACAAACCCTCTTGTTTCGTTAGAATTATCATTTGGTGCCAAAATCGTAGGAGTTCTTGTGATTAATGGTATTGCAATTCCTATTCCTGAAGGGATGTTTGATGTCAAGTTCTCTTAAAAAATCATGCTAGTTAACTGAACAATTTTCAACTACATCAAATTCTATGGTTGAAGATGTAAAACTCGCAAGGAGATCCCTTGCATTATCTATTGTGATTATTCTGATCATAGCAACACTTACGAGGGTTCACTATATTTTCAACATGCCTCTTACTCGAGATATTTATTAGTTGTATTCCAGGTGTTGTTCCTAAAGTTCAATTTGGAGATGAATTTCATTCAAGGATTGAGCTTTTCATTATATGTCTTCATTGGCATAGTCAAGGTGGGATTGAATTATTCAAGACTGTGAAAAGGGGTTTCGGAGTGTACTCATTGACTTCAATACATTATAGTAGTTTCATATGTGAATACACTAGTGAACTTCTTTCCGATATGGAGGCTGAACAATTGGATGGAAATGATGAAAATCTCTTTGATATTGGAAATGATCAATCTATTTGGGAAGGGATTGTTGGTTTAGTTAGCAAGCTTCCCTTTCATTCTATAGAAGAAATTATGGATGGTGCAAGTTACACAATTGATGCAACCAAGTATCAAGGTGTTGGAATATTTATCAATCATATTTGTTCTCAAAATATTTATGCACAAAATGTTCTCTATGACCACGATGTAAAGACTATAACCCATATAATGTTTTTTTATTGACAACGTTCCTCCATTGCAAAAAAATTGTTATCACTACAACTGCAATTCGAGATCCTGGTGGCAACCTAAAATAAATAAATAAAAAATAAATAATAGTTGTTATTATGGTTCTGTAGAGTGCACTGGAATATTGTATTGAGCACATATAACTTCAATTATATATAGTGTAATATATGTAGCCTCGACATTTTCAGAAGCACTTGAACAAAATACACTGGGAAATCTATTGGTTCCAAATGAATATCAGGCTGGTACAACTAGTAAAATTGTTGCAGTACCAGATCTTTATATTACTTTTGGCGTGTCATGAACAATTGAACATCTTACACACATGACAAATTCTTTACTAGCACTGTATCTATTAAAGATCTCAAAGTCGATGAATAGGATTAAGCTTCCAAAGAAAATGTTTGTGGCCTGTAGTAGCTTCCAATAAATTCTCTCACATACAGAAATATTATTCACCAATAAACAACAATATAAATTAGCACAAAAATACTTCAAAAGGTGACTGTTTATGGTGATTCTTGGACATCCCCATGACACACTTTCATAGGTCCATCAAGAGAATATGGAGTAATGCAAAAGAGGTAAGTTACAAAAATATAAACCAACAAATTAATACAACTTGGTAGAAAATTTTGTGTGAAGGGAGAAAGAACGATTTACATCACTGGCCTCTATGGAGTAATGCAAAAGAGGTAAGTTACAATAACATAAACCAACAAATTAATAACACTTGGTAGCAAATTTTGTGTGAAGGGAGAAAGAACGATTTACTTCACTGGCCTCTATTACTTGTGGCATGGAATAGCAATGAAAACTAGCATCTAAACTATTCTTTGTATTAGTGTTGTCATAAAGGAATGATTTCCCCTAGCATGGCATTATGTGGTAGCAATGAAATGTTACATAACTCAGTCCTAGGATAACTATGACATCTCTAAAACTTATCCTTTAAGCACATGCTAGTGAAAAACAATAGTCCAAAGTATGGGAGAAAATAAATTCTGTAATGTTGTTAAAAAAAAAACGTTTTTAAAATGTGTCCAACAGCTTAGGCATAAAGTGACAGTTCTATTTACTGGTTTAAGGTAGTTTGGTGGAATATTTTAGAACATAAGCAAGAAGTTCCGACAAAATTCTACATTGCTAGCCCTCAAACGAGCTTTTTTAGGGTTGGTTGTTGTATTAGAATGGGTACACAATTTTTGACACAATGTACATGTCAAATCAACATATTATCAAGATATTTGAGGGTGGTTTACATGTTAATGAAAAATTTATTCTAAGTTTGAAAGAAGAATTAATGTGATGTAATAGCATCCCTCTGCCTACCGTACAACAAATTATCATATCAACAAGAAAATGTCACTTATAATGTTCTTATTAGGGAATAACAAAAGTTATACCTTATAGGAAGAAATGGTGGAAGAACATTGATGTGGACATTTTGAGGAATTATTTTATGAACAAGAGTCATGTAGAAGCATGCAATATATTCTTGGTAGTAGAAGGTCAAGATTAATTGAGTGTTGAAATTGAAAAATACCCTTGATAAGATAATGTGAACCCCATTGCACCTATGGAGAGATACACTCATGTAGATGCCATAATCATTGTTTAAATTTGTGAAGCATTTGTGGAGTGGAGCTCAAGTGTAAGATTGGAGTCACAATGACTTCAGAAACAATTTCTATTCCTGATTTTTTTGGATCTAACTATCTCGCTTGGAAGAGAAAGATGATTAATGTTCTAAGGAGTAAGAACCCATGGAGATTAGTTAAAGGTGATTAATAAAAAACTACTAAGGCAGAATACTTAGATACATGGGGAGATCATTATGATCAAGCAAGAGGACTCATTGGAAAAACTTTTTCAGATACTCTATAGGTACATATTGAGGTTGAGGATAGCCTAATTGAGGAATGGAAAACCCTAACTTATTTATTTGATAAAAGTGATGATATTTCTACTTACTATCTTGAAACAAAAATCCATGAGTTAGACCCTAAATATTTTGATTGAATATAATAATTTCTCACTAAAATTAAAAACTATAATTAAAAATTAAATAATTGTGGTAGCAATTACAAGAAAAATGAGAATGATCTTACTATTCTTGATGAAAAAAAGTTACCTTCATGTTTTGATATGTTCATCCAAACTAGGAATAGGCCATTGAAATTTCTAAAGGTACTTTAAAAACTTCTTTTGCAGATTTTTGTAAAGAGTTGATAAATGAGAAAGATAGATTAATCGCTTACGGTCAATTATCTAATAGTAAATCTCTAATGGAATATAGTACAAAGAATCTTAATAGAAGTTTTAATAAACATCCTAACCCACATAATCAAGGGTCAACCCCTCACTCTTCTAATGATGATGCTTCTAATATAGTGTCTAATAAAAAGAAAGTGTAGAATCCTTGTAAGCATTGTGGAAAAACCAACCACCCTGAAAATATTTTCCTTAAATGGAGACATGGACTTGCAAAAGAAAAGGAGAAGTCCTTTGAAGAATAGTCGATGTCCGTATGTGCCTATTATGTTCAAACTACTAAATAATCTTCTAATGTGGAATGGATAATGGATTCTGGTGCATCTAATCACATAAATGGTTTCGCTTATTTATTTAATGCTTATGGCACTAAAAAGCAAAAAACACATAAAGTATCTATAAGTGATGGTAATCATATTTTTGTAATAGGATATGGTAATGTTAATATTCCTGATGGTACTTTAGAATATGTTTTTCATGTTCAAGTAATTCCCATCAACTTGCTTTCTAATTATCGTGCATGTCAGAAACGTTACAAATTTGAAGCCTGGCTTGATAAATATATGTTAAATGATATCAAACATAACTTCAAAATTGTTTCTTCCCGTCTTCTTGATCATAATGTTGGATTATATAAGTTTACTGGTTTTAATTCAAGTAAAAATCAACATTTTATTCATATGTTGCTCATGTTGATGAATTAAGTAAATTATGGCATAAGAGATTAGGTCACTTAAATTATGGAAAAAAGCAAATTTTGTCTAAAATGGTAGATGGCTTACCTTTAATTTCTTCCACTAAAGGTGTTTATGAGGGATGTGTTCTTGGTAAACATCATAATGAAATGTTTGATAATGGTAAGCATTGGCATGCTAATAAGCAATTCCAACTAATTCATAGTGATATTTATGGTCCTCTTGAAACTCCTTCTTTATCTCATGCAATCTTTTTTCTTACTTTTATTGATGATTGTAGTCATAAATCTTGGGTTTATTTCCTGAAATGTAAAAGTGAAACCTTTGGTATATTACAAT
The DNA here is from genome assembly GCA_027924585.1 of Larix kaempferi. Classification (NCBI taxonomy): domain Eukaryota; kingdom Viridiplantae; phylum Streptophyta; class Pinopsida; order Pinales; family Pinaceae; genus Larix; species Larix kaempferi. Next base: position 10,983,523 of record BSBM01000196.1, read on the forward strand.
AATTTAAATCCATGGCTAAAAAAGAATATGGTGAAACTATTAAGAGTTTGAGAACAGATAATGGGTGGGAATTGATTAAAAAGGAATTTAATGCAAATTTATCTAAGCATGGATTCATTCAACATCAAAAGATTGATCCCTATACACCTCAAAAAAACAAGGTACTTGAAAGGAATAATAGGACTTTAGTTGAAATGGTTAGATGTATGTTGTATTCTAAAGGATTACATAAAAAATTTTGGGCTAAAGCTATTTTTTGTGCTAACTATATCTTGAATCAAGTCCCTACAAAAGACAAAATTGCAAGTTACTCCCGAGGAAAAATGGAATGGAAGAAAACCTGATATTAGTAACTTTCAGGTTTTCGACAGTGAATATTGGGATCATATCCTAGATGAAAAATGAAAAAAGTTAGAACCCAAGTCTCACAAATGTATTTTCATTGGTCATTGTGAAGATTCCAAAGCATAGGAAGGGTTGTTTGATCCATCTACCCAAGGTGTTATCATTAGAAAAGATGTTCAATTCAATGAAGTTTCTCCTCATGTTGAGTCTATTGAACCTCGTGCTACCTTGAATTTCCTTCACCTTATGTGACTCCTATCTCTATTACCCCTTGCTCTACTTCATTTCCTACCCTTGATCCTAGTTCACCTTCTTCCTCAAGTGATCCACCTAAATGTTATGAAGACACTCGTGTGGTCCCTACAATTACTTCTCTTCTTGTTGGGCATAGAAAAATCTTGAATCCACATGTTTTGAAATCGGTATTCCATCCAATACTCATCAAACTAGATTTGATTTTTCTATTATGAATAAAATTTTGGCCACAAATGACCCCCCTACCTATGTTCAATCTAAAGAGAAACCTGAATGGGAGAAATCCATGTTTGCTGAGTATGACTTGTTAATGAAGAAAAAGAATTGGACTCTCGTTCCCATTCCTTCTGGAAAGAATTTAGTTGGATTTAAGTGGATATATAAAACAAATTTCACTACAGATGGACAAATTGAAAACCATAAATCTTGTCTAGTAACAAAAGGATTTTCTTGACAAGAAGATATAGCTTATACTAATACTTTAGATCCAGTTTCTACAATGAACACACTAAGAATTATTGTTTCTCTTACTATGTGTCATCATTGGGAAATACACCAAATGGATGTCAAGGGTGCATTTTTGAATGGTGATCTTGTTCAGATATCCACATCATCTTTTTCAGGATCTTGCATGCAATTAGGGTTTGCATGCAAATTCTAGGGTTTGCATGCATCTCAGTCACCAGGTTGATGCCTCTAGCACCTTAGCCACCTTATTCTAGCACCCGGGAACCACTTACTTTAGAGTTTTAGCCCTCCTAGTCAGGAAGGCGCCCACTTCTCACCTACTGCTAGAGAAGGGCGCACTTCTTCACCTACCATTGCAGTTCCACTTCAGTTACACTCAGTTAGCTCCGATTCTCCCTGATTTGAGGCTAGTTTCACTCCCGACTGACTGTTTCACTTCTGTTGGACCTCCAGATTGACTAGATGACTTGTTCTGACTTCAGTTAGACTCCCATGCGCCCTCCACTGAGCCCACTTCCCTATATCAGTGCTACACACTTCAGTTACACATGTTACACTCAGTTAGACTCACATTGACACCTGGATGACTGGTTCTTGTGCATTGATGACCACCACTAATTGATGATGAGGACTCCTAGTTGGAGTCAAGCTACTCCATTCAGTGATTCGAATGACTTCCTTAGGAAATTCAAATTTCTCAGTCATTGTCACTGTATTCTATTGTAATCATTCACCCTTATTTGGGATATTGAGCAAATCCATGGTAGATGGTCGTCCACAACTCCGTTCCATGAAGGGAATATGCACTGGTTGCATTATTGGGAAGCACCCTGAGCATAGATTTGACCGTGGAAAAGCCAGCAGAGCTTCTACAGTTTTGGGGTTGATACATTCTAATATCAGTGGTCCGCTGCCCCATACGTCATTAAATGGTTAAAGATATGTTTTGACATTTATTGATGATTTTTCCCACTTTACATGGGTATTCTTTCTCAAAAACAAGTCAAAAGTGCTTGAAAAATTCAAGGATTTTAAGGCTTCTGTTGAGACCACCACTGAGAGCAAGATCAAAGCTCTTAGATTTGATAATGGTGGAGAATATATCAAGTTCGAGTTGCTGCAACTTTGTGCCCAAAGCGGAATTCAGATCCAACATACAGTTCCCTACACACCCTAGCAGAACGGTGTAGCAGAAAGGAAAAATTGGTCACTGAAAGAGATGGCTACATGCATGATTGAATCAAAAGGTTTGGCTGCAAATATTTGGGCTGAAGCAATCAATGTTGCTGCATACATACAGAACCATGATCCACATTCATCCGTGAAAGGTATGACTCCTTTTGAAGCATTCTTTGGTCACAAACCGGATGTGTCAAATTTGAGAGTTTTTGGCTCTACTACATGGGCTAGAATTCCTTCCAAGAAGAGATGAGCTTTGGATCCACAAAGTATTGAGTGCATACTGATAGGATATGGAGAAGAATCAAAAGCATATAAACTCATGGATATCAGATCTAAAAGGATATTCATAGAGCGTAGTGTGCAATTTGAAGAACCGCTTCAAGAATTGCAACTAGTCGAGGAAGAGACTGCCGATTCACCGCCTTCACCAAAAGAAGATCCGTACAGCGATAATGAAGGTATGAGTTCTAATATTTCTAATATTTTAGCAGCACATGATGATCATGACATATCAAGTTCGGAATCTGACCATTATCATCCTCCTCAGTTACCAAAGTGGGCCCAAAACACTCTTCAATCTGCTAGTTCGAACCTTGGAAATCCTGCTGATCCGAGATGAACAAGAGCAGACTTTCAAAGAGCAGGTATGGATCTTTCTATTGCTGATCCATCACTTCCTAAGATTTTTTATTTGATGGCTGGTTTAGATCTTACATCATACTATTTTTCCCACTGAGATCCGAGATGGAAAAGTGCCATGGATGAAGAGTACAATTCTCTTCAAAAGAACAACACATGGGAGCTAGTTTCTCTTCCACCTAGAAGAAAATTAGTGAAGTGTAAATGGGTCTACTGCACGAAAGTTGCTGCTGATGGCTCTATTAGAAAATTCAAAGAAAGGTTGGTGGCAAAAGGTTTCTCCCAAGTCCAAGGAGTGGACTACACTGAGACCTTTGCACCGGTTGCAAAGATGGATTCCATCTGCCTTGTTTTGGCTATTTCCACATCCAAGCACTGGGAAGTGCACCACATGGATGTGAAGAGTGCATTTCTACATGGAGACCTTTCTGAAGAGGTATATATGCAGCATCCAGGGAGCTACACATCAGATCCATCATTAGTTTGCAGATTGAAGAAATCTTTGTATGGGTTAAAACAGGCCCCAAGAGCTTGGTACACAAAGATGGACTCTTTCCTTCTTTCTCAGAATTTTCAAAGATGCAAATCTGATCCGAATGTGTATCTTCAGCGAGTTAAAGGTAATTTGTTGGTTATTGTACTTTATGTTGATGATCTTCTCATTACTGGTAGCACTCTTACTTCAATAAACAAGCTAAAAACTACCTTAAATCTAGCTTTTGACATGAGCGATTTGGGCTTGCTGAGTCACTTTTTGGGCTTGGAGATAGCTCAAAATTTTGATGGGATCACTATATCTCAGCAAAAATATGCTTCCTATCTGTTATTGAAGTTTAATATGGCTAAATGTAAGGCAGCCCCATTCCCATTCCTCTCAGGAATCAACCTTGAGGAGGGAGATTCTACACCGCTTGCAGATTGCAGTATGTATCGACAGTTGATTGGTTCACTACTTTATTTGACACACTCAAGGCCTGATATTTCATATTCTAGGAGTGCCATGTCAAGGTATATGCAGTAGCCACATGAGCTTAATTGGCGAGCAGCCAAGCGGATCTTGCAGTATGTGCAAGGTACGAGACAGTTTGGCATACATTATGCTGCAGATTCCAAGCTTGATTTCATTGGTTTTACTGATTTAGATTGGGCAAGTGATAGCATTGATCGGAAGTCCACTTCCGGTTATGTTTTCATGATTGGTCATGGTGCTATTTGCTGGTCCAGCAAAAAGCAAGCATCCATTGCACTTTCTTCAGCAGAGGAAGAGTATCGAGGGGCAGTCAATGCCTGCATTCAGGTAGTTTGGTTGCCGGGTATGCTTTCCGAGTTTGGTTTTGGTGGCACTAATTCGAATGTCCTATTTTGTGACAATCAAAGTGCTATCAAGATCTCCACAGATCTAGTTCAGCGGCAGAGGACCAAACACATTAAGATTCATATGCATTACATTCGACAGTTGGTGCATGATCGCACCATCATTCTGCAATATTTCCCTACTGATGAGCAAATTGCAGACATCTTCACCAAGAGCTTCACTGAGAAGAAGTTCTCTTACCTCCGTTCACTATTGGGGGTGAGTTCCATCATGGTGGAGACAGATTGATCCATTATTATGCTTTAGCTTGAGGGGGGGCTTTCTTCCCACTGGGTTTTCCCTCTTTCCTCACTTAGTTTATTTTCAACATTTTGTTTTGGATTATTGTATTGGGGTGACCTTTGGTCTTAATTACCAGGGTCCCACATTATTTGTTTTTGCACATCATAGTCTAGCTTGAGGGGGGGTGTTTGGATATCCACATCATCTTTTTCAGGATCTTGCATGCAATTAGGGTTTGCATGAAAATTCTAGGGTTTGCATGCACTTTGCATGCATCCCAGTCACCAGGTTGATGCCTCCAGCACCTTAGCCACCTTATTCTAGCACCCGGGAGCCACTTACTTCAGTGTTTTATCCCTCTTAGTCAGGAAGGCACCCACTTCTCACCTACTGCCAGAGAAGGGCGCACTTCTTCACCTACCACTGCAGTTCCACTTCAGTTACACTCAGTTAGCTCTGATTCTCCCTGATTTGAGGCTAGTTTCACTCCCGACTAACTGTTTCACTTTCGTTGGACCTCCAGATTGACTAGATGACTTGTTCTTACTTCAGTTAGCCTCCCATGCGCCCTCCACTGATCCCACTACCCTATATCAGTGCTACACACTTCAGTTACACATGTTACACTCAGTTAGACTCAGATTGACACCTATTTGACTGGTTCTTGTGCATTGATGACCACCACCGATTGATGATGAGGACTCCTAGTTGGATTCAAGCTACTCCATTCAGTGATTTGAATGACCTCCTTAGGAAATTCGAATTGCTCAGTCATTGTCACTGTATTCTATTGTAATCATTCACCCTTATTTGGGATATTGAACACTGCTGCATGTTTTGCACAGTTTTACACCATATTTTCTATGTTCATTTGTTGTGATTGATTTACTTGTTCATTAGATCTGCTGTAACTAATTTTACAAATCTTCATGAAAATATATATATGCAACAATCAGCTAGTTTTATTGTTGCTGAAACTTCAAGTTTCGTATGCAAATTGAACAAGTATTTACGTGGTCTTAAACATACACCTAGAGCTTGGTATCAAAAAATTGATGCTTATTTCTTGAAGAATTGTTTTAAATGATGTACATCTAATCCAAATTTGTATGAAAGAACTCTAGTGATGATCATGGAAAATTTTAGGGGCTAATATTAGCCCATGGGCTAAATTTAGGGGTTTTAAATTTTTAATTAGATAATTTTTTATTAAACACCTGTTAAGTATGATTATCCCACATTTTATTTATTTATTTTTAAATAATGGGAGGTTAGCCCCATCGAATATAAAAAGGAGAGCTAAGATAAAATAATTTGTCCCCTCTAAAAATGGATTTAAACCTCTGTCCGCCCACGAAAATTGCTAGGAAACTCCCATTCACCCCCGATTTTTAGAAATGGTAGTTTCTAAGGGTTCGTTCACCTTCTATCATTTTTTCACCTTCTATCGATCATGTAAATCGAAGTCGGAGTTACATTAGTCCATATTTTATGGGTTGAAGCTCATTTTGCAACTTTTTTAATATCCACATGAGAAGGGTTGTTGATATTTACTATCATATCTTATAGAGACCCATTTGCATCTAGGAGAGTTCCAGATCCCATCACCTCAGATCCAAAATTTCCCCAAGAAACATTGGGATTGTGAATCTTTTGATTGACATTGCGGAAGAACATTTTTGTGGATGTTTGGGGCATCATGCTTGATGGCTAAGAATTCATTCATAACTGTCTATTTTGGTATGCAAGGGGGTGGCAGGGGGACATGACTTTCCAAGGAGAAACTTGTCAAAATATTCTCCAAGAAGGTTTTATAATTTAGTGAAAGATTCACCAAAATTTTACAAGGTTTTATGATTATGTCAAATAATTGCCAAGATTTTACAAGATTATATAATTCAATGAGAGATTCGCCAAAAAATTATATATACATAATATAACATTGATAAGATAGCCTTCATTTTTTCCAATATTTCATGGGATTCGCCCAGTTATTAAACATAGCAATTTAGGGGGTTCTTAAAATTTTCTCTGTTGATGATGTCCTCATAGTGTTACTTTATGTGGATAATCCTATCCTTACTTGTAGCCAACTTACATTTATATAGGAAATGAAGAATAATCATAAAAAACAAATTTAAAATGATTGACTTAGGCCTATTGCATTATTTTTGGGTCTACAAACTTGGCATATGGTTAATGGTATATTGATTTCTCATCCTAAGTATGCGATGGATTTACTTGCAAGGTACCATATGAGTGATTGTAAGCCTTCACCTACACCATTCCAACCCAATGTAAAGTTAAATGTTGATTGTGATACTCCTCTTGTTGATGCAACATTGTATCGTCGGCTTCTTGGAAGTTTGATATATTAAACATATAGCAATCCCGATCTTTTTTTTGCAATGATCATGGTTTCAATGTTTATGCAAAAGCCTCATGAAATTCCTTGAAAAGCAACAAACATAATTCTCATATATTTATAGGGGACATTACATTATGGTGCTTTCTATTCTAGCACGACTACAATTTCACTTCTTGGTTCACGATTGAACTCATAATAATGGCGAAGATAGTAGGTCACCTACATGTTCAAGGACTATCTCTACCGCATGAGACTTTACATACTATTATGTATCATTACCATCTAAGGGAGAGGTAATCCAATGCCTTTATAGTTCAACATTGGATAATTCCTTTAGTTTTAAAGATAAATAAAAAAAAATAGAATATTTATAATTTTATTTTATTTAACATAGTTTTTACTTATAAAGTTCATTAAAAAAATATCAACTTCCTTTTAAATCTCTAAGATCAAATGGTGCTCTTCAAACAACTTCTCTAATAGGGCACTTCGAGCATATATTTCTCTCTATTTGTACTCATTATTTTCGTTTTGGAAATCTTTATATTCATTGTGTACACTTTATCATGCTATCATATGATTCTTTAGCTTTATATTTTTAAGTATTTTTCTTAATTTATGAATGTAAATCTCCTTTTAACTCCTAAGTATTTCTATTAGTCACGTAAACCTTGTTGTCCATGCCTTAAATGTTGTCTAAATAATAGGAATTTTCATTGCCAAATAGCATCATCAATGGCTATGATGAGCTTCATCCTTCGCTATGACGACCACTTATAATATAACTGTAATTGTTATGAAGATGTCAAATTCACAAAGTTGGCAATGATGGACTCTAAATTATAAGTGCAATTGTTATCAATCTACCCCCATTCACAATGTTAGTTATGTTGTTGAAAATATTAACTTTAATTATTTTTTCTCTAACTTAGTTATTAATTTATTAACGTTACCATTCAACAATTAAATTGTGCAATTTTGAAGGGAGGCCTTCGTCTATAGATTGGTTTTTAGGTGGCGACTGGTTGTTGAGTTTAAATACTGCGGTTCGGAGTTGATGGAAAACAGTAGTGGGAGCTCAGTGGACCCACAGAGGATGGTTGAGATGCAGAACTGGAGGCGCATTCGAAGTTTTTTTTCAAGCAGAAAAAATATAACTTGATATTCATATGGAATCAAAGTTACATCAGATACTTACAACATGGATTGTCAATCAATAGACATTCCAGCATTGATCAGTTTCATACAAAAGCTTCTAAATAGAGAATCTGAAAACGAAGACCACAGATAAGAAGCCATGTAGTAAAAAAAACCACAGAGTAAACACCCATTGCAACTCTAATGAGCCTCGAGCATATCTAGAGCCAATAAACAAAAATTTGGAGGAACTCACTTCAAGAGCGTTCAACAAAAAAGATTGTAGTAACCCATAGTTACCCTTATGTTGTCCACAAATTCTTCAAAGTGCATGAGACTATCCATTTGACCTACAACATCCTTTGACAGTCGATCACCATCTGTATTGAATTCCGGGTAGATATGCTTGAAAGTGATCCTGCTAAAGAATCCTTCAAGTCCAGAATCCTAGTTAACCAATGACCAAGATTCAACACATTTAAAGAGGACTTGCCATCAGCCCAGTTTATGATACACTGAGAATCACCTGCAACTTGTAAGGACAACAACCCTCGCTTCCGGGCACACCAAAGAAGCCCCCACAAAGCCAATAGTTCATCCTGTGTATTTGTCCCTATTCCAGCCTTCATACGAATAAATAAATGGTGTTCAATTTTTATAGCAAGGACCATCCCTGCACCACATAAATGGTTATGCTGGGCTCCATCAAAACAACCCACAGATACATTCGAATCAAAAGAGGGCGAGATGAGGATCCTAACATTTTAAACTACCTTTCTCCTTCTGTAATCCTGAAACAATGCAACAGCTGAAGTAGCAACGGAAAGGAAGCATGAATGGATATCATCGAAAATAGCCTTGTTTCTCTGTTTCCAAACTTGCCAGATAACAAACAAAGGAAGGTATCTAAAATACGTATTCTTGTGAAACCAGTTAGACATGGACTGCTGAAAGCTTCCAGTCGACCAACAATCTTGGAAAAGAAAAAGTTGTTGACAATGTGACCAAACAGACTTTAAAATGGAGCACCCATTGAACAGGTGCGAAATAGATTCTTTGCCACTGGCACACGGAATACACCTTCCTGGTCCAATAAAACCCCTCTTAAGAAAATTATCCCAGGTAAGGATTTTATTGACCAGGAACAACCAAGTAAAAAAATGGATCTTCAGAGGGATGTTCTAGGAACACAGTTTTTTATACCACCAGCATGATTCTCTAGATACTCATTCCATCACCAGGAAATCGTAGGCCATTTTAGCATAAATGTTCCCATTGGGATATTTCCAATCCCACACCAAGCGATCAGACTCATGAGACAGTCTTATCCCTGCTACCTTGAGTCAGTGAACATAAGAGCCCCACTCAACAGCTTCCAAACCAGTCAGACCCAAAGCCTCCGACTGTAACCAATCAGAAGAGGATGCATTCATTTCAAACCCTAAATATACCTATGAAAGAACTTCAATATTCTGTGCATGGATAGTTTTGATCAAACTAGACGAGAGACTAAAATTTTCTTGCAAACCCATAATAGGATCAATACCAATGCAGGCCCAAATTCCTCTACCAAAATCCCAACTTAATATCTTCCTTAACAATGACAAAGATTTTAATAACCCTCACCAAATAGCATATGATGGTGAATTTACCTGACGTTCCTACCACAGCCACAGAAAAAGCAAGCTCGACCAAAGGTATTTCTTTCTGATAACATCACTCCAAAGCCCAATACCAAAGAGAGCATGCCAAAGCGATTTGGCTCCCAACGCTTCAGCAAACCATCCGAGATTTTTTAAACCCCAACCCCCGAATTCCTTCGTCATGGCTAAGTCCTGCCAGGCAGTAAGATGGAATTTGGAATGAACATCACTACCTCCCCAAAGAAACTGGAACATCCTCTTTCTGATTGCATCCAACACAGTTTTTGGAACCAGAGCCAATGGCATCCAAAAAATAGGAATGCTCTGAATAATAGAATTGATTACAATCAATTGACCCCCCAAAGAGAGGTAATGAAAGGTCCAATTGTTAATCCTTTTCTCTACCTGCCGAATAAGCCAGTTCCAATCCATAACCGAATAACGGTTTGGTTTTAAGATAAAACCAAGGTAGTTCATCCCATCCTGAATAGGAAGACAATGAAAGGGGAGCAGCTCCTCAAGCTGTTGTTTAATGTGGATATCTGGTTCCAGTTCTGAGCTAATAAACAAAGTAGATTTATGAGGGCCAAGAATTTTTGAAATATATTGAATCTTACACTTGCATAGATTTCAGTGAATTGTTTTTTTAATTGCAAAGATTTCATTGTATGGTTTTTTAATATTTGCATAGAGTTCAGTGTCAAGCATTGATTTCAGTGTGTATTACAAAGATGCATTAATTTCAGTGTATATATTAATGCTTGAAATTTTTTATATAGATTCTAAAGTAGAAATGGAAGATGTGCATGCAGAAGATGCTATGAGACAAAAAAAAGAAGAACAAAAATATAACGAAATTGTTGATGTATATGTAACTTTGGAATGTATTTCATCTGTGTATTTTATATATATTTATTGTACCCTTATAAGAGATGTGTTATTCCTTTATAAGGAAGTGTCGTCATGTGGATTGACAAGTGTCGCAAGTGTGTGTACTTGCTGATGGGTTATTAGACCACCATGTGGGGTCGGCCCTGAATTATATATAATATAATGTGGATGTATCTAGATAGACAAGTCGGCCCCATAAGGTCACTGGGCAAAAAGGTGAGTATAAATAGAGATAGGAGATCTCTATTTTACTCACTCGGAAAAGTAACTCACTCTCACTCTCAGAAGTGGCACACTAGTGAGGAAGAGGAGGATCATCTGCTAGGAGACTATCTCAGTGTTATTTGGTTGTATTTTGGTTGAGCCATTGCTCTCTCTATCTCTGAGGAAGTTGTGGAGTTTTTCACCTTAGGGTTTTTCCCATGGAAACTCTGTGTCTCTTGTCTCTTATGCTTTTGATTCTTGCGATGCTTGTCATATTGTGATTGTCATGCATTGATATACTGTATATGTTATTCTCTCAGCAAATATCCTAGAGTATAATGAATTAATGCTCAAAATTTAACATGGTATCAGAGCTAACCTGAGAAGAAGACATTTTGCAGTGACGGAAGCTTGAGTTCCTTGCTTATTGGGTTTCTCTCCACAGATTTTTGAAAATCAGTATAGTAGATTTACTCTACTCATCAAGGCGCATCTATCTGTCCGATCAGAATTCAATTCCGAGCATTTTTAGATTTGGCCCTAAAAATTAGGGTTTCCACAAAAATAGGAATTTCTGGAATCTGAAGACATAGATGGAAGCTCCTTGCAAAAATACAAGGTTAGAGCCTTGGATCGAGATTTTTGGCTAGGTAGATCTCCAAGAAACTCAAACCCTAATTCAGGGCTCTCTCTAGTGAACCCGGGAGGACAAAAAGGCAATTCTGAAGGGCAAGAATTTGCTGATCTCAAATTCTGAATGCACCAGGCTGATCAGCTCATCAAAGCGCATCTTTCTATCCTTTCAGAAATTTGAAATTCACATTTTGAATTTTTAGGGTTTCTCTCACAAACCCTAATCCGGGACCAGATCCAGTTTTCAACATTTCAAGTGGCAAGACCTAAATCTTTTCTATTTCCATTTGAAGTACTCTTTAAGATGTCTCTCCACACCAAGCTTGAGGATAAGCTTGAAGGGGCTGATAACTTCCAAGCCTAGAAGTATAGGATTGGGTTAATCCTGGAAGAGAATGAGTTGGACTCATATGTGAAAGAAGACATCCCTATTCTAGAGGATGAAGAGGCCAAGGTATTGCATAAGAAGAACTTGGTCAAGGCAAAGAGAATCATTTCTGATTCTATCAAAGAACATCTCATACCCCATGTGTCTTTTCTTAAGACACCCAAGGAGATGTTTGAATCTTTGACCAAGCTATTTGAAGGAAAGAACATAAATCGGAAGATGACCCTGCAGAACCAATTGAAAGGAGTGAAGTTCCAGAATGGAGAAACCATTCAATCTTATTTTTCAAGGGTCGCCCAGATCAAGGAACAACTAGAAGTAGTAGATGAAATGGTGGAGAATGGTGAAGTAGTGACGACCACTCTAAATGGCATACCCAGGTCATGGGATTCCTTCATTCAAGGAATTTGTGCAAGGAAGAAGTTAATCTCCTTCAACAGATTGCGGGAAGAATGTTCTCAAGAAGAAGCTAGACTTATAGCTAGTGAGGAAAAGATGGGAGGTGAAGATCAAGCTCTTGTAGCTCACACCAAAAGAAGCAAAACCAAGAAGGAGCACTCTCACCACAATAGATCCTATCAAAAGAGTAAGAAGGACCTAAGATGCTTCACATGCAATGAGAAGGGTCATTTTTCTTCAGATTGTCCCAAGAACAAAAGGGATAATAACAACAACTCCAGTAAGAAGAAGAAGGGTAGCAAAAGAAGGTTTCATGCTCATGTTGCCGACGATGATGAACCCCTGAAGAAGAAGGCTAGGGTAGAAAGTGCTAGTGATGATGACTCATCAAGTGAAGAAGAGTATGTTCTGATCTCTGCTCTCACAGGTACTACCTCCCATGGTTGTAATGATTCGTTGATTGATAGTGGGGCTTCCAAACACATGACTGGGTTTAAGGAATCTTTTGTGAACCTATCTGAACATGAATCACTCCATAAGGTGAAACTCGGGGATGATTATCAATACCCAATCAAAGGAAGTGGTGAAGCCTCCTACAACCTAGATTCTGGAAAATCTTTGAAGATGAAAGAAGTCCTTTATGTACCTGGGCTCAAGAAGAACTTACTCTCCCTCTCTGCATTGGATGCAAAAGGTATGAGGGTTGCATTTGTGGATGGCCAAGTCCTAATGTTGCCAAAGGGAAAGAACATAGATGATGCATTAGTGATTGGAGAGCAAGAGGGAGGATTGTATAAATTGAAGGGACAACCTGAACATGCCATGGTGCATGAATCCATGGAGCCAAGTGAACTTTGGCATAGGAGACTTGCTCATATGCACTATAGAGCACTTCCAATTGCAAGCAAGGCAGTAGAAGGTCTTCCTGAAATCAAGACCAAACATGAAGGTTGTTATCTCCCAAATTGACCACCGCCTTTTTGGGTGATAGAATGGGTAAAATTTTTATTTTTGTGAGTCTTGGGTTTCAAAATTCAAAAATTTAAGCTTTCAGCAGTTAACTGAGTCTGTGGAAGTTTGCTTAATGGCCGAAAAGGATTAGTTTCCGCAGCTAAGGGGGTTAACAAACAAAACATAAGTTGCCGAAAATGTTTCAATATGCAAAAAATAAAATCCTGCTTTTGCACGCTCCAATGTCAAGCAAGCCTGATTCATCATTGTAGTTGAAGAGAAAGTGCTGCCTAAAAATCCTCTATATACTTGGGCTGTTAGTCATCATTAAGTAGTATCACCTGTCGGTCTGGAAGCTCATTATCATCTCCAGGTATTAAGTGACAGTTCATCATTCCATGGTGAAAAAAAATCTTCCACTGAGGACAAAGTTAGAAGGGGTCTGGTACCTTAAGTCTCGCCCACAAGTGGCCGAGTTTTTCAAGTCTGCAAGTGTTTCCGAAGAACAACAAAGATCGGTAAAGAGGAATTTTCTGCTGAAATCGCTTGATATTGCGGGGCAATTTCGACGGCCTTCCCGAGCTCCAAATCCAAATATAAAAGCACCAATGGATAGCCTATGTTCTGTAGATCAAAATCGACTATTTAAACATGCAAAACGGACATCGGACGGCTGAGAAAATCGATTTTTGCCAAAAGCAGTTTTTTTGGAATTCTACAGGCTTTCGGCAGCTTAGGCGAGCTACACAGCGCTCATTAGCTGCCGAAAAGGCCAGCTTTCGACAGTTAACTCACGAAACTGGCAGCACTGTTAGCTGCCGAAAGCCTGTTTTTGGCAGTTTTTTCTATTTTTTCCCAGATGTCAATTTTGTTCAGTGAAATAGCGTAAGGCCAGTCAAAAGAGGTGTATTATGAATTATTTCATCAATATCTTAAAGCTTTTAAGCGAGATCTATGTCAGTTGGGCATTTTGGCTAAGATTCGACCTTATTTTGAGGAATAGCACTAGAAGTCAACTGCCACATCAATAACTTCAGTTTGCTATGCGTCATCTCAGCACCACCGAGCCTTTGAAGGCCAGTTCCTCTTCATCAAGCACCGAGTACTAAAGGAAGGAGAACTACTTATTGATATTTCCTTGATTTTAGGGATTAATCCCTATCTTTTTGCATTGTTGTTCTAGTTAGTTTCAGTTAGCTCAAATAGATCCACGTTTTTAGGATCTGTAGACTATTTGGTAAAGGCTATAAAGCCTAAGAACTCAGACTGTTAACAGGTTCGATTTTGGATGCAGTAGTCTGCTATTGTACTCAGCTTTCTTATGCTAATACAGATCACAGGTTTCTTTCAGCTTTGGTATCAGCTTTCCATCTTCCTTTCACTATTATCTATGTTATCTAGCTTTGAATGGTCTCTTTCCATTCTTTAGCTCATAGCTTGATGTTAGTTTCTTGAATGTCTCTCGAGCCCTACTCTGTACTGGTTTGGTCACATTCCTTTTCTTCATCCATTTTTCAAAGTATTTGCTGATTAATCAATTCTTGAGAGCACTGTTTTATTTGTTTACCATGATGAATGTTTGAATGCTATACTCGGATTGAGTCATCCCATTGATCCATCCCCTTCAAAAAACACAAAAAACATTGAATTCTTAAGTTACCAGGCATACCTGGCTTATAACCCTAGGTAGTTTCCTGGAGAGCTAACAAATTGGCGCCGTTGTCGGGGAGCGAGGTGAGAAGCTGATCTTCCTGGGAGAACGATACAGATCTGGTCCTTGATGATAGATAAGGATCAGACACTTCACTGGTTATAAATCTTCTATCTGGCGACTCCACGAAGGACGAACTCAGTGGTGACTCCATTGTTCAGAATTCTGTTGGTGATTCCACTGGTATGACATGAACAGAATCTTAGCCAAGAGGTATGCATTCTGTGATTTTTCAAGCATTGCTGGTTTTCCTAATCAAGTACCTGCTAGAGATGAATGGGAGAACAGTCTTCCTAAATTTCAAGGAGAAGAGTGGGAAGTGCCAGCTGAACATTTGCTGGACTTTCATGACTACATGCACCGGTTGCAGGTAGTGCATGAGGATGTTCAGATCCGGCTCTTCTGTTGTTCATTAGAGGGGATTTCCCGTGATTGGTATCGGTCTCTCCCGGATGCAAGTGTCAATTCATTGGCTGATTTTCATGCCGCTTTTCATGTATTTTTTAGGGATCATTTTCCAGCTGATCTTCTTTTTCCTGAGTGTTGTCATGAGTTTAATCTTTCGAAATTAGAACTTCAGGGAGAGTATGCAGCTGAAGAGAATATTCTACATTATGATTAAGAAATTGCTGATTCACATCATGATAGCCATGAGGATGTTATTAAAATTGTATCAGATTCATTTATTAAAGTGGACTGTCATGATGATCAGATTGTTTCTTTTGAAATCTTTAAAGATGATGATCAAATTTTTATCTCTGAAAATTTTGAAGATGTTGAGCAAACTAACAAGACAACAGCTGACAGTTTCAGATCTGTAGAGGTTGAGGAGGATAGCCTACAAAGTTCGGATTTGCAGGGGCTGTCCAATCTTTAGCTAGAACAGGGGAATATAGATCACAACACATATGAAGATGTTGAGCAGAGTGACGTATCAGCAAGTGACAGTTTCAGATCTGCAGTGGTTAATGAGAACAGTCTACCATTTTCTGATTTGCAGGGACTGTTTAATTTTCAGCTAGAAAACGAGAATCATGATCAAGAATGTGTTAAAGCAGCAGATGTTATGAGCAGCCCACACCTTCCAGATTTGCAAATGAAGACAGATTTCAGCAGACATTCGAAGGAAGGGCAGCAGAAATGTCTAGACCAGCAGTCTATTGGAAATGTTTCTCCAACAGATTTTGAGCAACCTTCTCCAGCAGATCTTGAGCAGTTTACACACACCATCGAGATCAAGGAAGACAGCCAGCCACATTATTTTCATTTACAGTCAGAACAGAAGCTTAAAGAGGTATTCCATTACTATTTAATTGATCCTATTGCTGATTTTCTGGAATCCACGAACAATGTGGATATTAAAATATTCTTTATAGAGCAAAGCTGGTCTAATCATCTGTTCGAACCTTCTTTCTACATGATATGGCTTCATTTGTTGTTCGAGTCAAAATCAAAGATGCCTGTAAATCACAATCTGACATGGCTGCATTGGCAATCCAGTGTTACTTGATCATGCTGCTCCTATTAGTTAGTGTAGGAGTAGATAGGAAAATAAAGCTCTTCTTATGAGCACGTAGATCATTTTCAGTTGTTGTTGAATAAGCAGAACAGGCCGCATGAAAGTTGCAGGTGGGATACAGGTTTGCAGAGGGACCAGCGCTGATGGCTCAATGACTCCATGCCCAATGCTAAAGGCTACTGGAACTACTTGGTTCTGGGATTCTTCGGAACCTCACTGGGAGGATTCCATCCCCGAGTAGGAGCCAGATGTTATCTCCCAAATTGACCACCGTCTTTTTGGGTGATAGAATGGGTAAAATTTTTATTTTTGTGAGTCTTGGGTTTCAAAATTCGAAAATTTAAGCTTTCAGCAGTTAACTGAGTCTGTGGAAGTTTGCTTAATGGCCGAAAAGTATTAGTTTCCGCAGCTAAGGGGGTTAACAGACAAAACATAAGTTGCCGAAAATGTTTCAATATGCAAAAAATAAAATCCTGCTTTTGCACGCTCCAATGTCAAGCAAGCCTGATTCATCATTGCAGTTGAAGAGAAAGTGCTGCCTAAAAATCCTCTATATACTTGGGCTGTTAGTCATCATTAAGTAGTATCACCTGTCGGTCTGGAAGCTCATTATCATCTCCAGGTATTAAGTGACAGTTCATCATTCCATGGTGAAAAAAAATCTCCCACTGAGGACAGAGTTAGAAGGGGTCTGGTACCTTAAGTCTCGCCCACAAGTGGCTGAGTTTTTCAAGTCTGCAAGTGTTTCCGAAGAACAACAAAGATCGGCAAAGAGGAATTTTCTGCTGAAATCGCGTTATGTTGCGGGGCAATTTAGACGGCCTTCCCGAGCTCCAAATCCAAATCTAAAAGCACCAATGGATAGCTTATGTTCTGTAGATCAAAATCGACTATTTAAACATGCAAAACGGACATCGGACGGCTGAGAAAATCGATTTTTGCCAAAAGCAGTTTTTTTGGAATTCTATAGGCTTTCGGCAGCTTAGGCGAGCTACACAGCGCTCATTAGCTGCCGAAAAGGCCAGCTTTCGACAGTTAACTCACGAAACCGGCAGCACTGTTAGATGCCGAAAGCTTGTTTTTGGCAGTTTTTTCTATTTTTGCCCAGATGTCAATTTTGTTCAGTGAAATAGTGTAAGGCCAGTCAAAAGAGGTGGATTATGAATTATTTCATCAATATCTTAAAGCTTTTAAGCGAGATCTATGTCAGTTGGGCATTTTGGCTAAGATTCGACCTTATTTTGAGGAATAGCACTAGAATTCAACTGCCACATCAATAACTTCAGTTTGCTATGCGTCAGCTCAGCACCACCGAGCCTTTGAAGGCCAGTTCCTCTTCATCAAGCACCGAGCACTAAAGGAAGGAGAACTACTTATTGATATTTCCTTGATTTTAGGGATTAATCCCTATCTTTTTGCATTGTTGTTCTAGTTAGTTTCAGTTAACTCAAATAGATCCACGTTTTTAGGATCTGTAGACTATTTGGTAAAGGCTATAAAGCCTAAGAACTCAGACTGTTAACAGGTTCGATTTTGGATGCAGTAGTCTGCTATTGTACTCAGCTTTCTTATGCTAATACAGATCACAGGTTTCTTTCAGCTTTGGTATCAGCTTTCCATCTTCCTTTCACTATTATCTATGTTATCTAGCTTTGAATGGTCTCTTTCCATTCTTTAGCTCATAGCTTGATGTTAGTTTCTTGAATGTCTCTCGAGCCCTACTCTGTACTGGTTTGGTCACATTCCTTTTCTTCATCCACTTTTCAAAGTATTTGCTGATTAATCAATTCTTGAGAGCACTGTTTTATTTGTTTACCATGATGAATGTTTGAATGCTATACTCGGATTGAGTCATCCCATTGATGCATCCCTTTCAAAAAACACAAAAAACATTGAATTCTTAAGTTACCAGGCATACCTAGCTTATAACCCTAGGTAGTTTCCTGGAGAGCTAACAAATTGGCGCCGTTGCCGGGGAGCGAGGTGAGAAGCTGATCTTCCTGGGAGAACGATACAGATCTGGTCCTCGATGATAGATAAGGATCAGACACTTCACTGGTTATAAATCTTCTATCTGGCGACTCCACGAAGGACGAACTCAGTGGCGACTCCATTGTTCAGAATTCTGTTGGTGATTCCACTGGTATGACATGAACAGAATCTTAGCCAAGAGGTATGCATTCTGTGATTTTTCAAGCATTGCTGGTTTTCCTAATCAAGTACCTGCTAGAGATGAATGGGAGAACAATCTTCCTAAATTTCGAGGAGAAGAGTGGGAAGTGCCAGCTGAACATTTGCTGGACTTTCATGACTACATGCACCGGTTGCAGGTAGTGCATGAGGATGTTCAGATCCGTCTCTTCTGTTGTTCATTAGAGGGGATTGCCCGTGATTGGTATCGGTCTCTCCCGGATGCAAGTGTCAGTTCATTGGCTGATTTTCATGCCGCTTTTCATGTATTTTTTAGGGATCATTTTCCAGCTGATCTTCTTTTTCCTGAGTGTTGTTATGAGTTTAATCTTTCGAAATTAGAACTTCAGGGAGAGTATGCAGCTGAAGAGAATATTCTACATTATGATCAAGAAATTGCTGATTCACATCATGATAGCCATGAGGATGTTATTAACATTGTATCAGATTCATTTATTAAAGTGGACTGTCATGATGATCAGATTGTTTCTTTTGAAATCTTTAAAGATGATGATCAAATTTTTATCTCTGAAAATTTTGAAGATGTTGAGCAAACTAACAAGACAACAGCTGACAGTTTCAGATCTGTAGAGGTTGAGGAGGATAGCCTACAAATTCCGGATTTGCAGGGGCTGTCCAATCTTCAGCTAGAACAGGGGAAGATAGATCACAACACATATGAAGATGTTGAGCAGAGTGACGTATCAGCAAGTGACAGTTTCAGATCTGCAGTGGTTAATGAGAACAGTCTACCATTTTCTGATTTGCAGGGACTGTTTAATTTTCAGCTAGAAAACGAGAATCATGATCAAGAATGTGTTAAAGCAGCAGATGTTATGAGCAGCCCACACCTTCCAGATTTGCAAACGAAGACAGATTTCAGCAGACATTCAAAGGAAGGGCAGCAGAAATGTCTAGACCAGCAGTCTATTGGAAATGTTTCTCTAGCAGATTTTGAGCAACCTTCTCCAGCAGATCTTGAGCAGTTTACACACACCATTGAGATCAAGGAAGACAGCCAGCCACATTATTTTCATTTACAGTCAGAACATAAGCTTAAAGAGGTATTCCATTACTATTTAATTGATCCTATTGCTGATTTTCTGGAATCCACGAACAATGTGGATATTAAAATATTCTTTATAGAGCAAAGCTGGTCTAATCATCTGTTCGAACCTTCTTTCTACATGATATGGCTTCATTTGTTGTTCGAGTCAAAATCAAAGATGCCTGTAAATCACAATCTGACATGGCTGCATTGGCAATCCAGTGTTACTTGATCATGCTGCTCCTATTAGTTAGTGTAGGAGTAGATAGGAAAATAAAGCTCTTCTTATGAGCACGTAGATCATTTTCAGTTGTTGTTGAATAAGCAGAACAGGCCGCATGAAAGTTGCAGGTGGGATACAGGTTTGCAGAGGGACCAACGCTGATGGCTCAATGACTCCATGCCCAATGCTAAAGGCTACTGGAACTACTTGGTTCTGGGATTCTTCGGAACCTCACTGGGAGGATTCCATCCCCGAGTAGGAGCCAGATGTTATCTCCCAAATTGACCACCGTCTTTTTGGGTGATAGAGTGGGTAAAATTTTTATTTTTGTGTGTCTTGGGTTTCAAAATTCAAAAATTTAAGCTTTCAGCAGTTAACTGAGTCTGTGGAAGTTTGCTTAATGGCCGAAAAGGATTAGTTTCCGCAGCTAAGGGGGTTAACAGACAAAACATAAGTTGCTGAAAATGTTTCAATATGCAAAAAATAAAATCCTGCTTTTGCACGCTCCAATGTCAAGCAAGCCTGATTCATCATTGCAGTTGAAGAGAAAGTGCTACCTAAAAATCCTCTATATACTTGGGCTGTTAGTCATCATTAAGTAGTATCACCTGTCGGTCTGGAAGCTCATTATCATCTCCAGGTATTAAGTGACAGTTCATCATTCCATGGTGAAAACAAATCTCCCACTGAGGACAGAGTTAGAAGGGGTCTGGTACGTTAAGTCTCGCCCACAAGTGGCCTAGTTTTTCAAGTCTGCAAGTGTTTCCGAAGAACAACAAAGATCGGCAAAGAGGAATTTTCTGCTGAAATTGCGTGATGTTGCGGGGCAATTTCGACAGCCTTACCGAGCTCCAAATCCAAATCTAAAAGCACCAATGGATAGCTTATGTTCTGTAGATCAAAATCGACTATTTAAACATGCAAAACGGACATCGGACGGCTGAGAAAATCGATTTTTGCCAAAAGCAGTTTTTTTGGAATTCTACAGGCTTTCGGCAGCTTAGGCGAGCTATACAGCGCTCATTAGCTGCCGAAAAGGCCAGCTTTCGACAGTTAACTCACGAAACCGGCAGCACTGTTAGCTGCCGAAAGCCTGTTTTTGGCAGTTTTTTCTATTTTTGCCCATATGTCAATTTTGTTCAGTGAAATAGCGTAAGGCCAGTCAAAAGAGGTGGATTATGAATTATTTCATCAATATCTTAAAGCTTTTAAGCGAGATCTATGTCAGTTGGGCATTTTGGCTAAGATTCGACCTTATTTTGAGGAATAGCACTAGAAGTCAACTGCCACATCAATAACTTCAGTTTGCTATGCGTCAGCTCAGCACCACCGAGCCTTTGAAGGCCAGTTCCTCTTCATCAAGCACCGAGCACTAAAGGAAGGAGAACTACTTATTGATATTTCCTTGATTTTAGGGATTAATCCCTATCTTTTTGCATTGTTGTTCTAGTTAGTTTCAGTTAACTCAAATAGATCCACGTTTTTAGGATCTGTAGACTATTTGGTAAAGGCTATAAAGCCTAGGAACTCAGACTGTTAACAGGTTCGATTTTGGATGCAGTAGTCTGCTATTGTACTCAGCTTTCTTATGCTAATACAGATCACAGGTTTCTTTCAGCTTTGGTATCAGCTTTCCATCTTCCTTTCACTATTATCTATGTTATCTAGCTTTGAATGGTCTCTTTCTATTGTTTAGCTCATAGCTTGATGTTAGTTTCTTGAATGTCTCTCGAGCCCTACTCTGTACTGGTTTGGTCACATTCCTTTTCTTCATCCATTTTTCAAAGTATTTGCCGATTAATCAATTCTTGAGAGCACTGTTTTATTTGTTTACCATGATGAATGTTTGAATGCTATACTCGGATTGAGTCATCCCATTGATCCATCCCTTTCAAAAAACATAAAAAACATTGAATTCTTAAGTTACCAGGCATACCTAGCTTATAACCCTAGGTAGTTTCCTGGAGAGCTAACAAAGGTGTTTGCAAACGATGTGCAAAAGGTAAGAACATTAAGAAGGCTTTTCCCAGCAGTGAAAGCAAGGCAAAAGACATCCTAGAAATCATCCACTCAGATGTATGTGGCCCTATGTCATCCAGTTCCCTGAGTGGGTATGCTTACTATGTCTCATTTATTGATGACTTCTCTAGGAAGACTTGAACATACTTCTTGAAGAGCAAAGACGAGGTGCTTGATAAATTCAAGGAATTCAAAACCTTGATGGAGAATCAAACTGATAAGAAGATCAAAACATTCAGATCTGACAATGGAGGAGAATTCACCTCAAGTCACTTCAAGAAGCTTTGTAGTGATTCAGGGATTAAGAGGGAGTTGACTGCTCCTTATAATCCAAAACAGAATGGAGCTGCAGAAATGAAGAACAGAACTATCATGGAAGCAGCAAGGGAAATGCTACATGACCAGGATCTACCTATGCATCTATGGGCAGAAGCAGCTAGAACAACTGTATATGTGCAGGACAGAACACCGCACAAGATGTTGGACAACAAGACACCAGAAGAGGTCTTTTCTGGGTTCAAGTAGATTGATGTCAGCAAGGATGAATACAAGTTCAAGGATAGGTAATCCAGGAAGCAAAGATCAAGAGGGAGCACACTCCAGCAGCTCCTACAAGGATGCAGACTTTCAGAGGGAGCTGACCATCTTCCTACATTCCACAACAGAAAGGTGTAGAAGAAGCTACTTCAGCAGCTCCTGCCAGGAAGCAAAGACTCAGAGGGAGTCCACCCAACAACAAACAAAGATAAGTATTTCAATTATCATTTCTTGCCTATTTTGTTTGTTTAAATAATATTATGCTTAGGAGATGTGCATATTTTAATGATCGCATTAATGAATAGTATACTACTAATATGCATGTGATGGGTAAGTGGCCTATGGCACTATACAACATTCCAGTGCTACTTATCTAGAATGAAACCTCTTTGCTGACATGTTGGGAGTAGTGCAAACTCTTAACAATGTTCTGGTAGAGACTGGAAGGCATCTAGAAAGTTGTGGAACATGGATAAATGTTGTATTGAAGCATTGGCTAAGATAACTGCATGATTGCATGACATATTTCTTTATGTGTAAAGAATTTGTTCTGAAAATTATGAGATGTTTTTAATCATGCAATTTAACTTGTTTTGTAGGAAAGACCATATATCTTCACCTACAAAAGGACTACAACATTTGTTCCAGCAACAAAGATAGATATTGAAGATATTGAAGATATTGAAGTTCCCAGGATCTGGGATGAAGAAATGGAATGCCATGATCCATCGATCATGAAGAATATATTTGGGATGCAGTCCCAAGACTTGAGAAGGAGTCACATGTGTATGCGGATTGAAGAAAGCCTTGTATGGCTTGAAGCAAGCTCTCAGAACTTGGTATGGTAGGATGGACAGTTTCCTATCTAGTTTGGGCTTTACCAAAAGTAAAGCGGATTCCAACCTTTACTACAAGGTTGAGGAAGCGAATCCTGTGATTCTACTCCTCTATGTGGATGACTTATTTGTAACAGGAGATGACAGACTGATTGCAGATACTAAGAGGAAGCTTGCTGCTGAATTCGATATGAAAGACTTGCGAATGATGCACTATTTCCTAGGAATGGAGGTGTGGTAGAGTACAGGTGGGATCTTCCTTGGTCAAGGGAAGTACACAGTAGATATACTGAAGAGATTTGGGATGATGGATTGCAAGGCCATGGCCATGCCTATGGCATCGAATCTGAAGCTTCTATGTGATGCTTCATCTGAGCCAGTTGATGTCTCTATGTATCGTCAGATGATTGGGTCCTTGATGTACCTAACGAACACGAGACTAGACATTTTCTTTGCTGTGAACACATTAAGCCAGTTCCTGATGAATCTGAGGAGTGTTCACCTGGTTGTTGTAAAGCATGTTCTGAGATACCTGAAGGGTACAATGGATTATGGGCTCAGGTATGAAGCGAATCAAAAGTTTAACCTGCAGGGTTATGTTGATTCAGATTGGGCTGGCAGTGCTGCAGATAGGAAGAGCACATCTGGGTGCTGCTTCAGTATGGGATCAGGTGTGATCTCTTGGTTTAGCAGGAAGCAGTCCTGTGTAGCACTGAGTACAGCTGAGTGGAGTATGTTGCAGCTTGTTCAGCTAGTTGTGAGGTAGTATGGCTACGGAAGCTACTGTTTGAGTTATCTGATCTCCCGTTGGATGCTACTAGTATCTTCAGGATGATCATGGATGATGAGCTTCAGGATGTTGCTCCAAATGACATGCAGCAGGATGTTGCAGTGATGATGATCAGGATGATCATGTCTACATCAGGATGATGTATGGTGAGTATCAGGTTGATACTCTATGGCCGTGGATCAGGTTGTGCAGATGAGCATGTAATTCGGTGCCTTGGGAGATTTGCAGATAGTCTTTTGAGGTTTTGCCTATGGCATGTAATTCGGTTCCCTGGGATATCTGGCAAATGCTCTTTCGAGGTTTTGCTCTGGAAGGACATATAATTCGGTGCTGTGGGAGATCTGCAGATAGTCTTTTGAGGTTTTCCTATGTCATGTAATTCCGTGCCGTGGGATATCTGGCAGATGCTCTTTTGAGGTTTTTTCCTATGGCATATAATTCGGTTCCCTAGGAGATCCGATAGGTTGGGCTGTATGCCTGTAATCAGTCCTGGGATGCTCTTGCGAGGTTTTTCCATGACCACATGTAATTCGTTGCCCTGGGAGATCCTATAGGTAGAGCTGTGTTCTTGTAACAGCCTGGGATGCTCTTGCGAGGTTTTGTGGCGAGGTCACATGTAATTCGTTGCCCTGGGAGATCCTATAGGTAGAGCTGCATGCTCGTAACAGCCTGGGATGCTCTTTCGAGGTTTTGTGATGCACGTAATAAGTCATGAGGATTCCACAGTATGGCCAGTGATTATGAAGACCTACAGGTGGTGGGCCTACATCCAGTATGAAAAAGGACTGGCTCTGTAGAACTTCCTATGACGAGTAGAGTCAGAGATTGGTTGATATAGCAGCAGCAGTGATGATGATGATGACGATGCATCGATGACGATGATCCAGAGAAGAAGACTTGTCTAGCAGATCTGTGTCGAGAAATACCTTCCTAGTTAGGAGGGAGTGTTGATGTGTATGTAACTTTGGAATGTATTTCATCTGTGTATTTTATATATATTTATTGTACCCTTATAAGAGATGTGTTATTCCTCTATAAGGAAGTGTCGTCATGTGGATTGACAAGTGTCGCAAGTGTGTGTACTTGCTGATGGGTTATTAGACCACCATGTGGGGTTGGCCCTGAATTAAATATAATATAATGTGGACGTATCTAGATGGACAAGTCGGCCCCATAAGGTCACTGGGAAAAAAGGTGAGTATAAATAGAGATAGGAGATCTCTATTTTACTCACTCAGAAAAGTAAGTCACTCTCACTCTCAGAAGTGTCACACTAGTGAGGAAGAGGAGGATCATCTGCTAGGAGACTATCTGTTGGTTAAAATTAATGTTACTTAATTCACCTCAATTTAATTATCAACCAAAGAATCGTAAACTTTGAGCTGCTACACTTTATGTGTAGGCAAGGCAGTTTTAATGCTCGTGCTGACAGAAATGCTAGTCTACTTCAAACAAGGCAATGAAATGGATAAAACTATGGCTATCCTGGATGATCTATACTAAGGACTCATAAATATGTTCTAAAACAAAAGGAAATCAATTTACTGACTATCAAACTCAGCATAGCCTATAGCAATCTACAGGCTATAGTAATTCTTTGAAACAACCCTAATCTTTCAAAGAAATCCTACCTACAGCAATGCTTCAAAAGAACAACCTGCTGATAAATTAAACAAACCATTGAACTACAACAATCCCGTAAAACACTCAACAGTCCACACTCAGCTACAGTACTGATGATCTATTCTACAAATGAAAGAACTTAATAAGTTTCAAAATAAATATGATCAATTAACCTGAAAACTCCACCATTAATTGTAATGTCCCCATTCAAATAAGTGCATAGTAAGACAATCCCATCAATCCTACTAGTTTCCTAGGTTGGATGGGCACATGTGGGATTGTAATAAGGAAGCTAATAAATGATATTTAGACATTAGAGGGGTTCAAGCATTTAGTAAATATGGTAAATAAATAAATTCAAGATAAATTCTAAGTGGCAAGTGGTTTTGGAGACATATGGAGGTGGTGGGACCCACACTAGCTTGATTTTTCATAATACATGGTATCTCTCTTTTGCAAATTCGAATTAATGGGAATGTGAAAACTATTGGGTGAGTTGGTAAGTCATAACGCATGTCATTGAGCATCTTAGGTCGAATTGGGAAGGATTGGTAACCTCCATGGAAGATAAAGAGTCAAAGTAGAAGTTTGTGGACACTTGGGCTAGATTCCCTAGCCCCTATGACACCAATGATGGAGCATCTATGACAACTATGACAAATTGAAGACCTGATCTCTGACATCTTACCACTATGACATGTCAGCACCAAAAATAGGCTCAAAGAAGGTGAATTTGGGAGTTGGAGAAGCCAAAGAGACTCAAAATCGAATTTGGGAGAAGATGGAAGGTTGGAACTAGGAGACAAGTGGCAAATGTGGAATATTTCCTAAATGGAAATCTATTGAATCTATTGAGAGGATTTCGACCCTTAGAAGGCTAATGTTGGTTATAAAATGTAGAAATGAAGAATGAGAATGGCTTTTGATGATTTGAGAAAAATTGCATTTGTGAAGAGAGAGCTAGTGGATGACTAGTTTCTTGCCTTAGCCAATTTCGAGGGTGAAAGATTCCCATCCAAGTTGGTGTTTGGAGAGGCCACTCAGGTCTTTCATGGTGCTTTAATGGAGTTTGTATTTGCAGGTATCAGCTACAGGATGTTTCATGGTTTGGTTTAATGCAGCACTTTCTCTCCACCGTTTCCAATTTTGAAGGCATATTCGTGCTCCTTGAGGGAGGGTGTTTTTGGTGAGCACTTGTGATTCTTGAGAGATATTCTCATTATATATTTATGATTTTAATAGCTTCATATCCTCTGTTATTGATATTTAGGAAGTCTCAGGTCGAAATACCCACTGGTTGTATGCAAAACTATTGATTAATGAGCAAACAATGTCCATTTCCCCAATGCATTGACGTATGACACTATAATGTTGATTATTTTGAATGGATGGATGATTATCTGATATATTTGTGATCAATATACTACCATGGATGTCTTCTACAAGTTTCATGTACTGTACTTGAGCATTTGAAGCATTTTTACTCAGTTTAGTTGTATTGGGAGGTGAAATAGTGACATTTCCCCAAGGGTCGAATTGGGGGTTTTTGCTGTTGAATGTGAGAGAGTTAGAACAGTAGTAAAAATCAATTAATGGTGCATATGAGACCTTAATCACATACTTAACACATTATATACCTCTTTTCATAAATTTGTGGGAGTTTGGAGGCATTTGGAAGGCCATTTGCAGTGTTACCCGGGGGGGATTTGATGCACAAATTACTAGTCAAAATTACATATATTGATCAGAATACAAATCAAGTTTGAAGTAGTATTTGGAGGGCCATAAAACATCCCTGAAACTGATATTCAAGTCTAAATACCATTCATACACTCCTACAGAAGATTTGGGAGCATTTGGGTTGATTTGGAGGTCAAAACAATAAAACTAGTCAAAGGTCGAAATTGGGAAAAAAAGTGAAAAATTGGGCATTTTAATAAAATTTGAAAAATGGATATTACAAGTGGTATCAGAGCATGGTCTTGGCACTTGATGGTATTAACAAGAAGCCAAACAAATAAAACACCACCCTTTGAATCAGTAGTTGAAGAAGTTTTGGTTGAAGAAGAGATAGTAGCAGAAAAAGAGTTTTTTTCTAAAACAATGGGTAGAGGAGGAGGAAAAATTAAGACATAAGGAGGAATTTATTGAAGCCTTAAAACCATGTTTTGAAGGACTTACCATGGTTATGCTAGATATGAATAAACAAATGATGAAAGGTTTCGAATTGTTGGGTAGCCAACTTTCAGGCAAAGGGATGATAGGAGATAATAGTGGTTCACACTCAGGGGAAAAGATGAAAGGGAATGAGCATATTTTCTCAAGTACAGGACCTCATAATAGACCTGATGAATTTCAAATCACACAAA
Organism: Larix kaempferi; assembly: GCA_027924585.1. NCBI lineage: Eukaryota > Viridiplantae > Streptophyta > Pinopsida > Pinales > Pinaceae > Larix > Larix kaempferi. The sequence continues at coordinate 11,011,488 of BSBM01000196.1, forward strand.
GGCATACCGCACCTAAATTTCTCACACCCAAAGAAGAGCCCAGTCTTGAATTGGATTACAAGAAACTAGTAAATGATTGGAATGATTTGAATGAAGAGTGTAAAAGAGGTGTACCACTTAGTGACTACATTGATGCTATGCAAAAGATTAAAATGAAGGGAGACAATAGGAGTCCATTCCAAAACAAATAATTGAATAGTGCTATTGGAAAAATGTCACTTCCTACTTTTGATGGTTCTTCTCAAAATTCTGCTAACACTTGGGTGCAAAAATTGGATGTATATTTTCAGCTGAATCCTATGTTAGAAGAGGATGCATTAAAAATGGCCATTTTGCATTTGGAAGGAGATGCCAATGAATGGTGGTTTCATGGGCTGAAAACCTTGGGTCATAATCAGGTTAAAACATATGGAGAATTTGTTGACAGGGTACTAGAAAGATTTGAACAAAAAGATCCAGAATTGCCTTTCAAAGAACTAGCTCAATTGAAGCAAACTGGGTCCCCTACCGAATATATGTTGGACTTTCAAAAATTATCAGTCAAGGTGGCTGATGTATCTATGGGAAGATTAGTATTTCTTTTCACTGAAGGTTTGGATGAACCCTTAAGAGGTTTGGTCAAATCCCACAATCCAACTACATTAAAAGATGCAATGAGCTTGACTAGGGATCTCCAAAATGTGCTTCCTAGAACGAGATTTCCTCCTAAGCCTACATACAAATTTGAAAAGAAACCTTAGCAAAGAGATGGATATGATAAGAAACCTTGGAAAAGAGAGTCATTTGAGAGGAATAAAAAAGAGGGACTAAACAGGGATGAACTTAGAAAAAAGAAATTGTGCTTCACATGCTTCCAACCATGGACACCGGGGCACAAATGTACCAAAGGAAAGGCTCAATACATAGAAGTATTTTCTGACAATGAGGGGTATGATGGGGGCATGGATGAAGATGGACATATTTAAGATCAAGAAGAGGCATATGAGACAGCAGTAGAAGAGGAAAGACAAGAAGAAAATCAGCCTTCACCGGACAAAGCAAGAATGGAAGTGCTTTCAGCAGTACCTCGCTATCATACTATCCGATGCAAAGGTGTGGTACAAGGACAAAGAACTTCAGTTTTGGTAGATGGAGGAGCCACTCATAACTTCATTGATGCAGAGATGGTAGAGAAAATAAAGATACCTATTGAACCATTTGATGGCTTCACAGTTGTCATTCCCGGTCACAACACAATGCAATGCAAAACATGGGTTCCAAAGCTGCAAGTCACCGTAGGTAACTATACTTTTGTTGATAGTTTTTATGTGATTGATGTTGCTGATACTAATGTGGTTTTGGCAGTGCAATGGATGTATTCAATAGGAGAGCATACAGTAAATTATCAAATTCCTGAAATGAAATTCCAAGATTCAAAAGGAGTACAAAGAATTGTGAGAGGGCAACACACTTATCCAAATCAAGTAGTAACTTGCAATAGTATGAGATATATATTGAGGCATGGGGATATAGAATGGGCTGCTAAATGTCATATTACATCTCCTAAGCCAACTATAAATATTGTCAAACACCCAAAGGAGATAGAGAGACTTTTGCAAAAATATGAAAAGGTTTTTAGAGACCTTCCACATGGTAGGCCACCGGATAGGGGGGTTGAGCACAATATTATTTTGGAGGAGGGCACTTCACCCATTCAGATACCACCTTATAAACATCCTAAAAAGTTCAGAGATGAGATTGAAAAAGCTATCCAAGAACTCCTAGAGTTGGGACTCATTAGACCAAGCTCTAGCCCTTATGCTTCTTCAGTAGTGCTAGTGAAGAAAAAAGATGGAACATTGAGAATGTGCATAGATTTTAGAGCCTTGAACAAAAAGACTATCAAGAATAGGTATCCTATTCCTAGGATTGATGAGCTCATGGATGAGCTACATGGGGCCAAATACTTCTCAAAAATTGACCTTAGATCAGGGTATCACCAAATTCAAATGAAAGATGAAGATGTGCAAAAGACCGCTTTTCGATGTCATTTTGGCCACTTTGAATTTCTTGTCATGCCTTTTAGGTTAACTAATGCTCCAGCCACCTTTCAAGCATGTATGAATAGGATATTTTGCAAGAAACTAAAAAGGTTTGTTTTGGTTTTCTTTGATGATATTCTCATTTACAGTAAGACATGGGAAGAGCATTTGCAACAGTTAGAGATTGTGTTGAAAATATTGCAAGAAGAGTCCTTATTTGCTAAATTATCAAAATGTGAGTTTGGGATGAAAGAACTACTGTATCTTGGGCACATTATTGGGCAAGAAGGAGTGAAGGTACACATGGAAAAAATCAGGGCTATCTTGGAATGGCCATCACCAAAAAATATTACTGAATTGAGAGGCTTTATTGGCATATGCACTTACTATAGAAAATTTGTGAAAGGGTTCTCCAAGTTGACTTCTCCACTCACTGATTTGACTAAGAAGGATGCTTTCAAGTGGGATGAAGAGGCTAAAAAGGCCTTCCAAAAAATGAAAGAGGTAATGAGTAGTTGTCCCATACTTGCACTTCCTGATTTTACTAAACCTTTTGTTGTGGAATGTGATGCTTCAGGTGGAGGAATAGGGGCTGTCCTAAAGCAAGGCCAACACCCCATAGCCTTTGAGAGTAGAAAGTTGCAGCCTCATGAAAAAATTTACTCCATCTATGATAAAGAAATGCTGGCCATTAAGCATGCATTGGCCAAATTCAGACAATACTTGGTGGGCAGCAAGTTTGTGGTGAAAACTGACCATAATAGTCTAAGACACTTTCTCACCCAAAAAGATCTAAATGAAAGGCAACAAAAGTGGGTAAGCAAGATTCAAGCTTATGATTTTGATATTGAATATGTCAAAGGAAAGAATAATATAGTAGCAGATGCTTTGTCAAGAAGGCCTTCCTTTTCTCTCATGGATATTGCCAAGGATTGGAAAAACATGCTACTAGTTGAATATGCCAAAGACACATTTGCTTGTGATGTGTTGGATGGAATCAAAGGGGATGATAATTATAGGATTTTGAATGGGATGATATATTATAAAGGAAGAATTTATTTAGTTCATAACTCCAAGCTCAAGTACCGAATTTTGCAAGAAGCACATGATTCCCCACTAGCGGGCCATCCGGGGATCTTCAAAACTTATAGACAGTTGAGGCAAAGATTTTTTTGGAAGGGGCTGAAGGAAGATGTTCAGAAGTATGTGAATGAATGTAAAGCATGTCAACAAAAAAAATCAGAACTTACATGTCCAGCCGGCCTATTACAACCATTGCCCATTCCGGAGCAAAAATGGGACAGTATTTCCATGGATTTCATCACCGGATTGCCTAAATCCTTAGGTAAGGATTTCATCTATGTAGTAGTTGATAGGTTGACAAAATTTGCTCATTTATTTGCTGTTACATCATCTTTTAGTGCTGCACAAGTGGCTGATATTTTTTTCAAAGAAATCTTCAGATTGCATGGGCTCCCCAAGAGCATTGTCAGTGATAAAGATAGTAGATTCATGGGTGCTTTTTGGCAAGAACTTTTTAGATTGGTAGGCACTCAATTGAATCCAAGTACTAGCTATCATCCACAAACTGATGGAAAAACAGAGAGGGTAAACCAATGGTTGGAAGGATACCTAAGAAACTATGTGGGAGGGCAGCAAAAAGCATGGGCAAAATGGCTACACTTGGGTGAGTTTTGCTACAACACCACTTATCATATGTCAATAGGAATGTCTCCTTTCAAAGAATTATATGGTTATGATGCACTTACATTTGCTGACATTATATTTGGTGATAGTAGAGCCCCAAAGGCTAAAGATTGGGTGGAAGAGAGCCAAGAAATTTTAAAGCTCTTGAAAGACAATTTGCAGGTTGCTCAAAATCAACAAAAACAATATGCTGATAGGCATAGAGAAGAAAGAACCTTTCAAGTCAATGATTTAGTATATTTAAGGTTGCAGCCTTATAAACAAACATCTCTAAAAAAGAATGGAGAAAAAAAATTAAAACCAAGGTACTATGGGCCATACAAGGTAGTGCGGAAGGTTGGAGAAGTAGCATATGAACTAGAACTTCCGGAAGGGAGTAAAATCCACAATGTATTTCATGTTTCTTGTCTCAAGAAATCTCTTGTTCAGCAAATCATCACTTTAGAAATACTTCCACCTTTGGATGATGAAGGTCAGCTCACACTTGTTCCGGAAAAGATTTTGAAGACACGGGAAAGAAGGTTGAGGAGTAGAATCATCAAAGAATATTTAGTGCAATGGAAGGACTTACCAAATGAAGATGCCACATGGGAAGAGGAGAATATTTTGCAGCATCCAAATCTGAAATTGCTTGAGGACAAGCAATCTTGGGTGGGGAGGACTGTAATGTCCCCATTCAAATAAGTGCATAGTCAAACAATCCCATCAATCCTACTAGTTTCCTAGGTTAGATGGGCACATGTGGGATGGTAATAAGGAAGCTAATAAATGATATTTAGACATTAGAGGGGTTCAAGCATTTAATAAATATGGTAAATAAATAAATTCAAGATAAATTCTAAGTGGCAAGTGGTTTTGGAGACATATGGAGGTGGTGGGACCCACACTAGCTTGATTTTTCATAATACATGGTATCTCTCTTTTGCGAATTCGAATTAATGGGAATGTGAGAACTCTTGGGTGAGTTGGTAAGTCATAACACATGTAATTGAGCATATTAGGTCGAATTGGGAAGGATTGGTAACCTCCATGGAAGATAAAGAGTCAAAGTAGAAGTTTGTGGACACTTGGGCTAGATTCCCTAGCCCCTATGACACCAATGATGGAGCATCTATGAAAACTATGACAAATTGCAGACCTGACCTCTGACATCTGACCACTATGACATGTCAGCACCAAAAATAGGCTCAAAGAAGGCGAATTTGGGAGTTGGAGAAGCCAAAGAGACTCAAAATCGAATTTGGGAGAAGATGGAAGGTTGGAACTAGGAGACAAGTGGCAAATGTGGAATATTTCCTAAATGGAAATCTATTGAATCTATTGAGAGGATTTAGACCCTCAGAAGGCTAATGTTGGTTATAAAATGTAGAAATGAAGAATGAGAATGGCTTTTGATGATTTGAGAAAAATTGCATTTGTGAAGAGAGAGCTAATGGATGACTAGTTTCTTACCTTAGCCAATTTCGAGGGTGAAAGATTCCCATGCAAGTTGGTGTTTGGAGAGGCCACTCAGGTATTTCATGGTTCTTTAATGGAGTTTGTATTTGCAGGTAGCAGCTACAGGAAGTTTCATGGTTTGGTTTAGTGCAGCACTTTCTCTCCACCGTTTCCAATTTTGAAGGCATATTCGTGCTCCTTGAGGGAGGGCGTTTTTGGTGAGCACTTGTGCTTCTTGAGAGATCTTCTCATTATATATTTATGATTTTAATAGCTTCATATCCTCTGTTATTGATATTCAGAAAGTCTCAGGTCGAAATACCCACTGGTTGTATGCAAAACTATTGATTAATGAGCAAACAATGTCCATTTCCCCAATGCATTGATGTATGACACTATAATGTTGATTATTTCGAATGGATGGATGATTCTCTGATATATTTGTGATCAATATATTGCCATGGATGTATTCTACAAGTTTCATGTACTATACTTGAGCATTTGAAACATTTTTACTCAGTTTAGTTGTATTGGGAGGTGAAATAGTGCCATTTCCCCAAGGGTCGAATTGGGGGTTTTTGCTGTTGAATGTGAGAGAGTGAGAACAGTAGTAAAAATCAATTAATGGTGCATATGATACCTTAATCACATACTTAACACATTATATACCTCTGTTCATAAATTTGTGGGAGTTTGGAGGCATTTGGAAGGCCATTTGCAGTGTTACCCAGGGGGGATTTGATGCACAAATTACTACTCAAAATTACATATATTGATCAGAATACAAATCAAGTTTGAAGTAGTATTTGGAGGGCCATAAAACATCCCTGAACATGATATTCAAGTCTAAATACCATTCATACACTCCTACAGAAGATTTGGGAGCATTTGGGTTGATTTGGAGGTCAAAACAGTAAAACTAGTCAAAGGTCGAAATTGGGGAAAAAAGTGAAAAATTGGGCATTTTAATAAAATTTGAAAAAGGGATATTACATTAATCCTACAAGATCTAATGCTTAACTCCACACTAATACTTCTATGACCTCTTGACTTTGAATTGTCAATACACAGCCTATTACAATGAAACTTGGTTTGTGTTCTTATCTAAATATACTCCATTTTGTTTTATGCACACAAATGCACACAGGAAGATGCCGAGGTTATTAAGCTAATATTCATCAATCAATATTAGGGCTGTGTAAGAAACATTCACTGGTTCTGGTCTGTATATGCAGACTGTGAAACTAATGTTGATTTGAGGAAGCAATATTATAAACCAGTATTCTTTTCCAAACTCATTAAATATTAAACAGCACAATTTCAGCTCTTATCTAATCATCCACTCAAAAGACTTATTTAATAAACCCTAGGTGCTCTGTAAATTAAAGTCTTAAATCCTCTGCTAGCTTTACAAATACTACAAATGCTATTCACAACATAATAAAAGCACCCTATAGCTTTGCAAATTCGATGAACAAAAGGAGTTATAAACCAATCCTGTAACCATTCAATGATCTCTTTAATGCTGGCAGCAAAGGAAAGGTGAAATTTCGATCTACTCTCAATCGATTCTATAATAAATCAAAGCAACTCACACTAAAAACCAAAAGAGATTTTAAATACAGATCACTTCTAAATCTATCCTCTGCGCTAGATCAAAATGCAAATGAGATTAAACAATGACCTGCAGGCATGCATTCAATTTCAATTCATAGATGAGCAAAACCATTAATATTTCTGAAAACACTGTCAAAAGAAGAAAACGTTACTCTACTACTGTAAAATGCACAATATCTACCAGGGGTTGGTGTTGAAGGGGGCCCTACCCTCAACGCCTTCCAGCTTTAAATCAAAACCTTAAAGGAGATAAATGCTGATTTTATTGATGAAATAAAGTGTTACAATCCTCCCTTAGTATCCTCTCCTTAAGCTTTATTTATACATGAACAGATGGACAGGATCCATCCCAGAATGCAGAGATTTGAGCAACTACCCAGAAAACGGCCAACACAAAATCTGGCAAAACCACGTCTGTTCCGGAAGCGATTTCTCCACATCCGTTCAGAAATTCTGAAGACTGCCCATGGCTAGGGGTAAATGGGGCCATTTGTGAAGTGGGTTTCGAACCGTTTTGAAAAATTCCCAACCGTTTGTTCAGAAATTGAGCCCGAAATCAGGGTCCTGATCAAGGACGGAAATGACATTGCCAGATTGCTTAAGATCCATACACTGCTAAAAATGGAGGGTAACAGCTCCTTGAACGAAGGAAATCCATGAAACAGCACCGGAATAAACTTCATAGGCATCTGGAAGGCGATGTGAATCCAAGAGACATCTCCACTATGGACAGAATCCCCCAAATCATTGGCTCAGCTAGCATAAATCTTTCTTGGAGCGCCGAGACCACTGCACGAAAGAAACAAAGACCCATTAGTTGACCAAGTATTTGAATGGAGGCTTAAAGGCCCAATTTTATACATAAAACAAGGTAAATTAAGAAATAAGTAATTTAAAAATCACTTTACCAAAATCTATCAACATTGATCTCCATAAAGGCATGACCATGTACAAATCAACATTAACAAATTGATTATTATGTGGTTTCATAAGACTTTGGCTAGAAAATGTTGTAGTGGACAGTCAGAAATAGGAGACCAACACTATCTCAGTGTTATTTGGTTGTATTTTGGTTGAGCCATTGCTCTCTCTATCTCTGAGGAAGTTGTGGGGTTTTTCACCTTAGGGTTTTCCCCACGGAAACTCTGTATCTCTTGTCTCTTATGCTTTTGATTCTTGTGATGCTTGTCATATTGTGATTGTCATGCATTGATATACTGTATATGTTATTCTCTCAGCAAAGATCCTAGAGTATAATGAATTAATGCTCAAAATTTAACAGAAATGACAGCAAAAGAACGAAAAGAAGACTTGAAACGAAAAGCAGAAGACTTGAAAAGAAAGGTGTATGAAATGAAAATAGAACAACAAGAAGAGTGAAGAAAACAAAACGCAGATCTACAGAAAGAATATCGAAAAAGAAAGTTAGACAAATTGACAGCAGAATAACAAGAGGAACAAAGAAAACGAAATGTTGATCGACAAAGAGCGTATCGAGAAAAATTTGAAGCATCTGGAAGAACAAAGAAATCAATTTGTAGAACAACAAATAAATCAAAATGTAGAACAAGATAAGGCGATTGAGATTGACGCTAATATCACGGTACCATCTAAAGAAATGAAATCAAAAGAACGAGAAGGACAGTTGAAACAAAAAGCAGAACAAAAAAAATAATATCAAAATAAAATGACAACAAAAGAACGAGAAGAACGAAAACAACAAAACGCAGTTCGACAAAAAGAACTTCGAAAAAGAAATTTGGACGAAATGACAACATAAGAATGAGAAGAACAAAGAAAACGAAACCTTGATCGACAAAGAGCGCATCGAGAGAGAAAGTTGAAGAAACTGGAATAACTAAAAAATCAATTTGCAGAACAACAAAGACAATATTCAACCAATCTACCCATATTACCAACTGTGGGAGATGCTCAACGTGTAACGGTCAGAGATGCTCAACATGTAATGGTCCAAGATAAGGAGATTGAAATTGATGATAATATATCGGTACCATTTAAATAAATGTATACTATACATCGCAATTTTCATGAATGAATTGATCAATTAGCAAAAGTGGAAATGTGTCATGTCTGCCAAGAGTCATATGCTGGAATACAAGTACAGGTCCAATGTGCGTGTGATGTCTGAGAGAGAGAGAGATCTAATCACAGATTCTCAGCTAAGAACCACATGGATCCAAGATCTCAACTGCATGTCCTTGAAGATCTCACACAAGTTAAAGAGATGTTGATAGCACGTGCAAGTCCAATTTTGCAGGTGATGCATTCAATAGGTGGACAATACAAATATTGAGGACACACCATTAGTTTTGCGCAAGAGATAAAAGATGTTGCTAAGACATTGCCATGACATATTAACAACTTGGACTTAATGGTCGTTGTGCAAAAAAAAGGACAACAAGGATCCAGTTATGATTTCACTATTAGAAAACAAAAGGTTATGGATGCATTATTATATAAGATTCAGAATGATCCATATTATCAAGATGTTCGAGTTGATTATGGTGCAATAGAAGAGTTACCTAAAAATGCCACAGATATCTCACATATGCTTAATTATGTTACTCTTCCGGATATTGACGACGACACAGAATTTTCAATGTTGGAAGGGGGTACCAGGAGTTGTGACATGTTAGATGGTTTACAACCAAATTCTTTTGCATCAAGGCTTCCAAGTGCACCACGAGAGGTAGAAATTATTAGAGCATGGGAAAATAATCCTAATCCCGATGAAAATCACGCAAATGATGAATTGATTGATGTGCTTAACTGGCCTAGCATTGGCTCATCTCCATTTAAAGAGTATAAGACTATTGGATTATTTGATATGGCATTCCAACATTGTTCCCTAAAGTAGAGGCTGATTGGTTACAACCGTGAATGCGAAATGTCCATCTACATGAGTACGCAAAACATCTTCTCAGATATCCTGATAACAGATTTGGAAGGCACCCTCGCTTTAGATATTTTTTACTAAATATCATAATGAGACATTGTGCTCAAGCTTCCTCAACATTTTTTGTCAAAAAACATATTAGTGAACTACGCACAACAATGGAAGAGTTACGACAACATTTGCAAAATCTTCTAGATTCAATATTGGGAGAAAGATTAATGAGATTTGGAACGGTATTAAGAGGTACACGTGCATATTGGAGCAAGTGTCGTCAAGAGTTATCTGACTTGATTCAACAGATAGGTTGTCCGACAATATTCTTCACACTAAGTGCAACGGATATGCAGTGGACTGATTTGCATAAATTAATGCCAGACACAAGTCCTACAGATCCACATGAAGCAAGAAAATGGTGACGTCAAAATGTAATTGATAATCCTCACATCGTGGCACATTATATGCACTTGAGACATACAATGTTTCGAAAAGAGGTTTTCGAACATTTTCATCAGGCTACAGATTATTGTAGCGCTATGAATAGCAACATTGTGGATCTCCTCATGTCCATGGGTTTCTTTGGTTAAAAAATGCTCCCAACATGGACACTTTGAATTGGGATGATCCTAGAGAAGTTATATATGCAAAAAAGTATTTTGACAGATGTGTGCATGCAATAAATCCACGTGAGAGACATCAACAAAAGATTCAAATTGGAGATAATGTAGATGATCATCCTTCTGTAGAAGGCACAGAACAAATATTTCAATTGGATCCAATGACTGATTATGAAGAAATTCTTAACTGTGTTGAGCGTCATATTACCTGCAATAAGAGAAGTTGTCTTCGAAAGAAAGGAGTAAAAATGGTATGTCGGTACCACGCACCATGGGATCTATGTGACCATTCAAAAATTTACATTGATGAACAAGGAGAAAAAAAGTATGAACCTAGACAAAATGATGACAAAGTGAATACACACAATCGTGAAACACTGATGACGTGGAGTGTTCGGATATCCATCATCTATTTCGGGATACATATCTATTTCAGGATCATCTATTTCGGGATACATATCTACTTCAGGATCTTGCATGATCTATTTCAGGATATGCAGTCCAGTCACCAGTTTGATGCCTCCAGCACCTTATCCACCTTCTTCTAGCACCCGGGAGCCACTTTCCACAGAGTTTTAGCCCTCCTAAGCTGAAAGGCGCCCTCTTCTCACCTACTGACAGAGAAGGGCGCACTTGTTCACCTACCACTGCAGATTCACTCCAGTTACATTCAGTTAGCTCCGATTCTGATTGATTTCACTCCGATTTCACTCCTGACTGACTGTTTCACCTCCGATTGACCTCCAGTTCGATTAGGTGACTTGCTCTGACTCCAGTTAGCCTCCCATGCGCCCCCACTGAGCCTCCAGATCCTATATCAGTGCTACACACTTCAGTTACATTTATTATGATCAGTTAGACTCAGCTTGACACCTGGATGACTGGTTGTTGTGATTGATGAGCAACACCGATGATTGATGAGGACTCCTAGATTGAGTCAAGCTACTCCATTCAGTGATTCGAATGATCTCCTTAGGCAATTCGAATTGCTCTGTTCATTGTAACAGTTTGTATTGTAATTCATTCACCCTTTCTGGGATAGAGAGCACTGCTGCATGTTTTGCACAGTTTTGCACCATTTCTTCTATGTTCATCTGTTGTGACTGATTTATTTGTTCATTAGATCTGCTGTGACTAACTTTACATGGTATCAGAGCCATTGCAGGGACAAGATCTCTTTTCTACAGGTGTTTATACAAGAAGATTTGACTGAATTGCTAAAAATTGCAAAAAGTTTGGCATGAGATATCTCAAGGGCATTCGCTCCTGTGCATGCAAAGCTTGAAAAATACTCCAATACCACTCCAGAAGCTTGAGTTACCACATAATTCCTGGATCTGATACATTGGACCTATTCAACATTGCTTGAAATCCAATCCCAGGTGTGATGCAACTCTCAAAGGGTGGATTGTTCGACCTTATTGTGATTGTTCTTATGTGATTTGCAGGTTAATTATCTCCTCCAAGTGCACTCGCTACATTCTGCATGCAAGCTTCCCTACAGCATCTCCATTCGCTATAGTCTGCATGCAAGCTTCTTCTTCATCATTTGACTCGCTCCTAGCAATGGAATACTCTTCTTCAAAGCCTATCCTCACCCCATTCAATTATTTTGATTGGAAAGATGATATGGAGATCATATTACGTTCAAAAGGATACTACCGAGTCACTCTTGGTCTTGAATTGGAGCCAAACAATGTGGCAGAAAGAACCAAACACTACAATAAGCTTGATGAAGCTTACGGTCTTCTTTGTCTCTCCATCTCCAAGGATCTTCACTTCCATCTCAGCGGATTGAAGACTCCAAAAGCCATATGGGAGCAACTTGAGACACTATTCGGCAAGCAGGATGAGCTTAGGGCTTTTCAATTAGAGAATGAATTGATTGGCCTTAATCCTGAGAATTTCGAGAGCATCAATGAATTCTTCACAAAATTCAAGAACTTGAACTTGCAATTGAAGAACAGTGGTGTTATCAAAGAGGATAAACAGTTGATCCTCTCCATTCTAAGCAAGCTTGGGAAAGATTATTCGGTATTTGTCTCCACTTTCAATTCCGGTCGGCTAACTACCCCGAATTGGAAGATGCCTACCTTGAATGCCTTCATTGAGTCCGTTACGAAAGAGCATGACAAGTTGATTCAAATGGGGTCCATAAGCTCCAAAGATTCAGCCCTATTTGTTCAAGGACCCAAGATTTCGAATGGTAAAGGAAAGCTAAAGAAGGAGAAGCCCAAATTCGAGCCTCACAAGCAAAAAGACAAAGGCAAGCAAACGGATGCACCATCCAGTTCGAAATCCAAGCAAAAGGGCAAAGAAGGTAACCAAAAATCTAAATGTACTTATTGTAACCGTGGCTTTCATCCCGAAAGCTCATGTATGAAGAAGACTATAGATCAAATGGCCCTCCTTTTGGAAAAGAACAACATAACCCTTCCTGACGGTGCAAGGAAGAAGGATCGGAATGGCGATCATGAAAGAGGACAAGCACTCATGGCAACGGTTTCGAAGCCCACTCTCTTGATAGATTCGGGTGCATCAAATCATATGGCTGCAAATATTGATTCTTTTTCCTCATTCGATCCAAACAGCTCCATCCCCATCCATTTGGGAGATGACTCAAAAATTTCTTCAAAGGGCAAAGGTACGATTCATGTAGATCATGGATGCTTTCAGAATGTTCTCTATGTGCCTTCCTTAGCTTCGAATCTCCTTTCTGTGTATCAAATGACACATACTGGTGATCCAAAGAAAGTCACATTCAGCCCTAATACAGTTGAAATTTCTGATATCAAAAGTGGAAGACTAGTTGCGGTTGGAAAGGCAAACCACACTGCTAAATGTTATGAGTTTTCGCACTTTATTCCGCTTGCAAAGCCCACTGCTCTTCGCACACATGGTAATGAGGTTAGTAGGCTTTGGCATGAAAGATTTGGACATCTAAATTATAAGTATTTGCTGCTGCTATCAAATAAATCCATGGTTGGTGGGCTTCCACAACTCCGTTCCTCGAAGGGAATATGCTCCGGTTGCATTATTGGGAAGCACCCCGAGCACAGATTCGACCGCGGCAAGGCTAGCAGAGCCTCTACTATTTTGGGATTGATCCATTCTGATATCAGCGGTCCGCTGCCCCATATGTCATTAAATGGTTCAAGGTATTTTTTGACATTTATTGATGATTATTCTCGCTTTACATGGGTATTCTTTCTCAAAAACAAGTCAGAAGTGCTTGGAAAATTCAAGGATTTTAAGGCTTCTGTTGAGACCACCACTGAGAGCAAGATCAAAGCTCTTAGATCTGATAATGGTGGGGAATATATCAAGTCCGAGTTGCTGCAACTTTGTGCCCAAAGCGGAATCAAGATCCAACATACAGTTCCCTACACACCCCAGCAAAACGGTGTAGCGGAAAGGAAAAACCGGTCACTGAAAGAGATGGCTACATGCATGATTGAATCAAAAGGTTTGGCTGCAAATCTTTGGGCTGAAGCAATCAATGTTGCTGCATATATACAGAACCGAGTTCCACATTCATCCGTGAAAGGTATGACTCCTTTCGAAGCATTCTTTGGTCACAAACCGGATGTGTCAAATTTGAGAGTTTTTGGCTCTACTGCATGGGCTAGAATTCCTTCTGAGAAGAGACGAGCTTTGGATCCACAAAGTATCGAGTGCATATTGATAGGATATGGGGAAGAATCAAAAGCATATAAACTCATGGATATCAGATCTAAAAAGATATTCATAGAGCGCAGTGTGCAGTTTGAAGAACCGCTTCAAGAATTGCAACTAGTTGAGGAGAAAACTGCCGATTCACCGCCTTCACCAGAAGAAGATTCGAGCAGCGATAATGAAGGTATGAGTTCTGATATTTCTGATATTGTAGCAGCATATGATGATCATGACATATCAGGTTCGGAATCCGACCATTCAGATCTCCCTCAGTTACCAAAGTGGGCCCAAAATACTCTACAATCTGCTGGTTCGAATCTTGGAAATCCTGCTGATCCGAGACGAACAAGAGGAGACTTTCAAAGGGCAGGTATGGCTCTTTCTATTGCTGATCCATTTCTTCCTGAGATTTGTTATTTGATGGTTGGTTCAGATCCCCAATCATATTATTCATCCCATCGAGATCCGAGATGGAAAGATGCCATGGATGAAGAGTACAGTTCTCTTCAAAAGAACAATACATGGGAGCTAGTTTCTCTTCCACCTGGAAGAAAATTAGTGAAGTGTAAATGGGTCTACCGTACTAAAGTTGCTGCTGATGGCACTATCAGCAAATATAAAGCAAGGTTGGTGGCAAAAGGTTTTTCCCAAGTCCAAGGAGTGGACTACACAGAGACCTTTGCACCGGTTGCAAAGATGGATTCCATTCGCCTTGTTTTAGCTATTGCCGCATCCAAGCACTGGGAGGTGCATCACATGGATGTGAAGAGTGCATTTTTACATGGAGACCTTGCTGAAGAGGTCTATATGCAGCAGCCAGAGGGTTATACATCAGATCCATCATTGGTTTGTAGATTGAAGAAGTCTTTGTACGGGTTAAAACAGGCCCCAAGAGCTTGGTACGCAAAGATGGACTCCTTCCTTCTTTCTCAGAATTTCCAAAGATGCAAATCTGATCCGAATGTCTATCTTCAGCGAGTTAAAGGTAATTTGTTGGTTATTGTACTTTATGTTGATGATCTGCTTATTACTGGTAGCACACTTACTTCAATAAACAAGCTAAAAACTGCCTTAAATCTAGCTTTTGACATGAGCGATTTGGGCTTGCTGAGTCACTTTTTGGGCTTGGAGATAGCTCAAAATTTCAATGGGATCACTATATCTCAGCAAAAATATGCTTCCGACCTGTTATTGAAGTTTAATATGGCTGAATGTAAGGCAGCCCCGTTCCCATTCCTCTCAGGAATCAGTCTTGAGGAGGGAGATTCCACACCGCTTGCAGATTGCAGTATGTATCGACAGTTGATTGGTTCACTACTTTATTTGACACATTCACGGCCTGATATCTCATATGCCGTGAGTGCCGTGTCAAGATATATGCAGCAGCCACATGAGCTTCATTGGCGAGCAGCCAAGCGGATCTTGCAGTATGTGCAAGGTACGAGACAGTTTGGCATACATTATGCTGCAGATTCTGAGCTAGATTTCATTGGTTTTACTGATTCAGATTGGGCAGGTGATAGCATTGATCGGAAGTCCACTTCCGGTTATGTTTTCATGATTGGTCATGGTGCTATTTGCTGGTCCAGCAAAAAGCAAGCAGCCATTGCACTTTCTTCAGCAGAGGCAGAGTATCGAGGGGCAGTCAATGCCTGCATTCAGGCA
This sequence comes from Larix kaempferi, assembly GCA_027924585.1. NCBI lineage: Eukaryota > Viridiplantae > Streptophyta > Pinopsida > Pinales > Pinaceae > Larix > Larix kaempferi. Next base: position 11,027,141 of record BSBM01000196.1, read on the forward strand.
GTTTGGTTGCAGGGTATTCTTTTCGAGTTTGGTTTTGGTGGCACTACTTCGACTGTCCTATTTTGTGACAATCAAAGTGCTATCAAGATCTCCACAGATCCAGTTCAGCGGCAGAGGACCAAGCACATTGAGATTCATATGCATTACATTCGACAGTTGGTGCATGATCGCACCATCATTCTGCAATATTGCCCTACCGATGAGCAAATTGCAGACATCTTCACCAAGAGCTTCACTGAGAAGAAGTTCTCTTACCTCCGTTCACTGTTGGGGGTGAGTTCCATCATGGTGGAGACAGATTGATTCATTATTATGCTTTAGACTTGAGGGGGGGCTTTCTTCCCACTGGGTTTTCCCTCTTTCCTCACTTAGTTTATTTTTCAGCATTTTTTGGATTATTGTATTGGGGTGACCTTTGGTCTTAGTTACCAGGGCCCCACATTATTTTAGTTGGCACATCATAGTCTAGCTTGAGGGGGGGTGTTCGGATATCCATCATCTATTTCGGGATACATATCTATTTCAGGATCATCTATTTCGGGATACATATCTACTTCAGGATCTTGCATGATCTATTTCAGGATATGCAGTCCAGTCACCAGTTTGATGCCTCCAGCACCTTATCCACCTTCTTCTAGCACCCGGGAGCCACTTTCCACAGATTTTTAGCCCTCCTAAGCTGAAAGGCGCCCTCTTCTCACCTACTGACAGAGAAGGGCGCACTTGTTCACCTACCACTGCAGATTCACTCCAGTTACATTCAGTTAGCTCCGATTCTGATTGATTTCACTCCGATTTCACTCCTGACTGACTGTTTCACCTCCGATTGACCTCCAGTTCGATTAGGTGACTTGCTCTGACTCCAGTTAGCCTCCCATGCGCCCCCACTGAGCCTCCAGATCCTATATCAGTGCTACACACTTCAGTTACATTTATTATGATCAGTTAGACTCAGCTTGACACCTGGATGACTGGTTGTTGTGATTGATGAGCAACACCGATGATTGATGAGGACTCCTAGATTGAGTCAAGCTACTCCATTCAGTGATTCGAATGATCTCCTTAGGCAATTCGAATTGCTCTGTTCATTGTAACAGTTTGTATTGTAATTCATTCACCCTTTCTGGGATAGAGAGCACTGCTGCATGTTTTGCACAGTTTTGCACCATTTCTTCTATGTTCATCTGTTGTGACTGATTTATTTGTTCATTAGATCTGCTGTGACTAACTTTACATGGAGGGATAATATAGATTGGCAGCTTGTACTTTCCAAGCATGTGGTTATTAATTACATAGCAAAATACACTGCTAAATCAGAAAAAGGATCTGAAACTTTCCACAATATGTTGATGCGGGTCTCTTCTATCCAAAATCCAAACAAACCAGCAGCATGTGCATATAAAATTTTGTTGTGTGAATCCATTGTTGATAGGGGCATTGGTGCACATGAGACATGCCATTTGCTTCTAGAGCTTCCTCTTTCAGAATGCATCCGTCGTTTTGTGGTTCTAAATGTTGGTATGAAGGTTTTCAAACAGGTACAAGTTGATACATATAATGCCGACAATGATAATTCTCTGATTTATGCATATACTAAGCGACTTGAGAATATGGAGCAACTTACATTGATAGATGTTGCAAAATATTGGTCAAATGACAAATGTTGATGGGGGGAAAGTGGTTACCACGAAGGAATGCATCTATTGTATGTGTGTTTGAACCTAGATTTAACTCTATTCTGGATCGAAAAGATGAGAAGTTTGTTGAATTTTGTTGGTCCGAGTTGGTTTTGTACAAGACATTTCGTGAGTTTCGAAAAGATATAGGCCACACATCTGATGAAATAGTACAGAATTGGCAAAATTTGCAATATATACCTTGGCATGTTGATCGCAAATCTGTGCCTACAGATGCTCGAGTTGAATCTGACGATGAAGAAGAACATCCAATTCCACAAAGAGATTCCAGGTAGCATGAATGGAAGATCATACGTGGATTATATAAAAATCAATTTATAGATTATAATGAGTTTGAGATGCTTGGACATAGGGATCTTGATCGTATGAATAATTGGAATGCTGCTTCTATAGATGAAGAGACCTCCAGTTGTGCAATTCATTTCATCTCGGATATGCGAAAATTGAAAAAGTTTTCTACTGATGAACATGCAAAGTCTTACTCAATTGATAGTTTGGGGGATAAGCAAAGAATAGCATATGGTGTTATCCTTGAGCATTATAGAACGGGTGTTGATCCACTACGCATGATAATCCAAGGAACTGCAGGTACCAGAAAGTCATATTTGATTGGAGCCTTTAAAAATACACTTGAAAATCTCTCACATCCAGGGAAAAGTCCATTACTTCTTCTAGATCCTATAGGGGTGGCAGCTTTCAACATATCCGCAAGAACAGTTCATTATGCACTTCACATACTAATCAAATAAATTGATCATTTATGAGGACTGAGTTTAATTAACTTACAAGAAGAGTTGAGGAATGTTAAATATATTTTGATTGATGAAATGAGTTTTATTGGAAAAAATCTATTAATTAGAATAGATTCGAGACTTCGCCAAGCCTTCCCAGAAAATGCTAATATACCTTTTGGTGGAAGATCAATTATATTGGTTGGTGATTTGGGACAATTTCCACCTGTCATGGATAAGCCTGTATATGCATCAGAAGGTATTACAAAAGAATTGTGGAACACATTCATAACAGTTGTCACCCTCGATACTGTGTTTCGACAGAATGGACAAAGCAATGAACAAGTATCTTTTCATAATTCGTTAATGAATATTAGAGATGCAATTCCAACAATAGAGGATTGGAAATTACAGATGACTCGTGCTTATACTTCCTTACATGCTACAATGAAAAAGTCCTTCAATAAGGCGACACATTTGTTTGTGACAAATGATGATGTAAACTATCATAACAAACGTTTAGTAAGAAGCCTAAACTGTCCCATTGCGACCAATATTGCTACATCAATAAGAAGCAACTATTATATGGAAGGACATGAAGAAGGGTTGGAACTTGAATTACTTATAGTCATAGGAGCAAGGGTAATGCTCACATCAAACCTCTGGACTGATGCAGGACTCGTCAATGGTGCTCTTGGAGTTATACAACAAATTGTATATAACCCTGTAAGTTCCTCTCCAGAACCACCCACGTGTGTTTTAATAAAATTTGATAATTATGTGGGGTTACCATGGGATGAATCGTTTCCTCAAGTTGTTCCTATTACATCTATTGAAAGAGGTAATAAAAAACAACTTCCATTGAAAATCGCGTGGGGTTTAACAATCCATAAGTCACAAGGATTGACATTGGAGAAAGCTACTATTAATATTGGAAAGCAAGAGAGGCACGGGATGACATTTACGACAATATCTCGAGTTAAATATTTGGTAGGTCTACAATTTCAACCTCCATTCTCATATGATCGATATGAGAGGATGTCAAAACTACTAGGTGTGAAGATAAGAAAAGATGAAGAAGATAGATTGAGAATCATCACGATGTGAACAATATTTTCATTTATTTAATCCTTACAAAATTATTGTCTCTATTTTTCATTTAACAATTTACTCATACTTATTACTTACATTATGATAATCCTCACATTTCTATCTGTGTTTTCAACTTAACCTGTTCATTACAATGCTGATCAAACTCCATTTTTGTGTCACCACCCACGACTAGAACCAGCCTAGATCCAATTCCTAGTCTCTATCAAGCACCAAGAGGGATCAAATCTCCCGAGGTGCAAACCTCTTCTCAGTTATTGCACTCAATGAGCTTTTCGAGGAGAGGTTTGCACCTCAGGATATTTGATCCCTCTTGACGCTTGATAGAGTGTAGGAATTGGATCTAGGCTAGTATGTTTCACATTCCACGAAAAAAACTAACCTTTTGATTATACTGTAATTTATTTTATTATTGATGATTTTACTCACACCCATGTTAGAGTATCAAATTTTGATATATATACAATAAATAAATTTAATTATTTTGTTATAAAACTTTATTCCATGTTATGTTAAAAGAAGAAATTTTAATTTCATAATGTAAATTTTTAATATTACAATATAACAAATTCTTTTAGTTTTAAATAGTTTTATTAATTATCTAATGACCTATTTTATTTACAAATTCATGAAAGTTTATTTTTATTTTAACAATATTGATTTGTGTTTTATACTAATTTTTATTAATTATATAATGATCTATTTTATTAACAAATTCGTAAAAGTTTATTTTTATTTTAATACTATTGATTTATTCTTTATACTAATTATAACAAAATTATATATTTTGTATATTCTAAATTAAACTTAAAAACCGTTTTATAAAATCATAATTTTTCTCCTATCCTTCTTATCCCCACCCCCAATCCTTGTCTTTATATTCCAATAATTAAGCTTAACATACTTACACCAACATAATTAATTTGTAAACCCCCACCACCAATCCTTGTCTTTGTATTCCAATAATTAAGATTAACATACTTGCACTTTTAGACGGCTTCTAATTAATTTGTAGGCTTGTGTGAGCGTGTTGCAATGATGATACTTCCATTTTGTCTTTGGCGAAACTTCCCAATACTTGGTATGAACTTAATCTATATCAGTGTGTGGACATTAAGTGGGATGAATCCTGGAACATACTTTCTATAAGAAACCAAATTCTAATCGCATTGCAATACCTAATCCGGCTGTCTTTTTAACAAACCAAATTCTAATCTCATTACAATACCTAATCCGGCTGTCTTTTTAACCAACCAAATTCTAATGTCTTTGCCGGGACGGCTCGCCCAAATCTACTAAGCTATCGAAATACAAGGAATTAAAATCATTGAAATGTGGAATTTCCTCGTCAAAGATATTGCAAGAGGAAGAAAATAATTTTCCTCAAATATTATACTTCGAGTGAGAGAAGGGAAGAGGAACTGGTGATGAGCTTCTGTTCCAGAGCTGGTGCTTATCATGTTGTTTGGTTGCAATCGATCGTACTGATAATCTCCCATACAATTCTCCAACAATAACTGACACCATGACTTGGAGGTATTTATATCCACAACATGATTATCTGCTTCTTTCCAGCCTTCTTGATTGATACCATCATGACCATCTCCTGCTTTCAAGCCTTCTGGATGAATAATGTCTACTTCTGCTGCTTCCCCTCGACAGTATCTTACTGCTGTTGGTTTTAGTGGTGTATTTTGAGATGTACAAATATCTTCATGTACGACTTCTTCCTCAGAGCAAGAAGGCACGTCCCTTCTCTTCAAGGGTTTCTGAAATCTGGGCTGGACCCTCTCTCTCAAGTGGGTATTCCAGTAATTCTTCATTTCATTGCCTGTTCGACCAGGAAGTCGCCCTGCTATCAACGTCCATCTGCACTTTATCAACTGTATTAATCTTCCTTCACCATATAATTATAAATTTGAAGAGACTATGAAATCATTGTACGAGTTTGTAAACGATTGTTGAATAGAATACCGATTGCCAAGGAGACGATGTAATCTGATGACGAGATCCTCTTCTTCGAGGGATATATTTCCGCGCTTAATATCTGGACTAAGATGGTTATACCAACGCAATCTACAACTTTTTCCACGTCGCGCAAGACCTGCAAAACAAATATCTTATCTTCGGCTCAAGCTTTTCATTAAAGTTTTTTTTCTTCTTTTGGAAAAACTTTAGAGAAGCTTCTCATGTTCCTGTACTGTATACAATTTCCAGTAATTTAAAGTCAAACAACTTATAATACTTGCCTGATAGGCCTAAGAGATTATTCTCGTTTTGAGCAGATTTCATTAAAGAATTTTCCTATTTTGGGGAAAACATCTAGTAATTCAGACCACGTATACTACTGCGCCTCATAGGCTTAAGAGATTCTAGTTTTGCACAGATTAATCTCATAGTTATTCCACTCTTGGAAAGAAGTAAAATGACTCCTCGCTAGGAGTCCAAGCCCCGCGATTGAGACCTTCTTCATGGTTTGAACAGCTCCAACAACTAGCAGATCTACCCATGGTCTATTACCTGGTCGATCCAACAAACTCTCAACCAACAACCAGCAGCTTACAGATATCTGTCAGAGACCACTTCTTCTTAATTGTTCTTCCCTCTTCGCTCGCATAATATATATATAAGAAAGGATTTCGACGTCGTTATCCTATCAGAAAAATCAAGATGCAATTACAAAAGCCTTGAGTGGTGCTGCATGTGACACAGAGTGAAGTGAGTAATGCTGCATGTGACACAGAGTGAAGGACGACCAAATGTGCGAACAATGTGTTTCCACAGCCTTACTTATCCACCGGAATCGCCATTGGATGAGATTATGTAGGCCACATAAGGCTTGCCGTGTTTCCACGTTAGCAAGTTAACGAAACTTCACTGTTAATGATAAATGGTTTGTACGTATGAGATCCGTATTCTATCCTATACAGTGACTTCTTAGCGTCCAGGGCGTCTCTTGTTCCCAACCGTCATTCTTAAGCACAACTACCCTTCTTTCGCTGGCATCTTGAAACTGTATAAAAAGTTAGTTTTTTTTAGTTGGAGAACCCATTTTACAGCAGGCTTGACAGCACGGCAGCATAGTAAACTTTGTTGGCTCAGCTTTAGAGTTGGATGTGTGAATGATCTTTTCAGCAAAAGATAATTTGGCACTGTGGTTGCATGAGATCTTAGAGGCAAGCCTCTCTAGCAGGAATAAGTACTCTCCTCCAGGAATGGAATATGGGCTTCCACCTGATATGCCATAAAGTCTACAGTTGGATCATACTCTCAATTCTTTAATGTATAAAAAATATATGAAAAAACAAATGTGCAATTTATTTTAACTGGTTCATTGGTCAAATATGCTTTGCAAAATATATCAGGTGTGGATTGTTTATTTTGTCAAATATGAGTTGCAAAGTGTATCATGCGTGGATTGTGTACTTATTTCAACTATTTAATCTCTTTAAAAAAGGTAAATATAAAATTGTATAAAGTGTATTAAAAAGAAATAAATATGATATGTTTTTTATACTTTTTCTTTGCCTTAGGAATGGCCATTAGCTTGCAAAAATCTATGTTCTTGTATAACTATGATGATACAGGTATTTGAGATTAGATTCCACATCTCTTTCCATATCATATGGAGCAGTTGGAATGTGGATTTAAATACCTCGGGTTTTATTTAAATCCCAATTGTTACTGGAAAGAAGATTGGTAGTGGATCCTTCACAAAGTTGAGAAAATAATTAATAATTGGCTTACTAGTGGCTATCTCTTGGTGGGAGATTCACTCTCACCAAATAGTTCCTAGAAAGTATACATGTATATTGGTTTGCATTGGTCATGGTTTCGTTTTCTATAATCAATTGTATTATAAGGCGAATTTTTCATTTTTTGTGGGCAGGCAATTTGCAAGTATCTAAATTCCATTTTTCCTCTCTGGAAAGCATATCCTTGCTGAAACACATGGGGATGGGGCCAAACATTTGGATTGGTTCAGTCGGGTGTTAAGAGACAAAATTCTATGGAGGGGGATATTTGGTACTGGCCTTTGGAGCAGAGTGACCGTGACAAATATTTGAAGACTTTCTCTCTATCACAGTGGATTCAGAATTATAAGAAGCCTATTCGCAGTGCTTCTAGTATTTGGCATGGCCTTATTAAAACTTTCCCTCTTTTAAGTGGGTGGCTCAGTTGGAATATAGGTCTGGGAACACAGGTCTTCATAGGTGTTGATCGTTTCCTTGGTTATGGGGATCAATATAAGTTGTTGCGTCTTTTGATCAAGTAGTTGTAGAGATGCAACATTCAGGTGTTGGCTCAGGTAAAACGTTCGGATCCTACAATCCCTCATGGCCTTATTCTTCTTATTGGTATTGGGATTCATATTTGGGTCTCTCAAGTGTGGTTGTTGCTAAATGGGATTATTATGTCATCTTATTGGTATTGGGATTCATATTTGGGTCTCTCAAGTGTGGCTGCTGCTAAATGAGATCATTATGTCATGTTATTGCTATGTGGAAGTAGAGGATTCCTTAGTGTGGGATTGGGGTAATTCCAATGAATTTATTTCTGCAAAAAAAGCATATGAAGCCTTGACTCTTTTTCATGTTTCGCCTAATCCGATGTGGTGGGCTCATGCTCTATGGAAATGGCGTATTCCCTCGAAAGTCAGATGCTTTATCTGGGTATGTTTGGAGAACAAGATACTTTCTTGGGATAATATTTTGAAGCGGGGGTTTTGTGAGTCAATGTACCTTATGCTATGTGGATGGTGAATCTACTTCCCATTTATTCAATCAGTACATATTTTCAGAATAGTATGGGATGATGTTGGGGGCACTTCTCCATCATTAGGATGAGTGGATTGTTTCAAATTTTTAGGACTATTTTTTTTAATTAGTTTCACTCATCTTTTAAGTACGAAAAATTGCCACTGTTCATTATATGGGAGGTCTAGAAGGCCATAAATAAGTCAATTTTTGAAGGCACCGACCTTCTGGTTATCAAGTTTATGTTTAAGGTAATATTCTTATTCTTTGATTATTACAAGAAAGAGACTCAAAAAACTAGACTACTAAATTATAACTCATGTGGAGGATAATATAACAGTTGGTTTCTTTGATGGTGCAGAGAAAGTAGGCCTTTGTGGGGATGGCATTGTTCTCTAGGTTAAGAAAAACCATCAGATCTTGTTGAAGATGAGTGTTGGTATGGGCTCCAATATTAAGGCTGAACTTTAACACTATGGGGGTTCATACTTTGGAATACTAAGAAAAGAGGCATCCATAGTATTAGTATATTTGGTGATTCCAGTGTGGTGATTGACTAGGCAACAGGCTCTTCAAGACTCCAGTCCATTCATCTTGAGTAGTGGGCTAATCGGATCAGTAACTTGATCAGGGGTTTTCCTTCTATCTCCTTTTCTCATATTTTCAAGGAACTCAATCATTGGGTTGATTCTTTATCAAAACTTGCTATAGGGACCATGGATGGTTATATCCACTATAATGATCTCATTGATGACCAATTAGTCGATTTTGGTTCCTTTTTTGTCTTTTGTTCTATGGGTCATCTGTATATTGACCTGCAACTTGATGTGTTTTGTATAAAGGACTAAATTTTGTCTTTTCTCTTGGGGGAGCCTTGGTATGCCTATGTTTTGTAGTATGAAGTATATCTATAGGAAATATATAAACATATGTTTATATACATTTTACATTTATATCAACTCTATGTAACTTTGATTACTTAAATAATAACAAGTTGTTGTTTTTTCATTGTTGAAAAAAATTAAAATCAATTCATGCATACCTGCGTTCTTAATATCCTAGTGCTAATGTCATTATTGGATCTAGTTTTTACGTCTACATTGTTTTCCAAAATGCTTCCTCATTACATATTTCTATAATGCAAATGCATTTTTCTTTCTGTTTAGGTTTGTGAATTCCGGCTAGATGATAAAATTCATGTGTTATGAAACACGTGCATTTTTCTATTTATAATAAAATAATAAGCAATCAATCATCCACTCAATCAGATCCTCTCTAATTGAAAACCATCACTTTCTTACCTCGAGTGGCCAACATTGTTGAGGTGGGATTATTCTAATTCTTCCTGAGGCCCTTCATTTGATTTTCTTCTTTAAACTTGAATAAAATGATTGATTTTAGTGAAAACTTGTTTTTTTGATAAACCATGATATGGAATTGTTTTCCATAGATCACCACTACCCAAAACAAAAAATTCTTGGTCCCCAAATCCCAATTCCAAACCAAGAGGTAGAAATGGAAAAACGAGAAGGTTAAAATCCCAACCCTACTTAAAATTGTAATGCTAAGATTTTGGTGGAATTAGCAACTTTGAGATTCCTAAGAACTATGTTTAGAGAGGGAGGCCAATTTTGTAATGCACTTGGGAAAGAACATGACTCTATCATTGATATGATAATTCACTTGGGAAGGAACACGACTCTATCATTGATATAATTGATAATGAATAAGGAGGGTAAGAAATTAAAGGGAATGTACAAGTGAGGAAAAGATCACAAGTCAAGCCAACATGTGCCTCCATGCAAATGAAGTGGCAAAAATATGCTATAACAACAATGATTAGGTATTAAATCAAAGCCGTATAACTCTGAATAATGATCCTTGGGCTCAAAGGCCATGGATGAGGTCTCAAAATACCACACATGTTCCCTTTAGGGGTTTTGGACTCCCATTGAGAATATCAACATTATTAGGAGGTATTGTACATCACAAACATGTATCGAGGCCATGGAAATGGTTAAGAGATGAAACTAAGGGAATACGGCTCTTAATAATCATACTCATACTCAAGGGCCATGTATGAAGCCTCAAACTTCCACATGACAATTGGAGGGGAACTATAACTTCCCATTAAGAATATGAGAATTGTTTGAAGGTATTGTGCACCGTAAACATGTATCAAGGCATTAACAAAGGTTGGTGGATGAAATCGTGTGCCTCTAAACTATAATAATGATCCTCAAGCTCAAGTTCGATGGATGTGGCCTAAAACTACCATGCATGACCTCTCCAGCAGATATTTCACCTCCCATTGAGAATATGAGAATGATTAAGATGTATTGTGAAACATAAATACATCCCAAATCCATGATAATGGTTGGAAAATGAAATCAAGGGAATATGGCCTTGAATAATGATACTTGATATCAAGGGCCATAGTTGAGGTATCAAACCAACACACATGATCTATGTAGGGCATCTTTGGCCCACCATTAAGAATATGAGCTCATTATGATGTATTTTGCACCATAAACAAATATCAATGCTAATGATTACCCTTCACAAAAAAGATTCATAGAATTTAAGAGGTAGTCAATAAGCCTAGAAAAGTATTCCTTAATAAAATATTTATGTTATCATGGACTAGAAGAGTATTCCTTAATAAAATATTTATGTTATCATGGACTCACTGTAGAACGCAAATTACCAACATAAGCATTGATCTAGGTGGTTTATTTGTGGCTAGAATGAGATTATCATGCATATCTTCTATAGGATCCCGAAGGCTAAAAATGTATCTTCCAAATGCATTTCGATAATCCTTAGCATCTAATCATGATTCATTTTAGTTGGAGCTCAACACTAAGGGTAATTAAGAAATCTTCTACAAGATTCGTCACTACGGATAATTAAGAAATATTCTACTAGATTGGTCTCTAAGGTGTTGAGTTCTCAAAATAGAAGTATTTTATTTCCTTCAAACGGAGAGGGACCCTTCAAAACAAGTATTGTATTTCTTTCAAAAGGCAAGGGACCTTCAAAACACGCATAATTCTCACATCAACACATAAAAAGTTATCTCATGCTCTATTATTCAAAAGTCTTTTCATCCTTTGTTTTTTGTTTTTTTTTAACAGTAATATTATTAAATTTTTAATATATCATTATATTTACATGGTAGGTATTTATATCTTAGAATTTGTGGTGGACTACCATCTATGTTTTTCCTAGATTTAGATTTAAGGAAGATGGAATAAGTGTACTGTCTAAATTTTTTTTATGGGTGTTTTTCAAAATTCCAAATAAACAATTATAAAAAACATATAAAAAATAACTGGTAGTTGATGAATGGATAACTAGTAGCTCATGCATGGATAAAAGGTAGTGATAAAAAACACATTTAACTAAAGTTTAAGATAACAGGTAGCCGAGGCATAGACAACAACAAGTGATTACAACTAAACATGGAGAACAAGTAACATATAACTTGTTCATAATACTTAACTTTGTGACCTATTGATATTCACCAAACACAAATTAACTAATTATACTAATTTTATAAAATTTTATCACATATATATGATCTTTATAAAATATTTAAAATTACAATAAATATTATTTAATATAATTTCTTTCCCAATGATCATAAAACATATTTTAAGAATGAATAAAGCATATTTAAAAATGAATAATGGTCCCCCTTTTTGGAATAGTGAAGGCTCGTGGTTAACGTACCGAAACAAAACATTGACAACTTGCGTTCGTTGTTTTCAATAGTAACGAATCAACCACGGTATGTAATTAAAAATATTTGCATGGGAATAATTAAAATTCATCTTTCCTGGATTTTGACGACGTCGAGAGTAGATTGCATATGGATTCTCCTGTGATATCTCCACAAAACCAAGTCAGAAATTAGAGGAATTTTTTTTTTTTTTAAAATTTTGGAATACTTTTCACCATGATTACTTAATTCTCATGTTATAATCATAAATAAAAACTCATTCAACTTTCACTTAATTGATTTAAAGCTTACATACCTTCCTTTGGTTATACCTTATTATTTTGAGCAACCAACCAGAATAAATACACCACTTCGTGGATGTGCATGCACTATCGAGTAAAAATTTTAAAAGTAATAACCTTACCAAGATTCTACCCCAATATTCTATAAGTATCCTTTACATCCCAATAGAAATTATTATCCTTTCTTGCATCCACAATATCCCTTCTTTCATCAACAATATAACGGTTAGTTATCAGAAGACATGACAATTCATCTATCGCAATCTCAAACCTCTACCATGTGATAACAGTATTTAAACAACTTCCTCTTTTCACTTAATATATTTATAACAAAATGAAACATTACACTGTATCCCATGTTTTAACCATAGTAATTTTCTCCCACATACTCATAACTGTATAAGTCAAGTCATATGCTTCTTCTAACATATCTACATTGCTCATAATGAATATTAATAACTTACTTGGACAGATTTATGAAAAACACTTCCCTTGTTCCATCATCATTATGAAGGAAAACAAACACATAAGATACACATAATACACATAAGGTACATATAAGATCGAGACCAAATATAGGTGGTTCACCTGAAACCCACGGGCTACGTCCACAAGAACTTGTCACTCATGTAATATTCTTCCAGAAGTTAGGGTTACATTGTGCAACACAACTGTTGCGAATTCTGCCATCCACTTTATCAAGCCCCTGCCATAGAGGGTGTTAAACAAACAAAGATTTATATCTGGTGAAGATAGTAACAAGTAGAGTTCTTCTCCATCATTCCACGCTAACATTAAGTACAATTGCAGAGGTCTATATCTGGATAATTGTCTAAGAAAAATGTTGGCGTTCACTCACTAATGAAGTTATATACATTTGCTAGGATTTAACCCTAATCTCTAAATTCAACTATGCCATACCTTTATTAGATATTTATATTCTCTGGAAAAAAAACTAACCGTCTATCTATGAGATTGGGTAACTGGAAACCAAGAAATCTCAGGTTATATAAATTAAGTGTTGTAGATTCTTTTTAGACCCAACCCATTTCTGAATTACCAACTCTTTAGGGATCGGACGAGCCATTCCCATTCTAGTAGCGATCTTAAATCAAACTAGCACAATGCATCAGCAACACTAAAAACAGGGTTTTAATATTTCTCTTTGAAGCTATTTGCAACCTCACGAATAGCAGAGTTCTTCTTTTACATAACGCAAAAAAGTAAGTAAGGAGCTATGAACTCATCTACACTTCACTCATATTTCTTCATTATAAAAACCTGGAATCTAACATTTAAATGAAACTACACAAGATCTTATTTTAATCTTTCTCTTTCAAGCCATTTGCAACCTTACGAATAACATAGTTCTTCTTTTACATAACGCAAAAATGTAAGTAATGAGCTATGATCTCATCTACACTTCACTTAGATTTCTTCATTATAAAAACCTAGAATCTAACATTTAAATAAAACTTAACAGGATCTTGTTTTAATCTTTCTCTTTCAAGCTATTTGCAACCTTGCGAATAGCAGAGTTCTTCTTTTACATAATGCAAAAATGTAAGTAAGGAGATATGATCTCGTCTATACTTCACTCAGATTTCTTCAATATAAAAACCCGAAAATCTAACATTTAAAATCCTGCAAAATGTATTAAACAAGAAAACTACACAGGATCTTGTTTCTAATCTTTTCTCCTTCAAGCTATTTGTAACCTCACGAATAGCAGAGTCCAAAAACAAATACAAGGATAAACTTTATCCATACCTTGATTGGTTGTGTTGAGCGCCTACTCCTGGATCGGATCTTTCTCTTACGGCTACGTCTCACCAAAAGTATGTGCAAAGTTCCCACGAAATCCTGGAAATCGGATTTCTCTTATGGTTGCGGTGGATTTGACCAACCGTATGTACGGAATTCCCAATGAAATATTGGATTTGATTTCTCTTAAGGATGCGATGGTTCAAGGTTGCAATTGTTCTCACCAAAATTACGTACAGGATTTCCAACACAATCCTAGATCGGATTTCTATTCAGGCTGTCATACTCCTGCAATCCTCGATCGGATCTCTTTAAGGCTACGATAGTTCTCACTATGTACAGAATTCCTCACGAAATCCTGGATCGGATTTTCTCATCTGGCTTCCATCGCCCTCCCAAAAGTATGTACAGATATCAAGATATTACCCTCCAAAATGGCGAATGCCTTTTCCTTCTCCCTTTCTGATACTAGATCTGATAACGATGCTAGGATGTAGGAGTCCCTATCTTGGAATTCTCTGAAGCCTTACTAAGAACTCGATAGTGAGTGCCAGGGAGAGTGTGAGCCCCCTCTGGCTGCGATCTTCCTCACAATATAACAACATAGATCATGCCCCTTCCTCGTGGTGTCCGCCCAGTTTTAGAGAGATCTTAACGCCACTTGGAAATCGATATCTCTAAAAAATAGGGGGAATGATGGCAAATGAAGGTTTGTAAGGTTTGTCACCCTGTTTTTGGAGACAAGCTCGAGATTCTAGTGTCAATATATACTTGGTGAATCTAACCACTAGCACTTTAAGAGAAAGCAAGTGTCAGTTTCTCTTAAGCTTGGTATCTATTGAGGAGACAAACACCCTTAAGTTTCTCGGCAGGACGATCGTGTTCTTTCAAAAAATTCCAATGCATTCTTAACACTACTTCCTAGTTGTTAACACAATTCATCTTTCCTTTATATATAACATATATATATATATATATATATATATATATATATATATATATATATATATATATATATATATAAATGCCTATCTCTAATAATTATTCATTTGTTATCACAGCTCTTCTTTAATAATTATCGATCTAGTTGTTACCACAATTCTTGTCTTTTATCCTCCCCGTATATATATATATATATATATATATATATATAAATTCGTACACATGTATATTTCTAGTTGTTGTCACAACTCTTTTACTCATCTATCATATATGTGTATATATGGTAAATACCTAACTTCAATATGCTTAATCATTTACTTTTCTCTAAGGGTAAAGTTAGGTGATTTACTCATGTTATTATGTCTATATATATATATTATAGATATGGGATTCTTTCCTCATGGTGGACTTTCAGTATGTACCTGTAGGGCCAGGATAATTTCCTCCTACTTGAGCTTACCACAGTTTATGATAATTATGTGTGAACATAATTTTGAGCTTCTTTGTAAGAGGGGGTAGTTCCAATAAACTTTCGCGGATGGAAAGAATCATCTCATCGTTTAGTTTATGTTAAACCCTTTTTAGGTGGCTTCTTCAAGAAATTAGAGTGAACGTCACTAGATCCTCATCCACAAATTTCTAACAAAACTAGAACTCTTGCGACTTCCTAGCCATCTCACCTTTCCCCTTGAAGGGTTCATCTACTTATCATTTTAGTCCCGTAATTTACAATAACATTAAAACTTAGAAGAATATCATAATGGTACTTTCAAGGTCCACTGGTGGGGCCTTGGCCTTGAGCTCCTCACCAGGGCCTCCTATACTACAATATAGACATTTTATTTTTATTTTTTTATTTTTAAATCTGATAAGGATAAAAGGAGGGATATTACATCTCCTATCGCATCACGTGGTTCACAATATTAGAAAAATTGTTACAAATTCCATCAGATGGTCCTTCGATATCAGTTTTGAATTTTTAACGAATGTTACATCTTGCATATATAACATTTAAGTTTAGTTGATGTTCTTTAAATATTAAATTTTTTGAATTTATATACATTATAATTTATCAAATTATTGTTAAAAAAATCAAAATAGGTTTTTTTTTTTTTTTTGTTTTTTTTTTTTGTTTTTTTGTTTTTTTTTTTTTCAGTCGAAAAAAAAAGTACTATTGCTATTCCTTGAATCAAATAGTACAAATATTTTCACCTTTTTTGAAAAAAGGTATATTCATCATGTTCAAGACAGTATGTTCAAAGGACCCCAAACTACCATCATCAAATGATTGTCCATGATAGACTATAGAAAACTGAATAGATAATGACATATTACAAAACTGTTCAACAAAAATCCTTGACTTTGAACTTTCTAAAAGAAAAAGACTTCGCCACTTTCCAGCAAGCTGGAGTCCATTCATTCTTCCCAAACAAGAAATCCTTCAGAGCCCAATAAAGCTTGCTTTGATAAGCCATCAGCCTGACCATTGTGTTCACGGAAGATGTGGGAAAAGGAGATGTGCTCCTGCAAATCAATCTCCTCTCTAACACGCCTACACCAGTGGGAAAGAGCTATAACATTTAAATCAAACTCTTTAGCATCCCATTTGATAGTAACACGCGAATCTCCAAAGACCTTAATATTTACCAACCCAAAGATGTTTGCACATTTTGGAACACACCACAGAGCTAAAAGCTCTGCCTTCATATTACTACCATTACCACAATTGAGACGAAGAGTGTAAAAATGACCCTCATTCAGATAAATAACACCACCAACAGCACAAAAACCGTTTTGTGCAGCCCCATCAAAAAATAGAATGGGCTGATCCACAATAAAAGTAAACTGACCAATCCTTCTCTCCTCCACTTTTTTGGTAACAACAGTATAATGTTGTGCTAAATTTAAGACAATAAGTCCACACACCACAACATCAGACACTTTATATTGAAATGTAACCAAATTCTGGAAGTACCAAAGGGCCCATGATATAAGAATAGGAAGCTGTAATGTCTTGTTTGAAGAACGATACCAACTCAGCAAAGACTTACCAAAATCTTCATCTTCCCATACTTTTGTGATTGCCAACTTCGAACAACAGAACTCCCAGACTTTTTTACCAAAGGAGCAAAAAACAAATAGATGATTGATAGATTCAAATTCCTCCTTACATAAGATACACCAATTTGGACCACACCAACCACACTTTGAAATATTGTCGCAAGTTTTCAAGGTTCCCTGTAAAGCATGCCATAAAAAACACTTGTGCTTTAAAGCAAGATTCCACTTCCAAATCTGTTTATACCACCAGTTCTGAGGAAAAAAATACTTCTCTTGCATGATTCTGTCATAGGCTGTTTTGGCTGTTAAAACCATAATAATAATTTATCAATTTTTAATTCTCTATTAAGGTGTAGGTTTTATTTTCTAAGCAACCTTAATTCAATATTTTTATGGTGACTTAGTTGGGAGGAAACACCCAAAAAATCCAACTATATTAAGAGTTGGGTTAGGTTGATAAGGTCAAAATCTAATTATCTAAACCATTAAAAAATATTTAAACAAAACATATATTTAATAACATATCCATATTAATAAAAACACACCCATAAATATTAAAGTACAATTTATTATTCCCATTAATATATTAAATAAAATCTTATATATATATATATATATAAAGTATTCATAATACTATTCATTTTATACTATATATTACATTAATAGTTCATAAATTTTATAATTATAAAAATTATGATAAAAGCATTGATCATATATTTACTTTAATATTATAAAAATAATAAAAATATGTTATATAAAACCATTCAATGAAATTTCATTCAATTTGTCATTAATATATTGAATGAAATCTCGAAAGTAAATATATTCATATATTAAGTGCTTTCTCATGGTTTCAATGCCTTATGAGGTGACTCATGTTCAGATAGGTCCATAAGAGATTTTTTAAATGCCGCCATATGTTTGGAAGCCCCACTATCAACGAGCCAATCATTACACCCATGTGTAACTGTACCTGTGAGAGCAGATATTAGAACATATTCTTCGTCACTTGAAGAGTCTTCACTTTCTTCCTTTGTCTTCTTCCTGGGAGGTTCATCATCCTCAACAGCATGAGCATGATATCTCTTCTTGTTGTTCTTATTCTTGTGAGAGATTATTTTGTTCCTGGGACAATCATTGGAATAGTTTCCTCTCTCATCACAGGTATAGCATCGAATGTGAGAGAGATCTTTCATTGATCCTCCAAAATTCTTCCTTCTATTCTGGTGGTGATGATTTCCCTTCTTGTGATGAGGGTGATCCCTCTTGTTATCATTCTTCCTAGTGTGAGCTGTGAGAGCTTGGTCTTCACTTCCCATATTTTCTTCTCAGACCACAAGTCTAGCTTCTTCTCGTGAGCATTCCTCCCACAGTCTACTGACAGAAATCAATTTCTTCCTTGAAAAAATTCCTTGGATGAAGGAGTCCCATGACCTAGGTAGGCCATTCAAAGTGGTCATCACAATTTCTCCATTCTCCACCACTTCATCCACAACTTCAAGTTGTTCCTTGATTTGAGATACCTTGGTAAAGTAAGATTGGATGGTGTATCCATTCTGGATCTTCACACTCTTCAATTAGTTCCGCAATGTCATCTTCTGATTTATATTATTTCCTTCAAACAGCTTGGTCAAGGAATCAAACATCTCCTTGGGTGTCTTTAGAGAAGACACATGCGGAATGAGATGGTATTTGATGGAATCTGCAATGATTCTCTTGGCCTTGACCAAGTTCTTCTTATGTAAGGCCTTAGCCTCATCTCCCTCTAGAACTGGAACCTCTTCACTTATATAGGTGTCCAATTCATTCTCTTCTAGTATTAACCCAATCCTATACTTCCATGCTCGAAATTTATCAACCCCTTCAAGCTTATCCTCAAGTTTGGTGTGGTGAGACATATTAATGATAAACTCAAATGGAAATAAAAGATTTAGGTCTTCCCACTTGATTTGTAGAATCTGGATATGGAGTTGGCTACGGTTTGTCAAAGAAACCCTAGAAATCCAAACTTTTGTATGGACATGGAGATGCAATTGACTGAGACAAGCAAGCTGGTGTGCTTAGATTTTGAAAACTCCAAAAATTCACCCCTCAAAATTGACCTACGAATTTTGGATCTGTAGCTTGTGTCAAAATCTGGTTTTTTTGTCAAAATCCCGAACTATGGTTTGATAGAGCCCGGGGTTCTTCCCAACCAAAAAGTTCGATATTGGTCTCTAAACTTCAATTTTGATGAGGAGATCACTCCTATGCTGAGAGAACTCCAAAATTCCACTTCTGTCAAAAGCCCTAATTTCCCGCAGTAGTGACGGGCCAAAAACTGAAAGTGCTCAGAATCAAATTCTATCTCGATAGAAAGATGCGCCTTCCTTAGGAGAGTCATCCTAGTCTCCTGCCTTTGATGATCTGTGGAGAAAAACCCAAAAATTAAGAATCCCTAGCTTCTGCAGCTGGACAGTGACTTCTTTGTTAGTTTTCAGAATTTAATTCAATCTGATCTAGGATCCTAACTGAGAGAACAACATGTATAGCATATCAATCATGGACATAATAATGCAAGCACACAAGAGACAATAGACACACAGAGTTTCACTGGGGAAAACCATAAAGGTGAAAAACCCCACAACTTCCTCAGAGATAGATAGAGCAATGATACAACCCAAGCATAAGAGATATACTCATAGCAGCAGCTTCTCCTCCTCTATTAGTGTGCCACTCTCCAATAAGTGAAAGAGTGAGTAAGTGAATGATCAAATAGAGTGCCTCCTGCACTCTATTTATACATGAATTGACTTGCCAAATAAGCTTTACTAGGTCAGACTCAACTTAACTAATTAACATAATGCTAACAGGGCCGACCCCCAATAGGGTGGTCTAATAACCCTTTGACCCACATGACTTATACAGGGCTGACCCCATCAAGGTGGTCTAATAACCCAACAAGTATAAGTTACGACACTTCTGTATAGAGGAATAATAAAATCTCTATAGGAATACAAACACTTCCGTACAGAGGAATAATAACATCTCTATAGGAATACAATATACATAGGTGAAATACATTCCGAAGTTACAATTACATCAACACTCCCTCTTAACTAGGAAGGTATTTCTCGACACAGGTATTCTAGCACAAGTCTTCTTCCTTGGATCATTGTCACTAGATCATTGTCATTGTCACTGCTGCTTCTATCTCAATCAATCTCCAATCTACTCGTCATAGGAAGTTCTATAGAGCCAGTCCTTTTTCATACTGGATGTAGGCCCACCACCTGCAGGTCTTCATCATCACTGGCCATACTATGGAACCCTCAGGACTTATTACATGCGTCAACAAAACCTCGAAAGAGCATCCCAAGACTAATTACGGGCACACATCCCAACCTATTAGATCTTTCAGGGAGCTATTACATGTGAGCCCACCACAAAACCTCGAAAGAGAATCCTAGGACTGATTACGAGCACACTGCTCAACCTAGCGGATCTCCCAGGGCACTATTATATGTGGTCACCACAAAACCTCGCAAGAGCATCCGAGGACTAATTATGAGCACACAGCTCAACCTATCGGATCTCCTAGGGTGCTATTACATGTGGTCATGGCAAAACCTCGAAAGAGCATCCCAGGACTGATTACGAGCACACAGCTCAACCTATCGGATCTCCTAGGGCGCTATTATATGCCATAGGACAAAACCTTGAAAGAGCATTTGCTAGATATCCCAGGGTGCTATTATATGCCATAGGAAAAACCTCGAAAGAGTATCTGCAAACCTCCCAGGGCGTTATTATATGCAATAGGAAAAAACTTGAAAGACTATCTGCAAATCTCCCAGGGCTCTATTATATGCTTATCTGCACAACATATCCATGGCCACAGAGTATCCATCTGATACTCACCATACATCATCTTGATGTACATCATCACATGATCATCTTGATCATCATAATAGCATCATCCTGATCCATATCATCTGGAGCAACATCCTGAAGCTCATCATCCATGATCATCCTAATCATACAATGCATCCACTTGATGCATACCAAGTATCTACCTGATACATATCATCATACATGATCTACTTGATCATACAATGTATCCACCTGATACATATACAAATACATGATCCACCTGATCATACAATGTATCCACCTGATACATATACAAATACATGATCCACCTGATCATACAATGTATCCACTTGATACATATACAAGTACATGATCCACCTGATCATACAATGTATCCACCTGATACATATACAAATACATGATCCACCTGATCATAACAAGCATCCAACATGATGCATATACATATGCATGATCCAACTAATCATAACAGGCATCCAACATGATGCATATAGAGCAGTAACTGGAGCATCATCCTGATGCTCATCACACAACGCTTATATCCACAGCCATGGGAAGGATCCTCCTCTCACCATGATTGGAATGGCTCCAACAATTTTGTCCATCACTTCTTCCCCGAACTGTCGTCATTCTGAAGAACACCAAGTCTCTCTCTGAAGTACTCGAACTTCACTCTGGCTAGTGGTTTCATCAATACATCTGCAACCTGCTCATCCATCGCCACATAAAGGAGCTTCACTGCTCCTCTCTGCACCATATCCCTAATATAGTGATATTTGATCTCAATGTTCTTCGACCTGTCATGGAACACTGGATTCTCATACAGCTTCACACAACTTTGGTTATCACAAAATATATCAGTAGCCTCCAGTGGGAGATCAAATAACTTAGACAGTAGCTTCCTAATCCATATTGCCTCACAACTATCCGAACAAGCTGCAACATACTCTACCTCAGCTGTTCTCAGTGCTACGCAAGACTGCTTCCTACTAAACCAAGAGATCGCACTTGATCCCATAATGAAGCAACACCTAGAAGTGCTCTTCCTATCTGTAGCACTGCCTGCCTAGTCCGAATCAACATAACCCTGCAGGTTAAACTTTTGATTCACATCATACTTGAGCCCATAATCAATTGTACCCTTCAAGTACCTCAGAATATGCTTTATAGCAACCAGGTGAACACCTATGGGATCCATCAGGAACTGGCTCAATGTGTTCACAGCAAAGAAAATATTTGGTCTCATGTTCATCAGGTACATCAAGGACCCAATCATCTGACGATAGACCGTGACATCAACCTGCTGAGATGAAGCATCACACAAAAGCTTCAGGTTCGATGCCATAGGTGTGGCCATGGCCTTACAGTCCATCATCCTGAACCTCTTCAGGATCTCTACTACATACTCCCTTG
The DNA here is from genome assembly GCA_027924585.1 of Larix kaempferi. Taxonomy (NCBI): domain Eukaryota; kingdom Viridiplantae; phylum Streptophyta; class Pinopsida; order Pinales; family Pinaceae; genus Larix; species Larix kaempferi. The sequence goes on from BSBM01000196.1 coordinate 11,049,512, forward strand.
TCCAAGGAAGATCCCATCTGCACTCTATCACATCTCCATGCCCAGAAAATAGTGCTTCATCCCCAAGTCCTTCATCTCGAACTTGGTAGCAAGCTTCCTCTTCGTGTCGCTAATCAATCCATCCTTACCTGTAACAAACATGTCATCCACATACAAGAGTAGTATCATAGGATTTCCTTCCTCAACCTTGTAGTAAAGGTTGGAATTCGATTTACTCTTGGTAAATCCCAAACTGGATAGAAAGTTGTCTATCCTCCCATACCAAGTCCTAGGAGCTTGCTTCAAGCCATACAAGGATTTCTTCAACCTGCACACAAATGACTCCTTGTCATGTGTTTCAAAACCAAGTGGCTGCTCCACATACACTTCCTCCTCGACTACACCAATCAAGAAAGCTGTCTTGTCATCCATCTGGTGTATCTTCTATTTCATCACTACAACCAGAGCAAGTACTGATCTAATGGAAGTGTATCTGGCTACAGGAGCAAAAGTCTCTTCATAGTCTATCCCCTTTTTCTGAGAGAAGCCACGAGCTACAAACCTCGCTTCATATTTTTCTATGCTACCATTTGCAGCATGCTTGATCTTATAAATCTGCTTGGAAGTCACAACAGACTTCCCTCAGGTCTTGGGACTGCTTCCCAAACATCATTCTTCATGACCGATTGGTACTCCTCGATCATGGCATTCTTCCCGGATCCTGGGAACTTCAATATCTTCAATATCTTCAATAGATAACTTTGTTGCTAAACAAATTTTGTACTCCTTTTGTAGGTGATTGTATACGATCTTTCCTACAAAACAAGTTAAATTGCATGATTAGAAACATCTCATAGTTTTTAGAACAAATTCTTACACATAAAGAAATATGTCATACAGTCATGCAATTATCTTAGCCAATTCTTCAATACAACATTTATCCATATCCATAACTTTCTAGATGCATTCCAATCTCTTCTAGAACATTGTTAAGAGTGTGCACAACTTCCGACATGCCAGCAAAGAGATTTCATTTTAGATAAGTAGCAATGGAATGTTGTACAGTGCCATAGGTCACTTACCCATCGCATGCATATTAGTAGTATACTATTCATTAATGCAATTATTCTAATATGCATAATACACACCCTAAGTCTAGACACATAAGCATATACATCATTGAACAATATTATTTATGCAAGAAATGACAATTCAAATACTTATCTTTGTTTGGTTTGTAGGGTGGACTCCCTCTCAATATTTGCTTCCTTGCAGGAACTACTGGAGTGTGTTCCCTCTTGATCTTTGCTTCTTGGATTATCTGTCCTTGAACTTATATCCATCCTCGATCACTTGTGCATACTTACCAGTATCATCATTGTGTTATCCTCGAGGTCTCATACACACATTCATTAGTATAATCTCAATACTATCAAAACACAATAATCTTAAACATGTATAGTCATGATCATTTCAAACATAGATAATAAACATTAGTATTCAAGGTTTCAGGGAATACTTCTTTTGCTCATGCATATTCTTATTTTGACCAAAGGAATTTTATGGTTAGTCATATCATCAATCAAGGTAAGAGACATAATATGCATAAACCCTTGATTACTTACATTTCTAACTTCATGAATAATCATTATCAAACATACAACATTATAAGATCCTAACAAAAGGTAGGATTCTAACTTGATATAGGAAAAACATACCTGGTTATCATATTTGTTAGTTATGTCTAGCAATGTCTTCTTGTTCTCTTCAATGACTTGTGTTAGTAACCTGCATATCTCATAGGTTAAGCATTGTAGAACCAAATTATACATACCTCGTAAGTAGAGCTTCTATGTGATCCATGACAATGGATGAATCTTTGTTTTCATGTCACCATGGTCATATGTTCTTGAACTAGAACATGATTTGTCTTTCTTGATGTACCTTTCATGTTAGCGGACAACATCAACCTCATACAACACCACAATGCATTAGTACAATCATAAGTCTCAAAAACTCTAATCAATGAATATCTGCATTCATAATTTTATTAAGGTGATACGATAAGTCTAAAGTTAATCAAGATTGTACTAACCTTAATGAAGACAAACATACCATAACTTAATCATGAACAGATATCGAAACATACCTGGATAAGTCATACCTGTCGAGATTGCTTGTAATCTTCTTATGTAAGGCCTTAGCCTCATCTCCCTCTGAAACAAGAACTTCTTCACTTATGCAGGTGACCAATCCATTATCTTATAGGATTAACCCAATCCACTTGATTGGCAGAAACTAGATCTCGAGTTGGATTAGGGTTTGTCACGGAAACCCTACAAATTCAAACTTTGAATTTCAAACTTTTTAAAGGATAGAAAGATGCGCCTTGATGAGCTAATCAACCTCGTAACTCAGAATTTGAAAACTGCAAAGTTTCACCCCTCAAATTTGCTTTTCAATCTTCTGGATTCACTAGGGAGGACCCTGAATTAGGGTTTGAGTTTCCTGGAGCTTCAACCAACCAAATAGTTTGATCCAAAGCTCTAAAATTCTATTTTTCCAAGGAGCTTCTAGCTATGGTCATAGATTTCAAAAATTCCCATTTTTGCAGAAGCCCTAATTTTTCACCTTTCCGATCAAAGTCCCGAACTAGGGTTTGATCAAGCCCTACCTTTTGCCCAACCTAAAAATTTGATCTTGGTCTCTAAATTTTTATTTTTATGAGGAGCATTCATCCGTGGTCTCCAACTACAAAAATTCCAACTTTCTCTGAAACCCTAAATTCCTGGAGCCATGAATGAATGTGCTCAAAATCCAATTTTGTTTTGACAGAAATATGCACCTAATTGTTTCTAGTGTAACTTCAAAATTTCAGATCTACAGGTTCTGAAAATTCTTCCTATGTAGCTTGACCAGTTATCTTTCCAACCCCACAGGTCTGACCTCAAATGGATTCTCTGAGAGAGAGTCATGCCAAGTGTCGCAACATGATGTTTTTATGGGATAAAATAGGAGAGCGAACTTGTACGGAGTGCCACATGTCACTAGTTCAATTTCAGCCTCTAAAAATAGCACCTGTGAAAGTACAGTCCATGCCATACTTGCCACTTTTTACGAAATTTCATTTAGAGCTTCCTAGCCCAAGTTGTGACCTTTTTTCCTAGGTCACCTGTTTATGACTGAGATCTGGAAGAGGCAGAAACCCTATATTGTACAGATCATAATTATTAAAGTACAACAAATTAGAGGCTCTCCTTTGGACACAAGGTACATGGGGATATTATCTTCGACCTGTAAGATTTTCATATCTTGAAACCTCGCCGAAATGAATTTATAGCGAAAGTTATACGATGAATGGTTTTTTCTATATCAAGCCCTATCTTCGCAAGTGCAACATGTGTCATAAATGCCATACCATGCCTTCTTTCAGGCTAGCTCTGATACCATGTTATTTTTTTAGAATTTAATTCAATCTGATCTAGGATCTTAACTGATAGAATAGCATGTACAGCATATGAATCATGGACATAATAATGCAAGCACAGAAGAGACAATAGACACATAGAGTTTCACTGGGGAAAACCATAAAGGTGAAAAACTCCACAACTTCCTCAGAGATAGATAGAGAAATGATACAATCCATGCATAAGAGATATACTCCTAGTAGCAGCTTCTCCTCCTCCACTAGTGTGCCACTCTCCAATAAGTGTAAGAGTGAGTAAGTGAATGATCAAATAGAGTGTCTCCTGCACTCTATTTATACATGACTTGACTTGCCTAGTAACCTTTACTAGGTCGGCCTCAACTTAACCAATTAACATTATGCTGAAAAGGCCAACCCCCAATAGGGTGTTCTAATAACCCTTTGACCCACATGACTTATATAGGGCCGATCCCATCAAGGTGGTCTAATAACCCATCAAGTATAAGTTACGACACTTACAATATAAAGGACGACACTTTCGTATAGAGGAATAATAACATCTCTATAGGAATACAAACACTTCCGTACAGACGAATAATAACATCTCTATAGGAATACAAACACTTCCATATAGAGGAATAATAACATTTCTATAGGAATACAATATACATAGGTGAAATACATTCCGAAGTTATAATTACATCAACATTCTTCTTAGTCCAGCTCTGATACCATGTTAGAATTTCGATAATTTCATTCAAATATGATCTAGGATCCTACTAAGAGAATAACATGCACAACATAACAATCATAGACACAAGAGACACAATGTTTCCTCTAGGAAAACCAAGAAGGTGAAAAACCCCACAACTTCCTTAGAGATAGAATAGGTACGAATACAACGATCACAAAGATCAAACCCCAAAGAATAGATGTATTCAACAGTTACTCCTCCTTCACTTGTGCGCACTCCTCTCTCTCAACTATGCGAGTTGGATGAGTGAGTGAATGAATAGAATGAGAGAGTCACACTCTCTATCTATATATTAAATTAACCTTCCTTTAACCCTTACTGGGTTGACTTCCTAAGGAAGCCTAATAACCCTTCCACATAACTCATATAGGGCCGACCCCACCAAGGTGGTCTAATAACCCATCAAATATAAGTTACGACACATACAATGTAACTTGCGACACTTGCAAATACAAATGATGACACTTCCAGTTAGAGGAATAATACATTTCCGTTGGGGATACAATAAAGTACAAATGTAATGCATACAATATACAAGTGAATATATTCCAAAGTTACAAATACATCAACATCGAGGCCTAGGAAAAACAGTCGAAGATGATCGACAGAAGAAGTCGACTAGGGGAATAGCCAATGACCACTGGTGCGAAATAATACTGGTTGTTGAAGCCAAGTAGTCGAGCAGGAAGCTGTCAATTTGCGGTCGACAGAAGGAGAAGGTCGAAGGTCGACATGTTAAGTTGTCGACAGACAACATGTTTGCAGTGAAAGAGGTTAGGTGTCAACAGGTTGTTGAACAATGACACCGATAAGTTGAGGCGGAAGCCAAGTGTGGAGGAAGGGGCGGATTGACAAGCCGTAGAAATGAAGTGAAGCCAATAGGTAAATTTGAAGGACGAAGGAGGGTAGTATAATCGAGGTTAGTGATGGGATCGACTATTGTAGTAGAGTAAGAGAAGCTTAGAAGTCAAAGCGGATTACTTGGTAGTCATTCGGGGTTGCTAAGGAAGTTATGAGAAGTTAGGAAGGTGGTTGGGATCGGGACATATGTAACCATGGGAAGAGGTTGTGCAGCACAACCAGAGGGCACTGACAACTGCAGGTATGCAGGATCTAGAGGATTCAGTGGACAGAGGAAGAGTGTCTTAGGGATTGGAGTGACCTTAGGAACAACAGTAGCAGAGCAGGGTAGAATACCAGTGCGCAGACACAGAGAAGAGGGGGATTCCAGTTGGGAGTTAACAGAGATTGTTCATCCATAGCTCAACGAGCGCTTTCATTTAGCACAGGCCGTGAGAGGGAGGAATATCGCACACAGAGAGAACAACATTTACTTCTATATATTGTATCAGGCTAAGGCCGACTAGTTTAGTTGTTTAGATTTCTTTGCGTTTCACATTATAACTGTTAATTTGATTGAAGTAATAAAAGTCAGCTTCTGGCAACCTATTTACACCAAGTCTGTGTGAGCGTCATGTGTGTCGTGTGTTTTGTTAAGCAAGAAGTCCTTGATGGGACCAACCTTGCGCCAACTATACACCCAGAAACCAATGCTATTTTGTTTTATAAGTCTTAATTTAATCTCAATACTTGGAAAAATATGAAATTTCACTCTATAATGGTGAGATGGAATGTCCAAGTTGTGTGATTAAAATTTTCTTAATCACAAAAATATTGGAATATATGAAATTTCCCTATGTAATGGTGAGATCGAATGTTCAAGTTGTGGAATTAAAATTATCTCAATCACAGAAAATAATTGAATATATACGACAGACTATCTACTAATATATTCCAACAACTAGTATTTACGAAAATAGAAACCCTACTTTAAAAACATCTAGAAAAATAAAATGAAAAATATCAAACATTGTAAGCATAGTTAGATTATTGAATTACAAGAAAAGGAAAATACACACATAAAGCATCTCAGTAGATAAAAAGGAAAAAAGTAACATAGTGAGACTTCATTACAAGAAAATACAACATAGGTTAAATGTTCAAAATACTCATCACTAATCTAGCTTCTCAAATACAAGATATGTTAAATGTTCAAAATACTCATCACTAGTCTAGCTTCTCAAGAAGTACAAAATTGAATATATGTGAAAATAAATAAAAATCGAAAATATGTGGAAAGAAGAAAACCCAAAATTTCATACATCCAAATTTGCATATACCAATTTGATTGACTATGTAATTGATGTAATATTTTTCCCATCTATACGCATCATAGGATTTTAATTAATTGGATGAATATTTGTACAAATAAAGTCAAAACCCCATGCTTGCATAATGGTGTGTTACATGAATATTACATCCATGCTTTGAGATAATAGAAATCTAAAACCTCAATTCAATTGATTAATGACAACAATGAGGGAAAAGCCACTCGTTTATCTTGTATTCATGATGAACCCTATGTAATTCAACTTTATGTGGGAATGACCCAATAGTTTTCATGGGAAGAATTGGAAGATTTAACTTTCTATTTTATTTCTCAAGACAAACGTTTACTTGTATAGCTCGACGATGGTAAGAAGTCTTCAATGTTGCAGGCTGCAGTTAGAATTATAAAAGTTATGATTGGCGTTGGATGAAAGGTACTGGAAAGTGAGTGTAAACAATAACATCGGTCCCAAAAAATGACATTAAATTTTTAAGTAAAATCCTAGGTTGTATTAGGAATTATTGATGTTGCACATCAAAACATCATCTGCAGTTTCCTTAAGTATAGTCATAGTGATATAATGTATTAAATAAGGTTATCACATGTAAAAATGATCCAATCACAGAATGCAACGAAGAATGCAATAACCATACAAAAAGTTAAATGAAATTACAACATTTTGAACTCCCTTGTTTGTCGCTCTCAAAGAATCCCTCCTTGAAGACTGTGGCTGCAAAGAATGCCTAGAGTGACAAATGGTATGCCATTCAAATACTCTCTCCACCAAAACATATTAACTCAAATGAAAAATACATAAAACACTCACAATTGTAAATGCATCATAGCATCATTTCTAGGTTCAGTGAAGAGAGAGCCTCAAATCCATATTTTAAATAAACATAATGAAAGAAATACCTCATCTTTTTTACCAGCCAATGCCTTGGCTAAGACATCCACTTCAAGAAGATTTTGTGTAGCAAAAGCTAACCAAGAATTTATTTCACTATCAAGCTTTGTTTCATTTTCCAAATCCATGGCCATGTGCAGGAGGGAGCATGAAGTAGAGACAACTAAATTATCAACAAGCAGACCGGCAATGATATTACAAATATACCAATAGAGTTCAAAAGAATACATTCAATCCATGTTGCAGCATGAGTTGATAGTCTTTCCTACTGTGCATACATTACTACTTTCCTTTGTCCTCAATAATGGATACTAAGAACAATACTTTTTAAATTGTGCTAGTTGGTCATTTCACTTATTCTATTCTTTGACTGTCTCTGCAACTAGTTGTCGACACTGCAGTTGTCAACATGCCAAAGACTGCTAGGTAGGTATTCCAAATGTGTATGAGGCTTTCAACTAGGAATTTCAAAAACTAGATGCTTTTGGCATTTCTCTCTCTCTTTCCTTTCCAAATAGAAGTCAGCAGTCATGGCTATTTGACAAAATGTTTCGGCCGTCAACTACTCCTGCAAACAAAATTTTGTCACCTGGGAAGTCAATCTCCTTGATAAAGCCAAGAGTCTGTGTTCCACGGATAAGATCAAACCCAATAGTATAGATACCCTTCATATTAGTAATGGTCATGGATAAGATGTATAGAAGATATGGCATTCATCATGCTAAAATACTAAAACACAACGATAACTATACAAATTCATAGAGAGCAAATAAGATAGGTCCTTACTTGTAAGTCTTAAAAGGGATATCAACAAAGTAAGTTTCTACAAGCATATTAATACCAAGGGACACTCCTTCCAACTAAGATTATGCCTTCGAACTAAGAGTATGCCTTCCAACTAAGGGACTCTCCATGTTTGTATTCCACATAATCATACTCATGATGTGGTTATTTTATGGAAGGATTTGCTCTGGGTCACAAGATTTCTCTATTCCAAACTAGACGAATCTTAGGGCTTGCTGCCCCTCTCGTGATTTCACCCACACCTTTCAAAAATCATGAGATTTCCACGCCATCAGTCATGCAATGGTTGAGATGTATACCCAATATGAGTCCCCTGCCTCTGACATGCGTTACCTTAAAATCCAATCCAATCCATACAATGCAAAATTTTTATCTGGTTAGTCTACATGAACAGGCTTATATATAGTGAATATATATATATATATATATATATGGTAGGGTTTCAAATGTACTAATTACGATATGATTTGACAAATTTAAAAGAACCTGAATCAGAAGAAGTGGAGAATCTATGATCGTTTCTAATCTAGGAACATTCTGGATATAGTAATAAGCACGAGGATTTGGTGGATAGAGATCTTTGAAGTATTCCAAGGAAACATATGCATAGACCTCTACAAATATAATCCCTTCTCCAACGGCAGCTTACCATTTTCTGCTTCTCTCAGTTTTCCGGCAAAAGGATAGTAAGGGTGCTATGTGTTTCCTTCTTCTCTCGTTCAGGATTTCAACTACCTAGAATTTGAACTTGAGTTCTTCTGGTGATATGTGTTTCCTGCAACGCAGTCCACGTTCTACACCCAAGTGCGGGAACATGTTGCCCACAAAGTTTGGCCTGCAACCCCGAAAGATTTGACAGTTGCAGTGGAGGAAAACTTCTGGAACACACAATCAACAACCATGTTAAAACCCCATCTAAACGTATCTCAATCAAACATGGCAATTTGTTATTTGTGAAATATGTGGCATTTTTTCACTCGTCAGAGGGATGACGAAAAGTTGTACAGTGCTTTTCAAAATGCCCTCTAGGAAAAACTGCCTATCGACATAAATATATTTACTTTCGTGATTTCATTCAATATATTAATGAGAAATTGAATAAAATTTCATTGAATGATTTTATATAATGTATTAATATTATTTTTGAAAAATAATTTTATAATATCAAAGTAAATATATGATGAATGTTTTTATCAGAATTTTTATAATTATAAAATTTTTGTTATTATTGCAATAAATAGTATAAAATGAATATTATTTTGAATAATATATATATATATATATATATATATATATGAGATTTTATTCAATATATTAATGAGAATAAATAAATTGCAATGTAATATTTATGGGTGTTTGTTTATTAATATGGATGTGTTACTAAATATATGTTTTGTTTAAAGTCTTTTTAGTTGGTTAAGATTATTTGGTCTTGGCTCACCAACCCAACTTTTAATATATGGTTGAATTTTTTTTTGGATATTTTCTCCCAATTAAATCACCATAAAAATATTGAACTAGGATTGCTTAGAAAATAAAGCCTACACGTTAATAAAGAATTAAAAATTGATAAATTATTATTATATTTTTAACCTAATTTAATTTGCTTAATGATGATTTGATAAATTATGATGAAATAGAGGCTTGGTTTTAGAAACCATTCGAGGCGAGGGTTCGAAGAAGACTCTGCAAAAAATGGCATTTGTCGGTGAGGGTTCAAAGCTGTTAGTTTAGGCTACTGGCAAGATTTAATTACTAAATAGGGCTGCCGGATGTGACGAAGATTGGGGCATTAACAAGATATATGGAAGCCGTTTACCTATGACGTTGTTAAAGGGGGGTTTAGGGTCATTGTTGGCTGGAACACAATATCTGGCAGAACACACTCACATAGACTACTGGAACTAACACATGTTGATGCGGTTAGTATCGGTTCGACAACATCACTGTCAGTGTAAGATTTCTATTAAAATACCCTAGTTTTTACCCTTTTGGATGTCGTTTTGGCGTATAAACGGATATTCACATATGGCCATTGCTGCCATTGGTATTGGAATAGGTTTTAGATATGGTGCCCTATTTCCTTGGAATTGTGTGAGTTTTTTTAGATTTTTAGCATATTACAGGTGTGACACAAACCGACAGGAGTATTTGGTTGGCCATTTCATAATTTGAACCCGTGACTGCAAAGAGCCCTATTCTTTGTGCTTTCTGGATGTCGGAATGGGGGATAACATGCCAAATAGCGTAGTCCCGGCGGACAATAATTTGAACATCTTGGACTTCATGATTGAGGAAGCCGGTTTATTCAAACCAGATAGTTTTTTCAAAATCCAGTTGAAAGGGAAACGACCACTTAGCACAAACAATAGACACGTGATGCCTCGTGTCAAGTCGTCGAAGGGGCATTTGTTAGTGGGGGGGTCACCTGTTGATGCATCCGGTTCGGACCCATCTGTTGGTAGTGCTAGAGGGGCGACTGGTCTGGGTAACTGTGGCAAAACAGTGCCTTCCTCTCATGCGGCTAGAAGGCTAAATGAAAAATACTTCTATAGACCTGGGGAGGTCTGGTTAACGGTGTGAAGGGATGTTGGGATAGAAGAAATTGTGGAGTGCAACATGACGGTGCTTGTAGGCAAGTTCTCATATCATGCTATGAATCGAAAAGATATTGTTAAATGGATTAAGGAGAAATGGAACCCTATTCTGAATTACACTTCCCAAATTTTTGCAATGGCTTGCGGCTGGTATGGCTTCAAATTTGAACAAGAAGCACATTGCACCATCATTCTGGAGAGATTGTGACTTTATGGTTCGGGTAGTTTAATGTTACAGAAGTGGTAGACCGATTTTGATTCGAAAATTGTGTTGGTTCGGCTAATGCACCTGTGGGTACTCCTTCCTGGTCTTCCACTGGCACTTTGGAACTGTGGGGCTTTCGAAGCCATTGGTAACTGTATTGGAAGGTTTTTCCATGTTGATGAGGATCATCTTACTGGTTTTGACCGCCGTATGAGTCGGGTACTTGTTGAGGTGGATATTTCTTTGGGCCTTATTGATGTTCTACACATTAACTGGCATGGCCGTAAGCTCTCGCAGATCATTGACTATTGGGTGTGATGAACCTGCAATAATTAATTAATGCAAATACATGAGATATCGGAAATAATAGAACTTAGAATCACTTTTATATTGATCACGGGCCACTTTGAGGGGGCAACCTCCTTGAGCAAGCTCAATACAATTAACTTCATGGTGCCTTCATAGGCCTCAACACAGACTTATATACTAGGTCTAGGCACCAATACCATGGGTCAATACTATGTGTCAATACAAACCATGGGCTAATTCTAGGCGCCAATACTATGAGTCAAAACCATGGGACATATAATACTATGGGACGACTTACAAAGCATATGCGTCCAATACTATGGGCTAATATAAACTATGGATCAACAAATACTACGGGACGACTTACAAAGCATATGCATCCAACAACAATATACTAACAAAGTAAAGACATGGGTTCCTAACATCTCCTCTTCCTTAGAAAAAGCTTTGTCCTCAAAGATTTAGATGTAGAAATTGATGCAGAATCTGAAGGAGTGGGTCCCCTATAGCATCCTCGGGTTGCATTCCGAGCCGCTGGCACCTTTGGAGTTTCAGGGAGGATTGCATGGAGGGTTGTAGATGAAGAATAACCATATCAACGATGTGAAAAGTGCGCTCAGAACGGTGCTGATCAGCTTGTTATTTCAATCGAATTCTTGCCATGTGAAAATTGTCCTGCAGAATGAGAAGAAGCTGATCACGGTTTCGAAGAATTGAGTCAATTGCCTGAACTGGGGAGCTGCTGAACGTGTATGGAAGAAGAACTGGTGGTGCATGTACAAAGACTGCTTCATATGGTGTCCTTTGAGATGTGGTACTATACCACTGGAGCGCTTCTAGGAAATCCATAGAAATAGTTGTCCAAATCTGTGGAGGGATGGGTAAGGGTTCGAGCAGTCCTTGAAGGAGGGTCGTTTCACCCTTGTTGACCTGGAAAGTATCACAGTCAACCACCATCCATTGAATTGTCCTTTTGAGTCCCTGCCAAAAGAAGTTACATTGTTCCTGGTCATACGTTTTGAGGAACCCAGAGTGCCCTACTGATGAAGAAGCATGGAGTTCATAGAAGAGATAGCCCCATTTAACAGATTGCAACTAATTTGGAACAAGCAGAGAAATAGCTGTAAGAGAAACTGGGTCATCAAATGTGTGAGGAGGAGCATCTTCCACCATATTGTCCTTACCCTTCTGGTAAGTGGTCGCATAGTCATAACCCATGAGTTGGATAACACTTTTTAGGTGTGTTGGGGAGGAGACTCGTTGTTCCAGGAAAGTTTTCAGACTCTGGAGATCAGTCTTGATGCAGAAATAATTCTCCAATAGGGATAGCTGCCACTTCTGGACTATATGCAAAATAGTCATCATTTCCTACTGAGAGGTAGATGCGGCTAAATTCTTACCGGAAAGGTCTCTTGAAGGCAATAAGCTCATTGGTTCAGCAAAGACACCTGCATATCTATCCAAGGAAGTAGTGGAGACTGTTGATGGGTGCATCTGAATGGATTGGAGCTGAGCGATGACCCCATGTGAATTCTTCTTAAGTATTTTTTCCAGGCGATGTGAACTGATGATGTAGAGAGACCCTTGTTGTAAGCCCATAAATTTGTGTTGTGCTCCATTGACTAAAAATTGCATCCAAAGTTCAGCAAAATCCCATAAGATGGGGCCAAGTGTGTGTAACCATTGAACGCCCAAGACCACATGACATCCACCTAAGGACAAGGCAAACATATGAGAGCACAGGTTATAATCTTCCATAGAGATACGCACATTATGACACTTCCCCTTGCGAGGTAAGGTGCCCCCATTGGAAACCATGACTTCAAAGTTGGAGCAAGGATGGGCAAAACAATCAGCCTGTTTGGAAATTCGAGGATCAATGAAGTTATGAGTGCTACCAGAATCAATGAGTATGGTAAGAGGGAGCTTCTTGAATTATCCCCTGACTCGCATTGTTTGTGGAGTGGTGATGTCGGTTACAGCATGGAGAGAGATCTCGGGTGGGTCGTCTTGAGATGGGGTGTCAACAGGCGGGTGTTGAGTGTCGACCTGATCATCTACTGTATCTGGAGCTTCTTCATCAAGTTTTGAGGTAGGAAGAGAATCCACATCCAAGAGATAGAGCTTTTGTTGAACACATCTATGTCCCCGAGTGAATTTCTCATCACAATTATAACAAAGCCCTTTTTCTCGGCATGCCTGCATCTCTATTTCAGACAATTGCTTGATAGGAGTTGGTTGAGGAGTAGGCGTGATGGGAGGTCGTTGGGAACCCATATTGCTGAAGGGAACAAAGGTGGGTTTGGAGCATCGTTGAGCTGCGATCTTGTCCTCAGCCAGTTTATCCAACCCTAGGACTTCCATCATTGTGTTGGGATAAAACATTTTGACCTCTAAGCGGATTTCATCCTTGAGACCACTAATAAAACAACTCATGTAGAATTCATCAGACAATCCTTCTGTGTGATTGGTTAGTTTCTCAAATTCCATCTGATACTCTTTCACTGTGCCAGTTTGGTGAAGTTTAGTGAGTTCTCCTATGAAGTCGTCAAAAGAACTAGGACCAAATTGTGACAAAAGGAGTTTGCAAAAATCTGTCCAATTTTGCTCGGGATGAGCTTTGCTGTACCATTGAAGGGCTTCCTGTTCCAAATGAAAGGATGCAAGTGGAACTTTCTAAACATCAAAAGTATTATGCAGATTGAAATATTGTTCTGCTCGATATATCCATCCAGTCGGATCAGTACCATTGAAGCAAGGAAAATCAAGCTTCGGCCCACGAAAATTGTTGGAAGAAGAGAACCCGGTGGCTACAAAAGATTCTGGCTGTCGATTATTATTCATGGCTGAATGTTGAAGATGGAGGCTGAGAAATTTTTCATCCAGATCTTGGAGTTTGGTTTGGATGGCTGCAAGTGCTTCCTCCATGGTGTTTGCTCCTGTGCAAGTGACAACCATAACCAGTAATTTTTTTTATTTTTATTTTTATGGGGGGGGGAATGGATAGCAAAACACAAACACAAGCTTATTGAGTAAGGGGAAATTTGGATTTGGGAAAAACTCGGAGGGGTAATTGGGGTTTGAATAGGTTTTCGACACTTTCTGAGGGATAGGGAAGCAAAAAATGGGGATTTAGGAAGGGGGAACTCTATGGTAAAATTTGAAGGCAATCGGATGAAAATTGAAGAAGTTATGGCAAACCCTAAAAATAGACAAATGTGGGGTTTCTGGTCTTGGGAAGTGGAATTTGGGATAAGGTCTTTAGGAATGAAATATGCAGAATGGGATTGCAGGAATGTTAGTGAAGTTTCAGGGAAAATAGAGTTGAAATAAGGGATATATGGCCGAAAAACAGAGTTTAAGTGAATTTTTTGTTTTTTTTTGTTTTTTTTTTTTTTTTGTTTTTTTCAGAAATGGAGTGGTGATAATGGCATGTAAGGGATCTGCAACAGTGTGGAAGGGATCGAAAATGGCTAGATCTGAAATGGTGACTGAATCTGGAACGACTTTCAGAATAGATCTGAAATGGCTGGATCTCTAGCGGAAGTGATCGACAATAGTTCAACTGAAAATAAATATGGACCCCAGGTATGCACGACTTCCTAACAGTTCAGGTGTTTCACTCGGCCACCAATGCTGTCTGAGGGCTTGCATATTGGGGCAGTACCCCTCACTCCACGGCTCAGGTAGAATTGATAACCGCTTTGCCACAAACGACAACTCTTGGTTTACCTCACGGGTGGGAACTAGTCAATCAGGTAGGAGTCATTGCCCTTTTCGCTGGCAGGTCCTCTCAATGGGCCAGCTACTTCAGGGTTCCTGTGGTACTCCTCACAATGAGTTTTAAGACTTATATCCAAGTACTTCCCACAATTAAGTGGATAGGGATTATTCCCAAATCCGAAGCTGCAACAGATGGGAAAAAAAATTTGGCAGAAATTCCACCCAACAAGCCCAAGAAAGTGCTCTGATACCAGATGTGATGAACCTGCAATAATTAATTAATGCAAATACACGATATATCAGAAATAATAGAACTTAGAATCACTTTTATATTGATCACGGGCCACTTTGAGGGGGCAAGCTCAATACAATTAACTTCACGGTGCCTTCATAGGCCTCAACGCACACTTATATACTAAGTCTAGGCACCAATACCATGGGTCAATACTATGTGTCAATACAAACCATGGGCTAAGTCTAGGCACCAATACTATGAGTCAAAACCATGGGACATATAATACTATGGGACGACTTACAAAGCATATGCGTCCAATACTATGGGTCAATACTGTGGGCTAATATAAACTATGGATCAACAAATACTACGGGATGACTTACAAAGCATATGCATCCAACAACAATATACTAACAAAGTAAAGACATGGGTTCCTAACATTGGGGCATCCCCTTTCGCTGTTCAAACTGCAAAGGAATGGGGCACTTGTGGCATCAATGTAAGGCTAATGCATGTTCTGGTCGTCATAAGGAAGTGGGACCTTTCTGGTCATCTGATGATGGTAGAAACATCGATTTGGATGCGACGGGCTCACTAGACGGCTTCTCCAATAGGGTTTCCACTCTTTCTGCTCCTGACTTGGCCTTTCTTAGTAAGTTGGAATCACAGGACCCTTATTTCTACCATTCTTTAAATGATTTGGGTATATCATTCATAAATGCTTTAGAATTAAACAATGGAAACAATGGAAATTATCTGAGTCGCCGTCGTCACATTCCTATAGCTACTAAATCCTCCGGGCATGGGCAGGGTTCTAATGAGTCATCTGATGACGATGTCCCTGTCTTTGGGAATGAGCCGATTGTAGGAATGATAGATATAAGCCCAACTATCTCCTCCCCGATGTTGTCTATGTCTCCTGGAACCACTACATCCATCTCCCCAATTATTATTATCTCCACTGATAATGAGCTGCCTAACACTGGTCCGGATGTATTTGTGTGTGTGGAAAATGAGTCAAATCCTGATGTGGTGGCATTAGACTCTGATGTAAGGGAGCAGGGGACTAATGGCAATTATTTTGCAAATATGTCGGGTGTTGATTGTCACACTATGGGTCTTGGTGTGACATCAGATACTATGGATAAAATTTTACATATTCCATCATATTCAGATATGGTAAAAAAGACGCCCATACCTACTTTTCTCAAAAATCGGGTGGTGGCTATGAATGAGCCGACCTGTGGGGAGTTGGGGAATATTCCGGGTCTGCAGAACAGTTTCCCGGATGGGGATGCTGAAAACAATAACCCTGTGAATCCTCCTGAAACAGTGGGAGACATTTGTGTACAAGAGGGGACACACAGGGGTGGACTGGCCATGGAGCTCTCTCCACTGAAAATGGGAAGTGCCAGGAAAAATAAGGAAGTCACTTTGGGGGGGAAGGAGGATGACCGATATAAGGTGGATTCCCCCAACACTTCTGATACCGGGGCTCTTAGAGGATTGAAAGCCCTTGCCAGGGTTCGAAAATGATAATTTTCTCTCTAAATATTTGGGGTGTTGGGGGTCTGCCCAAACAATTGGCCCTCAAACGTGTACTACATATTAACAATCCTAACTTGGTCCTTCTTCAGGAAACCATGGTTTGCGGGGAGAAGGCTCGCATTTTTTTTAACAAAGTTAAGCCGGGGTGGATGATGTGCTCTATGGATGCTGTTGGTCTTTCTGGGGGTCTCTTAGCTGCTTGGAATCCCTTGGTTTTGAGGATAAACCCATCGATAATTTCTTTGGGTATTTTATTGTCTGGAAATATTAGGGGATCGGAAAAAAACATTAATATCATCAATTGTTATGGCCCCTATTGTGATAGGGTGGCCTTTTGGGACATGGTTGTCTCGGGTCATCTGCTGGAATTGGAGAACTTAATTCTTGATGGGGACTTGAATTTCACATGGGGGGATGAGGAATTCTGGGGCAATTTGGCTAGGCAGGATCCCCTGGGTACTTTTTCCAAGAATCTTTTCACAAAATTCTCTTTGATTGATGTTGCCCTGTGGCCAATGGCCCTGTAACATCCCTAAAATTCGACCCTAATTGTTATTACTCTTATAAAGGTAGTTATGAATTTTGTAAATGACCATGGTGAGGAGCTCAAGGCCAAGTCCCCACCAGTGGACCTCGAGTTAGTGTTATGATCAGAAGACGTAGTTAAGCCTAAAATATTAAGGATGGTAATACAACTAAACGATAAGTAACAAAAGCCACCTATAAGAAAAGATAAAAACTAGGGAGCCATGTGTTGGTTGACCATATCAAGACTTATCATGTTGAAATATGAAGAGTAGGGGATATAAGTTCATCCTAGTAGGATTATTATTCACCTTAAATATCTAGCTAAGGTACTATGGCCTAAGTTAATCTAATCCTGCTATAAACGAGAATGCTCGAGAATTACAATCACCTCTAATAAACAGTCCTCAAATAAATACAAATAAAAGTATTACTTCCGTCTTTATCATTATTGACATGACATGATAAGAGAATGAACATAAGTAGAAGTAATATAAAATACATACTTAAACCCCAACAACCTATTGGAAATTAAAGAAATTATCCTAGATATCCTTTTGGACACATATGGAGAATATCAAAAAATATATATATATATATATATATATATATAATTTGAATGCATGATTACTAAGAAGTTCAAACCAAGTGGAAAGTATATATATATATATATATATATATATTAACTTTGGTGAAAGAAACAACTATCTTTTTTTTATATATAAGGGAAAATTGTTATGAGTAAAAGGACTTTAAATGATAAAACTTTGGCTTAGAAGTCACCTATAACCTATTTAAACAAATTAAATACTATGCACGAGTTACATAGTAATGAAGAAAGAAGTTAGCTATAAAAGCACTTTATGTGGGTGAAAGTTATTTCAAAACTACTTATTCTATTCAAAAGAATGTTTATATAGAAAGAATTATAGTGATTCAAGTAACATCACTTTGATGAAATTATATAAATGCATTTATAAAAAGTATGTAATTGATAAACTTTAATAAAGGTATTTTTTTTCTTTTCTTACCAATATATATATATATGATTCTTTATATATTGTTCCTTATAATATATATATTTATACCTAAGAATCCGATGCATAAGGATGAGGTCGAAAGGCTTATTCAAGTTGTCTACTTAGTGGAAGAGGTGGAAGCTCATTCTAGACCACCTTGACTATGAGGTTTAAATGACACCAACCCTGTTTTCCTTATGTATCCGTTAGAATTGACACTTGGCAAAAGTTTTCCTTCAACCAATAGCTAGAGACTCCTTTTCAAAACCATTGTCCGATTTTGTCTCTAATTTAATCAAATAGTGGAGATCGTGGTGTTAGTTGGAGTGGCGAACTGTAGTGGTGGATTAATTACAGGTTAGTCTTTTTAAAGAAGAAGGAGTAACTTATACAGGTGGCTTAGATGATGAGATTTCTTAGGGTAATTGTGCCCTTAACGCCTTGGACATTAAGTATTGAAACCGCCATCTTCCCACTAACTAATGATGCAACCGTTCAACCACGCTGAACTCGAAGAGATATGGAACCTCTTAAAAGAAGAACGTGGGAAAAATTTCCACGGGGATTTTTCCACTTGGCATTTATCTGTTATAGCTAAAATCTATTCGCAGATAGTAGATATTTTCACCATTAAAAAGGAAGCACTCATAGTCTGGAGGGAGTTAGCACCTCGACGTAGACTAGTTTTATCTCGGTGTAGAGGGAGAGCAATCTCGGCATTATAAATTCAGCTCTGCAATGGTTGCAGCCGGGCTACACGGGAAAAAGGCGCTGGCTGCGAAAGGAGAAGGTTCTCTAGGACTGCGAGTCTCCTCTTGGGATTCCTATGGTAGTATTTTAGTGAACTATGCTTCGAAGATGGCGAATCCTGGCTCTCTGTGATGACCTTAGAGGATTACTCTTTCGCTTACCTAGATGTTATTTTCGAATTCTAACCTCACCGCTATCTTTGGATGATGGCTGGATAGAAAGCTGGAAATATTAGACACTCCGTCAATGTACTGCATAGATAAGGGGAGTGGAGGAAAGAGAGAATTGAACAAAGAAATGGTGGGTACAATGCTGGTAGCAGAGATGCGAACTGGGCGATAACGTTTCGAATAGCTTGGAATAAATTTAAGGTGTAAGTGATTCATGTACCCCTTGTTTATTGTGATCAAGTATGTTTCTTAATATGCTGAAGATTCTGTCCTTATTACTACAATTAGCGTGAACCTAGATTTAGGTCTCTGTTATAAATTGCTGCAGCAAGATCGCTCCACGTTGTTTGAACTCTGTGTTTTTAATTGTTATATGCTGCAAGGAAATAGAAAATACCATACTATAGATGTTACAAACTTACTACCTGAAATATAAGAATCTGAACCGATAAATGTTGAGAATATTTCTGTATATATATGTCTGATATTTATACTACCTGTTCGAGGATGGCCTTGGTGTTAAGTAATGGATGTTACATATGGTAACACCTGCGTGATCTCAGTTTTGGTTTTTACATAGATATTTTAAAATGCAGAAAAATATGAACGGGTCCTAAGTAAATCCTAAACCCTAGGAGATGACTACATACTGACCTTTTTATATTTAGGGATTAACGTGTTAGTTCTCAGATAGGAGGCGTGGATATTAGTAAATAAGTGTATGCAACCATCCCGGTAGATTGCTGTCTATTTCCGTCCTGCAGAAAAACCCTGTGTGACGCGTTTTCCCAGAAGGAAAGAAATCTTTACGATAGAGATACAGACTTGTGATATAAGTGGTTTCATGTCTTAGCATTAAAGTTTGAGTTCATGTCGCCATAGATTAGTTACTGTCAAATGAAGGATGATTTTTTTAGTTTTAGTTAAACTGCCGTTGCAATCTACGATCTATAATTTAATTAATCTGCTAACAAATGGAGTTTGTCCTATGTATTATGGCCAACACATTTTCCATCTAGCTTCGATGTGTTGACTCCATCTTAGACTTGTTATAAGGGTGGAAAATGTTATCCTTTATTTATTAATTAAAAGTTTAAATACTACGCTTGATCAAAACACCAAAAGTGAAAGAGGTATCATGATATGGTTTTACAACCCTTTATAGTTTCTTTTGTGTTATATATAATGTGATGAACATTCTTTTTTTAGATAACAGTTCTTTGATGTACCTTGTAAAGTGAAGGTAGGGCCCTATAAAGAGTCATTTATTTATATAGGCTCTTAAGATATAAATATTCATGTACTATGATATGATGGAAGATTTATAAAGATTTCTTTATATGTGTAGGCCCTCAAAATATATACATATAATCATTTTTTTATTATTATATTCTTTAAAGACTAATAGCTCTTGAACTTAGGAAGTTTAGTAAGGAAAAAGTTATGGGGCAAATTACTGTCATAGTTAAATATAAGTTATCCAAGTATTCTTATGTCAAACAAAAGGTGCATAGATTATCTAGGTATTAGCTGTTGTATATTTTTGTGAGAGTTAATATAAATGTATGAAACGAAGCCCTTAACTTGACAAAATTAGTTAGTTTGAGGACAAACTTCTATGGTTCGAATATAATGACTAGAGTATGGTATTCCAATGATTGTAATGATTTATGAATTGTTTCCATTTAGGTATAAGTATCTTAAGTGGTATAAAAGAAGTCGCAATACTTGTTTAACATTATAATGATTGAACAAGCAAGACCTTGAGAAAGGTTGAAGTTTAAATGCAATTGCATTAGTAGTTAGATAGTTCTTTATGTGTTTTGGAAAACCCCTACATTGTCTAAGTTAGACCTTGTGAAGTTTTAAATATGCTCTCTCTTAAATAGGGACTCGAGCAGGTGGAAAGCCATCGTTATATGGTAGATTGTAACACTGAATTTTTTGACAAATTAATGAAAGATGCACACACCTTTGTGGACTAGCCCGTGTACGGGTGAACCACGTTATCCTTTGTCTCTTATGTGGCCTATGGTGTTTCTCAATGTGTCTTATGTATGCGTACTTGTTTCTGTTCTTAAAAATGTTTATGATTATTATGATGTATATGATTCCTATAGAAGGTTGGATGTTTACATGATGTATAATGCTACTAGGTTCATCTTATGATTTTTGGATTACGTTGTTATCGTTTAGGTTCTTCTATTGGGAGGATAAAAGAAATGGTTGAAATCTCAAGTTAAGAATTGATTTTAGTTGCAAATAAAACATCTATCTTATTAGTGAAAAATGACGGGAGATAGTACTTACACACATAAATTTCAGTTGATTAATCTTTTCCTTGAATATCATAACTACATTTATAAATAGTAATAAATGTCGCAAAGTTTTAATTATCCGTAAGTAGTATTTAAAAGAAAATAACTTACACTTTATATTTACGAAAAGTTTACGAAATTTTGGGCACTTAGAAAAGTTTTAAAATTTACGAAATTTTGGGTTCGTGACAGGCCCCAACTTGGTCAAATGGAAGGAAGGATGAAAATATGATTCAGAAACACATTGATCGATACTTAATCTCTGAATCTCTTCTTGATTGTTTCAAGAATTACAGGTCCTGGATACAACAAATTAAAATTAGTGATCATCTGCCTATTATCTTTCAGTTTGATGTGGAGACCACTCAACAATTCTTCCCATTTAAATTCAATTCCACATGGCTTTCAGATGTTGAAGACACTATGGTGGTGAGAAATAGATGGCAACATATAGATGTTTCGAGGGAGAGATATGAGATGGACAAGCTGGTGGTGAAACTCAAGACCATTAAAGAGTATACTATATTGTGGGAAAAAAATAAAAAAGAATTGCTGGGGAAAGAACTTGCTGAGATTGAAAAGGAAATGGAAACACTAATGCAATAGTCTGTATGTCCCGGACTCAGCCTAGTGGAAACTACAAAACTTTCTACAATGGAGAGTCAAAAATTGAAAATTCTTCTTATACAGGAGGAAACCTGAGATTGAAAAGCCGTACCATATGGCTCAAAGCTGGGGATATGAACAGAAAGTTTTTTCATCATTATGCGGATTCTCGGAGGATGAAAAATTCTATTTGGGATCTTAATGCTCACAATGGTCGACAGATCAGGGGGGATGAGGATTTGATGAATGAGGCTGCTCGTCACTTTCAAGAATACTATTGTGACCCCAAAAGCACTACATTGACAGAACAATTTAAGATTATTAAGGAATACCCTCGGATGTTTAATGAATTGGAGGGGGACTCTATATTTATGGATGTTACTTTAAAGGATGTGGAAAATACTTTGCGGGGTTTTGCTAAAGATAAATATCTTGGCCCAGATGGGTGGACAGTGAAAATATTTATCCATTTCTTTGATATTATGGGGGAGAACTCCGAAGGGCTGTGGATGAGTCTCGGCGATTGGGTACTGTCTCTGGGGCATTAAACTCAACTTATTTGGCACTCATTCCAAAGACATCCCATCCGGATAATTATAATGAGTTCAGGCCTATCGCTCTTTGCAACTTAGTATACAATATAATCTCCAAGATTATTGCTGATCGGATCAAACCAATCCTTTCAAGCCACATTTTCATTGAGCAATATGGTTTTTTACGAGGACGTCAAATCCATGATGCGGTGGGGGTGACTTAGGAAATTTTTCATTTTGTAAAGCAGAAGAGACTTGATGCACTCATCCTACAACTGGACCTGGTGAAAGCTTATGATAGGGTTGATTGGAATCTCCTGAGATTAATTTTGATCCAGATTGGCCTGCCATGGAAGGTAATGAAATGGATTATGGCCTGTGTAACATCGATAAATTTTGTTGTATTGATAAATGGTCATCCTTAGGAATTCTTTAAAGCCTCCTGGGGTCTTTGTCAGGGTTTCCCACTATAGCCTCTTCTTTTTCTGCTGGTCATTGAAGGACTAAGTCTCTCCATTCATAAGGAAAAAAGGGAGGGGCTGATTGTTGGCATAAAAATTACTAGAGATATTGCTGTTACACACTCTCTTTTTGTAGATGATGTAATGCTTTTTGGTTTGGGTATACTTGTTGAGTGGATACAATATAAGAAGATACTTGACTTTTTCTGCTCGGTTTCTTGCATGATTATCAATTATATAAAATCACATTTTTTGAAAAATTCACTGCTGAATGATGCGGAACTGTTGATTAGCACTATTCTGCCTTTAAAATTCAAGGAGATGGATGTTGGAACGAAATATCTGGGCTTCTTCATTAAGCCTACTAATTACCTGATAAATGACTAGTCATGGCTTATTAGACGTTTTGAAAAACGTATCGGTCACTGGAGCTTTGAACACTTATCCATGGGTGGCAGACTTACGTTGGCAAAAGCAGTTCTGCAAAATATTGGTGTCTACTAGTTTTCACTGTGTAAAACTCCTAGATCCATCCTCGGTCTTATTCGGAGGAAGTTGTTCAGTTTATTATGGTTGGGGGGTGGAACGCAAGAAAAATTTCATCTTATGAAATGGTCTGTATTGGCCCGACCATGGAAATTGGGGGGATGGAATATAAAGGAACTAGATTTATTTGTCACAGCTTTACATGCAAAAAGCCTTTGGCGTGAACTCTTTGGAAATTCTGTTTGGGGGAGGATTATAAGAGCCAAGTACCTGAAAAATAACTATGTTGTAAATTGGCTTCGTAAGGGTTGTCCTGCTACTATGGGTGTATCAAATTTTTGGAATGGATTGATGGGATCTTTCAATGTTATTGCACATTGGATTGCTTGGATTCCTGGTAATGGTCGTGACATTAAACTGGGTCTTGAACCGATCTTAGGGGGGCCAGCTGATCATACTTTGTCATTGGAATTAAGGACTCACCTCATAACAAATGGATATTGCACTCTTGCACATGTGGTGGGTCAGTTTAAGGATGGGCGTTCTTTATGGATCTCGGCCCAACAGCTGGGACTGACTGGCAGTTTGGGGAATGAATGGGAAGAATATATCAGGCCTTTTTATCAATAAAATATCCAACTATCTGAGGCATCGGATAGACTAGCTTGGTCGTGGGATGTGTCTTGTGGCAAGGTTTCAGCAAAATTGGCATATGACGCAATGTTTGCTGAGTCTCATACTCAGACTCATTGGTGGTATAAAGCTATCTGGAAGCTAGCCCTTCCCCTCAACAATAAAATGTTTTATTTGGCTAGCATTGTGCAATAAGATATTTACTTGGGAAAATTTATGTCGTCGTGGTTTTATAGGCCCAGGATGGTGTCCCCTTTGTTTCTCACAGGAGGAATCCGTTGCACATCTCTTCTCCACCTGTCCCTTCATTCGGGATCTTTGGAAACAAATTGCATCTACCTCTGGTATACATTTCCTCTAGAGGCATCCTTCACTGTGTGAATGCTTGGATTCCTTGTACCGTCTTTCCAATGGATGTACATAACTACCATACTTTATGATATGGGAGGTATGGAAAGCCTACAATTCTCGAATTTTTGAGAACTTTATACCTCAATGAGATTGGATCTGCTATAAAACCCTTGCTACACACAAGGAATATATTTCCATTCATGGTGCTGATGATGGTAGGAATGTTATGAGTAAGAGATGCCGGATGGCCCCTCTGGTCCTGGTGTATCCATGTGGCTTCTTTGATGGGGCAGCTGTGGGTCGGCATGGGGTTGGAGGGGCGGGTGCAATCATCCACTTATCCAATACTGTTACTTTACATATCTGCCTGAATCTGGGTATTGGATCCAATACTCGCAGTGAATTATGTGCTCTATGGCTTTTGCTATTTATTGCTCGCTCTTGGCAGATATCCTCACTTATGATCATGGGTGACTCATCATCTATTATCTCTTGGGCTAGAGGCATTTCAACACTCAATGTACTACTTCTCACTCACTGGTTGAAAGCGGCTCGTAAGCTAATTCTTGAATTTGAGCATATTCATTTTGCTCATATCTTCAGAGAGGTAAATACGGAGGCTGATATGCTCTCCAAGTGAGCTCTTAACTCTTAGGCGGGGGTCATCATGTGGCAGGAATGGCGAGAGGATATGCTCTTTACTCACGGTTCTTATCATTTGCATTGGTCATGATACTTATAGTTTTCTATTTATATACTCTTTTTGATGTCATATCAGTTTTATGCGACATTGATATTTTATATATGACTAATATTACTATGTGCAGATCCTTAATTTGCACAGGTTCCAACTCCTTGTTGGGCGTTTCATCTTCAAAAATATTATGCGGATTATATGCTACAACCTCCTTTAGTAGCTGTTTTGTCCTTTTTTTAAATCGGATGTAATAACGATATTTATAAAACTTAGCTATATGCTGTTACAACTGATTAGATTGGCAGATACTCTACTGTAGTCAGTGGCTTTGGATGGGCTACGGTATTGTCAGCCTGTTGATCATGAGACATATTTATATTATGCATTTTTCATATTAGCTTGCTAAGGCATATCATGCTGGCCGTCTACAGGATGTTTTCCTGTTTTGCTTATTGGATACTTTAGTGACTTGTTGCACTATGTAGATGGAACTCATATGAACTTGTTGTTGACACTTTGTTGTCTTGACGTCAGTCGTTTCCCTAGTTTTTCTATTGAGAGGGATTGTTTGCATATATAAGAATTGACAGCTGGATATATTTACTATTCCGCATATTAATAGTAAGTTGAATTTTCTATGGAAAAAAAATTATGATGACATATAAATTCAAAAATTTTAATATTTAAACAACATCATCTAAACTTAAATGTTATATTCAATCTGGCTCGGTACGAGATATTTATGCAAGATGTAACATTCGCTAAAAATTCAAAACCTATATCGATGGAGCATCTGATGGAATTTGTAACAATTTTTCTAATGTTGTGGACCACACGATGCGATAGGAGAATCCATATGCAATCTACTCTCGACATCGTCAAAATCCGGGAAAGATGAATTTTAATTATTCCCATGCAAAAAAATTTATTTACATACCGTGGTTGATTCGTTACTATTGAAAACAACGAACGCAAGTTGTCAATGTTTTGCTTTTTACGTCAACCACGAGTTTTCACTATTCCAAAAAGGGGAGCATTATTCATTCTTTAAATATGTTTTATTTATTTTTAAAACTAGTACATCTAGTTAATTTATGTTTTATTTATTTTTAAAATTAGTGTATCTAGTTAATTTATGTTTGGTGAATATTAATAGGTCACAAGTTAAGTGCTATAAATAAGTTATATGTTACTTGTTCTCCATTCTTAGTTGATTAATCACGTGTTGTTGTCTATGCTTTAGCTACCTGATATCTTAAACTTTAGTTAAATGTGTTGTTTATCACTACCTTTTATCCATGCATGAACTACTAGTTATCTATTCATCAACTACCAATTATTTTTTATATTTTTTGTATAATTGTTATTTCGAATTTTGAAAAACACCCATGAAAACAATCTAACAATACATTTGTCTCATTTTTCTGCAATCTAGGAAAAACATAGATAATAATCCACAACAAATTCTAAGATATAAATACTTATCATATAAATTTTAAAAATTTAATAATATCACTATCTAAAAACAAAAGAATGAAAAGACTCTTTGAGTAATAGAGAATGAGAGGACTTTTTATTTGTTGATGTGAGAAGTATGCTTGTTTTGAAGGTCCCTCTCATTTTGAGAGAAATAAAATACTTGTTTTGAAGTGTCCCTCTCCGTTTGAAGGAAATAAAATACTTCTATTTTGAGAACTCATCACCTTAGAGACCAATCTAGTAGAATATTTCTTAATTATCCTTAGTGACGAATCTTGTAGAAGATTTCTTATTACCCTTAGTGTTGAGCTCCAACTAAAATGAATCATGATTAGATGCTAAGGATTATCTGAATGCATTTCGAAGATACATTTTTATCCTTTGGGATCATATAGAGGATATGCATGATAATCTCATTCTAGCCATAAGTAAATCACCTAGATCAATGCTTATGTTGGTTAATTTGCATTCTACAGTGAGTCCATGATAACATAAATATTTTATCAAGCAATACTTTTCTAGGCTTAGTGACTACCTTTGAAATTCTATGAATCTTTTTTGTGAAGGATAATCATTAGCATTGATATTTTTTTATGGTGCAAAATACATCATAATGAGCTCATATTCTCAATGGGAGGCCAAAGATGCCCTACATAGATCATGTGTGGTGGTTTGACACCTTAACCATGGCCCTTGAGATCAGGTATCATTATTCAAGGTCATTTTCCATTGATTTCATTCCCCAACCATTATCATGGATTTGGGATGTATTTATGTTTCACAATACATCTTAATCATTCTCGTATTCTCAATGGGAAGTGAAATATATTTGGAGAGGTCATGCATGGTAGTTTTAGGCCACATCCATAGAACTTGAGCTTGAGGATCATTATTCTAGTTTAGAGGCACACGATTTCATCGACCAACCTTTGTTAATGCCTTGATACATGTTTACGGTGCACAATGCATCCAAACAATTCTCATGTTCTTAATGGGAAGTTATAGTTCCCCTCCAATTGTCTTGTGGAATTTTGAGGCTTCATACATGGCCCTTGAGTTTGAGTATGATTATTAAGGGCTACATTCCCTTAGTTTCACCCCTTAACCAATTCCATGGCCCTAACACATGTTTGTGATGTACAATACCTCCTAATAATGTTGATATTCTCAATGGGAGTCCAAATATCCCCTAAAGGGAACATGTGTGGTATTTTGAGACCTCTTCCATGGCCCTTGAGCCCAAGGATCATTATTGAGAGTTATACGACCTTGATTTAATCCCTAATCATTGTTGTTATAGCATTTTTGCAACCTCATTTGCATAGAGGCACATGTTGACTTGACTTGTGATCTTTTCCTCACTTGTAGATTCCCTTTACTTACTTACCCTCTTTATTCATTATCAATCATATCATGATAGAGTCATGTTCTTTCCCAAGTAAGTTATCATATCAATGATAAAGTCATGTTCTTTCCCAAGTGAGTTACAAAATTGGACTCTTTCTCTAAACATAGTTCTTGGGAATTTCAAAGTTGCTAATTCCACCAAAATCTTAGCATTACAATTTTAAGGAGGTGACAGGCTTTTTAATTGCCTTCTAATTACTTAGAAAACAACTAAGAAGTGTACATTAATTTTCAACCCAGGGTTCATTGAGAACTTGCGAGTTACCATGCACTGTATGTGAAAACGCAATCTCCTCTTACATTGGTTTATCTACTTGAATTTGTAGTTCAATAACCTTACTTACAGACAATGGTATGAATAGTTACATAGTCTTGACAAGAAACTACCAACTAAACAACTACCAAAACTAAGTTGCAAGAAAAATAAATCACATGACATGAAAGTAAATGCTAAACTACGTCACACTTTGCGGGAAAAGTAAATTCTAATTCTACATTCACATTGTGCAAGAAAGTAAATTCTAAATGTAAGTTCACAACACACTTGATAGAAAGGTAAATTGCAGAAATAAAATCTAAAAGCTATCATTGCCAAATACAAGTTACTGTTTATAATCCAATGGAATAAATAACATTATTGCATTAAGCACATTCATTGTAAAAATAAACATTTAAAACACTGATCTATGGATTAAAATCAAACTGTAGAAATAAACTACATAATGAGAAATGTAAAATTATCTAATTGAAACAAAGCAACAAATTATAACTACATGACCATAAAATGAATAAAATCATGCTACAAAAATAAAATAAAACTAAGAGCTATATGGAATCAAGATAAAATTGAAGTTATTCCATCATTAATATTACTAATGCTCTAAGAGTCCTCCCATAGAATGGAGAATGAATTGTTATTTATACATGATTTCTCCATAACAAATAATAAATGAGGATCCAAAATATCCTCAACAACTTCCTAAAAGTTTGGATCTCAAAACTAATTCAAAACTAATCCAAGATCCTTACTAACTACATGCTATTTAGAATACCTTTGAAGTCAAATTCGAATTTAGGGATAAAGGCTATAATAAAATAGTCAAAACTCATCCCAAATGACTCTTAACAACTTTTGACTTCTTAGGTCCATCATATATTTGATAGAGATCTTCAAATCTTTGTGAATAAGCCAAATATGCACTCATATCCACCTCCATTTACCAACTTTAATTTAACATCATGATTTGAGACATAAAAATAATAGAAAAAATGAATTTATAAAAATCCATTACTCCTAATGAATATCTTTCTCCAAAGTTGGTCGTTGAAGGTAAAATTTGAATTATTGAATATTCCGTAATGTTGCAGATGCCTGTAGAGTTTCTGTAATGCTGCAACAAAGGTTCTGCACTGTTATAGAACTCTCTCAAATATGTTGTAGCTGCTTCCAACGATTGATTCAATATTCAAGACAAATACATAGTACACTAATTCGCTCAATGTTAGTAAAAAATCAAATGAAATACTAAGACATGTAATGGAAAAATTACTTGAGCACAAAAATTGGTATATGAGTATAAGAAGGGATTAGTGCATGAATATGTATGAGTAAAATAAAATATAGATAAGGTAAAATTATGATAAAAAGATGATAAATCCAAGGCCCGTTGGGAGGGTTGGAATTTTAACCCTCTCGTTTTTCCATTTCTACCTCTTAGTTTGGAATTGGGATTTGGGGACCAAGAATCTTTTGTTTTGGGTAGTGGTAATCTATGGAAAACAATTCCATATCATGGTTTATAAAAATAAAAAGTTTTCATTAAAATCAATCATTTTATTCAAGGTTAAAGAAGAAAATCAAATGAAGGGCCTGAGGAAGAATTAGAATAATCCTACCTCAACAATGCTAGCCACTAGAGGTAAGAAAGTGATGCTTTTTTATTAGCCATGTGATTGACTGGATGATTGATTTGTTTATTATTTTATTATAAATAGAAAAATACACTTGTTTCATAACAAACGAATTTTATCATCTAGCCTCGGAATTCACAAACCTAAAAGAAACAAAAATGCATTTTCATTATAGAAACATGTAATGGAATTCACAAACCTAGAAAAAAACAAAAATGCATTTGCAGTATAGAAATATGTAATGGGGAAGCATTTTGGAAAACAATGGTAGAAAAACTGGATCTAATAACGACATTAGCACTAGGATATTAAGAACGCAGATATGCATGACTTGATTTTATTTCTTTTCAAAAATGAAAAGACAATAACTTGTTATTATTGAAGTAATCAAAGTTACATAGAGTTGATATAGATGTAATGTCTATAAAAACATATGTTTATATCTTGCCTATAGATATACTTCATACTATAAAACATAGACATACTGTTGGATCAAACAGCCACAGAATACAATATGCAGCAGAAGCAAATAAAACAAGAAAGCAAATAATTATATACACATGACATATACGCAGAGATTTACGTGGTAAAACCCTCTCTTTCTTAGGGAAACATCCACAGAGCAATGGTATCAGTCTTCTTATTATTCAATAACTGAAGAATACAACAACTCTCAACTCTCCAATACTTTCTCTTACGAGAATACAAGAAATATATACATTTCTTACATGGTTACTCATAACTGACCATATTCGGTTTGACATTTATACAATCACCGAGAGACTGGTTGTCACCCGTTTCCAACAATCTCCACCTTGACA
The DNA here is from genome assembly GCA_027924585.1 of Larix kaempferi. NCBI lineage: Eukaryota > Viridiplantae > Streptophyta > Pinopsida > Pinales > Pinaceae > Larix > Larix kaempferi. The sequence goes on from BSBM01000196.1 coordinate 11,080,337, forward strand.
ACAATTTACTTGATACCATTGCTCATTTCTCTATTCATCACCTTTTCTGCAAGCCTAGAGAAGCTAAGCACCATCGTAGTTTCTCTAAAGTAACTAGCTTCGTGAACATGTCTGCACTATTCTTTTGAGTGTGAATCTTTTCAAAAACCACTTCACCTTCATCAACAACATGTCGAACAAAATGATATTTTACAGGAATATGTTTTGTCTTACTGTGATAAGATGGATTTTTAGCCAAATGAATAGCACTTTGACTATCACAGAAATTTTTTATAGTGTTCTGAATCTTTCCTAACTCACCCAGCAAACCTTTTAACCAGACTGCCTCTTTGCAAGCATGTGAAGCAGCTATATATTCTTCCTCTATAGTGGAAAAAGCAACAATATTCTGAAGCTTCGACATCCAACTAATAGCTCCACCTGCAAGAGTAAAAACATAACCTGAAGTGGACCTCCTCTTGTCCAAATCACCTACAAAATCAGAATCAACATAACAACAGACTCCATCACTACAACCATCAAAAGTGATACAATAGTCACTTGTGCCTCTAAGATACCGAAGCACCCACTTCACTGCTGCCCAATGCTCTTTTCTTGGATTTTCCATGTATCTACTGACAACACAAACTGCATGTGAAATATCTGATCTTGTACTTATCATCACATACATCAAACTTCATATTGCATTAACATATGGTACACAAGACATATACTGCTTTTCTTCATCATTTTAGGACTCAAACTTGAAGAAAGCTTGAAATGACAAGCTAAAGGGATACTAGAAGGTTTCACCTTATCCATACTGAATTTCTGAAGTATTTTCTCCACATACTTCTTTTGTGATAACCACACCTTGCCATTTATCTTGTCTCTGTGTATCTGCATGCCCAAGATCTAATTTGCTGCTCCTAGATCCTTCATATCAAACGTCGTAGCCAACTGACCCTTTAACTTGCTGATTTCAAACATGCTCTTGCTTGCGACAAGCATATCATCAACATATAAAACCAAAATAATGAACATGTCATTTTTCAACTTTTTAAAGTACACACAATGATCATACTCACTCCTGGTAAAATTCTGGCTCATCATGAAAGAATCAAACTTCTTGTACCATTACCTGGGTCACTGCCTGAGGCCGTACAACGATTTTCTGAGCTTGCAAACAAACCTCTTGTTGCAATTCTTAACGAACCCTTCTTGTTGTTCCATGAAAATTTCCTCATATAAATCTCCATGTAAGAAAGCTGTTTTGACATCTAGTTGTTCTAATTCCAAATCATATAAAGCAACTAGTGCTAACAAAACTATGATAGAAACAAGTTTTAGAACTGGTGAAAAAATCTCATGAAGGGAAATACCTGCTTTCTAAGAAAACCCTTTTGCAACCAGTCTCGCTTTGTACTTTGGAACAATTTCATCAGCTCCTTTCTTCAATTTGTACACCCATTTGCAGCCAACCACTTTCCTACTCTCTAAAAGTTCCACAAGATCCCATGTTTTGTTCTTTGCCAAATAATCCATTTCTTCTTTCATTGCATGTTTCCATTTGTCACTGTCAAACACTTCTAATGATTCCTTATAACTTTTGGGTTCTCCTTCATTAGAAATGAAAGCAACAGATGTGACAAAATCATCATACCTCTTTGGAAAAGTTTTGTTCCACATAGATCTCTGTAGAGTTTGCTGTGGTTTTCCTCTATTTCTGTCTGCTCATCCTCTTCCTAAGGAGTGTCCTCATGAATATCCTCTTCCTGGACACCCTCATGATTCCCCCTCGCACATGACTGAGTATCAACGTGAATTTGTTGAAACTATGGTACATTAGCCTGTTTCAAATCATTACTTACATCTAAATTTGTCAGAGAAAGTTCATCAAATTTTACATCTTTGTTTATGATGATTTTGTGGACAGTAGGATTCCACAACCTATATCCCTTAGCACCATCACCATATCCAACAAATATCAATTTTCTTGACTTAGAATCTAGCTTGGAAAGCTGATTTTTTGGAATAAGTGCATAGGCTTCACAACCAAATACTCTAAGATTAGAATAATCACACGATTGACCTGTCCATACCTCTTCTGGAATTTTGCAGTCAATTTTTGTTGATGGTGATCGATTAACCAGGTAACAAGCTATAAGCAATGCCTCTCCCCACAATTCCTGCTGCAACTTCGCATTACTGAAAATACTCCTTGTTCTTTCAAGAAGAGTCCTGTTCATGCATTCAACAACGTCGTTCTGTTGTGGAGTGTAAATAGTGGTCTTATGCCTCTCGATCCCATCTTTCTTGCAATAATTATCAAACTCCTTCGAAGTAAATTCAGTTCCATTATCTGTTCTAAGACATTTAATGAACCTGGTAGTGTCTTTTCAACCAAAACTCTAAAATGCTTAAATATATCAAAAACATCAGCTTTTCTGTTTAATAAATAGATCTAGATTTTCCTTGAGTAATCATCTATAAAACTGACGAAATATGATGATCCCCCATAAGAAATTTTAGGAGATGGTCCCCATAGATCGAAATACATGTAGTCTAGTATACCTTTACTAGTGTGTTTTCCAGATTTAAATTTTTGTCTAGCCTGTTTACCATAAATACAGTGCTCACAAAACTTCAAATCTACAGATTTTAAACTAGGAAGCAACTTTCGATCAGCAAGTACTTTCATTCCTCTTTCGCTGATATGACCTAACCACTGATGCCATAGACGAGTGATGTTTGCTGTTGTACCAAGCGATGCTACTGTTGCGTGATCGACTTCTGTCCTCCCTTCAAGTGTATATAGGTTACCAACTCTGTTTTCCTTCATAACAACCAAGATACCTTCAGATATCTTGATAACTCCACCTTGAACTGTAAATTTGTAACTAGCATCATCAAGAACTCCCATTGATATCAAGTTCTTCCTCAGTTCAGGTACATGTCTCACATCTGTTAGAGTCTTAATTCAGATACTCCCTATCCCAATAGTTTTATATGTAACATTATTTTCCATACAAACTACGTCGTTATCTATAGATTGGTATGAGGAATACCAATTTCTATGAAGACACATGTGGTGAGATGCTCCAGAATCAATTAACCAGTCATAATGGTATTGTGAGACAATAGATGTAGATAATACCTCATCGATCATACCTGAATCATTCTCGGCTATGTTCACCTCCTTTGTAGAGTCCTCCTCCTCAGAAGCTTGCTTGCGTTACCAGCAATCTTTCTTAAGATGTCCTGCTTTATTGCAGTACCATCACTTCCATTTGCTCTTTTTTCCCTTCGACTTTGACCTTGATGTACCCTTTGAATGTTGTCCTCTTTCACTGGTTCTTCCTCTGGCCACATTTACTTCTAATGTCGAGGTTTCAAGACTAGATTTCTTATGAGTTTCCTCAAAAAGGAAGGCTCCCACAACATCATCGAAGTTAATAGACTCAGTAGAACTCAAACTGATAGAGGTTACAAAATGTGCCCACGACTCAGGCAGAAAGCAAAACAATAAAATCGCCTTGTCTTCAGATTTAATAATATCTTCCATACTAGCCAACTAAGAAATAATAGTATTGAATGCATTCAAGTGATCATAAATTTTTGTACCTTCTTTCAGATGCAAGGTAAACAACTGCCACTTCAAGAGGATTTTATTCATCAAGGATTTAGTCATGTACAAACTTTCCAACTTTGTCTAGAGAATTGCTGCTGTAGTTTCAGACACGATGTTAAATAAAACGTCGTCAGCCAAGCATAGACAAATAGCACTGAGAGCTCTTTCATCCATCTCGCTCCAGTCTTCATTTGAAATATCCATGGGTTTCTTTGTCTTCCCTGCCAGTTCCTTTGCCACTCCTTGCTGCACAAGCATATTCCGCATCTTGACCTTCCATAACTCGAAATTATTGCTCTCAAAACTTCTTAATTTCAAATTTGACATTGCGCTTTCACCATTTTCTCAAGAAACCAGGTCAAAAACTTTCCAAACCATTTTCAAAAAATAATAGATTAACTAAAACAATAGTTTAAATCCCCAATAAATGAATAAAAGTTTTCAAATAAATAAATTTATTTTGATACTATATAAAACACTTTCACCTTATAACTCCCACCTTTAATCCATCAAAACATCTTATAAATAAGATATTCCACATATGCCTTTTAAACTTTAACGTAATCTCCTTAATCCACTATATATACCTTCTCGTTGTTTTTTTCATACCGTCCAAATGAAAAAAGATTCACTTCTTTCAACGTAAGCTCATTAAACATTTAATTAATCTCCAACCCTCACGCTTCAACCCAAACGAAAAAATATGAAAACAAAAGTATGAGATAACCTTTTTCGTTCTCTTTCATTCACGCTTTAACCCAACGAAACATTGCCGCGCTCCTCCATGGAGGAAGGTCGCGATAGTTCTGAAGTTTTTTCGATTTTTCGTTCTCCTTCATTCACGCTTTAACCCAACGAAACATTGTTGCGCTCCTCGATGGAGGAAGGTCACGATAGTTCTGAAGTGTGCCATAAAATTGCCACGCCCCACCAAGTTTAGGACCCGCGATAATTTAATATTATCTCACCTTCTCTCCTAAGGCTTCAGACTTTAAGCTCTAGACTTCAGGTTTCATCTCTCCTCAAACCCAGACTCAACTTTCCTATTCACTACAGCCTCCTACCAAGCTCCGATACCACTTGTTGGATCAAACAGCCACATAATACAATATGCAACGGAACCAAATAAAACAAAAAAGCAAATAATTATACACACATGAAATATATGCAGAGATTTATGTGGTAAAATCCTCTCTTTCTTAGGGAAACATCCACGGAGCAATGGTATCGGTCTTCTTATTATTCAATAACCGAAGAATACAACAACTCTCAACTCTCCAATACTTTCTCCTACGAGAATACAAGAAATATATACGTTTCTTACAGTTATTCATAACTGACCATATTCAGTTTGCTAGTTATACAGTCACCCAGAGACCGATTGTCACCCGCTTCCAACACATTCCAAAGCTCTCTCAAGAAAAAGAACATAATCTAGTCCTTTAAACCATAGTAGCTTACAAATATAGATTCTTACTAATGAAAAATTAAATTTTAAAACCCAATTTTAAAAAACCAAATTTTAATTATTTAATAACTATAAAATATAAATAATATTCAATTTGTTACTTTCTTATAAAGACTAATGGTTTTTAATGAATATTTATGCTAATTTGGTTTATATATTTGATTAAAAGTATTATATATAAGAAGTTTACTTTGGTATTTTATTGTATTTGATTTTTTTATTACTTATTTTTTTGTATATCCGTATTCATACTCGAATTATGCTACTATGCTTTATCCAAAACACATCAAGTTGCAGGTCAACATACAGACTATCCATAGAATAAAAAGACAAAAAAAAAACGAGAATCCACTACTTAGTCATCAATGAGATCATCATACTAGATATAACCATCCATATCCTATACCAACTAGATATAACCATCCATATCCTATACCAAGTTTTGATAACGAATCAACTCACTAATTAAGTTCCTTGAAAATATGAGAAAAAGAGATAGAAGTAAAACCCTTATCAAGTTGTGGATCTGATTAGCCCATTGCTCAAGATGAATGGAATGGAGTATGGAGTCTTGAAGAGCTATCTGCCCAGTCAACTCTATGGAATCACTAAATATACTAATACTATGGATACCTATTTTCTTAGTAGTCCAAAGCAACCCCATAGTGTTAAAGTAAATTACACATTTATTTATTTTTTATACATTTAAGGATCGAGGGTATGATCCAAGTGTCTACTTATAGACTTTATGGCTAATCAGGTGGAAGCCCATATTAAGAGTACTTCATGATAGCCTCTAACATCTCATACAACCACAATGCTAATTTTATCTTTTGCTGAAAAAATCGTTCTCAGATCCAATTCTAAACTCTAAAGCTGACCTTCTAAGATCTCACACAACCGCAGTACTTCTAAAGCTGACCCTCTAAGATCTCATACAACCATAGTGCTAATTTTATCTTTAGCTGAAAAGATCATTCTCACATCCAACTCTAAAGCCGACCCTCTAAGATCTCATACAACCACAGTGCTTCTAAAGCTGACCCTCTAAGATCTCATATAACCACAGTGCTAATTTTATCTTTTGCTGAAAAGATCATTCTCACATCCAACTCTAAAGCTGACCCAACAAAGTTTACTATGCTGCGTGCTCTCAAGCCTGCTGTAAAATGGGTTCTCCAACTAAAAAAACTAACTTTTTATACAGTTTCATCCATTTTGGATGCCAGCAAAAGAAGGGTAGTTGTGCTTAAGAATGACGGTTGGGAACAAGAGACGCCCTGGAAGCTAAGAAGTCACTGTATAGGATAGAATACGGATCTCAAACGTACAAACCATTTATCATTAACAGTGAAGTTTCGTTAACTTGCTAACGTGGAAACACGGCAAGCCTTATGTGGCCTACATAATCTCATCCAATGGCGATTCCGGTGGATAAGTAAAGCTGTGGAAACACATTGTTCGCACATATGGTCGTCCTTCACTCTGTGTCACATGCAGCATTAATCACTTCACTCTGTGTCACATGCAGCACCACTCAAGGCTTTTGTAATTGCATCTTGATTTTTCTGATAGGATAACGACGTCGAAATCCATTCTTATATATATATTATGCGAGCGAAGAGGGAAGAACAATTAACAAGAAGTGGTCTCTGACAGATATCTGTAAGCTGCTGGTTGCTGGTTGAGAGTTTGTTGGATCGATCAGGTCATAGAGCATGGGTAGATCTGCTAGTTGTTGGAGCTGTTCAAACCATGAAGAAGGTCTCAATCGCGGGGCTTGGACTCCTAACGAGGACAAGATTTTGAGTGAATACATTACAGCTCATGGACTTTGTCGATGGAGATCTCTTCCCAAAAAAGCAGGTGAGTTATTTTACTTCTTTCCAAGAGTGGAATAACTATGAGATTAATCTGTGCAAAACTAGAATCTCTTAAGCCTACGAGGCGCAGTAGTATACATGGTCTGAATTACTAGAAATAGTATACAGGACAGGAACATGAGAAGCTTCTCTAATGTTTTCCCCCAAAAAGGAAAAATATTTAATGAAATCTGTGCAAAACTACAATAATCTCTTACGGTAGGCCTATGAGGCGTGTACTACACGTGGTTTGAATTACTGGAAATAGTAACATGAGAAGCTTCTCTAAAGTTTTTCCAAAAGAAGAAAAAAATCTTGAACATAATATTTGTTTTGCAAGTCTTACGCGATGTGGAAAAAGTTGTAGATTGCGTTGGTATAACTATCTTAGTCCAGATATTAAGCGCGGAAATATATCCCCCGAAGAAGAGGATCTCATCATCAGATTACATCGTCTTCTTGGCAATCGGTATTCTATTCAAGAATCGTTTACAAACTCGTACAATGATTTCATAGTCTCTTCAAGTTTATATTTATATGGTGATATATACAGTACGTGAAGGAAGATTAATACAGTTGGTAAAGTGCAGATGGACGTTGATAGCAGGGCGACTTCCTGGTCGAACAGGCAATGAAATGAAGAATTACTGGAATACCCACTTGAGAAAGAGGGTCCAGCCCAGATTTCACAAACCCTTGAAGAGAAGGGACGTGCCTCCTTACTCTGAGGAAGAAGTCGTACATGAAGATATTTCTACATCTCAAAATACACCCTTAAAACCAACAGCAGTAAGATACTGTGGAGGGGAAGTAGCAGAAGTAGATATTATTCATCCAGAAGGCTTGCAAGCAGGAGATGGTCATGATGGTATCAATCAAGAAGGCTGGAAAGGAGCAGATAATCATGTTGTGGATATAGATACCTCTAAATCATGGTGTCAATTATTGTTGGAGAATTGTATGGGATATTATCAGTACGATCGATTGCAACCAAACAACATGATAAGCACCAGCAACATGGTAAGCTCATCACCAGTTCCTCTTCCCTTCGCTCACTCTCGAAGTATAATATTGGAGGAAAATTCTTCTTCTTCCTCTTGCAATATCTTTGACGAGGAAATTCCACATTTCAATGATTTTAATTCCTTGTATTTCGATAGCCAATGGCATTAGAATTTGGTTGGTTAAAAAGACAGCGGGATTAGGTTGTGCAATGAGATTCGAATTTGGTTTGTTAAAACGACAGCTGGATTAGGTATTGCAATGAGATTAGAATTTGGTTTCTTAAAATGACAGTCATACTAATGAAGTAGTTCTGCCTTTGCATTTTATTTTCGTTGTAAAAACATTTTTATTTTTTTCTATTTTGTATATATATGTCACTATTATTTTTGCTGCCCAAGTTTTCTTAGTGGCCAAAATTATACTACTACATGGAAATGTGCTAACTTATAGAAAGTGTGTCCCATGATTCATCCCACTTAATGTTCACACACTGATATGGTTCATACCATGTATTTGGAAGTTTCTCCAAAAACAAAAGGGATGTATCATCATTGCAACACGCTCACACAAACCTACAAATTAATTATGTTGGTGCAAGTATGTTAAGCTTAATATTTGGAATATAAAGACAAGGGGTGGGGGTTTACAAATTAATTATGTTGGTGTAAGGATGTTAAGCTTAATTATTGGAATATGAAGACAAGGATTGGGGGTGGGGATAAGAAGGGATAGGAGAAAATTTACGATTTTATAAAAAGGTCTTTTAAGTTTAATCTAGAATATAAAAATTATATAGTTTTGTTATAATTAGTATAAGGAATAAATCAATATTATTAAAATAAAAATAAATTTTCGATAGTTTTGTTATAATTAGTATAAGGAATAAATTAATAATATTAAAATAAAAATAAATGTTTAACAAATTTGTTAATAAAATTGATCATTAGAGAATTAATAAAAATTAGTATAAAGAACAACTCAATATCTCTAAAATAAAAATAAACGTTTATGATTTTGTAAATAAAATAGATCATTAGATAATTAATAAAACTATTTTAGATCATTAGATAATTAATAAAGCTATTTAGAGTGAACAAATTTGTTATATTGTAATATTAAAAATTTACATGATGAAATTAAAATGTCTTCTTTTAACATAACATGGAATAAAGTTTTATAACAAAACAATTATTTATTTATTATATATCTCAAAATTTGATACTCTAAAATTGGTGTGATTAAAATCATCAACAATAAAATAAATTACAATATAATCAAAATGTGAAATACATAATATCTTTAACAAATCTAGTAAAGACTACACATAGAATCAAAGCTCATTGCACCACACTCATTGCATTAAGGTGAGGTGTTTTACACTACGTAATGTAACCTTATGTTACAAAAAAAGAAAGTAATTACAAAAATTCATGTAATCGATTCATATAATAAAAAATTAAAACAAAATAAAAATTAATCAAAAGAATTATACTTTAAGAAATTGGATCCTATGTTACCAAAAAAATTACAAAATGCTTAATTAGAAAAATGATTCTATCCAGATCCATCTCAAAGGTACGAGACGATAGACCATTGAAGCAACAAGTGAGGCATTACCAAATACTCTACAAATGATTCCATCACTTTATATGAATACCCTTAGATATTCTATCAAATTTTCATATTTTATTTTAAAACAGGTGTCAACTCTAGCACGAATATATAAGAGTAGTATGAACAACTATGAAAGAGGAGAGTATTTTTTGAAATTAAGTTGGAAACATAAGACTGTTATCTTAGATTTTATCTTTGAATTTTGAATTTTTTAGCTTTGAATCTTGAATTTTTATCACGGTTATGGATGTTGTGAAATATGATATAAAACATTAGCAAAAATAGGAAAATATTTCACTTATAAACACTCCAAACTTTTAGGTAATTGTTGTGGGAAAAAAAAATCGTAATGACTAGGGTATGTCACAAACACACTAAGATAAGTGAAATTTGATCCTATGGATTTCTCTATAGGATGATTGGACTCTTAAAATCATACTTTCATCGCTTCGTCAAGACAACAGACTTAAGAAAATAGAAAAGAAAGAGATGTAGAGAGAATGGAGGAAACTTTTTTGATGGTTGATCCTTGCTGCTCCTACTTTGTTCCTTCAATTTTCTCTTCTACAACAATGCGAGACCTGTAAAGACACTAGGTACACTCATCACAAGCCTTTGGATTTATTGAAAAACTTAAGTAATACAAGAAAATACATGTAATATTAACTAGCTTCAATAGTATTCTTGCAATTCATAAGTAACTCTCAACTAAATGATTATTCAACATATTGTGCTTGTATATAGGGGAGGGAAAGATATCAAATTTCCATTGAATGCAACAAGGTAATACAATTATTTACCTCACTGTTGTTCATCACCTTTTGAATCTAGTGATAAAGTTCCTCTGCTCTTGAAACACCTATAATCTCACATCCAATACTCTAATATGCATACAATGGAATTCATATAAGGATGGTGTCTCCAACACTAAAGGGAATAATACTCAGGGACATAGGCCACTGAGGGAAAGATGGGATCAATGGATTCAATACAACAACAAGATTCCTCCAGCATAACAATGAGATGGGTGTACTCCCATGGTTTGTCCATCTACTATTGCATGTTTGTAATAGTTGAGATGGTTTCTAACTAGCTATGTAAGTTGAAAACGAGAAGAACTAATCCATAAACTATCATTGCTTTCACTTTTCGATGTATACATACATACATACATACATACATACATACATACATATATATATATCCATTTTTGTAGGCCCACACGCCTTGTTCAAGAGAAAAATGTGTGGCATGCACCTTGTGGGAAGCAAAGGTGTGTGGGGTCTCATTTTGCTTGCAACTTGCTTATTTCAAGGGGAAATGGGTTGAGATCTCTTCAAAGGGATGGATACCATCAGATAGGGTCAAATTAGGGGTTGTTCCACTTCGATAAGTTTATTATTGTGATTGATAATGGACACATGTTCACAAGAAAGGAAGTTCCAATTTGAGCTATAACATATGCCCCCTAAAGTATGAGGTCAAAAGGGGAAGCTAATGGAAAAAATACATTATAATTTTAAATGGAGGGGAATGAGGTGATTTCAAGGTTGAGGTTCTTGATTATTGGTCCAAAGTGGTACCTGTTACAGAGATAAATGTGTTAGAAATTACTCTTTCCTGGGAATATCCATACTCATATGTGATAGAACATGGTTGCCAGATCAAGTACACTATAAATATGTGACACATAGGAGATGTAAAACCATGGTCATGAAAGGAGTACATAATGGATCCATGTAATATATATAATGTGGGATCATGGTAATGACAATGATACACAATGGATCCATGTGAATCAATATTTTATCGTTGGAAATAGATACACAATGGATTTATGTTTCATCATACACCAGGAGAATATATTTAACTCAAATGAGTAAAACTGGTTCTTCAGGTTGTATCAATGTAATATGATGTATGGTATATTCTTGTGCAGCTCAGGAAATAAGAAATATGGAAAGGAAACTATTGGCCCAAGGTATTCCATCCACACCATTGAAATGCATGAATCCTACCCATGTTAATGAATGGTATGAACTTGAACATGGAAGACACTACTTGATTACCATTCATTGATGTATAACATTAACAAACACAAGGTAACTCATGAATGATGATAATGGGCACCAAGGTGCCTAGTACATTCTAGCAAGTGTGAATAGATGTCTTAGATTCAAACACTTGTAGAATCTATTAAGTAGGAAAGATTGATGTATTCCCAATTCCCAATAGTGAGGGAACTTTCCATTGATGACTAAAAACCACAAGGTACTATCGGGATTGGATCGATTTACAAGAGCAGAATGTGTTGGGCTCGATGGGAACAATGTTGAGGACACACTTATACAGAGATGGGGGGTGAATCAGTATAAGGAAATTTTATTTACCTTTTCGAACATTCATCAACCATAAGAACACAGTCGCATATGATATCTATTAACTTCAAAACATGGAACACAATATTTATGTGGAAACCCTTACGAGAGAAAACCACACAAATTCTCTTTATAATTATTTGTCGACATTAACCTACTAGATACAAAAAACCCCAATGGTAAAAATATTTAGTAGCAACCAACCTACTCTTACAGGTATTCCTAGACACCAATCTCCACCCCTAAGCACCAATTTAGCAAGAGACATCAATCTATAATTTTTTAGCAGCACCAACCTTTAAGTTACACTTTCTTCTTTAGTACATATAACTTATTGAAAATATTATAATGTTCATACCTCCTTTACCGAGTCTTCTTCCCATCTTCCTTCACCATGTTTAACCAAAATTTGAATTTCCAAATGAAATTTATTAAGGATTTCCCAAAGGTTGTTGTTTTTGGACTCTTCCCAAGAACAAACTTGTACAACATGACATATATCCATTTCTGAAAATATGATTCTAAAATGTTTAATTAAAGTACTTTGATATGTCTCATTAGATCTTTAAAATATCACATTTTGAAACGTCATAGAAAAAAATGCTAAGCTAACCTTTTTGAAATTGATTTTAGGACAATTCAGAAACACTACATTCCAAGAGGTATATATAAAAACTTAAAAGAAACCAAAGTATGAAATTTTTACCTGAGATACTTCTGTATGTGTCTTGATATACCTGAAAATTTCACTATCTAAAAATTCTCAGAAAAAAAATTATACTGAAAATGTCAAAATAACATGTTTGAAACTTATTTCGAGACCTTTCTAAGATATGGAATATCTCAGAAATTATAGCAAACCGATATTTAAAATTATAACCTTAGGTAATTCTGTGTGTCTCCTAATATCCCGGAAAATTTTCTTAGTCCGAAATGTCCCAAAATATCATTTATAGAGAAAATGTCAAATTAACCTATTTGAAACTGATTCCATGACCAATCTGAAACCTAAGTTCCAAAGGGAATATCTCGGAAAATATAGAGAACCAACATCTAAAATTTTGATCATATTTAACCAGAAATCTCCCCTTTATTGCCTCAAAATTTCATGATCTAAAATGTCTTATAAAATAAGTTATCACAAGAATTCCAAACTGACATATTTGAAACTAATTTCAGGATCATTCAAAAACCCTAATTTCCACAAGGCATATCTCAGAAAGTATAGTGAGCAAAGATATAAAATTTTAACCACCTGTACCCAAATATCTCACATCCATCTCCTCAAAAGTTTACGGTATAAAACATCATAGAAAATAATTTATTGCAAAAGTGTCAAGATGACCTTAAATCTATTTTGCAACTCTCCCATTTTGGAATGATATTCAATATTTTCTCATCCACTTCTTCAATTGCTACTAAAATTTTCATACATAGTTTATCTCAACACTTTATATTTTTATAATTTATCATAACCCTTCATAAAGGGACACCCATTAATTACATAATTAGTTCCTTTTTTATTTCACTTTTCCAAATGTCATGGACAAATAGCATGGGAACTTTTCCAAATACCATGGGATACGAAACCCTTGGGATTGAAAACACCATTTCACATTTTACTTTTTCACATGCACCCCTTATATGTGTGTGTGTGTCTATATATATATATATAGATAGATAGAGAGAGAGAGAGAGAGAGAGAGAGAGAGAGATGCTCCAATTGCTTGAAAATGACTTAGAATAACATTAATAAAAAACATGTTTAATATAATTCCTTAATATGGCATCAATGAAAACATTAATCCTTTGAAATCAATGACAATAATTATCTCCCCATTTTTCATCAATGTAAATACTGCAACGAAACACATATTCGTCTAGGCATAGAAATATCCCCCTATATACAACTCTCCCCGTTTGAAATCAATGGAAAAGGGATGCTCCCCCAAGCTTGTGCTTCTCCTAACATCTACGTTTTCATCCCAATTCACATTCATATATATTTTGTTAGAGTAAAATATTCACCTCTTGAGTATCACCAGCTGAATTCCTAGGTTCCCTTTAGACATTTGGATATTCTCTTCACTGCATCCACATGAGTTTCTTTTGGTACATCTTGAAACCATGCAACCAACTCTACTTTTTGTATAATATATGTCCTTGATGTTGTCGCATATAGTAAACTACCAATGTTTGATTTTATTACAAAGATTCATCATATTTTCTCAATTTACAACCTATGACCATGGGTTCAGCAAGAGGATTCAAATGGGTGAATTGGAGGCCAAATTTCAAAAACCCTTCAAAAGAAGTGGCATGCCTTCTTACTCTCGTCGTTATAAAGAATTCGAAGATAAAGATCATTATGTCTGTCAAAATACACGCTCGGAAACAACTGCTGTGAGATTCTCTGGAAGTGCAATAGTAGATGCCAACAATCATTATAGTTATAATTATGATAACGTACCGGATACCCTTGATGGTATTAATCCTGAACGAGAAGAGTTGAAACAGATGGCCATCAGATGTTCCCCTCTTTCTCCCCCTGTTAAAGTAAAATATTCCAGGGGAAAGAAATCTTCTTCTTCTTGTAATTTTTTCGACCACAGATTCCAGGATTCTGAACATTTTATATTGATGTATTTCTAGAATTTAACGGAGTTGGAAGAACTATCATCCCCTCTTCCATATACTAGAGCAGATGGTGGGGAAATGCGTGCCACAATCTGTTCACAGCTAATTTCGTTAGGAAAAGCGGGGATGCCCATACACATTCAAAAATGCTATACATTAACTGTAGTCTGTAAGTCTAGCCTAGGAGACGAATATTTCCAGTCACTAATTTAGCCTGCTTCTGAACAAATAAACCAGTCATGGGAGTGTATCGGCCAGCTGTATGGCTTTTAAGGTTTGTCCTGCGTATCTGCGCACAAGGATTTAGGGCTTTGAATTTATGTTGAAATACATGTCAGTCCCCTCATGTTACTTAACTTTGCAGAGTAACATTCTAATTTTATATTACGCATTGTTTGTGAGATTGATAGGAGGCAAGTGCAGCTCTAACGACAAAGAGTAAAATAAAACTAATCTATTTATCCTTCTCTACTTTGTTTCCAATTTTAACTTCTTAAAAGTTAAAGGGGATGCATGCCAAGCGATGCTGTAAGACAATTAAATTTAACAAATATTTAATAATTAAATGTTTCATCACTACAAGGAAAAGGTACCCAAAAAAACATGAGTGGACATGAGTGGTCAAAGGTTATAGCCAAGGTTTTTGAGCTGTAAACAATATTTATACAGATGCACATATCTTTTTAGACAAACACACCGTTATATAAAATTTGTCATTCCATTTTTTAATTCATAGATAATTATTATCCTTTGTAAAATACACATCTTTGTAAAATACACATGTACATATTGCGTTTTCTTAACATGGATATACTTTATCTCTATATATATATAAGCAATTTATTGATTATAAGTTTATCTAGAACTACAACATCGCGAAAATGATCATTGGAGGGTGGAAAGCTTATTTTGACCTTAAAATAATTGTAAGTCAACAATCTTTGTGATGTAAGCCCTTCAATGTGTGTTTTTTCCCATTGACTGAAAACTATATCAAAAGTTCAACAAAATCGCATAAGATGGGGCCAAGTGTGTGTAACCATTGAGCGCCCAAAACCACATCACATATGCCTAAGGGCAAGGAAAACATGTCAGAGCGCAGGATATAATCTCCAATAGAGATACGCACATTCTGACACTTTCTCTTGCAGGGTAAGGTGCCTCCATTGGCAATCATGACTTCATACTTAGAGCAAGGATGGACAAAACAATTAACCTGTTTGGCGATCCGAGGGTCAATGAAGTTATCAATGCTACTAGAATCAATGAGTATTGTAAGAGGAGATTCTTGAAGTAACCCTTGACCCGCATTGTTTGTGGTGACTCCGGCTAAAGCATGGAGAGATATCTCATGGTGGTCATCCTGAGAAGGAGGGTCAACAGGAGGTTGCTAAATGTCGACCTGATCATCTACTATATACTGAGCTTCTTCACCAATTTTAGTTGCAGGTGGAGAATCCACATCCAAGAGATAGAGCTTTTGCTTAACGCATCTATCTCCCCGAGTGAATTTCTCATCACAATTATAACAAATCCCTTTTTTTCTATGTGCCTGCATCGCTCCTTCAAATAAATGATTGATAGGAGTTGCTCTAGGCGCTGTCGTGATAGGAGGTCATTGGGAAAAAATATTTATGAATGGAACAAAAGTGGATTTGAAGCATTGTTAGGCTGTGATCTTGTCCTCCGCCAACTTATCCAACTGTAGGGCTTCCATCATTGTGTTGGGACATAACATTTAACCTCAGATCGGATTGCATCCTTCCGACCACTAACAAAAAATCCTATAGAATTCATCAAGAAATCCTTCTGTGTGATTGGCCATTTTCTCAAATTATGTTTGATACTCTCTCACAGTGCCAATTTGGAGAAGTTTAGTGAGTGCTCTTTTGAAGTCATCAAAATCACTAGGGCCAAATCGTTGCAAAAGGAGTTGGCAAAAATATGTCAATTTTGGCTCTTCATGAGCCTTGATGTACCAACAGTACCATTTAAGAGCTTCATGTTCCAAGTGAAAGGATGCAAGTAGAAATTTGTTGACCTCAAAAGTATTATGCACACTGCTATATTGTTCTACCCGGTATATCCATCTAGTCGGATCATCACCATTCAAGCGAGGAAATCAAGCTTCGACCCACGAAAATTATTGGAAGAAGAGAACCTAGTGTCTGCAGAAGACTCTGGCTCTTGTCTATTGTTCATGGATGAATGCTGAATATGGAGGCCGAGAATTTTTTATCCAGATCTTGGAGTTTGGTTTTGAGGGCTGCAAGTTCTTTCTCCATGTTTTTTGCTCCTACGCGGGTAACAACCATAACCAGGATATTTTTTTAAGGGGAGAATGGGTAGAAAAACAAAAACCTAAACATCTATAGTAAATAAAAATTTGGATTTGGGAAAAAATCCAATGGGTAATTGGGGTTTGAATAGGTTTTGGACATTTTCTAATGGACAGGGAAGTATAAAATGGGGATTTCAGAAACGGGGTGAAAGAATGGGAAAGTTTGTCCAAGAGGGAGAAAGAAGCAGAAATAGGAAATGAACACTATGGCAAAATTTGAAGTCGATTGGGTGAAAATCGAAGAAGTTATGGAAAACCCTAAAAATAAACAGATGTGACATTTCTGGCTTTGGGAAGTGGAATTTGGGATAGGGTCCACATCAAGGAAATATGCAGAATGGAAGTGCATGGGTTCCAGTGAATTTTCAATGGAAACAGAGCTAAAGCAAAGAAGATATGGCAAAAAAACATAAATTTGTACTTGTTTATTTTCCAGAATTGATCTGCAATGGCTCTGGACAGATGTAATCTGCTATTTATCAGTTGGAAATAGATATGGACCCCAACTATGCTCAGAATCCTAAACGTTCAGGGGATTCACTCCGCTACCAATGTTTTCTAACGTCTTGCGTATTGGGGCAGTACACCTCTCTCCACAGCTTAGGTAAAACTGATAACTGCTTTGCCACAAACGACAGCTCTTGGTTTACCTCATGGGTGTGAGCTAGTTAATCAGGTAGGGGCTATTGTTCTTTTTGCTAGAAGGTCCTCTCAATGGGTCAGCTACTTCGGGGTTCTTATGATAGTCCTCACAATGAATTTTTAGGGCTATGCCCAAGTGCTTCCCACAGTTAATCAAATAGGGATTATTCCTGGATTCAAACCTACAATTGAAAGGAACAATACAAATACAAATAAAAAAACTACTGCAATAATCTCAATGCCTGGAAGCCACTACAAAATAAAAATTGGCAAAAGGGCCCTCACACGAAGTTGAGGGACCCTTTAGGTGTAATCATGCATTCGCAAAATGTGCTAGAATTTAGCAAATTGAAAACATGTGCACGTTTCTTAGAACTAGGCATGGGCGGACTCCGACCCTGCCATGTCAATTAACATGTAAGATAGGATTCCAAAACATCCATGCGTTATAGTGATACATAATGTGCATGCTTTATGTATCACTATAACACACGCGTTTTGGTTAGTATAACAAAAAAAAATAAAGAATCTGCGGACCGCAACCACTGTTTACCCACTCAAAACTGGAACACTCGAGCGATTGATACTTGGAAAAATACCTTGGAGAAGTGAAGGGAGGCCAAATTCGAAGCTCAACAAGGGAGATTTTGTCTTTCAAGGAGGATTGGAAAGGTAAGCATCGAAATCATTGCCTCATTTCATCATTAAAAATATAAATTTTTATGTTGCCCTAAATTAAAAATCTTTGTAAATGAAATTCCGAAACTAAAAATTTTAAAATATGTTATTTAACGTATGTTAATTCCTCCCTACTATCAATCCCCTTAATGAATTTTACATCCACCCAAGCAATAAGGGATTTGAATCCCAACACCAACTTTTCTTCAATATTTTTTCCACATCTATTGGAAATTGGAAAACTAAAACCATCCACCATTTTGCTAGGAGGAGGAACTATGGACTATAATCTAGGCTTGGTTTCTAGACTTGACTCAACCAATCTCTATGTTTTTTTTCCACACATTGTTTTACCCTAAAAATGTCCAACCAATTCTTGTGAAGCCAACCCAATGGCATGATGGATTTTACATCATCCCCCAAACCCCAAGGGACTAGGTTCCCCTCCTTTGCAGACACACCGCTTACTTTCTTGCTAAGATGAACTGCCACATCTTTTTTTACCTCCTTCACCACCAAGACACTCAATCCATTGTTTTGGGTCTTCATAGCTAGTAACCGATAAGATATTTGCTTCATGGAATAAGCGTTGATAGACCCCCACATTCAAAATCTTGTCCCTTCTTAATGACGCAGAGGACTTAACCACCAAATCTTCCTCATCATACACTAGATTCTGAGCAAGGAAACGGCCACAAACATTAAATTAATTATATACAAAAGAGAAATTTTTGAAGGTATAGTATGACGAATAACATCTTCCCCAATACCTCGTCTCTAGAAAGGTGTACATAAAGTGATTTTAAGGCCCCGATTGTCTCGATCCTTCATTAATAATTTAATTAGGAGCTCTCCTCCATCGATCATTAATCGATTTACATGTACTTGATCCTCACCATCCAGTTTGGTTTACATGTGGTTGTTATTTTAGTATTTTGAGATGATATTTATGTTTGTAATGTATTCGTTCTTGCACAAAGTTTGTACATTTTTCATTTTTGAGAGATGTCATTATACCACATGTATACATTTCTAATGATTTGTTTTTGGATTTTTTTATTGCAGTGATGACCATGGATGCACATTCAGACATCCAAAGAGAAATTGAGAGGCTCAGATAAATTCGAGCTTCAATAACTATTGTTGATAATAGGCATCGTATGCTTGCATCCAATTTGGATGCAATGATAGAGACCTTTAGTAGGTCTAATGGTGCACTGCAAGATATTGCTACATTCAGATAAAGAAAGAGGCAACAATATGATGATGGAATTAGCTACAAAGAAGTTAAGAAGTTGAAAATAACAAAACAACATATGTTTGCCCACTTTAGAGATCTACGGACGGGTAAAATCCGGAATGCAAACAAAAGGAATATTTCTATCGACTGGTGTACATATCAACCATTCATAGATAATTTGATGGACTGATGGTACATGGTGTTTGATGTACCACCACATAAAAACAGGGAAATGCCTCTATATTTTCTGAGAAAGATGTACGTTGAATTTGTTTTAGGGAAGCATGTTAATTATTTTGATATGTTGGAGTACTAGGGCTTTGGGATGGGGATACCTCAACAACATCCCAATGTGAGGCACATAGATCCCAATCGCTCGGTAGCTCCACCTCCCAAGCATCTACCCAGACTAGATGTGACGTATGCACATCAGTTGGTCCTAGAGACGCAGGAGTCATTCCTACTGTTGGCGCATGTAGTTGTTCGCCATAGCATGTATCATCAAGGTATGTACCAAGAAGGGCCATCAGAGCCACCATCTATGGGTGGAGTAGAGCCACCACCTCTTGGTGGGGTAGATCCACCACCTCCTAATGGGGTAGAGCGTGGGTAGAGCCACCACTTTCCAGTGGTCGAGGAATTTAAATATGACCTCGAGCAAGGTTTTTACATAGACCTCGATCAAGGTATGTTCAAGCCCTTGATCAAGCAAATTGTTCGATCGAGGGCCTAAAGAACAGGTTATGGGCCTTTCTTTTATTTTTTTCAAAAGCTAGATCAAGCTTTTCAAAAGCTAGATCGAGCTTTCAAAAGCTAGATCGAGCTTTTCAAAATCTAGATCGAGCTTTCAAAAGCTAGATCAAGGTCTCGTTTCAACCCTTGATCGAGGTTTTGATAGCTCGATCGAGGTCTTGTTTCAACCCTTGATCGATGTCTTTTAAATTCCTCAATCGAGGTCTTGTTTCAACCCTTGATCAATGTCTTTTAAATCTCTCAATCGAGGTCTTTTAAAACCCTCGATCGAGGTTTCAATACCTCGATCAAGGGCTTTAGAAGAATTTGATTGAGGGTCCGCAACACAAATTTTTGGCACTTCGCCGCAAAAATCGTGAACCAGCTTCATGGATCAACCCATTTGTTAATACATGTTTTTTCATTGACCAATGCATTTCTAACTATGTTTGTAATTGGTGATTGTAGCCACCAGCCTCTATACTTATGAGACATTTAGTAGTTGGATCTCCTCCTATTTCAATTTTGCAAAAGGGACAAGTGTATAAGAGAGGCTCCACTCCTATAAATGATGTGGATGTCCTCTATAGCAGACACACGAGAGATCCATATACCCCTCACCTAACAAGGGTCATTGATACTGTAGTTAGTGACACATCTGTAATAGCCACAAGTCATATAGAGATAACTATTTCAACAATCACAATGCATAGTATTTAACCATGTCACTATATTGCTTATTCATGCATGTCTAACTATTTCCCAATTTGGTGATTGTAGCCATTAGTGGCAGAAGTGCCCGGCCCCTCTACTCAATCCATGGTTCTGACCCGGTCTCCTCTTGTGGTGAGATGTTCATTAATGACCAATTTATTTTATTCAATTTACCCAAACATGTTGATCAATTTTGAATTGTTGAATTAATTGAGATATGATCTTTTATTTGTAGAGCACAACTGAAGAGAGGCCTTTCATGAGAACACCGCAGACATCTATAACCCATGAGGATTTGGTGAGTGTTTGTCATAAATAATTTGGCCATAAGTTAATTTTTTAAGTTTGTTAATGGTAGGGTAGTAGTGTAGTTATTTGATAAAAATAATGAAATTTTTTTTGCAGACTCTTGAGATGCAGAGTGATCCCAGGGAGATGGTCAATAAAGGAAAGTTGGGGAAAAACAAGCAAAATATTGATTTTTGATAGTCCCGTATATATGTATTTGTACATACATGTACACATTGTTGTACTTCGGGATACATGTACATTGACAGGCCACTTGAGGGCCGACTACTTTGCCATATTTTGTATTACATACATTTGGCTATTAATGCATGATACAATATATTCCATATTTTCTCTTGAGTTTCCAGTTGTGCTTGTGATGATTTATCTCTTCCACAAATTGATAAATTATGCTATTGAAATTTATATAATTATATTTTAAGCAATATTTATTCTCTTACATTTATTTCATTGATCAAGTAACATCTCACCATTGTGTTATGAAAACATTATCTTAATGGAAAAAACTAATAATATCTTTCAACAGTTCAATGAACTTACCACATGCATGCTAATTTGATATCTAATTTAAAATTGTGTTTTTTGTCAACTCCAAGGGTTCATACCCATTGATCAGCATTATGGTTGCAAGGAAAATATGTTGCAAGGAAAAAACAAAAGTTAACAAAATAAGTCAAAATATGTTTGAATAACCTCTGTCATAATAGTAACATGCTACGCATATCATCAATGTAAGCCTATGACATTTCACAAACTAAGAGAAAGTCTAATAGATGCTACACATTTCAACAATGCTACCGTACTTCATCAAACTATTCGTACATGAGCATCTATGAAGTTTGGTTGAAGTGTGCCAACTCTAGCATGCTAAAAATAATGGCAAAGTATCAAGTACAATGGAAAGGAAGGCATAGCTAAAGTGTAATAAAATTCATTGGGCCTTCATGTACATATGGTCAAATATATGTAACAAATATACCCTAGTTTGTTCCAATATGCCAACCAATAGATGGCCATGAATTCAGTCTCACAAAATCGTTGAAGATATAAACCCTATCCTTACTAAACCCTGGTATGTAAGACTCTGGTTTGTGCTTTACTTCTTTCATATGTCCATTTTCCACTTGTCATAATGCAAAAGTAATCATACAAAATCCATGGAAAATGAAATACCTAACTAGTTTAATGATCTTCCTCGATAAAGTTGTTTAGATGAAGGAAAATATGATGTTCATGGTCCTATGTTTGCAAAAAGGATGGATTATCCTCATATGAAAATGTATTTAAAATTGAATGTACTTGATTGATACAAATGATGATGTAATGGATATTTATTATGATTTGGAAAGTATTCCCCCATAACTTGATGGAAAATGTTCATGGTGACCTAGATCTAATGAAGCTAGCAAGGATCAGAGGGATATCATCGATGAAACATTGCCTCCATTTTTTATTTGGAACTTTGAATTCTTAAAAATGACATTCATTACTCAAAATCCAAATTCATTACTCATTACGCTAAGGAGTTGTTAAATGACGTGGAACACCAAGGACATAGCAATCTACCAAGGGTGCAGTGTGGTAGGTTTTATCACCACTCTTTGAATGTCTAGTTCTAGAATCAAAATAAAAAAATTTCAAAGTTGACCCCCATGTGCAAAACTGTACACTCCGTTACTGAGCAAAACCCTAGTTTCCACAATGGACCTAGAAGATGACACCTGGGCCATGGGACTGGAGGAGAAAGTAACCCCTAGCACTATCCTGATGTCCTGAATCCAACGGAGTCTATGGTTTCTTGATTCGAGCCACAGTCCTTATTCTATGGCTCATTCCATCTTGCATCCAAAAGGCCTTCAAGGACACCCGTTGGATACATATCGGGGGCATAGAATTCCAACCAAGCAACAAAACTAGGTTCTGGGAATTCCTTCAAGTGTTTTTAGGAAGGTTCCAACTGGGAATGCTAGCCATAAGTCCCCGGTCGATGATTTTGCAAAGTTGACCCCAATGTGCAAAACTTACACACTCCCTTATTGAGCAAAACCCTAGTTTCCTAAATGGAACTAGAAGATGACACCTGGGCCATGGGACCATAGGAGAGGGGCAACCCTAGCACTACCCCGATGTCCTTAATCCAATGAAGTCAACTGTTTGTCGATTCAAGCCATGGTCTCCATTCTATGGCTCATTCCATCTCGCATCCAAAAGGCCTTCAGGGACACCTGTTGGATACCTACCGGGGGCATAGAATTCCAACTGTGCAACAAAACTGGGTTCCTGGAAGTCATGCATGTGTGTCTAGGAAGGTTCCAGCTGGGAACGCAAGCCATAATTCCCTGGTCGATAATTTTTCAAATTTGACCCCCATGTGCAAAAATTGCACACTCCATTACTGAGTAAAACCCTAGTTTCCTAAATGGACCTAGATGATGACACCTGGGCCATGGCACCAGAGGAGAGGGGAACCCCTAACACTAACTCGATGTCCTCAATCCAACGGAGTCGACGGTTTTTCGATCCAAGCGATGATCATGATTCTATGTCTCATTCCATGTCGCATCCAAAAGGCCTTTAGGGACACCTGTTGGATACCTACCAGGGGCTTAGAATTCCAACTGTGAAACAAAATCAGCTTCCAGGAAGTCATGCAAGTGTGTTTAGTAAGGTTCCAGCTGGGAACGTTGGCCATATGTCCCTGGTCGATTATTTTGCAAAGTCGACCCCCATGTGCAAAAATTGCACACTCCCTTACTGAGCAAAACCCTAGTTTCCTAAATGCACCTAAAATATGACACCTAAGCCATGGTACTCGAGGAGAGGGGCGTCCGTAGTACTACCCCGATGTCTTGAATCCAATGGAGTCAACAGTTTGTCGATCTAAGACACGATCATCATTCTATGTCTTGTTCCATCTTGCATCCAAAAGGCCTTCAGGGACACCTGCTGGATACCTACCGGGAGCATAGATTTCCAACCATGAAAAAAAAAAGGGTTTCAAGAAGTCATTCAAGTGTGTCTAGGAAGGTTCCACTTGGAAAATCTATCCATAAGTCCCCAATCGATGATTTTGCGAAGTTGACCCCCATGTGCAAAAATTGCACACTCCCTTACTGAGCAAAACCCTGGTTTCCTAAATGGACCTAAAATATGACACCTGGGCCATGGGACTAGAGGAGAGGGGCACCTGTAGCACTATCCTGATGTCCTGAATCCAATAGAGTCGACGGTTTGTCGATTCGATCCACGGTCATCATTCTATGGCTAGTTCCATCTCACATCCGAAAGGCCTTCAAGGACACCTGTTGGATACCTATCGACGGCATAGAATTCCAACCGTGCAACAAAATTGGGTTCCGGGAAGTCATGCAAGTTTTTCTAGGAAGGTTCCAGCTAGGAATGCTATTCATAAGTCCCCGTTCGATGATTTTTCAAAGTTGACCCCCATGTGCAAAAATTGCGGACTTGCTTACTGAGCAAAACCCTAGTTTCCTAAATGTACCTAGAATATAACACCTGGGCCATGGGACTGGAGGAGAGGGGCACCCTTATCACTATCTCGATGTCCTAAATCCAACGGATTTGATGGTTTTTCGATCCGAGCCACGGTCGTCATTCTATGGCTCGTTCCATCTCGCATCCAAAAGGCCTTCAAGGACATCTGTTGGATACCTACCAATGACATAGAATTCCAACCGTGCAACAAACCCGTGTTTCAGGAAGTCCTTCAACTGTGTCTAGGAAGGTTCCATCTTGGAATGCTAGCCATAAGTCCACGGTCGATGATTTTGCAAAGTTGACCCCAATGTGCAAAAATTTCACTCCCTTAATAAGCAAAACCCTAGTTTCCTAAATGGAACTAAAAATGACACTTGGGCCATGGGACCAGAGGAGAGGGGCACCCCCAACACTCTCCTGATGTCCTTAATCGAATGGTTTTGACCGTTTGTTGATCTGAGCAAAGAATACCATTCTATGGCCCGTTTAAACTCACACCCCAAAGGCTTTCAAGGACACCTACAGATGGCTATACAGGAGAAAATCCAACAAAATAATAATGAGCATGGGGATAGTGATAATGAGGATGGATATGGTGATGGTGATAGTGAGCATGAAAATGGGCATGAGGATGTGGATATTATGGTTTACTTAGATGGGAGAAAAAACAAAGAAAACAAATCCATGACGAAACGTGTGCAATCTATCAAGTCTTACCAAGTCTACACAATTTATCAATCTATCAAGCTATCAATGTCTGGCTAGGATTTCTAGGCCCGTTTAAACTCCAGAGAAAATGTGTTTGACCTCTATGATTGAATGGGGAGGATGGCTCTACTAGAATAGATGTATTGCAAATAATGACATGTCATTTCAATTCAAAATTTTCATTTTGTGCTTCCAATTTCGTTTAGGTCAAGTGTCTCAAGGAGAGATGGAAAATTCATCCTTGGGCATAATAACCAAACCAAGCAACAAAATTGAATGTTGTAATTTTTGAAAAGTGTGTTTGGGATAGACCAACATGAGCTCATTGTCCATAAACTCTCATGAAAACTTTTTATGAATTTGACCTTTTAATGCAAAATCTTATTTGCCTCTTAATGAGAAAAACCCTAGTTGGATATGAGTTCCAATAAGATGTTTTTTACTCCACATATGGGTACTCATTCCTTGGCCGTGATCATGGAAGGGAAACAATAGACTTAGGGCCTTGACCATGCTCAAAGGAGGGAACCAACAACCTTAGGCCCTAAAGATAACTTATTAGGCTCAACCTTCATGAATGTGTCATTGGACCTCCACATAGGACGACACACGACGAGCCACATTGCGATCCTTTGAGCGAGATTTCTTTCCAATTGTACTAAATGCATATACTAAACTTTTAACAATATGAGAACTTGGTTCTAAATTTTTGGTCATCTTTATCCTTAACATTCTTCTAACAACAACCATAGACCTAGTTTTTAACAATGATAAAAATAATTTGCACTTGTCCCCATCACATTTAGAATCAAAAAATTTATCAAGTATTTGTCGAGTTTGATAAGCAATAGCACGTTTAGGACAACATACCTTCCAGTGAACTAATGAGAGTTTTAGCAACCTGTATACGTTTCGGAGTTCTTGGGCATGCAGTTGCTAATGGAGGTAAGGGTGTTGGAACTGGAGCATGTACAACATCACCAGGACACTCCGGCATTTCAATAGGAGCCTCTTGTCTTCCATTCTCTTGTTGGTAGTTGGATGTGGCAAATTGGACTTTCTATTGGACGGTCTCCATAACATTTTCTCCTTGCATTGTAAATCCTTCATTTAATGCCTCTCTAACTTTGTCGCTTGTATAACAACTACCCAACAAGTCATTCACTACCATATTCTGAGGTTGACTTGATGTGGGAATTGAAACATCCCTCGATGAGCACCTATGTCTTACTTCTTGACTAGTACCATGGGGTGCTTGTTCATCAAATGTTGTTGAAATTGAGGGGCCCTCTAGTGAATTTCTCCATTTTTCTTGAGGTGGATGGGTAGGAACGACTGTGGCATCATCTACGGCTGGAATTGGATGAGTTTCCATGGAATTCCTTCGATTCCACATGTCCAATCTTTTCTTTTCTCTAACTTCTTCCATGGTTTCTTGAGGCTTCTCTTTCCTTTCCGATTTTCTTTTTCGATTGCATGAATTCCCCATGACCATAATGAGAAATACTAAGAAAATAGATTCTAGAGGTGTGCTCAACTATTAAAATATCCAAATTCTTTCTCAATTATGAATATAGGTTCTTCAAGATTGCTCAATTGTCAATATAGATACTTCCTCAATTGTGAATATAGATTCCTCAATCTTGCTCAAATGTGAAAGTAACTTCTACCTCACTTGTGAATATAGAAAATTCTTCATTTGTGAATATAGATTCTCCAAGCTTGCTCAATAGTGAATGTAGATTCTTCTTCAATTGTGTTCACATAGATTCATCAAGATTGCTTGAAATTGTGAATGTAGAATTCTCTTGAAGCTTTAAATTGTGAATGTAGGATCCTCTTGAAGCTTGAAATTGTGAATGTAGAATCCTCTTGAAGCTTGCTAATTGTGAATGTAGAGTCCTCAATTCCCAATGATAACTGTAGAATCCTCTTCAAGCTTGTTGATTGTGAACATAGGGTGTCAAGCTTCCTCAACTGCCTTGAATGCTGATTGTGAACATAGAGTTCGAATTTTTTTTTTGCAGCATTGTAGGGGAGACGGGGAGACAAAACGAAAAATTTCAGGTAAGAAATAGGTAGAGTATAATGCTGAATTTTTGCACAGACAAAATGCACTAGCTTTATGGACACACAAAATGTGCGCACATTTATAGAATGTTAAAAAAATCATAGGCATTTAATATGTTTGGTTCACGGCTAAATAATGCCTAGTTGCACAAAATGAGTGAGCGTTTCTCCATGCAAAAACACGCTAGTGTTATGGTAATAATCAAAACCTTATTCAAAAGTTTATTTAATAGTTTCTATGGGTTAGGAGGTTAAATAGGGATTTGGTGTTAGGGGCTTAGGAGTTAGAGATGGGGGGTGGTCAGTGGTAGGGGAAGGGGGATTAGGATAGAGTGAGAGGGGGGGAGAGTAGGGGAGAGAGAGAGAGAGGTGTAGAAGCAGGGAAGAGAGAGTGAGAGAGGGGGGGTTAGTTAGGGGTAAGGGGCTAGGAGGGGGTTTAGAGAGAAGGAGAGATAGAGAGAGAAACTGAGAGAGGGGGTTAGTAATGGTTAGGGGGGGGAGAGAGGAGTGAGAGAGGAGGGAGAGAAGAGAGGGTGTTAGTTGTAGGGAGTGAGAAAGAGAGAGAGACTAAGAGAGCCCGGGTTAGTAAGGGCTAGGGAGAGGAGGGGAGAGAGATAGAGAGGAGGGGGTTTTGGGCTAAGGTGAGTAGCAGAGAGATAGAAAGAGTAGGATGGTTAGGGATGGGGGAGAGTTTAGGGAGAGGGAGAGGTGGTTTACAGAGAGAGAGAGAGGGAGAGGGGGTTTAGAGAGAGAGAGAGAGGGAGAGAGTGGTGTAGAAGCAAGGATGCGAGAGTGAGAGAGGGGAGGTTAGTTAGGGGTAATGGATGAGGAGGAGGGTTAGCGAGAGAGAGAGAGGGGCGGTTATTTAGGGGTAAGGAGATAGCGTTATAGTAATCATGAAAACCGTGTTTAATAGTTCATTTAATAGTTTCTATGGGTTAGGAGGTTAAATAGGGGTTTGGTTTTAGGGGATTAGGGGTTAGAGATGGGGGTGGTTAGTGGTAGGGGAAGGGGGATTACGAGAGAGAAAGAGGGGGGGGATTATGAGATAGAGAGATAGGGGGGTCTAGTTAGAAGTAAGGGGCTAGGAGGGGGAGAGAGAGAGAGAGGAGAGGGTGTTAGTTGTAGGGGGTGAGAAAGAGAAATGGAAGGTGTGGTTAGAGGTAGGTGGAGGTGTAGGGAAGAGAGAGAGACTAAGAGAGCCCAGGTTAGTAAGGGATAAGGAGAGGAGGGGAGAGAGCTAGAGAGGAGGGTTTTTTTGGGCTAGGGGGAGTAGTAGAGAGATAAACAGAGTAGGATGGTTAGGTATGGGAGAGATGTTAGGGAGAGGGAGAGGGGTTTTAGAGATAGAGAGAGAGAGGGAGGGGAGGTGTAGAATAATGGAAGAGAGAGTGAGAGAGGGCCTCCGTGATTTAGTTAGGGATAAGGGGCTAGGAGGGAGGTTAGCAAGAGAGAAAGAGAGAGAGAGAGAGAGAGAGAGAGAGAGAGAGAGAGAGAGAGAGAGAGAGAGATAGGGTTAGTAATGGTTGGTGGGGGAGGAGGGAGAGAAAGAGAGAGAGAGAGAGGAGAGGGTGTTAGTTGTAAGGAGTGAGAAAGAGAGATGGGAGGTGTGGTTAGAGGTAGGTGGAGTTGTAGGCAAGAGAGAGAGACTAAGAGAGATCGGGTTAGTAAGGGCTAGGGAGAGGAGGGGAGATAGATAGAGGGGAGGGGGTTTTGGGATAGGGAGAGTAGTAGAGAGATAGAAAGAGTAAGATGGTTAGGGATGGGGGATCTGTTAGGGAGAGGGAGAGGGGGTTTAGAGAGAGAGAGAGAGAGGTGTAGAAGCATGGGAGATAGAGTGAGAGAGGGCCCAGGGGGGTTAGTTAGGGGTTAGGGGCTAGGAGCACGGTTAGAAAGGGGGGAGAGAGAGAGAGAGACTC
Source organism: Larix kaempferi (assembly GCA_027924585.1). NCBI lineage: Eukaryota > Viridiplantae > Streptophyta > Pinopsida > Pinales > Pinaceae > Larix > Larix kaempferi. Next base: position 11,109,762 of record BSBM01000196.1, read on the forward strand.
GGAGAGGGGGTTGGTAATGGTTGGGGGGGGGAGAGGAGGGAGAGAGAGAGAGAGGAGAGGGTTTTAGTTGGAGGGAGAGAGAAAGAGAGATGGTAGGTATGGTTAGAGGTAGGTGAAGTTGTATGGAAGAGAGAGAGACTGAGAGAGCTCGGGTTAGTAAGGGATAGGGAGAGGAGGGGAGAGATATAGAGAGGAGGGGGTTTTGAGCTACAGGGATTAGCAAAGATATAGAGAGAGTAGTATGGTTAGGGATGGGGGAGAGGTTAGGGAGAGGGAGAGTGGATTTAGAGAGAGAGTGAGATAGGGGGGTTAGCTAGGGGTAAGGGGATAGGAGGGGGGGTTAGCAAGGGGGAGAGAGAGAGAGATAGTGAGAGAGGGGTTAGTAATGGTTAGGGGGGGGGAGAGGAGGGAGAGAGAGAGATAGAGGAGAGGGTGTTAGTTGTAAGGAGTGAGAAAGAGAGATGGGAGGTGTGGTTAGAGGTAGGTAAAGGTGTAGGGAACAGAGAGAGATACTGAGATAGCCTGGGTTAGTAAGTGCTAGGGAGAGGAGGGGAAAGAGATAGAGAGGAGGGGGTTTGGGGCTAGGGGGGAGTAGTAGAGAGATAGAAATAGTAGGATGGTTAGGGATGGGGGAGATGTTAGGGATAGGGAGAGGTGGTTTAGAGAGAGAGAGAGAAAGGTGTAGAAGTAGGGAAGAGAGAGTGAGATTAGGGGTTTGTAACGGTTACAAGGAGGAGGGGATAGAGAGAGGGGGGTTAGGGGTATGGGGAGTAAGAGAGAGAATAAGAGAGGGGAGGTGGTTAGGTGTGGGTGGGGTGGGTGGGGTGGGGTGGGGTTGGGTGGGTTAAGGGGTTATAGAGAGATAGAGAGGAAGGAGGGTGTTAGGGGGTTATAAGAGAGAGGGAGGAGGGTGTCATGGGGTTAGAATAGAGAGAGGGGTGGGGGATAGGGGTTGGTGGAGGAGTAAGGGCGAGGTGTAGGAGGGGAGAGAGTGAGAAAGGGTTAACAGTGACAGGATTATGAGAGAGATAGAGGGAGGGAGGTTTAAGAGTGGTGGGGATTATGAAGAGGGAGAGGAGGTGTTAGGGAATGGTGGGTATATAAATTTATTCAACATTTAAAAACATAAATTTGTGAAGTTACGAATGCACGTGCGTTCGGTGCATAGAAAACACTCGCGCTTTTTATATGCACATAACGCACACGCGTTTTGAATATATAGAACACGCGCATGTTTTGTATATACAAAAACATGCTCCAATCTAAATATTTGAATTTAAATATAACGCGTGCGCGTTCTGGAGTACCTAATCACCCCCCTCCTCCTGCTCCATCGTGTCAACCACAATTCTATGTGGTTGGTTCGGATGTACCAAACGTATGCTATGGAATTTACTACACCATAGCTAATTAGGCATTCCCACCATTTTTCTCAATATGCCTGTTTTCCACCACTCTCTACAACATGACATACATGACCATTATTGATGAAACTTTAGGCATATATAGCATTTTTTATGGAGATTCCAAATATGTAATGTTTTTAAAAAAAATATTGATATTTTCTATTTGTTTCCTAATTTTCTTTTTTCATCACTCCTTTAGTAAAAAAAACATGTTGTTAGTGTTTATTCCGTAACTTTTACACTTCAAAACCATTTTTTACAAAAAATCATATGCTACCCTAGTAGAAACCGGCCTCCACATGCTATAAAAAATCCAATTTGAAATAACTACATTAAGACCTTCAAAGGGTTCACCGACATTTGATGTACCATTCTCCAGGTTTGATCACATACATAATTAGAAATAAAAATAAAAATTAAACATTTAAGTATGGAAAAATAGTGTTGCACTAGTGCTACGGGTTCTATAGATGTCTACCAATTGTTGTAGCCCAAAACCATCATTTACACACTGAAAGGATGCAACCACAAAAACATATACCTTATCATTTGCCAAAAATAAAAAAAGTGACTATTAGAAAAAAATGAAATTTGACATAGTTATGTAAATTTCCAATACTTAAAACTTTTATATTTGGAAACGTGACTTAATTTCCTACATTTCATCCTTTTTACTTGATGCAATATATCTTGTGTAAGTATCTCAAAAAAACCAAGTGAGTTGAGGGATTCCTGATTTTTCAGTTTTCTATTGCATCTAACTCGCCAAAAGTGACCCTCATTAGCTTGCAGATGCGCAGAAATTGCACCCAGCTAGCCCAAAAAAGTGCTCTAATACCAGATGTGGGGAAACTCCAACAATTAAATGATGAACATGCACGATATATCAGAAATAGCAGAACACGGAAGGGATTTATTGATCGCATGCCACTTCAAGGGGGGAACCTCCTTTGATAAAGCTCAATACAAATAGATCGTGGATGCCTTCATTTCCCTCAACATGTACTTATATACTAAGTCTAATATAAACAACTATTACTCCCGATGAATGTGGGATAATACAATATACTCATGGGATGACTTACAAATCATATGCGTCCAACAACAATATACTAACAATGTGGGATAATAAAATATACTCATAGGACGACTTACAAAGCATATGAGTCCAACAAAAATATACTAACAAATTAAAGAGAAGGGTTGAGATGGGTTCCTAACACAAAGTTACTCGTTGAACCAATATAATTCACGGGAGTGGGTAAATCAAAGGTTCCCATCAATGGTGAGTACATACATACTCCTAAACTCTCACTGGGAAGATGGGCCTGATCAATCCACAAGATATTAGAATTCGAAAGAGTTGATTTTTTTTCTAGGCGAAGGGACGGTTGGTCAATGGTGATGATATTTCCTTCATGGGGGAACATAAGTACCCAAAAAATAGATGAAGAAATGGACTTCATTTCATACGTCCAACTTCTTCCCAACAACAAGTTGTAATCGAGAGAAGCATCCACAACTTCCACCCCCATTGACACTACTTTTACCACTATCTAGATCTTAGAAGAGGGTAAGATTCCATGTGGGCGAAAGGATATCCTATCAAAAGAGGTAAGCAATGTAACCAAAGGGGCTAACTCTTGATAGCTTAGGGATTTCCAACAAGAGATAGACATTAAGCATGTTGATGCACCTTCATCCACTATTGTTCGTCCAATGGTTTTTGAACCATGGAATACTTGGATTTGGAAGGCCACGTGATATGGAAACAAAGGTCTGATATTTGACATATCAAATCTATCCAACATACTTGAAAAATCCATACTTCAAATTGCTGTTAAAATTGCATTTCGTTGTGATGGGAAACTTTGCAAAACTTCTAGAGTGGAAAAAGAAAATGACGTTTGGGCTAGGTCTTCCACAACTGAATAGTTAGGAGTAACCCGTGCATTAGGGTTGTGCGTTTCCCTTTTATACACACCTTTTAGTATCTTTGGAATAGGATCTGCAGGTCTCTTTGTGTGAAGAGGAACAAATTACTCAGAGATTTCTTTGTCTTTTTGCAAAAAATATGGGGTATAATTCTCGGCTCTCATTTGCAATAAAGCATGTGATTTAACCATGTTTATATAGGATTTATCAGCTCGTGTGGCACAATGAGTGCCCCTAGTATTAGAACTGCCAGAATCTGGGTTTTGTCCTTTGGGAAAATGATCCTTCGGGATGGTTGGTTTCTTTTGGTCCAACAACTTCTGGGATTCATCAATTAGAGGACATTGATGAGTCAAGTGATCTTCTTTACAAATTTTGCAAGGAAACTATAACTTCTTCTTTTCTCTTTTTCACTCCTCGGCATTCTGATTGCTTTTGGGATTTTGTTGGTTTCCTTCCCCTTTCTTTCCCTTTTTCTTATTATTTAGTTGTCGAGGACCCTTTTGATTTGACTGAACATTTTGTATAGTTTCCGTTTGTGAAGGGGAGGATGCAACCATAGTTTCTTCTGTAGTAGAATGCTTTATTAAAAGTGCATGGACTTGCTTAGTCAAAGATTCTGAATCAGATGAACCTACAATACCATCATCATGTGGTCCAGGTTTCGGTTTGGCAAGATCGATGTTTGACCTAGGTGCATCTCGAATAATTTCATAAAGGATCCCAGACTGAGCGTAAATACATTCGAGTTGTTGGGTCCTTAAAATGGATTCCTCTTCAGAAGTGACCTCAGAAGTTGACACATCTTTAGATATGCAGGGGTAACAATGATTTCAAAAACTACTCCAATTGAAACTCTAGGGGAATCTCAGCTTTAATGGGCTGCTTCCGTATTTTGCACTCATGAATGTGATCAGAGATATGAGTGGCTTTGTTCTGTATAAAAGTAGATAGAAGGTATTTGATGGAATCATACCGAACGGGAAGTCGAAAATGGTTTAGAAAAACTGTCACTAAATCCTAAAATTTGTTATAAGCTGCGGCCAGTAACTTGATATACGATTTGGCTGTGACACTAGTAAAGGTTCTTTGAAAGATCCTCAATTGAATCTATTCATCATTCAACGAGTTAGAGGAGCACCACAGATGAGATATTGTGACATGGTCCCCTAGGTCTTCATCAGTTTTTCCTTCAAACTTTGGAATGTATGAAGGGATTTTTGTTGGGACCAGAGACCAAGCAGGATTATGTCGCACTGGGTCATTCATTAAATTTGAAAGATCTAGCAAATTCAAATTTGTCATAAAAGGTAAGCAATGCCTTTCCGATGGCATATGAGTTTGATGAATCTGGTAAGGAGAAGAACCTGAACCATGACCTCCAAAAGGTTGGTTGGGTTTCCCCCAGCCATCGATTGTGATGAAAATGAGTTTTGGAAATTGCTCCAACCATAAGCCAATTGATTTCTCCCTTGTGACCCTGTCCATTGCGACTGAGTATAAGTACCTCCAAAAGGATTATGAGTCTAAGTGTTACTTCCTTATCCACTGAAAAATGAGAAAGGAATACTCCCTATTGGCATATTATAAGTTTGAACATTTCAAAATTTTACATTAAATCCTATAAAGGGATTAGAACTTGGAAATTGTGCAATAGAAGGGATACGCATGGAGCCTATAAATTGTGTTGAAGGGGGGAATGTGCCCTCCAAGCGAAGGGAATCCTTGAGTAAATGGAGCAGAACTAGGGTTACCCTGGAAATTTTGAAGGAACGGGGAAGAAGTAAATGATACCATAGATATCGTAGGAAAAGCGACATTAGATGACCCAGTAGCTGATCCAAAAGGTATAGAGGTTGAATAAATTTGAGTCTTGGATGACCCTAAGGATCCTGTATTGAAACTCAAAGAGGTTCTCAGTGCATGAAACATCTGCAATGAACTGGGTATCGAAGTGTTTATATTTGGGGGATTCAAACCTCCCAGCCTGATAGTTGATGTGGGAGTGTGTCAAACTCTTGATCCATCCCCTATATTGTCCATACTAAGTCCAGAAGTAAACTTATATACATTTAACTCAGGTAGTCCTAAAGAAACAACTCTTTCAAACAACGGATCGCTCGGTCCAGTTAAAGGAGGGTTAAAGTGTCTTGCAAACTCTTTTGTTGGCAAATCTTCAACCTTGATGGTCTATGGGACCGATGAAGTTTGTGTTGGAAATACTGAGAGGGCGGTTGAATAAGTATTTAGCACTTTTTACCATTTCAAACATTAATCACATCAGTTAAACATTAATCGTCAAGAACACCATTCATCGTCACATAAACCATACACAGTGCACAAGATATTTTACGTGGAAACCCAAATAGGAGAAAACCATAGAATTATTTTCTTATATAATATAAAGATTACATTCAGTGTGTTTACCAACACCAACTGGAAGGAAGCTCCAACTCCCTGATTTTCTAGCACCAAATAGAAAGGAGGCTCCAATTGAAAGGAGGCTACAACCCCCTTAGATCATAGGCTGCAACCTGTCCGTTCCCCGTCTTGCCTTCCTGATATGAATAAGAGAATGAATCTATGACTGTCACTATCTTTGTCTTTATCCCTATCACTATAACTGTCAAACTGCCACTGTCATACTGTCTCTGTCACTGGCTCTATATCACTGTCCTTATCACCATCACTATATCAAGTTGTGCATTCCTCAAGTACAATTTTCAATATTTCCAAGAAACAATCATCCAAATATTTCATTTACATATTCAATCTTTTACATCAAATCAAGCCATAGATATTACATATAATACCATGGTTTATTCATAGAAAACCATCAATATCTAAGCCAAGATAAGAACAATACCCATGCCAGGATAACATCAATCTCTATTCCAATGTAACCACCATCATAGATTCCATAACATTCAATGGCTTCACATACCATACCAAGATCAAATATTAACTCTATCCATGAGAGACATATGCCATCACAAGAGAAACCAGCAAGCATCAACCTTACCTTTTCCAAGATTAGAATTGGAAGAAGATATAAACAAAACAAAAGAAATTCTATATGATGTCATCACATATCCATCGCATCAAGCTTTCCAACGAGCCAATAAATTTGTAATTATGATACTGTATGAGAAAGATATGCAAGTTTATGTCAATCTTCTTCTCTTGATGACTGCTGCAAAATTTGGCACTAGTTGACTGTCGACCTTGTTTAGTGTACTTTAGGCCTATATCACTCCTATTCACTTCTACAAATTTCACCCTAGATCATATCATCACATATCCCTTTCAACAAGTTTTCCAATGCGCCAAGAATTTTGCGATTCTGATACCGTATGAAAACGTTATGCCAATTTTAGTAAAACTCCTACACTTGATCACTACTACAAAATTCAGCCCTAGTATTTTGTACATTTGAAAAAGATAAGAGAGAGCTTGAATGATAATAAAATGAGATATTTTATCTCCTATTTATACACTTCATCATGGCTTGTAGCTTCTTCTAGGGGCTTCTTAAACTTATCCTTAATTTGTGGATCTCCATATTTAAGGGGGTCTAGTCAAGGAGTTAGTACCCCACTTCAAGGATCCATCATGACATTCTATGTCATAACTTCAAGATCACTCCATATCTTCTTAAAGTGATCCTTATGAATTTTCCACGTCATCATAATTGATTGACACATCATTATTTTTTGCAAGGCTCTGTGCCACTTCATGTGGTCGAATGGACCAAAGTACCACAACTTTCATGGTCATGTGAATCAAACATCATTATTTTGGGGATACTTCAAGCTTCACACCAACTTGCTTTGGAACAAATTTGGGGACTCTTAAGGGCCTTCTCCACCATGGGTCATGTAGCCCCAAACTCATGGGAACATGGACCAAAAATCATTATTGAGGGGTTTTTTCACCTTTTATTTAAACAATTCGTAGGGGAAACCTTAGGGACTTCTTTGTGATTTTGGTCCATATGTGTACATCACAAAGTGTCTTCTCATGAGGTGCATGTGCAACTGCTACGCCATAAGGGTACTGCTTTGGAGGACATATACATATAGAATTTGACATCAATGACAACTTTATTCAACAATCTCCCCCTTTGTCATGGATGGAAACCATCATAATACCCCTCGGACCATGCTCCCCTATCTTCATTCTTCTCCCCCGTTATTCATGCTTATGTTGTTTATCTCCCCCTTTGACATCAATGGAAAAGAGTAACTCCCCTGACAATATCTCTCCCCCTTTTATTGTATTTAATCAATTTGGAGCTAGAATTACTCCCAATCCCTATCGAAGATACTCAAATGTATCTCTTTGAAGTGGCTTTGTAAAGATATCTCCAATTTGTTCATTTGTCCCAATATATTCCATCTTGATGTTCTTTTCTACAACTTGTTCCCGTAGAAAGTGATACTTGATAGGAATGTGTTTTGTCTTACAATGCATAAGCGGATTTTTTGAAATACTTATAGCACTTGTGTTGTCACATAGAGTCAGAATAGGCTCATCATATGTCACCTGAATGTCTTGCAGAGTTTTATTCATCCAAGGAATCTGAGTACAACATGATGCAGCTGCAATATATTCTGCTTCCATTTTGGATAAAGATACAGAAAATTTATTCTTACTTAACCAAGATACTAAACAATCACCTAGGAAGAAAGCTGCTCCACATGTGCTTCTTCTGTCATCAATGCTTCCTTCCCAGTCTACATCTATGTAGGTAACCAATGTCAACTTGTTTCCTTTTAGATACCATAGTCCAAATTCTTTTGTTCCTTGAAGATATCTGAAGATCCTTTTCACTTTTAAAAGATGTGTTTCCTTTGGATCTGCTTGCAATCTTGCAACTTGTCCAACTACCTGCATAACATCCGATCTTGAGGATGTCACATAGATAAGACTACCATTCATTGATCTGTAACGCCTTTGATCCACTTCCTTGGATTCATCATCTTTGCTTATCTTGCATCATGTAACCATAGGAGTACTTACAGTTTTGTAGCCTTCCGTTCTGAATTTCTTCAACATTTCCTTGATATACTTGGTTTGGGAAATGAAAATGCCATCATCTAGTTTAGATATTTGGAGTCCTAAGAAGAAATTTAACTCTCCAAAAAAGGACATTTAAAATTCACTTCGCATATCATTGGAAAACTATTTACTCATCCTATCATCATCACTTCCAAAGATGATGTCATCAACATACACTTCAGCAATGATCATAATGTCATGATCAAACTTAATATATAGATTATTGTCTGCATTACCCCTTTTGAAGGCTTGTTGTTGCAAGTATATGTCCAACCTGCAGTACCAAGCTCTGGGAGCTTGATTCAAGAAATATAGAGCTCTTTATAGTCTGCACACATAATCTTTGTTTTTTGAAAGTTGAAACCCTTCTGGTTATTCAATGTACACTTCTTCTTCTAGATCCCCATTCAAAAAAGATGATTTTACATCCATATGATATACTTTAATGTCTTTGGAGCAAGCATATGCAAATATCATTTTGATAGCTTTCATTCTGGATACTGGTGCAAATGTTTCTTCAAATTCTATTCCTTCAACCTGAGTGTATCCTTTGCAAACCAATTTGGCCTTGTTTCTGATTACTTGTCCATCTTCATTCAACTTGTTTATGAATACCCACTTGGCTCCAATCACATTATTTTCCTTGGGTCTAGGAGCAAGTTCCCATGTTCCATTTTTCTCAATTTGATATGGTTCTTCTTCCATGGCCTTAACCCAATTTTCATCTGTTATGGCTTCCACAAAGCTGTTTGGTTCAAGTGTGGATAGCGAAGACAAATTACCTTGTTCTGACTTCTGGGATTTTATTCTACTTCCGGTTTCTATTCCAACACTCTTTTCCCCAATTATTAGTTCTGGAGAATGATTCTTCTAAATGTGTCGATTAGGTGTCTTGAAAGGTGTTTGAACATTTTGCTGATTTCTTATCATCCCTTCTTATGTAGCATTTCCTTCCAAATACTCTCAAATGTTTGACATTGGTTGGTCTCCCTTTCCATAGTCCATATGGTGTTTGATCACTATTACTTTTGTATATCCTTCTTTTGAGGCTCGAGACCTTTCAAAACATCTGCATAACTTCTTTGTCTTTATTTACCTTTAATCATCATCGAGCTTGAACCCTCATCATTTTTTTTATATCCAAGACCCGATTTATAATAGAATGGCCTTTGGCTACTAATAATTTCATCCAGTATTTTGGTGTTATCAAAGTTTTGTTGAATGTCCTTCTTTTGATATTACTTTCTGAGAGAAACTATTTATGCTTCCATCTCTTCCTGTATCTTCTCATTTTCTTCCAATTTTCTTTGAAGTGTTTCTTCAATCACTTTGGATTATTCCAACTAAATCTTCAGATCCATAGATATCTTCTTTGTCTCTTCAAGGTCATTACTAGAGCTTTCCTTCAGTTCATCCAACACCCTTTTGAGTAACTTGTTTGTCTTCCTTTCTTTCTTTAGTTTACTTAAGGCACTAATCAATTCTGGTTCAAGATATTCTTCTCCTTCGACATAGTCTTCCTCATCATCATTAGCATTTTCTTCTAATTCCATGAAGAGCAAATTTCCAGAATCATCATCACTGTAGTCCTCTTCATCGAAGGAGGAACTATCCTCTTTTGATTAGAGACTCTTATTTTCACAAATTTCTTGTTCCTTTTATGATATCTCTTTTCTTTATTGGGAACGTCGTCTTCATCATTATTATAACTTTTTGCATAAGGACACTTGGAAGCAAAATGACCAATTTTACCAAAGTTAAAACATATGAGAGGAAGCTTACCTTTGTACTTGCCAATGCCTCTTTTCAAATTTATCACAAAGTTTGTGACTTCTTCATCGTCTGATTCATCATTACAGATGGAGCATGAACATGATTTTTCATTTTGCTTGTTCTTCCTTGTCTTCTTGGAATCCTTGAAAGATGCTTCCCTTCTAGTAGGATTCTCTTGTTTTGTTCTCATTTCATATGATATAATAAATCCATGTAATTCATCGACACTTAAACTATATAGATCTTGTCTTTCTTCTGGAGCTGAAATCTTAGAATCAAACCTTAATGGAAGAGATATGAGAATCTTTTGAACAATTACCAAATTTTCAATCTCTTTTCCAAGGCCACTCATGGTGTTCACAATTTTATCTACTAGAAGAAAATAATCCACAATGTCTTCATCTTTCTTCATTTTTAGATGTTCAAATTTTCTTCGGTAAGTTTGCATCTTAGCTCCTTTGACTTTGGAATTTCCTTCATACACATTCTTAAGCTTGTCCCAAATTTCTTTTACAGAGGTACAATACATAACCTTGACAAATTATGAACCTTCTAAGCCTCCATGAATAACATTCATGGCCCTTGAATTGCATTCATAAAGTCTTATTTCAGTATTACCTATAGGTGGATATGTCTATGCTGTATTGTATCCATTTACAACACTCTGCCAAACATCAATCCCAATTGACTGCAAGAATAGATTCATCCTTATGCTCCAAAAAGCATAGTTCATTCCATCAAATAATGGTGATCCAAGATTCGAATACCAATTGTTCTAGTGGTTAGACTGTCTTGAAGGAACCGAATCTGATACCAATTGTTGGAAATACTCAGAGGGGGGTTGAATCAGTATTTAACACTTTTTACCATTTCAAACATTAATCACATCAATTAAACATTAATCGTTAAGAACATCATTCATCATCACATAAACCATACACAATGCGCAAGATATTTTACATGGAAACCCGAACAAGAGAAAACCACATAATGTTTTTCTTATATAATATAAATATTACATTCAGTGTGTTTACCAGCACCAACAGGAAGGAAGCTCCAAATCCCTTATTTTCTAGCACCAACTAGAAGGAGGCTCCAAACCCCTAGCTTATAATCTCCAACTGAAAGGAGGCTACAACCCCCTAAGATCACAAGATGAAACCTGTTCTTGCCCCATCCTTCCTCCCTGATATGAATAAGACAATAAATATATGACTGTCACTGTCTTTGTCTTTATCCCTGCCACTATCACTGCCACTGTCATACTGTCTTTGTCACTGTCTATGTATCACTGTCCTTATCACTGTCACTGTATCAAGTTGTGCATGCCTCAAATGCAATTTTCAATATTTCCCAGAAACAGTCATCCAAGAATTTCATTTACATATTCAATCTTTTACACCAAATCAAGCCATAGATCTTACACATAATACAATGGTTTATTCATAGAAAACCATCAACATATAAGCCAAGATAACAACAATATATATTCCAGAATAACATCAAAATCTATTCCTAGATAACCACCATCATAGATTCCATAACATATTCAATGGCTTCACATACCATACCAAGATCAAAGTTGAACTCTATCCATGAGAGACATATGCCATAACAAGAGAAACCAACAAGAATCAACCATACCTTTTCCAAGATCAGAATTTGAAGAAGAAATAAACAAACCAAAAGAAATTCTATATAATTTCATCACATAGCCATCACATCAATCTTTCCAATGAGCCAATAAGTTTTTTAATTCTGATATCGTATGAGAAATATATGCAAGTTTTTGTCAATCTTCTTCTCTTGATGACTGTTGCAAAATTCGTCCCTAGTTGGATATCGACCTTTTTTAGTGTACTTTAGGCCTATATCACTGCTGTTCACTGCTTCAAATTTCACCCTATATCATATCATCACATATCCCTTTCAATAACCTTTCCAATGAGCCAATAATTTTGCAATTCTGATACAGTATGAAAAAGTTATGCCAATTTTCGTAAAACTCCTTCACTTGATCATTGCTACAAAATTCGGGCCTGGTATTTCGTGCATTTGCAAAAGAGAAGAGAGAGATTGAATGATAATAGACTGAGATATCTTCTCTTCTATTTATACACTTTATCATGTCTTTTAGCTTCTTCTAGGGCTTTCTTATACTTGTCCTTAATTTGTGGATCGCCATATTTTAAGTGGGTCTAGTTAAGGAGTTAGTACCCCACTTCAAGGATCCATCATGACATTCTATGTCATAACTTCAAGATCACTACATATCATCTTAAAGTGATCCTTCTGAATTTTCCACATCACCATACTTAATTGGCACATCATTAGTTTTTGTGAGTCTTTGTGCCACTTCATGTGGTCCAATGGACCAAAGTACTACAACTTTCATGGTCATGTTAACTAAACATGATTATTTTGGGGATAATTCAAGCTTCACACCAACTTGCTTTGGAGCAAATTTGGGAACTCTTAAGGGCCTTCTCCACCATGGGTCATGTAGCCCCAAAATCGTGGGCACGTGGACCAAACATCATTATTTAGGGGTTTCTTCACCTTTTATTTCAACAATTTGTATGGGAAACCTTAGGGACTTACTTATGGTTTTGGTCCATATGTGTACATCACAAAGTGTCTTTGTGTGAGGGCCATGCGCAATTGCTACACCATAAGGGGACCAATTTGGAGGACATATACATATAGAATTTGACATCAATGACAACTTTAATCAATAGTTTGAGTGACGAGTTGAGGATCCCTAGGTGGTTCAATCATACCTGTCAGTTCAAATGAACTCCTGAATTCGTTCTACGCCGCTGAGGTTGCGGTGGGGGATCCACAGTGAGTGAGGAAGGTTTCTCAACCTTCTTGACCTACAAGGATTTTTTTCCTCCATAACTACCAAAAAAAATATTTCTATGTAATCAACCTAGGGCCAACTAGAACCAAAGTGAAGACATAGTACACCACTACAAAAATTCCTATAGTAATCCAAACCAGTAAAACAGATGATCTCCCAAAATAAAATTCTGGGATTATTAGGCCCCATAAAAGACTAGTGAAGTAATGAAGAATAGTTATATGGGGTCCACATTACAGTCACGATGGGGCCAAGTGTTGGAATCACCCAACCACCTCCACAAAGAGCTGCAGAGGATGTTCGCCCAGATCTTTCCTAGGTGAAGTGAAAATATCCTTTCATTACCACCTGTGTAGATCCCTAATAGTCAAGATACTAAGGCTACCAACAATGTGGAAAGAGTCTGGTGGGATAGTTGCAAGTCGAACTAACACACACGGGCAGGGTAACTAAGCCTGGAATCCAAAAGCACCAAAGGTACTAGTGGATCCCTGTATGCATATTAGTTTTGGTATATGCTTGATTGAGAAGTGGAGGGGTATTCCCAACTAATCAATGTCACACGACCTCGTGCTTGAATCCAATTTGAGTGGAGCTTCCTAACACACCTTCTGCAAAGGTGGATTTACCTAGTGATAGTCCACTACGATTTGAGTTTAAAATGGTTTTGGATAGTTAACGAACCTAGTCCAAAACCCTAGCCTAAGCTAGTTGGACGTTTGTGTTCTCTAGAAAAAAAGTTACTATTCAATTTTAATGTTAATGTTCTTTTTAAGGCTATTGTTTACTCAAAAGGGAGTGTGTGTGTGTGTGTGTGTAAGATGGTTATAACTGAAAAGTAAAGTGTATACTAAAAATGCAAGTTCCTTTCACTATTTTTTTGCCGCTTCTCTTTCAAAATAAAATAAAAAAATTTCAAAGTAAACCTAAAATTGACTTGAAGTATTTTAAATTTTTCCAAAGAGTTCATATATGCAATTGAAATCTACTTCGAAAAACAATGCTCTTTCTTAAAAGAAGAGTACTTGTTCTTTTTTTATTTTCTATTAAATGAAAGAAATAACAACTAAATATGAACAAGACAAGAACAATCAATAATGCAAGTGTAAGATGATTGTACTTAAATCTATAAAAAATAGAAACCTACCCTCAAAAGAGTATGAAAATAAAAAATCCAAGAAGTTTCTTCAATAAAAAAAGAAGTAACCAAATTTTGTATAGAGACTATGCAATCAACTGACATAAAGAAGAAAGCACAGATTCAATCAGGACATAAAACTACCCTTCCACAAACCAGTGATCATAAGGAGATAATCCAAGTGTCTACCAAACAAAAATTGGACTTGAAAGACTTAGGTACCCTTAACAAGCAAATCAAAACCAAGCAAATTCTCATAAAAGAGCAATAAGGACTCAGTCAAAACCTACAAATATGTCCAAATGATCCAAAACTAACTAGAGAAACTCTTCCACAAACAAATCAAAGACCCAAAGCTTAAACCATCAGAGGAATTCAATTCCTACAGGAAAATCCGCGACTGTAAGTGCAGCGGCACGTGGGTGACCCATGGGTACAGATATAAGCAACTCGCAAGTAAGGGGGGAAAGTTGCGACTATAACTAACTACAACTCACGGGTCTACTTCAAGAAAAATAAAAAAAGAAAGAAAATCTCAATAAAGACCAAGTCAGAGTCTCAAACAGGGGTCTAAACACCCTGTAAACTTTCCCAGAGAACTAAAGGACTAATTAAACTGAAGAAAAACTACCCTAGGATTCCCAGAGCAACAAAAAGAATTCCCCAACGGAGTCTCTAGTTTTGTTGTTCGGTGAATCAACCTATGATTGGGAATTTCTAAGATATCATCAAAATACTGTTATTAAGATATAGAGTCTAGATGAAAAACAAGGACAACATAAAGAGTTTCTTTAATCAAGAAAAAATAGGGTTTAAAGCCAAATAACATACTTGAAGATACAAAGTTTGATCCAAGATTTAAGCTTTATTCCACCGATCCATGATCCCAAATGATAAACCTGCAAAACAGAAGAGACCTTCGTCAAATCTTTTGACTAGATAGAACATGAAACCAACATTTCCTTATAAAAAGTGGTTCTCTCTTTTCTAAATGCCCTCTCCTTGTATTTATAGCAAGGATGAGAGGATAGGCTCGAAAGGTAAATGGTTGGGGAAGTTATGGTAGTTAGGATAACTACCATAACTAATCCTTAATCAATATTTTAATTTTTTTTCGTGATATTTGGAGGTACCCATGGGTATATCTCTTGAAAATAGGTGGTAACTCGCAGGTTTAGTGTTAGGGTGAAAACACGAAGCTGGGAAACAATTTTGTGACAATCTGCTTTTTTTGTTATAATTTCCAGTTTCTCGCTTGAGAAAAAAGTCAACATATTTTCTCGGGCGAGAGTTGTAATACTTCTCAAGCAAGACATCAACCACAGTTAAAGTTCTCTCGTCCGAGATTTTTTCCATAGTTAGATAATTGTTCGCTCGAGAATTTGTACTTTCTCGATCGAGAGTATAACCATATTTTCATTATTAAACTCTCGGACAAGCTTCTCGGCCGAGATTTTAGATTCCTTTTATACTCTTGGCGGAGAAATGTTTAACTATATAAATGCAAACACATTTCATCGTCGGTCGCTGTGTCATTGTTCAACGCCGGTTGTTGTCTGTCATTCAAACCCGGACTGTTTCCGTGTTGTTTTTCAATTCCGATTGCTGAAACAACGAAGGGAAGGGAATGACCACCCACGGCAATGAAGGGAACGGCTACGCGAAGAGGACCGCCAGTTCGAACCCCTTCTTTTCACAGGCGTGTAACTAATTCGAACCCTTTCTATTCGATTTGAAACTAGATTATAAGTTCCCATAGTCAATCAATTTCCTTTTGTTCCATTATTTGTTTTATTGGATTGCTATGCTTATTTACTATACAAGTGTTCAGACACAAATTTGTCGGAATTGTGATAGAATGTTTGGAATCTTAAATAACAGTATTAATTCTGCATAATTTAGATGCCCTGGGTTTTTTTTTATTGAATTCAAAGTCAATTTTCATAATAAACAGAAAGCACTGGAAGTAAAAAAAAGACCTAAGGGTCTATGAATAGGTGCTGATGTTAAAACCCCTTCCTCTACATCTAAAGACTTTTATTCTCATTTTAGTACTGATATGGAATTATGCACTTTGTTACAAAATCTCCTCCAATTAGTTGGCTCCAATTTTCATCTCATCTTAGTTAAGCAAACCAATCCTTGTGATATTATTTCTATGGGTCTCGACTGTCAAGTTAATAAGGATTATCTCCTTAGAAGCCTTCTCCTATGGTTTAAAAGCGAGAGTGTTTCTACTTCATAGGTCACTATTAAACCTACATTAGGATTCAACACATTAGAGAAATAAAACATAAATAAAACACATACATTCTCGTGTGGAAGTGTGAAAGCTTGACATAGCTCTTTCTTGGCCGCATTCATTTGACGCATGCACATGATAAAAGATAATGTCAGGTGGTGGCAATTGAGGTTATTTTTTTCAAGCGAACATCGAGCAAGTTTCTTATGTCATGCGCAGTTGCTGAGAGGTAGGGATTTTACTATGAGAGCCTCATTGGTTGCAGGATGCATTAGGGAAACTGGATATAAAATACCTTCAACGTAGACCCATCAATCTTCCCCAGTTCCTTTCCTTGTGCATTATCTCTATCATTGTCGAATAAGATTTGTCTATAGGGCCAACTCTCTCTTTGGAACCTTGTTCTTCACGATGGCCAAAAAAACATAATTCGTTCTCGACTAAAACTGACAATGAGCAACAAAAACCCCCTTGTGAATCTAGACTGCAGTCGTCTATAGATTGCAATGTTGGCTCTCTACCGCGAGTTAATTATGAATTGGAGAAAGAATACTCTCTCCTCGAGTTGAAAAAACATGTCACAAGCCTAAAAACTTGGTATTGCAGATGCTTGGGGACTTCATCATCCAGATCGGGGGAACATGGAATGTTAGGATGAGGAGGGATGACATATTCCTGGTGAATGGGAATGTGAGGGATTTTCTTGAAATTGGCTTGGAAGTTGGTTCCATCAAAAGGGAAAATCTCATCAATGTCTTGTGTAAGAGGGGAGACTAATTTAGGGGCATCAATTGTATTCTTGATCATATCGACAGGGGAGCTTGGAATCTAAGAATAATCATAAAAAAAAAATTGTTGAGCATATCCTCCCATTGCTTCCCATATTTGGCTTCCAAGATTGTATGGCAAGTGTTAGGATTATGATGCTCATCACATAAATCACACCAAAGCAAAGGAGAATTCGAATCATCAAACAAGATCTTGAAAATGTCAAAAAATTGCTCCCAACCCTGGATATAATAGTTGGGTAAAGAATTAAACTACTTGGAAACTTTTTGATGAAGCATATGAGGAAAAATGCAGACCATTAGAGAAGGATCTGAAAAATCAAGGAAGTGACAATATTTGATGAAGCTTTTCATATGATCATTAGGATTTTAGTTAGGTATACATAGGAATTGGGGAAGGTCAGTATCCAAACACCAAATTATCGAACTATAATCTAGAATACCTAGATTATCGATAGGTAGAACCACAAACCACCGAACATCAATCATGATTGGATGATATTTGAAAAGGATAGATATGATAAGGCTAGCCTCAAACTATAGTCAATAACTTCATCCCTAGTGGATTTACCATTTTATGTTGATGTTCAGTTTGGCTCTAAATTCATGGTTTGGGGCTGTGATTATGCCTAGAATTCAAAGACTGTTGTTCTAATGCTTTAGATATGCCCAGAAAATAAAGATTAATAGCCATTTCAACCACAGATTTTTCCCATAAATTAATCATTTCTATTTGTCTTAAGAGAGGTCTTCCCAGATTTAGAGTTCTAGGGTTGTTTTCATATCTAGATAACCAAGGCCCAAGAATGCTCTTAAAATTGTTCATCCTTCTCTATTCAGGATCATTTACTGCTTAAATTGAACCTAGAATGCTGACCATTGACCACCAAATTGACCCAGAATTGAATAATAGGGCTGCTGGAAGATAAACATGTCCTGAAACATTTAAATAGTACCCACCTCTGGTTTAAATATTCCCAGAATGATCCCTGGAAACCCAAGTGAACACTCCAAACAAATAGGGGGATAACAGGTCTCATACTAAGGTTTACACATGTGTAAAAATTTTAATACCTTTCATTCAACAACTTTTAGATATAAAGATTTATGAAAATTATGATTGTATCTAACCTGACTATTGTTGCAGCCTGCATGAATACTAGCCATAGGTCTTTATAGTTTTTTGCTACTCTCAGGTTCTCATTTTATAAGTTGATTTGGCTTTGATTTGGTTTTTATTTTAGTGAAAATATCATCACCTTAGTCAATTTCAGATGATTAGATTTTTTAGTCTTTGAATCTATTCTTTTTTATAGGCCATTTAGAGCCTTTTTTGATGATGTATTTTGATTCATACATGTATTGCACTGTGCTAACTGCTATTTTGGTTCTATCTCGTTCCCAACTAAGTAAGATTACCATATCCTTGTGTCAAATTCTCTAGAGGTATTCAATGCCATATTCGTTGCATACTTCTTCATTAGTTTCCCATGTTTTTAGAAGTTAGTGCTTGCTATGATACATGACTGGATATTTTTCTATTCCAAAACTAATCTCCTTCAACAATTCTAAATACATGAGAAAGGGTGTTTTTGTGTGAGTTTTCCATTGGTGGTGCTATGTTTTCAAGCATTTCTCTCAATCGATGTTCAAGTACATACACACAAGTTTTTTTTTTTTGTTTATACATGAAAATTTAATCTTATGTCCAAGTTCCTACTATTTGCTAAAGGAGTTATCCAAGGGTTGTCATTTTAATCCTTTATCCACCCTATGAAATTTTTAGATACCCCAAAGGTAAACAATACATCAAATAAAAAGCAGTGTGTAATTTTATCAAAATCATTAGTTAGATCAATTTTTATAATCATACATATGTCTCCTCTATTTTGGCATCAGTATACCACCTCTTGTATAAGAATAATCAGTTATTTGTTTATTTTCCAAAAATACGCCTTGGTTCTCTAATATAACCTTAGGAAGGAGTATCCTGATACTATTTGCTAGAATTTTGGTCAAAATTTTGTAGGCCGAGTTGCATAATGAGATATTTCTAAATTAAGGGAAATAACGTTTGGATTATCTAAGAGCCAATGCAATAAAGTAGGAGTTAGTGGCTCATCTAATTGTGGCTTTCCACCTTGTTCAATTTTACATTTTTCATAGGTCATACCTAATAATGTACAAACAACTTAGAAAAATGAATAGTAAAGAAATCTAAACACGAGGCTTTATCGGGACAAAATCCATCTCTTTGAAGAACTCCTCTTCCATGACTCCTTTTCCAAGGTTCATTTCTCTTGTTCATTTACAAAAATAGGTATACTTGTAGCATTTCCTTTATTACAATAGAGTCTCAAGTCTCCTTTTTTGAAAATAACTCTTTGAAGTGCAAGTATGCCTCTTCCTTTATTTCTTCAAAGTCTAAGACTTCTTGTTCATTTTATTTGGTTATTTATTTTACCATATTCCTATATTTCCTCTCCTTGGTTTACTTGTGAAAAAACCAGTAATTATATCCCCTCATTTTAACCATACGCTTCTATGAGCCTCCATGTCTCTTCCTCTTTTCTATGTTCATGGTGCATTTTTCTTGGTTTATATTTTGTTCCTCTAATATGTTTTTGAGGGAGAGTTCCTCCATTTCCATGGACACTAGAGCACTTGCCAAACTAATTTTGAATCTCTTTCTTTTTTTTTGTAGCTCATCTTTAGAATGAGTTTATCCATTCATTGAGAGGATGTTTAACTATATTTTTGAGGGAGACTTCCTCCATTTCCATGGACACTAGAGCACTTGCCAAACTAATTTTGAATCTCTTTCTTTTTTGTTGTAGCTCATCTTTAGAATGAGTTTATCCATTCATTGAGAGGATGTTTAACTAATATTAATTTTGATTCATATACATATGAGGGGGGTCATTATATTTTTATCCTCCAAATTTCTTGTACTATCTCCGATTTTTCCTTCACTTGATGCTAGAATGGTTTAATGCAAAAAGGAATAGGACTAAATTTCCCCAATGGTTGGAAAACTAGGCTTATAAGATTATGTTCATAGATACAAGATGGGATCATTCGAGATGAGATTGTATAATTCTCCAAAAGGAAATTACTATGTACTAAAAATGTATGGATTTGCACTATTGAAATGACCAAGTCCTTCTGTTTTGTTAGACTATGCAAGTTTCCCCTTTTGGGGTACAATATCAATTAGATCCCATTTGGTTATTAATTCCTCCATCATCTTCCTAAACTAATAAATAGAGCTTCCTTTATTTTTTCTCTAAGATAAAGTCACATTGAAATCTCTTCTTACTATGCAATTTTTATTTGTTTCCTACTCTTATAAGGCTATTAGAGTTCATTAAAAACTCAACTTCTTCCCCTATTGTACCAGGGCATAAACATTATAGATATTGATTAAGAACCCTGCACCTTTTTTTCCAACACAATCATGATATAGTGTTGAGTTGTAAAATGTGTTATTTTCTTAAAAATCCTTGCATCCCAAAAGGTACTTATTCCACTTGAGGCTTCCATTGCAATGATAGTGCATGCTGACTACTTTTCCACCATTTAGTGCATATTTCTAGAACTTATTTCTCCTCCATTTTACTCTTCTAGATGAGCAATATTTTTTAGAGCTCATTTACCCTCCCTTAGTATTAATATCTCACCTAGGTACTATAGAGGTTGGTCTCATGATCCTACTTGTCCAATTTTGACACAAATTGACCAAATGAACTATTGGAGTGATCCATCCCAATACTCAAGGGAGTAATCTTCTATTTCTGGCATGTGAGAGTGATTTTAGGGCTATTTTTGGCATGTTAGGGCACATCCTTCAAATGAGGGATTTCACCCCTTATTTTAGGGACCTGCCTTGCATGTTTGACATTCTAAAGTAATTATAGGAACTTAACTCCACTAATCAAAGATAGAGAGAACCCTCTTTTACTATTTTGATAAGATATTGCCCTTTTTCACTATTATGTGTAGATTTCTCTTATGCATGATTTATGCAAGGATTAGATGATTGATTGTGGGTAACTGATCTTCCACTTGGATCATATGGTTAGTGATGAGGCTTTTAACTCATATTTTAGAGATACTACATTGTAGTTTATTTTGCTACATTTTCTAAATCCTGGAGATATCTATAAAATGTTTGATTTCTCATTTTGTATTAACAAGGACACATGGATCATCCAGAGACATCTACCATCAGTGCTAGATGAAGACATGTGATGCAGTCAGTTATATTAGATTTTTAATCTGAAATATATTTATCTTGTTTGACACATTTTGACATGTTTATTAATCTATGGAAAATTCTTATCATGCATAGCTTCACAGCTTCAGGGTGAAGCAAACTTGGCTTCTATGCAATGACACTCTGTGAGGTCATTGTCAGGTAAATTCAATTGTTATTCAATTCATGCTCAAGTCTATATAAACATAAATATTCTTTTACACATCTTTCTAAGATCTTGTTTTGCACAGGTGCTGTCTCTCACAATGACAGATGTCTGTCTAAGGGGTCTATGGATGTCGGTGGACAAACTGAGAGGACATGTTTAGTGTCTTATTCTTCAAATACGCCATCGCCAGGTAGATATTGTTTACATACATTCTGACTAGAATTCTTGTTTGACATTTTTTTTAATATGTGCAAAATTCTTATCAAGCATAGCTTCACAGCTTCAGGGTGAAGCAATCTTGGCTAGTATGTAGTAAAACTCCCTGAGGTCATCGTCAGGTAAATTCAATTGTTATTCAATTCACTCTCAAGTCTATGTAAACATTAATCTTCTTTTACACATCTTTCTAAGATCTTGTTGTGCATAAGTGGTGGCTCTCACAATGACAGACATATGTCTAAGGGGGTGTCTATATGATCCATTGGACAACCACAAATGACACCCTTAGTGTCTTATTCTTCAGATATGCTATCGCAAAGTAGAGATTGTTTACATACATTATGACTATAATTTTTGTTTGACATGACTGTTTTATTTTTGAAACGTTACATGATTGTTCATGTAAACTCACATGTGATTGGAAATTTTTGGTTTCCTATAGGGGCTTCTGGACATTCTAAAAATAATGATGGGTCAGAATACTTTATTTCTATTTCGCACCATGTTCATGCTAATGCAGAGGTTCCATCAGGTATTTATAATGAACACATTTTATTTAAATGTGTATAATTTGATTGACAAATTATATATCTCTCTCTCTCTCTCTATATATATATATATATATTAATACTTGCACATGCATTTTACTTCTTATAGGGTTTGTTGTTCCTGATCCTAATCCACCTCCCCAGACAAGGAGAGGTCATTGGGTGCATCAGTATGCTCGCAATGAAAGATATGATCCTATTTACAGTCATCCTAGAGATGTTCCTGAGGAGACTCCTTGGGAGGACAACATTGCTATGCTAACTATGGAAGAGATGAAGGAGCATTCCTTGAGATTGCAGGCATAATTTGACACTTCAAATTTCTCTTTTAGTATTCAACAGTGTCTCCAGATTGTTTTGCACAATATGAATAGTTTGATTGAGACATATCTTGGGGTTGGACCATCAACCCATATTTTTCATGACATGATGCGTAGGAAGCGATTGTGTGTGATGGGTTGCCACAAGTTTGAAGAAATAAAAAAAGTTGTCACAAAATAAATGGTCTTTTCATGTTTTGACTTGCAGCCTGAAGACAAAAAACATCTAAAGATCGTAAATTCAATGATCCACTGATTGAACCCCATATTTATTCCAGGTTCTTGTGTGAATATGGGGAGTTCCCAAATAATGATGAGGTTCCTTAGTATGTTTTTAAGATGCTAATTGTAGAGTTCCGGTTTCACATGGACCCCAACTATACAGATATGAGATCCAATTTCTATGGTGCTGGAAAAGGTCGTACATATGAACGACCTGATGCACGACGATATGTTCAGTATAGGCATCTGATGCCTCGGTTAGTACAGCCACATCCTAGAGTCGTTGCTTTTCTAGAGGAATTGGAAATGACATCCCAAATAGCAAGAGGGGTGAGGGAAGAGATAAAAGAGCTTGTTGGGGTTGCATTGGCAGGGGTGGAAATCAACCTAAATACTATGTCATCTTCAACCAGTATGGATGAAGTCCCATTTGATGATTATTCTGATGATCGCTTGAAAAGTATGACTCGATTAGATCTTGAGCAGTATGCAACATACTGTAGAGACAATTATAAGCGAGTCATCGCTAGACAAAATCAAAACAGAGGCATGGTATGTAAGTATGCTATAATATATGAAATTTATTATATGAAATATAATTTTTTTATTCTCCAAATCTAATGTCTATAAATTATATGAAATTTATGCAGTATACTAGATTCATGAATGAAGACTACTTCGATGATACATATTTTCTTGCCCGGGAAGAAATAGAGGCTAGTGGCACGAATACGCATGTTGAGGAAATTCTAGTTTCACAATTTCCACAAGGGGCGCAGGTACGGATATTCTTGTATCATGTCTTCTAATCATGGGTCTTAGCTTTTGCTTAAAAGGTTTAGCTCCTGATTTTATGGTTACTCTGTGTTATATACAGAATACTCAATTTATATTATGTGTTATATAAGGCTTAGCTTGTAGCAATATTCACTTCGATTTGTGAGAGTGGAGAAATTTGTATTCAGAGATCTGAATTTTCTATGTTTTTGGTTCATTGTATTTTTTGAATATATCATATCCTTGTATAAGCGCAATATTAAATTCTATGCTATCAAGATAATGAAAACAAACTTGATATGTTTTAGAAGGCACATGGCTCTTGATCCAAGTTACTTTCCAATATGTAGACAAGGCTGGTGCCATCAATTACAAGTGCCCAAGGTGGATGCCTCTCTTGTAGACCTGTCATACCATGGCCATTAGAGATGCCATTGATATCTAAAATCTATCTGATAACATGTAACCTGTACTTGGAAAAGGCCTGTATACCCTCAGTTTCCTCTATACCCTTAGCCTGAGCAATATCAACAATTTTATTCCTTTTCAAAAAGCTTTTTCTTCTCTCTATTCGACTTATTCCATAAGTAGCCTTTGCCTATGATAAAAGGTTCTCACAAATGTATTTAGAGGTGCCATTGATGATAATCTGCTGCATATTGTGAATAAGAAGCTTACATGAAAGACCAATGGAAATTGCAGTTTCTTGCTTATCTCGAGTCAGAACCCAAACCTTAACCCCTGCTTCTCTCAATCATTCTATTGCTTCTGGAACCCCATCTTGCAATCTAACTTCAATCCCTATGGCTCCTAGTAGGTTGAGATTGCATTCAATTAGACTTGAAGCTCCCTGAAGCAATGTTGCCCTATCAATTACATCACTTCCCTATCAATTAGAGCTGTAATGTCTTCCTCACAGGAATGCTCCCATTCTTCAAGTTCTTCATCACTAAGGTTTTTTGCTCCCACAACAATTGTTCGTAGACCATGTGATGCATACTCATGCATATGGTTCTCTGTTGATCCCATATATGTTACTAGGCTGTTATTACAAGTTTTCGACATAATATTGAGTCTTGAACTATTTGAACCTTTTACAAAAATTTCACAGTATTGTCAGGACAATGAACTACTACTGACATTCTTTTGTGCACGTTTTCAAACTCATGCAATCCCAACACATCCAATCTGGTTTTTCAAAGTAAAGTGTGGAAATGAGAAAACGAACAAATGGAATACCCTAGAGGACACATTATATAAAAAAGATTATTGAGAGAAAAATACTTTTATTGCATTATATACTCTCAATTTACCTGCTAATTAAAATTAATTCTACATGACCTTGTAAGAAAAAATCCCAATGGAGTGTAGTAGACCACCTAAAAAAGCTTAGCCAATGAAGAGACAAGAAAATAGTACCTTTGTCTTTCACCTAATATATCAATCACAATGTGTCCTTATGTTTGCTCAATAAGAGAACAAGTTCAACATCCACTTTTACCTCCATATTTGGATTCCAAACCTGTCTATCCAGTACTTTTGTAGTGTCTATAAGGAAAGCACCCAACAAGACAAAGAAAACATCAGAAACAAAAACATAGCATGGCACACATACTTGGAAAGAAGAAATTGAGAACTAAACCTAATCGAGAGCATAAAAATCGAGTGTTTAACCCAAGTTGGAATTAGCATTAAATTTGGCATTTGTTTTCAAATTAATTTTATTGTGTGATATAACTGGAAAGAACATTGTCATCTTAGATATGACTGCATACAATAGATTTAGAAGGTTACCATTAATGTTCACATTGTTGTCTTAGTATTATATTGATTTTCATTTATTTTGATATTTTAAGCTTTCAGTGTGAGATTGTTATTATCAATTTCCTAGATACACAATATTAGGGTTATTAATGTCAACATTTCAGACCTCCAATATGTGGTCTATATATATTAACTTTCATTTTGACTTTGCATCCCACAGAAAACCAGGAGCCATTGGTGTTACAGTCCGGAGGTTGAGAAGGATATGCTATAGTTTTAAATCAATAGTCACCATTTATTGCGATAGTAAGAAATTACCAATGGCATGACGATCATTTTTGGTTACTTGAACATAGTTTCCTTGTGACTAAGGAATCTTTTGGTGATCAAATTATTTGGTTATGGCAGGTATTGGAATACCACTTTTGTTTTTGTCATGTATTTATAATGTAACTGAAAATTCATGCTTGTCCTATGTATCTGCGAGGGAACTCAGGGGATTTAATTTTTTCAGGCCACTGGATGTATCTGTCAGGACATTGGATGAAATCTTGTATATGATCCAAAACTATCGTTTGATGTAAGGAAAATACAAATAAACTCTCCCCAAATGTGCTCTTTTCTAGAGATTACCTATCTTATCAACACATCCTAGGTTTGAAACTATATGGTTACTCAAATATTTGATCATCTTATTCCTTCCTCTTGCAGCATCTCAAGTGAATCCTGGTCATCTGTCCTATTTCAATTTTTGCGGCTGTGTTATTGGTTTGGCATTGATGCATAGGGTCCAAATCGACATTTCCCTAACTCGAACATTCTTCAAACAATTGGTTGGTCTCTCTATCTCCTGGGAAGATACAGAAGATCCAAATCACACTTGTATTCAAGTTGCAAGAAAATCTTGGAAATGGATCCACATCTTCTAAAAAAGGATCTACTAGGACTCACATTTGTGATAGAATTGAAGAACTGGGTTCCCGAAAGGTTATGGATCTTTGTCCAGGGTGTAGGGACTTGATTGTAAAAGGTAATAATCTACATCAGTATGTCAAGCTATTGATTCAGTGTCATTATGTGACACCAGTTCCAGATCAAATTAAATGCTTTGCTCAGGTAATTTCTTATTTGCTTGGGAATTCAACACCTCAATAGTTTCTTTGAGCCTTAGAACCTGAAGATCTTGATCTAATGTTGTATGGAGAGGGTATGCTATATTATGTGTACATGATTGGAGGACAATCTGTGCAACTTTTGAAGGATAATCTGTGCAGAGATAACAATTTTTGAAGGACAATCTGTGCAACTTCTAAAGGACAATCTGTGTAGAGATAACATTTTTTGAAGGAAAATATGTGCAACTTCTGGTTGCTATAGTTTTAAATTTTGTCTTTAGATAAAGTTTTACGTTTTGCAAATGTTAGTTACTCCACTCATATGTGGATAGTTGTGTAATCTCTGGCAATAAACTAGTGTGTATTTGGAAACATGGTTATTGCAAACATCTATTTAGTATATGATATTTTTTTCACAAAATATGTATAGTTCAATCTTTGAAATTGTGTTGAAGCAATATTTTTTTATGGATCACTAGCGTCATTTTCGAATGTTCTTTAAAAAAATGCTAAGTATGTTCCAAATGTCTTCATAATGTCTGTGGTTCCTTTGAAAGCGCATTCTTTTTAATCTCCTATTTAGCTCAATTTCTTCAATAACTAGATTTATTACGAGTATTAGTTCCTTACCAAGAAGTTGAGACAAAAACCCCAAATGATGTGAAAAATATGGTTTATTAGACTACACCACTTCTGAGTGGTGCCAAAGTCGCTTCCGTAGTAAGAATAAAACACATAAGCATGTACTAGATTTTATATTAAAAAAATAAGACCAACAAAGTTTGAGGGGTTTAGGGTTTGCAATAGAGAAACTATTGAGATAGTTTGCATTTGAGAGTATGATGACTCGAATAATCTGGGAGGAAGAGAGAAGTAGTAGGCCATTGAAGGGGTAATTCATTCGCCATAACCATGTAGAACGAAGAAGGGCAGAATATCAATCTCTACATTCCAAGAAAATGGTAGCTCTTGATATTCTTATTTTTTTAAAGCAGTTTTCTTTTTGAAATGTATTTTTTGTTTCCTGTTTTTGTGGGGTTAGGGGTTCGAAGAAATTGAATTCGTATGTATTTGACAGCTCTACAACCAATCGACTGATAAATTCAAAGGACCATACATCGGTGAAATTAAATATCAGGCACTTGGAAGAGAACGCAATATATGTTGGCCAGTTCACAACTTTTTCTCTCTTTGGATTTGTCCAAGCACAGGTGTGAATGAATTCCAGACTTATTTTGTTTTTGGGTTTTCCTATTTTTTAAATAGGCTTTTCTTCCTGGTCAAATTTCAAATATAGAAAATATTGTATCATGATCCAGATTCATGAATCAGATGTACAAAACACTGAACAAACTGCTTGCTTTACTAGTCATCTTTCTCATGTACGAAAGTCATTTCTTTTCATGTATATGTCTATTTTCCTTCCCAAACTAGTTTCTTAGCTCTGTGGATTCGTACTTAGATCTTTTGTCCCTTACTCATTGTTGTTAGCTTAGATCTAGGCTCTGCTAAGGCATTCCTACTTTCTATTAAACTGATGGCACTTCTGTTTTCTTTCCTATATGCAGTGATGGAGTTGGTGAGAACTGGGGAGACTCTCCTAGATCTATGCTGGGGAGCCTCTTTGATGCATGGCCAACACTATTGATGCTACAGAATTTGTTCTTACAGTTGCTACAATTGGTCATAACAAGAAACTATTTCTCAAGGTAAGGACATCTTTACAGTGGTTGAAAAATGTAAATAATGATTAGCTATTGTAATTCGACATAGCATATTTGGTTTCACTGTTTTTGAAACACATGTATCTCGTGGAATTGCTTGGGGTCACCTTACAATTTGATCATACGAGTAAGAAAATTGATTTATGGGAAATACTTAAGCATACAAATAATAAAAATCTCTTACTGAAAGATATGGTGTAGAAAATTGACTGGCTTTTGAAATCCAATTATTTACCAGATAGATATAATATAAAATGCTGGATTTTGAAATCTAATTATTTATCAAATTATTAATTAATTTGATAGGTGTTGGGTGTTATTTTCTTCAGTTTTAGTTGTTATGGAGTTTGATCTCCACGAATCCATTTCAGCATTGGGGTCATTCAATGGAGCATCAAGTTTAATGGATGGAGAAAAAACTCAAATCGGTGTCATGCAATGCAGAAAACAGTCTTAGTAGCATCGAGGTACATTAAAATCGATCGATTTGGTGGAGAGGAAAATGTCATGATGAAATGGCCTCATCACTTATTGAACTTTCATGGGATGCAATGGCCTCCTCGCTTATTGAGCTTTCAGGGGATGCAATGGTCTCATCGCTTATTGAGCTTTATAGGAAGAGTGGCATCGGGTGATACAGTTGCATATGCAGGTATGGATTTGAATTTTTTATAGTTTCCTATTGTAATTTATTTAAGAGTGAAGAGACATGACAATAAATAAATTTTGTCTCATTTTATGAGCAACAGAACTAATATTGTTCTGTCTCTTTGAACATCATTATGGTTTGTTTCATTGATCTTCTGCACCTCAAATTTCTCACTTGAATCAACGTGCCAGTCTCAATTTCTTAAAAAGAATAGAGATGAAACAAGGGCTGAAGTGCAAGAAAGTTGAACATGATGAATTGGGAAGTTGAACATGATGAATTGGATCTATGAATATGTCTTCTTGCAATGGTCACGAGCTCATTCTTTTTGAAACCACATGAAACCCCAATCTCAAGAAATCAACCATATCTTCAGAGCTTTGCTCGGATCTTGCTGGAAGTACTGGGCTGCACATATATCAAACATGTGTGGAAGGATGTCACCACTTTTCACAGGATCAGATCTGTGCTGGGAGCTAGAGGCATAGATAACAGTTTTTGAAGGACAATCTGTATATGAACTAGAGGCATCCATTTGTCCTTTCTTGCATGTATATGAACCTGCAAGTGCACATCATGTATAAACAATAGTTAAGACATGAAAGAACATTATAGTAGTAGCACATGCATTTGCAACTTTCTAAATAGGAAATTTTCTTTGTTGTAGCAATGGAATGATTCAAATGACAAGCATGGAGGGGAAATTGAGCAACATATTTGTATTTGCAAAATTAAAGCATCCATCCGGGTAAACAATAGAGTCAATGTTTCTGGAAATGCCATTGTTAAATATTCAAATAAGACATTTCCCTAATTGAAAATGCTAGCATGGAACCTATATCATGATCGACTTTTTATTTCAAAAATGGATATCATTTATATATTCTAGATAAAGTATTAATGCAATCAATTATTGCGCTTATAGAACATGAATTTCATTTTCAATGTCATGGTTAGGAAAGTAATTTCTGACATGGAATTACTTTTTTGTCTTCTTCTATTTTCCTAAGTTGAGGAGTCATGTCATAACCAAAGTATAGTCACTACAATAGTACAGAACAAATGTTATAAAATGCAAGTCTTGTTTTTTTCTCAATTGTATTTTTTGTTAAGATTTAATGTGCTAAGACAGAAAATAGCAGCATTACATTCCATTTCACAATAATAGCATATACAGGATCACTGAAGAAACAACAAGCACATCATAAACACAAGAGACAGAGATTTATCCTGGGAAACCCTCATGGGGTAGAAAACCCAGCAAAGCTTCCTCAATATAGATGACCAGCAATATACAAAGATGAAACCCTGAGACATGATCTCCTCCTCCACAATAGCAGACCTATCCTCCACAAGTGCGCTATCCTTAAGTGAGTGAGTGTGTATAATGAGGAACACACCTCCTCTATTTATACACTACTCTGATATGTATTTTACACAAGTACATGTAGGCTCGTATTTAACCATTAGGTTAAATACCCCATTATAATTGACTGGCCGACCCCCATATGGTGGGTCTAATAACTCTTTGACCCACATAACACATACAGGGCCGACCCCAACTAGGGAAGTCTAATAACCCAAGTTACCACATTCCGACGAAGGAATAAACATCTCCGGATATACAATAAGATCTTCAAGGAGGAATGAAACATCTCCAGAATAATAAAGTACAAATATAATATTCTTTGAAGTTACAATATCTCAACACTCCCCCTTAACGAGAAGGATATTATAACAGCATCTGCACGAGCAAGGAGTCATCAACATCATACATGATACATCTATAAATCATTGGAAGCTTTCTCAACATCATCAGTAACTCAACCAATTACTGGAACATCTTCAATACTGGAACATCAACATCTTCAGTACTGAGTCTTTATCTTCTGCAGCACCCACACAACTACAGCAACATCAATATCTGAATCCTCACGATCGTCAGCATCGTCATCACATGATCATTAGCATCGTCATCGCATGATCATCAGCATCGTCATCATACGATTATCAGCATCGGAATCATCTCGATCATCTCGATCTACAGCATCTGGATCATCTCGATCTAAAGCATCTGGATCATCTCGATCTATAGCATCTGGATCATCATGATCTACAACATCTGGATCATCTCGATCTACAGCATCTGGATCATCTGTAATAGTATCCACACCAATACATCTATCATCAAAACATGTATTCTTACTAATACATCTATCATCAAAAACATGTATTCTCACTAATACATCTATCATCAAAAGCATGTATTCTCACTAATACATCTATCATCAAAAGCATGTATTCTCACTAATACATCTATCATCAAAAGCATGTATTCTCACTAACACATCTATCATCAAAAGCATGTATTCTCACTAATACATAGCAGCATATCCTGCAACACACATGATCATATTACAGGATGATCAATCCCGCTCTCTTTAGGACATAGGTCCATGGATGATACAATCCAGATCAAGTTCCAGGATGATCAATCCTTATCACTTTAAGACAAGTCTCATGTCTAGGGACGATGCAATCCTGATCCAGTTCCAGGATGATCAGTCCTTATCAATTTAAGACAAATCTCATGTCTAGGGACGATACAATCCCGATCCAGTTCCAGGATGATCAGTACTTATCCATTTAAGACAAATCTCATGTCTAGGGACGATGCAATCCCGATCTAGTTCCAGGATGATCAGTCCTTATCCATTTAAGACAAATCTCATGTCTAGGGACGATGCAATCCTGATCTAGTTCCAGGATGATCAGTCCTTATCCATTTAAGACAAATCTCATGTCTAGGGACGATGCAATCCCGATCCAGTTCCAGGATGATCAGTCCTTATCCATTTAAGATAAATCTCATGTCTAGGGATGATGCAATCCCGATCCAGTTCCAGGATGATTAGTCCTTATCCATTTAAGACAAATCTCATGTCTAGGGATGATGCAATCCCGATCCAGTTCCAGGATGATCAGACCTTATCCATTTAAGACAAATCTCATGTCTAGGGACGATGCAATCCTGATCCAGTTCCAGGATGATCAGTCCTTATCCATTTAAGACAAATCTCATGTCTAGGGACGATGCAATCCCGATCCAGTTCCAGGATGATCAGTCCTTATCCATTTAAGACAAATCTCATGTCTAGGGACGATGCAATCCCATCACGTACATTTTGAACCGAGGTCCAGGGACGATGCAGTCCTATCTTCAATTCTCGGAGACATCATTCTACGGATCAATTTTGGGACCTAAGTCCGGGGAAGATACAATCCCCTAACTGTTCATTCAGGACTTCATTTTCGGAGACATCATGTCTACGGCTCTCTTTTAAAACATGTGTTCAAGGATGATACAATCCCTCTTCTTTCTCGGAGACATCTGTCTACAGCTCTCTTGAGGATGATGCAATCCTATCATGTCCACCAAGGACTTCATTCTCGAAGACATACGTCTACGGATCTCTTGAGGATGATGCAATCCTATCATGTCCACCAAGGACTTCATTCTCGAAGACATGCGTCTACGGCGCTCTTGAGGATGATGCAATCCTATCATGTCCACCAAGGACTTCATTCTCGAAGACATACGTCTACGGCTCTCTTGAGGATGATGCAATCCTATCATGTCCACCAAGGACTTCATTCTCAGAAGACATACGTCTACGGCTCTCTTAAGGATGATGCAATCCTATCATGTCCACCAAGGACTTCATTCTCAAAGACATACGTCTACAGCTCTCTTTAGAACATATGTTCAAGGATGATGCAATCCCCTTGTCACCTTAGACCCTGTCTAAGGACCAACCTCTCTGTCAGCATCACCAATATAGGTATCCACATCATCGACCTCTCTATCGATGCAGGCAATCTCATCATAAGTGATCACATCACTCCACCTTTCGAGGAGGGTCCTTCTGAACTATATTAAGTTTGTCTCGGAAAACTTTACTTCAGGTAGAGGTTTGGTTAGTACATCGGCAACTTGTTCACTTGAGATAGAGGTTTGGTTAGTACATTGGCAACTTGTTCACTTGAGGTAGAGGTTCGGTTAGTACATCGGATCGGTAGAAGTTTGGTTAGTACATTGGTAACTTGTTACAAATTTGAACTTTTAGTTCCTTTCTGCACCATATCTTGGAACACTAGATTCTCTGCCATCTTGATACAACTCTGTTTGTCACATAGGATCATGGTTGGGTCTATCTCTAAGTCAAACAATCCTGAAGCCATACTGCTTCATAACTTAGCAGAGCAAGCAGCCATATATTCTTCTTGTGCTAAGAGCCACACTAGACTGCTTCCTTCTAAACCATGAGATCATGGCTAATCCCAAACAATAACATCCTCTTGATGTGCTCTTCCTTTCTGATACACTTCCTGCCCAATCAACATCTGTGTAGCCATATGAAGTCATGATCTCCAAGATAACATAGATCAAAGTCTATTGTATCCTTTAGGTACCGTATCACATGATTTGCAGCTTATCAGGTGAACACATCTAGTTTCCACTAGATACTAACTCAAGGTGTTCACAGCAAAGCATATATCTGACCTAGTATTCGTTAGACACATTAATGACTCAATATTTTGTCTGTACAGAGTTCTATCCACTAACTCTAATGAGTCATCTGCTAACAACTTCAAGAGTGGCCATACCAACACATCAAGTCCTTTTAATATTTCTCAGCATACTTTCCTTGGTTGAGAAAGATTCCTTCTGAGCCTTGCCATACTTCCAGACCTAGGAAGTAATGCATCAATATGAGATCTTTCATTTTCATTTCTGCATTGAATGATCTTCTGCATATCTATCTGTGCCATCTCTCGTTAGATGGGTCTACTGATATAAGCCTCAATATCATTCGAACTCTGTGGTGAGTTCCTTCTTGCATCCATGTCATCTGTGTATAGAAACCATATTCAACCTTGTAGCAAAGGTTGAGATCCACATCACCCATTAAGCTCATCAATTGATTATCGATCCTGGGTACCCATACAGAACCTGATTCACACTTCTTCTTTAATTACACCATTAAGAGAATGGTCTTATCTAGCCACTTGGAGAAAACATCTCATCATGATTCTCTTCCTCTTTCTAAGACAATCTTCTAGCCACAAGCCTTCTATAGTGTGTTTGATTTGTAAATATTTTGTTGAACATCCATCGCTTGTTCAGAGTTCATCATTGATCATGATCTTTCCTACAAATCAAAATTAAGTACATGATTAGTAATACTTCATAATCATCAAATCATATTGACATGAAAACCTATTATGCATACAGATATCATTTACATAGTTATGCAACTATTTTGACCAATACTTTGGCACAACACTTTCCCATATCCTGTATGCATACAGTGGCTATCTAGATGCCTTCCATCTCTACCAGAACATACTATCGAGAGTGTGCACAACTCTCAGTATGTCAGCAAAGAGGTTTCATTCTAGACAAGCTACAATGGAATGTTTGTCCAACTTACCAATCATATGCATATTAGTAGTATACTGTTCAATGCTCTATGAATGTTTACACTCAGCGTGATATATTCTAAATATGTATATAATCTATTACAAGCAATATCATTTACTATTTTAAATAACAACTCAAATACTTATCTTTTATGTTTGTGTGGTTGCCTCTCGCTTGGTCTTCTAAATGTCTTTTGAACTTCTATTCATTCTATACCACTGTGCATGCTCAAGTGTGCAGTAGTGTTATCCTCATGATCTCATACACAAACATACATTCATTAGTATATTATAAACATTATCAAAACATCTAAATAGTCTTGAATATGTATAGTCACGATCATAAATAATAAACATTAGTATTCAAGATTTCAGGGAAGACTTCTTTTACTCATGTGTATCATCAATCAAGATAAAAGACATAATATGCATAATCCCTTGATTACTAACTTTATGAATAAGCATATCTAATCATGCCAAGTATACTTATATAAGGGATCCCAATACAAGGTAAGATTCTAACATGACATAGGAAAACATAACTGGATTAGTATACCTGCTTAGTTATGTACAACATACCTAAACAATCTCTTCAATGATTTAGAGATCCTGAGCTAGAACCTGCATGTCTCATAGGTTAAGCATAATATAACAAAGTCATACATACCTCGTAAGTAGAACAAAGATTATGGATGAGTCTTTGTCTTCATGATGTCATGGTCATGGAACTTGATTTGTCTTTTGTGATGTACCTGTATCTTGTTAGCAGACAACATCAACCTCACACAACACCATAATGCATTAGTACAATCATATAGCCCTAATCAATGAATGTCTTCAATCATTCACATGCATTCATACTGTTACTAGGGTGATAAGACAATTCTAACATTAATCAATATTGTACTAATAAATAACATGAAGACAAAACACATTATGAACTTAATCAAGAATCAGATTTCAAGACATACCTGAACCTCCTTAAGTCATACCTGTCGAGACTTCTTGTAGTCTTCTTATATAAGGACTTAGCCTCAACTCCCCTTGAAAATTGATCTGGAGCTTGATTAGGGTTTGCTCGAGAAACCCTAAAAATTCAATCTTTGACTTTCACACTTCCAAATGAATGGAAGGATGTGTCTTGCTGGGCTGATCAAACTAGCATACTTCAATTTTGAAATCTCCAAAATTTGACCCCTCAAAATTGCCTTTGAAACTTCTGGATCTTCTGGACAGGATCCTGAACTAGGGTTTGATGAAGCCCACCCTTCTGCTTAATGAAAAGGTTTGATCCAAGGCTCTAAACTCTTTTTTTTTTTTTTGAGGAGCTTCCAGCCGTGGTTACAGACTTAAAAAATTCCAACTTTTGCTGAAGCCCTAATTTTCCATCTTTCTGATCAAAATCCCGAGCTAGGGTTTGATCAAGCCCGGTCTTCTACCCAACCAAAAAATTTGATCTTGGTCTCTAAATTTCAATTTTCCTGGGTAGCATTCAGCCGTGGATTCTGATTCCAAGAATTCTAACTTTCTCCGAAACCCTAAATTCCGGAAGCCATGAATAAAGGTGCTCCATAAATAATTTTGTTTTGACAGAAATATGTACCTGATTGTTTCTGCTATAACTCCGAAATTTTTGCTCCACAGAGTCTGAAAATTTTTTCTGTAGTATCCTGACCTATCATCTTTCCATCATGATAGGTCTAACCTCAATTGGATTTTCTGAGAGAGAGTTATGCCAAATGTCGCAATGTGACCTGTTTTGGGATAATACAGGAGAGCGAACTTGTATGGTGTACCACGTGTCACGGTTTGAACTTCGGCCTCTAAATATTTTTCCTAAGATAGCTCGCCCTGTTATCTTTCCATCCTGATAGGTCTGACCTCAATTGGACTCTCTGAGAGAGATTTATTCCAAGTGTCGCAATGTGACCTGTTTATGGGATAAAATAGGAGAGCGAACGTTTATGGCATGCCACGTGTCACTGGTTCATCTTCTGCCTCTGAAACAGTTTCTTGAGATAGTACAATCTGTGTACTACCTGTCACTTTTTACGAAATTTCATTTGGAGCTTCCTAGCCCAAGTTATGACCTTTTTTCCTAGGTCACCTGATTTTGACTGAGATCTGGAAGAGGTAGAAACCCTAACTTGTACTAATCATAACTTATAAAGTACAACGAATATGAGGGTACCCTTTGGACACAAGATACCTGGAGATGTTAGCTACGACCTGTAAAGGTTTCAGATCCTGAACCTTCGCCAAAATGGATTTATAGTGAAAGTTCCACGATGACTGGTTTTTGCTATATAAAACCCTAACCTTCAAATTGTCGTAAGTAAAGCAAGTGTCGTAAGTGCCATACCCGGCCTTCCTTCAGTTTAGCTCTGATACCATGTTAAGATTTAATGTGCTAAGACAAAAAATAGTAGCATTACATTCCATTTCACAATAATAGCATATACAGGATCACCGAAGAAACAACAAGCACAGCATAAACACAAGAGACAGAGATTTATCCTGGGAAACCCTCACAGGGTAGAAAACCCAGCAAAGCTTCCTCAATATAGATGACCAGCAATATACAAAGATGAAACCCTGAGACATGATCTCCTCCTCCACAATAGCAGACCTCTCCTCCACAAGTGTGCTATCCTTAAGTGAGTGAGTGCGTATAATGAGGAACACACCTCCTCTATTTATACACTACTCTGATATGTATTTTACACAAGTACATGTAGGCTCATATTTAACCATTAGGTTAAATACCCCATTATAACTGACTGGGCCAACCCCCACATGGTGGGTCTAATAACCCTTTGACCCACATAACACATACAGGGCCGAACCCCACTAGGGAAGTCTAATAACCCAAGTTACCACATTCCGACGGAGGAATAAACATCTACGGATATACAATAAGATCTTCAAGGAGGAATGAAACATCTCCAGAATAATAAAGTACAAATATAATATTCTTTGAAGTTACAATATCTCAACATTTTTGTAATATTTTGCAGTGCAAGTCATCTTTATAAATAGAAAGCAATATAGTACATCAAGTATGATGTAATGTTCCAAACTTGGATAATATTACAAATTTCCAATTGAATTTAGAAGTTTTCTCTCGGACGATTACAATCCCATTATCCAAGAACTTGACAACTTTTTCTAGTAAAGTATTAAGTATCACTATGGGAAGTATTAGGATTTCTAGCATTGGCATCACCAGTCAATGAAATGAAACTAGACCATGCGGCAGAAAACAAATCAACACAACAATGATATTTTCTTTTGAATTTGAAGTAGTTGTAAACATACATTGATAACAAATCAAGGAAAATAAAATTGACAAGAATTTCAAATAGGAGAGAATATCTTTAACAAATGTCTTTCCTTTAGAATCAAATGGCTAGGACCATGACCTGTTGAAGTGGCATAGGCTAGTGGTGAATTAACACGTGATCAATAGCTTGTGAAAAGGTCAAAAACAAAAACAATAATCT
Organism: Larix kaempferi; assembly: GCA_027924585.1. NCBI lineage: Eukaryota > Viridiplantae > Streptophyta > Pinopsida > Pinales > Pinaceae > Larix > Larix kaempferi. The sequence goes on from BSBM01000196.1 coordinate 11,147,717, forward strand.
GACGAAGTAATAAACTGGAGTTTTTTTAAACGTCTAAATGAAGATTTTCTATTTGCAAATTTCAAAAACTGAAATCTACATAGATTTCTTGTAATGGAAACAAATTGACCGTGGTTTCAAAGAAACATTCCTCGAAAGAGAAAGAAAATATGTTGCTAGGATTACTGGAAGGAAGGCTTTAAGTCTGTAGTAGAGTGGAAGAGAACAAGTTTTATATCATATGTTTTCTTTTTGCATTAGATGAATATTGCAATGTATTTATTTATTGCTTTCAATTTTCAGTAGCGATTGTGATTTTTTGACATTGGAAGAAAATTGCAATTTTTTATTTTTTATTTTTTTTGCAAGCAAAGCAGAGAGATGTAGGTATTGAAAAATGTACAAAAGTATGGTTTAGATAAAGTTTCTTTCTTCTTTTTGTTGTTATGAAATCAAAGCAATTGCAATGTTCAAGAAAAAATTTAAACTTTGCATAAATGTAGATTGATACATTGTCAAGTGCAAGTGTGGGTAAATTTAAGCTTTGGGAGAAATCTAGAAAAAGAGGGTTGCGTTTTGATACCCGTGTTAAAAAAAATTTAATGTCAATGATTCTATTGTTCATCTCCAGAGTGAACAGTCCTTGACAACAGACTTTGCGCAGGTTGAAAATTGTTGATGAAACACTATTTGAATACTCTTCATAAGAGACATTCGGGACAAGTGGGAAATATTATTTCAGTTGTGACCCATGGATGGTGCATTCAATGGGACTATCCTCTGTCTCCAACTTGTAGTCCAAATTGTGTTCATATGTAGTTTTTTTTTCGTGCTTGCAAAATGCACTGATAGTGGCATTTTGAATCATTGGCAATTTACATTGATTGTCAATGCATTGAAAAGGTGGTGCAAACGCATATTTAGCTTTGACTGTTCCATATATATGTGAAATTTACAAAGAGAGAACAATTATAAAAAATACATGCAATATCAATATATTTTCAACATACACAGTGCATACATCTTTTGCACATTCAACAACAATTGTCATTTGCTTTGAGTATTTTTTCCCTTGTTTTGTTCTATATCTTTTGAATAGTACAAGATGGGAACTATTTCTATTTATATAGTGGCATTAAAAGGGATCCATATTTTGAACATCACAAAACATTTGCATTTAGACTATGGATTGTAAACTATAGCAATTTACTATGGCCTCTATTAAAGAAAACAAAGGGCAAGCAATTTCTTTGTTGTCGCTTGATTCAATTTGGAGCATCAGCTCTAATAGAACTATTTTTAGCTTTTATACAACCACTTTTACAAAAGGAATTGTACACATATAGAACAAAGATACGGGCATTTTTCTAGAACCTCTAAGGTAGGGATTTCTCTATTTATCGTTATATTGTTCCCTGACACATTATGCAAATGTATGAAGAAACAATCTATGTACAACTCAAAACACATAATGTGCATAAACTTTGTCAACAACCTTATTTTGTGGTGCAAAGCAATCTAAGGAAGAAGATTTCATAAGTAAGGAAAATTAAAGCCACTCATGAAAATGATTCAAAAAAAGGTGTAGATATTCTACAAGGTACCAGATCAATACAACAAAATTCTATGTTCAGACAACCAATAATTTGACTTGCTAAAATATGGCATGAAGAAGATCATTAAATAAATGATCACAACCAACAATGACAAGTTATTTTTTTATCTTTCAAGCATTGAGATAACTAGCACCCATCCAAGATATGGAGAGAAGCCATGAGAAACCATGTTTCAATTGAATTGAATAGAGAAAGAATCAAATTTGTGAAGTAGGACCAATATGAGCATCCTGTGAAGAAAGCACAAGCAAACATTTTTTGTAGGCACAATCAATTCTATATACTATTGGCATGGAAAATTGCATATACCATTTGAAAAAACTTGAATGCATTATAAATGACTGAAATGCAATCTTAGTTTCAAATGGAAGAATACGAAACAATACTACTAAGTCACCCATGTTTTTTATTCAATAACTAGTCAAATTCCGGACTGCATAATCATCATTCAGATACTTAGTGTGACAACATTTCATATGAATGATACTTGATGGTAAGAAAGTTGAAGGTTACCCAATCATAACAAGGTACAAACAAGCTCTCATCTAAGACTACTTTTTAGAATAACAGACTACAAAAACCCAAAAATATTCACATAAACCTCTACAAAATTTCAAAGCAAACGAAGGTTTCAACGAATAAACTCTTGCACAAGTAATCAAATATTGGGAGCACAATACCACAATGTTGTTAAAGAACAATCTCCAAAAATTGACAATGATGATGGAAACATATTAGGATTAACCATTAACAACATCAAATTGCTTATAAGTTGGTGACTAAGGTAGAAACTAAAGAAGAAGTGGGAACACTCCTAACATCCAAGGTTGATGAACCTCTAGTAGTAAGGAATAAACTTATTCAGGTTGATATCCTACATTGATGATGCTTTCAATGTAGATTTGATCATCCTATGAATCCTCAACATGGCACAAGCCCAAATGGTGTAGTTTGAGGAAAAATGTTGAAGGAGTCTACTGTTGTCATATAATGGTGAAGTTACAAGTTCAATATGAGACTTGAGTTATCATTAGATATGTTGTTAAAAAGATATTCTCTTAGTTTCGAGAATTATATATATTCTCTATTGACGAGGCCAACCACGTGAAGGTGGAAGCTCATTTGGCCCCACCCACTCACCCACCCTAGAATCAATGAAAAAATTCATCAACCTTGATGTGTTCTTGAATCATATGAAATGTGCTAGTGGAATATTTTCAAGAATGGAAATATGATCTTCTAACGACAATTTCCATTGTTGATGCCTGGGATTTTTCTTACTCTTCACTGCCTTCAACTGCAATCAGGATGCTATGACCAAATGACTATATTGAACACATATAACATTTGACTTGTAGTCTTGAAAAAGAATGTTATCCTTACATTTCCTTACTTCTGAAATAAATGTCCCATTAAAACCATTGAACCCACTCTATATGTATAATTTGACGGGTCTTTAAATTCTTACATCAACGTGCTTTTCGACCTAGTGCATCTCAATAAATAATAATGCACATTTTCTGGATTATTTGCTGGTACAATGACTGCAAATACATCACCTTCAATAACCAAACCAGAAACACAATCATAATCTTTGATAATCACAACTGCTTGATTGTCGCGCTCTACATCGCTGATATTTCCAAATGGGGGCAATGGTGTCAATTCTTGGTGTCTCCATGGTTTCACAAAATTGTTAGTTTGGTTTTAACACTCATCCAAAGACTCTACATCATCAATACATGCAAGACAGAAGCAAGAGTACTTTCGTTTATTGATTGCGTGTATATTTTCCATTTTCTTACTCCTAATGGAGTGTAAGCCCCTTGTTTTTGGGATTGCAGTACAATTATGTGGCATTGATCTGTCAACATAGCCCATTTCAATATTCCAGAAAAACCTTCTCACATTACCCATCCTTTCTTTGAATTCATGGCTCAAATTTTGTTTTCACCAATTAACAACAGTGTTTGAATTTGCAAGGTGAGAAGCCAAATGATTCATTTGATATCTCCTAAGTGCACGTTTCACGCAGGCCCCAACACCATCATGTTCTCCTTTTCCATGTCTCATTTCAAAAAAGCTCCATGTGTGGCAAACATCTGTGTTTCTGTGAAGGAGAGACAACCATAAGAACAATCGTGCCGATTTAAATTGACCAGCACAACTATCTGACCACACCCAATGTTCTTTAAAAGTGACCCTTCTTCTTGATAATTCTTTAAAAATCATACCAAAACAATGCTGGACAAAACATGTATCATTTGTACAATCATCACTGATGTAGAAATGATACTCCTTAATCACTTCACGATTATTTTCATTTCTATCAAAACCATCGACATCAAGCTCTGCATGTCTATACCTAATATGCACAAGTATATATACCCGATCTGAATGATAATACTCACTCTGTATCTCCTTTTGCAGAGTGAAAGTTTAATTTTCTGCAAAATCGACAATGGATAATATTGTCCCTTTTGGAAATAAATCTCGTGATTGCTTGAACTATAAGTCCCGCCATCATGTTGAGTGAGCGCGCTTGATATATTTATATATTTCATCCTTGAATAAATTCATAAAATCTATCAAAGAGATATCACTTTCAACTAAATTAAGTTTTCTTGATGTTTCCATTGAATCTGTAACTGCAGTATAATCAACATAAACATATCTCTTGCATTTCACAATGCGATTTGACAATTGAGGATCATTTGCATCAATGGGGTAGATAACATTAAAAAGGGCCAAATCAAAACATTCCTCACATTTTTTACCTCCGGCGCATTGTTTCTTATAGAATACTTGATGATTCTCTCGTGCAGATAATATTTTAGATACAAATTCATGAACACTCGAAGGAGGGGGGTTATTTGGCCAACACTCTATGCTGAAAGTTAGAAATGTCTAGTAATATAATTCAAATTCTACATGGTATCGACAACAACATGTGTCACGACCAATGATGGGCCTAACATACCATGGTTTAAGCTTCACAAATGTGCTAAGAGAAATTTTCACATCAACATTACTCTCCATAAAAGTTTTGAACATTTCCACTTGAGTGATTGTTGTTATGTGTTTGGCATGAGTTTCATAGTTTCCTTTCAATATACGATGTCACACAACATCCTTTTCATTTGGTAAGACATGCGAGTTTACATGCCAAAAATCTTTCACCCTGTCCCTCACATTATCTGGAAGTCTATCTTGATAAGGTTGCCTACATATAATACCCCAACATGCAACTTCATCATCCTCATCTAACTGAACCCTAATCTTTTTATGCTTCCATAAACTTTTTCTTGATGTTTTCAACGTTCTTGTAGTCGTAGAAAATAAACGACTGGTTGTAGTGTTTTTTGCCACAACCCCTGTTATAATTGCTTTATGAGCAACCATGAAATTATGAGATCGTTTTCTTGCAAGTGATGCAAGGAACGAGGTCATATTTTGTGATATAATCTGATTTGCTTTAGCCTCTTTGGCACCTTGAATGCCCAATAATGTAATTGCATTGCTTAGACATTTTTGCTTTAATAATTTATCCAACAATTGAGCTTGTTCTATGACAGAAATACCTTCAAAATATTTTTTTACTATCTTATTTTCTCTATAACGACTTGTATGATCAGGCATCATAGGTCCCATTTCTTCAATTTTACTTGAATCCAGATTCTCCAAAAACTTATCGTCATTGACGATATTGTTGCAGATTACAGTTAATCTCTATAAATTGGTAAGTGTGGTAGGATGTTGAATGTTGGATGTCGACCCTACATAAAAATAAATATAAATTTATAAGATTGTGAACTTTTAAATCAAATATATATATACTTGAAAGTATTATAAATTAAATTATAAACATATAAAAAATTATTTACTCACCAATCATGGTCTCAATATCGACGCTACCCATAGTTTGCTCCACATTTGTCATTTCCTTGTCACCTCCATGTTCCTCATTTCTTTCATCAACATGTTCCTCATCACTGCCATGTGCATTCACATTTTGCATTTCTTCATCACTGCCATGTGCATTCACATTTTGCAGTTCTTCATCACCGCCATGTGCATTCACATTTTTCATTTCTTCGTCACCTCCATGTGCCTCCACGTTTGTTTCCATTGCTCTTTTTTCTCTTAAATTTCTCATAGAAACACAAGAACTCTCTTTTCCTTGGCTCTTCATCAACTCTGGTACAATCATATTTTCTTTCACATTTCCTTCGGTTTCCCATGTTGAAAGAATTAAAAACCTAAAATCCAATGCATGAAAAGATATGAGAATTGAGAGTTATATGCTGAAAAAAAAGAACAGTATTGACCCAACAAGAGTAATATGCTAAGCACTCTTGTTCGAAAAATTAACCAAATTGTTGAATGTGGTTGTCATTGATGTCAAAGGAGTTCAGTAATGACAAAGGAAAACTAGCTCAGGTGGCCTTGGGGAAATGCCTGTCGTACCTAATGGGTGAATGATAAAAATCATCTGAAACTACCATGCTCTACCTTATAAGAAAAAATGTACTTATGCTCTTATAAAGAAAAATGTTCTTATAGCTTATAAACAAAATACCTTGTTAAGAAAAATGTCTTTGTGGCCTTATGAAATTACCTTGCCTTCAAATGTGTGAACTTGGGTAATGCGAAGTGTTGGTTGAAAACAATACATGTAATGCCACCTCTCGGTTGAAAAAAATACAGATAAACGAACTCTCGGCTGAAAACCAACTCTCGGCTGAAAATAAACTCTCCGCTGAAATGATTTGGAAAACTATCTAGGTCGAGAGATTATATATACAAATCTTGGCCGAGAAACACGGGCATCCTGTCGGAATAATGTGGAATCTTGTTTGAATATCACAGGAATTTAATATTTAATTTGTCGACCCCTAAAATATTCTCGGGGCATTATGTAACAAAACTCTTGGTCGAGACAGGCCTTCAAACTCTAGGATGAGGGTTTAAACTAACTTTCAACTGAGAGTTTTCGTTAACACTGGGTTAATTTTAGGGCGGGAAAACTTCTTGCCCAAGACATTTTGAATTTCTCGCCTGAGATATTTTTTGGGCCGAGAGTTTTCATTAACGCTGGGTTAATATTAGGGCGGGAAAACTTCTTTCCCGAGACATTTTGAATTTCTCGCCCGAGATATTTTCTGGGCCGAGAGTTTTTGGTCAACAATTCCAGCACCATTTCTGCAGTATTCAGAAATGTGCCACTTTAGCAGGGTGGAACCACTGCAAAACATGAGAATTACATGTCGGAGTTTATACCAGTAGATTCATCATTCAATCTAATTTCTCATAATGTAAAAAATTTTGAATTTCGTTTAGGATTACTATTGTTTACTATTTTTTTACTAAATGTTATCATTAAAAAATTTAGTGACTTAAAAATCAGTCACAATGAAAATTCAATATCATCACAATGACGAAGCCAAAAAAATTTAAAAAATCACAGGATGTTCCTTGAAGTTTCCTCTTCAATGGGTTGGTTTTATTTTGTTTGATAAGACTCACATTGAAAGAAAATGCAAAGACAAAAACATGTGTCGATAATGTACCATTTTTTGAACATACGTTGTTTCGATAAATAATAAAAAATAGTTCTCAAGTCTTAAAAAACTCAAAATTTAGTCCATGCACAAGTGTCATGTGTGTAGATTATGAGCCTACAAATTTTTTCCCTAAAATGAATAAACATATATCAAAACACCGACGTCAACATAGGTCACTCATTATCCGTACCTAAAATGTTCAAGGATATGATGTTTGTTGACAACAAGTTTGTCCCACGATATGTCCATAAGAAAAATTAAAATAAATACGAGTAGAAAGCTAATTCAATTCTCTAAAACCTTTATCTTTACTTCAAGTTGAAATTCCTAAGGGAGATATGGGTTTGAAGAGGTCTAAGTTTAAAAACATAAAAATTAAGAGTTTGGTTTGTCAAAAACAAGCCCAAATTGTTTCCCAACTTCATGTTTTCACCCGTCAAGCAACTAGAAGGTGCAACTTTTTAGTTACTAGCTGTGGGTTGTCAGTATAAACTCCAGCGGGTGACCCATGAGATGATCGATATAAGAGTCGCGGTTTGGTTCAAAAATACTTCACAAAATCGATAGGATGAAGAAGATAGAATTTGTAAAATTTGGATCCAAAACATCTACAATCAGTGAGGCTCTTCCATCCATAAGGTCCTTTTGTGTGACCGACAATGCAGTGTGGTCAGGGATAGAGAAGTGCCAATATGAATGATAACACCCATCATTTATGATCATTGGATTGAGTTCCTAACCCAATCAATCCCTCAGGTTAAGGAGAAAATTTTATTTACTTGGGGTTGATTTTTTAAAGTTCGGGCATCAATAAATTAGGAGGTGTGGAATTTATTTTCTTAAAGTTTGATATGCACTTGATGAAAAGTATTTTTCATTAAATAGTTTTTTTTTTTTGAAATAAAGTGGATAATTCTCCACAAGTGCACCTTAGAGGATAAGGTTGACGAAGATGTGACTTGCAAGAGAAGAAAAGTGAAAGTTTCCAAAGCTAGAAAATTAGGAAAAAGAAAGAAAAGATAGCACAAAGTAGAAAGGCAGCAAAACTCAGGAAAAACAACATAAAGCAAAAATCAACATAAAAGTAGAAAGTAGGACAAAAGAAGAAAACCAGGATAAGGAAGAAAAGCAAACAAAGGAAAAAAATAAGGATAAAGCAGAAAAGCAAGAAAAAGCAAGACAAAGCAAAAAAACAAGATAAGGTAGAAAAGCAGGAAAAAGTAGGAGAAAGCAGAATAGAAGGATAAGGTAGAAAAGCAGGAAAAACAAGGATAGAAAAGAAAAGTAGGATAAAGAAAAAGCAAAAGCGAAAACAGAAAGTGAAGCAAAGAAGAAAGCAACGAAAAAGCTAAAGCAGAAAGCAAGGCAAAAGCTAAAGCAGAAAGCAAAGCAAAGAAGAAGCAAGTCAAAAGCTAAAGCAGAAAGCAAAGAAATCAGGGAAATTTTTAAGGGCGAAATTTTGCCAATTGGCTATTTTTTTAGGCATTTTTTCAAAAAATAAATTCGCTATTTGGTCATTTTTAGTCTCTAATATCACTTATATTTACATAGAATATGTTTTTTTATCATAATATTCATCAAAATTTACAAGTTTCAGTAGTAAATTGTATGTTTTATATTTAATATTCGCCTACCAATCTATATATATGTTTTTTTGAATCCAAAATAATCGCCTAGAATACTATACTTAAGTACACTATTATAATCCTTAAAAAATACCCTGAAAGAAACCTTATCCACTCCATGAGGGTGCCTTAACCTATATTCATTTCTCAAAAATTCACCTCAATATATAAAAGAAGGATTACAACTCCATTTCACATATTTTTACAGTTGGAGAATTGGAGTGAGTGCAATTATGCCTAAGTGACTTCGGAAATGTGCCCCTAGTCCAAGCTGGGAGATGCGCCCCTGCTTCATGTGAGAGGATGATGGTATTCATCCATTTTCAATGGGCTTATTGCAGGTCCTAAATTCTGAACCAATGGAGTACGAACTTATCAGAGATATTTGATTGCTCTCCATGCAGATCTATGGCTATTTTCATAGTCTTTATTAATGGAAGACATTGTTCTTGATGTAACTCTTTCCTTAGAACTATCTGATGAGTAATTCATCTACTGAAGGTTGATATGACTATAATAATGAACCAATAATGTGAATTCTAAATTTTTATTAAATAAAAATATGATTCCCCAATATCTCTTTGGATTTTCTGACAAACTTGATTGTTTTTCATTAAATATTTCACAATCAATTTACATACATATTATCAGTTCGTCTTCAGACTGCGAAGATCATCACTAATATTAACACACTCAAACATTAGATAGATTTTGATCCCAACTGTTCTCTCGAAGCGCAGAGGGAGAGCTTACACTACTGACTTCTTACGGACTCTTTACACTTGAGATATATGCTTTTCATATTCTAGTTCACACTAAGTGCGGGCACAGAGAATACACAAGCCTTGACTCAAATATTTGCAGAGATCTCCATTCACAAAAACCTGAATGCCTAAATGAGAGCCTTAGAGTCTTATTTATACAAAAACTAGCCAGTTTCCCAGTGATTCCTCACTGATATCATTCAATCAAAAGTAAAGATTCGGGGTGGAGTGTGGGGACAACCACATCCGTTATCTTATCCCTTAAGTGGTCTAATAGACATATGGGGACCCAAATAAAGTACTTTAGACAGAATTTAAGATAGAATTATACTGAATTTTCTTTTCAAAGCAAAGGGACAAATGACTGAAAACATAAATTAAAATTATTACATTGTGGAACCTATTAAGGCGGCCCACCATGCCTTTCAATCAATCATAGGGGTCCCACCCCTGCATACAGATACAGATTTCTTGGCCATCACCAAGATCCACTCCACCACATGGAAAATTAAAAGGATCCCCATCAGAATCCATGGGTTCATATGGCATAATGTATGGGTAGAGAGTATAGTCAAGGCATTGCTCAATGTCCGACCGAAACATAACCTGCTTATTTCCACATAAAATTTCCTTGAAAATTTGACACTACTCTCTAGTTAAGAGGAGTCCTTCTTGTGTGAACTTTGGTGTCAATTCTCTTTCTGTCTTGATCTCTTTTGATGAACTTTTGGGTTGTGTAAACAGTACGTTCAAGCGGTGTATATTTTCCTCCAAGGTGTTGTAATTTAAATTTGAACCACATGTGGTTCTGGTCTACAACCTGCATATCAACTTGAAGGTGGAGGATGAAATTAGCCCTTCGAAGAACCTAATATTTTCTTGGACAAAACTTATCCAAAAAATTTCAGTCCACCCTGACCATTTATTGTTGATAAGATTTGACGGATCTGCACATATAATTATTTATCATTCCTCTCTGCAGAATTAAAGAATAACGTTATATGTGGTCCAGGTAAGATCACCATGTCCCAACTCAACATCCCACATATATATGCCTTCTTCTTCATTGCAGTGTAGCCAAACTTCTCGACAACCAATTAATTTGTCCTGTGCCTTTTCCAAACCAAGAAAGGCATATTTTTCCCATTTATCCAAAATTTGGAGTTTAAGTGGAGACTCTTGGATTTGTCTTATGAGAGTTAAAGACGGAAACTTCTCAACCTTTGTTTTGTTTGCATGCTCTAAATACTGTTGACGCCCTTCCGGTGTCAAGGATTCATCCCATGGCTTCAAGAACAAGCCTTCCTGCGAATGACTAAGTGGGGATGGAAATGGCCTTGCTGGACTCTTTCCTTTATCTTGTTGTGAAGAGATGGATGCGCCTACACTAAACACATTGATCTGGGGAAAATATTGAGTATGTACCTCTTCTCTGGTTAACATATCAGCAACAGAATTAAGATAACCAGGATTATAAACAATATCAAAATCAAAATTTTGTAACCATAAAAACCATTTTAAAATCCTAGAACTATTTTATGCCATAAGATTTTTATTCTTAAATATCCCAGGCATTATTTTCAAATCAGTTCTAACTAGAAACTTTCCACAATTTAAAAACAAACGGAAATGATTGACAATCTATTTAACATCCAGGATTTCTTTGTGGCTAGATAGATAATTGAGTTCTACATATTTAAATGATCTTGAGGCATAGCCACAAATTTCTTCTCTTTCTCCATGCTTTTTAATTAGAACTCCAACCAATGCATTTGTCGAAGCATATGTTTCAATTACAAGATTACCACTTCCTTGGGGAAGAGAGAGAGCGGGGATTTGCTGCACTTTTGTTTTAATTTTTTGGACTTCAACAGTCAGATCTGAAGAACATTTATGGGGATTCTTTTTCAATCTCTTATGAAGGATATGAATATCTTCAACTTTCCCTTTATAGAATGGTCTAATGTAGTTGAGGCTTCCTAGAAATATCTTAAGTTGAACTTTGTCTAATATCTGATCCAAGAAATGTGAGAACACCTTTAAAACATGGTCCTGAAGAATTACTTGCCCTTTGTTTATCTTGAAACCGAGAAGCTCAATTTCAGTCTTTCTGATTTCCATCTTTCTCTTTGAGAGAACAAGACCATGCTTATAAACTAAATGATAAAATTCATGTAAATGATTTAAATGATCTTGCAAGTTCCTAGATCATATCAGGATATCATCTATGTAGACTAATTCCCATCTCTTTTCTCTGAAAATATCCTCCATTCTCTTGTGGAATTCAGAGGGGGCATTGTTTATTCCAAAAGGAAAGACTTTCCATTGATATTGGCCATGGGGAACAACAAAAGCAGTCTTTAACCTATATTTTGCTTCAATGCCAATTTGATAGAAACCATATTTGAAATCAAACTTACTAAATATAGTGCATCTAGCAATCTGTTGTAGAAGACTAGCTTTATCAGGTAATGGATACCTAATTTTCTGCAGCACTGCATTGAGAGTTTTATAATTCACAACCAGTCTTGGCTTACCTCTCTTAATATCTAAGTGTTTGTTAACAACAAAGGCTTTGCAAGCCCATGGACTCTTAGAGGGTTCAATTAACCCTTTCGAAAGCAAATATTTAATTTCACTGGCACAAAATTCTCTCTCAGAGGGCGACATCAATCTAACAGAGGCTTTCATTGCTTTATGTTTTACTAGAGGGTCAAAAGGAAGGGAAAAAAATTATTTTTATCTGGTCCATAAAGCATTAGGGATTTCTGAAGTGTAGTCTTTCTCAATATTTTTAGAGATATCAGCAAGGGCCTTGTCCTTATGCATTTCTGTGTAGGCAATGCATCTCTCCATCTTAAACAATCCTGCAATGTTTGTTTTAGGCTCAGTTCTTTTCATAGGGATTTTGCATTTCAAATGAGATTCAAAGGATAAAGGACAAGAAACTGGATTTCCTCTTATGGTACATTTAAACAACATCTTAATAGTATCAAAAGTAACATGGCTCACTCTATTTAGGAATTCATAGCCTAATATACAATCTTCTTTTATACTATCCAACCTATTCAAGGATAAAGCTTATGTACATCCTTCTATTTGAATAGGAAAGTCTGCTACTCGACCCAAAAGTTGTACAGGGGTACCGTCTATAGAAAATTTGTGTTCTGAATCCTTCTCCCAATAGAATGAAGGGATTGCACTTCCTTTTGCTAAATTCATCTGACAACCTAAATCAATCATGCAATCTAACTTATAGGGATTGAACTCTGGAGGACAAAAAGAAACTTGAATGTACATTTTAGGACCTGTCAAAAGTCCTACAGAAGGTTCAGGGAAAAGAGCATCTTCTTTTGAATCTTTCTTTTCATGCTCAGAGCTCTTGAGAGCTATGTCATATTGTCAACACATCTCATCTTCAGAAGACTGATCTTTTTCTCTGACTGTCACTTCAAGCATTCTTTTCAAATATTCAATTTCCCTTACAAGCTTCCTAAGGAAATTCTATTTTTCTTTGATTTGTAGGCGAAGCATATTTTCTTTATCTTTTTTGAACTTTAGCCTATCCTCATGCTCTATAGGATAGTGCTTATATAAATCCGCAGGATTGTAGAATGTAGGATGATGGCAAGGAGAGATTTTACATTCTTCATATTGCTTCTCTTTTTCTTTACATAATAACAGTAGCTTTTTCTTTTATTCCTTTAATTCTCCTCTGGGAATATAATAAAAAACAAGAATCTCGAATAGATGTTGATCAATTACAGCTAATTGTCCTTGAGGAGATGGTTTTGTTGAGGCAAAAAACATATAGCAAGAAAAATCAAAGTCTGGAGGTCCCTCACACCCCCCTAAATTTGCTTCTGAGGCAAAATCAAAGTTGGAAGAGGAAGAATCAGAACTGGAGGGGGAAAATTTATTCAAATGGATATCATAATCATTATCAGAAGAATAATCATCCTCGGGGAGAAACATAAATTCTCCAAAAGGATACTGATCTTGTTCACAAAAATAAATATCCCACCAAGATGGATCTAGTTGTTCGGAGAATGTCGCAAGCTTTGGTTTGGATTTATTTTGTGGAAATTTGCTTGCCCAATGATCTTGATTTCCACAAATAAAACATTTTTCTTTGTCTATTGGCTCAGACCTTTTTCTGACATAAGCTTTCTTATAGAAGGGGTTTCTAAACTTTTTCTTATAACACTTGTGATTCTTATGCTTGTAGGATTTGTCGAGATGATATCTAGGAGTACTTGTATGGAATCCTTTCTTTTTCTTGCAGTGGCGAGATTCTTTTCCGAAATGCCCTCTATTGTAAGCACCACAACCCTAATCAGGCATTTTTGCAACATCTTTACAACAACTAGGAGAATACATAGATTGGTTCCTTTTGAAATCCCGATTGACTCTCTTTTATAGGAAATGTTCTTTCCAAGTTTCCATGATAAAAGCATGGAGTTGTGCTAATGAGAGTCCACAAAGATTAACCTTTTATCTTTAATAAATTGTTCCACGACATCTGGAAGATGACCAGGAAAACTTATAAGATAGTGTTTCAAGTATGTTGGTTCCCTAGATTTTCCAAAAGAAACACTACAAGAAAAAATTTCATTGGTGAGGATCATGCCTGTGACGGACCTTTAAGGGTTGTCACCAATGTCGTATATGATGACGGTCCTTAAAACATCATCATTATAAGTTCCTTTTGAGATGGTTCTTTAAGGTTCGTCACCAAATCCCTTTTTAGGGACATTTTTGGTGAGGGTTGTTAAAGGACCGTTATTGATCCTCTCTTTGGTGAGACTTTTGGTGACAATATTTTAGTAGCCCTCACTAATACATGTTTATTTTACTTTTGGTGAGTGTAGTAAATGTTTGTCACCAACTATCATTATAATTAGTTTTTGGTGACACTATGTGAGCATTGCTATATTTTTCGACAAAAGAATATAACGGTTTAAGATAGCTAGTATTGTTATGGATTCTTTGTAATTAATATGTTTCCAAGGTCATACTAGTCACAATACCCAATCATAAGGTCTATAAGCAATCTATGGAAAACCACTAACAATTTATAAGTACCATTCCAAAATGGATCCATAAGCAATCTGATATTTTGGGTGTTTGACATCAACAAAATTGATTTATATATCATGTTAGATTGCACTTTGATGCCTTAACACCCATTGGCATTAATGGAGGGATGTCTACTCTTCCATGTTCTACTCCAACACCTTAATTCACATGGTTTGGATTGCATCACAAATGGTTTGGTTGAAGAATTTGTAGTTCAACATGTTTTAGTAGAGAAATACAGGCTTGGCTCAAGCCTGTAGAATCTCTAGTTTCTGTGTTTTTAGAATTTTCAATAAAATCTTGACAATGAACAGATTGTCCGACAAAGTAGAAATACTGCAAGAAAGAGATTGCAGAGTTGCTAGAAATAAAGTTGATAGAGAAAAGCAGAATCTCTTGGGCTTGTCCAACATTTTATGTGAATAAGCACATTGAGTGAAAAAGAGGCAAGGATCGAATGGTATCCCATGGAATCCCCACCACTTCCCACCACTGCCCAACAAACAATTTTAATCGCATAGTAGTAGAGAAAACTCCAGTTCGGGCCCAACCTTAGTATTAGGTAGAAGAATGATCTATCCAACAGTAGTTGAAACTGTCACCATGTCAACAAGAGGTCTTAGAGGGTGCCAACCTCACCAACGTGTAAGAAATACGACCCCCCAACCCCACAAGGAATGGAACCTAGATCTCACTACTACATTTTTGGCCTTTAGGGGGGGTTGTCTTTCGCCCCCTATTAACACCCAAAAAGTGTTCACTACCTCATCTACCCCGTTACATGGCTCATATGTCCATTTTCCTACCATATTTCCCTCAAAAACCCAAAAACTCCCACTAAAAAGCCTCCAAAAGGCCAAAAATGCCTCCAAAAAGCCACAAAACCATCAAAATAGCCTCAAAAAGGCTAAAAAACCCCTTTTTTCTTCCAAAAATAGCCAAAATTCCTCTAAAAATACCAAAAATCCCCTAAAAAGGGAAGAAAAAATATAAAATAATGAGGAAAAGGAGGAAAAAACCCTATACAGCTGCCCTAAACCATATGGTTCCCAAAACCATGGGTCAGCACTCCACCACCAAAAAGCTATAAATAGGCCATGGAGATCCCTTATTTCACATCCACAATCAAGTATACCCTTACTCTGCTAAAATGTCTCTTGAAACCCTAGCTCACCATTGAGCCACTTTCACCTTGAGAGCCTCTTTTGGCCCATTTCCACCATTGGAGAAAGAGAAGGAGCAAGTTGGAGCTTGGAGCAACCCTCTTGGACATTGCAAGAGCTTCACCAACCTTCACATTGGAGGTAATATTAATACAAAAACCATTATTTACATCTTGTTGTTTATGTTTCATGCACATGTTTTAGAGTAATTTACATTTCAGTTTTAGCATAATAATTTCCATTTACTAAACTGCTACTAAGGAGTCCCTTCTCCTTAGTAGGTGCTCATTTGCATAAGCTAGGGGTAAAACCCTAGCTACAGTTTTGGGTTTGAATTTCTGGTTTCAATTTTCGTTTAGTTTTCTGCAATAATCTCCCATTTTTTGCTTTCAGCTGTCCCTTTCGGCTGCCGTAAACCGCACATTTTCCCTCTGCAGTCGCATCTCGACCGCGTCTTTCAAGCCTTTACCTGCGACCCGACCGCGGCTCTCAGACTCTTTCCGGCGCCTTGTCGGTGGATTCAAGTTTGTTACCTGCGATCTGACCATGGCTAATCAGCCTGTTTGCTGCGATCTGACTGCGCCTGTCGGCCACTTTCCCGTGTCCCAACCGCAACTTTCAGCCCGTTTGCTGCGACCCGACCGCGTCTGTCTGCCCTTTTTGCGTGACCCGACTATGTCTTTTTTCCTATTTCCTGCGGTCTGACTGCATATGTCGGCCAGAAAGCCGCGAGCTGTCCGCGCCTGTGTCCCTAAAACCCGCGGTCCGCCTGCTCAGTTTCGCCACCAACCCGCGATCTGATTTCTGCATTTTTTCCCTGGTTTGAACCCAACCCCCTTTGCTGCAATATTTTCTGCACAACCATCTGTCCTACCTGCAGCCCTACTTCCCTACAGCCTTTTCTGCAACATAATTTATGTTCCCTTTACAGAATCCTTTTAAAATTTCAGTATTTTAATTCATAAAATTTTGCATGTTAAAGTTTTGAATTCAGTATTATTGTTAGGAAGTTGCCCCCCTTGTGGCACTTCTATTTTGGGTTCATCACCTCACGAGCACACACTCTGTCACATAATTCAAGTGAGCCTTAAAAACTACTAAACTCAACCAATATTCTAACCCCACTTGGGGAACACGAAAGAATCTTTGTAGTTAGGTAGGATCGGGGGGATAGGCTTCCAATAACACCCCTCGGTTACTTACACTTGAGACATAGTTGTTGTCCAAATAGGGAACCAAAATCCCCTAGTACTTTTTGGCACAGTCACGACCAGTTTATCAGAGGGCCTCTCCCTTAGGAGGGTTCAAGTTGGGAGACTAGTTCCGGAGGCCTAAGTGGAATACCGCACTCCATTCAGTAACCGAAGGGCTACCTTTCGCAGTTCTCGGGATATCCCTGTATAGGGGTATTGCAGTTAAAGGACCAAACGACAGATTCACCTTTCTAGACGTGTCATGAACGAGGTATCTTAGTTGCCATTCTTCTAGGATTGACTACCCAATGTCCTTCCCGGTAGGGGGATATCTTAGCCACTTGGCTTTCCTATTCATATTGTCTGACTTGGATTTCATCACCTTGCAGAGGATATGTCTAGTTGAGTCAGAATACTTTTAGTTAGGTGTTTGCATGATCCCTTACCTCCCTTTGGTCTAGTGAGTCCACCATTTTTTATTTTTAGGAAACCTGCTGCTTGTTGGTATTCTGACCATTTCTGTTGACACTCTACCTATTGTAGCATAGCTGTTACAGTGGGTGTTTTTTGAGTTGGTTGTTGGCCTGAGTGCCTTATTTTTTGAGCTCTCCTTCTGCACACTCGGTTGCATTAGGGTTTTTGAGTTGTTTTTTACTCACCTCAACCCACAGAGATTTGACACCATCTGTCACCATTCAGTCCCTGAGACATTCTCGGTGCCTCAGGGGCGAGCCCCCACAGCACGGTTCACTTGACACCACTTGTCACTGTCATAGATCATCATCACTTGATACCACTTATCAGAGATCTCAGGCCTTGTCCCTTGACTCCACTCGTCAGCGACGTAGGTCTCCGTCACCAGATATTGATGCCCCTTACTTTACCTCCGATTCTGAGACAGAGTCTGAGAACCCCATTTACACTGCCCCTACTAGCCCCATGGCTGGCGTGACTTCCACTCCTTTTTTGGTAGGGACCATTGGTGGCACATCCACCACTACACCAGTTACCACACCTGCTTTGGGTATGACCTCCATGGGACCCCCATCTACCATTCCCCTTACGGCACCTATTCCCGCAGCGGGAATACCTATTCCCACTCCATCAGTGGCTCACACTACCCATGGTGGTGCAGGACCGTCCTATACCACCTTAGTTCCCCCCCTTGGGGGCAACATTCCAAACCCTACCCCTCCACTTGGGGGCATTGGCCCCAACTTGGTCCAACCCACTACTGTGTCACATTCTTCTTCCAGTTTGCCATTCATGGCTAGCCTCAACCTACCTGACCTAGCCAGATTGACCAACGAACCTATCCGACATGACCCTGCGTGGCCTCACATGCCCACCAAGCTCCCCTCTGACATCCCTAAGTTCGAGGGCAAGGCAGGTGAGGACTCTCAAAACCACATTATGTCCTTCCATCTATGGTGTTTCTCCAACTCCATAGTGGACGACTCCGTTCGCCTCCGTCTATTACAGCGCACCTTCACTGGATCTGCAGCGAAGTGGTATATCGAGCAACCCCACAGGACCCATGCCACCTTTGCTTCCCTTGCCTCGACCTTCCTGCAGTTCTTTCAGTTACCTGTCCGCTATGATGCGGGCGTTGAGATCCTCCTATCTTGTAGACAAAACACGGCTACCCACATCACGGACCACATTCATGAGTGGCATCGACGCCATAGCTTATGCAAGATCAAATTAGACGACCGTTTCTTCCTAGATTGGTTCCTCAAGTCCCTTCTCCCTGTCATTGCTAAGGATGTGGCATCAGAAAGACCGCAGTCTGAAGAAGAGGCCATCCTTAAGGCCCAATAGTTCGACCTCATTTACGCCCAGTCGGGTTACCTTTATACCATTATACTTGACGCCCCTCGCGGAGATCCCTCCCCGCACGATGCACCGGGGGCATCCCACGCTGCAGACGGCATCATTGGCCGTGTTTCTTCGCATCCCCAACCATTTTCTATAGCACATCCTACCCTCGGCCCCGACCTTTCGTGAGCTACCACACAGTCTGGAGCAACCAACTCGTATGCTCCCATGACACACCACCACCACCATGGCCCCTCATGTCCACCGCAGTGCTTCGGTCATGCGACCCCCACTTATGCCCCCCCAGTCACACCTCAGCCTTACTACCACCAGCAGGCTGCACCAGCTCCTGTGCCTTCACAAGCCCAACCCGCTTATTACCCGCCACAGGCAGCCCCTGCGACAAACTCACAACCCGCTCCGTAGCCCTATCAGCAACCCCCTCAAGTTGTTGCACCTGCGCAGCCTCCACCTACATACCATCCCCCGCATCCTGCTCCAGCACCTGCACAACCTTAGAATCCACCTGCTGCCCAAGGGCAAGTCTACGCCCAACACAATCCGCAGCAAAACCAAAACAACCAACGCAACCAGGGCCAACAAAACCGCGGCAAGGGTTGTAATCGTGGGAACAACCAACCTACAGACCAAGCTGGTTAACCTCGTAATCCCCCCGACAACAATAATGCGGCCCCTACTAACCAACACCCTGATCGCCTGCCCAAGCAGGCTAAGAACCCCAATTTGCGAACAAACCATCCTTTTTCTATTTGCGGGGTCTATGGCCACTACACGCATGCTTTCCCAGACTTGGAGCGAGCTCGACAGCTCTGGGTTGACGATGCCCATCGCCAAGGGCATGCGGCTCCTCAAGCCCCACCCAACCCCCCACAGCCTCAGCAGCCACCTTTGGTGCTGCAAAACCCCTTACCAAACCAAGGCGTAGTGAACACTCAGCTGTTGGCTCCCCCTCAAGCCAACGCACAACCCCAACAACAAATCACTTACGCTGCCCCTGATCAACCCATGTTTGACTCAGGGACCCACCACTTGTTGATGATGTCATTCGCTGATGTCAACCTTCAGACCCGTCGGAACCAATATGGCTCCACCCCTGAAGCCCCTCCCGCCGATAAACCCACTAACGCTCATCCCACTGATCAAGCGTTACGTATACCTCCACCTCCACTAGACGGCGCTCCCAAAGCACCTCGTTTCCCACTTCGCCGTATCAACAATAACCCCAATGCACGCGCTGCGTCAAACTACAACATCGTAGATGACTTAGCCCAATCTCCCGCAGCCATGTTTGCGTTAGAAGTCTTGAAAATATGCCCTTCCCAGCGCAAGACTTTACTCTCAGCCATTGGGACGATTGACCCAAATGATTCAAATTTGATGGCATTTGATTTGGCCCAGTCCAAACCTTGCCTGCCTTCCATCCTAGCATTCCAAGTTTATATTTCCATTAGGAATCTTGTCATCCATCAGTGCATCATCGATGAAGGTTCCTCCACATGCGTTATGTCTACATTCCTATGGCAGAAGTTGGGATCCCCTACTCTCCAGCAGTCCACCACTGCATTACGCGCCTACGATGATCGTTCGGCTCAGCCCCAAGGCCACCTAGCCAATGTCCCCGTCCAGTTAGGTGGCAAAACTGTACTCATTGACATCGAGGTAATCAATGCCCAATTGGATTATAACCTTTTACTTGGCTGCAGCTACATGTATGCCATGCAGGTGGTTTCCTCTTCCATCTTTCGCACCATGATGTTCCCCCATGAGGGACGCGTGGTCAAGGTTGACCAACTCACCTACTATGATCCCAGTGCCCCCGCGGAACCCAAAAATGTTCTCCCCATGGTTGAGCAGCCTGTTTCTAGTACAACCACCTCGTTTGTTTCTTCTATGGGTCCCGGAGTTTACTCAAACGCGCCGATGACCTCCACCTTCCAATCCATTCCTCCCCCAGCATCTACGCTTGATGTGTCTGACTTATGTACCTTGTCCCACGATAACCAACCTCCTAATAACCAACCACCCTTGTTTCCTAAACCACCATTGGTACCTAGCCACATTGGTGTTACACCTATCCATACAATCCCCTTCCTAGTCCCTCCATCGGGAGTAGTGAGCGCCCTGGTTATGGCTACCCTTAGCCTCCCTAGGTTAACCTTGGAATTACCCATCTGGTACCTTTCACCTCCTGTTCCCCCGCCGACCCCAAGCGTCGTCCTCCAACCAGTGCAACCCATGGCTACTACCACTCAGCCACCCCCCGGTGTTGCTACCCCTTCGTCCTCCACGACGCCACCCCCCCAGTGTTGCTACCCCTTCGTCCTCCACAACTCCCCCTCCTACTCCCAAATCCATTTGGGGCAGAGGACCCCAACCTTACACTATTGTACCACCTCCCAAGACAGTCAAAAACCCCCCAGTGTTTCGTGCTCCTCCCAAATGCTCATTGTGCGATGAGTTAGGTCATGCGACCCATCAGTGTCCACAGTTACCAGCATTACAGAAGCACGTGTAGATGCTCGACGACAACCCCAACATCCCGGTTGTCAAACTAAACCCCACCCCTAAGCCTAAAGATAAATCCCTGCGTACCAACCACCCCTGTGCCATATGTGGTGTTTACGGGCATTACTCACATCATTGTCCCAATCTCCCGGATTACAGAGCGGCTCTCTATGAGATGAACAATCTGGATCTTGAGACGGCACCACCCACCCTTGAGGAGATCCACCCTCCGATCTCCTCCCCTTCAGGAGAGGTTAATACCATTTATATGATCTCTTCAACCACTATCCCCTCGTCAACCGATTTGATGATGCAAACTTTCCGTATTGATGAGGAGATTCTTGAGGCCCTTACTGCCCCAGATTATCCCTGGGATGATATGCATCACCGTTCCTATTTCATCCCAGAAGAATCCTCCTCTAGCACAGCCACCCAATTCACGGTTGAATCCAAAGACTTCCTTCCCACCAAGGTCGACTGGTTCAAGGATTCTATTCCTGCTCCCGACGCCTTCGAGGAGGGTAACATGGCCAACATCTCACCTGTCATCCAAATTGACATCGCTGCCCCAGGACGTGCCCCTGAACTCATCACTTTAGGCGCCTTCTGCAGTCAGCAAGAGATTGAGGAATACAAAAACCTCTTCAGAGAATTCTGTGATGTGTTTTCCTGGGCTTATACCAAAATGCCTAGTCTTGACCCTGCTATCATAGAGCACCACCTTGACACCTCTGAGTCAAGGGGCATAATAGATTACCTCGACCCTGGGATAGGGGGCACGATCAATCATTTTGACCCTACCCCATCACATTTATCTCAGCATGTCAATGAACCCATTGTTCAAACCAACACATATGTGACCCACAATCACAAAACCCATGCATAGAGCATAGGGGCAAGTCATTAACCCTACTCAATTTTTCACATTTGTGATCTCAACCATTTTTGAGGTCATGTGTCACTTGTATATTTGATTTGATTTGATACGCATATTTCTTTCCTTTGACCATTTCGGAGCCCTTATGACTTCCATTTTTCGCACCATTTACACTGCCGAATTCATTTGTCCACACTCGTGATGATGCTTGAGATCATTTCTTGCTCTCACCCCCCAGATTTTTTGGGCATTTTTCCAAAACGCCCTTGTCGTCTCGGTTTGCGTGCCACATCGGCCGTTATCCATTTTTGACACCCTTTATATCACCGGATTCATTTTTTCGAGCTTGTGATGATGCTTGAGATCATTTCTCACTCTCACTTGGTACAATTTCAACATTGTGTCCCGACACCTTGCTGCCTCGGTTTGCGTGCCACATCATCCGCCATTGGATTGTTCCACACTTTTACATGAGCCATTCACTCCTGTCATACTGCAAATATTTCGTTATTTTTCCACCATTTCATTCACCCCGCAAGGAGGCCCACCAGTGTTCCCCCCTACCCTCGTTCTTGGTCATCATTACTGTTCCTTGATTGAACACTTCCTCCTTGCCTAGCCATTCCTTTTGTTCAGTATAATTTTATCCCTTTTTTGGGCTGGACAAGTCCTTTACGAAAAAGGCACTTAGGGAGTTTCCGTTAAGCTGTTTTCTGACTCCTAAAACAATGAAAAGATCGCTGAGCAATCTTGCTTCCTTTCATGCTCGTTAAAGTACCTGAAAGGGCGTCTATCTGGTATAAGTTTAACCCTTTTCCGGACCTCGTAGACTAATTACGAAAAAGGAATACTCTAGTCACACCGACTAGAAGAGTTCTTCATTGCATCCTTTTATGCTTCTTTGGGCCTTGGAGACTAAACTTACGAAAAAGCAACCCCCTGGAGTCTTCTTATTTGCTTTCAGACTCTCTAAAATTGAAAGCAACCACGGGCATGAACTGTCCTGGGCTCGTAAAATCCACATGACAGTACCATTCCATTACTTTAGAGTCTTCTTATTTGCTTTCAGACTCCTTAAAATTGAAAGCAACCACGATCATGAACTGTCCTGGGCTCATATAAATACACACGATAGGATCATTTTCCACACACTTCTTCTAGTTCCTTAACCCATGAAGAAGTCCCCTCCCGTGCCTCCTGGCACTGTGATCGATCATCTCGGCAGCACCCCCAATCAGGTTGCCTTTGTTCAGAGTATTCTGCAGTCTCCTGCCATTTTACCACAGCTCGAGTCTCCCTCAGCCTCGTCCCCCTCCCAGATCCAATACAACTATGATCCCTTTCCCATCATTCAGTTTCATATGCTGCCCAATCATCCCCGTCATCATAATCTGAACAAAGGAAGTTTGAGTCCACCCACTCTACTTGCCCAAGTTATTTCGCTCCCATTTGTCCGTCCTGCCATCAGTACTATCACATTTCGGTTCTCCACCTCGCGCTCCTGTCAAGGAAACATCATTGCCTTGATAGTTGCAGGTCTGCCTCTGCCGACGACGGCCCCTCTATTCCAGAGGATAGACCCAGAGGCCCCTGCACCTTGGACCCATCACCATCTGTGGTGAGTTCCTACGGACCATTTTGGGAGGACTCATCATTGCCTCTTCGAATGGTTGTTTCTCACATGCTCGACTTCAGCACCTTGATTGCATCGTTGAGAATCGCGTAGGATTTATATCCCTTCCATTATTTGTTGAAGACCTCGGATTTCCCCCGACTCTAGCACATTGGTGAGTCACTTCGGAACGCCCAGTTATATGTTCCCGTGGATGTCCGGGCTGCGTTGGCGATTGTATTTGGAAGCCATCCAGTTCTATGCTTCCTTGAGTACCCAGTTCTGTCCCAAATCATTTCCGGTTCAGTGTACCATTGAGAGTATGACCCTTGTCACTCTGATCCAGCAGCTCCTCAGTTCCTTTGGTACCACATTCAGTAGCACTGTCATCATTCCAGTGCACCAGTTCTTCAACTTACACACGGTCATCCCAGCAGTATGTCCCAGATTTGTTGTCCCTTCTGGACCCTTATGATGTACACAGTGGTTTTCTATGTATCCTACAGGTCCCTCTTTTCAGGCCTCACAGTTATTTTTATGTATCTTGATACGAGCATGGGTATGCTCGCCTCGTCCATATATTGAGATTATTCCTCAGTCAGTACTTGAGGTCATGTATATGTCAAGTCCCCATTTTTTGGACCCCATTGTTGTTATTTTGTTATATCTTGATACGAGCATGGGTATGCCCCCCTCGTCCATATGATCAGATGATTCCTCATCCATTATTGAGGTTATGTACTTTTAGTTCTTGCAGTTTGTTCGGGATCGTTGTTCCGGGCTTCAGTTTGTTTCTTCTCTTCTCTCCACACCCCAAGAAAACCTTCCATGACTTATGATGTCCATCGGCCATATGATGAGCTCCTGCCCTCGCACATCAGGGGGCAATCTGTTAACACCCAAAAAGTGTTCACTACCTCATCTACCCCATTACATGGCTCATCTGTCCATTTTCCTACCATATTTCCCTCAAAAACCCAAAAACGCCCACTAAAAAGCCTCCAAAAGGCCACAAAACCATCAAAATAGCCTCAAAAAGGCTAAAAAAAACCCTTTTTTCTTCCAAAAATAGCCAAAATTCCTCTAAAAATAGCAAAAATCCCCTAAAAAGGGAAGAAAAAATATAAAATAATGAGGAAAAGGAGGAAAAAAACCCTATACAGCTGCCCTAAACCATATGGTTCCCAAAACCATGGGTCAGCACTCCACCACCAAAACACTATAAATAGGTGATGGAGATCCCTTATTTCACATCCACAATCAAGTATACCCTTACTCTGCCAAAATCTCTCTTGAAACCCTAGCTCACCATTGAGCCACTTTCACCTTGAGAGCCCCTTTTGGCCCATTTCCACCATTGGAGAAAGAGAAGGAGCAAGTTGGAGCTTGGAGCAACCCTCTTGGACATTGCAAGAGCTTCACCAACCTTCACATTGGAGGTAATATTAATACAAAAACCATTATTTACATCTTGTTGTTTATGTTTCATGCACATGTTTTAGAGTAATTTACATTTCAGTTTTAGCATAATAATTTCCATTTACTGAACTGCTACTAAGGAGTCCCTTCTCCTTAGTAGGTGCTCATTTGCACAAGCTAGGGGTAAAACCCTAGCTACACCCCCACAGGTGACTTACGGGGGGGGTTGGCTTTGGGGGCAATTTTGGAAAAACCGCCCCTAAAGGCACCGATGTTAAAATTTTTGTCCTTTAAGGAAGGATTTTGAAGAGATTGGAACCACCCCCAAAAGTGACTTTTGCGGGTGGTTTGTGACCCTCGTCGTAGAGGTCTACAAAGGTGGTTTTAAACCCCCCTTGTAGACCCCTTCATAGAGACCTACGAGGGCAGTTTTGAACCCCCTTCATAGAGACCTATACTGGCGGTTATGAACCCACCTCATAATCCCCCTGATACAAACCTATAGGGGCGGTTTGGAACCCCCCTTTGTAGAGGCCTATAGGGGTGGTTGTGAACCCCCCTCGTATAGTCCTATAGGGACAGTTTGGAACCCCCTTTATAGAGGCCTATAGGGGTAGTTTAGAACCCCCCTCGTAGAGGCTTATAGGGGTGGTTTTGAAACCCCCTCATAGAGGCCTATAGAGGCAGTTTGAAACCCCCCTCGTAGAAACCTATAGGGGTGGTTTGGAACCCCCCTCGTAGATGCATATAGGGGTCGTTTGGCACCCCCTCGTAGAGGCCTACGGAGGCAGTTTGAAACCCCCCTCGTAGAGTCCTACCATGGAAGTTTGAAATCCCCCTTGTAGAGACCTATAGGGGGGTTCCAAAACCCCCTTGTAGCAGCTTAAGAGGGCATATCAAGACCTCCCTCGTAGAGATGTATTGAAGTAGTTTAAAACTTCCCTCGTGGCCACCAATCAGGGCAATTTAGAACCCCCCTCGTAGCCACCTACAAGGTCAATTTCGAACCCCCCTCATAGCCACCTATAGAGGCAGTTATGAACCACCCTCATAAAAACCTATAGAAGTGGTTATGAAACCCCCCTCGGTTATGAACCCCCCTCCTAGAAACACATTGAAATATCATTTATTAATTTATGGTAGGGCACGGAGGAATCAAACCACCAACCTCTTGCTTGTAAGGCAAGTGCTCTTCCATTGAGCTAGTACCCTTTAAGAACTTTAATTGTTGTTGTGTCAAAACTTGCCTATCATGTATGGTATATGGCATATACTAGATTGGTTTGAGCTTGTGATTTTGCTGACTTTGAAACCTGTGTTTGTCAAAATGATACCACACTCTATCACGAAACTGAAAATCAAGAGGGACCTGATGTATGTCATGTAGTTCCCTATCTTTCACATGTGTCTGCTAAAGTATGTCATGGACTCTACTTTGTATTTTAGCCAAGATGCACAAAGGAAGAAGCCTCATCTTCCTCCTGCCGGTGGGTGAAGATAAACTAGAAGCTCAAGGGGCAAGAAGCTGAAAGACATAACATACCTCAAATGGAGAATACATTTCTCTAGCTGAGCTACAAGATGTACAAGTAAATATCCCAATGTTCATTCTATCGGTGGTAAATGTGGAGAGAAAGCAACAAAGTCTTGTTGACTACCTTGGTATGTCCATCAATTTGGGGATGAAAGGAGATAAAAAAAATTCAACTGACATCCTAGAAGCTTCAATGCCTTACAAAAATTACTAGTAAATCTAGAGTCACTATCAAAATGATGGCCAACAGAAAGCCAAAATGGCTCTAAAGATGCTGGAAAAACAACTCTGCACATTACTATCATCAATAAATTTACTACAGGTATGGAAGATTGCTACCTTAGAGACTAATATACAAAATACAACAAATATATAGTCATGCTTCCACTGAGCAGTAGGTAAATTGTTGATTAAGTCCATGGAACTAGATTGCCCTTGTCTGGAAGGAATTGGTAACAATTGCTATAGCCTCACTATCAGGGAAGGCTGCCTCAAAAAGTTTGACTAGGACTGCTTCCTCCAAGTGTGTAGGATCTTAATGAGATTGTGCTGATTGAAATTCACTACATAAAATATTCCTAGATGAGCTGGACACCCAATAAAATCAGTACTGGACACATGCTCTTTCTATTCCTATTGATATGCTCCAGCTAGTCCACATACACCAGTTCTAAGTATTTTACCTAGCCACTTGTAAGTCCTTAGCTTGTATTTGGTCTTGGTTGAAGTGCTTTATAAAATATCAAGAGGATTCTCAATAAATAGTGAAATAATGTATGTTTCATGTGTGATGAGATTTGCTAACTTTTATCCACACCAATCCTCCTGTTCAATGGATTCTATTTCTCATTAATGATAATATAGAAAGATTCAATATCTCTTCATTGTAGACTAAGTTGGGAATATGTGGGATATTGGCTGGAGTCTCCTCTGCACAAAATTTTAGCAATGATAGGGAATGCATTGTGCATTTCCAATTTTAGGCTATGTTCATGCCAGAAGCAAGTGTCATTGATTACTTATCTTGCTAAATACTAAGAGCATCCTAGAGCACCTGTATGACGTAAAGCATTGTTTTAGTTCAATCATTATTCTTTTCCAATACAAACAAATACCCATTGGTCTTCCATAGTTTAGGCATATATACACTACTAAAAGACAATAGTCACAAAGAAGGCAATAATACATCTTTCAGAAAGAACTATGAAAATATGGGCATGAAAACTCAATTATACTAGTATGCTTTGCTCCCAAGTCATGGACACTCCAAGAACGTCATACACATGATATTTGGAAAGCAATTCAAAAAGTTCCACTAAGCTTGTAGCTTGTAAGGTATTTTTTGATAAAGTATAATGTTTATATGTGATGGTCATAACTACTATGTTCTTTAGTCACTTAAGATGTCAAGTACATGGTAGAATAAAATCAGTATTTTATAACTTTTGCATCACTTTAAGTCTCTTCATAATTAGTATTTAATTAAGTGGGAGATACGTCTTTTAATTTACTCACATAAATTACGTTTTTGAAAAGTAATTCAAAACAACTTGTATCCTTTATCTCTCTTTGTTTGGGTAAACTTTCTGTAGTTGTTACTAGCATGGCATTGGAACCACTATGCATCTAAAAGACTAAAATGCTTGAGGAACTGATCCAGTGTGGGCATATCAACAAGGGATTGATTGGCACATGAAAGGCACTGATTCAGTGTGGGCATATAATCAAGGGATTGATTGGCACATGAAAGGCAGCAAAGGAGTCATGCAAGCATTGAGAGAAAGTTGGCACCCAAAGAAAAGATAAGTCAGCTCAGTTTTGTTTATTATTAATAGCTTGACCCAGTCTAGCATTTTAAATTTGTAGATTTCAGAGAAATAAGTATTAATATACCCAAAAAATAGAAACTTGAGCCATAGTGAGATGGTTGCCAAGCAGCTGTAGAAAGCCAAAACAAACCCCCTGGCAGGGCTGAAAATTCAAAAGACATGCGGGCAAGCCTAAAATAGGTAGCAGGCAAGCAATGCAAACCACAGGCAGGTCCAAACAGGCCTTAGGCAGCCTGAAACAAAGCACAGTAGGCAGTCAGTCGAACAGCCACACAGAATAGCAGGAAGCAGAACAAGCCCTGGGCAAGTTGAAACAAACCTTAGGCAGCAGAAATAGTGCTCAGGTATTTATGTTGGAACCCAATTAGAAATTTAATGGTTATATTTCAGCACATGGAAACAATGGATGATAACCATTTTCCAATATAGTGGTCCACTGGAAGCAGTGATAGGCAAAGTTGTGAGAGACAAAGATGATGAGGATGAACAAGAAATTAATCACCACAAGAAATAAAAAGCAGTGATGCTCATCAAATTTCAATGACAGGTGAGATGATTCCACAAGTGCTGGTTGTGGAATATGCTTCCACAGTATGGAAGTAGGCAAGGTATATGGATGAAACTTAAAATAAAGCTAGAGATTTTTATCTTAAAAATATGTTTTTAATGCAAATGGAGGAAGGGGGAATTCACAACATTCATTGAAGTTGAAAGATATTAAGGATCAGTTATTAGCCACAGGAAGAGACATAATTGAAGAGGGGATGGTGGTAATTACCCTAAAATGTCTGCCTCCATTGTTTGAAAACATCATTTCTAAAACTTCTAACAGAAATTTCATTTTTTTCTGAAATACTTTGTATAGAATCTATTTGGAATGATGGCAATGACCCTAAAAAGTATGCCTCTGTGGTTCGAAAAATTTGTAGAGACCCTTCTCGTCACTTTTAAAACTACTAACACAACTTTCATTTTTCTAAGAAATACTTCTAATAGAATCTCTTTGTAAAGCTGCCATGTTGTGAGCATATCTATGCCATCAAATACTCACCCATTAGCAGGTTTGAACTAGCACAACTTTTGAGAAGATGTCAAGTAAATTGTAACATAAGGAAAGATGGAAGTAGTTTGAACTTTGGAGACAACAATAGCACCTTTGGAAGTGCATTTGCAGCAAAGTACATAGGTAAGCAAAACAACGGTGGGAAAGCAATAGTAAAAAAGCATCTCAGGTAAAACTTTAAAAGTAAACCTACAACTAAGAACTTAAGTGTTAATATCTATATTGCACGAGTTTCCAGAATGCTAGAACATTGGGAACGTAGGTACAAGTGCCCACAATGGGTACAAGTTTCACTCAAATTTGCAAGAAATGGCATGTTGAGAGAGGCAATTTTACATATTAAAAAATAATATATACTGCTAGCAACTTGAGTGCAATATTCACAAAAGAAATCACCCTCTACAAACTTAGAAATATCTTTGTAGGAATAACAAGAAGTAGCAGATACCGTATGGTTGTAACAACCTTCTTCTACTGCCTAGATTTGATGTTTGAGACTACTGGTAAATGATAGACTTTAAATAAAATGACCAACATGTGTATAATGACCCAATGCTCCTCCAAATGGTTTCCAAACAGGTTTGCACCCTCTAGGAAGTTTACACTACCCTCCCACAAACAATACTCGGCCAACAAGGGAAGAACATGACCCTAATAAGGAGAGTCAGCCTCCACATGATGAATATGGACCCACAGTGGTCCAAACAGTCTCTCTATGCTAGCTACCCCCACCAATGTCAATAATGTATGGTTTAGGACTTTCGTCAAATACCTGGCACTATTGCTATCAAACCACTGTATTTTCCCCTCTTGTTGCTGTTATAATTTTTTTGTTGCATATCTAATTGCTTGCTACTGATTTAAGTTTGTGTATTGTTGGTTTGCATCTCCAAGTGATTTTTCATAGATACCATAAAGGATATATACCAACAGCATTCTCATTACATTGCATGAAATAAGCAAGTTTCCATCCAATAACTACTGATATAAAGTCTCATGAACAACAAACTAATATAGAACTTAAACTAGATAATTATTTCTAACCTCTGATCATAGATTTTGACATCCATGAGTTGATATACTAAATTTACGTTGTGTCTGACCTCTTGTGTCACCACAGATCAGATCTGGAATGAATGGATTGCTGACAACTTGAGTGCAACCTTCACAAGGGAAATCATCCTCTACAAACTCAGAAATATCTCTGTAGGAATAACAAGAAGTAGCAAATACCATATGGCTGTAACAACCTTCTTCTACTACCCAGAGTTGATGTTTGAGATTGTTGGTAAATAACAGACTTTAAATAAAATTCCCAGCAGGTGTATAACGACCCAATCCTCCTCCAAATGGTTTCCAAACAGGTCTGTGCCCTCTGAGAGGTTGACATGGACCTCCCACAAAAAACACTCAGACAACAAGGAAAGAACACAAACCTCCCACTAAAAAAAATCAGACAGCAAGGGAAGAACACAACCTTGATAAGGAGAGGTGGCCTCCAGATGATGAATATGGCCCCCATAGTGGTCGACACGGTCTCTTTATCCCAGCTACCCCACCAATGTCAATACATTTTTGAATAACATGATCATATTTTCTGCAACTAAATTGGATGATCGGGGTTTGTTGAGACCCCCCGATCGAGTGCTTGAAGCAAGCTTACCCATGGAGACAATTTTCACAAAATTTGGTGTCCTCTTCTTCAACAAAGATGAAGAGGAATTTTTTACAAAATTTGGCGCCTCACAATTTGGGATTTTTGTTTTTTGAATTTAGTGTGATGGGATTTTTTCAATTTTTAATATAGCTAAATTTTAATGGGTTGTTTTTGGTGGCTATATCATTCACAAAACACGAAAGATGATGAGCCTACATGCATGATGATAGACTACCATGAGTCCTTTCTAGTTTTCCATCATAGCAGAGAGACTTTGTTTTAGCGTTTGGGTTTGTAGCTTGATTTATAGAGAAATATGTCATTGCTAATGGGGGTATGCTTCCTATTAAAAGCATCATTAAATCTAAATCGATTCATTGGATGTCCATTTTAGCTATTTTGAAAAGTATATTTTAAAAAACCAAGTAGAAGGCATGCAGGTGTATGTGGTTGAGAAGGAGGGAGTAGGAAAGAATCCCATTGGCCAAATGGTAGACCTTAGCATATCCAAAACCATTAGAAGGATAAGGGTTGAATAAACTAAATCTCGTCTCAAAAACATTGGAAACAAAAAGCATTTGGTGAATGATTGTTTTGGAGGGGTTAATGCCGTAGGATGTTATGAGGAGAAAATACATCCTCCAAGCAATCATAGAGGAGTGGATTATAGATATGACTAAGAATTATCTAGGAGGATTTAATGAAGGCATAGGCATATCATGTCATTAGAGATCACTTGGCATGACTTGTTGGTGATAGTCAAAAGGTGAGAGTGGGATTAACTCCTTGAGTATGATGTTCACATAATTTAATTTTTTCCAAAATCTAATTCATTCCCTATATGCAAGGAATATATACCACATTTATAATCCAAAACAACCATGGAGGCCTCGTAAAGTGAAACTTGCTAGGTTTTGCGCATCAAGGATGGTTCTCAAGGGCTATATCACAATTTGGGAAGTAAAACCCACGTTATAGACCCTGCGATATGCTTCTTTGTGTCTAGGCTAGTCAATATATTGACTATATCCCACTCCTAGGTTAAACATCCCCTATGTAGGCCCTATGTGGTAGTCTAAGCAATCACTCATTAAAAATGATCCCTAATGGAAATTGGTATGGCCTTAGACCCTTACTTTCAACCAAAAACCATGCCATGGGAAATGGGAACCATCCTAGGGGTTACAAATCTTGAAATGACCACCATAACTTGCTTGTAAGCAAAATATTCCCTATGATGTTAATATACACTACATATATTCCCTATGAGGCTCACATGCCATGTTTCGTCACTCAGGGCATCATGCATGCCCATAATATATACTATTTGGCCTTCAAGTTTGATATGGTGGTGATTTCAAAGTTTGAAATACTTGATATGTTTCTTGGGGATAAGGGCATATTTTGGTGCAAAAACCTTGGTTCTAAGTCCATGGAATCTATCTCTAAGCCTTGCATTCTATGTGTGGGGCCTTAAGCCACAACATAGGTCATGCATAGGAAGTATTTCGCATGTGAGCAAGATGTGGTGTCACATTTGAAGGTTTAATACAGCAGGGATGGTTCTCACGACCCAAATCTTGTTCCAAGGTAAATATCCAAATATTTAGTCCATAACATGTGGCTTTTGGGTTCTACACAGTCCATGAGGCCCTAGCCCATATTTCCCTATGATAGGGATATGTTGGCCATTTTGAGGTTTCTCACATCATGGACGCTTCTTGATCACTAATCCATGGTTTGATACCCAATCCCTTGTTGTCGGGATAGAAAATTTGTCTACAGGACTCATGTTCTTTGTATAGTACCCCACGTAATTACATAGGGCTTGTGTAAGGAATCCTTACCCTGCATGTGAGATATGGGCACCACATTGAGGAGGGGCACACTAGGGATGTATCTTAAGGACCATTCCATGGTATAATGAAAAAAATAGGAACTTACGATGTATCATTTTATGATGGAGCTCATGGTCCATATGTGTGTTCCCAAACCACCATACTGGCCCTCCATAGGGAATATTTGGCTTGGAAGTGGGATATGCTACTCATTTTGAAGTTTAGAACACTATACATGGTTCTTGGTGTTGGTAATGTGGTTCAATGCCCAAATGTAGGGTACTGTAGAATAATATTTGTCTTGGGGCTCGTGAGACATCCTTGTGTCCCTTGTACACCACAAAGGTCCTACAAAGGGAATCTTTGTCATGTGATCAAGATATGATGGCCATTTTGAGTTTGGCACATTTAGGATGGTTATCATGAATTTAGACACAGTCCAGGATAAAAATATAGAGTTTGAATCCACAACATTTTCCTCTAGGATGCATGGACTATGTGTGGGTTCCTATAGGATGCATTGACTATGTATGGGTTCCACTAGGAGGCATGGACTATGTGTGTACCCTAGTCCATCATATAAGCCTTTGCGTATGTAATTTTTGGCCTATAAGAAGGATATGGTGCCCATTTCAATATTTGTGATACCTCTTCCTATTAAGTTAGGTTCAAAGATTCCATCCTTACATGACTCTTCAAGCATACCTATAGCAAGGCAGAGACCAAACACAATGGTAACATGGAGACCAAAGTGACCAACGGGGCAAAGAATATAAAATACAAGGTAGCACATGGTAGAGACATTAACTAGTTGGTTTAAATGGGTCTTGCACTCACATCAAGCACTAAGAACCCATATATACCAGATGCTCACCATTATACCTTCCGCTCTTGGAATTCCTCCTCCAACCAATTATCTATCTTTTAAAAGAAATAGAGCATGAAAACACCATCATTGACCTCCAACCAATCCTAGTTTATAATATCAATGCTCACAACATTTTCATATCTAAGGTAGTTAACAATCTAGCTCTATTGTTCTAGTTGCACCTTTAGTCAACCCAAACATAGCCATGGGGAACATATCATAGTTCTCAAGATAGGGTAGGGATGATTCTTGTTAATATGCTATATACCATTTTATAATGACAATCCATCATGAAGAAAAATGTCTATGAATTGAAGATATTGTTTTTCATCATTGATTCCAAGATTCAAAAGCTTGATTTAAAATTGATTTAACCACCACTAAAAGGGTTACTTGTTGTAGTGGGATACTTAAATGATCAAGTCATTTTCTCAAATGAATTTGTCATTGATTTATCATGGCTTGTTGAAGTTACAAATTGCACCTTGTCTTATTATTTGTCTTATGTATAATGCCAAAAACCATTATACTCCAACTCCTTGGTGACATTTTTTTTCAATGGTGCATGGACATTTCCCAATCGCTATCAAGATGTGCATGTGATTTATCTTTTTGGATAATATTTATTTTCTAAGGAATGTCTCATGGAAAGACCTTTGAGTACTTCCTCATGATCCATGGATGTTAAATGGGGTAAACCAATGACCCCGATGACAGATCCTAATCATAAGGGGATCAAGAGATTTGAACTAGTGACCTTCCCAACTTTGAGGGAAATATCTCATGTTTGTCTCATGACAATTTGAGCTAACTCTCGAGGATAGCTTCATGGCTAACATGTGCATGTGCTTTAATGTTATGGCTGACTTCTTCACTTGATTTTAAATCTACAAAATTATGAAATTTACATAAGTCATTTTTGTTCCTCCATTTTTTCCTAGACTTGTGTTGTTGTATCTGATGTAAATATGTAACAAATATTCATAATGTGGAGCTCAGGCCAAGTCTCCACTAGTAAAAGAGTTTGGTTTGTAAGAAGGAAAGTAGGACATATCATTCATGTGCTTGAAAGGCATGTCAAATCATGAAGATTATGTAATAGCTAAGTAAGGTGAGATAAAACCCAAAGTTGACTATGCAAGGCAACCTGTGGCAAACCTAAATAGAAGGAGATATGATTTCCACATGTGAGGGGATTTATAAGCCCTAGGGTGGGGGATTCCTCATGGAGAAGATTATTATTCACTAGAAC
Organism: Larix kaempferi; assembly: GCA_027924585.1. Lineage (NCBI taxonomy): Eukaryota > Viridiplantae > Streptophyta > Pinopsida > Pinales > Pinaceae > Larix > Larix kaempferi. Next base: position 11,182,993 of record BSBM01000196.1, read on the forward strand.
AAAATTTGAAGGTGGGGAGAGAGGAGATACCATAAGGAGGGTGCATCCTTGTGGATACTATCATTTTCAGACTAGGGAAACTACCTCGAATATGATCTGGAGTGTGAGCTTGAAGCCATGTCCTTGTGATTTCATAACTCCGGTCGGGAGTGGCATCTACATTGAGACATTAATGGTTGCAAGCTTGCCTAAGGTTGGGTGGTGTGTGCCTCTCCCACGACAATTTTGGGAAATATTTCATTCAAAAGATAAGTGCCTTGGAACTTATTTGAATTACGTATATCTTTTGTTTGTAAAGTTTTTGTGTTTGTGCATATGAATAGCCATGGAATATTAGGCTTATAATTCATAATATGTGTCTCTTTGAATATCTACCATAATTATTTTCCTCATGCAAAATTTTGCATTTTTCCCTCACATTAAAACCATCTAGGTTTAAGGGTTAATTGTCAATTGTGAATGTATCCGTTGGATATATTTAGCCATAAGGATCATCATTCACACTCTTTAAACCATGTTTACCTTTCCTTTATTTCCATTCTTCATAACATTCATATTTATTGTCCCATCCATATTGCTTTCCTTGTCTTTTAATTGAAAACACAAATAAAATACAATTTCTACTCATGTTGAGGCAAAGGAACATATTTCTATCATTCAGCTATTTTTGCTTCAAATGGTTTCTCTTTTTGGTATGTATACACTCAAAAACACTCCAATTGTGTTCACACTTAGGAAAATTGCATGTTTTTCTCAAAATCTAAATTTGGAAAATTGCATGTTTATCTCAAAATCTAAATTTTAAACTTTTACAAACTAGGGCACTAGCTAGTGGGTCTTGATCAACCCTTCGTTCCTCTCTGAAAACACTTGTAACAATAGTTATTTAAAGACATTGAAATATTAATCCTGGGTGATGACCTCGTTATGTGACCAAATTGTGTGACAAAAATGGATCTTATCCAAGGCATTTCAAATTCGAATATATGAAAGAGTGCCGCCAAACTCATTTTGAATCAAATCAAGGACCACCCTTTTCAGGCCCCTGACAATGAGGAGGAGGATCTTGCTAAGCACACAATAGCAGTAGATGGGTTCTTCACAAAAATAGAAACATGACACTGATTTAACCATTGTGCCCAACGACAATGATTTTCAGTGCCCTATCCCTAGATTTTCAGTTAATCAATACCTCATTCTCAAATCATACAAAATGTCCAAAATAGCCAAAGGAGAGAATCCACACAGAAAACCCACATATTCTCAAGGCTTCTCAAGGAGAGAATGATCTGTATCAATGGTGTTATAGAGGACGACACTGCAACAGTGGTAGTATCCCAACTACTATTCATGGAGTCTGAAAATCCAGTGAATCCCATCATCCTCTACATAAATTCCCCTGGAGAAGTCATGACCATAGGGATGGAAATATATGACACAATGCAGTACATAAGGAACCCCGTGAGCACGTTTTGTATGGGGCAGACAACCTCATTGGTGTCTCTTATGTTGATAGTAGGGGAAAATGGAGAGCCTCGAGATCGTTTCCCAATGCGAGGATCATGACCCACACGCCCTTCAAAGGGGCGATTGGGAAGGTGAGTGACATATCCATTCAGGCCGAGGAGATCCTCTTGACCAGAGAAAGGTTTAGTAGTCTCTATGTCAAGCATATTGAGCAGAGTATTGATAATATTGAGAAATGCATGGAGAGGGACATGTTCATATCGCCTGAGGAGGCCAAAGTGTTTGGGCTTCTAGATACATCATTGAACAGAAGGCCCATGTCTCTTGTTACTGATGTGGTGGGGGATGCATATACCAACAACGAAACAAAGACTTGAAGACAACAAGTAACTTCTTTTAACCCCCCTTGAATTGGGTTTTGCTTTTTGGGGTTTTGGTAGGGTTTATCAGAATGTATGATTTGTGTTAATGTTTTCATGGTTTCGATTCCTATTCTTTGATTGTGGTTGTCAAGTTATCACAATTTGTGCATCTCAAACCTCATTGTTATAGGCTGAATGGCCATTGTTTTACATGAAACCTACATTATGTTGCGAGATTCATACTGCATTGTAGAACATTGGTAGGCTCTTTTCTGAATTCAAGAAAAATATAATCTAGATGATGGTTTGAATCCGTTGCATGAGGAATACTGTGTTTATGATGCTGGAATTTTGTTAGATCGGCCAATCCTCCTTGCCAAAAACATAGAAAGGAATCGTTGTTTATTGATTTCCTTAGCCTCCTCCTCAACTTGGCTCTATTCATACTGTCCCATTTTCTAGTATGGCCCACATTATACAAGATATTTCTTGCACATTTCTGCAAGGTTTGGGAATGTGGAGATTGTTTTTGTTCATTTAGTGTGGTGCCAATATTTTACACAATTGATTGCTGACCTTGATGTCCTTTCAGTTAGGACCAACCCTACTGTACTGATAAGGGTTCAAATATTTCCTTCTTCGTTCATATTTTCCTTTTTCTTTTAGGTGTAATTTTACTATATAAAATGTTTTTTTTCCCCCAAAAAAAAACATTATTTCATTGTATTTCACTATACAGAACTCCAATGCTTACTTGGTTTTTGTGGTATTTAAAGCATGGTCCAAGATAAGTTGCCAAGTGGTGGACAAATATATTGTCCTATCATACTTTTGCTCAATCGTGACACCATGAGGATGAATATTTATTTACTTACCACCAAAGTAGCATATTTCTGCCAGATCACACCTTGCCTACTCATACATAAACTTAGCCATGAATTAGATTTGGTCAAATTCCAGCCCCCCCAACTTGGATGTAGAAATCCTAGCATGCTAAAAATAAAGCATAGGTTTGCTTTTGACAGTTCATTAAGTTATGCCATAGTATTCTTTACCTTAGAGTTCATTAACTATACACATTCCAGTTAACAATGTTAGTATCATTTTAGAGAAGACAAAAATATATTGGTAGAGATTTTCCAAAATTTGCAATAGTTTGGATGTCTTTTTTATTAATAATATGTATTCTTCCATATTTTCTTCAACTTGGATTTTTCCAATACATTTATTCCCTATTACTGAATCATAATTTGTAGATGGTAACTATGGTTATCACCATAACACATACCTCCCTGAAAATCACTGAAACCCAATTCATCATCTTGTGAACTCTGCCTTGAAGTTTTGAGTTACTTGATAGAAACAGGAGTAATGGTTTTACATCCTCCAATAGACTTTTTATGGTTATAATACAGCCAGGTCCACTGGTCACTTTTCAAGCAACAATAAGCAGAAATATTAAAAGTCATGTGAGTCAGAAAGTACTCTTCACTAGGGATCTATAGTTATCTTAGACAATCACAGATGCTTCTTTCTTTATAGGCTTCCCTATGACTTTATATGATCTTGCAATATTTGGAAGAATGATTGCTGCCAATTTTTGGTGTAAGTTTATTCTACATGGATTTGGAACCTTTGTTCATTGAATGTGTTAAGTTTAGTTTCTGCATGAGCATGTTAACTACTTCCTTTCACTCTTTGTGGTCCTGTAAATCTTTTAGGATTTTTTGAATTTGAATTATGATAATGAATGCCCTATATTACAAGCACCATTTCCCCATATCCATTCATATCACTGTTCTCTCACTCTGGCAAGCAGTCTGATTGCTGAGGACTATTTTTTCCTTGGATCTTGAATCCTAGGGTCATATTCAATATCTCATCATCTCTTGTTCGAGTGCAATTATAATGAAGGACATGAAATCAATGTTATGATTATAGAAATTGACAGATTTGGTCATGCCTTGGATTTTTTAAATGCTTATAAATTTACATTTAAAAAAAATGATCTTCAATATAATGGTGGGCTATAGATTGCAGAACTACGAAAACAGCTAGGAATAATTCCCTTACTCATTAAGGAGCAGAATGAAGGAGTTAGTGTTCTAATTGAGAACTAAGCTCATCGGTTAAGCAATATTAGGAGAAAACTCCAGCTATAATTAGAATTATATTTAGTTATTTTTAGAAAAATTTGAACATACTTCCAGTTTTTCCTCTGAAGGAATTCATGCGCTCTCTCTTCTTATCTTTCTCTTTTCTGAGTAGAGTGTAGCATGTTTTTTGTTATTTAATTTTTTCATAAAATGCAGCTTCTTGGCGAGGATCTGTAAACAACAGGTTTCAACTTAAAAATATCTCTCCACGGGGATGTTTCTTGAATATACTCTATACTTTGTATTTCAATTATCCTTGCTATCTGAATTGTGTACTTTCTGATTTATTAAATTGTCTCCTATGTGAAGTTATTTCAGATTTTCATAGTTTAGGTCGTTAAACTAAAAACAGAGCATACTCTGTTTTTTATCTCTTCCTCCTTCAATTCTGTTGGATCCATAAACTCTTCATCTTTAGACTCACTTTATTTGTTTGTTGGAATCGCCAAGGAAAGTTCATCATTTTGCAGTAGACAAAATAGGCATTTATTAAGCCATATGTTGTTGTTGGTTGCTTCTTAGCTCTTGTTGCCATTTAGTTTATGGATAGATCATTGTCTTTGAAATACTCATGTTAATGATAGAATTTTGAAATTTTATCAACAAAATAGGCATGAGGATTATGGACCATTTTACAAAGACATGATGTACTAATTTTACCATTAGTCTATTGCCCTCTTTGGAGGACCTTGTGTTTTGCTAGGTGCAGATGTATGTGAAAATCAAAATCTAAAAATGTTTATCAGTATTCTCATGTATAATTAGATGATATTTCTCTGATATTCTAGCATCACTTTGCAGGCTTAATGTATATTGTGAACGGTTCAAATTGGCTTTGGTTCAAACTGTCTTTGGACTGCTTCTTTGTTGTTTGGTTTGTTGTTGGGAATGTGTGGATATTTGGTGGTCACTCATCTTCAAGCGAGGCCCCAAATATTTACAGGTTAGTATAGATTTCCTCTTGGGTCTCTGTGTTTGTTCAACATGCTACTTGCATTTGTTTCTTCCTTACTATAACTAAGCAGATGATCATATGTTTTGGTTAGTGATAGAAAACTCCAATCCCTCGACCTCAACGTGCAGAACCATATCATGCTCGTTGCTCATCGCAATCCATTTCAGGGTTCAAAGCACCAATACTTTGTGCACTTGTTCCAAAGCCCTCGCCTCAACGCATAGAACTACAACCTAGCTTGAGGGCTTTTATACCTCGTGCTAGTGTGCATAAGATATGCAACCAAGACCATAGATCCTCAACCATCCCATAGCGATGTGACCTCGGCCATTCAACAGTGACACTCTTTACCCTGTGCCCATAACAAATGAATAATACACAGTGCTTCCAAAGTTCAACCTTTAATGCTCGATTTCGATTACAAAACGAGTCTGACCCCTTTGATTCATGAAGTTCTTTAACAGTAGATGCATTCCAATCGTGTCTTGGATTGCTGGCTTCAATACACAACGTGACCTTGACCCTCCAGCCTTTATCCACTCTAACAAGCGACTGTGTATCAAAATTTTATACACAGCAATTTTGAAATCGATCATAAAATCCCACTTTCTTTATAGACAAGAAATAAATTCATGGCTTTCAATGATCTGCATAAGTATTCGTTGTTCCATTGAATAGCCTAAAACTCTCCTGGGATGTAAAACCTTGGTTTGGTCAAAATACTAAATCATTGCACAGTCATAACCACAATTCAGTAGATTAAGAATCGATTCTGTTGAGTAATGTCAGTATGCCTATAAATATATTGTATGCACTCATTAGAGAAATTTTGAGGTCAAAAAATGGCCTCAAAACAAAGAAAATGTACTATAAAAAACAATCAATCACATTCTAGTAGATGACATCATCCCCCTTGGTGAGGTGGCATTGCATGAGTTAAGAATGCTTATTTGTCAAATTTTCTATGGTGAATGAAAACACATAGTTAACCAAGGTAGTGGTGTAAGTACTTTTAAGTCATAAAGTAAAGTACTCATAATGATAGTCTTTTCATAAAATAATATTATTGTCATTTTCAAGTAAAGTACTTGTTGACACTATATCTGAAAAATACTCAAACCTTAAAAATTTTGCCAAAATAATCTAGAAGCAAAGAAATTACCACAAAAGGATTGAAGAAAAGGTTCGCAATACAAAAACAAGGAGGAAAAACCCACATTTGCAAAGTCCGAAAACAAAATTTTGAAAGGATTAAATCCAGACCAGGTTCCGATGGCGGAGATGATAAAGATCAAGATCGACGGCTGATATCGTTTCCCGCACCGCCAAAATAATTGGTCACATGGAGTTGAGAGCGGTTGCGGACTCAATACTGCCAGACACGTGTCCTAATCTCGTCAGTCCGCATATGTGATATGGTGGTATCATAAACCACCACAGCGCTGTGCGGAACCACCAAATAGAAAAGCGCGACAGGGCCATAGCACGTGGCGGGGTGGGGCCTGATATGTGGCAGATGGAGAAAGCATAAGGAGATACGCCATACGTTGATAGCAATCAGAGGGACAATATAAATCTTAAATCAAATCAACGGCCATTATTCGTCCGCATCTGGGAAGGTGCACACTTGATAAGAGGAAGAGAGGTCGCGAAAAGCAAAACCACTCAAATAGGTGTCGTTAGATGGTTGATCCGCGCAAGGAACGAACCGGAGAAGAAAGACCGCTTTAAGATCGCGGATACCACCATAGGGGATAAAAGGAGGCGAGATCTGACGGCCCAGATCAAAAGGTCGAGATCAACGGTAGGATATGATCTACGTTGAGAAAAGTTGACAGGGAGTTAATCAAAAAGGCTTATATAAAACAAAAGGGGCTTCACATAACGACATTTTGCATATGTGTCTCTATCATGGAGATCTCTAAAGACTGGTGGGGATCAGCGATTGCGACAGAAGGCGAAAGGCGTGTACATACAGGTAGGGTCTGGTGACCTGGCTCACTTTTTAAATAGAATTTTGTTTAAAGAAATGTTTAAATGGAAACTATGCATGATATAGACGTTTTTAAAGCAAAAGAAGCCCTAGAGGATAGAGACGAAGATGTTTATGATACCCTAATTAGGTTACCAGTCTCTGATATTAAACTTAGGTTGTCTGAATTGTTAAAGGAAGGGACAGACCTACATAGAGTCCACCAGTCGTCTTTGATAGCCTTTTGCCTAGACCAAATCCCTTTTTTCCCAGAATTTGTGTCATGGTGTGCCGAAAATTACTCCTGAGAAGAAATAATTGTTCTAAACAGTCAAAAAACCAGAGCCGTGTGTGAAATAAAGCCAGCTGAGTTGATTAAAGCCCTAGGAATAGATTTTTCCCAAACCCTAGAGTCTGAGATTTTTTCTGAAACCTCCATTATTGAAAATTATCATCATACTTCTCAAAATGATAGGGAAATATTTTTGTCATCGTGTCTCAAGCCAGAAACCAATATTTCAGAGGTCCTGTACCCTATAGATATCAATTTGTTTGATGAGAATACCCAATTAGTTTTGACATTATTGGCTTTAGTTTTAGGGTTTGATACAGATTTGTATGTAACCGAGTTTCAATTGAGTCTGTTGTACAAAATGAGTACGGTTCAGTCAGGGATCGATGAAAATCAAATCCCTCGACTTAATTTTGAAGTATTTTTGACAGAGAAGATTCATGACCAGATGGTCAATTTTCCCACCCTGAGACATTTCAGGTTCCAGTCCTTTTTGATGAAAATGATTATGATAGCCAGTCAAGAAGAGTTACAGTTCCCAGAAATCATTTTCATGACTTTATTAGAAAATAACATGTTCAATTACATCAATTTCATGCTCTCAGAGATTTACAGAATGATCTTTGGTAAAAAATTGCCTAGAGTATTACCAGAGATGCAGGCATGCATGCAATTGAGTGCAGAGTACGCCACAGGAGATTGGTTCTTGTCAAAGGACAGTACAGTAATCAGGTTATACGGATTCAAACATAAACCTTATGTTTTACCAGCTTTTCTTACCTTAAGGGTTTTTGCTTTAGAATTCCTGAGACAAAAGTTGATTGTTGAAGATAACAATTTTTTGGTTTACAAACAAGCAACAGACATTAAATATCCATTCACACTTGGTCCGTTCACTATAAAGAATAAAAATGTTGTTGTGTATATAGAGAAGTTATTGAAGGATATGAGTTTTGAGACAGATATGGCCATTGAGTATGATCCGTTGAACATAATATCAAAACGGAGAACAGATCATCGCATCAAAGCACTGAACCATCAGATGATTGAAGGAATGTCTAACAGAGCCAATTGGATGGAATATAAAGAAGAAATCATTCCGGATGCACACGACAAAGAAATGGCATTGACAGATAAAACAATAGAGACAGAAGACCCAACGAATACTGCATTGGTGGGGTTTAAGAGACCCATACAGGACATAATGAACATTGATGATGAAGAAACAGAAAGAGGAAAAAAGTTGAAAATAAATGAACAACAAGAGTTAATAGCAGTTTCAGAAGAGGCAAAAAGAACTGAAGAAAAAATACCAGAGGTTACAGTTAAAGAATACAGCATTGAAGAAACCCCAGTAGAGGGTGATGTAAATAGACCCCAAAATATAATGGATGTATTTGATGAACATAGTCAGAATAAACAGGAATCCTCTAAACAAACCAGTCAGCTGTTTCCAAAAGTTAGAAATATATCCAATGCTGAAGTAAGTTTGTTTACTAGCAGAAATATCAGAGAGAATTCCTTGAAATTTTTAGTTGCCACAAAAGATAAGATTTCAGAAATGAAAGTAGATTTGTCTAAAAGAAATGCCCCAGATAAAATCTTATTGCACAGACAAACGGGAGAAGTTATATATTCGGATTATTTGGGGGCAATATTGAGGGCAGACAAATTAAAAAATTCACTGGATAAATTGAATAATCAGTTGAGATAGGAGAAGGCAGAAAATAAGTCTCGATAGCAACAGATTAAAAAATTGCAAGTAGACTTGATAAATAAAGAGAGAGATGCAAGAACAAAATTGCTTAAAGAAAAAGATGATACGATCCTGATGTTAAGATGAAAGTTTAAGATTCCAGACACTGTGCTTATCCAGGGAGCAGAACTAACGATACTGGAAAAGGAAAAGGAAGAATTATCCAATGAAGTAAATGATGTTACTGCAAAAATGTTAAAGCTCTCTGATGAAAAAGAACATTGGGAAAAGGAAAAAATCGTTTTAGAAGAGCAGTTGGAGGAAGCAAGGAAGAGATTAGCAGAAAGTGGTCAGCAGCAGGTACAAACAGACGCAGAGGAAGACAAAACTGGGGTAGATGGTATTTTACAAGCCATGTCCCAAGTAAGTTTGAAAGAAAGTGAAATCAAAGAATTGAAGGTAGAAATACAGAAGCTGAGAGAAGAAAATGAAATCAAAAATAAGGAAATAAAAACTTTGCAGACAAGGAATCAAGAATTAAGTGATAATAATAAAGGATTAGCAGCTCATGTGACAGGGCAAGCTACTATGAAAGGTTGCAAACACATGGTATGGGACCAAATTATAAAAGAAGTTGAAAAACTAAGACCATATCTGGATTACATAAGATTCAAAGAAAAGGTGGTCAAAAATGCCTTCGAAAGTTGCAGAGCAGTCAAGGAGAACTTAAATAAAAAGCCAAAAGAAGTAGCCCAGAAAGCAATAACATTTTTAAACAGTCTAACTGAAGCAGACCTGACAGCCATGAATATAATGAACTGAATTTCAGTCATCACATGGGTCAGAAGGATCTTGGGGAAATACTCGCATGTTGACAATATTGAAGCTAAAGCTAGAGAAATATGGGAAGAAGTAGTAAAGTTCAAAAAGCAATTTGAAAAATTAGTAAACAAAGGATTCCCTGCTTTTTGGAATGAAAAGAATGAATTAATTCCTCCTAATGAGTATAAGAGATTGTTGTTTGACATAAGGATGGATCACAGAAAGTTCCAGTAGTTGGATCATATGCTTACCGAAAAAATTTTAATGGAGAAAATATCAGAGGACTTTGAAATTTTAAATATGCTAATCTCAACCTGTGGGAATCTTCTTCCTGTTTCTTATGCAGGTCATGTTGAAATGCGAGTCTTGGTAAAATAAATGACCAACTATGACTTACCCATGGCCGACCAGTGGAAATATGTGGACAAATATGGAAGGACAAGATATTCTGTCCATTCATAGATGCTCTCAAAACTCTTGCCAAGTGGTGAAAATATGATATTCAAAATTTTTTCCAAGTGGAAAAAAGATACTTTTATTTTAAATTTGTAATATTATTTGGAAACAGTTATCTATTACTCAAAGACAGTTATCTTTTAAGTTAAAGTATTTTCAGTTATTAGTTAGAAGAAGCAGTTATGTCAAGCTTCTTCCAAATTTTGTATAAAAACAATGAGAGTCATTGTTGAAAGGGTTGGAAATTTTTTGAGAGACAGTGTATGTTCTGAAGTCTATTTTTGATAAATAAAGGCAGTACAGTGAAAGTACCCATCTTTTGAGACCAGAGATTCATGTGTTGATCAGTTTTCCAGTCTGTTTATTCCTTTATCTTTATATGTGCATGTTCACATTCTTTGTTATATCTTCCATTATGTCTTTCTTCTATATTTAAATGAACACTTGAAATAAATTCGAGATTCATACTAGTTATGCCTCGTCTTTATCGCGTTTAAATATTCACTATTTTCTCCAAAGTTGACAATGGATTCATCCCAGTTAGATGCCTGTTGTTGATGGAATGTCATTACTTCTTTCTATACCACCTGAAAAAATCAAATTGACTGTAATATGATTGCTATCTTGCCTCTGTGAAAATCTGTTTGGTATAAATCTCTTACTGGCATATTATATATTTGAAACTTTGACTCCATGCCCAACGTTTCTTGTTTTCCTTTTCAACCAGAAAATCCTTTTCAGAAATTTTGAGAGAACTTTTATATATTTCAGTCCTTGTATATGTATCGTGAGAGAGCCCTTTCTGGTGGAAAAATGGCTGAGTTTTTTACTTAAAGCTTAGTTTGAAATAGGTTACCTTAGGTGTTATTCTTTTACAACCGGAATAAAATCTAAGTGCTAACAGTACTCATAATGAATGTCTTTTCACACTTTCTCATAAAATAATATTATTGTCATTTTCAAGTGAAGTACTCTTAATTCATAAAGAAAGTCCTTTCACATTTTTTTATAAAATAATATATTATCATTTTTATGTTTTTAATTTTAAATTATATATTCACTCCATTCTATTTAATAACATAATGTCAAACTAATAAAGAATAATAATAGATTTAATAAATAATAATAATAATAATTCAATGTGGATTATAATAATATTATTAACATTTTACATGTAAATAAATTCTCAATTAAATTACATTATATTAAATTCATGAGAAAAGTACTAAATATAAAAAGTCAACATAAAATTAAAAAAATAGCTCTTAAAAATATTTTTTATTATTTAATTTCATTTGCAAGTTCAAGACAAATAAATGCTAAAGGACAATAAATTTTTGGGAATTTACAATTAATCTTAGTCACATCAATGTAGACTTATTTTATTAATTTTATTTCTAGTGAATTTTGAAAAGCAACTCAACCATGGTTATTTATATTGTGCATAGAAAATAGTGTGGGAGGTGACTTGTCATATATACCTACCCCATAAAACCCCCAATTCATAATATTTTAATATATCTCATATTTTTGTTGTACATCTCTTAGGAGGCCATTTTTTGACCTCAAAATCTCTCTAATGCTAACTGTAAGGAAAAAAAAACACTTGATACATTCGTTTCAATCATCTACAGAGAGAACCTGATAACTTCAGAAATCTACAAGTCTTCATTGTCATTCCATCCTACCGAAACTAGCTATCAAGTCTACATACTCGATCTTCAACACCCAACGATTCACACCCTCTCTATCTCCCCTTTCTAACTCTATCTCTCTACAATATTCTTACAGATTAGTTCTTTGCTTTGTTTGTAGGTTATGTATTGTGTTTCTCACATTTAGTTGTATAGGTTATGCCATGCCATTCATTTTGTGTGTGACAGTATGTTGTTTCCTACCTTGTATTAGACATATTATTAGATTTCGAGAGGACCAAAGTCAGATGAGAAGAGATTCATCCGAAGTGCTTAATTCTTTGCCAACTTACAAGTTCAAGGAAAAAAGAGCTACTGAACGTAATGGAAGTAAAGACAAGAGTGAATTTGACTCAGAAATCTCAGGTGACGGTGGCTTTATATCAGCTGGGAGTGATAAAGAAAGATGAAGATGTGGTATGTGTTGTTTCATGTTCTGTATAAAATCTAAATAGACTATAATTATTGCTGGTGAAAAATTGGCAACCAAGTAATGATATCCATATTGGTATTGTTTCCAATGCAGATTTGTTCCATTTGCCTGGGCAAATACTAGGACAATGATGAGCTAAGGGAGTTACAGTGCACCCATTGCTTCATGTAGAATGCATTGATAAGTGGTTGAAAATAAATGCATCTTGTCCTCTTTGCAAACATGAAATTGGGGAATCCAGTTAAGCAGCATCAGAATCTGCTACACAAGTAGGATAGCGAAGAGATGGACAATTGGAGTGATGGGCTAGTATGGTGTAAATGAAACTAAAAACGTAGATCTGAGTTAATTTCAGACCCTAAAAACCAAGTCTAGGTGCGATTTAAGTGATTCTAGGAAGATTTATGAGCTCTTTTCATGATGAATTCTCATCTCTTCCAAGTTGAAGTAATTCTGGGCACATATTTAACCCCAAACAACAGTCCTTTTTGAAGTTCTGGGTATAAATAACAATGAACAACCCTAAAACCATGAATTCTGGATAAGTAGCAACAATTATGGGCATGAAGATAGCCTTAGCATCCACTCTTGCGCCACACAGAGTTGATTTCAGACCCAGCTTTGAAGACAGCCTTAACATCCCCTTGTATTGAATTAAGTTTTCCACAAAATTACTACCATCCCTAGTTCTACTCTTCGTGTCCATATCCATGCAAAGAATTGTTTCTTAATTCCATTTCAACCCTCAAATTCAACCCAACATTCCTCCAAACCTGTTGTTGGTGGCTATTAATCACTTTTCATCGGGCTGTTCATGCCCAGAATTCTCTTTTAACCCTCCAATTCGGCCCAATTTTAGAGATAGGCTTGTTTGGTAGTGGAAAGGTGCACAGGGATGACCGATTCACAATGTTTCTTGCCACATATACACTCAGCACTTCCAAAATTTGTTCTAGGGTTGTTTTTTACCACTCTTTGGGGTCAAGTGTCCAAAATGTGAAGGAAAAATGCCCAAATTTGCTTTAGACCTGGACATAATTGTTTGTTCAAGGCATGTCAAATCTAACAAAAAACAAAAACACACTATGATAACTCATTGGAACAAAACACACTGCACATCACCTTTTTCCTAAACTCATTGTTGCTCCCTAATACTGTTGTCAATTTGGCCTGTAGACATTAATTTAGAGGCCTTTTTTGTGAAAGAACAACCTACCAATAATTACTTCACCGCTAATGATCTGTGAATTCAACATTAATTGTTGAAATCCTGTTAGTATGACAGTAATACATCTAACTAGCAGTCTCTCCTTGGAAGTAAATTTATGTCTGAAAATATGTTTGGATCAATCTTTTTGAAGTATTTCACTTCCATAGATGCTGCAAATATGGATGTGCTGAGGGTGCACTTCTACAACAACCAAGTTTTCCAGAATTTGATCAACATGCCAATCATGAACATGTAGGTGAGTTGTGGTTTTGAGTAGGCTTCAAGCTGTTATGTTGTTGCTTAAGAGAGAGAGGGTGTGTGTAAATTCAAATATGGCATGCATTTGTTTTTCCATTTTGATTTTTATTTTTCCGTTGACTAAAGTGTAGGACTTTATATTATTCTTCAGTTGGACTTGTCATGCCAAAAACAACTCATTTGATTGTAGATACATTTTACAAGTTTTCATAATTCTGTCATTTTTTAGTTTTGCATGTATGGTCTTTATCTTGTATTTTTTTCTAAAAGAATAGTCTTAATTTCGTTCCTTTCCTATGTCCAACCATTAGACACAAAACTTTTGCAGAGGCTCCTCCTAAATCTTTGTGCACACAGTGCCATAGAAACATGTTTAATTCAACTTTTGCTAGATATGGTGAAGCCATAAACTTGGGCATTACGAGAATATTCAAATGAGGTTGCATATCAGAGGCTCTACGGTTTTCAATGGAATGTAGTTTATACTTGTTCACAATTATCAGGTGGTAGGCATTATCTCAAAACTATTTTCAAACTTTACCATTTAGGTGCTTACAATTGAGTTCTAGAACTTTCTTCAAGGGTTATTATGCCATGGAGTTTAATAATGGGTTTTTCAATTTTCTTGATTCCTTTCTGACTTTTGGGATTTTTTTATATTTGATCTTTTTGGTTTGGGATTCATATTTTTGTAAGACTTTTCATAGCTTTTTGAATAGTTTCTTGTGCTTATGTTGTTGTCAATAGTGTTGATTTATAGTGCTTGTTTAGTTTCCATTAACCTTCATTAACATTTCATCACAATAGAAGCATAAACTATGCTTCCTTTGTTCTGTGACCAGTCTGCAATAAATCCGCTCCTCAGTTAACATTAGAACAAACTTGGAGGAACAAACAAGAGTATGAGGTGGGTGACATGATTCCAAAGAAGGCCTATATGTCTGATTTCCATTTGTGCATCTATAAGTGTAAAAAACAACTCATCTTACAAGCTTAGGTCAAGCCTGTAGATATACATTATTAAATTGTTGTTACAACATTTTATATCATCTTTTGCTATCTTGTTTCCATATGCTTAAAAAAGCTTAGATATCTATTTTAGTTATTGTGTAAACAGGTTAATGAATCGGTTCTATTTACTTTACTTATAACAATGTGATATTTTTTCTTTTTCAAATTAGTAAAATGTTATAATAATAATAACCAAATGTTCAATTTATTCCAGTAGGACATTGGTCATCATCATCTACTAGGGTTACATTCTACTTGTGACCCGCTTCACTTGATTGACATGAGTTTAAAAGGGATGAGGCCGGGTATTAGTCCCAAGCAATTTTGATGGGTATAGCTACACCTCATATTGGGCAGGTAAGCAAAGAAAGTCTACCCTATGTAACCCATCAGAGGAAGTTTCTTGAAGCATTTCCCAAAAACAAAGTGTAATTTCATGCCAATATGAATCTTAGAAATTTTGCACTTTTATAGGTGCTCTACATTTATGTTATATATGATAATTAAAAAATGCATGTACGTTGACATAACACCGATAATTCACAGGATATGCTACTTTGTTGTTTATTCAAGTACGTTTATATACCTGCTGAAACTAATGCTTGGATTCTGGAACATGACAATTATAAAGAGAAAATTCTCAAGTATTGCAATGAGAAAAAAATACAGATTAAAGCTGGAGGCTCTATCTTTTGCGTATCCTCCTTTACTAAACCATTTAATTTATTATATATCTTGGACTCCATAGAATTTTTTTTGATAATTTATTGGCAAATATTAGGGTTAAAATGTGTCGGTCCCCACATTTTCATTGCGGCTTAGGGGGTCTTCATTGACCAGCTTGGGAGGTCCACACCATCCAGTTTGGGGCATATGTACCTAAGATGTCATATAAAATCCACAATGAATAAAATTATGTTTGGATGGATTTGTTGCAATAAGGTCTTTAATATTGGCAGGTTAGTCAACATGAAATTATATAGCAGGTGCATGCATGTTTTTTAATCAATATACTGGAATGAGTTCCAACATATTGAATCCATTTTCCAAAATTATCTTCTGAAGGAACATGTGAAACTAAGTTTAGATAGTAAATTTTTATGTCCCTAGGATTTGCTGAAATCATAAATAATGATGGCCAAGAGAATTATGATCCAGGAATTTTAATAGGCATGATGCAATCATAGTTAGAGAACATTTTTAACTACCATAGTTTAGTGTTTAAATATTTATAGGCCTACTGCATTATTTTTTGCAAGAAAGTTTATAGGCCTATTGAAACTAATCCATGCAAGGTAACAATTCCTATGATTGTAAAGTACAACCAACAAGAACATAAATATGCCCCTGCCAAGTACAACCAACAACTCAAAAAATTGCCCCTATAAACTACAACCAACAAACTCAGAAATATGCCTTTGTAAGGTACAGTCAACACAACATAAAACTATCCCTTCAAATCTATGTAGGATGAATTGAAAAGATGCCCAAAACAACAAGGAAGGTGCTCTATCAACAATGATTGGACATACTTCTGTTCTAAGCAATTGTTTGTCACCATTGTGGAAAGCAATGATGACGTTGAACAGTTATCCTTTCAGGACCATTATAATTTTTTTTTTACGATTTTCATTGCAATGGAAATGGTCCTTTATGTTGCGTCATTAAAAGATTTTCAAAATGAAAAGCGGTGACAATCTCATAGCAGTTGTCACCATTGATATGTTAGTGGAAATATCCTCAATAGTGAGGGTCATTGTAAGGCCCTCATCATATGTCATTGGCAACGTTCAGTTTTTTGGTGATGGAGGCCCTTAGGTCCATCACCAAAACTTCATATAAATTGGTCAGGGTCACTATTTGTCACTAATAATCCTTATTAGTGTCGAACATTGAATGTCACCACAACACCTCTACTTTTGGGGACACAACCGTTAGTGACATTCACATTTTGGTGACGTACTCCTTTTTCACCATCACCGATGAGATTATGGTGACATGTCTCAACCCTCACCAATGATCGGTCATTGACCATCACCATATATGCATCAAATGGTGAGGGTCAAAGCAGGTTCGTCACCAACATTTCATAATGATTGGTGACAGTCACAACCTTGAATAATCATAATTATTGGTGGCGGGCCTTGAATGTCACCACATACCCCCACTTAAGGTGACGATGCCTTTGGCGACGCTCAGGTTTTGGTGACAGGACCCCTCTTGACCATCACCAAATGAGCTTGTGGTGACATTTTTGGACCCTCACTAATGACCTTTTTTCTTGTAGTGAGATAAGAAGGTTCTGCATATAGCAGAAGTATTTCTCACTTTGACTCAGGTCATAAATTCTTGCAGACATGGATAAAGAAGCTAGGTGCTCATAGTCTTCTTTATGGTTGGGGCCGTAGAACTCTTTTCCCAAAGCATGCAGTATCTATTGCTCTGCATCATCAGCATTCAAAATATCATATTTTGCTTCTTGCGGTAGCCACCGCCACCATTCATGTGTTAAACCAGATAATCTAGCTATCAGCTGTAAAGCTAATTATTGACCGAGAATATTTGAATCTTGTTTTTTTTTATATAGAACCCATTGGCCAAGAAACTGTATGGTTGACTTTATTTCTGCTCGCGACTGACATTGGATATTCATAATGGGTTGCTCAAGAATCTGTGACATCATTTTATTCATTCCATTTATTCCAAAATGGAATTTGTGAGGAGCAGGAGAGGCATCTTGCATGTCTAAATCGAAAGTGGGAGGAGGAGTACCTGGAAAGGAGGAAGAACCAACTTCATGGATGATCCCTGAACTATTCTGGGTATCTTCTATGTGAGAGGGGAATTTAAGCATAGCCATATATTTTTCATGTAATGCCTTAGGAATTCTATGGAATTAACTTACAAAGCTTTGTATTTCTTCGAATTCTTCTTCATCTTGAAACAACTTAAAATATGGTCTTTCATCCTCATCTTGGACACTCATCATACCAAATGAGAAACTTTTAGAGTGTTGTCATTGGTGTCCTTTTAGTGCAAGATCCATTGCTGCTGACCGAGAAAATTTTCTTTTTCAATACTTGAGTTTTGGTCAAAAGCTTACCCAATACATTCAGTCTTTTCTCTGTCTTGTCATAGGCTGTATTTATTGCAGTTTTTATCTCTTATGTATCATGCAACAAATGATCCATAAGGTCAAGTTTGGTTTGGAGCACGGATATCTTATCATGCTCATCCTTCATTGTTTTCTTTATCTGAATGATATCCATGGCCATATCATCCATATTTTCTGCTATGAGATGTTGTTGCAAATTTCCATAGTTGGCAAGCTTTATTTCATCTGAGACAGTTTCAGGAGGAATAGAAGATTTATAGGGCATGAATTCTTTCTTAATTTTCCCATCAGTTGAAAACTGTCTGAAGGGAACCTCTGGAAGATTTATTCCAGGGACAAATGACCTATCACCTTTAACAGAGGTGATTTCCATACTAGATCCATTCCTATCTAAAGATGAAAGCATATAGAAACTTGGGAGTTCTCTATTCTGATTATGTTTTAATCTCTGGAGTATTTTGTTGCAGGATGGATAGTCTAAGTGCTGACCTTCATGTTCAGTGTCATAGACCCTAGAAAAAGATGCCTGAACTGAAGTAGAAGAAGCAGATTGATGCCTATTTGAATTAAAATCAACATTATTCACAGAAGGGGTCCTGAGAAGAGCAGTAGTAAAACGAGGAGTAGGATTGCCTTCAGGGATTCAAAATGAGTGGGAGGATCTATCAAAAGAAATCGGGTATTGAGAAAAGACTCTATTTTATGTACAAAAATATCTTGGTTCCTTAGCTCTTTATATTTCACTTCCCATTGTCTACGGTAGTTTTTTCTTGTCCAGTCAAAAGTAACTAGAGTATTTTTTTTAGATTTATCTGTCTCCACCATGCTGTGTAGGTGCGAGTTCTGATGGACCTTAGACCGGAGAGGGGGAAGAGTATCATTCCCAAAGCGGACAAGAACATAGGCTTCGAGCTGTATGATCTTGGAGCCAGAATCCATTTTAAAGCCACATGGTAATATATATGCTTTAAGTAAATCATAGATATAGGGATCTTCAAGGATGACATAATACTTAGGAAAAATAGTTCTAAAACACGAGCCATTATGTAAAGGAGCAGTAAAGCTTCCGATGATGGCATCATAAAAATTGATATGCCGAGTGTCTATGGCCACACACAAAGAAGAAACGGGAAGATAGGGGCAAACTAATGGACCAAGGCCAAGTTTAATGGCACCAAGATGGGTGTACTTATATCCCTGTGTTTTAGGCCAATCTATCTGGGACTTATCTAACAAATTAATATGTGCAGGCTCATCTCTATCTATAAAAGAAACATCAACATAGCTAACTTTGATTTGAGTGTGAGTTTTATATTGCCACCATGATAACTTATAAACATCAGAAGGTAAGATGGTTGGTAATTGCCAATTTTCTGAAGGATTTAAATCCTGGATATTGATTATTGAAGAAGATGTAGAAGTCTCCTGTTGAAAAGAGGAACGTCTTCGAGCTAAAGATACAACTGTATTGTTGTCTGACTGACAGTCTAAGATTTGGAGTGGGACTGAATCCGTTGAAGGGTCCATGTAACGCTTACCTTTATCGGGAAGCAAATGGGAAAATCATTCACAAGGGTTCCTACATTTCTTAATCAAGGAAACAATGCAGGATTTGCGATGCCTATCCATGGCTATGACCTCACCACAACTCAGAAAGCTGTTTTCAAAGCCTTCACTTCAAATATAAGGAAACAAATGAAAGACTATATGTTTCTAGTATTTGTGAAAACCTAGTCTAGATCTTTATGAAAATAATCTGGTTTCCAGTATTTGTTTAATAAATGAATGACTATCTTCCCAAATCGACTTCTTTCTATTTCCGATTTTAATTAATATTCCAAATGAATCATTCCAATCTTAAAATCAGAAATTCATGAGCCTCTTTGACTGTTTGGAAATTCCTAAATTTTGACTAGTTGTGCAATCCTAGAAGGAAATTTTTCTTGTATGTTTGTGATACCTCCTTCACAGTCAATGCTTGGTTGAATTTATGGTTTTCATATGTTGGGGTTCCCAGGAGCCTTGGATTACACTTCATCTTGGATGATGTTCGAAACGTTAATGGACCTAGTACATTGTGCAAAGGTTCTATCAGCTAGCATAATCCTCATCCATTCTAGTGTCCTTTGATTTTCCCTACCTACAGCCAAACTAGTCGCCATATTTCATTGTTTTCCTTGAGTCTTTTAGGAGAGTTAGTTAGAGTATCACCAGTCTTGGTTGGTACATTACATTTATTTTTCATATTAGCATAAAAATAGTTTAATGTCATTTTACATTTTAGGAATATTATGAAAATCCCAAAGGATGAATGAGGTGATATCTAAACTATGCCATTACATATGTCCAAAAAAGTGTACAAGGAGATGGTCAAGGAAATGGACATAATTGCATCATAGGATGAACTAGCTCAACAACAATGTGCTTCAAATGTATGAAATCATTGATTTTTTTATTATGTACATCTAATTAATTAATTTATCATTAAATATTAATCTTCAATTGTTTTATTGCCAAAAAAAACTAAATGGAACCCATTCAACACATAAGACAGGACGACAAAGAAAAAAGGGGTTGGTCGAAAAGTTGATGAGTAGTTGTGATTTCCTTGTAACAGCTTAAGATTTCATATTTGGTTGTGACCTTTATATTTTATTTTATTTTACACCGTCCATCCTTGGATGTCGTCAAACAAGTGTTATCATACAAAGAAGATCCATCAAAAGAATTAATTGACATTTGGTTAAGTAAAGGTTGTGAGTATATGTTGGCGTATCAAAAATTAATTGTTGAATTTGTAAGTATCTATGTTGTTTTACTTTTCTCATTTTATAATTAATAGAACAACAAAAATAATCTATATTAAATCTATGATTTGTTGCGGTGTATAAAACTTGCGGGAAAAAAAGTATGGAGGGCATCCAACAGAAGATTTTTTGAAACAAGGAATGAGATGTGGTTTTGAAGGAATGGGTATCATTTAAGATTCAATTCTTGCTATGGTACATCTCTTTTCAACTTACACTCATATGTATTATCTATTTTAATTTGGTTATTCCTAGCAATGTAAATACACTCATTACACATTATTTTTATGTTTGTAGATGGAAGCTACTGAAGAGGAAAATATTTGAGGCAGTCAAGAAAACATTTGGAGGAAAACATTTGAGGCAGTCAAGAAAACATTTGGCCAAATAATGCAAGTCAAGAAAACATTTGGCCAAATAATGCAAGTCATGTAAGTGGCTCAAAAAATGGCAATAGTTCCATTGAAGAATGACTAAATATTACTACAAAAATGATTAAATATTACTAAAAAATGCAACGCATTGGCTTGACTTTACTGTCTCCTACTTTTTGGAGCTTCTCCCATAAGAATGGCCAGTGTGCTTAAGAATGGCCGTTGAGACGCCTGAGAAAAGCTATTGCTCACGTCTTATCATGGCCTTTTGAGAAACAATTAGACTATAGTACAAATCAAAGGCATTGATGTTGAAACACTTGTTAATGTCGACACACTATCCACACATCCAAAAGGGAGTAAGATAACTGTGTATTAAATTATATTAATTTAGTTTAATGTAAATTTCAAATTTGAAACTTGGTTGGTTGAAATTATTATAACGAGGAAATTGAGAATTAAGTAAATTGCAAATTTCTTTTTGTTATTTGAAATATTAATTCTTTGCAAGTGGATTTACACCCGTGGGGCATTGCAATTTAAAATATTGATTGATTAAAAGTTTTAAAATTACATTTTGGTTCATCGAATGACCGAATTCCAACAAAAACTATAAAAAAATGAGACGATTCAGGGACACATGGCTAGATTTAGTAATGTCGTCTGTAATGGAGTAATGTCGTCTTGTATAGCTAACAAATCAGAATATTTCTGGCAAAGCCGTAGTTTTCGGATTTGAAGGATATATAAATCACCTCTGCTAACGACGTCGGGAACATATTAGATTGGATATGGATTTTCCTATCGCGTCACGTGGCCCCCGTTGTTAGAAAATTGTTAAAAAACCCAACCCTGCTTCTATATTATCTCATCGTTGCCAAGACCTTGATCCTGCAAAGGGAGACGATCTAAGAAAAAAGATTATATATAAACTGCTTGCCGTTGAGTGCTCATTGAATCAATCATGGGTAGATCTCCCGGTTGTTTCTTTGCAAAAGATGATGATGATCAGGGGCTCAATCGCGGGGCTTGGACTGCTACTGAAGACAAGATTTTGAGTGAATACGTTAAAACTCACGGAGTTGGTCCATGGAGATCTCTTCCCAAGAAATCAGGTGAACCTCAAATTTATAATAATGGTCAGCACTACTGCATTCCTTTTCCGTACTAGTAGATTGAAGAATAATCTCCAGTTTTACAGATTAGTAGTATCTGTCTGAAAATAGTGGACATTAATGAACCGAAGAGACTGGTTTTGCAGGTTTAAAACGATGTCGAAAGAGTTGTAGATTGCGTTGGTTGAACTATCTTCGCCCGGATATCAAGCGCGGAAACATTTCTCCCGAAGAAGAAGAGCTTCTCATTAGATTACATCGTCTTCTTGGCAATCGGTAAGCGACTATTACTCTGTAATACTTATAATCTGCCACTGTTGGCATAATGCTTAGCACTCCATGAGTTTTGGACATGGTCTACTGTAGATTCTTAATTGGCATGGTAGAGGATTTCGATGCTTTTTGCATTTAATGGCAGCTCAACTCGCGGAGTAAGGTGGCAGAATTCTGTAAAGCTGACGAGAAATTGTTTTTGTACATCTCTTGAGTTTCCATACAGTGTAGTAGTTTTTGGAGGCAAAGCGCTCGAGCTGCAAAGCATTAAATGTGGTAGTTAAGAGTGGTAGTTAAGTGCAAAGCATTAAATAGGGTAGTTAAGTGTTTAGGGTTCCTTAGATTTGGAGATTCTCCAGATCCAACTGACCCTGAACACTAAACTGCCATATTTAATGCTCTGCAGCTCAATGCTTAGGTTTCGCCTCTTATAGATCTAATGGCCAGCTCAACTCCAAACAACTACCATCAAGATTCAATGAGAATTCTTATAATAATTTTAAAATGGGACAATATTCAGTGTTATAAGATTTATGTGACCTATAATTACCAAAAATGTTTTATAGGTAACTTTGATCTAGGATATCATAGGATATCTCAACCTGTACTGCAGGTCCTTTTAGTTTGGAAATTTTTTGATATAATTGACTTTATTGTTTTTCTACTGACAAAAGCTACTGAAATCTTCATTAACATCTTAACACATTATATAAATCCAATCCTCAAATATTCTTTTGAAAAAGTTATTAAATATAATGTGATCATGTGCAGATGGTCGTTGATAGCAGGGCGACTTCCTGGTAGAACAGACAATGAAATAAAAAATTACTGGAAAACTCACTTCAGTAGGGTCGAAATGGGTGAGTTCGAATCCAGATTTCATAAGCCCTTAAAGAGAAGGGACGTGCCTTACCCTGATTATGATGTGGAAAGAGTTGTAGATAAAGAGAACTATACCTCTCAAAGTACAGCCATTGAAACAACTGCAGTGGGTTACTGTGTAAGGGAAGTTGCAGATATAGATAATCTTGATAGCTATAATAATAATCATGTAGTGGATACCAATGATCATGATCAGGAAGAAAACTTGAAATCAGCAGGTGATCAGGTTGTGGAACTAGATATCTCTAAATCATGGTGCCAATTGCTGTTGGATTGTCTCGGAGATCATCAATACGATCAATTGGAATTGGTTAATTGCTTTCAATCAAATAACATTACAAACAGCAGTTATGGAACCGATCATGAGCATAATCAATCCCCCTCTCTCTCCCCGTAGAAGTAAAATAATGCTGGAAAAGCGTTCATCTTCTTCTTGTCCTATAGTCGGGCAGGGAATCCGAGCTATTTAATCCAGGCACAGAATTCTATATTCTGAGCTATTTAATTCGACTTATTATGTTGATAAGTGTTAATATCTTATAATTTTGGGATGAATTATCATCTATGCTTTTCATTTATGGATGAGGATAAGACAAGTGTACGTGTAGATTGATTCTATGGCAGTAATTATAATAAAAAAGAAGGGGTGAACTACATCTATACTTTTTCATTTATGCATGAGGATGAGACAAGTGTACTTACAAATTGATTTTCTGGCAGCAATTATAATAATAAAAAAATATAAAAAATAACTTTCTATGGGAGCAATTATAATAAAAAAGAATATTAAAAATAACTAGTAGGATAACTGGTAGCTTATGCATAGACAACTTGTAGCGCATGCCTGAATGCATGGATAATATGGATAACTTGTAGCTGATGCCTGAATGCATGGATAATATGGATAACTCGTAGCTGATGCCTGAATGCATGGATAACATGAATAACTCGTAGCTGATGTCTAAATGCATAAATATCATATAATGAGGTAGACTAGTAAAAGTATAATTTTGTGGTACTTAACTTGTTCTCTATTGACATTCACCCACAACAAATTAAATGATTATCCTAATTTAGAATGTTTAATGAACTTGAGTGTTTAATAAAGTTATGAAAATTATAATCACTTCTCCTCTATAGCATATCATAGGATTAGGTAGTGAGGATAGAAAACTAATGCGCACCACAAGCTGCTTTGGGAGTTTGGTTACATCAAAAGAAACAATACCAATAGCCGGTCAAAGAAAGCTAACTAAAACAGTCGGTTGTCGAATAAATTATAACACGATCATAAAATCAAATGCAGAAATTTGTGAAGTTAGGCTATATGAAGAGATTTGCCATTATTTGGAATGGTTTGTAAACATTCGTAGGATAGAGTTTAATTTATCACTATCCAGTTTTGGGCATTAAAATTGTAGGTTAAGCATTCGTAGATTTCATCCTTCTAACTACGCTATATATTTTTGTAAACATATAATAAATTTCCAAGTTTGTGTTATTTATATATATTTTAAATTCTAATAAATTATTTTTTTATGAAATTGATGTATCAAATTTGATCAATCCAATTAATTTTCATGTACTTCATCTTTCATCGAATCCCACAACACATCTTCTATTTTTCTCTGTAGAATATGTTTTTCATTGTAATTGGGATATTATCATGATTCTTGTGTTATTGAGGGGGTGAATAAGTATTAATCCCTTTATATTATTTTAACCATTTTTTTAATATTTATAAAAACACAGAATCAACAAAATAAGAAGAACACAAATTTTATTGTGGAATATCAATTTGGAAAACCACAAATTCTTTTACAACTGCAAAATTATATTTACAAATGTTTTTGCAAGCACCAATTTGATGACGCACCAATCCTCAAGTTTCTCTGCTATAACTGAAGGATGCACCAACACCTTGTTTACTAGCTACTACTGGAAGGAGACTTTGATCCCCTATAGGCTTAAAGCTTGTTCTAGCACAACCCTACCACCCTGTTTACTTTCAGAACTTTAAACACTTCTTACAAGATCTTATTCTGTTAAAATATTCAATTCACGCTATAGACACACTTATATTTTTTTCTTTAGACTCTGTTACTTATCTCTAATACTAAAAGTGGAGTCGAGCTTTCATTCAAAATTATTTCTCTTTATATATATCACAAGTTTTTGAACTATCATGTCTTTTCAAGGAAGCACTACAAGAAATCATCGTGTCCTTTTACAAAACAAGTTAAATTCCCATTTAATGGAATCTATTCAACTTGTCTTTAGTTTTAATAGTCAACATGTTGTTTGCAGAGTTTGGCTAAACTTATCATCTTCCAGATTTAGCAGTTTGACCAAAGCTCGTTCAACACAACGGACTCTAGCAAATACTAACTTTTTGAACTGCTGACTCCGATTCCAATTTCCAACTCCGACTCCAACTTTCCGACTGCGACTCCAACTCGTGACTTCGATTGCGACTCTAACTCGTGCCTTTGGTTATGAATCTTACTTGTGACTCCAATTCTGACTCCGACTTTGACTTTCCGACTACGACTCCAACTTGCCGACCACATATCTAACTCTGACTGGTGACTCCGGTTTTCACTAACAACTTTGATTCCGACTGTGACTTGTCGACTACATCTCTGACTCTGGCTCGACTCACAATGGTCGACAAAAGGTCGACCATTGAATTAATTTACAAGGACTCGACCATAATACAAAAGGTTGGCACCAACTAACTTTATATGACTATTGACCATTTTTTTTGCTTCGACATTTTTGACCAGTTTAAGAGCCAACCAGAATTAAGCATGGACTAATTATGCTGTCAACCATTTACAATGAATTGCCATACTTTTCCTTTGTCATTAATGAACTTCTTTGATATCAATGACAATCATACTCAACATTCTCCCCCTTTGTCATTGATGACAACAACTCTTTAAATATCCCCCCCTTTGACATTAATGACAAAGGATCTCAAAACTCCCCTATCATCATTTCTCCCCGTGTCAACTATATCCATCTTTTGTGACAGGGTACAATCTTCAGTTTATACTAAGCAAGAGGAATAACCCCCATCTTATGCCTCAGATAGGAAAAGGACTCCAATAAGCCTGATAATATATGTTAACAAGTTTTTTGTTAAAATTGCCTAGCTAAGTCAATTTAATAAGGAATAATTAAGACGTTATGAAATAGAGGAAATTAACTACCAACTATTTATCAAAGCAAATTAATTAAATAAAGAAGTATTTTTTTGAAGTGGTGCATTTGATAAAAATGCAATTTCCAGATTGAAGGACGCAATTATGGAAAGGGTGTGATGCTGAAAAGGAATGATGATAAGCTACAACAATAAACTAATAAAATATAATAAGGCAGAGTTTATTAAAAAAACTAGAGTTGATCTTTAATTAAAAACCAAGGTTTGTTATTTCATTTAAAAAAAACAGAGTTAATCTTTTTGAACAAGCATGAGTATGAAAAGACAAAAGCCTAGTTTGAAGAGATGCAGCAATTCAAGAATGAGATGCATAATATATAAACACGCATTTGATTTGGAAGGAAAGCATCTATGTGTGTTAAATGTGAGCATCTAAAACAACATTGATACTAGAGAAGAATAATAGAGTCTTTGTATATGCGATATGAAGACTTGAAGCAGTGTAGAATCGAGAGAAGGTAAAAAGAAGACGAGAGTGTCTGCTGTTTTCTTACATAAATATATGAAGCAGTACAGATATCAAAGAAAGAATAAAAGGAATAGGGGCAGTCTCTGGAGCTTGGATTGAAGATCAGAAAGAGAGGACAAAGAATGTATAAACTGATGTATATCCCATTGAAATTATAAAATAAAATAAGGGAGGTAGGGTGGTGTTAGGGCAGTCTACATTCCTGTAAGGGGGTTGTAGCCTCCTTCTAGTGGCCGCTGGTAAATAGAATGTCGAAGCATCCTTTCAGTAGTAGCTGATAGACCAGGGAGTCGTATCCTCCTTCCAGTAGTAGTTGGTAAATAGTATGTTGAAGCATCCTTTCAGTAGTAGCGGATAAACTAGGGGGTTGTATCCTCCTTCCAGTGGTAGTTGGTAAACGGGGTGTTGTAGAATCCTTTCAGTAGTAGCAGATAAAATTGGGGATTGCAGTCTCCAGCAAGTTGTAGCTTGCCAAAACTATTGTAAATATAATTTTGCAGTATAGAAAGAGTTTTTGTTTTTCCCAATTGGGATTCCACGATAAAATATGTTTTTTGTGTGTCTTGTTGATCATGTGGGTTAATGAATAAGTTAAAAGTGATTTTAATTGTTAAAACTTATCAATACTAATTCACCCCCCTCTTAGTATTATCCAATATTCCAACATCTTGATCTACGTAGTTATACCTTGAAGAATGACATTGCAACCACTAACTAATCCAAGAATGACAGATTTGTCTCTATAAAAAAATGGCTTCCAAAACCGATAGACTTGTCTCTATAAAAATGGGTCTCTATAAAAATGGATTTCACTTTACTTAACGTGTACATAGTTCCATCTACTTCTACTTTACTTAACGTGTACATAGTTCCATCTACTTCTACTTGTTAGATTCCAGTATCTGCCAGAAATGGAGCTTTCAATAGCTACCAAATTCAGCCTAATTAAATCTTTACATACGAGAATTAAAAAATTCGATTCGTCAAGGTGTAATCGATTCGGTAAGTTCGTACCATCCAAAATTCAAAGTTGTTGTTGTCAGAGACAAAACTAGGTCATTTCGTGGCACTCATACATGAATGCCAGCCCCGGGTGGATAGATGAAAGCCGCAAGCATCCAAATTTTAAATTGTTGTCTCCATAAATCAAAAGTTGATGATTGAGCATCCAAATTTGAAATTGCTCTCTTAGAAATCAAGCTACCTGGTTGTCTCTTCAATCAAGTTTAATTGATTTGCATTCATTAAATCAGTTTTCTATGTAAATATAAATTAGGACTAAATGTATATAAATTTTATTTCATATAAATATTGGGTTGTTGGGATGTTTAATTATTATTTTGATTAAAATGGTGTATTTGTTAAAAAAAATTAATTGAATATTTTTATCTCGAATTTGTTTTCTTATCGAATCGAACTCAATTCCGAATTTGAACTTGGTAACTATCTCACTAGAAAATGACTGCAATCAAACGTGGGTTTGAGCTGTTCCCATTATTGGGGTGCAAAAGGTGTTGTTGTGAGAGCAAAAGTGGTAAGGAAGAACCAAAAATGTTGTTGAACAAAATCCTAGGGAAGTGGAAAAGGAAATGGATATTTCACCATCCTATAAGCCCTTCTTACACAAATACTTTATGTTAATTCTTCCATCTGACCTCGATCAACTCTATTCACCTTGCAGCAATTATTAAATGTTGCATGGGTAGTGTATATGATATTGAATCTCAAGCAATTAAGAACCAATGGTATACACCATGTACCATTAAATTCTATGTTGTAGATGGATGGGGAGTTGTCTAAAAATTTGAGGATTTGGATCGGATGATCATTTTTAGTCGGTATACGACGTTTTTTTTATTTTACAAAATCAAATTTAACTATGTTTTATGGGAATTTTTATGGTAGAAATGGATTCAACAACCTCAAAAACCCCTTGCACACCCAAGATTCTAGAGTTTAACAGTTGTAACATGGATTTTGAAAAATTATGACTAGATTTTTTCAAAATCATACCCGAAAAATTCATCTATTCCGACTCACATTGTAGAATTTTTAGACCACGCGGATGGATAATGTTAGCTTGGAATAAACACATGTAGCATTTGTCATTCTAGAGGAATCCCATTTAATTCTAATTAAACAACAAATATGTTTCAAAGGTGAAATTTTCAAAAGGATCCATCTTGTGTTTTTTTTGGTTTGTGTGAACAACAATAACAGCTCACACTACAAAAAATTAAGAGAGGTAAGGCCACTTAGGAAGAAGAAAAGGAACTCCTAGAAACTATAGAAGATTGAGGGTGTTCTTCATTGAATGTATTGTTGTAGTTTTTCTTTGAATAGTCAATCTGAGGCCATAATTCTCATTTGTGAATTGCATAAGCTTTATAAACATGTAGGTGTAAACATTTTGATTTTTTTGAAAAGCAATATAATTATGTTGTTGAATTTTAATGATTACTTGTGTATGAGGGATTTGTTTGTTGATCATTATCTTATCATGTACATTCGTAGAGGGTTTTAAATTTGTGGAAAATTAAATCAGTATATTGTTTCATTTTAATTGAAGTATAGATATAGGTATTTTAGGGGGATTATTTGCATTAGTTAAGGGATTCTAGGTAAGAAACTATATGCTTACACATAGGAAATATCATTGGAGTTATACTAAATAAATAATAATATATATCCACTAAATTGATTTTGGATAAATAGATCACATCTACATGAAAAGGACTACGAGGATGGGAGATAAGGGGTTAAGAGCTTAGGTGCTATAATGTTAGGCATTAAGGGATTAGGTGCTATAGTGTTAAGGGCTTATATATGGTTAAGCACTTATGGTGTTAGAGGATAAGGACTACGAGGATGGGAGATAAGGGGTTAATTAAGGGACTATGGCTTTAAGGATTATGACCTTTATAGGTTAAGGGATTTAGGGATCGACTATTAGTGGGGTAAGGTATAAAATGTTAGGATTAAGTGTCAAGCGGTTAAAGTTGTAAGGGATTATGTGTTAAGGACTTAGGTGCTTAGGGATTTAGGGGGTCTTGACCTTAGGACTTATGGGTTTAGGCATTTAATTTTCTCCTTCCTTATTCCTCTCTCCAACTCCCTAAATTTATGTCCCTCCTCCCCCTCTCGTATCCCCCCTCTCTCTCTCACCCCTTATTTCCATTCAACACTTAAACACATAGTTTATGTGTGATCCGGTGGATTATTCATCTTCAAAAATTACACTGATACAATATGGTACAATGGTTATTAAACAAGTCGAAGCTTAGCTATACTCCATGAGGTCGGCACCTAACAGCATAAGTCACGTGTTCCAAAATTAAACTATTGTGTGGTAGGTGGAGTCGTTGCCACATTTAGTGGAACATAAATGAATGTAACGTGATATAGACAGCCAGTTGAAATGTTTCGGCGGTAATTAAAAGATAGCTGGAATATGAAGAGACGGGTAGCAGATGAGTCGAACCCGTTACTTATCCTCCCTTTGAACGGCTAAAATGGGGAGGTTGGCCACGTTTCCGGGGGGGATTCAGATTGGTTAGAGCACAGAGTATCATTTTTCTGTAATGAGAACCTTGCAGAGATAAAACAGAAGCACCAAGCTCGGGTTTGAGAAGGGGCGACCTGCTGCTTTATAATCAGAGGTATTCAGCCAGTGAAGAGAGTAGAGTTTTGTTGTGAAGTGTCCAGATGCTGTTGCTGTGGAAGTCGACATTCTCTGTGATAACTTATCTTTCTTTGCCTTTTGAAGGCTAATTGTAATTTCCAGAAGAAAAGTCTTGAAGACTTTGTACATCATTCTGTTTACAGTAGCTGAAGTTGATTCCAGAACCATTTTGTATCATTCTAGAGATGTTAATTGGATCGATACCCATTGGAGAGGGACCTGGAGACGTAGCCCAGTGAAGGGGGTGAACTCCGTTAACATTTTCTGTGTTTGTGACTCTCATTTTTCATTCTCTGTTTCCCATTTTCTGTTTAGTTGCTTTTCATCCCTGTTTTAAAGCATACAATAAACTGTTAATGCTGTCCTATGAAGAAAACAAACTAATAAATGCATTCTTTAAAAAACTTTTAATGCACACAAGTTTAGATCCGACAGATCATATTATGGTATCAGAGCTGGTTAACTGCTAGTGCAAGTTTGTGAATGCTTACCAGGTCTAAATCAAAGCTTGGTGAAGGAGAATTAATCAAAGGGGATCCTGAGATTGGCTCGAGGAGGACATTCTCAAGAGCCATGTCTTCTCCACGAGGGGAAGAAGATGAACCGAAGAGAGAGAAATCTCTTGTTTCTGAAGCTGAGTTTTTAGAGGCTTTTATCAGCATGAAAGCCATGATGGAATTGCTACTTGATGAGCGAGCAGAAAGGAAGAAGAAGGAAGAAGGTTCTTCATCCAGAGATGCAGAAGTGAAGAAGGAAGAAAAGGGTAAAGGAGTAGGAGGTGATGGTGATCCTCCTGACACTAATCAGACTTTCTCTTCTTCTTATACTTCTCATTCGAATAATGCTAATATGCCTTATTTCAAATTGGATGTTAAATTCGAATTGCCAATTTATAATGGAGATTTAGATGCTGAAAAGTTAGACAATTGGATCAAGCAGCTTGAAGTATATTGCAGGGTGCAGGGCATTACTGATGACCCTTCCAGGATTCAATTGGCCACTTTGAGAATGAGTGGAATGGCTCTTACGTGGTGGGAGAGCAAGATTCAGCAAGATCTTCGAAAGAACGGTAAAATTATTTCAGTTTGGAATGAATTCATTGAAGTATTAAGGAAGCAATTTTATCCTTTAGGCCATATTCAACAGTTAACCATGAGTTGGCAAATGTTTAGACAAGCTAAAGGACAAAATATTCAAGACTATACTCATGAATTCAGGAAGAGAGCTATTACATTGAATGTTCCATTAGATACACAGGAAACTCTTCTTAAGTACATTGGTGGCACGCATTCTTATTTGAGACATACTTTGTTGATGTTTAACCCTAGTAATTTGGATGATGTATGTGTTCAAGCCACACATTTAGAAGCTAGGGGGAAGCATGCTAATGATACTTTTGTGAAGAAATCATTTAAATTTGACAGCAAAACGAAAGGTAAAGATAAGGGGGAAAAAAGATGGCTATTGTTAAGAAAGAGGGTGAAAAGCCTACATGTTCGCATTGTCAGAAGGGACATGATGTCTCTAAGTGTTGGAAACTTCATCCGGAATTAAGGCCAAAGAAGTATGGAGGAAACAAAGATAAAGGCAAAGCAAAAACTACTGCAGCAGTTGTTCAAGACTTGGGATCCAACTCCGGTGATGAAACAAAGGTTACAGCTGTCGGAATCTAAAGTAAGGGTAAAGGTATCTCACTTCCCATTGATGCAAAATTAGGTTCTAGTGCAAGTACAAATCTGCCATCTACTTCTAGGAAACATGATAAAAATAGAAGTGCACTGTTTCATGTTCGTGTCATTGCAAATCACACCAAGATTGATACATTGTTTGATAGTGGGTCACAAGTAAATCTGATATCGGAAGAAGTGGTTAAGAAATTACATTTAGTTACTATGCCTCATGAAAAACCCTATCCTCTTGGTTGGGTTACTAATGATACACAGTTGCAAGTTACAAAGAAATGTGTTTTGAAATTTGTAAGCACTGAAAAGTTCATGGATGAGGTAGAATTAGATGTAGTACCACTTGACATTTGTGGAATTGTACTTGGGAGTCCATATTTGTATGACCGTAAAGCAGTCTTTTATAGAGAGCATAATAAGTATCATCTTTTTAAAAATGGTGTAGAGTATATTGTATGAGCACATAAGATAAAATCCAATCTAGCAATAGTTTCTGCAGGACAAATGAAGAGGCTGGTAAATGCTAGTAAAAAATTTGTATTAATGATGGTTAAGGAGAAAAATGATGAGATCTCTAAATCTTTTGAAGGATGTGATTTGAAACATAAATCTGAACTGATTGAAATCATCTTTGAGTATGATTATTTGTTTCAAGATCCGAAAGGGTTACCACCAAAGAGAGAGATTCAGCATGAGATACATTTGCAGTAGGATGTGCCACTCCCGAACATAGCTATGTACCGGATGTCTGTAATGCAGAATGAGGAAATCAAAAAACAGGTTCAGGAGCTGATTGAGAAGGGGGTCATCCGGCCAAGAACTTCTCCTTGTGGCTCTCCTATAGTCTTGGTTCCAAAGAAGGATGGGTCTTGGAGGATGTGCATTGACTATAGAGCCCTCAACAAAATCACCATTAAAAACAGGTTGCCTATTCCTCGCATTGATGATTTGCTTGATCAGCTGAAACAGGCAATTTACTTTACTAAACTGGATCTGCGTAGTGGGTATCATAAAATCCGAGTTGCTGAAAATGATGCTTGGAAAACAGCATTTAAAACAAAAGAGGGTTTGTATGAATGGCTTGTGATGCCTTTCAGGCTATGTAACGCTCCTGCTACTTTCATGTGGGTCATGAATGATGTCTTTCGACCATTCATTGATGATTTTGTAATTGTATACCTGGAAGATATCCTTGTGTTTAGCAAAACCTGGGAGGAGCATATTGTACATGTGAAGAAAGTTTTAGACGTACTGAAGAAGGAGAAACTTTATGTAAAGATGTCCAAATGTGAATTTGCTAAAACTTCTTTAGTATATCTGGGCCATATTATTGGTGGAGGCCACTTGCGTGTGGATCCAGCCAAGGTTGCTGTCATTATAAACTGGCCACGGCCTAACACTGTTACCGAAGTCAGAAGTTTTCTGGGCGCGGTCCAGTATTGGAGGAAGTTCATTTCTGGGTTTTCTTCCATTGCTGCTCCATTACATGCATTGACAAGTGTTAAAGAGATTTTCCAGTGGGGAGGCAAGCATCAAAAAGCCTTCGACGCTTTGAAGGAAAGGATTAGCACAACACCGGTTCTGACTTTGCCAGATTTGCAGCAGCCGTTTGAGATTGAAATCGATGCCAGCGGGTTTGCCATGGGAGCCGTTTTGATGCAAGGGAGGAAGCCAGTCTGTTACCATTCAGAAACGTTCTCTACTACGGTAAGTAACTATCCGACTTATGACAAAGAATTGTATGCTTTAGTACAGAGTGTGAAGAAGTGGAAACATTATATCATGGGAAAAGAAACAGTCATACATAGTGATCATCAGCCACTTCAATATCTGCAATCTCAAACTAAAGTACAGCAAAATAGGCATCTAAAATGGATGGGATTTTTACAACAATTTCATCTCGTAATTAAATACAAAAAGGGAATTCATAATAAGGTAGCAGACATGTTATCAAGGCCGCCTACAAATGCTTCAATTATTCTTCAAAACAGTTCATTAACACATGAGAGTTATGTTGAACAGTATGCAGAAGATAAAGATTTTAAGAACGTATATGCATCACTAATACATGGTAAACAGAAAGAGAACTATTATGTGCACAATCAGCTTTTGTATCATCTCGGTAAACTCTGTATTCCAGAAAAAGAGAGGGTGCATGTGATTCGAGAAGCACACAGTTCATTGATTGTAGGGCATTTTGGAGTAAGTAAAATGTTGACAGTATTGCAGAATCATTGTTATTGGCCTCAGATGCAGGAAACTGTAGCTAAATACATACGAGGTTGTGTCATGTGTGCAACAAGTAAGCCTAGCAACAGGAAATTGGGTTTGTACACACCTCTTCCAGTTTCTTCTCGTCCTTGGAAAGCATTTCTATGGACTTTGTAGGAGGAATACCTATGTCTAGAAAAGGGCATGATTATCTATATGTTGTTGTGGATAGATTCTACAAAATGTGTATATTGATGCCATGTAACAAACAGATCACTACTGAACAAACAGCTCATCTTTTCTTTCAGAATGTTTGGGTACATTTTGGGATACCCATGTCTATTGTATCTGATCGAGATTCCCGGTTCTTGGGAGAATTCTGGTCAACATTATGGGAGCTCATGGATACTAAACTTAAGAAAAGTACATCTTTTCATCCACAGACCGATGGGCAAACAGAGGTAGTAAACAGAACAGTGGTTCAACTGCTCCAAGGATATTGTAGTAAACATCCTAAACTCTGGGATGAGCAGCTGTAGTACATACAGCATGCTTACAACCATGCAGTTCATTCTTCCACGAAGAAATCTCCTTTTGAAACTTGTTTTGGTTATCTGCCAAAAACACCTATGGAATTCTCTTTTGGCAAAGATGCAGTGGATGGACATCATGATGTAGATAAAGATTTAAGGTTTATTCAGAGGATCCAAGCAGTGCAGCAAGCAGTTCGAGAACAGTTGGAGAAGAGCCAGGCAAAGTACAAAGCCAGACATGACAAGCATCGAGTAGATCATCAATTTCAGGTTGGTGACCGAGTTTGGTTACATATCACCAAAGAGAGAATGAAAGGTGAAGGTAAAAAGCTTAAGCCTATCAGGTATGGTCCATTTGAGATCTTGGAAAAGATCGGTACTAATGCTTTCCACTTGAATTTACCTCCATACATGCAAATCTATTTAGTTGTCAATGTTGAGAATCTTAAATTATATGAGCCTCCTATGATCATGGATGAGGAAACTAACATACAGATTCCTTCAGTCGATGATATGGCACCCAAATATATGAAAGAATTGCAGGATGATGTTATTCTTGACCGAATTGTAAAGAATTCACGAAGGGGGAATGCTGAGTACCTTCGAGTGGGGCTTAAAGGCATGCATCCTAGAAAAGCAAGATGGATAGAGATTGGAAAAGTGAGGGAGCTGTACCCTCACTTACTTTCCGAGTGACTCAGGCTTTTGGCGGTCAAAAAGCTCTCCAATGGGGAGGAATGATCCGGTGGATTATTCATCTTCAAAAATTACACTGATCCAATATGGTACAATGGTTATTAAACAAGTCGAAGCTTAGCTATACTCCATGGGGTCGGCACCTAACAGCATAAGTCACGTGTTCCAAAATTAAACTATTGTGTGGTAGGTGGAACCGTTGCCACATTTAGTGGAACATAAATGAATGTAACGTGATATAGACAGCCAGTTGAAACGTTTCGGCGGTAATTAAAAGATAGCTGGAATATGAAGAGACGGGTAGCAGATGAGTCGAACCCGTTACTTATCCTCCCTTTGAACGCCTAAAATGGGGAGGCTGGACACGTTTCCGGGGGGGATTCAGATTGGTTAGAGCACAAAGTATCGTTTTTCTGTTATGAGAACCTTGCAGAGATAAAACAGAAGCACCAAGCTCGGGTTTGAGAAGGGGCGACCTGTTGCTTTATAATCAGAGGTATTCAGCCAGTGAAGAGAGTAGAGTTTTGCTGTGAAGTGTCCAGATGCTGTTGCTGTGGAAGTCGACATTCTCTGTGATAACTTAGCTTTCTTTGCCTTTTGAAGGCTAATTGTAATTTCCAGAAGAAAAGTCTTGAAGACTTTGTACAACATTCTGTTTACAGTAGCTAAAGTTGATTCCAGAACCATTTTGTACCATTCTAGAGATGTTAATTGGATCGGTACCCATTGGAGAGGGACCTAGAGATGTAGCCCAGTGAAGGGGGTGAACTACGTTAACAACTTCTGTGTTTGTGACTCTCATTTTTCATTCTCTGTTTCCCATTTTCTGTTTAGTTGCTTTTCATCCCTATTTTAAAGCATACAATAAACTGTTAATGCTGTCCTATGAATAAAACAAACTAATAAATGCATTCTTTAAAAAACTTTTAATGCACACAAGTTGAGATCCGACAGATCAATGTTACTAATAACACTAGACCATTTTGTACCTCATAAATGCTTGAGCATTATGTAAATAATAAACACTCGAGCGTTTCAGAGAAAAAAACGCTGGAGCGTTTTGGAAAACAAAAATGCTAGATCATTTTTGTTGACACCAAGTGCAGAAATAAAAATTTGAATTTAAACATAATGCGCGCGCATTCCTTAGTGCCTAAAACACCCCTTCTCACATGCCCGCGTGTCATCTACAATCCTGTGTGCTTGGTTCGGAGTTACCAACCTTGTGCTATGGAATATGGTAAACCATAGTTAATTGGACATTTCCTTCATTTTCTCAATATGCCTATCTTCCACAACTCTTTATAGCATGACCGACAACCATTTTTGACAAAAAATTAGACATAGATAGAATTTTGTATGCAGATTCCAAATATGTATTTTTTTTTAGATATTATTTTTTCCTATTTGTTTCCTAATTTTCTTGTATCATCACTCCTAAAGTCAAAAAACATGTTAGTGTCTCTTCTGTAACTTTTTCATTTCACAACTATTTTTTTTTTAAATTGTATGCTGCACTAGTAGACACCGAACTCTACATGCTATATAAAATCCATGTTAGAATCATTGTATTAAGACCTTCAAATGTTGCACCCACACTTGACGTACCATTCTCGAGGTTTGATCACTTAGAAAAAATTTAAAAAAAATTAAACATTTAATTTTGCTAAAATAGTGTTGCACTAGTGCTACTTGTTCTCTACATGTTTAACAATTTTTGTAGCCCAAAACCATCATTTAGGCACTCAAAGGTTGCACCCACAACCAATATACCTTATCATTTGCCAAAAAAATAAAAAGTGACAGTTAGAAAAGATGAAATTTAACATAGTTATGTAAATTTTCAATACATAAAATTTGTATATTCGGAAACGTGATTCAATTTCCTACATTTCATCTTTTTTACTCAATGCAATATATCTTGTGTAAGTATCTCAAAAAATGCAAGTAAATTGAGGGATTCCTGATTTTTCATTTTTCTATTGCATCTAAATTTATGTCCTTTGCCCCCCCCCCTCTCATATCCCATCTCTCTCTCTCTCACCCCTTATTTTCATTCAAAACTTAACACATATTTTATGTGACTTATAATGCTAGAGCATTTTGTACCTCATAAACGCTCAAGTGTTATGAGCTAATAAAAAAAGAGAAGGTAGAACCTAATGACATGATCTTAAGCTTTGATGTGGTCTCCCTATTCACTAAAATACCTTTGAATGAGGCCATCCAAGTCATCAAGGAGGTGACAGATCTAGACACAACTAGGTTAGCAGAAGTATGTCTCAAACCCACCTTCTTTAGTTTTCAAGGAGAATTCTATGAACAAACCACTGGGGTGGCCATGGGATTCCCCCTCTCACCCATACTGGCAAACCTTTTCATGGAAAAGTTCGAGAAAGAGGCTCTAAAATCCTACCCACTAAATCCATCACGATGGAAGAGATATGTAGATGACACCAATATGATTTGGCCACATGGTGACATTGAACTTAAAAAGTTTTTTGAACATCTTAATAATCGTTCTATAGACATTAAGTTCACAATGGAACTAGAGGAGAATGTAAGCATCCCCTTTCTTGATGTCTTGATAACTAGAAAATAAGATGGGACTTTGAGGCATAACGTTTATTGGAATAAGACACATACAGAAAGCTAGCTCCATGAAGATTCCCACCACCACCCCTCTCAGAAAATAGGAATCATTAACACTTTAGCAATTAGGGCTTCTAGAATTTCAGATATCGATCATCTCTAAGAAGAAAAAGACCACCTCAAAGATTTCTTCATGAACATAGGTTACAAACCTAGGGTTATCAAGAAAGCTTTAGATAAGGCTGATAATAGGCACCATAATAATAGTATAACATCCAATGATATGACTCACACTCTTAGTACCCAAACTTGTAACATAAGAGCCTACTTACCTTACATCCAAGGGGTCACAGATAAGATTTCTAGAATCCTTAAAAATAAAAATATTACAACTTCATTCAAACCCTTGGAGACAATTAAACCGAAAATGAGATCTGTAAAAGTTCTTGTCGACCCAAAACAACTTAGGAGTGTCTACAACATTCCATGTTCATGCAAAATAGGCTATATAGGTTAGACTGGGTGTTCCTTCTGTTGAGGTGTATTTACTATCTTAAGGAATCACCAAAAGAATTAATTATCAACCAGGGCTGGTAATCTTAGAGTTGTGGCACAGTATATGTTGAGGTAGAATGGGACCTAAGTTTCGGTTCGGCAAACCTTAGAAATGTTTAATAAAGGAAAGATCGAAATATTTTTCAAAATGAAAAACCGAGTATAACTTCAGAAATACAACAAACAAACTAATTAAACCTATCTAAACCAACAGATCATAATAGTATCAAGCTATACTACTCTACTCTATGATTAAACAATAAGAACAAACACTGATAAAAAATCAAACTACTTGATTTAAAACAAAAACTACAAACTACTTGCTAAATTCAACAAACATTCATGCATTCAATTAATACTTCAAGACTAAAGTATCTAATTTCATTCTCTTTGATGTTGTACGTCAAATGTGATAGGAACTGGGCTGAATGTATTGTAATGACTTTCAAATGTAACAACAAAACAAAATGGAACTAAATCTAACCTGATTTCTACAAAGAGATGTAAACTACAAAGAGAGCAATTACAATTAATTTTAAACATTATGATCTATCTTCTATCCATAAGCAAAATGAATTGGAACTAATGAAATCTAGAAGCAAGTAGAAAACTTAATAAAGATATTTACTTGGACTGAATTTTATTTGGAAGCAAGTAGAAAACTTGATAAAGATATTTTATATAGAAGCAAGTAGAAAACTTGATAAAGATATTTATTTTTTAACCAAACTCTATTTCGTGAACATCTTCCTTATCAGTGTAAATGGGAAAAGCTGATCCTATGCTTAACGAAGAAACTATCAAAATTAAGATATCTTGGAGAATGAAATTATTAACTCTAATCCAAAATAAACCTTCAGAATATATAATAAACTACACTAAGAATGAAACTAATAGATTCTAGAATAGTAACATATTGTCAAATCAAACATGAAAGACATAACTTGAAAAACAGTTAAAGCAAAGTTAAGGAAGATGAAATGGAAACTAAGAACAATGACAAAACTTAATTAAAACTCTATGCAGTGGAAAACAAGATCTTTATTACATCTAAGACTGCTAATTAAAATCAAGAAATATTACAGTTAAAAGGCCTAAGAAACTGGATTCTAAATAAGCATAAAAAACAATGTAGAAATTATTGAGGTCCAAATGATGATCCAGATGACAGTTTGAAAAAAAGTCCTAATGACAGTCCGGATGGAGGAAAATGATTTAAACTAAGGAAAGAAGCAGTTTGGATGATCTTAACTACCAGCTGGTTGATGGATATGATCCTATGGTACAAGACAAGCAATGAATAGAGTATTTAGAAGCTAAGATAGCAAGAAGTAACCTATTCTTATCATTGTTTAAAGAAATAAACTATTTCTATGGCCTAATCAAACAAAACTCAGATATGAATAAAACTAACCTATAGCTACAGAAAAGAAGCTAACAGAATTAATTCTAATTATAAACTAAACCTGAAACAACAATTAACTAAACTATATCTGATTGCAAAATACTGAAAGCAATCTATAAACACTATGCTTGGCTGACCATTATCAATTTTGGAAAAGTAAATTAAGTTAGCAACAAGACACAGATTACAGAAAAAATAAGGAAATGACATATACAAGAAAACATAATTAACTACATACAGTAGAAAATGAACTATTTACTTGTAGAAAGGAAAATACAAAAATATATATAAAAGCCTCCGGTTGATGAGAGGCCCTTCCCAACAATCAGAGATTGAAACTAAATCAACTTAGTCACCAACAGCAGAATATCAACAGTAAAATTCAGGAGCTTCTATTAACTGAGAAAATTATACAGTGTTTCTTTGAATTACTGATAGCATAAATGTCTATATCTACTATGCTATATGTCATCTGTGTTTCTCCAAAGGAGGCATCTATATATAAGTTTAAAATGGGATAGAAGGTCGACATAGTCAACCTCTCTAAAAGTAGAAGTCTTAATGATTTACAAATGAATGCATGGTGGCTTATGACAGCGCACAGGCTGTCCACCTGCTTCCACTGTGCCGATTCTCCTTGATGCGAACAACTGCGTGCTAGTTTCCTTTAATCGTGGAAAGAAGCATGTGCTAGCAGGATAAGCGTGGGAGGATGGAGCTGCTGGAACGTCGATGTGGGCATGAGCATGTGCTGGCGAGCTGACTGAACGGGAAAGTGAATCTTCTAGAGCATTGACGTGGGGAGAGTCATGTGTTGTCGAGGTGAGCAAGAAGGGAAGCAAATATTCTAGAACAAGGACTCACCAACCATAATCACGATGTTGCTAACAGAACCCATATTTTTGTTTTTGTCTTTAATGGGCAGGAATATGCCAACAAATGATTTCGCAGGCTAAACGAAGGGATGAACGGTGGGCTGGATGAGGTTGAACATTTGCAACGTCAACATGAGTCTCAACAGAGGTCCGTTTGAAGCCCACAACCTACAAGCCAAAATCTATTTTCCAAGTGAGTTAAAAACATTAAATTAATATTAATAAACCATGAAAATAATGATATTTAGCCAAGATTCACGTGATATGTAAATACGATCATACCTGGGTCTTATTGATGGTCTGAATGGAAAGAAGAGTGATTTATTATATCATAATAGTGAAAATAATGCCACTCATAGTATATTTGATGATAAAAAATGGTGACAAAATGGACACCAACATTCCCCCAAACAAAAGATATGCCAGGTCCCACTGACCAAAAAGGGGAGGAATTCAGGAAGAAGGTGGAGCTGCGATAGCAGTTGCCATCGACTTGGTAGAGGAAGTGCACTTATCCCTATGCCTCTGGAACCGATCCTTCAAGGCATCATACCTCATCCAGAGAGAAGTAGGGGACATTGTTTTGGCATTGACCAAGCATTCAATGCTTCTTACTTGTGTGTGTAGTACCTTGTTTTCCTTATGAAGCTCAGACATTGTTTCCACATAGTTTTGATTCCGGTCTGTGAACCGTGCTATCCCTTGGGTCAACCTATCCACTTCCTACTGATTCAAAATGGGTTTTTCTATGCAGTGTTCTAGGTCCTTTTGAGGACTCAACTCTCTTGAAAGTGTTTCAAGCTCAACAGTATGTTCTTCAAGAAATCTGTCTTTGTTGTGTGCAGGAGAACTTCTAGTAGCAGGGGCTTTACACAATCGAATAGATACATTGGCTAATGTGAGGAGGGGTGTTTCAAGGATATTTTCGTCTGAACATGATGGTTGAACGATAGCTTGAATGATAGACTGGTTGACAGACTGATCACGATTTGTTCTCCTAGATTTAGTGGGTACTGATGAAACGGACCCCATCCGGCTTGAAGGAATACCATACGACACTCTTTAAACTCAGGGATGCGAAGTAAATCCTAGTAACTTCCAATCTCATGACAGATCAACATAATTGGACATAGGTCGAGGAATGCAGATAGGTATAGGGAATGCAAGAGATGCAGGAGACGCGGCTTAACAGAAAAGATGGAAAGAAAACAGAATGGAGCGAAATTCACGTAGTCATTAGTTTAAATTGAAGTCCATTTGAATGGTTGAATGATCATAGGTGAGGACTTAGCATGTTTGATAGATCACGCTTATCATTCAAAGATCTTGAATCGAGTGCCAACATAGAAATGCATGAGTTAGTGAATACGTGTGGTTATGATATATTTAACCATGTCCAAAGTCAAACTTTGGATAGGTTGAATGTAATTCTCGAAATGAAATTATAGACATGGATTACACATGAGAGATCATGATGACTCAATTAATATGATGGAAGATCATACGATAGGATAATTAAGACCATATGGCAGTCATCTAATGATTCTGAAGATGGCAATGATACATAATTCATTCATTTAATGGAAGCGATATGGATAAGGGAATGAGACCATGTGAGAAATTGACATTTGATTGATTCCTAACATAATTAGCCAATTAGATTTATCAATAATATTCAAATTTGGATACCTTGGCATATTTAATAAAGTCATTATAAGCTATAGTTTCATTCGGCACTCTATTCAGATTGTTGTTCATTTTCCTCGTTCGTCACCTCATTCGGATCGGCATTCGACCCGTCATTCAACCCTTCATACAGACTTTTTTCTATACAAGATCTGCTTGCTGATGCTGACTGAAGCTGATTTTGTAGGGAATTTATGAGGCTATTAGTGCACAAAAGATGCTGTAAAATTTTCTTTTCTAGAACTTTCAGTTGCGTTCCTCTTTATCTATCATTGATTAGGACAATCCTCCTTCTGCTATTTCGCATTATTCCTGAAAACACCTATCATTTTGTCAGAGATAAATAGATTTTTGGTAAATAATCAGAAAATAAAGATAGTTCTGAACCTCCCCCAAACCAAAAATATGGCGTGTCCTCAAGCCATCAAAGAAAAATTGATTATTATTCAAATATTTTCAATTGAAAGTTTTGTCGATCGCTTCTAAAATGCTATGATAATTTTCGTAAAAAATGAAATATTAACTAATAAATGTAGATGATTCAGATATGTACATTCATAAAAAAGAATACAACAGTGCTTAAGAAGACCATATGAAGAATGATAGTATAATTGATGTGAAAAATGCCATAGGAATACTAGTCATTCATGACTCATTTTAAAGATCTCTTGTCATCCAAAGAATATAGATAAGGTTCACCATAGAGTTTGTGAGATTACTTTGGTTATGGTTCCCATTTCTATGATAGTCATATCCTAGGTATTGCTTGAATTAGATGAAAGTGTCCAAGTCCATCTTACAACCATTCTATAATGACAGTATAAATAATTGGCCTAAACATGTGTTTGTATACTCAGGTTTTTTATGAACCATGTGCATAGCAATGCATTAACCAAACCTCTTTTACTCAATATTTCCCCACTTCTAGCAGGCCTGTTCAGTACCCCAACGAGTTTATCTTTGTACCATGCAAGCATAGCCCCGCTGCCAGCGAGCCTGTTCAGTACCCCGACGAGTTTACTTGCATTTACCGAGCTTCATTGTTTAAGATTTTACTTAGCATGGATCCCCTGT
The DNA here is from genome assembly GCA_027924585.1 of Larix kaempferi. Lineage (NCBI taxonomy): Eukaryota > Viridiplantae > Streptophyta > Pinopsida > Pinales > Pinaceae > Larix > Larix kaempferi. Next base: position 11,227,029 of record BSBM01000196.1, read on the forward strand.
CAGCGAACCTGCTCAGTACCTCGACGGGTTTGCCTTGTATAATGATATATATATAATTTTATTTTTGTAAGGAAGCCAGTTGGCACTAGAGTGTGCTAAGCCTGCTAAACACATAACTCAAAATTTTCTGATGAACCTTGTGAGTAACTTTATTTAAAATTGCCTAGATCATAGATCATGTCAAAAGATAATAACCTAAAGCTATTCTTGACCTCTCAGTACATCCTCTTCATAAAAGATTAGTAATGTTCACCATAAAATAGAAATATCACTCACTTTTGGGCTAACTTTTAAAAGTGCTTAAGAGACAAGTTTTGATAATGAGTCTAGGATGAGCTAGTAGTCCATAGGTGTAAGATAGAACTTTTGAAAGTCATGATGATTAAAGTAGGCCTTAAGCAATTGTTCTAATGATAAATCATAAATGTACATGTTTGAATCAAATATCATATACAGAATCATAAAAGAAAGTGGTTAAAAATTATATAAAGAACACTTTAACCTTTCACTATAAATTTTCAATTTTCAACAATAATCGAAAGAGAAGGAGTTAGGATATATTATGAATTTCTTTTGTAGCACTTCCCTTCCCAGATAATATTCCCTTATTGATTATAGTGATAAGGTTATGGTAATCGACTGCAAAACAACTTGTTAGATGATTAAGATTTATTCAAAACAAAAACATATGTTCAAATAAAGTTATGTAAAATTTTCAAAATTAAGGAAAGGAAAAGAGTCTTCCTGTTTTAATTGACAAAATTTTATAAGCTGATCATAATAATGAATTTCCTATAAAAATGCAGTCATTTGTTAGAAATGACTCTTATTAAAAAAAAACATATTTACATATATACAAATGAAGATAACCTAAAATAATTCAAGAACCAGGGGAAGGAGGAATGACTTCTTCTTCTACCAGTTCCATCTCTTCCTGTTGTAAGACCTTCTGCACAAAATCTTGTTTAGATATTGGTTGATGATAAATTCTAAGTCTATGTCCATTTACAACAAAGGAAATTTGATAATCATCAATTTTCTTAATTTTAACAGATCCATTATCAAAAGCTGTAACAATTTCATATGGACCCATCCAACAAGTAGTTAAGTTACCTTTAAATTTTTTGTATCTTGAATCAAAAAGTAATGCCCAGTCTCCAGTTTTGAATTGTTTTTGTTTAATGTATCTATCATGCCACTTTTTGCGTTGATTTTGAATTAAAATTGTGCATTGAATAACATCTTTCCTAATCTCATCTAATTCATTTATCTGTAGGATTCATTGTCTCTGTGCTTCTTCCAGATTCATCCCTAATTGTGCAGGCATACAAAAGGTTTTCACTTGAAATTCAATAGGTAGAAGAACTTGTTTACCATAAACGAGTTCATAAGGTGTGTGGCAAGTTGTGTTCCTCCAAGTTATTCTATAAGCCCATAAGGCTTCTGGGAGCCTATCTCCCCAATATTTGTGGTGTAATTGGATAGTCTTAGTCAGGATGGCTTCTAAAACTTTGTTGGTGGACTCTACCCAACCATTAGTTTGCGGGTGATATGGTGAAGATTTACAATGTCTAATACCATATTTGTCAGTAAGATCTTTCGTCAACTTAAGGGTAAACTAAGATCCTTGATCGGTTACAATTTTCGTAGGTACACCAAATTGGGTGAATATATCTTCATATATAAATTCTACCACATATTTTTCTGTGGCTCGGAATAAAGCTTTAGCTTCTACCCACTTGGTGATATAATCTGTATAGACTAGAATGTACTTCTTCTTGCGAGACATAGGGGAAATTGGCCCAACAAAATCTAGACCCCATTTTTCAAAAGGCTCAATCATAACTTGGGGCTGTAAAGGAATCTCATCGGATGGAGTAGGTCTACCCATTCTTTGGAAACTGTCACACTCCTTGACATACTTGGCAACACCTTTGAAAATGCTTGGCCAATAATGCCCATAGTGAAACACTTTGTATGCTGTCCTCTTGTCAGAAAAATGCACACCGCAAGGTCCACCATGACATGCATGTAGGATCTCTGCCATCTCATCCTCTCGTACACATCGTCTAATAATGAGATCAGGACCAGTATGAAAAAGATCATTGTCCACCCAAGAATAATTAGCGCTTTGAACTATGATCCTACATCTCTCAGGTGGAGAGAGATGGTTTGATAGCTTTCCAGTCGCTAAATAATTGGCTATGTCTACAAACCATGGGGTTTGAACAGACACAGTGAAAAAATGTTCATCTGGGAAGCTATCATCGAAAAGACTAGCATTATTGTCAGTTTGAATTTGAGAGAGAAAATATGCTACCACATTCTCTCGATCGGGACGATCAACAATGGTGATGTTAAATTCATGTAACAAAAGAATCCACCAAGTCACTTTGCCATTAGTGATAGGTTTATTCATTAAAAATCTAATGGAAGAGTGGCCAGTGTGTATAAAAATTTCATATCATGTGATATAATGATGAAACTTGTTGATGGCATAGACTACTGCTAGAAACTCTTTTTCAGTAACAGTGTATTTAGTTTTTACAGGAGTCAAATTCTTACTAGCAAAATAGATGGCATGTGATGTTTGCCCTTCATTTTGACCTAAGACTGCTCCTATAGCTATGTCAAAAGCATCAATGGATATATGGAAAGGAAGGGACCAATTGGGGCCCCTCAGTATTGGTGCCACTGATTGCTTTTCCTTCAAAGTTTCAAAGACATGTTGACACAGTCCAGTCCATTGGAATTTTGTGTCCTTCATGAGTAGCTTGAACATAGGTGCGGCTATCTTAGTGAAATTTTCAATAAAACGTCTATAATAGCCTGCGTGGCCAAGATAACTTCTTACTTCCTTCGGATTTTTTGGAGGAGGAAGATTAACAATTATTTCTCTCTTGGAAAGATCCACCTTGATACCTTGAAGAGAAACATGATGTCTCAAAACTATGCCCTCAGTTAGTAACATCTTACATTTTTCATGACTAAGAGCTAAGTTCGTTTCTTGGCATCGAATAAGAACTGTTTCGAGGTTATCAAAGGCTTCTTGGAAGGTATTACCATAAACTATAAAATCATCCATATAAACTTCTACACAGTCATGTATAATGTCAACAAAGATTCCTAGAATTGCATGCTGGAAAGTAGCAGGTGCATTACATAGGCCAAAAAGGTAACACTCGATAGGCATATGTCCCCCAAGAACAAGTAAAGGTTGTCTTGTCTTGATCCTTAGGTGCTATTAATATTTGATTGTATCCACTATACCCATTAGGGAAAGAAAAGTATTGCTTCCCTGATAAGGTATCTAACACCTGATCGATGAAAGGTAAAGGGAAGTAGTCCTTAAGAGTGGCCTTGTTTCTTGAAAGTCAACACATGTATGCCATTTCCCTGTGACTTTCTTTGGAACTACCACCAGAGGAGACACCCATTTACTGTTAGAAATTGGGTAGATGAAACCAACATTGATGAGTTTTTGTAATTCATCTTTTACTATATCCTTTAGGGCCGGATTCATTCTTCTCTGGGGCTTCCTGATAGGAGGTATGTTTGAGTCTGTGTAAATGTGGTGAATACAGGTATCTGGGTGTATACCCTTCATATCAGTGTATTCCCATGTGAATGCTCCAGTTTGACTCTTGAGAACTTTTAATAATTGTTTTTGTTGACTCTCATGTAAACGTGCATTTATATGTAGAAATTTATCGGAACTAACCTCACAAGGTATGGTATAGGAACCTAGATGTTCTTCGATCGTGAATACATAGGCTATACTCGTAAATGTTGAGAGGATCATGTTTTCTTGAAATTCGTCTCCAAAGATCTGGTCAAGTTGGGAAAAAGACTGAGGAAAGTCTATACATGTTGTGGAAGAGATAAATTGATTCAACACATTCTCGGTATTCTGTTCTTGAAGTTCCCAGGAAAAATCACTAACAAGGGAAATTTCTTCCAAGTTCTCATCCCTGAAAGGACAATCTAACCAAAACAGGTTTTGAGTTACTGGCTATGCTGGTGGGTATAAGGCTAGTTTTCTTGTAGATAACCCATCAGAGATAATCATCTCTCCATCCCTACATCCTATGAATGCATTGGCAGTAGCCAACCAAGGTCTACCCAAAATAATGGGGTGACCTTTGGAAGGGTCTTTTGATTCTATGACCATTAATTCCACGAGATATTCCCAAGAAGCTACCGATATAGTGATGTCATATAAGAGCCCAGTAGGCTGCACCATAGTGCGATCTGCTAATTCTAGAATTGTTGGGGTAGGCCGGAGGAACTATCCTAAATGGAGATTTTCTAAAACTGTGGTAGTCTTCAGGTTAATAGCGGCTCCTAGATCAATAAGTGTGTTTCCTATGGCATTGTTATTGATGATAACAGTCACCACAGGGTTTCTTGGATTTGAATACTTTGGGATTATAGGTTGGTTGTCTATGTGATCTGACATTTCTCCTATTACATGAGTCATCGGAGGGTCTTTTTGTTTTCTCCCTGGTCTTTTAATACAAAGTTCCTTTATTACTTTACTATAGATTGGGATATCCTTAATGTCTTGTAACAAAGGGATCTTAATACAAATATTTTTCAATTCGTTAATGATATCATAGTCTAGATAAGTTACAGTTTTTCTATCACTAGATGCTCCGGATATGGGGGTGATTTTTCTCCTGTAATTACTTCTTTATGTGGATGGTTGTGTGTTGAGTATTTAGGAATAACCACATCTTCAAGAATAGCATCATTCAAAACTTTACTACATACATTTTCTTCTTCATTCTCTTCTCAGATAACAACTGATGACTGGGGTTGATCTTTCAAAACTCTTCCAGACCACAGTTGAATCACATGTATTGGTGCGGTCAAAATGGCATATGATGGACGAGGTAACAACCTAATGTTATTAAGAGCTTGGGTTGGATTTTTGTTAGGATTTGGTATCGGTTCTGCAGGTAATATTGTGGGTCTTGGAGGATTCATATTCTGGAAATGGTGAGGTTGATTTGGGATACGGGGTAGTGAAGGAGGTACAAATCTAGGAAAAAGTTGTTGAATATTAGGTGGGTAAGGATAGTTAGGCATAGGAGGAGGTGTTTGAGCATGAGCTTGTCCTCTCCTTCCATGTGGCTATTGCTGTTGTTGGGCATTCTGAGGAGGGTACTACGGTGGCCAATTTTTCCAACCTAAAGTGTTCCCTTGTTGAGGAGGTTGATAAGGATAGTAATAGGGTGGAATTTGTGATGGATGTTGATATGATGGTTGATCTCTAGGTTTCCAAGGCCTCCTAGATGTTTCACCAAAGTTTCCACTCTTATATACAGCTTGCAACCGAGGCAACGATGGACAATTATCAATTGGATGTTCTTCTGTACAAAGGTGACAAACTGAAACATTATTCAATGGAAATTCTCATTGGGGATGTTTAGTTCTAAACCTAGGACAGAAAACACTCATTGCTTCCCGCTCTTCCTCCTATCTCTTTTTTGCTTGTAGTGCATCTAGTTGATATGCCATAGCTCCTAAGATATCTGTTTTGAAATTATCTAATAGGTTTCCCAACTCTACCCTTGTAACTCCACCAAGACTGGATGTGTTTCCTTTTAGGTTACTAGCATAAGATTCTCGAAAGTGTCTTCCACTTTTCCCTCTTCTCCTAGAGTAATTCCTATATAGCTCACAAATCTGTGAAAAGGGCTTATGAGAGATGTCTCTTGCTGCCATGAGATTAAGGTTTTGTAAGAATTCTTTTGATATTCCCTTGAGGAAGAGTGTTCTTACTACATCTTCCTGAAGATCACTATATTTAGATTTATGTAACACATAGTTAAATCTTTTGACATAGTCTTCTAGGATCTCATCTTCAAGTTGTATTTTGAAAATATCATTGCGAGAGTCCTTAGGTTTACATTAATCCTGATATTTCCGTAGAAATGCATTCTTCATGTCTTCCCAAGTTCTAATACTAGATTCTCCTAACCCCATGAACCATTAGAGAGAAGAATCTTTTAATGTGGCAGGAAAGAGTTTTAGCTTTTGGCCATGTTGGAGGTAGTTATAACTCCTACGCAAAATGTCAAATTCAAATAAGAATGTATCTGGATCCTTATTACTCTACCCATAAAAGGTTGGTAGTGAGAAAGGAGGGATGTTTTTCATAGTTACATCTTGTGCAGTGTCTAGGATAGGGAATCCAAAAGTACCTTCAGTCCTAACCTCTCCCTCTTATTCATCTTGTCGGACATGATCTTCATTTTCATCCTCCATGAAGATTTGATTTCCAAAGAGAGAATACCTAGGTGGTTCCTTTCTTGGTGAATATGGGATATCCCAACATTCTATTTCAGGAAGAGTATTTTTCTTTTTAGGAGGAGAATTACTAGCTATGTGGGAGTCCAACTTTCAAGGTCCTATCGTTGTTGTTTCAATCTGTGAAATAACTATGTTCACAGAATTCTCAAAAAGAGCATCTACTTGTGCTGGATCAAAAAAATCTACTAAGTTTGGACCACCTACTATTGAAAAAGTATTGTCTTTGGGTTTTTGGACTAAAGGAGGGTTTGGAGGTTTTGAAGTTTTATCCTTTTGAATTTCTTCTTGTCTAAGTTCGGTCTCAATGTAATGTCCCTAAAACAGTAAAAAAAAAATAAAAAATCTAATACTAAAATAAAGTAGATGAGATAGGATGATAAGCAAAATTAACTTCAACACCGATAGATGCTCACTATTCTAGAAATAAGTTGTGTCAGTTAATTGTCTCAATTAACAAGGTCTTAATGATTTGTAATCCTACAGTTTGGCAAAAGCAATGTAAATGGGTAGAGCTAAGACTATGATGCTGCAATACAATGTTTAGAGTAATATAATTACAAATCTCCTTTTTATTGTCTCAAGGATTTATGATCATATTTATAAAAAGATTAACTAATAATTCAGGTATGATGGACCCCTATGGATGACCGTTGAGGCCCATGAAGAGATGCTCGGTCCCTAAGGAGAAAATGTAACCTGGTAGAGGTGCCAAGAGGTAGGGTGAAGAAATATTGGCCCATCTGACTTACTTAGTGAATTTTGCTAATGCATTTACTATCTTCTTGGTTTTGCAGGTGTACCTATGACGATATTCTTATCTAATGTTTAAGTCACCATGCAAGCAAATACTTAAGTCTAAGTGTGAAGTGTTTTGAGAGAAGGCTCCCTATGCCTTTGAATGGTGGTGGCAAAAGTATTTATCTTGTAATATATGTTAACTTGACGATGTATTTATGGGTACCATATAATGCTAGTGGACTTATCATACCTGCGCTTTTAAAACCTTGTGGATTAAAAATATTCCACTACCACGATGGAGAATAAAGTTGATATCAAAATATTGGTGGTTGGTGGTCGAATTTAATGAGGCTATACGTTGGCACATGGCCAAGCTGCTAGTTGTACCGAGGGCTTACTCCATGGGGTTTTACACCCACGACATCCACTTTTGCAGTTTGTTTCACCTGATTCATCGTGTGCACAGTTGGGGTTCTTTTCGTGCTCTGGCCTGAGCTCTTGCTCTTGGGTTGCACACCCTCATGACTCAATAGGCCGAGGTGAAGATTGCTGCGAAGGTAAAACTCATGCTACGCTTGCTATTAGTTCAATACATTACAGTTTGGAACAATAATCTCGAGTTTTGACTGTGTGTGAAATGTTGTTTCACAGGTATTGGGGGTTCTCTCTTCTGTGTGTCTCATGTATTGCTAGTCACATACTCGACCCTAGAGGCATTTAAAAATGGTAAGTTCATAGTCGCCACCTCTTCACTCTTCCTCTTGCCCCTATGGGTTGAGGTCATTGGTATAAGTTATGGGGGATTCATGCTTCTGGTTTGGCTTCCTGCATCAATTTATGGTTTGGTTTCGTGGTGGTTTCTGTTGGCTAGACCCTTATGCAAAGTATTTTAATGGTTTTGATAGCCCTAGAGGGTGTTAGTGTGGAGGTTGTCCATTCGGTTGAATGTTGATTCTTTTGAAACTCAATGTAATAACACCCAATTTCTAATTCTGGGGTTTACGTGTCTTTGTTAATGCTTGGTTGAAAGAACCCTGGACCTGTGAATGGAAGAATTGTCTTCTGCACGATTTTATATCTGATGTATACACTTTCTACACTCTGCGTTATTTCTCTCTATAGAAGAGAGTAGTTTTTTATTTATGTGTTGTTTCTATCATGCCTTTTCTCTGTGAATCGTTGGTTGAGATATTACATAAAGAAACCATGAATTTTCCAGAACTCGTGTTAAAATGAGCAGAGGTTTGGCTCTGTATGATTTGATAAAAGAGAATGGTTGACCTTTGTCTCTTGTATGAGTCCTTAAATTTGAAACTACTCTTTGCATTTTGTCTATAAGAAAACTAAATGTTTAAGGGTCTTAGCCTTCTATGTGTCTGTCTATTGAATGGCTTGCAAGTATTTAGCATTTGATCAATTTCTAGTAATGTTGCATTTACAGGTAGAGTGAAATCCTTAACTAGTCCTCTGATATGTCTGGGGTTTTTACTTGAATTCGTCTTATTGCGTTTTCCTCCTGGTAGATGTTTTTTTTTGTAAAGAAGCCCAGGCTTAATGTAGTGGGATTCAATTCCGTGCCCTGTGTATGTATTTAAAAGGCTGGTTGTAGGTTTCTCCTTTACTAGATGATGGTGAAATGTTTTTGTGGGATGTAATAAGGCTCTGTGACTAATACTATGCTGTTTTGATTATTTTAAAGCTAGCAGGGTCTTCTTGAAAACGTTGAGGGGTTTCGATCCTGTGACTCTTATTCCGATGGCTATAACAATGTTGTTTGATGAGGTAAATAAAAACGTAGAGAAGTAATGATCCTATAGATTGTTTAGACTATGGTTTGATATAAAGAATAATAGCATGGTTGTTTTGGTGAAACTATCTGATTGTTTGACTTGTGCATTTCCAGAGAAAATGATAATACAGGAGTAATAATAGAAACTTGAGTCCAAGTTATTTGCACGACTTCTATAATGGGTTGAATGTCTTCTTAGCTAGGGTATGAGGTTTTTGTTTAGATGTTGGATCATGTGTTTCTTAAACAACCTAACTTTACAATACGACAAAAAAATAATAAAGTTTCATTACGCATCCCGAGTATAATAATAAATTATTTCAAAGATCATAAGCGATTCTGGTACTAACAAGTAATAAGATGATTCAGACAAACATGAGTGTTTTTAAAGAAAAACGATATAATGATTCTAAGTTTCCTTAATAGTTGTTATCTAGCACAGGCTAGCTTGGCTAGACTTGCTAGATCCTCCAATGGGGTTTGGGCAGAACCTCTGAGTTGATAATATTTGTATGAAACAATGCTGAAATATTAATTATGTATAGAAGCCTAGTTTTAATAGAACTGGAAAATGAATGTAAATAATTACTGATTCATACCTGGCTACTTGGGCACTCAATCCACTCCTGTACTATCCTAGCTGCTTGGCACTTGATCCCTTCCTGTTGATACCTGCACACTCAATAATAATTACTGTTGTACCTATTTTATCTAGCTGACTTGTTAGGAAGATTGTTCTAGCTGGATAACTTTGGGACTACCACGTTCCTCCCAACCTTGACCCTTGAACCATTCTTGGTTCTATATGGATCCCCCCAAGCTTGGTTCCAACATGCAATGAAAGGTAGAGGCCCTAGATCAACTTCTGGTTCAATATGAGAATATTTAGGTAAGGTTGTTTCAGCTTCTTGGAGCAAAATAGTCTTTCTTGGACTACCATAAGAGAATGATAATAACCAAGAATTGTAGATGATTCCAAAACTTGGGATCTGCCCTCTTTAAATAGGGACAATCTTGTATTAGGACTGTTGAAGTAGTTAGTTTCTTTAAATTCAATATTTAATAATTTAAAAGATATTATTTAATTAAATAACTTTGTCCTCTTGAACTAGGACTTTTCTAACTGTTTGACTATAAGCTATTTTTTATTTATGCTATTAATAATAACAATAATTATCCTAATCATTATTCTTATATTAACTATATTTCACATAACTTATTAATACATTATTTAAAATATTAAATAATGCATAAGTCAGATATACTAATTATATCCCATAATTAAAATAACACCTATTATTATTTAAAGCTCTTAATAATAAATAATAATAATAATAAATAATAACTTGGAGGCCTTTAATCAGGTTATTCATAAGAGACTACGGATAATTATCTTTTCTTTAGTTATGTGTCGTCACATGACACTCTTTTCTCTTTAACTTTTAGGGGCACGGTCCACTTCTTTTGGATGGTCGTGGTTATCTTAGTTAGGTGCCTCTAGTCTCTCTCTTTGCATGTTGGATTCCCTCATTTAACATGGTAGCTCCCACAGTAGGTGATGATGGATAGAAAAATATGAATCATTTAGTCAATTAAATAAATGTGATAAAAATGCTCTTCAGAGTCTTTCCGACTCAACACTTTGAAACTCCGTAACCCCAAGTGCTCTTCAAAGCCATTTAACTCAACACTCTCATATGGGCACTACTCTAGTGCAATTCCGGAGTCCCTGCTCAACACTAGTGCTAGAATGTGGTTGTGAGGCACATCTAGAATATTTAAGTTGCCTCTCATCCAGTATTCGTTTATCAATCTTGGAGTGCTCCAGGGATTATGCCCAACACTCAATGTACATCAGGGCTTACTCCGAGTACATCATATTTTGTCTAGGTACATCGAGGCTTTTTCCCACTACGTAGGTAATTTGTGTGTTTCTGAGTCCATGCTCAACACACCATATAAGTCAATTATGTCATTCACATCACTGCAGAGTATGTAAGAAAAGGTCATCTCAGTATATTAAGGTTTTGTACCCACATCAAAACATAATCAGAACATTGGGGCTTCCTTACCCAGTATATAATCAAATAATGAAATTAAGTTAGGGTCCATGCCCAATATGTTAGTCTATGAAAGAATAAATCATATGTACTAGGGCTCATGCCCAATAATTAGAATAAATCACATTTGCTTGGGCCGTGGCCCAATATAACATCATAAAATAGTCATTCCAAAATTTGGGATATTACATCCCTCCCCGCTTAGAACAACACCGTCCAAGTGTTTCTAGGGATTAGGAATGAGGTCATGAAACAAGACAAGGTATGTCTCTTTCATGGTGGCCTTATTATCCCAAGTAGCCTCATCTGATCCAAAGTGCCTCCATTGCACTTTTAGTTGAGTAATGGTCCTCCCCCTAAGCTAGACCTCTCTCTTGTCCAGAATGTGGAGTGGTTTTGGCGTGAACTCCCCTTCGGGCTCCACCTGTAATAACGACCAATCAATAACTTGTTTAATATCGTATACATATTTCTTTAATAATGAAGCATGAAAAAAATTATGAACTTTTATATGTGATGGTAAGGCCAATTTGTACGCTACTGGGCCCTTCGTGGCTAGTATTTCGAAAGGTCCACAAAAAGCTTGGGGCTAGTTTCCCACAATGTCCCAAGCTCAATGAGATTTGCTTCGCTTTTATTTTTGGGAACACATGTTCGCCAACTTGATAGTCCTTGTCCTTTCTTTTCTTGTCTGCATAACTCTTTTGGCGGTCCTGAGCTTCCTTTAAGTTTAGTTGCACCTTGGAGACTAGCTGTTCCAAGTCTTTTAATAGGTCGAGTCCTAACATAAGTATGTCTATTGGACTGTCCCAAGTCATGGGAGTCTGACATTTCCTGGCGTAAAGTAATTCAAAAGGACTCATTTTGGCCGAGGTTTGATAACTGTTGTTGTATGCGAACTCTGCTAGGTGCAAATAATATTCCCACTTGGTGGGGTTATTCATGACATACATCCTCAACATGTCCTCGAGGATCTAGTTTACTCTTTCTGTTTTTCCATCTGTCTGGGGGTGGTACGCGGTACTGAAATGTAACTAGGTTTCTAAAATGGAGAACAATTCTCTCTAGAAGTTGCTAGTGAACTTCGTGTATCGATCATAAATGATTGCTTTAGGTATCCATGCAATCAAAATATTTCTTTCAAGAATATTTTCGCAATGTGAACTGCTTTGTAGGTGGATTTTACCAGTATAAAGTGGGCTGCTTTCAACAGCTTGTCTACCACTACAAAAATGGAGTCGTTTAGTTTCTTACTCTTGGGTAAGCTTGTATTGAAGTCCATAGTTATTACATCCCATTTCCATTTGGGAATGGGCAACGGTTGAAGTAATCCGAAGGGGTGTTGATGTTCTGCTTTGACCAATTGGCATTCCTAGCATTTCGAGATGAACATTGTGATGTCAACTTTCAACTTAGGCCATAAGTAATGTTTCTTTATGGTCGATATCATCTTTTGATATCTAGGGTGTCTTGAATAAGGTTTTTGATGAAACTTGGTGAGAATGTTTGGTCTAATGTCTCCACTTTCAGGGACGTAAAGTCAGTCTTTCGACCACAGTAATTCCGTTTTGTCTATCTTATATTCTTTCTGCTGTTGGAATAGTCTGTCTTCCTGGATCTTTGTGAGGATTTTCGTTTAATAACAGTCACTCTTACATGTTGTTCGAATTCTGTGGTGTAAGTCGGAGTCGGTTTGGCTTACCGTGACCTCATAAAGCATATGTTCCTGATGGCTTAAGGCATCTGCAATCTTGTTTTCCTTGCCTTTTATATTCTTTAATTCAAAAAGTTACTCACTAAGGAAGGCTAGCCACCTAGGCTGGTTGGCATTTAGGCCAGGTTGGTCGAAAAGGTATTTCAAGCTCATGCTATCAGTCATCAATAGAAATTTCTTCCCCATGAGATAATGTCACCACATCTTCAGAGCATGGATGATGGAGGCTAGTTCGAGGTCATGAGTAGGGTAGTTCTGTTCATGTTCTTTTAGTTTCCTCAATTCATAGCATATAGAAAAATGTCTTGCATAAGGACTCCCCTGAGTCCTTCCTTGCTTGCATCCATGCAAATGACGAAGTCCCTATTGGGATCCACAATACGCAGAATCGGTGCACTAATCAGTAGTTGTTTCAGCTTTCGAAAGCTCTCTTCGCACTTATCCGTCTAGATAAGCTTGTTTGCCTTTTTCTGTAAGGCGGTCATGGGACATGCGATCCATGAAAAGTTCTCAATGAACTTTCGGTAGTAGCTGGCTAATCATAAGAATGACCTTATGTCAAATACACAAGTAGGTGTGGGCCATTCTTCAATAGCTTTGAACGTTTTGGGGTCGACGGCTATTCCTTTCTCGAAAATGATATGTCCCAAGTATTGAATCTATGGTCTGTAGAAATCGCAGTTACTAAACTTGGCATAAATCTCATGTCCTCTCAGTATGCGTAAAACAATTCAGAGGTGCTCCTCATGTTCTATCTCATCCTTGGAGTAGATCATAATGTCGTCAATAAAGCCTATAACGAATTTATCGAGGTATTTACTAAAGATACTGTTCATCATGCACACAAAGTTGGCTGGTGCATTCGTCAACCCAAATGGCATCACTACGAACTCGTAGTGGCCATAATAGGTTTGAAATGCGGTTTTGTTGATATACTCATCACGGATCCTCACTTGATGGTATTCGGATCGTAAGTCGATCTTTGAGAAAATATTTTCCCCTCTGACTTGGTCAAACAAGTCATCGATCCTAGGGAGTGGGTAGCAGTTCTTAATGGTCATTTTGTTGAGTTGGCAGTAATCGATGCACATCCGTATCAAGCCATCTTTCTGCTTGACGAAGAGTATTAGTGCACCGCAAGGGAACACACTAGGTCAGATGTACCCTTTGTCAATTAGTTCTTGTAACTGAAGTTTGAGCTCCACCAATTCTGGTGTGCTCATGCGGTATGGGGCTTTAGAAGCTGGTACTTACCTAGTTTTCAGTTCGATAGAAAAGTCTAAGTGTCATTTAGGTGGTAATCCTAGTATTTCTTCGAGAAATACATCCTTGAATTCTATGAGGACTGGGAAGTCTTTGATCTTCTGTTCCCTATCAGTTTCTATGTTTTGGATGTTGACGGCAAAGAGTTTGCATCCCTTTCTGATACATTTATTTGCTTGTAAGGCGGAGATTTGTCTTACCGACACTTTCTTAAGGAGGGCCTTGTTAACACCCAAGAAGTGCTCACTACCTCATCTATCCCATTACATGACTCATTTGTCCATATTTCCTACCATATTTGCCTTCAAAATCCTCTAAAAAGGGCCAAAGGGCCAAAAAAGCCTCCAAAAGGCCACAAAACCATCAAAAAAGCATCCAAAAGGCTAAAAAACCCCTTCTTCCCCCAAAATTATCCAAAATTCCTCCAAAATAGCAAAAACACTCTAAAAAGGGAATAAAAATATATATATAAAAAAAGAGAAAAAAGAGAAAAAAAGGAGGAAAAAACCCTATACAGCTGACCTAAACCATATGGTTCCCAAAACCATGGGCTAGCACTCCACCACCAAAAACCTATAAATAGGTGATGGACACCCCTCATTTCATATCCACAGTCAAATACACCCTTACTCTACCAAAGTCACTCTTGAAACCCTAGCTCACCCTTGAGCTATTTTCACCATTTGAGTGCCCCTTTGGCCCATTTCCACCCTTTGGAGAAAGAGAAGGAGCAAAGCTGGAGTTTGGAGCAACCCTCTTGGACCATTGCAATAACTTCACCAACCTTAACATTGGAGGCAAAATTTTAATACAAAGAAAACCATTTATTATTTCTTGTCTTTTATGTTCCATGCACATGTTTAGAATAATTTCCATTTTAATGTATTGTCTTTTTATTACTGTTTATTGAACTGCTACTAAGGAGACCATTCTCCTTAGTAGGTTCTCATTTGCACAAGCTAGGGTGAAAACCTTAGCTACAGCCCTGAGTTGTCCTCTGAATTCCTTGGTCATCCCTGCAAAGTAATGATTTGTTTAAGAAGTCTAGGAGGACATGGTGTCTTTCCAACCAATCCATGCTGATGAGTATGTTGTATGACCCTAGGGGCAGAATGTTTAAATCTAACCTAGTTTGAAAACCATTTAAGTTTATCTCGCAAGTTTTAACTAACTCGGAGATCTTTCATTTGGTACTGGTGGCTAATTGTACTAGCCACAGTTTCTCGTGAGGTTCTCGGTTCAACTTGCAAGTGTCCACTAACTTAGGGGAGATATAACTTCGGCAAGCGCCGGGATCTATTAAAACTGAAACTGTAATGTTAGAGATCTTACCCTCTAATTCCACCATGGTGGCTTGGTGATCTTCCTGTCGACTGTCGAGAGTGGCATATATTCTTGGTGTCTTTGCCATGTCTCCTACGGTAGTCTCTGTTTGGATGTTGTGTAAAACTCCATCCGTTTTGTTAGGGAAGTCTCTGTAGTAGTGGGGCCCTTGGCATTTCCAGCAAGAAACGGTGGGTGGGACAGCTTTGGTCCCTTTGTTGAATGTTGGCCTTTTGACAGGTGGTGGGGGTGCACTTGTTCGTGCTTGAGGTCTGTTGAAGCCTCTGTTAGGTGGAAAAATGTTGTTGTGTTTTTGGAAGGGTGGGGTTTTAAAACCTGGTCTGTGGTTGTCTGAGAAGGTTCTGAACCTATCTCTATTTCTGTTGATGTTGTCATTCCTTGGTTGTCCATGTTCATAACACAACCTTGCTTTATGTAAGGTTATATCAAGGGTTTTGGGCATGTCAAACTCTATCTTTTCCCTCAATTTTGGGGGCAATTCTCCCAAGAACTATTGAATCTTTACCTTCTCGTCTTTAATATAAGGCACATAGTGTAGCAAGTCTAAGAATCGATTTATGAATGCTTCCATAGTCAGGGAGCCCATTTTTAATTCATGAAATTCTTTTATTTTCTTGTCGAAGAATATTTCAAACATATACTTGTCCTGGAATCTTCTGCTGAAAGTATCCCGGGTTATGTCTCTTAATTCTTGTCCTTTGGTGTGTTTCAAGTCCCACCACCATCTGGAAACTTTACCATTTAGGTTGTATATGGCAAGTTGGGCTTGCATTTTGTTGGAGTAGTTATGAACTTTGAAGTATTTGTTCATTCCTAGTAGTCACTCTTTAGCATTCTCCCTAGAGTTGATTTCTCCGTCATAAGTTGGGGCTCTTATCTTCCTAAACTCCCCTTGCAGACTGTCGTCACTCTTCCTCCTTTTCTTGCAAGGAGATGGTGAACACTTACCGTTGGAAGAGCTCTTACAATCTCTTTCCATTGTTTTAGGTATGTGTTCTCCCTACTCTTCTCCCTTAGGGATGGCAATTCTTTTTGTGTGACTGTTTCCCTTCTTGGGGGTGTTGACTGAGAGTGTGGGCTTTCCGAGAGGGTTGGCCTTTGTTAAGGTCTAAAGCATTGCCTCATTTATGGCCTGTTGTTCTCTTCTTTCTTACATGTTTTCATCTCGGAAGCTTCGGAACTCTGCTTGTAGGTTTTGCATAGACTGTCTCCACTATGAGTTTAGTTCAACCACTACCTCTTGCTCTCAGGGTGGTGAGTTTAGATTCCTGTGAATGCTGCTGCCCTGTTCTGCATTCATTTTTCAGATAGTGTTTAAACCTGGAAAGTTAGATAAGTATAAGGAACAAAAATAATGTTAGTTTTCATAAAACAAAATAAAATGTATCTATATGTTTCTGCTTACTATATATCTGTAGTGGATGTTTCTAATGAGCCCAATAGGTCACTTAGTTTTGTAACTGGGATCTAATACCACTTGTAATGTCCCTAAAACAGTAAAAAAAAATAAAAATTCTAATACTGAAATAACCTAGATGAGATAGGATGATAAGCAAAATTAACTTCAACACTAATAGATGCTCGCTATTCTTGAAACAAGTTGTGTCAGTTAATTGTCTCAATTAACAAGATCTTGGTGATTTATAATCCTACATTTTGGCGAAAGCAATGTAAAGGGGTAGAGCTAAGACTATGATGCTACAATACAATGTTTAGAGTAATATAATTACAAATATCCTTCTTATTGTCTCAAGGATTTATGATCATATTTATAAAAAGATTAACTTATAATTCAAGTATGATGGAGCCTTATGTATGACCGTTGAGGCCCATGATGAGATGCTTGGTCCTTAAGGAGAAAATGTAACCTGGCAAAGCTGCCGAGAGGTAGGGTGAAGAAATGTTGGCCCATCTGACTTACTTAGTGAATTTCGCTAATGCATTTACTATCTTCTTGGTTTTGTAGGTGTACCTATGACAATATTCTTATCTGATGTTTAAGTCAGCATGCTAGCAAATACTTAAGTCTAAGTGTGAAGTGTTTTGAGAGAAGGCTCCCTCTTCCTTTGAAGGGTGGTGACAAAAGTATTTATCTTGTAATATATGTTAACATGATGATGTATTTATGGGTACCATATAATGCTAGTGGACTTATCATACCTGCGCTTTTAAAACATTGTGGATTACAAATATGCCACTACCACTATGGAGAGTAGAGTCGATATCAAAATATTGGTGGTTGGTGGTCGAATTTAATGAGGCTCTACGTTGGCACATGGCCACGCTGTCAGTTGTACTGAGGGTTTACTCCATGGGGTTTTACACCCACGACATCCACTTTTGCATTTTGTTTCACCTGCTTTGTCGTGTGCAAAGTTGGAGTTCTTTTCGTGCTCTGGCATGAGCTCTTGCTCATGGCCTGCACACCCTCATGACTCAATAGGCCTAGGTGAAGACTGCTATGAAGGTAAAACTCATGCTACACTTGCTATTAATTCAATACATTACAGTTTGGAACAATACTCTCGAGTTTTGACTGTGTGTGAAATGTTGTTTGGCAGGTATTGGGGGTTCTCTCTTTTGCGTGGCTCCTGTATTGCTAGTCATATATTTGACCCTAGAGGCATTTAAAAATGGTAAGTTCAGAGTCGCCACCTCTTCACTCTTCCTCTCACCCCTGTGGGTTGAGGTCGTTGGTATAAGTTATGGGGGATTCATGCTTCTGGTTTGGTTTACTGCATCAATTTATGGTTTGGTTTCCTAGTGGTCGCCATTGGCTAGAGCCTTATGCAAAGTATTTTAATGGTTTTGATAGCCTTGGAGGGTGTTAGTGTGGAGGTTTTCCATTCAGCTAAATGTTCATTCTTTTGAAACTCAATGTAATAACACCCAATTTCTTATTCTGGGGTTTACGTGTCTTTGTTAATGCTTGGTTGAAAGAACCCTGGACCTGTGAATGGAAGAATTGCCTTCTGCATGATTTTATATCTGATGTATACACTTTCTACACTCTGTGTTATTTCTCTCTATGGAAAAGAGTAGTTTTTTATTTCTGTTTTGTTGCTATCATGGCTTTGCTTTGTGAATCATCGGTTGAGACATTACATAAAGAAACCATGACTTTTCCAGAACTCGTGTTAAAATGAGCAGAGTTTTGGCTTTGTATGATTTGATAAAAGAGAATGGTTGACCTCTGCCTATTCTATGAGTCTTTAAATTTGAAACTACTCTCTGCATTTTGTCTATAAGAAAACTAAATGGTTAAGGGTCTTAGCATTCTATGTGTCTGTCTGTTGAATGGATTGCAAGTATTTAACATTTGAGCAATTTCCAGTAATGATATGTTTACAGGTAGAGAGAAATCCTTAACTGGTCCTCTCATATGTCTGGGGTTTTTACTTGAATTCATATTATTTCATTTTCCTCATGGTAGTTGTTTTGTTTGTAAAGAAGCCCAGGCTTGATGTAGTGGGATTCGATCTCGTGCCCTGCGTATGTGTTTAAAAGGCTGGCTGTAGGTTTCTCCTTTACTAGATGATGGTGAAATGTTTTCATGGGATGTAATAAGGATCTATATGTAATACTACGCTGTTTTGATTATTTTAAAGTTAGCAGGGTCTTCTTGAAAACGTTGAGGGGTTTTCATCTCATGACTCTTATTCCGATGGCTATAACAATGTTGTTTGATTAGGTAAAGAAAAACGTAGAGAAGTAATGATCATGTAGATTGTTTAGACTATGGTTTGATATAAAGAATAATAGCATGGTTGTTTTAGTGAAACTATCTGATTGTTTGACTTGTGTATTTTGAAAGAAAATGATAATGCAGGAGTAATAACAGAAACTTGAGTCCTAGTTATTTCCACAACTTCTATAATGGGTTGACTGTCTTCTTAGCTAGGGTATGCGGGTTTTGTTTAGATGTTGGATCATGTCGAGCTTAAACAACCTAACTGTATAGTATGACAGAAAAATAATAAAGTTTCTTTATGCATCATGAGTATAATAATAAATGATTTCAAAGATCTTAAGTGATTCCGATACTAACAAGTAATAAGATGATTTAGACAAACATGAGTGTTTTTAAAGAAAAACGATATAATGATTCTAATTTTCCTTAATAGTTGTTATCTAGCACAGGCTAGCTTGGCTAGACCTGCTAGATCCTCCATTGGGTTTTGGGCATAACCTCTAAGTTGATAATATTTTTATGAGACAATGTTGAAATATTAATTCTGTATAGAAGCCTAGTTTTAATACAACTGGAAAATGAATGTAGATAATTACTGATTCATACTTGGCTGCTTGGGCACTCGATCCTCTCTTGTACTATCCTAGCTGCTTGGCACTTGATCCTTTCCTATTGATACCTGCACACTCAAAAATAATTAATGCTGAACCTATTTTATCAAGTTGACCTGTTAAGAATATTGTTCTAGCTAGATATCTTTGGGACTACCAAATTCCTCCCAACCTTGAGCCCTAAACCATTCCTGGTTCTATCTGGATCCCCCCGAGCTTAGTTCCAACATGCAATGAAAGGCAGAGGCCGTAGATTCACTTCTGGTTCGGTCTAAGAATATTTAGGTAAGGTTGTTTTACCTTCTTGGAGCAGAATAGTCTTTCTTGGACTACCATAAGAGAATGATAATAACCAAGAATGGTAGATGATCCCAAAACTTGGGATCTTCTCTCTTTAAATAGGGACAATCTTGTATTAGGACTGTTGAAGTAGTTAGTTTCTTTAAATTCAATATTTAATAATTTAAAAGATATTATTTAATTAAATAACTTTGTCCTCTTGAACTAGGATTTTCTAACTAGTTGACTATAAGTCACTTTTTATTTATGCTCTTAATAGTAACAATAATTATCCTAATCATTATTCTTATATTAACTATATTTCACTTAACCTATTAATACATTATTTAAAATATTAAATAATGCATAAGTCAGATATACTAATTATATTCGATAATTAAAATAACACCTATTATTATTTAAATCTCTTAATAATAAATAATAATAATAATAATAATAACTTGGAGGCCTTTAATCAAGTTAGTCATAAGAGACTACTGTTAATTATCTTTTCTTTAGTTATGTGTCACCACATGACACTCTTTTCTCTTTAAATTTTAGGGGCATGGTCCACTTCTTTTGGATGGTTGTGGTCAGCTTGGTTAGGTCCCTCTAGTCTCTCTCTTTGCATGTTGGATTCCCTCATTTAACATGGTAGCTCCCTGTTGTGGCTAAAACAGATCCCATGCTTACTTAAGCATGGGAGCCCCGATCTTAATAAACACTATGGTGTTTGGGTGAGTCATTTTGTAAATGTTAGAATTTTGATTTTACCTC
Source organism: Larix kaempferi (assembly GCA_027924585.1). Classification (NCBI taxonomy): domain Eukaryota; kingdom Viridiplantae; phylum Streptophyta; class Pinopsida; order Pinales; family Pinaceae; genus Larix; species Larix kaempferi. Next base: position 11,247,613 of record BSBM01000196.1, read on the forward strand.
TAATGTTCTTCACCCATGCCTTTGGTTTGTTTGTTTGCAACGGTTTCATTTTTCCAAGGTGTTTCGGTCTGAAAGGAAAAGAAAGCTAAATTTTTTATTATTTTGTTGATTGTTATCATCATTCCGAAAATTAGCATTTGGAGTCTCTGAAACCCGCAACCGGACATTTGCGGGTTATGGGACTGTTGTTTGAAATTTTGGTATTTAGTAATCCCGCAATCCGCAACCTGACATTTCCGGGTTGCGGAACTGATCGGTAATAAGACCAAGGAATAATTACCCCGAAACCCGAATTCCGCAATGGTGGCATTCGGCTTTCGGGATGGTCGTTTTTTGTTTATTTGTTGTGTGCTCCTGAAACCAGCAAACCGTAATTTTAGGATGTGGCTTTCGGGATGGATATTTTACGTCACAGTTCAATGTTCCGAAGCCCGCCACACGCACAGTAGGTTTTCAGCTCTCAGAAATCTTTTTTTACTTTCATTTTTTGTGAACCCGCAACCGCAAATCCGTACTTTCGGATTTCGGCTTGTGGAATCCTTGAATAAAAACTTCTTGAACATAATGGAATTCAATTCTGCATCCCGCTCTAGCTAATCTTAGCTGTCCATTGTTATGAATTTGTGGCCATGTTGATTTTGGGTATTCAGTTAAGTCAGTATGCACTATTTTGTTTATGGAAAGCTGGTTCTCCCAAATTATCAGTTTTTCTATATAATTTGTAACCGTGGATACTACTACAAGATTATCAATTGCTTCATGTTGGATGGACACCATTGCTCTACCTTAAGTTCGTCGTGTCTGGTCTCAAGTTTTGACATTTTGTCATTTTTGCTCCACTTATTAATGATCATCTCTTTTCACTTAAAAACCGATTTCAAAGCTTCTATCCTTCTCATCGAAGTTGGGTCAGATTGATCTGATTTGTTATGTGTGAAGAACTGATCACCCGTGTATTGGAACTCCTAATCGAGATTTTTTGCAGGTCAATTCTATCACCGCAACCTCCATTTCCATTATTAATTACCAGCTATAATTATTGATGGGGGTTTGCCTATAACGATGTGATCATAAACGCAATTCAAAATCATGCAAGCAGTAATTGAACCTGTACGTCGCACAAGCTTAACCTCAAATCTCAGTCTTTTTCATGACAGTTGAAGTAATTATAATGGGTTCGCTACATAAGTTTAATCATTGCAAATTACCTCGCTCAATCGGCATCACCCTACCTGTTGGTATTAAAGTAGCAATTAACGTGAAAATTCTACATTGCTCATTGCTTTCTATAATAGGAATCTTTCTGAATAGCGTTTTGGGCATCCTGTTATCTAAAGATTTATCTAAGATGAGTAATTTCCATGCAGGAGGTGAACCTTCTAATATTCATGTTGATAATGAGGAACTTTACCCCTTGTTGTATCAAGAAATGTTGTCACCACCATTTGATGCAGGTATTCCTGATCTTAGCAGCGGTAGTAGTGAAGAGGACTTTGAAGCGTTATCTTCCTATGTGCAAAATTCCATGGGGCAGAGCAAGGAAATTGTGGAAGAACCAGCTGACCATGATGATGATGTCATACAAGACTTTATAATCAATGGAGAACCTGATGTACCGGCCCATGTTTCTAAAGTAAATCCTTTAACAGATTTCTCTGTTTTTGACCATGAATTACCTGATCCTGAATTTCCTACAGTAGATGTTTCACAAACCACGCCACCTGTCGAAGATAATGAACAACCTGTTATTGAATTTTTATGGTGCCACGAGACCTTATCTGATTAAAGAGCGAGTCTTTGTAACATCTTTTTGGTAATAAGGCGGCGGAAAAATCCTTTAAGATGGAAAAAAGCAAATTTTATTGGATCGACGGTTGGAGCCAATTTTTGTAATTTCTATTTTGTATAATTTCTCCTTTTGAGATTTTGGGTAAAATTTAGTATTTAAGGAGGAATACTTCCCTTAGCAAGGGGTTGGGAATTTTGGAATTACGATTCAACATGAGTATGGATTGAAGATGCTTTGTCTATTTGAGCCATTGTAATTTTTGTACAAGACTTTTATATGCAGTAAAGTTATCTTTATCCACCTTCTTGTGTTCTTCAAATTTCTTTGAGAATCGCTGAGTTAAATGTTTCAAATTATCATCAGCTATGCGTTCAATCTATTGTAGATCACTTATTGATGTATATGATCCTTCATATTGATTTTTCTGTATGTTTTGACTCATGATCTGAATTGTTCTATTAAATTTCTTTGATTGAATAGTTCTCACTTTTATATTTCTGCAAATGATTCGATGCAACTAAATATGTATAATCAATTGTTAATTTTTCAATTTACACAATGATTATAGATCAGGTATTTGAATGGGCTTAAACACTTTGAAGAATAATCACTTAATTTCTTAATTGATAAAGCTTTAATTAACAAGTGAAGAACCTGAAGACATTTCTGTTTAAGGTACTTAATCACTTGTCCATCTCACTTCAATTCTGATCTGCACGACATCAACTCTTCCTTTTAGGCTAGATCTAACTTAGAATAGGTTCTTACCTTAGGTAGGTTAAGTTAGATTTCGGTAACTAATTTTCACTTTGTTTTCCTTGATAGGAAAACTGATCTTTCATGATCAAATATTTTACTCATAGAGTGTCAGCGGAGGCCAAATATCCGTGGGTGATCACCACACCAAATAGCTCGAGGATAGAATTGCCCTTACGTAGGGCTTTTCAAAGCCTTTGGTTGGGTTTTCATCCCTTGTTGTGTGCCTTGGAACCCATTCTAGCATTTCGTGCTCACCCTGCACCCCCGAGGCATCAACAAATGGCGCTAGAAGGAGGGCCACTAGTAAAACATGACTAAGCAAACTACTAATAAGCCTTCTCTAGCATGTACTTCAACGGTTCAAACCCGAAGCCAGACTAGGGTTTCAACATCTGAACAACCAACTGATTCACAACCTACAGTTCTCCCTGTTACATCTACGCAACCTACAGTTATACCTATTACACCGGTGGTACGACAGGAGAACAGAGGAGAAATCATCTTCAAGTTTCCCTCAAGGGGACCCATTTCATTAGAACAGTTATTGAAAACATCCACCAATAGGGTTTTAAGAGTATAACAACAACATCTTTCCGATCAAAGAAGATGTGGTCTGGCAGCTCTAAACTTAGAAGGTGTTTTGCAGGCTAGCAATCGGGAAGAACAGAAAGTTCCCACCTCACAGACCTCTGATCCACTGATTCAACTGACTGATAGTTTTAACACACGGGATCGACATACAGCTGATCACCAATCTGAAAACCAAGGTCTAGTCAATCGACTAGATTCTCCTGAATATAACCGCGAGGCCACTCTCGTAGGAACACAAGGTCAACCAAATCTTGGAGGCGGTGGTCCACCACCATCCCCTCCTTCATCTTCATCATCTTCCTCGGATGCAGAGAATTCTTCTAGTTTTTCATCTCAGGAAGAAGAACAAGAACTTCCAATGGATGGAGAAGGTCAAAACATACCTTGGCTTGACCAAGGTGGAGTTTTCATAATAGGAGATCAACATAGATTACCAAAGAATCCTTAAAAATGGTTGCCTAAATTCAACCCTTATGATAAAACCCCCACGTTGGATCACATAAAAAATTTCATGCAAGCAATCAAGATTAGAAGCATGGTATATGAGGATGTAGTATGTAGACTCTTTCCATACACTTTTGAGGGTAGAGCGGCCACTTGGTATTTTCCTTTACCAGCCCAATCCATAACGTCCTAGGATGAATTTGAGAAACATTTTACACAGAAGTTCAGGGATGACAAAACACTGCAAGATCTTGTCTTAGAGTTGTCCTCCATGAAAGCCAAAGGAAAAGAAAGGGTAAAAGACTTTAACCAAAGGTTTTCATATCTCAAAAACAGAATTCCTGCCAATCTTCTTCCTGCTGAAGAATTATTGCTGGCTTATTATGAAAAGGGTCTACCTCCCTCCATTGCAATATGGGTCAAAAGGGAACAGAAGGATACTCTACTGGAAGCATTTGATGAAGCAATCCAAGTTGAGAAAGACATCTTTTGTCTGGATGACAGCCCTAAATCCTCATAAGGACAACCTTCCACTTTCAGGAAGAAAATTGAGATTGTCCCTAAACCCATAGTTCAGAACAAGGATTCATTTGATTTGGCTGACATGAAGAAATTCCTTCAGAAGATGTCGAATGAGATGGTGGATTTGAAGAAAAACACTAATGATAATTAGAATCAGAATAGAGGTTTTGTAAGGCCACCGTTTAGGAGACCTTACCAGCCTCCACAAAATCCACCACCACCAAATCCGATAGATGTAGTCACAAATGACGAACTCTTTTCTATTTTTAGAGCATTGGAAGCATAATCCCAAGTCACCCCTGACACTTCTAATGATCAGACTACCCCAGATCCTCCACTGCCTGAAGAAGAAGCACAAAATGATCCACAGGTCGATGATGTGGGTTGCTTTTCGGAACTTCCTATGTGTGAAGAAGAAGAAGAACCTGAGGCCGTGTTTAACACACAACATCCTTATAATACAAGGTCAAGACCACAGCCACCTCAAGAACCTTCATCTTCTTCCCCGGTTCCCACAAGTAACAAGACTGTCCCATAGAAGGATACAGTCGTCCCTCAAATGGAGTACAACCTGGTTGAAGACCTAAAAGAATTCAAAGCAAACATATGTCTATTTGAACTACTCAAGATTCCTGCTATGAGAGACTCTTTACCTAAAAACATGATAGTCAAACCGCCTAGAGAGTCACAGAATAATAATCTATACTCTATAACTAAAACTAATGATCAAAAAACAACAAGTAAGAGAACTCCTCCTTTCTTGCTTACTTTTGAGATTTTCAACCGGAATGTACACAACTGCATGATAGATTCGGGAGCATCATCGAATGTGATGCCCCTCTCTGTTTGCAAAAAATTGAATGCAATGTGGGAACCTTGTCCAACCCAAATTGTGCAACTTGACAGATCCAAAGTCAGAGTAGTTGGCAAATTGACAAACGTTCTGCTCACACTGTCAGGTTATCCGAGGATCCATCAGACAGTTGACATTGTGATAGCTAACATCTTAGAAGCCTATGGGAGTGGTTAAGCAGGGACTGGTTAGAGAAAATTAAGGGTTACTTTGCAACCAACTGGTCCCACTTATGGTTTCCATACAATGGTTAACCAAATAAAATTAAGATCAGCAGAGAACCTTTTATGAAACAGACAGTTACTGATCTTAATGATTCAAGTGAACCTGCTGGTTATCTCACCTATCGTATAGAGAACTTTACATTCGATACCTTTTTCGGTGAGTTCTTAGCTGATGCCTCACCAGAAGAAAGCATTCATAATGAATCACATATCACTCAGGTTACTTCTGTACCTTTTTTCTGGTGAAATTGTGCATAATGTATATAATGTGAATACAAATTTTAGATTAGACCCTATCTCCTAGACTTTATTTTTCGATTGCTCCAAGTCCAAGGAGGGAGCTGGAGCGGGTTATGTTCTTATCAATCCTAGAGGAATGAAAATCATGATTGCTTGCAGACTAGAATTTGACTGTACTAATAATGTAGCTAAATATGAAGCTCTTGTGCAGGGGCTTAGGAAGGCCATTAATTTGGGTGTTCAAGTAATAGAGTGCTATGGGGACTCTGAAATTATAGTCAAGCAAGTCAGAAATAAGATACACTGCTTGTCTCCACGTTTGGCTAATTATCAAAAGCTGGTAAGGGAGCTAACCAACTCATTTTCAGCATTCAATATTAAATTAGTTCCTAGATCACAAAATTTTGATGCAGATCTATTAGCAAACACAAATTCTAGATTGATTCCGCTGGAAGGTCTGTCTCCTCAAACTTTTTCAATTGAATTGATGTACAGACCATCTATTCCAGTAATGTGACTAATTGGAGAGTGTTTCATGATGACCGACAGATAATTGACTTCCTCACTGCTTAGGATACATTTCAAGACATGGTCTCTCACTGATTCCTCAAATGTCATCCCAAAGTCGGTGATCAATCTAGAAAATTTTTATGATTTACAGGACAAATTCAAATCTTAGACTAATTGTAAAACTCAAAGTTCATCTTTGAATTATGAACGGGTCAACCAAGGCACCGAACAGGAACCTCGTTTCATCAATTTGGGAATTGATTGCACCCCTGAAGAACGCAGAGCCATTATTGCATTGTGTAAACAATATAAAGATGTCTTTTCCTGGACTTATGATGAATTAAGAACGTTTGACACTAGCGTCATGTTCCACAACATACCCATGAAACGAGAGGTTAAGACATTTCAACAAAAGCTACGGAAAATGCACCCCAGTTTAGAGTCTTCTATTAAAAAGGAACTGGAGAAGTTACTCAATTCTTGGATTATCTTTCTGGTCAGGCACACTCAGTGGATAGCCAACTTAGTACCTGTCCGTAAGAAAAATGGAGAAATGTGACTCTGTGTTGATTTTAGGAACCTAAATCGGGCTTCTGAGAAAGACAACTATCCTATTCTACCTATGGAGCAGATTCTTCAGAAGGTAGCCGGGTCAGAGATGTTTTCCCTCCTGGACGGTTTTTCGGGGTATAACCAGGCTATGGTTGCCCCGGATGATCAATTGAAAACAACCTTCACAACCCCATGGGGTATTTTTTATTACAGATGGATGCCTTTCGGGTTGATCAATGCTGGAGCTACTTTTTAGAGAGCTATGGATATAGCTTTCCGAGGGTTAATGCATAATTCTGTCGTGGTTTACCTTAACGATATCACTATTTACTCTAAAAAACGACATGAACATGTGTTTTCTTTAAAACAAGTTTTTGATCGCTGCAGGATATTCGTTATTTTTCTCAACCCAAAGAAATCTATTTTTGCAGTAACTGAAGGAAAACTTCTAGGCTTCATTGTTTCGAAAGAAGGTATGGTTATTGACCCTGAATGTACAGAGGCCATTTCAAAAATTGGTTTACCTGGTTCGCGCAAAGCAATGCAATCCTTCCTAGGTAAGATCAATTTTGTACGGAGATTTGTACCAAATTTTGATCAAATAGTCAAACCATTGCAACTCTTGGTCAAGAAATATGTACAGTTTACTTGGTCACAGGAACAGAGAGATGCGTTTATCAGAATTCGAAAAGCCATTGCAGAAGCTCCTGCCCTCATGTCCCCAGATTTTGACAGGGATTTCATTCTTTATACTTTTGCCACTGATTTTTCTTATGCAGTTGTGCTAACACAAAAGCATGATAATGATGCAGAAATCCCCATCTCTTTCATGAGCTCAACATTCAAAGGTGCAGAGCTTAAATATTCACAGATTGATAAGCAAGCCTATGTAGTTTATAAATCTATCAAACATTACAGACCCTACTTGCTGAAGTCCTAAACCAAAGTCATTATTCCATATTCTGCTATCAGGAATGTCCTCATTCAGAAAGAGTTAGGGGAAAAGAGGGCCCATTGGATGACTTCCCTACAAGAATATGATCTTGAGATCAGACCGGCAAAAATTGTAAAAGGGAAGGGCCTTTGTCTTCTTACTGTGCAATCCAATGACCCTGCACAATAGTAGTCTGAATGGGATCATGAGGAAGAAATTCCCTCACGTGTTGTTAACATTATTGATGCCCTGACATCAGAATGGTATGACGATATCAAATTTTTTCTGAACAATGGGTTTGGTCCTGAAACTCTCGATTTTAAGAAAAGAAGAGCTTTAAGACTAAAATTCTGCTCCTTATGAATTCATTGATCAAGTTCTTTTTAGAAAAAGTTATGATGGAGTATTTCTCATTTGCTTGGAAAAGCATGAAACTGATGACATTTTGTTTCAATTTCATGCAGGTCCAACTGGAGGCTATTTTTCAGGAGAGATGATAGCACACAAGATTCTTAGGGCTAGATATTATTGGCCCACACAGTTTAAAGATGCCTATGCTTATGTGAGAAAATGTGAGCCATGCCAGAAATGCACAGGGAAGTTTAGGAAACCTGCATTTCCTTTACAACCAGTTACGATTCAGTTTCCATTTCAACAATGGGGACTCGATTTTGTTGGGCCTATAAACCCTCCTTCATCTCTCCAACATAAGTATATTGTCACAGCCATGGACTATTTCACTAGATGGGTTGAAGCAGCTCCTCTTAAACAATGCAATGCCACTCAAGTGATCTCTTTCCTTGACAACCAGATTGTCACACGCTTTGGTCCTCCAGAGTATTTAGTTTTCGATAATGCATCCTACTTCTCTTTAATCGATATAACTGAATATTCCTTTGAGATGGGAATTAAGCTTAAATTTTCTGCCAATTATTACCCTCAGGGTAACGGCTTGGCTGAATCATCAAATAAAAACCTAATTAATATTCTCAAGAAAGTTGTAGCCTCTCATCACAGAGATTGGCATACACAGTTGTATAATGCATTATGGGCAGATCGAACTACCCCAAAAGCAACAATTGCAAACTCCCCATACTGTTTGGTTTATGGCAAAGAAGCCATTCTCCCCACTAATCTCACCATTCCTTAGTTACAATTGGCCCTTCCTGTTCAAGAAGATGATTCTTCTCCCCTCCAACAAAGAATTGACACCCTCTTGAAGCTAGAGGAGGATAGGGAAATAGCCAAGAACAAGTTGTATCATCATCAGCAGATGGTGAAGAGATGGTTTGATGAAAAATCTTCTTCCGATAGGGAGTTTTCTATTGGTGACCTAGTTTTGAGGTGGGACAAGCAACGTAAAGATAAAAATATGTACACCAAGTTCCAACGTCTTTGGCTTGGACCTTTCATTATTACAGAAAAGATTGGTTCCAGCACAGTTCAATTGCAGACATTGGAGGGAGTTGTAGGCACCTACTCAGTGAATATATCTCTTCTCAAAAAGTATTTTGTCTGAGCAATCTGATGCACTTGTACATAGGTGTGATTTGTTTTTCAATCATTTTTTTAATTGCATTCATATTTTGATTGGTTTTCTTGTTTTGTTATTAGTTTTCAATAATAAGGCTTCATACTTGTGGTAATGGCTTATGATCACTTTTCTTAGCAACAATTGCTTATGAAGTTTCAGCATCGTTATCAATTTTACTTTTTGGCTTTTGATTAGAATTTGCTCTGAAGAATAAACAGTCAAATAAGTGCAGTGCCTTTGGATACTTTTCACTTTGATCATTATCTTTCACCGTGTTTTATTTGTGTAATTGAGGTATGGAGGATGGTCATCATTTCTCTATCTGGTGTTTCATGGTTGAACGACATATCATAATAAACTGACCAGTTTCGATTGCTCATGGATCCTTTTATGATCACTTTGAATATGAAATTTGTTTAAAATTATAAGTTACTAGGTGGGTGGTCTTGTTATCAATCCAACCCATTAGGTTCATAGGTGTTTAAAGTGGAATGACATCTTCACATCAAGCCACCACACTTGGAAGATGACTTTCAGTTCTGCTGAAAGGTGGAAGATCCTATTATAGGTTGGTCCATTCATGATCCGTAAAGCACTGGTGAGTAACATTATCACTATATGGTCACCAAGCCATGGTAATGCCTTGTAGCTTATGCCAAAATAAAGTGTTTTCTTTTTATAAGATTTTGTTATATACAAGAACAGGGGGGTCTTATCACAAGCCAGCCCTGCTATGATCATGAGTTTGACCTTGGACTGGAATTATCACTATATGGTCACCAAGCCATCATGATTTATTTTGGTTGTATAACTAGAATACAAGGAGTCTCGTCATCGAGCTAGCTTGACCAGTTTCCAGATCAGGCCTGTGAATGGCATTGTTTCATCTGATAACCAAGTCAGTACAGTGGTCTTGTATCAACAAAATTTTATATTTATAAAAAAAAAAGAGAGAGAGAAGAGAAGAAAAGAAAAGAAAAGACAAAAGACAAGATGATGAAGTGTTACTGAATATATATGTAATTAATAAACCAACGAGATCTGTAATTAGGATATCTATGAGCATTTCTAAGACTGTGCCCAGATTCAACACAAGCTGGTTTTCTATGATTACATCATGGTAAAGATTCGGTATCACTCTCTAAATCTCCTTATGAGATGAGTGTTATCTTTACAATGATCATTGATTGAGATTGATCCATGTTTATGTTCACTGTTTGTTGGATGTTATCATTTCAGTATCTTCTAAGACTTGGGTTTCAAGAAATCGGTTGATCAACATGTTGTCTTTAGTTGGATTTGATTACAAATATAACTGGTTCTTCCCAGCCAGTCACCATTTGTTGTGGCCACAACAGATCCCATGCTTACTTAAGCATGGGAGCCCCAATCTTAATAAACACTATGCTGTTTGGGTGAGTCATTTTGTAAATGTTAGAATTTTTATTTTACCTCTAATGTTCTTCACCCATGCCTTTGGTTTGTTTGTTTGCAACTGTTGTTCATTTTTCCAAGGTGTTTCGGTCTAAAAGGAAAAGAAAGCTAAATTTTTTATTATTTTGTTGATTGTTATCATCATTCTGAAAATTAGCATTTGGAGTCTCCAAAACACGCAACCCGACATTTGCGGGTTACTAGATTGTTATTTGAAATTTTGGTATTTAGTGAGCCCGCAATCTGCAACCCGACATTTGCAGGTTGTGGAACTGATCACTAATAAGACCAAGGAATAATTACCCCGAGGCCTAAACTCCGCAATGGTGGCATTCGGCTTTCGGGATGGTCGTTTCTCATTTATTTGTTGTGTGCTCTCGAAACTCACAAACTCTAATTTCGGGATGTGGCTTTCAGGATGGATATTTTACGTCATAGTTCAACGTTCCGAAGCCCGTCACTCGCACAATAGGTTTTTGGCTTTCGGAAATATCTTTTTTACTTTCATTTTTTGTGAACCCGCAACCCGCAAATCCATACTTTCAGATTTTAACTTGCAGAATCTTTGAATAAAAACTTCGTGAACGTAATTGAATTCAATTCCACATCCCGCTCTAGCTAATCTCAGGTGTCCATTGTTATGAATTTGCGGCCACATTGATTTTAGGTAATCAGTTAAGTCAGGATGCGCTATTTTGTCTATGGAAAGCTGGTTCTCCCAAATTATCAGTTTTTATGTATAATTTGTAACAGTGGATACTACTACAAGATTATCAATTGCTTCATGTTGGATGGACACCATTACTCTACCGTAAGTTCGCTGTGTCTGGTCTCGAGTTTTGACGTTTTGTCATTTTTGCTCCGCTTATTAATGATCATCTCTTTTCACTTAAAATTCTATTTCAAAGCTTCTATCCTTCTCTTCAAAGTTGGGTCAGATTGATCCGATTTGTTACATGTGAAGAACTGATCACCCATGTACTGGAACTCCTAATCGAGATTTTTTGCAGGTCAATTCTATCACCGCAGCCTCCGTTTCCATTATTAATTACCAGTTATAATTATCGATGGGGGGTTTCCTATAACGATGTGATCGTAAAGCAATTCAAAATCATGCAAGTAGTAATTGAACATGTACTTCACACAAGCTTAAACTTAAATCTCGGTTTTTTTCATGATAGTTGAAGTAATTATAATGGTTTCGCTGCATAAGTTTAATCATTGCAAATTGCCTCGCTCAATTGGCATCACCCTACCTGTTGGTCTTAAAGTAGCAATTAACATGAAAATTCTACATTGCTCATTGCTTTCTGTAATAGGAAACTTTCTGTGCAGCGTTTTGGGCATCCTGTTATCTAAAGATTTATCTAGGATGAGTAATTTCCATGCAGGAGGTGAACCTTCTAATATTCATGTTGATAATGAGGAACTTTACCCCTTGTTGTATCAAGAAACATTGTCACCACCATTTGATGCAGGTAATCCTGATCTTAGCAATGGTAGTAGTGAAGAGGACTTTGAAGCATTATCTTCCAATGCGCAAAATTCCATAGGGCAGAGCAAGGAAATTCCGGAAGAACCAGCTGACCTTGATGACGATGTCATACAAGACTTTATAATCAATGGAGAACCTGATGTACCGACCACTGTTTTTGAAGTAAATCCTTTAACGGATTTCTCCATTTCTGACCATGAATTACCTGATCCCGAATTTCCTACAACAGATGTTTCACAAACCATGCCACCTGTCGAAGATAACGAACAATCTGTTATTGAATTTTTATGGTGCCACAAGACCCTATCTGATTAAAGAAAGAGTCTTTGTAACATCTTTTTGGTAATAAGGTGGCGGAAAAATCCTTCAAGCTGGAAAGAAGCAAGTTTTATTGGATCGACTGTTGGAGCCGATTTTTGTAATTTCTATTTTGTATAATTTCTCCTTTTGATATTTTGGGTAAAATTTAGTATTTAAGGAAGAATGTTTCCCTTAGCAAGGGGTTGGGAATTTTGGAATTACGATTCAGCAGAAGTATGGATTGAAGATGCTCTATCTATTCGAGCCATTGTAATTTTTGTACAATACTTTTATACGCAGTAAAGTTATCTTTATCCACCTTCTTGTGTTCTTCAAATTTATTTGAGAATCGCTGAGTTAAATGTTTCAAATTGTCATCAACTATGCCTTCAATCTATTGCAGATCACTTATTGATGTATATGATCCTTCATATTGATTTTTCTGTATGTTTTGACTCATGATCTAAATTGCTCTATTAAATTTCTTTGATTGAACAGTTCTCACTTTTATATTTTTGCAAATGATTCGATGCAAATAAATATGTATAATCAGTTGTTAATTTTTCAATTGAAAAAATGATTACAAATCAGGTATTTGAATGGGCTTAAACACTTTGAAGAATTGTCACTTAATTTCTTTATTGATAAAGCTTTAATTAACAAGTGAAGAACCCGAAGACATTTATGTTTAAGGTACTTAATCACTTGTCCATCTCACTTCAATTCTGATCTGCACGACATCAACTCCTCCTTTTAGGCTAGATGTGACTCAGAATATGTTCTTACCTTAGGTAGGTTAAGTTAGATTTCGGTAACTAGTTTTCGCTTTGTTTTCCTTGATAGGAAAACTGATCTTTAGCGATCAAATCTTTTACTCATAGAGTGCCAGTGGAGGCCAAATATCTATGGGTGATCACCACACCAAACAGCTCGAGGATAGAATTGCCCTTGCGTAGAGTCTTTCGAAGCCTTTTGATGGGTTTTCATCCGCTGTTGTGTGCCTTGGAACCCATTCCAGCATTTCGCACTCACCCTGCACCCCCGAGGCAACAACACTCCCGCAGTAGGTGATGATGGATAGAAAAAGATGAATCATTTAGTCAATTAAATAAATGTGATAAAAGTGCTCTTCGGAGTCTTTCCAACTCAACACTTTGAAACTCCGTAACCCCAAGTGCTCTTCAGAGCCATTTAACTCAACACTCGCACATGGGTGTTACTCTAGTGCAATTCCAGAGTCCCTGCTCAACACTAGTGCTAGAATGTGGTTGTGATGCACATCTAGAATATTTAAGATGCCTCGGATCCGGTATTCGTTTATCAAGCTCGGAGTGCTCCAGGGCTTATGCCCAACACTCAATGTACATCAGGGCTTACTCCCAGTACATCATATTTCCTCTAGTAACATCGGGGTTTTTGCCCAATACGTAGGTAATTTGTGTGTTTCTGAGTCCACGCTCAACACACCATATAAGTCAATTATGTCATTCACATCACTGCACAGTATGTAAGAAAAGGTCATCTCACTATATTAGGGTTTTGTACCCACATAAAAACATAATTAGAACATTGGGGATTTCTTGCCCAGTATATAATCAAATAATGAAATTCAATCAGGGTCCATGCCCAATATGTCAGTCTACAAAACAATAAATCATATGTACTAGGGCTCATACCCAATAATCAGAATAAATCACATGTGCTGGGGCCGTGGCCCCAATATAACATCATAAAATAGTGAGTCCAAAATTCGGGATATTACACTCAATATGAGGTTGAGGTTCTTCTAGTGAAATTTCTTTATGAACAAACTGTTCTGATGTCAATATGGTTCCCCCTAATTGATTTCCAGAAAGGGTTTCCTTTGCTTTCCAAGTAGAACTATCCCCTTTAGGTGTCTTCCGATACCTTTCTATTGAGTTAGTAGTTGGGGTGGCATGTCCCCCATATAGGTTAGTAGGATTTTTAGTAGGGATTCTAGTAGGAGGGCTAGTTTTAAAAAAATCTACCTTGTGAGTCTCTAGATAGGTATTCATGAAAAAAAACCATAACTGAAATAAACTCTAACTGCATCACTACTACTACTGGGTTTTAGGGATGCCTGTTATAACAGATGTGCAGGTTCTTACCTCTCGTCTTACCACTCACCCGCCACCAGCCTATTTCCAAAGTTCAAAGCAGAGAATTGAAATCTAATACTACGTTTTGTTTTTTAAAGAAAATCCTAACTATTTACAACTGAGTTCTACCTATCTACAACTCCTTAACAATGGCGCCAAAATGTTGAGGTGTATTTACTGTCTTAAGGAATCACCAAAATATTTAATTATCAACCAGGGTTGGTAATCTTAGAGTTGCGGCATAGTATATGCTGAGGTGGAATGGGACCTAAGTTTCGGTTCGACAAACCTTAGAATTGTTTAATAAAGGAAAGATCGAAAGATCTTTCAAAATGAAAAACTGAGTCAAACTTCAGAAATACAGCAAACGAACTAATTAAACCTATCTAAACCAACACATTAGAATAGTATCAAGCTATACTACTTTACTCTATGATCAAACAATAAGAAAAAATATTGATAAAAAAGCAAACTACTTCTTTTTTGTGAAAATGGAAACTACTTGACTTAAAACAAAAACTACAAACTACTTGGTGAAATCAACAAACATTCATGCATTCAATTAATACTTCAAGACTACACTAAAGTATCTAATTTCATTCTCCTTGATATTGTACGTCAAATGTGATAGGAACTAGGGTGAATGTATCGTAATGACTTTCAAATGCAATAGCAAAACAAAACGGAAGCAAATCTAACCTAATTTTTACAAAGAGATGTAAACTACAAAGAGACCAATTACAATTAATTTTAAACATTATGATCTATCTTCTATCCATAAGAAAAATGAATTGGAACTAATGAAATCTAGAAGCAAGTAGAAAACTTAATAAAGATATTTACTTGGACTGAATTTGACTTGGAAGCAAGTAGAAAACTTGATAAAGATTTATTTTTGAACCAAACTGTATTTCATGAACATCTTCATTATCTATGTAAATGGGAAAAATTGAACCTATGCTTAACGAAGAAACTATCAAAATTAAGATATCTTGGAGAATGAAATTATTAACTCTAATCCGAAATAGACCTTAAGAACATATAATAAACTACACTAAGAATGAAACTGATAGATTCTAGAACAATAACCTATTGGAAAATCAAACATGAAAGACATAACTTGAAAAATAGTTAAAGCAAATTTAAGAAACATGAAATGGAAACTAAGAACAATGACAAAACTTAATTAAAACTCTATGCAGTGGAAAACAAGATCTTAATTACATCTAAGACTACTAATTAAAAGCAAGAAATATTACAGTTAAAAATCCTAAGAAACTGGATTCTAAATAAGCATTAAAAACAATGCAGAAAGTATTGAGGTCCGAATGACAATCTGGATGACAGTCCGGATGGAGGAAAACGATTTAAACTAAGGAAAGAAGCAGCTTGAATGATCTTAACTACCAGCTGGTTGATGCATATGATCCTATGGTGCAAGGGAATCAATGAATAGAGTATTTAGAAGCTAAGATAGCAAGAAGTAACCTATTCTAATCATTGTTTAAAGAAATAAACTATTTCTATGGCCTAATCAAACAAAAATGGGATATGAATAAAACTAACCTACAATTACAGGAAAAAAACTAACAAAATTAATTCTAACTATAAACTAAACCTGAAACAACAACTAACTAAACTCTATGTGATTACAAAAGACTGAAAGAAAACTATAAACACTATGCTTGGCTGGCCATTATCAATTATGGAAAAGTAAATTACGTTAGCAACAAGATATAGATTATAGAAAAAATAAGGAAATGACATATACAGGAAAACATAATTAATTACATACACTGAAAAATGAACTATTTACTTGTAGAAAGGAAAATAAAAAAATATACATAAAAACCTCTGGTTGATGAGGGGCCCTTTCTAGCAATCAATGATTGAAACTAAATCAACTTAGTTAGCAACAACAGAATATCAACAGTAAAATTCAGGAGCTTCCATTAATTGAGAAAATTATACAACATTTCTATGAATTACTAATAGCATAAATGTCTATATATATTGTGCTATATGTCATCTACGTTTCTCCAAAGGAGGTGTCTATATATAAGTTTACAATGGGAGAGAAGGTCGACATAGTCGACCTCTCTAAAAATAAAAGTCTTAATGATTTACAAACGGCTGGATGGTGGTTTATGATAGTGCACAAATCGTCTACCTACTTCCATGGCACTGATTCTCCTTGATGCAAACAGCCGCGTGCTAGGTTCCTTTAATTGTAGGCAGAAGCATGTGCTAGCAGGCTGAGCGTGCCATTGAGCTGAGCGAGCAGGGAAGTGAATCTTCTAGAACAAAGTCTCACCAACCATAACCACCACATTGCTAACATAACCAATATTTATGTTTTTGTCTTTAATGGGTAGGAATATGCCAACCAACGATTTCACGGGTTGAACGAAGGGCTGAACGACAAGCTAGATGTGGCTAAACATTTGCAACATGAACATGAGTTTGAAGGGAGGTTCGTTTGAAGCCCATAACCCGCAAGCCAAAATCTATTTTCCAAGTGAGTCGAAAAACATTAAATTAATATTAATAAACCATGAAAATAATGATATTTAGCCAAGATTCATGTGATATGTAAATACGCTCATACCTGGGTCCGATTGACGGTCTGAATGGTAAGAAGAGTGATTTATTATATCAGAATAGTTAAAATAACACAAATCAGAGTATATTTGATGATAAAAAAATGGTGACAAAATGGACACCAACACCTTCCACACCAAACTTAAAGAGCATGGGGCTGACATAAGGAATGAATGTATCCATACCTTGGCACTTGCAAAACATTGTTCGAAAACCAAACATCAAATTTTCCTAGAAGACACCAAAATCCTAGCTAAAGAAAACCACTACTTCAAAAGAAAATTTAGAAAATCCGTAGAAATAATCAAACATCCAAACAATTTGAATAGGGATGGGGGCCTCGAAGTTAGCACTAGTTGGATTCCTTCTATCCTAAACCAATGATTAAGTAGATCACCTAATAGCCCTACCCCCTTTTTATATTAAATCTAACTTTTTGAACCTTATTATTGATAACCCTTAGGTCAATAATAATAATTTTTTTTTAAAAATTAAAATTTAAAAAAATATTTTTTTTTAAAAATATTTTTAATATTTGATTACAATGATTAAAGAAATTTATTAATTTTTTAACATATAACACATCAAATAACATTAGACCTTTTAGATTAATATTAAAATTTAAAATAAAACTAACATTTAATCTATAATTTTATATATATTATAAACATATCTATTCAACCCTCACATGTAATTTACCGTTTGTTGAAATTCAATAATATATTAAGATTTTTAAAGGAATTAATAGAGTTTAATTAATTAATACATTAGGATTTATAAAAATTTAATATAGTTTAATTAAATATTTACTGACTAATTAAGCCTAAATACACTTTAATAATCACCCTATCATATTTAAGCAAACCTTTGAATTTATATATATCTATACACATATATATAATTTTTTACATACATATTTATATTTCTTTTCTAATATTTAGTTCGCCTTAAGAGTAATAAGTAATATTACAATCAAACATAAATAAATCTCAACAATTAATAACTTCTTAATGATGTTAGCTAATAATGTTAACTCTTAATGATGTTAACTAATAATGTTAACTTAGGATTAATATTTAGGGTTTTTATAATTAATTAAATTAAGCAAATTAATTTAATTTTTTTTTTTTAAAATCACCTAAAACCCTAAATCCTCGTAGCCGACATTACCTTGTCTCTGCATCTCATTACTCGCTATGATGGATCATGTTTTGGATTCGAAACGTCCATATACAATTATGGATACTGTGGTTTCTCCGATTACTCCTGCAATCAACCACCACAGAAGTCTCACTACGTAAATAATAAACACTCGAGTTTTTTGGAGAAACAAAACACTAGAGCATTTTGGAAAAATAAAACACTAGATCGTTTTTGTTGACACCAAGTGTGGGAATAAAAAAATGAATTTAAACATAATGCGCACACGTTCCTTCGTGCCTAAAACACACCTTCTCATGCACCCGTGTGTCATCCGCAATCCTATGTGGTTGGTTCAGAGTTACCAACCCTGTGCTATGGAATATGGTAAACCATATTGAATTGGACATTTCCTCCATTTTCGCCTATTTTCCACCACTCTTTATAGCATGACAAACACAACCATTTTTGACAAAACGTTAGACATAGATAGCATTTTCTATGCAGATTCCAAATATATGTATTTTTTTAAATACTTTTTGTCTGTTTTTTTCCTAATTTTCTTGTATCATCACTCCTTAAGTCAAAAAACTTGTTAGTGTTTCTTCTGTAAATTTTTCATTTCACAACTATTTTTTTTTTTAAATTGTATGTTGCACTAGTAGACACCAAACTCTACATGCTATAAAAAATCTATGTCAGAGTCATTGTTTTAAGAACTTCAAATGTTGCACCCACACTTGACGTACCATTCTCAAGGTTTGATCACTTAGAAAATAAAAAAATAAAAATAAACATTTATTTTCAGAAAAATAGTGCTCCACTAGTGCTACTTGTTCTCTACATGTCTACCAATTTTTGTACCTTATCGTTTGCCAAAAAAGTAAAAAGTGACTTTTACTGAGTGCTAGATATCTTGGGTAAGTATCTCAAAAAATTAAAGTAAATTGAGGGATGCCTGATTTTTCAGTTTTCTATTGCATCTAATGCACCAAAAGTGATCTTCATTAGCTTGCACTCACCCATAGACCTTTATATATTACTTTGATAGGTGTTTATATCTTATAATTTGGGGTCAATTGGCGCCTATGCTTTTCCTAGATTGCACCACAATGAAACAAGTGTATTGTCCAGATTAATTTTATGGTAATCGTTCCAAATTCAAAATAAATAATCATATATATATATATATATATATAACTGGTAGTTGATGCATGAATAACTCATAGCTTATGTATGGGGGCGGTTCATGGAAGACAATGGGTTATTACAATTACACATGGAGAACAAGTTTAACACATAACTTGTTCATGGAACTTAAGTTCTTAGTAACACTTAACTTCTGGGCTATTGTTTTAGAAAG
The DNA here is from genome assembly GCA_027924585.1 of Larix kaempferi. Classification (NCBI taxonomy): domain Eukaryota; kingdom Viridiplantae; phylum Streptophyta; class Pinopsida; order Pinales; family Pinaceae; genus Larix; species Larix kaempferi. The sequence continues at coordinate 11,267,018 of BSBM01000196.1, forward strand.
ATGCTTAGTTTTGAGAATGTCTTTTTATTTGTTGTAAGTGATGTATGTGATATAAGATCTTTTAGTCACATACAGATGTTCTATTGTGATTGATTGAGCTTATGTAGACAATTGGATGGTTATGTATACTTTGATATATTTTCAATATTTATAATTGGAAATATGTAGATCCTAGTTGTAAGAGAGATGATTAAATATTAGTGCAAAACACTGCACGCAACTTATTAGCTAGACTTTACTCCTACTTTTTGGAGATTCATACATAACAATGGCGAGTGTGCTTAAGAATGGCCGTTGAGATGCCTTCGAATAGCTATTCCTCATGGGCTTTTGCTGTCAGTGATTAAACAGTTAGACTGTAGTACAAATCAATGGCATCGATACTGAAAAACTTGTTAATTTGGACACGCTCTCCACACATCCAAAAGGGAGTAAGATAATTGTGTAATAAATTATATTCATTTACTTTAAAATGTAAATTTTCAAATTTGAAAGTCGGTTTGCTGAAATTATTATCATGAGGAGATTGAGAATTAAAAAAATTACAAAATTCTTTTTGTTATTTGAAATATTAATTCTTTGCGAGTGCATTTACACCCGTGACATTCCCATTTAAAATATTGATTGATCAAAAGTTTTAAAATTACAATTTGATTAATCGAATGACCGAATTCCCGCCAAAACTATAAAAAATGAGACGATTCAGGGACAGATGGCTAGATTTACTAATGTTTGTCCTCTTGTATAGCTTAACATACGAGGACAAAAAATCTCGAGTATCAATGGCTAGCAACAATCTTATAGCATAAAAATCTTTGCAAACAAATCAAAATATTGTTCGCAAAGCCGTATTTCTCGTATTTTAAGAATATAAATACCTTTGCTAACGACATCAGGGACATAGTACATCGCATATGGATTTTCCTATCGCGTCACGTGGCCCCATAAGTAGAAAATGTTAAAAAAACCAATCTTGCTTCTATAATATATCATAGTCGCCAAGACTATTATCCCGCAAAAGATGATCTAAGAAGAGATTATATATAAGCTGCTGGTTGATTTCTTTGCAAAAGAAATCAGGTGAACCTGAAATTTATAATAACGCTCACCACTACTGCACTCGTTTTCGGTAAGAGTAGAATGAAGAATAATATCCAATTTTACAGATTGGTAGTATGATCTGTCTGAAAATAGTGGAGCATTCAAGCGAAGAAACTGGTTTTGCAGGTTTAAAACGATGTGGAAAGAGTTGTAGATTTATCTGGTTGAACTATTTTCGAAAGCGCGGAAACATGTGTCTCGAAGAAGACAAGCTTCCCATCAGATTACATGGTTTTCTTGGAATCAATATGTTATTTAACTTTTTTCATCATTAGTAGCAATTTAACTTTTGGCTGGTGAACATGGATGTAATATTTATTAGCATCAACTTATATTGTGGGGGCTGAACATCTATATAATATTATCTATGTCTCACTTTACTGAGTCTTTTCTTAGTTAGACAATACTATTAGCAACAACTTAACTTGTGGCCTATAGACCACAAATTAAGTGTCATGAATAATTGTCTATGTCTCACTTTTATGTTCCTATCAATTTTATTATAAAGATGAACTACTTGTTATCCATGCATCAACTACTAGTTATTAATACAATTATGAAACTAAAAGTTATTTTATAATTGTTTATTTCAAATTTCAAAATAAAATATACTTATATGATCCTTTTTTAATCTAACCTAATAAAATTATACTTAATAATTCACTCTAAATTTTAAAATAAATATAACCTAACTTAATAAAATTATATTTAGTAATCCACTCTAAATTCTAAAATAAATATATTTATTTAAACACATAAGATGTATAGATGTACAGTTTTCTTTCTAAAATAAATATATTTATTTAAACACATAAGATGTATAGATGTACAGTTTTCTTGTTATAATGTTAAATAGATATATGGAAAATGTTTAGACACATTTATTTGAATAATATAATCCAAAATTATGGCTATTAATATATCTTTAGTAAACAATATGGTGCATTTATTTGAACGATGATATATCTTTAGTAAACAATATGGTGCATTTACTTGAACGATGATATGAAACATTGATTGATTTGACTGTTTTCCATAGAAACAAATAATTTAAGATAGCATGGATCTCAATAATTATACAATATAAAGCATCTCCCAACATTGTTCCACAATCCAAAGTGATTTTAAAATGCATATCATACTTTGCAAAAGGTCAATGCATAGCATACTTTGCAAAAGGTCAAGTATAGTAATTTGTGACTTTACTGTAAAAGCATGGGCTTAAACGTAGAAGGTACATGAATTTTACATTATGGAAGAGACTTTTTTTTGGAGGAGGTAGAGATAGTTATGTGTTCTTTATGGCTGAGTGTTGCAGTTGTTTTTGGGAGCATCCTACAACAATTTCTTTGGGAATTGCTAGTTCACTTGCTTTGTGGGTAATTGTTAGTATACCGACTTTAAGTGGTTAACCAAACTTAAGTGGAACCATTGCTATGCTACCTAGTTAAACGGTCCACTTGCTTTGTGGATAACTATTAGTCTACAGCCCTTATGCTACCTAGTGAAAGGGTCAACTTGCTTTGTGGGTAACTAAGTGTTAGTCTACCAACCTTAAGTGGAACCATTGCTATGCTACCTAGTGAAAGGGCTCATAGTGGCCATACATGTTACAATAGATTTTCATAATCATGAGAAAAATATTTCAGTAATGGCATACCCTTTCCCATCCAGAGAGAGATAGAGAATGTGGAAGGGCAATTTATGTTCTACAACAAGAAAATGAACAAGATGGGAAGGAAAGCTAGAGGATGTGAAGGGGCAATATGTTCTACAACAAGAAAATGAACAAGAATATGGGAAGGAAATTGAGTCCTATTGGGTGATGAAAACTCTCCTTAAATGGGTCGTAATGAGATGTAATCATCCAAGCATTGGAATTTTCCTTGTGGATGTAAGGAATACCCTTCTCTAGGTGAAGGAGAAGGATTTAGTCCAAATCTCCATTCCCTTTGATGTAGATCGACATGCTTAGTTTATTCATCTCTTTGGCTTTCACTCATGATAATCTACAACGTATATCTTATTATGTTCAAAATTGCAATCCTATGTCTTATTATGTTCAAAATTGTAATCGTAATCGTATGTCTGGTTAAGCATAAGTCAATTCTATGTTTTTGGAAAGGAGTGGTTTCACTGGTTTCCTTTTTGTCAGCACAAGCTTTCCTCTCTTCGTTCATTTTTGTCCTTTTCTATATCTTATCACGGTTAACGGACTGAACATGATCCTCAATTCGACCAACATACTCTTTTTGTATGAAGGTTTCCAGATAGCTTAAACAACAACAAAAATTCAATATTTAATTTTAAATCTAAAATTACTTATAATAATAGAATGACAGTAATACATGTTACTGACCTCATTTCACATGCATCCAACTTACTGTATCACTGTTTTATACGAAATGAAGATTCAAAATATGATAGAAAATGATCAAAGGGATTATTTAGCTTTTAAAATATTATGTCATTGTTAGTGACATGCACCTGTCGACAATCTTGCGACAACAATATTAAAAAAATTAAAATAAAATAATAGTAGCAATGAGGTGAATGACAGGTATTCAGAAAATGAAATGCAGTCATTTCCAAAATCCTTGTGCGGCAGGTACACAAACACAGGACAACCACATAAGCATATGCGAAAGCAACACGACTGGCCGATACGGAGGTTCATTTGTCTTTTTCATTATGAAGGATTAGGTGTTGGAATATTATTCTTATAGACGAAGTGCGTAGTATTTCTGAATAGGTTTACGTATTGTCGATCGTAGCTTTTGGTCAAATACCAAATTCTCTGGGACTCTCGACGTCGATTAATCTATAAATTGATTGATTGGTCGCCACTGAGACTCGGGAAAGCATCCCCTAACAGTTTGTTTTGGTACGTCAACCTACAGCACGAAAGACTGGTTACTGATTGACAATGGTGGAAAAAGCGAAAGGAATTTTGAATGTGGGGCAGCTTATCCACGTTATCAAGTTTTTTAAAGTTTAATTCCAATAGTAATTTGCACTATCAATTAATGTATTTATTCGAGTTGTTTAATCATCGACAGCAAGGTCTGTCTTCGAGTTATTTAATCATTGACGGCAAACACCCAAAATGCAGTAGCTTTTTTGATGCGGCCATTCTTAAGAACAACTTGCCGTTCTTGTGCGAGAAGCTCCAAAAAGGTTGCATAGAGTAAACTAAATTTGGTGCGTTATATTCACTGTAACAGGACTGCCCTTCAAGCAAGGTGGTCACCCTCCATAGCAATCCTAAATTTGAAGTATGTAGCATTCCTCATTTTGAATGATGTTAGGATCATTCTAGCATATGATATGGAATGGAAATCAATAAACCGTTGCATTATATAATTGATGACTTCCCAGAAATTATTTTCTTAGGAGTAACATGGACAATAAACCTAAAAAATGTGTCTCTATTGGTTATAAAGGTTGTAGACTCTGAAACAAAATAACTAAGAAGATTTTTTATTGTTTCTAGGATGTTGTATCTAAAGAGTTTAAAGTGTTTTCGAATAGGAAATGCAACGAACAACCAAAAACATAGAGGTTGAAGAATCTTCGTCAACATATGAAGATGAACACAAGAGGAATTAAAAACCTCGTGCTGTACTCTACGGTGCGCTCGGCGTGAAAGTGAATAGTGTTCGCCACAATTTCCCTTAACAACAAGTGCGTCAGCTACGCGCTTCGTCTGTGTAGAGATTGTGTCGGCCAAGCGTTTCTTCTGTGTAATAAGTGTGTCCTGCCTCAGTTCCTGAAAGGAACAGGTGCCTAGGCTCTTCTAAAGGAAAAATTAAAAAATTATTTGATGTGGCCCCAAAGCTGTGAAGATGCTCCTCAGCTGTGTTCTTTCTCGTGTGTGTGTTTTTCACTGTGTGAAAAGGCTTACCCCAAATCAAGTATGGATCACGTCATAGGCTCCGATACCATGTTAAAAAATACAAGACATAAGCAAATAGAAGATAGAATACAAATGGGAATATTAATTGCTTTTGATTATTAACCATGAGCTTATATAGGATCATTACATCACAACATATTATTGTCCAATACTTTGGAACACGAAATACTATGGGACATGCAAGTGTCTTAGTCAAACTATCCAACTAACCACTCAACTAATTAATGTACCCTGTAAGATTACAATTCTTAACACTAGAGTTAAAGAATGCCTCGGATGAAATAGAGACTTTCTATTTAGTTGACTTTTGGTTTGAATGAAACCTAGTAAATGGGTGTTTAAGAAAAAGTGGAATGTAGAAGGAAAGTTAGTGAAGTAGCAAGCTTGCCTAGTAGCAAAGCTATATTCCTTGTAAGGAATTGATTTTTGTGATTTTTCTCCTATTGATAAATTAACTTATATTATATTTATTTTGTCTATTTGGTTGTTGTTGTTTATCTTGAAGCAATATATTGAAACATAGTAGATGGATGTGAAGACAACATCCTCACATGATGATCTTGAAAAATAAATCTAGAATGTTTTCCACATTAAGGAGCTATTTTGTAAGATAAAACATCCTTGTACATATTAAAACAATCAGAAGAATCTCGTATCAAAAGTTAGATACTTATATATTGGGAATTGATTCCTCAAGAAGAAAAGTAGAACATTGTGTATTTCAAGAAACTCGGTGAACATATTATTTATGTGTTTTTGTATGTTGAATATGTGTTGTTGAATGGAAACAACAAGGAAATCATCAATGATGTGAAAGATCAATTGTTTTCTAATTTTAATATGAAAGATACTAGTGTTGCAAATATTATTTTGGGCATGAAAATTAAAAGAGAACAAACTGTAAACAAGAAACTATGGTTGAATAAGAGGAAATATGTTGAGACAGTATTTTAGAGGTTTAATATGAAGGAATTTAAATTGGAAGGATAAGATTCATTCATCCCAACCACTTGAGCTAGACCAAATTGACATGCCATAAGTTCCTTATATGCGAGTGTTGTTGGAAATCTGTTGTATGATATGGTTTATACTAGACCATATGGTTAGCATGTAGTGAGATTTTTAGGCATGTATATGTCCAAAGTAGGGTATGAACATTCGATAGATATAGAGAGGGTCTTGAGCTATTTGTGTGGCACTTCATATTACAAAATCTACTATGAAGGAAGAATTGGATCTCAAAAGGAGATAGATATACAGAGCTTTGCAGATGCAAATTGGGTTAATTTATTGATCACAGAAGATCTACAAGTGCTTATGTTTTTAACTTAATTGGTTGAGCAATTGATTGGATGAGTAAGAGGCAGGTTGTATCTTCATTACCAACTACAGAAGTTGTTTTCATGGAAACAACTCATGAAAGTAATGGATTTGAATGGTTGCAATGATTATGTTTAGGTATTAGTTTTGAAGACAATGATGATATGTTGTGATAGATCGCATGCATTTTTCTCACAAAGCACCCTATTTATCATTCCAAGGAGAATCATAGCAATGTACATTACCAATTTTTTAGAGACATATAATTGAACAAAAAAAATAATGTTAGAGAAGGTTGAGACCTGAAAGATTGGTGTAGATTCATTGACAATGTTTTTTTCATACGGAAAAAATCTCTTTATGTAGAGAATCAATTTGAATTGATGTCGCTAGCAGTTGATTACATTCAAATGCATTACCTTTCCCTCATTTTCAAAGAATACAACAAGTGGAAGAATTTTGAACATGTGTTGTACTATTTGTAGGTTCCTAGAGAAAAGGGGGTCTAGGGGGGTGTTCACAACCTACAATAAAAAATTTGGGTCCATTTGTTGTCTATTTTGTTCTTTTTTCGCTAATTATTTTTGGCCATTTGTAAACTAATTCGAGTTAAGGAGTTATGGTTGTAAGGAGTTATAGTTTTAATCTAATCCAGGTTAAAAAATTATGAATTTGAGTGCTACTATTCTATTATAAATGGTGATTATAATCATTGAGATAGAGAGAGGAGTGGATATCAATTCAGTTCTTTTTCCGAGTTCATAATGGTTTCTAGGGTAAATCTCTATGTACTATGTGTGTTTGTGATATTATTATTTCCTATTTGGGTGAATCCATCAAGATGGGTGTCTATTTCGTGAGAATCGGGTGGTGTTGAAGCATGGCGGAAGCTATTCGACCGAATAACAATATTTATTCGTCCGAATAAAATTATTTATTCGGCCGAATAAAATTAGTTATTCGATCGAATAAATATTGTTATTCATCTGAATAACCACAAGTTTATTCAGACCAATAAAGTTTCACGGCTCACCGTTACAATTAACGAAGGCCTAGAACTGTGTGCGAGACAGTGCCGAACGAGAAATTTGTTCAATGATTTTTTAAAGTTTATTGGGCCTAACAATTGGTTTCAATGATTTTTTAAAGTTTATTCTACCGAACAATTGGTTTGCATATGATGTCGGTTGCGACCATGTTTTTTCATTTTTCTTCTGAATCTTTTGTATCTCTACAGGGCCGTGTTGTTGCATTGTAGGGACCCCACCTGCTGCTTGATGTCGCCTTCCTTGTCAACCCCGCCTGCTTCTTGACGTCGCCTTGCCAACTTTACGTGTTGCATGACATCGCCTTATCGCCAGCTTGCGCTGCTACGACGTTGACATCCTCTTGGAGCTTTGAATCTGCCACCTTCTTCTGGCACCTTCTTTCACCACCTTCTAGATGTGCAGCGCGGATGCAGGATCAAGGCGTTTGCGCGTCGAGTTCGACAGCTTCAATTCGACAGGTAATTTGGGACATAATTTTCTCATTTTAGTTATTGTTGTTGTTTTTTTGCATTTTAATCACCCGATTTGGTTGTTGGGAGGGTTTTGGCGACCAACTTCCCTTCTTCAACAGGATTTCGACTTTCGGCTTCGCTTATTGGCAGGAAATTGGCATTCAAAAGGTACATTATGCTACTTAATGTTAAATCCATGTGAGATTTAATACTATAGGTTGTTAGCATCCTTAGGCTAGGTGTATTTTTATTTTATAGGATGAACATAACAGAACAAAACACCATATGCACTACTTGCACATTGTTTTAACTCAGTTCATATATGTTCATGAACTTTGTTCATGAATAGAGATGAACTCTGTTCATGAACTTTGTACATGAATAGAGATGAACTCTGTTCACGAATTGAGTTCATGAACTCTGTTCCTTGCTACTTAAACTCATCACTTTGATTGGTGCTTGTTCGGATTCTATGATTCCTACTGGTATATTCAGAGGTTTTTAGTAAACTGGATATTCTTAAAATCATAGGTAATTGGCAATAATTGTTTCTACAATTCACTAAAACTTATCATTTTGGTAACTATAGATAGAATGGAGAAGTAAATGATTTACATAATAATATGAGAATGATTGCATCATGATAGAAATATAACTTTTCATGGCCAAAATAGTATATTTGGAAATACCAAAAAAAGGAAGATGGTTGGAATCCTTTCATCCTGATCATCACAGTTCAATTAAAAAACCTTAGGAAATTAATGCACCAATAGCTTTTAAGGTCTACACTATACCATTAACTTGAAAATTATATAGACTACTCTCGTGGAACAGAGTTCATGAACTATGTTCATGAACAAAAATGGACTCTGTTCATGAATAGAGTTCATGAAATCTGTTCATGAATAGAGAAGAACTCCGTTCATGAACTTTCCTTCCCTCTGTGTTGTGTGGGAGATGGCATGATATTTTGATGAATTTTCTCATTCATGTATATAGATATTGAACCAACGCAACATCTAAAACCAAAGCTTTATCCCTAGCCCATCCCTTTATACTTTATATGTAAAAGTTTTATTTTTTCAAAAGTAGAAAATATACTTATGGATAGATATATTGGATTGCTACTTGGGTAATATATCTCTAGTTGATTATTATGTGTGACTGGTAGTGTGCCTATAGATCAGCTCAACTGTAAAAATTTTATCGATGTTTAACACTCTACCACATTCTTTGTGCATTTAATTTGCAACCTAAACTAATGAGGATATACCTATCTGGCGGCACTTTCTTAAATCACTTAAACACCTAACCCAAAAAGGTACATGCTCCATAAAAATCCATCCTATAGAATCCTTTTAAAGGAGAATCACCCTCGAGCAGGCTGCATAAATATCTTCCTTGCTAAAAAATGCATAATTTCCCAATCGTGTATCAACAAAGTTCTCCAATAATTCAGGTTCTTTCTTCTCAAAGTGGACCAGTCTTTGAACATTGTTCATGAATAGAGTTCATCTCTGTTCATGAACAGAGATGAACTATGTTCATGAACAGAGATGAACTATGTTCATGAACAAAGTTCATCTCCTTTACCTCCACAATGGACATACTATTTACAACCTGGCAGTAGTTCAAATGTAGTTCAACTGTCAGCTCGTATGCTCATTGTATGGATAAATAATAAATAAAGTAGGTTAAAGGAATTAAATAAAACCATTATAAAAAGATTGAGACTAGTCGTTTTTCAATATTTGAGATAATTGCATGAAATTATATATATATGTAATTATGCTCTTCGTTTATGTTACATTGAACTTTAATGCATAATTACCTTTATGATAAGGCGAGCACGAGTTCCGACCACTTTTTAAGATATTTTCCTATAGAAACTTTTGTTCATTGACAGATTTCATGAATAGACATATAGAAAAATATAATATAATTAAATTATTTTAGTAGGTTAATATTCTTAATGTTATTATACTAAACTTGATAGAACAATTCTTAAGGGCCTAAGCTAATGCTACTTCAATGAAGTGATCCTTATCATATTAACAATACTAATATAATTAAATTATTTTAGTAGTGTTAATATTATTAATGTTATTATACTTAGACCCCATTAAATCCAATAAGTGAGAAGGAAGAAAGACCACATTAGCGCACCTCTTTCTTCTTCGCACTGACTTAGCCACTTTCAATTCACAAACTGTAAAATGGCTAATGAGTGTTGGCCCACCATAGGGCTGAACTTTATTAACACGACTAGACTAATATAGGAAATAGAAGTAATGTACATAACTCCCCTTGACATGGGTATTGTACCTAAAATGGTTGGATGGTCAAAATAACAATTGATCATAACAACACTTACAATCTTTAATTTGTCTTATATAACATAACATCTTTTTCTGGGATATTAGGTTAAATGTTTGGAATGTTAAAATATCAAAACATGTAGAATTTGAATATGTTATGAGTTGATAGTTGTGTAAATGTAGACATCATATCAAATGGAAAGAGAGGAGGCTTTGAGGAAAAAGCATAGGATGTCATCACAGTCATCAGGAATTGGTGTCTCAACTGATAATCAAAGGTTGCCGGCTTCACCTCGGCATTTAAGCTTGTTGTATAGTTCACATTCATTTGATCACCGACGAGGCCGAAGGGGTACATATGATTCCCTTGTATCTTCTATGGGAGAACATCGATCTCGACCTTTAGTTGGTATGAACATTTATGTGTTAATACATGTATCAATTGAAATTTTGTGCATATTCAAAAAGTTTGTACATATTTACACACAATTGTCTTTGTCTTTGTGTTTTTCTTTGAAGCAGAGCAAGGCTCAGAAGAGGCTCATAATTCTACATAGAGGGACACAGGTGGAGAAAGGAGGGAATATGTTGAACTCGATGTGGTTTGTAAACCCATAACAACTTATCCATATTATTTACCTGAGGAGCTTCCATGGGAAAGTGGTGTCCAAAAAATGACTCTTGAAAGCTGTAGATCTCACTATGACAAGTTGAAACATGATATTTCTAGTTTGGATCTCTCTCTAGAGAGCAAAAAAAGTCTAGTGATTGTTTTTCCATCATTGCAAAAATTCATTGAGGCATATGAGGATCTCAGACCAACTATGAAATATTTTGTTGACTTGATGCGGAGGAGAAGGGCACAAGTGATGGGTTCGGACAAGTCGGCTGTTGTGAAGGAGAGAGTGACCAAAGAATAGGGCAATTCAATGTTTAACTTCAAAGAAGGCCTAAAGAGAAAAATGTTGAAAGTGTAATATTTCAAGCACCCTGAACTTGCACATCTAATATATGATCGGTTCCTTACAGCCTATGGTTGGAGTCCATGGAATAATGAGGTTCCTAATTATTTTTCCATATTTTTTATGTAGAGTTTTTTCTTAATATGAAGCCAGACTATACCAATGTTCATTCTGATTTTTATGGAGTTGGAAAGGGGCAAATATACGATCGAAAAGGTTCTCTTAGATATCCCACAACTCTTCGACCTCCACCCGAGATATATCGCACATCCAGGCTTATGACATTAAAATCAGAGATGGAGCCCACATCCCAACTTGGGACAACTGCAATGGATTTTGTTGTCGAAGGTTTAACGTCAGCATTTGTAGGAGTTGATGTGGGACTGGTTTGAGAGAGGGCTCGAGCCACTATTCGTCAAAAGTTTGTTTACAAAACAAATTATGAGGTAGATGGAATGATAATTGAAGATCTTAGGGCTTATGCCAAGGTTTGTCGTGATATAGCTTCATATGTCCTATCCCATGACACATAGAGTATAGGAGAGGTTTGTTGTTTAACATACAATCTATTTAATTGTTTTATTCATTTTGAATTGAACATTTTGTTACATTATATCTATGAAATTATGTATTTTTTTATGTATAGTAATAAATACATTACATAAATGTTTATTGGTTGCAGTTTTGTAGAATGTTAAATGAACATAATTTTCAACTCTCCACTAGTGAAAATGCAGAAGAGCGTATTAGAGAGGTATATTTATTATTTACATATTTATATTTATGTTTGAAAGATATTGTATGATTTTTTTGAATTTTAATTTATTTATGTATCTTATTGTTAATGTGACTTATCCATGCAGGTTCATTTAGATTCCAATTCTTTTTATGATTTTCCATCTCTTGTGAGCTCATGATTTCAATTTTTTTTGTTTTTTTTGTTTTAGTGAATTGCTTAATTTTAGTTTATTTTGCTTGCACTATGTTTTATTTATTAACAAAATTTAAATTTTAGGGAACACAAGAGCATATGGAAATTGGTGGTGAGGATATAGGTTCTTTGATGGTTGTGGACATCGCCATTGAGGTAATTTTGTTAATAATTGAACTATTCTTTTAAAAAAAAAATTATAAATTTAATATATATATTTTTTAATTTAGTTTAAAATTGTTTAAGTAATTTTTGAGTTTCATAATTTTCTTTTATACATGTTGCAGGTTGGGTCTCTTCGAGGCAAAGGGAAGATCCCCATGGATGATAGTAGTGGACTTTGATTTAGAGAATGGTTTTTATTGTTTTTTTTTTGTTTTCTCATACTGCCATATTGCATATATCTACATGTTGATACATATATTCAAACTGTTTTGGACATCCAGGAATTTTATTTTTGGATTATATGTGTACATTGAACTCACATGTTCATGAACGTTTTTTGGGGATTATATACATGTACATTGAATTTACAAAATCTGTATTTACTTTGAATGATCTAACCTTTTGGGGGGGGTAATCACATAGCATACTTTGTGTGGTAAATACTTAGAATATGATTTTGCATGATGTTCATGAATGTATGTATTATTAAATTGGTATGTACAAGTTACAATTTTCTTTCATAATGATAGTCAATTTTATATCTAGTTTAATGCTCAATATTGAAATGGCTTTAAAAGATATTAGTACACATGTTTTAATGTTTAAAGTACTTTAGTTTATGAATAATACGAATTATAGATTGCAAATTTTATGAAAAGTAGACATTAACTATTTGTTGTTTTAAATTAGTTCATAGAATATAATGTTTTGTAGTTTGCACTCCTGAATCTTTCTTTATATTGAATTTCAGTATATGATAGCCTTAAGTTTTGATAGGTGCAATCTAAAGTTACAAGTTTTAAGACCTGCAGGATTTAATCCTTGAGTGCATATTTGTAGTATTGACAATTTTTTAGTGCAGATGTAATTTTTTTTTAGTGTATATGTAAAAACAATTTAGTGAAGGTTTGAATTTTTGAGTGCAGGTGTAAAAATTTATGAGTGCAGATGTAAAAAAATTTGAGTCTAGATGTAAAAAAAAAATAGTGAAGGTTTCAACCCTCTTGGTTGTCTTTTAATATATGATCTTGGTTTCAACAATAAACTTGAATTTCATATAAATGATAAATTGAATCTTATATAAATGATTCATACTTTCAATTTTTAACTAATGATTCATATTTTCAATTTTCAGGTACAACACTTTTGTAGTTGGTGAAGTATAGATGCTGTTGAAATCATGGCAAATGGGGATTTAACGATTTTTGTTTTTTAATCATAAGCAAGGATTTCAGGATTGTGAATCTTATGATAAATTAGACCCAATGAATTTAGAAAACAATTTGATTAATTTTCATCAGTTTGTTGTAAATAACCATTGCTCTAATTTAGCATAAGATTCACAATCCAGTAGTCCTTGTTTGTGATTAAAAATCAAATGATCATAAGCAAGGATTTCAGGATTGTGAATCTTATGATACATTAGAGCAATGAATTTAGAAAACAATTTGATTAATTTTCATCAGTTTGTTGTAAATAACCATTGCTCTAATTTAGCATAAGATTCACAATCTGGTAGTTCTTGTTTGTGAGTAAAAATCAAATGATCATTATCTCCATTTGCCATGATTTCAGTTATGTGAACTAAATTCTATCTACACAAGTTAAAAGGTCAAGAATTCAAAATCAGATCGTCATATAATCTAGATCAAATGGAACTAAATTCTATCTACACAAGTGATATTGTCAAGAATTCAAAATGAGATCTTCATATAATCTAGATCAAATGAAACTAAATTCTATCTACACAAGTGATATTATTCTTGTGCATGTATCATTGCGCCGAGAGGCGCTCTACAGCCCAGTATGAGTGAGATCTTGTAACATGTGAGTGTTTGTCAAGTTTGTCGAATGTTTGTCTAGTAACAAAATAATACAAAGTAGAAAGTAATAAATATTATGTCGGCCATAAACAAAAAAAAAAAATACAAAGTAAAAAGTAAATATGAGACTTAAACTAGAGACTTTAGAGCTTAGGATTAGGTGATAAATATTATGTTGGTCATAAACAAAAAATAATAATTCAAATTAAAAAGTAAATATGAAACTTAAACCATAGACTTTACTTTTTACTTTTAATACAAAGTAAAATGTAAATATGAGATTTTAGAGTGTTTGTCGAGTAACAAAATAATACAAATTAAACAAAAAAGAATAATACAAAGTAAAAAGTAATAAATATTATGCTCGACATAAACAAAAAATAATAATACAAAGTAAAAGGTAAATATGAAACTTAAACTAGAGACTTTAGAGCTTAGGATTAGGTGGCTCAGGCATTGCACTCAAGGAGCTATTCAAGGAGAGGTTTGCACCTCAGGAGATTTGATCCCTCTCGGCACTTTATAAAGCCTAGGATTTGGATCTATGCTAGTTTATTTAAAAACCATAGGTTAGCAAAGTTCCAAAAATTTCTTGGATCATATTCATATGAATTGTTCAGCCCACCACAAAGCTAGTAATTGACGTCAAGGTTTTTAAATCAATTAAATTAACTATACACATAAGGTGATGGATGTAACTGTCACCTACCCAAATTTCTAAACATTATTATTTATTTGCAAAAATACTTTATGTTAAATTTAATTACAAGTTTTGTAATCATGATCAGTTTTGATCATGGATGAAAGTAATTACTAAATATTATTATTTAAATAAAATAATTAGGAGACAAACACCCAAGAGGACTGTTGAATGAGTGTTCACTGACCCACTAGGAGGAATGGAAGCTGTTGGAAGGAATGGGACACATGGCAGCAGTTACATCACACCGCTAACTGTTGGTTATGGGACAACTTACCCTAAAATAGGGCATTATACCCCAGGTGGAGGGAGTAAACAGGAAGCTCATTTAATGACCCAGTAACATCTGAAAAGGCTTAGGCAACCTATAAAGGAAAATTCGAATTGGGAGGAAGCTCTTAATCAATATTTCTGCAGAATATTTTCCTCTTGTGAATCAGGTGATTTCAAGAGAGATTCGAATAAGGGTGGTTAGTGGTGATTGAAAACTGAGTTTTGCATATTATTGAGGAGAAAGAGAGTTGTAGGGGCAAGTCTTTTGGACTGCTACCTATTGAAGATTTAGAAGATTACTACTACAGCAAGAAGAAGTCCTAATTCCTGAAGTTTCTTCCTCCTCATGGTTCAGTGAGAAGGCTAGGGGGTCCTAAGACAGTACTTGACTATTTTTAGGAATTTGGTTGGGTGGAACAGTCTTCTTGGGTTGTTTGTTTCCCTACAAAATTTTCTCAAGTTCTTAAAGATTTCCTAACTTATTTTCAGTAAATAATTATGTTATGTTTATCTAGTGTTTTTCTATTTATTTGCTTTCGAAAAAGAAGTTAATTCTAGAAATGTTTAAGTTTAATATTAAATTAATAAACCAATATTCCCATTTTTCCACATGCTATTTGGGAGCATTGTACTCTAGTAGAGATATGCAAATTAAAATAGATTAGAAGATAGGCAAAATTTTCCATTGAATTCGATAAATAGATAGTAATCATATATGTATCAGTTTTCTGTTCCTAACTTAAATAATTGTAGGAGCTTCTGTATAATAGTTAGTATATATATACTATTTCTTCAGTTATATGATAAATAGTCAATAAATAATTCCTGTACAACCATCCTGCATTACATATAAATTATGTCCATAGAAGGTAGATAAATTACATACTGCATATTGTTTTAAGACTGCTGACATTGAATAAAACATTCTTTATAATAAGCCGAAAACAATAGTTTTTCACACAGGTTTCATATTCATATATTTCACTCACACACAGTTTCATTGCAATTACTTCACCAGTATTATATGTATAGAAATTAAATTATAGATAGAGTTGTAATTTACACAGTCTTCACAATTTCTGCACTATACACTCACATTACTTTGACATTCTATGGTAATGTTGCATTATCTGTAAATCTAATAAATGATATGAATTTCATAAACACCACTATTATTACCATGTAATTATTTCATTCTTTTAGATCTACTAACACTGTTTGTGACCTTTGTAAAACTGATCCTCATTTCAAAGAAAAACCCTAGCTAGATTCAGATTTCCTCTTTTATTGTTTTATAATAGAAAACATTACATTCTACACAAATTTGGGATTGAAACTGATTCGACATCTTAAATTCTATTTAGGTTATCATCCTCAAACAAAACACGAATTAGGGTTTCACCCTATTCGTTTCCTTTGCAAAACGTTAATGAAATTTCAGTTCGACCTCTTACTCTACTTAGATCTCAACATCGACAAATAAGAAAACACGTTATCAACCTACAGTATCAAGACAGACCACACAGACTTATATGAAAATTTTAGCATACATTTCCATCTAAAGGTTGAAGTTTATTTTATTGTGAGGCACCTGTAACAATTAATTAACAAGAATACGCGAAATAGCAGAAATGACAGAACTCAGAATCACTTTTGTATTGATCACAGGCCACTTCGAGGGGGCAACCTCCTTTGAGCAAGCTCAATACAAATAACTTCACGGTGCCTTCATAGGTCTCAACACACACTTATATACTAATTCTAGGCGCCAATACTATGGGTCGAAACCATGGGACGTTACAAACTATGGATTAACAATACTACGAGCGGCTTACAAAGCATATGCACCAACAACAATAACACAAACTATTGATTAGCAAATACTACGAGACGACTTACAAAGCATATGCATCCAACAACAACATACTAACAAAGTAAAGACATGGGTTCCTAACATCCCCTCCCCCTTAAAAAAAGCTTTGTCCTCAAAGCTTTAGATGTGGAAATTGTTGTTGAATCTGAAGGAGTGGTTCCCATGTAGCATCCTCTGGTTGCATGCCGTGCCACTGAATTAAGACTTATGTGATAGAGCGAGAGCGAAGCTGACGCGTGCGCCGATTGAGGATGGCCTCTAGCTCCAAAAGGATGGATCCTTCATTATCCAGTTCGGGTAAAATCGTTTGGCCGCTGATGTTGGTGCCAAGAACTTTCTTCAGACAAGAGACATGAAAGACTGGATGAATGCGGGAAGAAGGAGGAAGTTCCAATTTATAAGCAACGGACCCAATCCTCTGAAGAATCCGATATGGCCCATAGAACTTTGGAGCGAGCTTATGACGCCCTTTGAGTTTCAAGGAGGATTGTTTGTACGGCTGGAGACGAAGAAAAACCATATCGTCGACTTGAAAAGTGTGCTCCGAACGGTGCTGATCAGCTTGTTGCTTCATGCTATTTCTTGCCATGTGAAGATTGTCCCGCAAAATGTGAAGAATCTGATAACGGTTTCGAAGGACCTTGTCAACTTCCTGAACTGGTGAACGGGTGGGGGTGTATGGAAGAAGAGATGGAGGTGCCTGACCGTAGACTGCTTCATATGGGGTCATTTTAGAGGCAGTATGGTAAGAGGTATTGTACCACCATTCAGCGAGAGGGAGCCAGTTTTCCCATTGATGTTGTTGTTCCAAGGTGAAGCAACGAAGATAAGTTTCCAAGCATTTATTGACAATTTAAGTCTGACCATCTGTTTGTGGGTGATACCCTGAACTCATCTTCAGTTTGGTGCCAGTGTGGCGAAATAGTTCTGTCCAAAAATGACTAGTGAAAGTCGCATCACGATCCGAGACAATGGAAGAAGGGATGCCATGAAGACGAAAGATCTGGTCCATAAAAATTTGAGCGACAGAGGAGGCTGTATAGGGATGGATGAGAGCGCAAAAATGACTATATTTGGAGAGACGATCAACCACAACGAGAATCACTGTCTTCCCGCCAGATTTAGGGAGCCCTTCAATGAAATCCATAGAAATATCTATCCAAATCCGTGTAGGTATGGGCAAGGGTTCAAGCAATCCTGGAAGGAGTGTTGTTCACCCTTATTGCGCTGACAAGTATCACATTCGGCCACCATCTATTGAATTGTCCTTTTCATGCCCTGCCAAAAGAAGTTACGCCATGCTCGTTCATATGTTTTGAGGAACCCAGAGTGCCCGACCGATGGAGAAGCATTGAGTTCATAGAAGACAGCCTGTTGAAGATCTGTGCTCTGGGGAAGCACCAGACGACCCTTGTATCGTAGAGAAGCACCATCCCAAGAGTAATGTGGGACAGCAGAAGGATTGTTGGTCAAGCGTTGGATGATCCGAGATAAGGAAGAGTCATTGACATAACCCTGTTGAACAGATTGCAACCAATTTGGAACAGGCATAGAAATAGCTGAAAGAGAACCTTGGGCATCAAATGTGCGAGAAAGAGCATATGCCACAATATTGTCTTTACCCTTCTTGTAAGTGATCTCATAGTCATAACCCATGAGTTTGCTAACCCATTTCTGTTGTGTCGGGGAGGAGACACGCTGGTCCAAGAAATATTTCAGACTTTGGTGATCAGTCTTGATGCAGAAATGATTCCCTAATAGGTATGGACGCCACTTCTGTACTGCATGCAAAATAGCCATCATTTCCTTCTCATAGGTAGAGGCAGCTAAATTCTTACCTGAAAGGGCTTTACTGGTGAATGCGATGGGGTGTTCATCTTGAAGGAGAACAGCACCAAGTCCATTGCCGCAAGCATCACTCTCAATAGTGAAGGGCTTGGAAAAATCGGGCATAGCTAGCACAGGTGTAGTACACATAGCTTGTTTTAGTTTGTCAAATGCACACTGAGCATCAGGTGTCCATGTAAAAGCATCTTTTTTCAATAGAGCAGTTAATGGAGCTGTAATCTTCCCATAATCCTTGACAAACTTGCGGTAATAGCCAGTCAACCCCAAAAAACCACGAAGGCTCTTGAGTGTCTGAGGATGTGGCCAATTGTTCATGGCCTCAATTTTGGCAGGATCCACGCGAACCCCTTGTGCTGAGATAATGTGCCCGATATACTCAACTTCCTTTTGTCCAAAAACACATTTAGACTACTTGGCATGGAGATGATGGTCAAAGAAAAGTTGCATGACAAGATCCAGATGCTGGAGATGTTCATCCCATGTTTTACTGTAGATGAGGATATCATCAAAGAATACCAGAATGAATTTCCGCAAGTAGGGTCGAAATATTTTATTCATTAAGGCCTGGAATGTGGAAGGAGCATTAGTGAGGCCAAAGGGCATGACCAAAAACTCATAATGGCCATCATGTGTGCGAAAAGCTGTTTTAGGAATATCATCCTCATGAACCCGAATTTGATGATACCCAGAACGAAGATCCAACTTGGAGAAAAAGTGAGCCCCATGAAGCTCATCAAGAAGCTCATCAACAACAGGAATTGGAAACTTATCCTTGATGGTGAGGTGATTAAGTGCTCGGAAGTCAATGCAGAGGTGCCATGACCCATCTTTTTTGCGGACAAGAATAATTGGAGAAGAAAAGGAACTAGTGCTTGGGCGAATAATACCTTGCTTCAATAACTCCCAAACGAGCATTTCAATCTCCAGTTTTTGGTGAAATGGGTAGCGATAGGGCCTGATGTTGGGAGGAACGCTACCAGGAAGGAGCTGAATACGATGGTCTTTTGGCCTGGAAGGTGGTAATCCCACTGGTTCAGCAAAGACACCTGTATATCGATCTAGAATTTGTTGTAGATCCAAAGGAGTAGTGGAGACCGCTGATGGTTGCATCTCGTGGAATGGATCTGAGCGATGACACCATGTGAACTCTTATTGAGGAGTTTTTCCATGCGATGTGAACTGATGATGCTGAGAGAACCTGGTTGTAATCCTGTCAATGTGTGTTTGTGTCCATTGAGGGAAAACTGCATCCAAAGTTCGGCAAAATCCCATAAGATAGGGCCGAGTGTGCGTAGCCATTGAGCGCCCAAAACCACATCACATCCGCCTAAGGGCAAGGCAAACATGTCAGAGCGCAAGATATAATCTCCCATAGAGATACGCACATTTCGATACTTCCCTTTGCAAGGTAAGGTACCGCCATTGGAAATCATGACTTCAAAGTTGGAGCAAGGATGGATAAAACAATCAGCTTATTTGGCGATCTGAGGGTCAATGAAATTATGAGTGCTACTAGAATCAATGAGGATTGTAAGAGCAAGCTTCTTGAAGTAACCCCTGACCCGCATTGTTTGGCGGGTGGTGATTCCGGCTAAAGCATGGAGAGATATCTCTGGCTGGTCATCCTGAGACGGAGGGTCAATAGGCGGTTCCTGACTGTCGACTGGAGCATCCAGTGTTTCTGGATCTTCGTCACCCATTTCAGAGGCAAGCGGAGACTCCACATCCAGGAGATAGAGCTTTTGCTGAACACATCTATGTCCCCGAGTGAATTTCTCATCACAATTATAGCAAATCCCCTTTTCTCTACGTGCTTGCATCTCTGTTTCAGACAAATGCTTGATAGGAGTCGGTCGAGGAGCCTGCGGTATAGGTGGTCGCTGAGAACCCATATTTTGGAAGGGAACAAAAGTGGGCTTGGAGCGTTGTTGGGCTGCAAGATTGTCTTCTGCCAACTTAGCCAACCCGAGTGCTTCCATCATTGTGTTGGGGCAGAACATTTTGACCTCAGAGCGAATGGCATCCTTTAGACCAATGATAAAACAACTCCGGTAAAATTCATCAGACAATCCTTCGGTGTGGTTGGCTAGATTCTCAAATTCGGTTTGATACTCTCTCACAGTGCCAGTTTGGCGAAGTTTAGTGAGGGCTCCCGTGAAGTCATCAAAAGCACTAGGACCAAATCGTTGCAAAAGGAGCTGGCAAAAGTCTGGCCAGTTGGGCTCTGGATGAGCCTTGATGTACCAGCGGTGCCATTGAAGAGCTTCCTGTTCCAAATGAAAGGATGCCAGCGGAACTTTGTTGACATCAAAAGTATTATGCAGACTGAAATACTGTTCTGCACGATAGATCCATCCAGTTGGATCGGTACCATTGAAGTGAGGAAAATCAAGCTTCGGACCACGGAAATTGCTGGAAGCAGAGAACCCATTGTCTACTGAAGACTCGGACTGCCGTTTGTTGTTCATAGCTGAATGTTCAAGATGGAGACCGAGAAATTTTTCATCCAGATCCTGGAGTTTGGCTTGGATGGCTGCAAGTGCTTCCTCCATGTTTTTTGCTCCTGCATGGGTGACAACCATAACCAGGATTTTTTATTTTTTTTTTTGACTGGGTAGGAAAACAAAAACAGGAACTACTTCAGTAAAGGAAAATTTGGATTTGGGAAAAAATCAGAAGGGTAATTGTGGTTTGACTAAGTTTTGGACACTGTTGGATAGATAGGGAAGCAAAAATGAGGATTTCAAAAGCGGGGTGAAAGAATGGGAAAATTTGGCAGAGGGGAACAAAGAAGCAGAATTTAGAAAGGAACTCTGTGGTAAAATTTGAAGGTGATTGGGTGAAATCTGAGGAAGTTATGGAAAACCCTAAAAATAGACAAATGTGGGATTTCGGGCTTTGGGAAGGGGAATTGGGGATAGGGTCCTGAGGACTGAAATATGCAGAATGGGATGACAGGGGTTCCCTGAAAATT
Source organism: Larix kaempferi (assembly GCA_027924585.1). Classification (NCBI taxonomy): domain Eukaryota; kingdom Viridiplantae; phylum Streptophyta; class Pinopsida; order Pinales; family Pinaceae; genus Larix; species Larix kaempferi. The sequence continues at coordinate 11,288,723 of BSBM01000196.1, forward strand.
TCAAGGGAAACAAAGTAAAAATAAGGGAGATATGGAGAAAATACTGAATTTTATACTCTTTTTTTTTTTCTTTCTTCAGACTGGAGCAGCTACGGCTCGAAAGAGATCTAGAACAGCGTTGAATGGACTGAAAATGGATGAATCTGGAATGGCTTGCAAAATAGATCTGAAACGGCGCAGTAGTGATCGACAATAGTTCAGCTGAAAGTAGATATGGACCCCAGGTATGTGCGGCTTCCTAACAGTTCAGGGGTTTCACTCGGCCACCAATGCTGTCTGACGGCTTGCATATTGGGGCAATACCCCTCACTCCACGGCTCAGGTGAAACTGATAACCGCTTTGCCACAAACGACAGCTCTTGGTTTACCTCACGGGTGGGAACTAGTCAATCAGGTAGGGGTCGTTGCCCTTTTCGCTGGCAGGTCCTCTCAATGGGCCAGCTACTTCGAGGTTCCTGTGGTACTCCTCACAATGAGTTTTAGGGCTTATGCCCAAGTACTTCCCATAGTTAAGCGGATGGGGATTATTCCCAAATCCGAACCTGCAACAAATGCGAAAAAAAAATTGGCAGAAATTTCACCCAGCGAGCCCAAGAAAGTGCTCTGATACTAGATGTGAGGCACCTGCAACAATTAATTAACAAGAATACGCGAAATAGCAGAAATGACAGAACTCAGAATCACTTTTGTATTGATCACAGGCCACTTCGAGGGGGCAACCTCCTTTGAGCAAGCTCAATACAAATAACTTCACGGTGCCTTCATAGGTCTCAACACACACTTATATACTAATTCTAGGCGCCAATACTATGGGTCGAAACCATGGGCTGTTACAAACTATGGATTAACAATACTACGGGCGGCTTACAAAGCATATGCGCCAACAACAATAACACAAACTATTGATTAGCAAATACTACGGGATGACTTACAAAGCATATGCGTCCAACAACAACATACTAACAAAGTAAAGACATGGGTTCCTAACATTTATACACAGAACCCTTATCATCGACGATATCTTCAAACCCTAATCTGGCTCGAAAGACATTTTAGTAACCTTTAGCATAAAGTCGATTTACATAGACATTTAAACAAGATAATTTAGCATGCAAATTTATTTTCGAAGAAATAAGTATCATTTACGCAGTGAATGAGCCCATGGCTCGTTTCAACACTTAACCATTGACGTCGTGGATTTTTAGAATGAAGATTTTCAACACTGTTGCAGACAAAATTAAAATAAGGGTTTATCCCAAGTTACAACAGTTCTAAAAGAACCCAATCTCCCTGAACATCAATGAGTCATAGCTCCAGTCGGCCTCACAAAATTACAAAATATAGAAACCAAGAACCATTTAAACAAAACGAGAGTCGCGTCACTGAATAACAAGCATGTTTTGGAAGTTCTTCAACTATCAACATCGACAGAGAAAATGACGAGTCTTGACAAGCCTGTTACTCATCCTTTGAACTACTTCAACCACCATTCAAGAGCACTATGAGGGTTATGGAAGACTCGAGGCTTACCAGTAATAAGGCACGATGATACCTTGCCAAAACATTACTCAATCATTTCATTCGAACCCTGCAACTGACAAACGATATTTTTGAAGTTAGATACCTGTTACTTTTTAAATCAAAAATCAAAGTGCAACAAAGGAAACACCCATTACTCAGAAGGATGCTTACCTTCTTAACTTAACGAGAATATTCACACAAACGACACCAGGGAATCATTATCCTCGTCCAAGCTCTGCGATTTCTTTTATATCACTCTATCTCTTAGAAATTATAAAGCTAAGACTACAACCCTTCAAACTAGAGTAGTGGATCACAAACAACAATGCCATTATAGGGGTTCAAGAACTACAATTTTGACATGGTTCACAGGTCTCAGGGTCGAAACCCCTCACTGAAACACTACTATAATTTCAGCAGCCCGTCGGCCACCCTCAAACGAAAACAATAACACTCTAAATTGATTCTTCAAGTTCTTAAGCCCAAACATCGACGAGGGTAGGGTTACAGATCCAACGGCCATGGATCTTCACCAAAAACTGTCTTGAAATTGCTAGCACGGTTAGCTTTGGAACAAACGATGGCCACATTAAATGACTATCTTACCGGGCAGGTTGATGTTGCCACCTTGGCACATGAAGAAACAAGCACATCCACTACAAAGCGTTTTACTTATGCACAACGACGAGCCAGTAGTGCTAACATCGACGTGGACTATGAATAATACCACTTGGCAAAGCTTTTAGTACTAAGCTTTTAATGGTGGCAGGATACATGATCTCTCCCACAGCTCAAGACCGGCGCCCCATTTATGAGCCAATAAACCTGTCAATTTCCAATTTAATTGCTCATCAGTACTTCACCGTGATAGCATATATTTCATTTCAATGGTTAACATAACCAATTTTTAAATATCGTATTCGTCATAGGGATAATAATGTTTATGCAAATTTTGTTTATCATCCTAATGTTTACACTTTATTTGTTATCACTCCCATATATTACATTGGTTATATTAAACCGTAAATGCTTTTGTATAGTATGGTTAAGAGCCTAATGTTTGCAAATATTGCAACGTTTGCCAATATATATGTTTAATGTTGTTAATAAGCTAAGAGAAGATATAGTCACCCACTATATTCATAAGACCTTGAAATATCATGTTATAGGAGGATAGTTAAATAACTCAAGTTTTATTTTGCAACATAGTTAATCTATGGTGGTACTTGTTTATCAATTATTTGCTACCAATGTCTAGTCCTTGGGAAAGACTACTTTTGCATACATAAGACCCAAATAAATATATTGATTGTGAATGATAAAAATTATATAGTTAATCAATAGTGTTGTATACACTCACAAGCACATACATGCCATAATATATAGTTTAGTAATGGGAGTAATATTCTTCTCCAATCCTCTATGTACTTTCATTCATGCGATACAATGGCACTGGACCATCTTGCTACTACCAGCTAGATGGAAAACAACAAGATATCTAGTGCAATGACGACGACAAAATTAGTTAGTACAAGGACACCGATAGCACCAGTTAAGTACAAAGACGACTACAGTGACGACGCTGCTAATTCGATGCTTATTCATACAGCTAACTTGGGTCGATTTTATTCAGATATAAGACGAATCATAGAAAGTAAAAGTGTAAGCATGTGAATCGTACCTGTATGCTTTTATAAATGTAACAGTCTTTAATTATTCTAATTTTATTCTCAAACGATGAATTTGAACTCACACGAACTGGAATTTTTTGCAATCATGAAACTTCTTACAAGTCGTTTGCACATAGAATAGGTCCAATTTTTTAGCATTACGACTAAGTAAGCTTTAGGATCCCTCATAGGACTCCTTGGACAACAAAGAAGCAATCTGTCAGTATCATCTCAAAAATAAAAGTATCTTATCACACTTCTAACCTATCATTTCAATTACTACTTTAACCATGCCGTTAATTGCAGAAGAAGAAGGTCGCATCATAATTCTGATTGTTAATTTATTTAATTATCATAATCATAGTTGTTCTGAATATGTTTAAGTTATCACTGTAACTTGTTTATAAACAAGATTTTATTGTGATTAGTACTAACAGTTGCTTAGTTAATATTGTTATAAATCAGCAATCATTATTTTCGCAATTATATCTATCATAAATATAGCTATTAATGCTATTAACAAAAATTTTAAATTTTTATGAAAATTTGAGATGTTACATGTGGTATCAGAGCATAGATTCAAACTCTAGGCCTAAATGAGGTCCAAAACACGTAGTAGAAATTTTTATATATAGCAGAAAATTATACTAACTTGAAAATTTTATCATTATGTTATCTTCTGAAATTATTTTCAGTTATAGGTATGGAGAACTTAGCTGAACATTTAAGTGACAGATTTCAGCCAAACAGTCACAGTTCGGGATAGCACTATGTAGAGCAAGGCCATGGGGAAATACGCAACAGAGTTCGACAGAACTATTACGTGCCTTTCAAGAATTAAAGGCAGAAATCAAATCTATGAAACTAGATAATGAAAAGATTCTGCAAGCTCAAGAACAACTCAATCAAGTGTTGTTTGAACATAGCCAAACAGAGGAGTAAGAAAGAAACCATAAAGATGTTTCCAAGGTTGAGGATATGCCTCATGCTGATAAAAATCAGAACATCAAAATTAGTGAAGTAAAAGATAGCTCAACCTCATCCGGAGATGCTATTACAGAACGCAAAAAGAAACGTAATTATAACAGTGACTATAGTGAAGAAGATTCCAAACCAAGAAGGAAAAATCATAAAGAATATGAGAAGATTTCTGGAAAATTCAAGAAGATAAGACCTCCAACTTTCAATGGAGAAACTGAGAAAGGCAAGACAGCTGAAGCTTGGCTGTCAGGGTTGAAGAAATACTTCCATATCTACAACTATTCAGAGTTCTTAAAAGCTAAAATGGCCATATATAACTTAGCCGGTAAAGTGGATATCTGGTGGCAAGATGTCAAAAGGGTAATGGGCATCAAGGATAAAGATGTAAGTTGGAGTGCTGTCAAATGATATTTCAAAAAGAAGTATCTTTCTGAACAGTACTACGAAGAAAAATCTAAAGAGTTCTACAATTTGAAGTTGGGAGGTATGAACATGAAGGAATTGAACAGTAAGTTTCTGAACTTACTGAGATATGTACCATATTTCATTGAAGAAAAACCAAAAATTCAAAGGTACTTGAGCTGTTTACCTTTCAGCATTAAAGACAGAATTGAGTATGACAGTCCTAAAACATTAGAGGAGGCTATGAGGAAGGTAATTTTCTGTTATGATACAAATCAGAAGAGAGAGGGTATGTCTAATTGGAAAAATCATAAGCCCAACAATTTTGAACAGAACAAGAAAAATTTCAGATTCAGTGGAAATTCCGGATTCCATAGGAAGAATTTTCAGAATCAAAATTCCCAAGGGAATAATTCCAGAAATAATTCACAGCAGAATTCTACAGCACTAAAAAATGCATCTAATACTACCAAGACCAGTGAGCCAAAGACACATATTAAATATTTTTAATGTCAAGGCCCTCATTACACATTAGAATGTCCCTTACGAAAGCAGAAGACAAACAACATCAACTCTATTCAAACTGAACCTACTATTGGAAACGTAGCAAGGGAGATGCCAAGAATTAATGCAACACTTGACAACAAGCAAGCAAATCATCAAATCTCTATGGTAGAGATTGAAGGTATGATAAATGACCATCCTGTTACTGTTTTAATTGACCTAGGTGCTACTTTAAGTTATATATCACAAGATGTTGTAGAAAGTCTTAAACTGAAAATTGAAAACTTTAGTAAATCATGGCTGGTTAGACTAGCAACTGGAACAAAGAGGAAAGTTTTAGATTTTATAGAGAACTATGTTTTATCCATGAATCATTTGCAAACACAAATCAAGCTGAATATTTTACCTTTAGGTTCATATGATATTATAGTTGGGATGGACTGGTTAGAAGCCCATTATGTTATCCTAGACTGTTACAGAAAAAATTTTACATGCTTAAATGATGAAGGGAAAACTGTAGAAATAAAAGGCATTCCAAGGAAGGTAACCCTTAGAAAAATTTCAGCCATGCAAGTTAAGAAGGCAGCTAGGAAGGGATGCCAAATGTTTGTAGTAAACGTGGTAAATGATGAGATTATGGATAAAAAGGACAAACTGAAATTAGAAGACATACCTGTCCGAAAATATTTTAAATATGTATTTCCCGAGGAGATTCCAGGATTACCACCCAAAAGAGATTTAGATTTTACCATAGAGTTAATACCAGGAGCAATACCAAATTCAAAAGCTCTGTACAGAATGAATATACTGGAGTTAAACGAATTAAAATCTTAGTTCAAGGAACTTATTGACAAGAAGTATATTAGACCAAGTGTGTCTCCTTGGGGAGCACCTGTCATCTTCGTTAAGAAGAAAGATGGAACATTAAGACTGTGCATAGATTATCGCCAGCTTAATAAGATGACAATTAAGAATAGATACCCGTTGCCCTGCATAGATGATCTATTTGATCAGCTGCGTGGAACAACAGTATTTTCGAAGATTGATCTAAGATCAGTATATCATCAAGTAAGGGTTAAGGATGAATATATTTTCAAGATAGCTTTCCGAACTCGGTATGGACATTATGAGTTCGTAGTCATGCTGTTTTGCTTGACTAATGCCCCGGCTTTATTTATGTGTTTGATGAATAATATTTTGCATAAGTACTTAGAAAAGTTTGTTGTTGTGTTTATAGACGATATTTTAGTGTACTCAAAAAGCAAAGAAGAGCATGATGAACATTTACGGATTATCTTACAAGTATTAAGAGATCGTCAATTCTATGCCAAATTTAGCAAGTGTGACTTCCACAAGGACAAAATTCAGTATCTAGGACACATAATTTCAGCAGAATAAATTTCAATTGACCCCGACAAGATAAGGGCCATTAATGATTGGCCGGTTCCTAAAGATGTGTCAGATGTGAGATCATTTATGGGCATTATGGGTTATTACAGAAAGTTTATAGAGAATTTCCCAAAAATTGCCAACCCCATAACTTCCTTGCAGAAGAAAGGAAAGAAATTTGTTTGGGATCAGAAATGTGCTGAGAGTTTTAAGAAATTAAAGGAACTATTAACGACAACACCTATCTTGAAGATAGTTGACCCCAACAAGGATTTTGTAGTTTGTACAGACACATGCAATGATGGACTTGGTGGAGTCTTGACACAGGAAGTGCATGTGATAGCATATGAATCTAGGAAGCTGAAAGTACATGAAAATAATTACTCTACATATGATTTAGAGTTATTAGCAGTTATTCATGCCTTAAAAATGTGGCATCATCACCTTATTGGCAGAAAGTTTACATTATTAACAGATAACATGGGTCTGAAATATTTATTGGATCAGACAAACCTGAACGCTAGACAAGCTAGATGGTTGACATTCTTAAGTGAGTATGATTTCGAAATTTAGCATATCAAAGGAAAGGAGAATAAAGTTGCAGATGCCTTGAGTCGCAAGGAAAAACTAAATTTCATTTCAGCAATCAGTAATTATTCAACTGATTTGGAAAATTAGATTCTGGAAAAAGGTGAAACAGATGAAGAATACAGAAAAATGAAGGAAAGGACAGCCAATAACAGTTCTGAAAATTGTATGGCAGATTGCAGAATTAAGGAAAATGGTCTATTATTGTATAAAAATAGATTGTATGTACCAGATATACCAGAAATAAAATTTTTGATATTAAATGACATGCATAAAAGTCATTATTATGATCATCCAGGATATCAAAAGACCATCACTATGTTGAGAAAAGAATACTATTGGCTCATAATGAAAGATGAAGTAGCAGAATACATCACAAAATGCTTGGACTGTCAAAAGGTGATGGTTGAACACCAACATCCAGCTGGACTGTTGCAACCATTACCAATACCAAGCTAGAAATGGGAAGTGATCAACATAAATTTCATTACTGGATTACCTAAAAATTAGAAACAACATGATGCTGTCATGGTGGTGGTGGACAAACTTAGCAAGGCAGCACATTTCATACTAGTGAAGACCACACATAAAGCACCACACATTGCAGAGATTTTTATGAAACAGATTTTTAGACTGCATGGAATACCAAAGGTAATAATTTCAGATCGTGACTCAAAGTTTACAGGAAACTTTTGGAGGTCATTGTTTAAAGGATTGAACACGACTTTAAATTTCAGTACAGCTTTTCACCCTCAAACAAATGGACAGATAGAAAGGGTAAATCAAGTGTTAGAAGATTTATTGAGAATGTATGTTAAGGATCAACCAGGTAAGTGGGAAGATTATCTGCACTTAGCAAAATTTGCTTATAATAATCATTATCATGCTTTGGCCAGACTTAGTTCTTTTGAAATTCTTTATGGTAGGAAATGTAATACACCTGTTTCATGGAATGATCCAATAAATAGAGTTGTTTTAGGACCTGGATTATTGCAGCAGTTAGAACTAATTGTGAAACAGGTGCAAGGACATTTAAAAACTACCCAAGATAGGCAGAAAAGTCAAGCAGATTCGAAAAGAACTCATAAAGAGTTCTAGGTTGGTGAACATGTGTTTCTCAAGGTAAGACCAAAAAAGAGTTCACTGAAATTGGGGAGCTATGCCAAGTTGGCACCCAGGTATTGCGGTCCTTTTGAAATATTATCTAAGGTTGGAGTAGTAGCATACAACCTAGCTTTGCCACCTAACCTGAAAATACATAATGTTTTTCATATATCGTTTTTAAAAAAATATGTGCACGATACTACTCATGTTGTAAACTGGAATGATGTACAGGTGGGACACGACGAAGATTTTCCGATGGAACCGGATTGTATCCTCGGAAGGAGGGAAACTATTCTCCGGAATCGAAGCATTGGGCAAGTGAAGGTGCAATGGAAGCACCTTAGCCCAGAAGAAGCAACTTGGGAGTTGGAGAGTAGTATGCAGGCAGCATACCCAACTCTATTTCAGGAACACTCAAGGAGTGACTAGCCAACATCGAGGACGATGTTGAGACTTAAGGGGGGGTGTATGTCACCTACCCAAATTTCTGGACATTATTATTTATTTGCAAAAATACTTTATGTTAAATTTAATTACAAGTTTTGCAATTATGATCCGTTTTGATCATGGATGAATGTAATTTGCTGAATATTATTATTTAAATAAATTGATTTGGAGACAAACACCCAAGAGGACTATTGAATGAGTGTTCACTGACCCACTAGGAGGAATGGAAGCTATTGGAAGGAATGGGACACATAGCAGCAGTTACATCACAGCACTAACTGTTGGTTATGGGACAAATTCCCCTAAAATAGGGCATTATCCCCCAGGAGGAGGGAGTGAGCAGGTAGCTCATTTAATGACCCAGTAACATCTAAAAAGGCCTAGGAAGCCTATAAAGGCAAATTCGAATTGGGAAGGAAGCTCTTAATCAATATTTCTACAAAATATTTTCCTCTTGTGAATCAGGGGATTTCAAGAGAGATTCGAATAAGGGAGGTTAGTGGTGATTGAAAACTGAGTTTTGCATATTATTGAGGAGAAACAGAGTTGTAGGGGCAAGTCTTTTGGACTGCTACCTACTGAAGATTTAGAAGATTACTACTACAGCAAGAAGAAGTCCTAATTCCTGAAGTTTCTTCCTCCTGGTGGTTCAATGAATAGGCTCGAGGGTCCTAAGACAGTACTTGACTGTTTTCAGGAATTTGGTTGGGTGGAACAGTCTTCTTGGGCTGTTTGTTGCCCTACATAATTTTCTCACGTTCTTAAAGATTTCCTAACTTATTTTCAGTAAATAATTCTGTTTTGTTTATCTAGTGTTTTTCTGTTTATTTGCTTTCGAAAAAGAAGTTAATTCTAGAAATGTTTAAGTTTAATATTAAATTGATAAACCAATATCCCCATTTTTCCACATGCTGTTTGGGAGCATCTTACTCTAGTAAAGATATGCAAATTAAAATAGATTAGAAGATAGGCAAAATTTGCCATTGAATTCGATAGATAGATAGTAATCATATATGTATCAGTTTTATGTTCCTAAGTTAAATAATTGTAGGAGTTTCTATATAATAGTTAGTATATATATAATATTTCTTCAGTTATATGATAAACAGTCAATAAATAATTCCTGTACAATCATCCTACATTCCATATAAATTATGTCCATAGAAGGTAGATAAATTACATACTGCATATTGCTTTAAGACTGCTGACATTGAATAAAAAATTCTTTATAATAAGCTGGAAACAATAGTTTTTCACACAGGTTTCATATTCATATATTTCACTCACACACAGTTTCATTGCAATTACTTCACCAGTATTATATGTATAGAAATTAAGTTATAGATAGAGTTTTAATTTACACAGTCTTCACGATTTCTGCACTATACACTCACATTGCTTTCACTTTCTATGGTAATGTTGCATTATCTATAAATCTAATAAATGATAAGAATTTCATAAACACCAGTATTATTACCATGTAATTATTTCCTCCTTTTAGATCTGCTAACACTGTTTGTGACCTTTGTAAAACTGAGCCTTGTATCAAAGAAAAACCCTAGCTAGATTCAGATTTCCTCTTTTATTGTTTTATAATAGAAAACATTACATTCTACACAAATCTGGGATCGAAACCGATCCGACATCTTAAATTCTATTTAGGTTATCATCCTCAAACAAAACACGAATTTGGGTTTGACCCTATTTGTTTCCTTTGCAAAATGTTAATGAAATTTCAGTTCGACCTTTTACTCTACTTAGATCTCAACATCGACAAATAAGAAAACACGTTATCAACCTATAGTATCAAGACAAACCACACAGACTTATACAAAAATTTTAGCATACATTTCCATCTAAAGGTTGAAGTTTATTTTATACACAGAACTTTTATCATCGATGATATCTTCAAACCCTAATCTAGCTCGAAAGACATTTTAGTAACCTTTAGCATAAAGTCGATTTACATAGACATTTAAACAAGATAATTTAGCATGCAAATTTATTTTTGAAGAAAGAAGTATCATTTACACAGTGAATGAGCCCATGGCTCATTTCAACACTTAACCATTGAAGTCTGGATTTTCAGAACGAATATTTCAACATGGTTGCAAACAAAATTAAAATCAGGGTTTATCCCAAGTTACAGAAGTTCTAAAAGAACCCAATATCCCAGAACATCGATGAGTCATAGCTCCAGTCGACCTCACAAAATTACAAAATATAGAAACCAAGAACCATTTAAACGAAACGAGAGTCGCGTCACTGAATAACAAGCATGTTTTGGAAGTTCTTCAACTATCGACATCGACAGAGAAAACAATGAGTCTTGACAAGCCTATTACTCATCCTTTGAACTACTTCAACCACCGTCCAAGAGCATTATGAGGGTTATGGAAGACCCGAGGCTTACCAGTAATAAGGCATGATGATACCTTGCCAAAACATTACTCAATCGTTTCATTCGAACCCTGCAACCGACAAACGATAGTTTTGAGGTTAGATACCTGTTACTTTTTAAATCGAAAATGAAAGTGCAGCAAAAGAAACACCCATTACTCAGAAGGATGCTTACCTTCTTAAATTGACAAGAACGTTGAAACAAACGACACCAGGGAGTGATTATCCTCGTCCAAGCTCTGCAATTTCTTTTATCCCACTCTATCTCTCAGAAATTATAAAGCTAAGACTACAACCCTTCAAACCAGAGTAGTGGATCACAAACCACAATGCCATTACAGGCGTTCAAGAACTATAGTTTCGACATGGTTCACAAGTCTCAAGGTCTAAACCCCTCACTGAAACCCTACTATAATTTCGGCAGCCTGTGGGGCACCCCCAAACAAAAACAATAACACTCTAAACTGATTCTTCAAGTTCTTAAGCCCAAACATCGACGAGGGTAGGGTTACAAATCCAATGGCCACGGATCTTCACCATCAGTGGTCTTGAAATTGCCAGCATAGTTAGCTTTGGAAAAATCGACAGCCACATTAAATGACTATCTTACCTTGCAGGTTGACGTTGCCATCCTAGCACATGAAGGAACAAGCACATCCACTACAAAGCATTTTACTTATGTACAACGATGAGCCAGTAGTACTAACATCGACGTGGACTGTGAATAATCCCACTTGGCAAAGCTTTTAGTACTAAGCTTTTAATGGAGGCAGGATACGTGATCTCTCCCACAGCTCGAGACTGTCGCCCCATTTATGAGCCAACAAACCTGTCAATTTCCAATTTAATTGCTCATCACTACTTCACCGTGATAACATGTATTTCATTTCAATGGTTAACATAACCAATTTTTAAATATCGTATTCGTCATAGGGATAATAACGTTTATGCAAATTTTGTTTATCATCCTATTGTTTACACTTTATTTGTTATCACTCGCATATATTACATTGGTTATATTAAATCGTAAATGCTGTTGTATAGTATGGTTAAGAGCCTAACATTTGCAAATATTGCAACGTTTTCCAATATATATGTTTAATGTTGTTAGTAAACTAAGAAGAGATGTAGTCACCCACTATATTCATAAGACTTTGAAATATCATGTGATAGGAGGATAGTTAAATAATTCAAGTTTGTTTTTGCAACATAGTTAATCTATGGTGGTACTTGTTTATTAATTATTTGCTACCAATGTCTAGTCCTTGGGAAAGACTACTTTTGCATACATAAGACCCAAATAAATATATTGATTATGAACCATAGAAATTATATAGTTAATCAATAGTGTTGTATAAGCTCACAAGCACATACATGCTATAATATATAGTTTAGTAATGGGAGTAATATTCTTCTCCAATCCTCTATCTACTTTTATTCATGTGATACAATGGCACTGTACCATCTTGGTACTACCAGCTAGATGGAAAACAACAAGACAACTAGTGCAATGACGATGGCAGAATTAGTTAGTACAAGGACGACGACAGAACCAGTTAAGTACAAAGACGACTACAGTCATGACGCTGCTAATTATATGCTTATTCATACAGCTAACTTGGGTCGATTTTATTCCGATATAAGACGAATCATAGAAAGTAAAAGTGTAAGCATGTGAATCGTACCTGTATGATTTTATAAATGCAACAATCTTTAATTATTCTAATTTTGTTCTCAAACGATGAATTTGAACTCACATGAACTGGAATTTATTACAATCATGAAACTTCTTACCTGTCATTTGCACATAGAACAGGTCCAATGTTTTAGCATTACAGCTAAGTAAGCTTCGGGGTGTTGATGTATATGTAACTTCGGAATGTATTTCATCTGTGTATTTTATATATATTTATTGTACCCTTATAAGAGATGTGTCATTCCTCTATAAGGAAGTGTCGTCATGTGGATTGACAAGTGTCGCAAGTGTGTGTACTTTCCGATGGGTTATTAGACCACCTTGTGGGGTCGGCCCTGAATTATATATAATATAATGTGGATGTACCTAGCTAGACAAGTCGGCCCCATAAGGTCATTGGGAAAAAAGGTTAGCATAAATAGAGATCGGAGATCTCTATTTTACACACTCGGAAAAGTAACTCACTCTCACTCAGAAAGTGGCGCACTAGTGAGGAGGAGGATCATCTGCTTCTAGGAGACTATATCAGTGTTATTTGGTTGTACTTTGGTTGAGCCATTGCTCTCTCTATCTCTGAGGAAGTTGTGGGGTTTTTCACCTTAGGGTTTTCCCCACAGAAACTCTGTGTCTCTTGTCTCTTATGCTTTTGATTCTTGTGATGCTTGTCATATTGTGATTTTCATGCATTGATATACTATATATGTTATTCTCTTAGCAAAGATCCTAGAGTATTGTGAATTAATGCGGTATCAGAGCTAACCTGAGAAGAAGACATTTTGCAGTGACGGAAGCTTGAGTTCCTTGTTTATTGGGTTTCTCTCCACAGATTTTTGACAATCAGTATAATAGATTGACTCTACTCATCAAGGCGCATCTATTTGTCTAGTCAGAATTCAATTCCGAGCATTTTCAGATTTGGCCCTAAAAATTAGGGTTTCCACAAAAATAAGAATTTCTGAAATCTGAGGACATAGCTGGATGCTCCTTGCACAAATCAAAGTTTAGAGCTTTGGATGTAGATTTTTGGCTGGGTAGATCTCCGGGAAACTCAAACCTTAATTCAGGGCTCTCTCTAGTGAACCCGGGAGGACAAAAAGGCAATTCTGAATGGAAACAATTTGCTGATCTCGAATTCTGAATGCACTAGGAAGATCAGCTCATCAAGGCGCATCTTTCTATCCTTTCAAAAATTTGAAATTCACATTTTGAATTTTTAGGGTTTTTCTGACAAACCCTAATCCGGGACGAGATCCAGTCTTCAGCATTTCAAGTGGTAAGATCTAAATCTTTTCTATTTCCATTTGAAGTACTCTTTAAGATGTCTCTCCACACCAAGCTTGAGGATAAGCTTGAAGGGGCTGATAACTTCCGAGCCTGGAAGTATAGGATTGGGTTAATCCTGGAAGAGAATGAGTTGGACTCATATGTGAAAGAAGACATCCATATCCCAGAGGATGAAGAGGCCAAGGTATTGCATAAGAAGAACTTGGTCAAGGCAAAGAGAATCATTGCTGATTCTATCAAAGACCATCTCATACCCCATGTGTCTTCTCTTAAGACACCCAAGGAGATGTATGACTCTTTGACCAAGCTATTTGAAGGGAAGAACATAAATCAGAAGATGACCCTACGGAACCAATTGAAAGGAGTATATTTTCAGAATGGAGAAACCATTCAATCTTATTTTTCAAGGGTCTCCCAGATCAAGGAACAACTAGAAGCAGTGGATGAAATGGTGGAGAATGGTGAAGTGGTGATGACCACTCTAAATGGCCTACCCAGGTCATGGGATTCCTTTATCCAAGGAATTTGTGCAAGGAAGAAGTTGATCTCCTTCAGTAGACTATGGGAAGAATGCTCACAAGAAGAAGCAAGGCTTGTGGCACAAGAAGAAAAGATGGGGAATGAATATCAAGCTCTCATAGCTCACACCAAGAAAGGGAAGTCCAAGAGAGAGCCATCTCACTCCAAGAAATCTTCACATCACTTCAAAGAAAGAAGAATATGCTTCACCTGTAATGAGAAAGGACATATTGCCATAAATTGTCCCAAGAACAATAAGGACAACAACAACTCCAACAAGAAGAAGAAGGGCAGCAAAAGAAGGTTTCATGCTCATGCTGCCGAGGATGATGAACCACCCAAGAAGAAGGCTAGGGCAGAAAGTGATGATAACTCATCAAGTGAAGAAGAGTATGTTCTAATCTCTGCTCTCACAGGTACCATCCCCCATGGTTGTAGTGATTGGTTGATTGATAGTGGGGCTTCCAAACACATGACCGGGTTTAAGGAATCTTTTGTGAATCTATTTGAACATGAATCACCCCATAAGGTGAAACTTGGGGATGATTATCAATACCCAATCAAAGGAAGTGGTGAAGCCTCCTACAACCTAGATTTTGGAAAATCTTTGAAGATGAAAGAAGTTCTTTATGTACCTGGGCTCAAGAAGAACTTACTCTCAATCTCTGCATTGGATGCAAAAGGTATGAGGGTTACATTTGTGGATGGTCAAGTCCTAATGTGGCCAAAAGGAAAGACCATAGATGATGCAGTAGTGATTGGAGAGCAAGACGAAGGTTTGTATAAATTAAAGGGACAACCTAAACATGCCATGGTGCATGAATCCATGGAGTGAAGTGAACTTTG
This sequence comes from Larix kaempferi, assembly GCA_027924585.1. Lineage (NCBI taxonomy): Eukaryota > Viridiplantae > Streptophyta > Pinopsida > Pinales > Pinaceae > Larix > Larix kaempferi. Next base: position 11,304,074 of record BSBM01000196.1, read on the forward strand.
GCATAGAAGACTTGCTTATATGCACTATAGGGAACTTCCAATTGCAAGCAAGGCTATAGAGGGTCTTCCTGAAATCAAGACCAAACATGAAGGTGTTTGCAAATGATGTGCAAAAGGTAAGAACATTAAGAAGGCTTTCCCAAGCAGTGAAAGCAAGGCAAAAGACATCCTAGAAATCATCCACTCAGATGTATGTGGTCCTATGTCATCCAGTTCTCTATGCGGGTATGTTTACTATGTCTCATTTATTGATGACTTCTCCAGGAAGACTTGGGTATACTTCTTGAAGAACAAAGATGAGGTGTTTGATAAGTTTAAGGAATTCAAAACCTTGATGGAGAATCAAACTGACAAGAAGATCAAAACATTCAGATCCGACAATGGTGGAGAATTCACCTCAGGTGACTTGAAGAAGCTTTGCAGTGATTCAGGGATTAAGAGGGAGTTGACTACTCCTTACAATCCACAACATAATGGAGTTGCAGAAAGGAAGAACAGAACAATCATGGAAGCAGCAAGAGCAATGATCCATGACCAGGATCTACCTATGCATCTATGGGAAGAAGCAGCTAGAACAACTGTATATGTGTAGAACAGAACACCCCACAAGATATTGGACAACAAGACACTAGAAGAGGTCTTTTCTGATAAGAAACCTGAAGTCAGCCATCTCAGAATATTTGGTTGTCCAGTATACACTCATGTCCCAAAATAAAAGAGGACTAAACTAGATCCTTCAGGAAAGAAGGGTATCTTTGTGGGTTACAGTGAAAGCTCGAAGGCTTACAGAATATACTTTCCAGGGTTTAAGAAGATTGATGTCAGCAGGGATGTAACATTTGATGAAAACTCAGCATTCATCAAATCAAGGAAGGCAGCTATCGAAGTTTATGAAGAACCTAAGGAAACTAGATTTCAAGACACTACCATGACTGAAGTAGTTCTAGAAGTTGTTCGTGAGTTTGAAGATCCGCAAGAACCTGTAGATCCACCCCGTGAGGATAACTCTCACAAGAGGAAACCTGCATGGGCTAGAGAGCTCATTCAAGATGTAGAAAGATTTGGCATTCTAGAGGAAGAACACAAATCAAAGAAGAGAACCAGATCACATACTAGCTATGTTGCCTTACTCTATGACATTATGAACAAAGAGCCTTCCAGTTATGAAGAAGCAACGGAAAAGAAAGAATGGAAGGATGCCATGGTTGAGGAATACCAATCAATAATGAAGAATGATGTTTGGGATGTTGTCCCAAGACCTAAAGAGAAGTCTCTTATGACTTCTAAATGGATCTTCAAAATCAAGCATGCTGCAGATGGCAGTGTAGAGAAATACAAGGCAAGATTCATAGCTCATGGCTTCTCTCAGAAAGAGGGAATAGATTATGAGGAAACTTTTGCACCTGTAGCTAGGTATACTTCCATCAGAACACTACTTGCCATGGCTGCAGCTATGAAATGGAAAATACACCAGATGGATGTCAAGACTGCTTTCTTGAATGGTGTAGTTGAAGAGGAAGTATATGTGGACCAGCCACTCGGTTTTGAAATACATGATAGGGAGTCATATGTGTGCAGATTGAAGAAAGCCTTGTATGGCTTGAAACAAGCTCCCAGAACTTGGTATGGTAGGATGGAAAATTTCCTATCTAGTTTGGGCTTTACCAAGAGTAAAGCGGATTCCAACCTTTACTACAAGGTTGAGGAAGGGAATCCTGTGATTCTACTCCTGTATGTGGATGACTTATTTGTAACACGAGATGACAGACTGATTGCAAATACTAAGAGGAAGCTTGTTGCTGAATTCGATATGAAAGATTTGGGAATGATGCACTATTTCCTAGGTATGGAGGTGTGGCAGAGTGCAGGTGGTATCTTCCTTGGTCAAGGGAAGTACACCATAGATATCCTGAAGAGATTTGGGATGATGGATTGCAAGGCCATGGCCACACCTATGGCATCGAATCTAAAGCTTCTATGCGATGCTTCATATGATCCGGTTGATGTATCTATGTATCATCAGATGATTGGGTCCTTGATGTACCTGGCGAACACGAGACCAAACATTTGCTTTGCTATGAACACATTGAGCCAGTTCCTGATGGATCCGAGGAGTATTCACCTGATTGCTGTAAAGCATGTTCTGAGGTACCTGAAGGGTACAGTGGATTATGGGCTCAAGTATGAAGTGAATCAAAAGTTTAACCTGCAGGGTTATGTTCATTCAGATTGGGCTGGCAGTGCTGCAGATAGGAAGAGCACATCTGGGTGCTGCTTCAGTATGGGATCAAGTGTGATCTCTTGGTTTAGCAGGAAGCAGTCCTGCATAGCACTGAGTATAGCTGAGGCAGAGTATGTTGCAGCTTGTTCAACAAGTTGTGAGGCAGTATGGCTACGGAAGCTACTGTCTGAGTTATTTGATCTCCCATTGGATGCTACTGGTATCTTCTGTGATAACGAGAGTTCTGTGAAGTTATCCGAGAACCCAGCGTTTCATGATAGGTTGAAACACATAGAGATCAAATATCACTATATCACGGATATGGTGTAGAGAGGAGCTGTGAAGCTCCTGTATGTTGCGATGGATGAGCAGATTGCAGATGTGCTAACGAAGCCACTAGCCAAAGTGAAGTTCAAGTACTTCAGAGAGAGGCTTGGTGTTCTTCAGATCGAGGACACTTCGAGGAAGAAGTGATGGACACATTTGTTGAAGCCATTCCAAACATGTTGGAAGGAGGATCCTTCACATGGCTGTGGATGTAAGCGCTGGATGATGAGCATCAGGATGATGTTCTGGTTTCTGCTGGATATGATCAGTTGGATCATTTTTATGTATGTATGTATGCATCATGTTGGATGCTGGATATGATCAATTGGATCATTTTTATGTATGTATGTATGCATCATGTTGGATGTTGGATATGATCAGTTGGATCATTTATATATATGTACGCATCATGTTGGATGCTGGATATGATCGATTGGATCATGTGTATGTATTTTGTATATGCATCATGTTGGATGCTTGGACCATGTATTTGTATATGTATCAAGTGGATACATTGTATGATCAGGTAGATCATGTATATTGATATGTATCAGATATGATCAGGTAGATCATGTATGTTGATGGATACATTGTGTTGATCATGTATCTATGTATCAGGTGGATACACTATGTATGATGATATGTATCAGGTAGATACATGGTGTGCATCAGATGGATGCATTGTATGATCAAGATTCGTGGATGACGAGCTTCTCCAGATGACATGCAGCAGGATGTTGCAGTGATGATGATCAGGGTGATCATGTGTACATCAGGATGATGTATGATGAGTATCAGATGATACTCTGTGGCCGTGGAATAGGTTGTGCAAATGAGCATATAATTCGTTTCCCTAGGATATTTGCAGATAGTCTTTTGAGGTTTTGCCTATGGCATGTAATTCGGTGCCCTGGGATATCTGGAAAATGCTCTTTCAAGGTTTTTCTCTGGGAGGACATATAATTTGGCCCTGGGATATCTACAGATAGTCTTTCGAGGTTTTGCCTATGGCATGTAATTCGTTTCCCTGGGATATCTGACAGATGCTCTTTCGAGGTTTTTTCCTATGGCATGTAATTTGCTCCTGGGAGATCTAGACAGGATGAAAAAGGCCTCAGATGCTTCAGCCAGTTTTTGCCATGACCACATGTAATTTGCTCCTGGGAGATCCGGACAGGATGAAAAAGGCCTCAGATGCTTCAGCCAGGTTTTGTGGTGGACCACATGTAATGTGCTCCTGGGAGATCCGACAGGTAGAGCCCTATGCTCGTAAAAGCCTGGGATGCTTCAACTAGGTTTTGTGGTGAGATCACATGTAATGTCCTCCTGGGAGATCCGACAGGTAGAGCCGTGTGCTCGTAACAGCCTGGGATGCTTCAACCAGGTTTTGTGATGGGTCACATGTAATGTGCTCATGGGAGATCCTACAGGTAGAGCAGTGTGCTCGTAATAGCCTGGGATGCTGCAGCCAGGTTTTGTCATGCACGTAATAAGTCCTGAGATTTCCACAGCATGGCCAATGATGATGAAGACCTGCAGGTGGTGGGCCTACATCCAGTATGAAATAGGACTGGCTCTGTATAACTTCCTATGACGAGTAGAGTCAGAGATTGGTTGAGATAGCAGCAGCAGTGACGATGATGATGACGATGCATCGATGACGATGATCCCGAGAAGAAGACTTGTCTAGAAGAACTGTGTCGAGAAATACCTTCCTAGTTAAGAGGGAGTGTTGATGTACATGTAACTTTGGAATGTATTTCATCTTTGTATTTTATATATATTTATTGTACCCTTATAAGAGATGTGTCATTCCTCTATAAGGAAGTGTCATCATGTGGATTGACAAATGTCGCAAGTGTGTGTACTTACCGATGGGTTATTAGACCACCTTGTGGGGTCGTCCCTGAATTATATATAATATAATGTGGATGTACCTAGCTAGACAAGTCAGCCCCATAAGGTCACCGGGCAAAAAGGTTAGTATAAATAAAGATCGGAGATCTCTATTTTACACACTCAGAAAAGTAACTCACTCTCACTCAGAAAGTGGCGCACTAGTGAGGAGGAGGATCATCTGCTTCTAGGAGACTATCTCAGTGTTATTTGGTAGTACTTTGGTTGAGCCATTGCTCTCTCTATCTCTGAGGAAGTTGTGGGGTTTTTCACCTTAGGGTTTTCCCCATGGAAACTATGTGTCTCTTGTCTCTTATGCTTTTGATTCTTGTGATGCTTGTCATATTGTGATTGTCATGCATTGATATACTGTATATGTTATTCTCTCAGCAAAGATCCTAGAGTATTGTGAATTAATGCTCAAAATTTAACACGGGGTCCCTCATAGGACTCCTTGGATAGCAAAGAAGCAAACTGTTAGTATCATCTCAAAAAGAAAAGTATCTTATCACACTTCTAACCTATCATTTCAATTACTACTTTAACCATGCTGTTAATTGCAGAAGAAGAAGGTCGCATCATAATTTTGAATGTTAGAATTTGTAAGTTCTATATATGAAATGAACAATCATTGTTTATATTTTATTTAATATCTTCTCTAACAAGATCTGAAATTCTATCGCCATCAGATGATATTGCTATTTCTTCTGATTCTAATTCTTCTAATCTTGCTAGTGAAATGTTTTCCTTAGGATTAATCTCTATGTGTTTCCAAGGTTTTACGTAGTTGTTCGTTATGTTTTCACAAACTTCTATAGATTCAACATTTTCAATTCAAATATGACAAAAACATGATTGCTTTCTATTGTCAAATGCAAACACATTTTGGAAGGATTTTGTTTGAATAGAGTGTAAATCTCTAGTCCCATGTATGGTGCCATCATTGTATGGGATTGATATATATATATCTTGTATTACAACAAGCCAAAAGATATATGACAAATTCCAAAGGACAATTTTTAATGTTAGTGTACATATACTTAAATGCTAGAAGTTTGCAAATAACAATTTTTTAAATCGACAATTAATATAAATAAAAAAAACCGTGTACATACGTACAAGCATATTTTGATTGTTGATTATAATCATGGCTTAGATGTAATTGACACCATTGTACAACCTTTGAAGCTGAATGAAATTGTGCGGAAGAATGGTTCATTTTCCATTTTCGAAGTGCTCTTTTACACATGCTCGTGCACCATGGTGTTCACCTTTTCCATGTCCAGTTTAAAAGAAATTCCAATGATGTTTAATGTCCATTTCTTTATCAAGTTGACATAACCAAAAAAATGATCGTGAATATTTAAATTGTCCCGCACATCCATCCAACCATATCCAATGTTCATTGAATTGAACTTCACGTCTTTTTAATGATTCATCAAAAGTATTTTCAATACAATGCTGAACAAAATGTGTATCGTGTGTACGATCATCACTAATATAAATATGATATTCTTTAATCACATCTCGATTTTCACACGTGATTTCAATGCCATCAACATCATGTTGAGAATGTCTATATAGAACATGGACAAATTGTAATGTCCCTAAAACTGTAAAAATTTAAAAAATTTCTATAGGGGATATTATCGTCATTCGGAACCTAATGTTTTTTCTAAATTAACTTCAATACTGTATATTTATTACTGTGAGAGATACATTGATGCAGGAGCATTGATGCTGAGTCAGCAATGTGATTACATGGTCACATGTTGTGGCTATCATAACGACAAGCAGCTCTGATGTGGATAGGATGATCCATTTTGTGAGTATTTTGATCACAGAAGATCTAGCAGCTATGGAGAACCTCACAAAATCGAATTAATTTGCAAAAACAGTGGAAAAACTTGAAAAAGATGATAATTTTACACACAATGTATGCTCAAATCTTTGATTAACTGACTGTCTAACATGTGAAAATGTTAGTAACAGGTTTTTATTACATCCATGAGAAAATCGAGAGCATTAGGTGGCTCAAGCTGAGTGTACAAGTCATCAATGCCAAATTGGCCTCAATCCCCCCTAGGTGGGTCCGACTCAATCCCAATCACCCCAAATAGCCACGAATTCTGGTGTGGAGGTGGCTGAAGCATGCTAGGTCATTAATGAGCTCAAGGCAGGCGTGGGTGAGCAAGTAGAGGAGGTTTGGGGGCCCAAGGGAGCATTAAATGTTCCAAATCTAGCCAAAAATGGGCAAAAATCCACCCTAGCGCCCTTGGTCAACTAAAATTCCCAAAAACAAGGAGAGAGGGCGCACCAGCAATAAATGAGGGTGCACTTGTGGATAAAACAGGAGGCTGGGTGAACTGGTTTGCTTGGAAGTGGGTGTGAACACTCTCAAAAGTGGGTTTTTGACCAACTATAGTCACTTAATCCAAAACATGGTTTAATTAAGCACATGGGCAATAAAAATTTATGGATTATGGTACTAAGTGTGGATTACTGTTCTAACACCCCCCCTTAACCATAACTTAGTACATCTCATGAAAGATAAGTGGGAGGCCTTGGCAACAAAGGCTCAAGTCACCTCAATACAAACAGAAATTTTATTTGTCCATATGAACCAAGGAAAAGAAGTAAAACCTCATGGGATAAAAACTTCCCTAAAAAATGGACATGGGGCTGAACCTGCAATTAAATTGCAGCAATCACCATCCATCACTCACTCCAAGCAAATCTCTCAAGTGAGTGAAGGTCTTCTCAGTAAAGCACTTGGTGAAAATGTCTGCAGTTTGCTCGGTGGATGGACAATACTGCAGTGAAATTACCCTGTCATGCACCAAGCCCCGAATGTAATGCATGTGGATCTCAATGTGCTTTGTTCTTTGCCTCTGTACTGGATCAGTAGATATCTTGATGGCACTTTGATTATCCACCCAAATATTGGTTGGAGAATCAATAGCAACACCAAACTCCCGAAGAATGCCTTGCAACCAAACACACTGTGTGGCTGCGTTCACTGCTGCCCTGTACTCGGCCTCTGCTGATGAAAGAGAAATTGTATGCTGTTTCTTGCTTGACCAGCAAATGGGACCTTCAGCAAACATAAACACAAAACCTGAAGTGGACTTTCTATCGATGGGATCTCCCGCCCAATCGGAATCAGAAAATCCAGCTAGTTGAAGTGAAGAACCAGCTGCATAGTGTACCCCAAAGCTCTTTGTTCCTTGGACATAATGAAGGATCCTTTTGGCTGCCTTCCAATGGATCTCATGTGGCTGCTGCATATACCTTGCTACAGCACTTACAGCATAAGACAAATCAGGTCTTGTATGTGTAAGGTACAGCAAACTTCCAACTAGCTGCCTGTAGAGTGTGCAATCCACCAATGGAGAGTCTTCAAATTCACCTAGTTTTATGCCTGAAAGAAATGGGCACTTGGATGCCTTACATTCAGCCATTTTAAACTTGAATAACAGGTCTGAAGCATACTTATATTGACTCAGCAATATACCTCTCTCAGATTGCTCAATTTCCAAGCCCAAAAATTGCCTTAGCAATCCTAGGTCGCTCATGGCAAATTCACTGTGCAAAGAAGCTTTAATTGAGCCAATTTGTTTGGTGCAGCTCCTTGTAATTAAGAGATCATCAACATACAGTACAATGACCTGCAAATTATCATCACAATGCTTCAAATAAACATTTGGATCAGACTTGCATCAACAGAAACCAATTGAGAGCAAAAAAGCATCCATTTTGGCATACCAAGCCCTGGGGGCTTGCTTGAGTCCATAGAGTGACTTCTTCAACCTGCATACAAGTGTGGGATCCTCTTGGAATCCTTCAGGATGCTGCATATATATCTCTTCCTGTAGCTCACCATGCAAGAATGCACTTTTGACATCCATGTGGTGAACTTCCCAACCTTTACTAGCTGCCATGGCTAGAGCTAGTCTAATTGAGTCCATCTTTGCAACCGGTGCAAAGGTCTCTGTATAATCCACACCATGGATTTGTGAGTAGCCCTTAGCCACTAACCTAGCCTTATACTTCAGATCAGAACCATCAGCAACAGGTTTGGTTCGGAAAATCCACTTACATTGCACAAGTTTCCTCTTGGGAGGAAGAGGCACCAAATCCCATGTTTTGTTCTCTTGGAGAGACTGGAATTCTTCTTGCATTGCTGCTCTCCACCTTGGATCATGATGAGCTTCCTGATATGATGTTGGATCAGATCCAATCATCATATAACAATGATCAGCAAGTTCACTTTCATTTGCAAAGGAAGCATTGATTGTTTGAGATCTAGTCTTCCTAGGCTCTTGGGGATTGCCTGCCAATTCACCTGCAGCTTCTATGATTTTTTCAGCCCACTTGGGCCTTGATGGTGACTCATGTACAGCAATGTCATCTTCAGCCATGTCATCTTCAGCAATATCCGAAAAATCAGAGGTGGAATCATCACTAATCTCATTAAGTTGTGGAGGAGAGGAGCTTTCCCCCGGTGCAAGCTCAAAATCTGGAATTGGTTCTTCTTCGAATTGCACACTTCTCTCAATGAAAGTTTTAAGTGTGGATGTGTCAAAGAGCTTGTAGCCCTTTGTGTCCTCACCATATCCAACCATGATACATTCCCTGCTCTGTGGCTCCAAAGCCTTCCTCTTTTCTGATGGAATTCGAGCCCATGCTCTAGACCCAAAAATCCTGAAATTTGACACATTTGGTTTTTGGCCAAACCATGCCTCATAGGGGGTTTTTCCTTTGACTGATTTGTGAAAGGCTCTGTTCTGTATATGAGCAGCACAATTAATGGCTTCAGCCCATAGCTTAGGGCTTAGATCCCTAGCTTCAATCATGCAAGTAGCCATCTCCTTGAGAGATCTATTTTTCCTCTCTGCCACACCATTTTGCTGAGGTGTGTAGGGGATTGATTGTTGCATTTGGATGCCACATTCCTCACAAAGGTGATGAATGTTGTTATTCACATATTCCTTTCCATTATCAGTCCTAAGGATCTTTATCTTATGACCACTATGGTTCTCCACTAGGGCTTTCCAAATCTTCAATTTCTCAAACACTTCTGACTTCAATTTAAGGAAGTAAACCCAGCAGAATCAAGAGTAGTCATCTATGAATGTAAGTACATACCTTGATCCACCATATGATGGAGTGGGAAGAGGACCAATGAGGTCTGAATGTACCAATCCAAGTGGTTGAGTGGCTCTCCTTGCCATTCCCTTCTCATAGCTGCGCTCAGGATGCTTTCCAACTACACACCCAATGCATGCACCATTTGATGATTTGATTTCTGGAAGCCCTTCCACCATCTCGTCCTTGTGCAGTGTCTGGAGGTATTTGTAGTTCATGTGGCCAAATCTTTCATGCCACAACTTGGAGGTCTCGTTGGCATGAGAGACAAGAGCATGGTCACTAGAATTTGGAATAAAATTTGAGAATTTGTACATTCTCTCATCATGATCAGCATACCCTACAGCCACAACTTGATTTGAGGAAATTTCTGAGATTTCTACCAAATCTGGAGTAAATGTTACTCTCTTGGCTTCTCCTATATGGGTCATTTGATAGACTGATAGCAAATTTGCAGCCAATGAAGGTACATAGAGCACATCACTGAAATAGCCGTGCTCCATGTCAATCCTACCAATCCCCTTGGTCTGGATTTCTGAATCATCTCCCATTCGAACTGTTGGGCCACCATTCGAATGCATAGAGGAGAAGAGCTCTCTGGATGAAACCATATGTCTGGAAGCTCCTGAATCAATGATAAAGGATGAGGGATTCGAATTACCTGCTACCAAAGCATGACACTTCTCCTTATTGTCAGGTTTTGAGGTGCTCTCCTTCTTCCTTGCGCCCTCAGGGACTGGGATGTTGTTCTTCTCCAGCAGCTGCGCCATTGAGTCAATGGTTTTCTTCATACATGAGCTCTCTGGATGCCATCCCCTATGACAATAGGTGCATTTGGTCTTTTCCTTTCCCTTCTTGTCCTTCTCCTTTGACAGATTTGAACCCCCATCTGCAGACTTGGTCTTGTCAAACTTCCTCTTCTCTTGCTGCTTCGAATTCTTGGCTTTCTGCTTTCCTTTGCTTGCATTTGAAACACCCATTGCCAATGCTTGGTCCTTTGATTTTATGGTGCCCATCTGAACTAGTTTATCCTGCTCCTGAGTGAGACACTCCATGAAGGTAGCTAGTGATGGCATTTGCCAATTTCGAAGGGTCATTTTGGCTGAGTGAAATGTGCTAACAAATACTAAAAACTCTGGGCCTAGCTTCGAAAGGATGGACAGAATCAGTTGTTCCTCCTTCTTAACAATTTTACATTGTTGCAGTTGAAGCACCAGTGACTTGAATTTCATGAAGAACTCCTGGATGGTTTCAAAATGCGCTGGGCTCAAGCTAATGAGCTCGTTTTCAAGCTGGTGGCCTCTCAGTTCATCAGTTTTCCCAAAGAGTGATTCTAGCTTCACCCATACTTCATTGGGAGTTGTCAAACTGTCTGTATGAAACAAGAGTTCCCTTGAAATGCTCAGGCATAGCAATCCATAAGCTTCATCAAGTCGATTGTAGTACTTTGCTTTCTCCACAGCAGAATTTGGCTCCACTTCTGTGCCCATGGTTACTCTATAGAGACCCTTAGATCTCAGCTTGATAACCATCTCAGCCTTCCAATCGAAAAAATTGAAGGGTGTGAGCAAAATTTGGTTTGCTTCCATGACTGCTGCGTTAATGGTGAGAAAACTACTGAAACACCTGCAAAAAACACTCAATTTTTGTCTGGAAATCCTCTCTAGAATGCAGTTCAATGCTCAATATTGACCTGCAAATCACTAAATCCACGATGGCTCTGATACCATGTGAGTATTTTGATCAAAAAAGATCTAGAAGCTATGGATAACCTCACAAAATCTAATTAATTTGCAAAAACAGTGGAAAAACTTGAAAAAGATGATAATTTTACACACAATGTATGCTCAAATCTTTGATTAACTGACTGTCTAACATGTGAAAATGTTAGTAACAGGTTTTTATTACATCCATGATAAAATCGAGAGCATTAGGTGGCTCAAGCTGAGTGTACAAGTCATCAATGCCAAATTGGCCTCAATCCCCCCTAGGTGGGTCCAACTCAATCCCAATCACCCCAAACAGCCACGAATTCTGGTGTGGAGGTGGCTGAAGCATGCTGGGTCATTAATGAGCTCAAGGCAGGCGTGGGTGAGCAAGTAGAGGTGGTTTGGGGGCCCAAGGGAGCATTAAATGCTCCAAATCTAGCCAAAAATGGGCAAAAATCCACCCTAGCGCCCTTGGTCAACTAAAATTCCCAAAAACAAGGAGAGAGGGTGCACCAGCAATAAATGAGGGCGCACTTGTGGACAAAACAGGAGGCTGGGTGAACTGGTTTGCTTGGAAGTGGGTGTGAACACTCTCAAAAGTGGGTTTTTGACCAACTATAGTCACTTAATCCAAAACATGGTTTAATTAAGCACATGGGCAATAAAAATTTATGGATTATGGTACTAAGTGTGGATTACTGTTCTAACACATTTTTCTGTTATCACTCTGATTCACGCTGTATTGGAGAAAACTAACTATGGCTTGGGGTATACCACAACAGACAGATGACTACCAGAAATCAAATCAATTCTCAGAACTATGCTATATAAATGATAATGCTAAGATAATGAAGAAGATAACCAACCTCGATCCAAATGTTTGATGTAGATCCCCGTTGGAGCTTTTCAATCCATGCACTTGAATTTGCAAATTAGTCTTGACAGCCAATATACAACAAGTACATATAATATATAAACGGCATTAACATCGTCAATAGCAATGGCCCATGATATAACAAGTAAATGCAACCCAATGTAAGATAAACAACATTTACAACATTAATGGACGAGAATATGAGTATTTCTATTAATAAACAAGAAGAAATACGAAGTGATACGACCTCTTGCCGCCAACCAATCTGAACCAAGATCTGGATCAATCCACTTGTGCCTCCACCACTTCAATCCTCCATGAATGGAAAACTCAAACTAGATAGGAGTTTGGAAGGTGAACATAAAGGGTTCACAACTACAAGGATCAATGAGTGCAGACTCAAGATAGGGCAAAAATCCACTAGAGTTCTCTTGCTCTTCTTTTTCCTCCCGTCCATAAGCCATATGTGCTCAATATATAGTCCTCTCAAAGGTAAGTGAAAGGACATATCGAGATGTTACTTGGGCAGATGGAGAGCCAAAGGTCACCCAATGATGGATTTTTGGGAGTAAAAAGTAATAAACTAGTGATTTTTACCATTTTACTTGATACCCATGGGCTATACTGATGCAACTCGCGGGTACGCATGCTATAGTGATGCAACATGTGGTTCAGAGTAAAAATGAGGAAAAATATGTCTGAAGGATATAAGTGGATCTGAGTCAGTGAAATGGATCCTACAGGCCAAAGAATGCTGATGCTCAGAGGGTGGAAGATTACGTTGTAACACACGCATGCATTAACTATTTGCTGCATTGTCTATTTTTTGTAAGATAGGACTAGCGGCGAGTTGATACTCCCTACGTAGAGATCAAGCCAGCTGGGGAAGTCAGTTGTGTATTAATCCAGACCCACCGTCATGGATTCTGTAGGTTGTTAGGTTTGTTGAGCAGTTCGAGTTTCTGTTAGAGATCCGAATGCATAAGTAGGGCAAGTTAGAATGAACTAAGGGTTGGTTGGTTAGGATGATTTTTATAGTCATTCTGTAGGGAATGTAGTTTTCATGTTTTTTGTAAATGAATGTAAAAGAACTGTGTGTTGAAGAAATATTTCTCGGGGCATTTGAATCGAGAGTGCTTTGAGTTTTTGTCACGTAGAGTTGTGTGCATTTGTGGCCTGGTTTCTATGTGAATGAATCTCTACATTGCATTCATTTGATCTCTGTGTGAAGTAGCTAACCCCAAAGTGTTTGCAAACCAATCACTAGAAAATTGTTAAGTAGGATTCTTGTTTGTGTGGAGTTTTCGAAGTATCCAGATGAGGGTGGAGCTGCATTGATCGTTCCATGGTCAATCAACCAAGAAATCGTGAAGAAGCTAAGTAAATCTAGCTTGTCGAGTTGAACGGCTTAGATCTAAGCCAAACAAAAGATCGACGACGGGGAACCATTGTTCGAAGTCAAGTTGCATGGAAAATACATTCTCGCAAGCCTAAGTGAAGGATTCCACCTTGATCATAGATCAACGACTGAGATCAGATCCGCATGGATTAACTTTGAAGATAGCGACCGCAATAGAGAAGAAGCGCGAGGCTTAGTGGCGAGGTGTTGTACAGAAAATTTGTGGAAGTACTTTTCAGAGAAGTCAGGTGAGCACCCCACAACCCGCAATCCACAAGTTGTGGAAAAGGTGTTGCGGAAGGGGGATTGTGGAAGAGCGTTTCCGAAATACTTTCCGGAGAATGAAAAAAATGTGCCTGCAACCCACAATTGCGGAGAGGTTGTTGCGGAAAGACGCGTGCGGAAAGGTAGTTGCGGAAGAGGGTGATTCAACAAGACATTGGGAAGGTCATTTTAGAAGGGAAGATACCCCAGAACGCTGCACAAAGCCTGTGCTGAAGGTCAGGCCTACATGGAAGAAGGACTAGGATGGTTTGAAGCCAAGTCAGGGACTGATTCTAGCGAATCACCCCAGATCCTGGAAGGGTGAAGGTTGAGTTGGCTGCGGTTGACCCGACGCCCCATCAATTTTTGTATCAGATCGAGAAGAAGAATCCAGTAGTAGAAGAGCATGGATTATTTGTGTGACACAACAGAGCAAAGGCATGGCTGCACACATGAGAGGAGCAAGAATGCGTGGAAAAGGAAGATTGGAGACGAATGCCGAAGTCCTCGAGGAAATGAGAGAAATGCGAGCACGTATGTAAGCTATGGATATGGGTCAACGAAGACATCCAGAAGCAGGAGACGTAAGTGATCCTAAAGAATATGAACAAGAGGAAGCAAAACCTATGCGATAAATACCTGAGTTAAGATACTTTCGGTTAATTCTTGGAGCAACTTCGAGGCCGAAACCTGAGTTGCCTACCTATGAAGAAAGTCTCACTACAGAGCACCTCATTGATTGGATTAATGAGCTCGATAAATCCTTTGAGTATGATGAAGTTGAAGAGAACAAGAAAGCCATATTTGCAATGACCAGATTAAAAGGACATGCATCTTTATGGTGGGATAGTGTGCAAGCTGAAAGAAAAAGAAAGAACAAACCAATCATAAAGAACTGGGATAGAATGGTATTCAAGCTTAAAGCAAAGTTCTTACCAAAGGATTACGAGTTGATATTGTAGAGACAAATGCAGAACCTTAGGAAAATATTATTAATTGTAAGAGAGTATACAGAGGAGTTTTACAAAATGAACCCAAGGGAAGGCTATGTAGAAGAGTCAGCAGAGAATACTACTAGATATGTCAATACTCTTAGAATGGAAATTCGGGATGAGATTAGTATGATATCACCTAGAAAAATGGATGATGCATACCAATGTGCCTTGAGAGCATAAGATAAGTTGTTGAGAAAACAGAGCTTCCAGAGAAGCAGAGGTTCATCCCAAGGGAGGGGGAAAATAGCTGGGAGAGGAAGGTTTGCAGCCCAGAGAGGAGAACCTAGTAATTCACACCAGCATGAGCACCAAGATAGAGGAAGAAAATCCAGAGACAGAGGACCTTACCATAGAGATAGAGGTAGAGGAAGAGGCAGAGAAAATTTGTATAGATGTTACAAGTGTAACAAGTTGGGACACATATATTTTGAATGCTCGGAGAAGGAAGACGTAGGACAAAGGGGAGCCTGTGTAGCTCAGAAAGAGCAGCAGCAAGAACATGCAACAATATATGAGAACATGCCAGAGAAGGGAGAGTCTATAGTGATGAACAAGACCTTACTGAAACCTGAAAAGGAGGAAGTGGAACCTTTCCAAAGGAAGGCTTTATTCAGAACCATGTGTAAAGCAAAAGAGAAGTGTTGTAAGATGGTGATTGATAGTGGGAGCACTGACAACCTTGATTCCACAAAGATGGTAGACAAACTGATTTTGAGAATGACTAAGCATCATGTTCCATACAAAGTATCATGGTTGCATAAAGGACATCAAATTACAGTAAGTGAACAATGTGAAGTTGAATTTCAAATAGGCACATATAAGGATAAGATTTTATGTGATGTTATGCCCAGGGATGTTTGTCATATTCTTCTAGGGAGACCCTGAAAATTTGATAAAAAGGTAGTACATGATGGTAATAGGAGTAATTGTCATAGTTTTATCCAAGATGGGGTAAAAGATATTCTTCATCCTTTACAAGGAGAGAGCTCAACAGAGCAGCAGGCATCAAAGGTGCTGATGTTGACAGGAAAAGAGTATTTGCAACAGATTGATGAGGAGGAACTAAACTATGTTGTAGTATGTAAACCCAGAGTGGTAGTGACAAAGACTAACGTTACAGACCTACCTAAGGATATTCAGGAGATGCTAGGAGAGTTTAGTGACATTGTGGTAGATGATTTTCCCAATGAGTTACTGCCGAAGAGGGATATAAGTCACCACATTGATTTTATTCCTGGAGTGATTTTACCAAACAAGGAAGCATACAGACTGACATCGCGAGAGAATGAAGAAGTTAGAAGGAAAGTACAAGAATTGGTAGAAAAAGGGTTGGTTCATAAGAGTCTGAGTCCATGTGTAGTACTAGTAGTGCTGACACCAAAGAAGGATGGTGAATGGAGGATGTGTACTGACTCCAGAGCAATTAAAAAGATTACCATTAGATACAGATTTCCATTACTCAGGATGGATGACATGATGGATTGCCTTAGTGGGGCAAGATGCTTTTGAAAACTAGACCTGAAGAGTGGATACCATCAGATTAGAATTCGAGAAGGAGACACTAGTACAAAATGAGAGATTAGTGACCAGGCGACCAAAAAATTTGGTCACCAAAGTTTTTTCAAGGGATAAACAACAAAAATTGAGAAATTTTAAGTGAACTAAGTAAAAATGACCAAGATAAATGACCAATCTGGTAACTGGATAAGGACTAAACTAAAAATGACCAAGATAAATGACCAATTTGGTCACAGGATAAGAACTAAGCTAAAAATGACCACACAACAATTGGTCATTTATTCAGTCATTTTTACTTGTCTCACTTCGACAATGGAAAATTACAATTTTGATAATGAATTTGTACAATTTACTAAATTTTAACACTGCAGACGAATTTAGAGACCCCTAGAGATGCCTTTAGGGCGTCTCTGAATCCGTCTGCAGTGTTTAAATTTAGTAAATTGTAACATTATAAATCATTGATTGAGAGACATGAGTGATCATCATGTAAATTGTGTCACTCGATGCAGACAATTTGGTTTACTTAGTTACTTACATTGAACTCTTCTTACTTCTACATTTCGTGAGAGAATGTCCCTTGAATTTTTTAAAAGTTTAGTGCTTACTCATACAAGGATTCCTTAAACAAAACCCCTTTCATAACCACACAAAACCCTTTAAATATAAAATCCCACGGGGCAGCATGGTTTCACTTATACCATAATTGAGCATTGTTAAAATTTATTTAGTTAGATAATCGATCTCAATGGTACTTGGAGAAGAGGTAGTCAAAGTAAAGGCTAGCCATTTATTAACCCTAATTGGGCTAGTGGAGTAGTGCTTTAAGGTACCAAAGGTTTCACTAAGATGTAAGAGATTGGGTCCTAAATTATACCCAACCATTATTTGACTATGATATAATATACTTGTTTTAGGTGGTTTACTTAGTTATTTCCATTGAACTCTTCTTACTTCTATACATTTCATGAGAGAATGTCCCTTGCATTTTTAAAAAATTTAGTACTTACTCATACAAGTCTTCCTTAAACAAAAACCCCTTTCATAAACACACAAAACCCTTTAAATAAAAAAACCCACAAGGCAGTATGCTTTCACTTATGTTATAATTGAGCACTCTTAAAATTTATTTAGCTATAATCTATTTCAATTGTGTTAACAGATCATCTAGATATAATTGAGCACTCTTAATAATTGCATTATGCTTAATAGGATCAAGTGATGTATTTTATTTCCTTGTTATTTAAAAATATATTTGGTTAATTATTATTTAAGAACTTATCCACAGTTGTAAAAGTATTTTATTAACTCTTATTTTAGAACTTACTCACAATGCAGTGATGTTTGTGTTAGGGATTAATATGAGTTTGGTATGTGAGACTGTGATCTTTGTTGGACTGATGTGGATTTGAACATGTACATTGATGTGGTGGGTAAATAAAAAGCACATCTTTAAAACTTCCATTCTAAAAGCACTTCATCAAAATTATATATCTAAATATTCTAAATACTATAAAATCATTTTAAAAAATAATTATACGTCAATTATATGTTTATGTTGAATCATTTATACTTCAATGTTTGAATATCAAACAAAAGAACTAAACTATGTAAACAAAACTTTGAGTCAAACTTTCATTCTAAAATCACTTCATCAAAATTATGATCTAAACATTCAAAACTTTAAATACTATAAAATCAGTTTAAAAAATAATTACACACCAATCATATGTTGAACGATTTATACTTCAATTTTTTAATATGAAACAAAAGAAGTAAACTCTACAAACAAAACTTTGGATTAAACTTGAGAGGCATTTGTTACTATTTTATTTATGCAATTAATTGGATTGTACATCTTAGAAGTTAAATTTATCGATTCAATGGGTTATCTTGATTTATTTTCCTTAAAAGAAATAATATGTCTCATTCAATGTGTATAGGATTGGTCATCTAATTTAAGATGTGTTGTGAATATTTATTCATGTGCTTAAAGTTGTGATAGTTCCTTGGAGGTATTTAGAATCTATGGAAGATTTTAGGGTGGAAAATGCGTGTGCAACCCATTTTTATTCTCAAACTAAAACCATCCTTCAATGCAAATCTCTTATGTATTTTAAATTATTGTGATTTAATGAAATTATAAGCTTAAATATGTGATTCATTGTCTAATTATTCAATTCAACCATTTACTCAATGATCATGGAATGAAATTTCTCTAATTGTTCTACCTAGGCCTAATTGTGTGTGTAACTAATTTTTAAGGGAATGTTTTATTGCGAAATATCCTTAATTATTTTTGGGAATTTATTAATTGTGGCTTGGAATATAGTCTAATAAATATCAATCTAAATAGTTTGTGCATCTCTACGAAAGTGCGATTGTGGTCAATAATTGCTCTCACAGTTATGTAATTTCTTCATCAAATTTGTCCTTCTCTAAGATGGGTTTGTTTTAATTTTATGTTCTAACTTGGAAATCTTTTTGAAAGTTTCATCCCTACGATGATGAAACAGATCTCATCTAATGGACTACATGGATTATGATAAGTTTTTTTGGTTGCATCTAATCTAGGGCTAAAATTAGATAATATTCATGGTTGTGTGCAAATTGATTATCATATACTCTTGGAAAATTTTGATAGTAGGGTGTACCTAGTTTTGATTTAGGTTGTGGTGGTTGTTAAGAAGCACTTTTTTTAAATCCCAATAATATGCGTCATAGTTAAAATTTATAGTCAAATAGAACATTTTATATAGAAATTAAAAAAAACATCTAATTATATAGACTCTTCATAACTTATAGACCATATACTTCATGCACTGAACCATATTCATTATCACCAAAGGATTCAACCAATCCTTTTCTTAATTTAATTTTTGAAAGTGTAGAGGTGCGATGCAGATCAAACATTGTTAACTCAAATGGATATATCTAGAATTACTTTTCCACCAAACCACTTGACAATGTACTAGAACCATGTTACGTGATGCCTTTTGGATGAACCTAAATTCCTTAATTTTTTTGTGAACCACTATTTACCATGACAACCACGTGTATGCGTAAAAAGGGACCACATCTCTCCACCAACTGCGAGGTCTTATCGCGTTTATGACTTGTGGCGTTCAAACCAAAGAACATAAGGTGGGAACCAGAGAGGCAAGTGGAGTTTTAAATCTTTACTTGAGCACAATACTGAGCTGTCTTAGTAGTTGGTATCTGTGATACTACGGTGGAAGAAACTATGCTTTGATAATGCTTAGTCAAGTTTCAAATTCGTGAATACTATGTTGTTTCTCCACTAACTGTGAGGCTCATTAAATGCCCATACAACCATTATATACTACGCTATCTTGCTAGAAGTGGAATCATTCCACCAAAATATTCAGGGTAAGTTCCTAACCAAAGTCTGACATCTGTTTCTTTTTATAAGGAGAAAATTTCTCAAATACTTACATCATTCTCATGCATTTTGTATTTATTAATTTAACAGGTTCCAGGGTGAGGTTGGGGTAGCAAAGTGGGGGTGTGCGTAGCCCTGAAAATGGTAAGCGATACCCTTCCAAGACCTGGGTTTTCTTCTAAGTCGGAAGTCGAATCTTCAAAGGGCTCCAAGGTCACTCTCACCAGCCACAAAATGCATGTACGCTCAGGAAGGATTTCTTTTGAGTTAGGGTTTCATCCCTTCCTAGTTATTTAGGGTTAGATAGTCCCATTCCACCTTCTGGGCAAAAATTTTGTAGATAAATAAAGATTTAGGGTATTTTAAACACCTTTGCAAAATGTTCTATCGAGACCCTGTTAATATGATGAATGTGAAATTTTAATATACATGTGTGTATTTGAAAGAATGTAACCATGCCATTTGCCTAGTTTTGGTTTCGTTTAAATCCAGGAGGAGGTTTCCTTTTACCTTCTTTCTTTTACCGATGGATGAAAAATATTTACAATAATCCTGCCTAATCTCAGAGCTATCAGCTTCAGGAAAAATTATCTTGAAATTTATGTCGTCCTTCATTTACTTGTCGATTCATAACAATTTTCCAACACAACCTGTGTTTTAATTCAGTATTTAATTGAGCATCTTTTAAACTCGAGGTGGAGATCTTACTACTATTTAATTTGGCTTATCTACAACATGTGTATGGTTCGTGTAGCTAGGGTTTTCACCCTAGCTTGTGCAAATGAGCACCTACTAAAGAGAAGGGCCTCCTTAGTAGCAGCTCAATAAACAGTAATTTAAAGCAGTAAAACATTATGAAATTTAACCTAGCATGAGCATTAACAGAAATCAAAAAACAATGACAAGATGATAGAAATTTTCTTTTTGTATTAAATTTACCTCAAGTGTTGAGGTTGGTGGAGCTCTTACAGTAGCCCAAGAGGGTTGCTTCCGTGCTCCAATGGGTTCCTTCTCCCTCTCCAAGGTGTTTGAATAATGGGCCAAAAGGGGCACTCAAATGGGAAAAACTAGCTCAAATGGTAAGCTAGGGTTTCGAGAGTGATTTTGGCAGGATGAGGATAGGGAAGATTGTGGATATGAAATGGAGAGCCTTCATCACCTTTTTATAGGTTTTTAGTGGTCGAGTATTGACCCATGGTTTTTGGCACCATATGGTTTAGGTCAATTATATAGGGTTTTTGCTTCCTTTTTTCCTCTTTTTCCTCTTTTTAATAATTTTTATTCCCTTTTATTTTATTTTTGGGAATTTAGGGCCCTTTGTGAGGGTTTTTGCTATCTTTGGAGGAAATTTAAATTATTTTTGGGGAAAAAAGGGGTTTTTTGGCCTTTTGGTGGCTTTTTAATGGTTTTTTTAAAGTTTTGGAGGCAAATATGGTAGGAAATATAGACAAATGAGTCATGTAAAGAGGGAGATGAGATGGTGAGCACTTTTTGGGTGTTAACAGATTGCCCCCTTGATGTGGGAGGGAAGGAGCTGATCATATGGCCGATAGACATCATAGGTATTTTATGGTTTTCCTGGGGAGTGGAGAAGAGAAGAAACAAACTACAGCCCGGAACAACGGTCCTGAACAAACTGTAAAAGCTAAAAATACATGACCTCAATAATGAATGAGGAATAATCTCAATATATGGATGAGGTGGGCATTCCCATGCTCGTATCAAGATATATAAAATAACAATGAGGCCCAAAATGGGGACTTGAAAGATACATGGAGAATCACTGTGTACATCATAAGGGTCCAAAAGGGGACACAAATCTAGAACATACTGCCGGGATCACCATGTATGAGCTGAAGAGTTGCTACACTAGAATAGCAATATTGCTGCTGAGTATGGTACCAGAGGAACTGATGAGCTATTGGATCATGATGACAGGGGTTCATACCCTCAATGGTACATTGTACTGGAGCTATACGAGGTACTCAAGGAAGAATCTGAGTGAGTGGCCTTTGAATACAATTGCCAATGCAACCCAGATATCCATGGGAACATATAACTGGGTGTTTCAATGTGACTCACCAATGTGCTAGAGTCAGGGGAAGTTCGAGGTCTTTGACCAATAACTGAAGGGATATATACCCTGCACGAATCTCAATGATGCGATCAAGGTGTTGAAGTCAGGTATGTGAGAAACAACCATTCAGAGAGGCACTGATGACTCCACTCAAAATGGTTCGCAGGAACTCACCAGAGATGGTGATGAGTCCAAGGCACAGGGACCTCTGGGTCTATCCTTTGGAATAGATGGGTTGTCATCGACAGAGGGAGGCCTGCAACTAGCAAGGCAATGACGTTTCCTTGATAGGAGCATGAGGTGGATAACTGAAGTGTGAAAGTACTGATGGTAGGACTGACATACTATGGAGGTGGGGAACAACTAGGCAAATAGAGTGGGCAGACTCAAACTTCCTTTGTTCAGAGTATGATGGCGGGGATGATCGGGCAGCATATGAAACTGACTGGTGGGAAAGGGATCATAGCTTTAAGGGACTAGGGATGGTGACTGAAATGAGGGATACTCAAGTTGGTGTAGGATGGCAGGAGACTCTGAGGGTGGTATATTGAAGAATACTCTAAACAAAGGAAACCTTATTGGGGGTGCTTCCGAGATGATTGATCATAGGGTCAAGGGGCACTGGTGGGCGCTTCTTCATGGTTTGAGCTGGAAGAAGTGTACTCAAAATGGTACTGTCATGTTGATTTACACGAGCCCAGGACAGTTCATGCTCATGGTTGCTTTCAATTTTAAGGAGTCTAAAAGCGATAAGAAGACTCTGAAATAATAGAATGGTACCGTCGTGTGGATTTGTATGATCCCAGGATGGCGCATGCTCGTGGTTGCTTTCAATTTTAGAGAGTCTGAAAGCAATAAGAAGAATCTAGGGGGGTTCTTTTTCGAGTGTTAGTCTCCAAGGCCCGAAAAAGCATAAAAGGATGCAATGAAGAACTCTTCTAGCTGGTGTGACTAGAGTATTCCTTTTTCGTAATTAGTCTACCAGGTTCGGAAAATGGTTAAACTTATACTAGATAGACGCCCTTTCAGGTACTTTAACGAGCATGAAAGCAAGCAAGATTGCTTGGCAACCTTTTCATTCTTTTAGGAGTCAGAAAAGAGCTTAACAAAAGTCCCTAATTGCCTTTTTCGTAAAGGACTTGTCCGGCCTGAAAAAGGGATAAAATTATACCAAACAAAAGGAATGTCCAAGCAAGGAGAGAGTGTTCAATCAAGGGACATTGATGAGAACCAAGAACGAGGGTTGGGGGGGAACACTAGTGGGTCTCCTTGTAGGATGATGAATGGTGGCAAAATAACGAAATAATTGTAGTATGACTGGAGTGAATGGCTCATGTATAAATTTGTAAAAATTCGATGGCAGCCGATGTGGCGTGCAAACCGAGGCATCAAGATGTCAGGACACAATGTTGAAACTGTTGCTGGTGAGAGAGAGAAATGATCTCAAGCATCATCATAAGCTCGGAAAACTGAAGCTTGGGATATCAAAAGTGTCAAAAATGAATAATGGCCGAGGTGGCCTGCAAACCGAGATGACTAGGGGCCGATAAAAAATGCCCGAAAAATATGGGGGTGAAAGCGATAAATGATCTCAAGCATCATCACGGGCTCATAAAACTGAATCCAATGTTATAAGGAATGCTAAAAGCTGACAACGGTTGATGTGGCATGCAAATCGAGATGGCGACATGCATGGAAAAAATCCCAAAAAGGGGGTTCGAAGAGAAATAGAAATCGAGGTGACCATTCTGAAGGTCTCGTCATTCTGATTCCAGTGGTGGAAACGGTTTGGAAAAGAGATTCTGTATGGATCAATAATGGCCAAATCAAGAAAAAGTCAATTGTTTATAAATAGTAAGTGGACCCATAATTCCAATGTCATTTGTGTGGTTGACTTTGACAGGAGAGTGTGGTGGGCCAGAGCATATTTGTGATTTCTGGGCGATTGGACCAGTGGATTTCATTTCTACAAGTTGCAGGTATTTCACTGAGCTCATGCCTTTAATTTTTTCTTGATTCAGGTGGGTAGGGGGTCCTCAGGGGGGTTGTACGGTCCACGTGGGTGTGGATCACGAGTTTCGAGGCGATGGCCATGATCTGCGATCACGACTATGGCCTCCACAGTTGTGATCCGGGATCGTGGCTATGGCCTGGGTAGTTGCAATCTGCGCCCACGGCTGTGGCTTGGACAGCCACGATCTGCGATCGTGACTGTGGCCTGAACAGCTGCAATCTGCGATCGTAGCTATGTCCTCCCCAGGAATGATCTTTGACCGCGGTTGTAGTCTTGACAGCCACGATCTAGATTGGGATGGTGGAGTCATATCGGGGGGGAGTGATGGTTTATTTGATGATGGTGTGATGAGTTGTGATTTGGTTTGATGTAGATGTGGGACCAATGCCACCACCAGGGCATAGGGAGCGTCGGGGGCATATAGTAATTCAAGCCTTTCCAAATTGGAGGGAGGTACGACGACGAGAAGCGGAGAGGACTTTGGAGGCCCTACGAGTTACCTTTGACCGGATGCTAGTTGGGGTCTCCGATGAGGGGTGGAGGGAGCTGGATTGGGATGCAGTCGAGGCCTATCACGAGGCTCCCTGCGATTGGCGGTCTATCTCGATTTGGGTGGCAGTTATGGCTGAGGCAACTAGGGGTCAGGATCGACAAGGGGATGACGAGGATAAAAAGGAGGATCCGGAGGAGGAGTGAGGAGAGGAGGAGTCTGCAGCATAGGAGGCTAGTGAGGAGGGTTCAGATGGGGGATTTAACTCTCATTAGGGAGTGCGTGGGACTCCCCCCCGATGCATATGGGCATGCGGGATGTTTCGTATACATGACATGTATTTTATGACAAGGATGCTGTTGGGGCTCCTTGATGTATATTTTTTGTATAGTTGAGTGGTGGGACACTCATGACATGTATATGGTGATGAGATATTTAGATATATATGCACATGGATGCATTTTTTGCGGTGATTATTTTGGTGTACACATGTGGATGCACTTGTATTGTCTTGTGTTATTTTATTGCACGTGGATGCAAATGATGTGTTATGATAGGCGCGTGGATGCCCCTGTATAGTGTTGTGCTATGTTATTGCACATGGATGCAAAAGGTTTGTTATGAGAGGCACGTGGATGCCCGTTGTTGTAGATGCAGTATTTTTGGGATTTTTATGTTTTTGATGCGATGATTATGCATGATGGATGATTTACATGGTGTGATTGATATTCCAGTCGAGGATGTTATTAGCCATTTGATCTGCAACACTATTCTGAGCTCTTGGGACATGAGTGAACGTTATGGATTCAAACTGTCGGATTAGCTGGTTTGTGCGCAGGAATTTTTTAAAAAGGCAAGGATCATGCACCTGGTAGCAGTTGTTGAGCTGGGAGACAAGCAGTTGGGAGTCAAGTAACACATGAAGGTGACATATACCCATCTGAAGGGAAGTAGTCAAGAGACCGTTCACAACATTATACTCATCCTGGTTATTGGTAGCAGCGCCTATGCACATTCCGTCAAGGTAAATCAACTCATGTGAAGGGGAATATAAAGCCCATGCTGTAGAGGCTAGGTTTGGAGACCAGAAGCTTGCTCCATCAACGAAGACAATGTAATAAGGTGGAAGATGGTCCATCTGTGATCATGCAAAAATGATGAATGTAAGGAGGCAGTAAAAAAGTGAAAAACAAAAAGAAAGCAAACTGTACAATACGGATCAACAGGTCTATAGTATTGTTAAGGATACAAGTGTTTAAGATACAGCCCATTACGAGGGTTGCGCAAGGGGTGGCCTCTTTTGAGTCAGTTAAAATATATGCCACATGTCCAAGGAAGGTATGCACTATGTAAAGGCCGTGCCACATGGATTCGAACTTCCCTTTACTAGTCTTGTCGTGAGCTTGGTCGTAAACAAGGACTAGATCTCCTTCACGGAAGGCTCATGGGTGGACATGTTTGTCGTAACCAGCTTTGGAGCGGTTCTTAGCAGCTTCAATGGTTTGGAGGGTTGCACGATAGTCCTCATCAGCTTGTTGCACCGAAAGGCACTCTACAACCCAGTATGGGTGAGATCTTGTGAGTTGAGTGTTTGTCGAGTGTTTGTCGAGTAACAAAATAATAAAAAGTAAACAAAAAAAAGAATAATACAAAGTAAAAGGTAATAAATATTATGTTGGCCATAAACAAAAAAGAATAATACAAAGTAAAAAGTAAATATGAGACTTAAACTAGAGACTTTAGAGGTTAGGATTAGGTGGTAAATATTATGTCGGCCATAAACAAAAAAGAATAATACAAATTAAAAAGTAAATATGAGACTTAAACTAGAAACTTTACTTTTTACTTTTAATACAAAATCAAAAGTAAATATGAGACTTTAGAGTGTTTGTCAAGTGTTTGTCCAATAACAAAATAATACAAAGTAAACAAAAAATAATAATACAAAGTAAAAAGTTATAAATATTATGTCAGCCATAAACAAAAAAGAATAATACAAAGTAAAAAGTAAATATGAGACTTAAACTAGAGACTTTAGAGCTTAGGATTAGGTAGCTCGGGTATTGCATGCAATGAGCTATTCAAGGAGAGATTTGCACCTCAGGAGATTTGATCCCTCTCAGCGCTTGATAGAACCTAAGATTTGGATCTAGACTGGTTCTAATAAGAATAGGCAGTGTTCAAGTGGGGAGGTGTCGCAGAGAAGTTCAATAGCGATGTGTAGGGCAGGGATCTGACACGCGATCGGAAGGACAGATTTGACACTGTGAACTAAGTGAAAAGGGGTGAAACCAGTGGCGGTCTTAGTTGATGTACGGTAAGCCCATAATGCGGGGAAAAGCATGTGATGCTAATTGGACTTATGTTCGTCAACAGTGCGTTGGAGGATTGTTTTCAAAATTTTGTTAATGGCCTCAACTTGGCCTTTCCCTTGGGGGTAGTAAGCAGAGGCGTACTGATGTTTGAACTTAAGGAGAGTTGACAACTCGCGCCAGATGGAATCCTCAAAATGTGAACCATGGTCTAAGACAAGCTGTTTTGGGACCCCGAATCGTGTAATAACGTGGTTAAAAAAGAAACGGGCAGCAGTGTTGGCTTTACAGTTGAAGGTGGGCATGGCTTCAGCCCATTTGGTGAAGTAAACGATGGGGACAATGATGTACTTATGGCCGTTTGTAGATGAGGGTTTACATTCCATGAAGTCAATGGCCCATTTGCAAAATGGGCCAACAGTGATGATTGGGTGGACTCCTCACCGGTAAAGGATGTCTCCTAAGAGAAGATACCGAGAGGCATGGTGACGGATACGGCGGCGTCCATCGTGATTTATGTCTAGTCGAAACTTCTGCGTGCGAAGGTATAGTAGAATATCACCGTACCATGGGTCATCTGACGAGATGATGAACAAATGATTATCTGGTAACTCATCGGAGATTGGTGGGGATGGCAAAAGGGATGGGAGGTCGGTAATGAGTTGGGCAAGCACGAGGGCTTTAGTACTCTTAGGGGTTATGAAAGTTAGGTCAAATTCTTGAAGGATAAATACCCATTTAGCAACACAACCTTGTAGAAGTCGATGGTTCAAGAGGTAGACCATGGGGTTGGAGTTGGAGACAACTGTAGTATGGCTGAGTAAAATGTAATGGCACAATTTTTGTATGGAAATGACGATGGCAAGGGCCAGTCTTTCCTCATATGGGTAACGTAGGGGTGGTCCAGACAAGGTTTGGCTGACGTAATAAATGATATGCTCCTGGAAAGAAACGTCTTCTTGAACAAGGACCCCTGACATGGCATGGTCAGATGCCGAGACATAAAGGATGAAGTCTTGAGATAAATCCGGAGGGGAGTCACGGGGGCTTGCGTGAGAGCATTTTTAAGGGCTTTGAATGTAGCTTGCAGTTGGTCATCCCAAACAAATGGGATGTGGGTACGAAGCAGACATAAGAAACCATGAACTGTGGTGGCATAGTAAGGAATGAAGCAGTGGAGGAAATTATATTTCCCCTGTAAACTCTGCAGCTGCCGGAGTGTGCGTGGTGGGAGATGGTCTAATATGGATTGAACTTTGAGGGGGTCGACAGCGATTCCTTTATGGGAAACAATGAAACCTAACAACTAGCCTGTCCAAACGCAAAAGACACACTTGAGTGGGTTCAAGCGGATCTAATACTTGCGACAATGCAAAAAAACTTGCTGGAGGTCATTAAGGTGGTCGGATCGTTTCTTGGAATGTGCTATGAGATCATCAAGATAGACTAATAGGATATGGACGAAGTCGTGAAAACAATAGGTCACAGCCCACTGGAACGTGGCGCCAGCATTTTTAAGGTCGAAAGGCATGACACGATAGGAAAAGGTGCCCCATGGGGTAGTGAAGGCAATCTTGTATTGATCTTGCTTGCAGATTAGAATGTGGTTGTACCCAGAGAACCTGTCCATGAAGGATAGGACTTCATGCCCCGCACACGCATCGATGAGTTGGTCAATAAATGGTGTGGGGAAGTTGTCTTTGGGACATGCTCGGTTTAAATCATGGAAGTCAGTACATACTCTGATGGTGCCTTGTTTCTTGTTAACAGGTATGGGGTTAGAAACCCAAGTGGTGTATGCAATAGGATAAATGAATCCTGCTGTGCGAAGTTTATCAATCTCTGTTTTAATGGCTGGGAGTTTTGATGGATGAATGGCGCATTGTTTCTAGTGAACGAGGGGCACATTTGGCCACGTGTCAATGTGGTGCTCTATGATAGCAGGGTCAAGAATAGGCATTTCGGTGTAGGACCAGGAAAAGACATCATGGAACTATTGGAAAAGTTTCTTGTACTCTCCGATCTCATACTCTGTGCAGGATGCTCCCAATGTAATGATTTCAGGGGCACTACCTGGGCAGATATATCAATGTGGATTGTGGGTGAGATATTGGCCATGTTACCTTCCTAGAAGGCATCAGGAGCAGGAATGGGCTCTTTAAACGAGTCGACCTTGGTGGGGAGGAAATCTTTGGACTCAACCGAAAATTGGGTGGCTGTGGTGGTGGAGGACTCCTCCGGGAGAAAATAGGAACGATGGTGCATATCCTCCCAGGGGTAATCAGGTGCGGTAAGAGCCTTGAGAATCTCCTCATCATTGTGGAAACTGGTGGTTGTCAAATTGGTTGACGAGGGATCACTAGTAGTAGAGATCATATAAATGGTATTGATCTCGCCTGTTGGCGGAGATTCTGGGGGGTGGATCTCTTCAATGGTGGAAAAGACGTCTCGAAGTCCAAGTTGTTCATCTCGTAGAGAGTAGCTCTATAATATGGGAGATCAGGGCAGTGATGTGAGTAATGGCTGTAAATACCACATATTGCACAAGGGTGATTGGTATTTAGTGATTTATCCCGAGGCTTAGGAGTAGGGTTGAGTTCGACAACCGAAATGTTGGGGTCGTCGTCAAGCATTTGCATGTGCTCTTGCAATGCGGGTAATTGTGGACATTGATGGGTAGCATGGCCCAACTCATCACAGAAAGAGCATTTGCGAAGAGCACGAAACACAGGGGGGGTTAACTATTTTGGGTGGGGGTAGAGTGTTGTACGGTTGTGGGCCTCTGCCCCCAGTGTGTTTGATAAGAGGGGATGGATTGGTGGATGAGGAAGGAGTAGTGACGTCGGGAGGTGGTTGACTAGTAGTGGTGATGGGTTGCACCAGTTGTAGGATGACATTTGGTGTCGTAGGGGAAATGGGAGGCGTGAGATACCACACAAGTAATCCTAAAGTTAACCTGGGGAGGCTGAGAGTGGCCATAACCGGGGCGCTTACTACTCCTGAAGGGGGGAAAAGGAAGGGGATTGCATGGATGGGTGTAACACCAACATGATTAGGTACCAACGGTGGTTTGGGTAGCAAGGGCAGTTGATGGTTAGGTGTTTGTGTATTATGGGAGATGGTACATAAGTCAGTTATTTCAGTAGCTGGTGATGTGGGTGGAATGGATTGGAATGTGGAAGTCATTGGCATATCTGAGTAGAGTCCGAGTCCCACTAAGGAAACCAATGAGGTAGATGCACCGCAAACAGGTTGTTCAACGATGGGGAGAACGTTTTCGGGTGCAGTGGGGGCATTGGGATCGTAATGGGTGATTTGATCAATCTTGACCATTCATCCTTCATGGGGGAACATCATGGTATGAAAAATGGATGAGGCAACCGCCCGCATGGCGTACATGTAACTGCAGCCAAGTAAGAGGTTATAATCAAGTTGGGCATTGATGACCTATATGTCAATAAGCACTGTTTTACCAGCCAACTGGATGGGGACATTAGCTAAGAGACCTTGGGGTTGAGCCGAACGGCCATTGTAGGCTCGCAACACAGTGGTGGACTACTGGAGAGTAGGGAATCCCAACTTCTGCCAAACAAATGTGGACATAATGCATGTATAGGCACCTTCATCGATGATGCACCGATGGATGACAAGATTTCGAATGGATGCAGAAACTTGGAACGCTAAAGTGGAAGGAAGGCATGGTTTGGATTGGTCCAAATCAAAAGCCATCATTCGTGAATCAGTTGGGTCAATAGCACCAATGGCTGATAACAAAGTCTTGTGCTGTGTAGGACAGTTTTTAAAGACCCCTAATGCAAACATGGCTATAGGGGACTGAGCTAAGTCATCTACAATGTTGTAAATAGACACAGCGCGAGCATTGGGGTTATTGTTGATGCGGCGAAGTGGGAAGCGAGGGGCTTTCAGGGCACCATCTAATGGGGCCGGAGGTATTCGTAATGACTGATTGGTGGGAAGAGCATTGGTATTTTTGTCGACGGGAGGGGCTTCAGGGGTAGAGCCGTATTGGTTTCGACGGGTTTGAAGGTTGACATCAGTGGATGACATCATTAACAAATGATGGGTACCTGAGTCAAGCATGGGTTGATTAGAAGCTACATAAGTGATTTGCTGTTGTGGTGGCGCGTTTCCTTGAGTGGGAGCTAACGGTTGAGTGTAACACCAAGGGTTAAGTCTAAGGTGGTGTGGGGTTAGGTGGCACCTAAGGTGCCGTGTGCCCCTTGCGGTGGGCATCATCAGTCCAGAGTTGTCGAGCTCGCTCCAAATGTGGGTAGGTGTGTGTGTAATGGCCATAGACCCCGCAAATAGAATAAGGATGGTTCATTCACAAATTAGGGTTTTTGGCTTGTTTGGGTGGCATGTCGGTGTTTTGGTTTGTTGGTGCCGCGTTATTGTTGTTTGGGGGATTAGGTGGTTGGACGCCTTGGTCCGAAGAGGGGTTGTTCCCACTATTGCGTCCTTTTCCATGGTTTGGATGGCCTTGCTAGTGTTGGTTATTTTGGTTAGGCACTGGATTTTGTTGCACGTACACTTGCCCTTGGGTGGTAGGTGGGTTATGTGGTTGTGCAGGTTCCGGAGCAGGCTGCGGTGGACAATAAGTGGGTGGAGGTGGTGCAGGTGCTGAACCTTGTGGGGGTTGATGATACGTCTATGTGACGGGTTGTGGATGTGTCGCAGGTGCTGCCTGTGGTGGATAATAAGTGGGGGAGGCTTGAGAGGATATAGGAGCGTGCGTGACCTGTGGGTTATAATATGGTTGAGGCGCAACCGGAGGAACGCAAATGAGGGATTCATGGCCGAAGTACTGAGGTGGACACGAGGGTCCGTGGGAATGGTGGTTATGGGCCATGGGGGCATACGAATTGGTTTCTCCTGAGTTGGATGTAGCCTGCAAAAGGTCGGGACCAGTACCAGTACGTGCTATGGAAAAGGGCTAGTTATGCGATGCAATATGGCCTATGATGCCATCAGTGGCATGGGATGCCCCTGACACATCGTTTTGGGAGGAATCACCACGGCAGGCGTTGGGTATAATGGTATATAGGTAACTAGACTGGGTGTAGATAAGGTCAAACTGTTGGGATTTTAGGATGGCCTTTTCCTCAGACTGGGGTTGCTCAGATGCCACATCCTTGGCAATGACAGGAAGGAGAGATTTTAGAAACCAATCTAAGAAGATACGGTCATCTAACTTGATTTTGCATAGGATTGAGTGTCGACGCCACTCATGAATGTGGTCAGTGGTGTGGGTGGTCGTATTCTATCTGCAAGATAGTAGGATCTCAACTCGTGTTTCATAGCGGACATGTAACTAAAAGAACTGTAGGAAGGTCGAGGCAAGGGAAGTAAAGGTGGCATGGGTCCCATGGGGCTACTCCATGTACCACTTGGCTGCAGAGTCAGTGAGGGTGCATTGTAATAGACGGAGTCAGATAGAGTCATCCACTATGGAGTTGGAGGAACACCATAGATGGAACGACATAATGTGGTTCTCGGGGTCTTCATCTGCCTTTCCCTCAAACTTAGGGATCTATGATGGGAGTTTAGTGGGCATGTGAGGCCACGTAGGGTCGTGTCTGATGGGATCGTTGGTCAGTCTGGCTAGGTCAGGAAGGTTGAGACTAGCCATGAATGGAAAACTAGTACAATGATGTGACATACTAGTGGTCATGACTACGTTGGGGCCAATGCCCCCAAGTGTAGGGCTTGGGTTCAGGTTGGGGATGTTGCCCCCAAGTGGAGGAACGAAGGTGGTATGGGAGGGTCTTGCACCGCCAAGGGCAGTGTGAGTCACTAGTGGGGTTGGTTTGGGTATGCTAGCCACTGGAATTGGCATAGTGACCGGTATGGTGGGTGTGGGCCCCATCGAGGGCATACCCAAAGCAGGTGTGGTAGCTGGGGTGGTGGTGGATGCTCCACCAATGGTCCCTTCAAAGAAAGTGTTGGACGTCGTGCTATCCATGGGGCTAGTTGGTGCAGTGTAAATGGGGTTCTTGGACTCTGCCTTAGAATCAGATGTAAAATAAGGGGCGTCAGAGACGGGGGACGGAGCTCTATGTCGTCGACGAGTAGAGTCAAGTGATGAAGCTCGAGGTCTTTGACGAGTGGTATCAAGTGATGAAGCTCTACGTCTATGACTGGTGACGTCAAGTGAACCGTGCTATGAGGGCTTGCCCCAGAGGTGTCGAGAATGTCTCAAGGACTCAATCGTGACAGATGTTGTCAAGTATCTGGGGGTTGTGTTGAGTGAAAAATAGCTCAAAAACCCTAATGCAACTGAGTGTGCGGAAGGAGAGCGTAAAAAAGATGGCACTCAGGTCAACAACTAGCTTGAAACGCTCACTGTAACAGCTGTGCTACAATAAGCAGAGCATTAACAACAATGGTCAGAATACCAACAAGCATAGGTTTCCTAGAAAATAAAAATAGTAGACTCGCTAGACCAAAGGGAGGTAAGGGAGCATGCAAATGCCTAGCTAAATAGTATTCTGAGTCAACCAGACATATCCTCTGGAAGGTGATGAAATCCAAGTCAGACAATATGGATAGTAGAGCCAATTGGCTAAAGATATCCCCCTACTAGGAGGGACACTGGGTAAGACAATCCTAGAGGAAAGGCAACTAAGATACCCTGTTCATGACACGTCTAGAAAAGGTGAATCTGCAACTCCGGTCCTATCACCATGTGGGCCTGAAAGGAATCACCACACGCAAACCAACAAGTAGGTATCCTTCGGTTACTAAAAGGATTGTGTTATTCCACTCAGGCCTCTAGAACCAGTATGGCTACTCAACCCTCCTAAGGGAGAGGCCCTCTGATAAACTGGTTGTGACCATGCCAAAAAATACTAGGGGATTTTGGTTCCCTAATGGACAACAACTATGTCTCAAGTGTAAGTGACCGAGGGGTGTTATTTGGATACCTATCCCCCCTGTCCTACCTAAATACAATATTCTTATGTGTTCCCCAAGTGGGGTCAGAATGTTGGTTGTGTTAAGTAGTGTTTTAAGGCTCACTTGAATTAGGTGACAGAGTGTGTGCGTGTGAGGTAATGAACCCAATCAAAAGTGCCATGGGGTGGGTAGCTTTTTAACCAATAATAATAATGTATAAATTCAACTTGCAATGCAAATTTTCTTTTTCAATTGAAATGCTTAAACTTAAAAAACTTTGTAAATGGAAGAGAAAGCAAACTGCAGAAAAACGACTGTAGGTAGGTATGGCTGCGGACATAACAGGTGGCTATGCAGGTGCAAAAAATATTGCA
Organism: Larix kaempferi; assembly: GCA_027924585.1. NCBI lineage: Eukaryota > Viridiplantae > Streptophyta > Pinopsida > Pinales > Pinaceae > Larix > Larix kaempferi. The sequence continues at coordinate 11,338,010 of BSBM01000196.1, forward strand.
GCAAAGTTCTGGGTTCAGAAAAGGGTAAAAAATGTGGAAACCAGAGCACGGGTCTGTGACTAGAATGCGCGGTCTAAAGCGCAGTTGTACGGGTGAAACCTGCGATCGGATCGTGGTTCTACAGCTGAAAGGTGCGGTTTGGGGTGCGACTGTAGGGAGAAAAACTGCGAGCGTATCGCGGGTCTGTGGCTGAAAGGTGCGGTCTGGGGCACAGTTATAGGGATGAAACCTGCGGGCGGATCACGGGTATGGGGTCAAGGGGTGCGGTCCGGGGCGCGGATAAATGGGGAAGAGATGCGGTCGGATCGCGAGTTTACGGCCACAATGAGAAATTTGGAGCGCGACAAAGGGGCAGAAAGCCATGGTCGGATCACAGGTCTGGAGCTAAAAACTACAGTTTGGAGCATGGGAAAGAGGAAAAAGGTTGCACTCGGGTCGCGGGAAAAAAATCAACAATTGCGATCTGGATTGCGGAAAGACGGCCGAAAGCTGTGATCTGGGTTGCGGCTGCAAAGAGCAGAACCATGATCTGCGGTGGAAAACCCAACTGGCTATGCCACAGCTGAACAGGGAAAACAGAAAAATACTTTGCAAAAAACTAAAAACTTTTTAAAAATTTTAACCAGAAATTCAAAGGAACATTAGTGGAGTCACCAAAACTGTAGCTATGGTTTTCACCCTAGCTTGTGCAAATGAGCACCTACTAAGGAGAAGAGCCTCCTTAGTAGCAGTTCAATAAACAATAATTTAAAGCAGTGAAATAGTATGAAATTTAACCTAGCATGAGCAATAACAGAAATCAAAAAACAATGACAAGATGATAGAAATTTTCTTTTTGTATTAAATTTACCTCAAGTGTTAAGGTTAAGGTTGGTGGAGCTCTTGCAGTAGTCCAAGAGGGCTACTTCCGTGCTCCAATGGGTTCCTTCTGCTTCTCCAAGGTGTTTGAATAATGGGCCAAAAGGGGCACTCAAATGGGAAAAACTAGCTCAAATGGAAAGCTAGGGTTTTGAGAGTGATTTTCTCATAGTGAGGATAGGGAAGATTGTGGATATGAAATGGGGAGCCTCCATCACCTATTTGTAGGTTTTTAGTGGTGGAGTATTGACCCACGGTTTTTGGCACCATATGGTTTAGGTCAATTGTATAGGGTTTTTGCTTCCTTTTTTCCTCTTTTTCCTCTTTTTAATATTTTTTATTCCCTTTTATTTGATTTTTGGGAATTTAAGGCCCTTTTTGAGGGTTTTTGCTATCTTTGGAGGAAATTTAAATTATTTTTGGGGAAAAAAAAGGGGTTTTTTGGCCTTTTGGTGGCTTTTTAATGTTTTTTTTAAGGTTTTGGAGGCAAACATGGTAGGAAATATAGACAAATGAGTCATGTAATGAGGAAGATGATATGGTGAGCTTTTTTTGGGTGTTAACAGTTCGAAAACTCAATCTCATCTTCTTAGCAATTGTTTGAACAGAGTTGATAATAAGGGTGATAAATTTTTCCAAGGATAGAAGTCTTATTATTGTTATTATTTTATACTTGCATCTTAGCATACACATCTATCTCTGTTAGGATACATATAGTATTTTTATTGGTTCAAACTACAATGATCCTGTACAAGGAACATAGCTAAACAATGTTAGAAAACCTGGATCCAATTCTGAATAAAATGGTGATATCTGAACTACAAATATCTCGGCTAACCTTATATATAATTCTTATTTAGGTCTGAGAATATCTGAGCTGGATTTCCTTACAAGAAACCTTATTTATTTATTTTTACTTTTTTATTTCACTTCAAAAATAAGATTTATCTCTGAATAATAGTGAAGTCCGAGCTGGATTTATCTTCCTGGAAAAGACTTAATTTCAATCTATTTAGAACAGAGTTGATCTCTGCTAGAGGTCCTAGCGTTAAGACTATAGAGGAAAAATTCTAATAAGAAGGATGCCAATTTCCATTTTTTTAAAAACAAATGCACATCTTCAGATGGAGTAGGTATCTCAAGTGGTGTTAGGGTTTGTTCTGAGTGCAAGAGAAAAATAGATCTGGCTTCAGGGTTTACTGAAAACAAATAAAATTTGCAGATCTGAGATTTTCATCAATTCACTCTCCTTTAAGCTGAACCATAAAAATTTATAATAAAGCTTGCATAAAATTATCATGGAGAATACATGGCATGCCTAAGGTAAGTCCCCTTCTTTCCATGAGTTTCTCCTCTTCTGTACCAATGTGGAAGTGCCATTAAAAATTTCTTCAGTGTTGAACCCTTCAATACCCTCACCAATTCAATGCTCCTTTGATAAATTGCCTAGAGAGATGACTGTTGTACCTTCCACCTTCAAGGATTTAACAAAGCATATATCCACTTGTGGCACCAAGATCAGACCCTCATTTGTATTATGGATTAATGTTTGGTTTTCATCCCTTAGAGAACTATCTCCTTCATGGTCCAAAATCCCTAATAAGGATTTTTCTTGTGAAGGGACCTTGCACTCGAATATATCCATTCAATTGGACCATTCCAGTAGTCAACCAAGTCTTCTTCCATTTTCTAGGGTTTCCTCTATTCGTTCCCCTTAGGCATACTACGAAAACCTCCATCAACCTCTCTTTTCTCGTCTGTAACATCTATCCATGGATTCTCGATATATTATCATTTATAATTCTTTCATCACCAGAAACATTATTTCTGGGACCCATGGTGACATACTTTGTGAGAAATGAAAAATCCTGTTTCTCCAAGCTTCATAGGACCTTAGAGCTAAATTTTCAACTACTGGAAATCGATTAATGTTAGCTACTTGTGGGCAGTGGAAATGAGAGCAAGTGCCTGAAAACAAGAAAAATCCCAAATTGGTTGTGCTACCATGCTTGAAGCTTTATAACAACAATCACAACAAAGCTTGACAATTTTCAATCTATAGAATGAAAGAATTCATAATGTCAACCAAAGATCTCATGTCAAATAATTACACACACATAAGCATATTCCAATTGAAATGGTAATGTGTTGGGATGTATGTATGTAGGTATATATTTCAATTGAAATGGTAATGTACACAGGCAATTATTAGGGTAGAGGAGCTAGTACTAGTTCTTACATGGGAGAGAGGTGTTAGTACTAGTGCTTACATGGCATTACTTTAGACTTCCAAATTTCTTTTACATATGAATTAGAGTGATTCTTATTTCAATATTTCTATTCGGGGTGATGTGTTCAAATTGATGCAATGTTAGTGATGATGTTACAAGGTGTCCAAAATAATGCATTTTGAACCCCACACTAGTGGGGATAGTTAGATACACTTATGATTGAGAGATATACATTCCATCAGATGGAAGTGATTAATATTTTTGAACACATGCAAATATAATTTTAATGTTAATCCCTTTGACATTAGCACAGACATAAAGAGACTTTTATAAACAACTTATCATTAATATTTTTTCAAGAAATAATTTTAAATTAAACCATCAATTACAAATGCACAAATTCTAATTCATACAATGCATTGAATTAATTTTCAATGAAAGAAATGGTAGTATACCCGTTACTACATATAACCTATTAAATATTAGAGCTTAGGACATGCATCCTCGTTCTTGACAACCTCAAGGCGGGGAATAGATGGGTCTGTGCTAGTCTTTATTTTTTACGCCGACGTTATTGTGATCACTATTTGTTTTTGGTTTAATTTGTTTCAAAGTTTTGTTTTTAATGGTTTTCTTTAAATTCAGATAGAGGAATTACACTTCTGGGTAGGAAAAATAGTTTCCCATAAGGGTAATCGAACCTTGGTGGATAGCCTATTATAAGGACTAGGTTTGTAGTATAAGAGATCAGTGTAAGCAGATAATTTAAACTACCTTTTATGTTTTTATTTCCACTTTACCAGGGAGAGTAAATCTTTCTTCTAACAGATAAATGTTGGGTTCTCTTGTCCTAGTTGTCAGTGATGTTTGAAGACAACTTTTCTTTTGTATTTTCTTGGGTTGTACTTTTAAGAATCGTTTTCCAATTTTACTGAAGTGACCCCTCATCTTTCTCGAGTGTTTTAGTGAATGAATTTGAAGTTTGAACTGCCAACTTGAATTTTATATGTATGGCTCTCAAGTGCATATATAATATTTCGTTCTGATGGGTAGAACTGAAAATTCATCCTCTTTCCCTTGCCAAGGGCCCCCTTTTGCAATTATATTGACTTTATTTTATGTTATGGTTAGTAGTTGTCCTCTATAATTTATTTATTCTGTTTTCATGTTTTCTATTTTGTATTAAAGATTTTTCTCAATGCAGTTTCTTTCCCTAAAATTTGGGCATTTTCCATTCCTGGATCAAATTTGTGTGGCCACAAACATGAAGAAGCTCCCCGCTTGTAGAGGACTGTCTGGATGCTTCTCGATAGAAAAGGAGCTTCAGAGTGCTTCTGGCCATGTCGGGTCCAAAATCCATGAATAAACTGCAAAATTTTGCTGCCAACACCCCCTATGTGAACCCAAACTTGAATTTTGCTCAATTTAGTAATAAAAAAGCAAGAAAACACACACCTTATCCTCATGATAAATATGCCTATCTGCAGGACTTTGGTGAGCTGCCTGTCTGTGTTTGGTTGGAGTATTGAAGTAGCTATTGGGGTTGAGTCTTGGATCTGTGTGTGGAGTTGGACTGGAAACAATGCTCATCTAGAGAGCATCATCATTATCTTTCCCAACATCTAGGAAATTTCCATTACAGTTTGGGTGCGCTTATAATATTTTTTGTGTTAGTGCTATTAATGTTGACGGGCTGCAACTTCTTGTTTAATCACAATGGTGTATTCAATCTGAATTTCGCTTCTGCAATTTCTATGTTGATGGGTTGGACCTTATTGTGTGATCATAATGATTTACTCACTCTAGATGTTACTTCTACTATTTATTTTTTGTTATGTGACTTGACTACAAAACTATCACTTGGGCTATCAGCTCTACTTTTGCTTCTCTCACTAGGAAAGGGGTTAAATGAAAAAGATTCCCATTGATGCAAGACTATCAGCACTACAATTTACTATGTACACCTTCAGTCTTAAATTTATTCTACCATTTTGTTGTGTTTGCTACAGAAATTATAGAACCTTTTCCACTTGTATTTGTTTCAGGGTGATTCCATGAAGATGGGTAACTCTTTTTGGCCAAATATGACGGTGAAAAATGGAAATTTTATCCATGTATTAAATTGAAGCCCTCGAAACTCATATTTTCCAAATGAATTTTGACATGCGGTTGAAAAACGAAATGTAGAGAATTATGTTGGCTTTCCAATGATATTTTTTTTGAAATATACCAATGTCATTTATCGTGTTGAATTTTCATTTAATAAAATGTGTGTACTTAAAAATTTGAAGAGCAATTAACAAGTAGTTTGTGCTCGTGCACGATAATTTAATGTTAAAGTAATAATTTTAAAAAATGAAATATGTGAACATTATCTAGATAGAATGCACTAGGGCTTACATATTTTTCTTTTATTTTTTCCCGAAAATTATATTTATTATTATTATTCGAAACTAACCAATGAATAATTCAGTCGCATTTTGCACACGTGTGTGTTTGGGCATGAAATCTTTTGATTGTTTACATAATTTGCAAAACTAAAAATACCCTTTTGAAGAGGACAGGTTTATCTAGGGCTTGTGTATTTTTTCAAATTTTTTGGATTTTTATTTTGAATGTTGTGGATTTATCTTTGAGCTCAATCAAAGTCATCGGCAGGTTTTTTAGGGCAAGATTTAGTAGAAATTTAAAAACAAAAGACATATGACCATTTAATTACATGGTTTAACTTTGTGGAAGGAAGACAAAACTTTCATTCTGCAGTGAAAAGGGCTCTCGGCCTATTTTTTAAGCCCTCGATCGAGCTAAATAGCTCGATCGAGGGTTTAACAATACCTCGATCGAGGGTTTTACAAGACCTCGATCGAGCTATTTTAAACCCTCGATCGAGGGCCTAAAATGAGCCTTTTTATGTTTTTCAAAAGCTAGATCGAGGTTTTGCGAGCTTTTCAAAAGCTCGATTGAGCTTTTGCGAGCTTTTCAAAAGCTCGATCGAGGTTTTGTGAGCTTTTTAAAAGCTTGAAAGAGGGTTTTAAAAGCTAGATCGAGCTCTTGTTTCAACCCTCGATCGAGGTCTTTTAAAACTCTCGATCGAGGTATTTTAAAACCCTCGATCAAGCTTTTAAAACCCTCGATCGAGCTTTTAAAACCTCGATCGAGGGCTTGAAAATACCTCGATTGAGGGTTCGAAAAACAATTTTTTTAGCTTCCATCCGCCAAAAATGGTGAACCACCTTCATGGAATCACCCTTCAATCATCTTTAAATCTATTGAACCCAAACAATGTGCAACAATGACCATAGCAGCAGCCTTTCATAATGCATGCTTACAAACACTTTAGAGGATAGAAATTTTCATGTGCTAAGACATAGACAACCAAAAAAATGCCAAACCTGAAGTTAAATACCATGCAAACCTGTAGCATAAAAACATGCAATATGTACAACAATTATCTCTATGGAAAATTGAATTTAATTATTTAAGTTAGCCGATTAGTTTGCAGTGCTTCCCCCTGTATGATTTTATTGGTATTCAGGAAAATAATCTTTTGCAAACCTATATTCTTTAATGTTGATTTCTACTTTTGAAATTGTTGTCTCAAGTCTCAACATCTAAACCATTGATCATTTCCAATTATGTAGTGCATGCCTACAAACCATTTAAGGTGAAATTGTTATCTATTTTCAATTTTGCAATCTAGAAAACATTGGGCATCATCCACAATCTGGTGTTTTGAATTTTTTTAGCCAACTTATACATTTGAAAACATGGAAAACTGCCATTAAATGTTTAGACTAAAAAAAAAAAAAAAAAAAATGCACTTGGGCTGTTACCCAAGTGCATGCCATTTGGGAGGCATGATTCTCATCAAATGATGCACAAGATTTTTGTTAGGATAACCATATCCTGACTATGATATAGGTTATCCTGACAATTTACAAGTTACACCTTCAGTCTTAAAGTTATTCTACCATTTTGTTGTGTTTGCTACAGAAAGTATAGAACCTTTGCCACTTGTATTTGTTTCAATCATTTTTAAATCTGTTGAACTCAAAAGTTGTGCAACAATGACCATAGCAGCAGCCTTGCATAGTGCATGCCTAAAAACCCTTTAGAGGATAGAAATTTTCATGTGCTGAGACACAAAAAATAAAATAAATGTCAAACATGAAGTGAAATACCATGCAAACCTGGAGCATAAAAACATGAAATATGTACAGCAATTATCTGTATGGAAAATTGAATTTAAGTTAGCTGATTAATTTGCAGTGCTTGTCCCTATATGATTTTACTTGTATTAAGGAAAAGAGTATTTTGCAAACCTTTATTCTTTAATGTTGATTTATGCATTTGAAACTATTATGTCTCAAGTCTCAACACCTAAACCCTTGATCATTTCCCATTATGTAGTGCATGCCTACAAACCATTTAAGGCGACATTGTTATCTATTTTCAATTTTGCAATCTAGAAAACATTGGGCATCATACAGAATCTGGTGATGTGGATTTTTTACCCAACTACATTTGAAAACATGGAAAACTGCCATTAAATGTTTAGACTAAAAAAAGAAAAAAAGAAAAATCAATCCTGACATGAATTATGCCTGCAAACTGAACTATAAAACTAGAGAGCTAGAAGAAGAACATAAAATATTTTTCCAAATTAAACAGAGAGCAACATTTAAATTTAGGTTAGAAAAATAGTCTGCAGTTATTTGTGCAAACATCAACTACATGCAGGGTAATGGTTGGTGGTGGCTGAAGGTGCACTAAATGAGTTTGAAAAAATAGGAAGATGAATTCTAAAGGTTGGACAAAGATTTAGATGATTTTTTCCATATGTTTATTTGAAGTCTAAATGAAATTGGTCTGCCGATGACATAAATTGAGTTTTTAACATGATGAATGAAATTTCCACAATATATGAGGTTGTTACTAGAACTGCAAAGAATAAAATAAAAGAAAGCTATACAGTCACCAACAACAGCAATAGCAAAAACAAGTGAGGAGGGAAAGTGGTGAGTTCTCATTGACAAGTACATCTTTTTTCAATTACAAGTTAACCAGGACGGATGATGATTTATTATATAGTCTGAAGGTCTTTTCTATAGGTTTTAAGATGTACAATATGCTCATATACTGAATCTATTTTGGTTTCAACTACAGTCATCTGAATCTCAACCAAAAATGTCAAAGTTACCGCTATCCAAGGATGAGGAAGACATCTTAGATGAAGAGGAGGATGATGAACATGGGAAAACACTATGTGGAGACCGTGGTGGAGTTTATTTCTCTACAACTACAGAATTTTGGATTGCATGTGGTATGTGTGAGAATTGGTTCCATGGAAAACGTGTGAAGATCACTCCTGCAAGAGCTGAACAAATTAAACAATAAAAGAGATGGGATGCCTTCTCTTGTAATGTGGGCCTTCATTAATTTAAGTTCCACCAAGTTTTGTGGACATGGGATGAGATACAAGGATGGTGAAGAGGACGAACCCAATTGGACAAGAATGCAACTTTTAGAAGAAGCCTCCAATTCTTTTAAGAGAGCCAAGTCCATCAACTATTAGTTATATAGGTCAAACAACTATAAAAAATTCCCAAACTAAACATTCAGTCTGCAGGGACAAAACCCAATTTTTTATTGATGATCATATTCTGATGGTAAAGTTTGCAGGTGTGTGGGAAAATATCAAAACTCTAGAGTCTTGGATCCAAATCCAGTGGATTTTGAGTTAAATTGATCTACAACAAAGACATAACCTAGTTGGAAGTCTAGATTAAACTGGTTAACGAACCAAATATCTAGATGGGTATCAAGAAAAAGAATATAAAAACAAGATTTTCATAGATATGAAAACATATATATCTCACTCATTTTTCTTTTAAAATGCGAAATTTTCATACTTGAAACTGAGAACATGATTAAGATTCAAGCTGCTTTGAGTTCAAGCAAGGACAAACTTGTCTACTTCTCAAAGAAAACTAAGCCTTTAAATCTTTCCCATCTTTGCAAGAAAACCAAGGGCTTTCAATCTATCTCATGAAATGAAAATGGCCTTTGGCCATAAAGAGGTAACTCTAGATTGCCTATTAGCACCTAAATAGGAAACATAGGAGCTTTATTTTGTGGACAAAACACTACACAAGAACCAAGAAAGGAAAAAAAGGAAGAAGGGAAAGATAGTGAAAATAACACCTAGAGTGGAAGACAATGAAGGAAAGGATATAATGAGAATAGAATGGCGTTTTATGGGACTTCTAGTAGGGAATGGGGGAACAAAGGAAATAATACTATATAGAGGAATTACAAAGGATAAAAAGGATTCAGGAAACCTTAGAGGGTGAAAGTATAATCTAAGACTCTTCTATCCAATTTACCATCTCAATATCTAGTGAGGAATATGTCCCCTCCAAAAACAAATCCTACCCACAGAGATCCACCAAAAGACGGGTAGAAGAGGGTCCAAGAACAACAATGAAAGGTGAACTGGGACAGTTCATTTCCTAGACTCAAAACCATCCTTGTTAAGATAGGAATTTTTTTCTCAACTTAGATCAGCAATAGGCTGTAAAATAAATTCGAGGAAAGCAACAAGCAGTCCCCGGGGTCATTCTAGAAGTTTTCAAGATTTCCTTCTCAACCAAGTTGTATACTATAGAGTGGCCTGGACTTTACAGCTATTCTGGAGGATATACCACATAATTTAAAGAATTCAACTAAAAAATTATATAATTATGTGACAAGTCAAAAATGTGGATCGAGTTAAGCAGAAGAAGATGATCATTGTAGAAATTTAAAGAGCATCTTTTGGGATCAACATGTGAATCTATTATCCACTTCACTTCTTAAATTTAGTTATCTCTTCTATATTGGAGTGAATACCTTAGTGATTATTGTTTTCATATTTGGATTAAGAAAGGCATATGGTTTACTATAGGGAAAAATAATGTTTTTTATGAATTCAAGTCTATTCCTAAGATGTCTACTCAGGTCCATTAAGCTTTTGAATGATATCGAGTAATAGAACACAAAGAACAAGACTTGAAGTTAATCCAGCAAGATCTGCAATACAAAAGGATTCAAGCTTAGCTTCTTAGTCCAGAATGGCAGAAAGAGAAAGATGAAATCCAGAAAAAATTTGAAGGCTCTGTATGTGCAGACTCTTTACATGATTTGACATTCATTTCTCAAGTCATCCCAACAAAATATTTGTGAAGTATACATTCTACAAAGTTAAAGCAACATTGGGGATGCAACCCAAAGCACCTAAGTATAGTACATTGGACGTACGTATTTTCTAATTCATTTTCTCTTGTAATTTTACTGAAGTATTTTGTAGGTTGCAATTATATTTTTGATTTATGTTTGGTGGTTATTCTGCATTTGTTACATGTAAACATTAACATAATAGTCCTGTTTTATATTTGTGCTTGTAGTATTCTTACATTTCACATATTTTGTGAATTGTAATTCTGTCAATGCAAATTTTCAATATTCTAACAATAGAAAGCATAAATTTCCTACTATATTTTTTTTCACTGAAGTCTGGAGGAATCAAGCTTTCAAAGGAAGGTTGTGTGTTCCTTGAGTTTTCTCCTGCTGTTGGTACTCGTCAATATGATTGGAGTAAGAAGCAGGTACCTTCACCCTATCCATAGCATATGCAACTATTCTTTCTGATGCTTGAATGTTCCATCATTCCCTTTTCTTCATTTAATTTTTAGAGCCATGATTTATTTTTTATGTGAAATTAAAGGCATAAAGGATTTATGTGCATCGCAGATAGGAAATGGCATTTGGTATTTAAAAATTAATGGGATATGCTATTTTATAGCAGAATTTGCTAGAGCTTAAGATTGCTTACAATACTGATTTAGTCTTTTCGTCTCTATTAAATGTCTCAGTGACATTTCTTTTATACAGTAAAATATTATCAATTTGAAGCTTGTTTCCATTATTTTTGGATTATTAAGTAATTGATTTTTAGGGGTTATTATCTTTTGCAGATATTTGCTTTTTCCTTCTTGGACTTGGAACCTTGTTAAGCTTTGATCCAAATGAGCCATGCGAATTCTTCCATGATCCTTTTGTGTGAAGACGTAAGAATCAAGGTTTGTTGCTATTGAGAATTATTGTGTTACTTTCAAGACATTATATGAATTCGGTATGAAATTATGAATACTATGGGTCAGGTCTTTTTTGTGTTGGTAATTTAGTTCTATGATCATCACATGAGACTCAAGAGAGATAGATATAAGGAGAATGTGTTTCGTTTACAAGGAATTCATCTAATAAATTAACAAGTCCGTCTACTATGCACCATGTAGTAAGTTATCTAAGTACTTCTCTATTTAACTTGTAGGTAATATGTGTCATTAACATTAATTATGATCCTCCTAACATAGGGACTTCTAACAATATTCTATTTAATCATTAGAATTCCTAATAACGCCTTATTCAATGTTACTAAAACAATTTGGTCCAAAACTTGCACAAGATGGTATCACAGGGAGAGATAAGGTAAAATAATATTATTAATGTCCAACAAATGACCGAAAGATGAGTCAATGGGAGTAGAAAGTACAATTAGTGATGCATATGGTTTACAAAGATGGCAGCTAAATGAGAAGGCTCAGATAGAATGGGGCCAAAAATGCAAAGTATGTGGTTCCAGCTACCATAAGATGACCCAGTGTCCAGAAGGCTAGAGAGTAAATAGAGAATACGATAAGGCCTTCCCAATAAACGAGCAGGTACAGGTTTCCCAGCAATCTGAAGACCCCACATCTGATCCTGTTACAGATGAAGATGAAGGATCATATGTAGATGAAAGAGAAGAAGCTTTTAAATCTTTTCTCCAATCAGAATATTGTCTAATGGCCTCAAAAGGAGGCAATGACCTAGTTAACTTCGCACATCTTGTTACTAGTATGCAGGCTAGTAGCCTTAAGGAATCTCTAGCAGAAGTGGTGTTCAAAGCTATGAGAGGAAGCAAAGAAAAAAAAAGTGAGAAGGACATGAAGAAAAAGGAGAAAGAGCCAAAGGTAGTCTCAGAAATATCCAGCAGTTCTGAGAGCTCAAGCTCTAAAGAATTTAAGAAGAAGAAAAAAGGAAAGAAGAAGATCTTCACAGATTTTCCAACTTTTGAGTCAAATACTATTCCAGTCCTGAAAGAAAGAAATCTCCGAAGCTTTGAAGAAATAACTTTGGTCGATCTGCACAAGGAGAAGAAATATATCAAAGAAGAACTCAGAATACTCAAAGAAAGAGTAGCAGTAATAGAGGCCCATAACCCATAGGTAAAAGACTACATTGGACTGCATTGTTTTGACATATTGCTAATCTTCCACTTGTTACAAGACTACATTCTGAAATGCCTAGACTATTCCTTCACTCAAAAAATATGACTTGTAAAAATTTTAGTTATTCATAACTTTGTATTTACATGTAGACTCCAGCTTGGTGTGTCCAATGTTAATATCCCACTCCTTACATTTTATTCTCATATCAATCCATAAGGAATTCTATTTAAGGGTGCTAGCTCAATGGTAGAGCACCTGCCTTATAGGCAGGAGGTTGGTGGTTCGATTCCACCATGCCCTATTTATATTCTAAAACCACTAAAAAGAAATAAATGACTAAACAAATGACCAAAATTTGCATATAAACGACCACCATTACAACATGAGAGATAAGTGACCAAAATATGCATATAAATGACCACTTTTGAGTTGGTGATCACTGATAGCAAATTAGCGGTCATTTATCATGTGACCATTAATGACTAAATATATTACCAAATTAATGACCAAATATACGACCAAATATATGACCACAAGATAAGCTATAAATGACCAAGCTAAATATGACCACATTTTTGGTCGCGTGATATATGGCCACTAATTTGATACCAATGGTCACCAAATCAAAAGTGGTAATTTATATGTGGATTTTGGTCATTTTTTTGGTCACTTATCTCTCATTTTTCACTAGTGAGATGAGTGGAATACTGCCTTCAGGAAAAATGATGGATTGTATGAGTGGTTGGTTATGCCATTTGGACTTTCCAATGCACCAAGCACATTCATGAGATTGATGAATGAAGTCTTGAGAGATTTCATAGGTAAGTTTGTGATAGTTTACCTTGATGATATTCTCATTTTCAGTCGATCAAAGAAAGAGAATTTGAAGCATCTGAGATATGTCTTGGAGAGACTGCAATAGGAAACGTTGCTAGTAAATGTGAAGAAGTGTACCTTTCTGAAGTTAGAACTAGTGTACTTGGGTTTTTTTATCTCAAGTGATGGATTGAAGATGGATCTAGAGAAAGAGCAGGCAATCATTGGTTGGCCTTCACCACAGATCATTTTTGTGGTAAGAAGTTTCCATGGATTGGCAAGTTTGTATAGGAAGTTTATAAAGAATTTCAGTGGTATTTGTGCACCTATCATTGAAACCATCAGGAAGGATCAACAACAATTCCAATGGACAAAAGAGGATTAAAGGAGCTTTCAGTTCTTGAAAAATAAGATTACTGAACAACCAACATTGAAATTACAAGATTTCAAGCACCCTTTCCAAGTGAAGTGTGATTCCAGTGGAGTAGAAATTGGAGTTGTACTCAGTTAGGAAGACAAACCTGTAGCATATTTCAGTGAAAAACTGAATGAGGCTAAAAAAAAGTATTCCTTGTACGATAAGGAATTTTATGCTATTGTTCAAGCATTAAAACATTGGAGACATTATCTGATACCTACTAAGTTTTTTTTTTTTTTTTTTTTTTCAGATAATCATGCATTGCAGTATATCATGCAGCAACCTAAGTTGAACCTGAAACATGTCAAGTGGGTTGAGTTCATGCAAAACTTTACCTTTGTGATAAAGCACATAAGTTGGAAATCAAATCGAGTAGTTGATGCTTTAAGCAGAAGACAGTTGATGGTGCAAAAGAATCAGATCCAAGTTGTAGGATTTGAGCATTTAAGAGATTTGTATGAGTCTGACATTGATTTTTAGAATACATATAGATCTTGTAGAAATCCTGTAGAGACAGACATAGAGACATGGATTGAGTATATGTTACAAGATGGTTTACTCTCTAAGAACAGTAAGCTATGTATTCCCAAGTGTTCCATGAGAGAGAACTTAATACAGGAAAAGAACAATGGAGGAATGACAGGTCACTTTGGAAGTGATAGAACTTTTGGTCAGTTAAGTCATTTTTACTTTTGGCCAAAGATGAGATCTGAAGTTGAAAATTTTGTAAGCAGATGTAGGGTATGTCAACATGCCAAAGGGAGAAGCCAAAACATAGGATTATACACACCATTTCCTATTCCAACTAGGACTAGAGATTCTGTGAGTATGGATTTGATTTTGGGTTTGCCAAAAACTACGAAGGGTATGATTCTATTTTTGTGGTGGTGGATAGATTCACTAAGATGGCACATTTTGTCCCATGTTATAAGACTAGTGATGCCACACACATTACTAACTTGTTTTTTGATGAAGTTGTGAAGCTAAATGGTTTACCTAAGAGTATTGAATTTGACAGGGATGTGAAATTCACAGGTCATTTCTCGAGGACATTGTGGAAGAAGTTGGGTACTAAGCTGAATTTCAGTTCATCATATCATCCACATTCTGATGGCCAAACTGAGGTAGTAAACATAAGTCTAGGTGACATGTTGAGAAGTCTGATTGGAGAAAATCCCAAGCAATGGGATAAGGTATTAAGCCAAACTGAATTTGCATATAATGATTCACCAAACAGAAGTACATGGATGAGTCCATTCCAGATTCTTTATTGAATGCATCCAAGAGGAGCATGTGAACTTCAAGATTTGGGTCAATCAGAAAAGAGGAGTGTAGATAAAGAAGATTTTGCAACAAGTATCAGTGAGATACAAGAGTAGGTTAAGGCAAGATTGCAGCAAAGTAACAACAGTTACAAAGCTAGAGCACATACCAAGAGAAGGGAAAAGAAGTATGAAGTGGGAGAATTAGTCTTAGCACACCTGAGGAAGGAGATATTTCCAAAAGGAGAGTACAATAATTTGAAGATGAAAAAGATTGGACCGTGCCGAATACTCAAGATATTTTCAGCAAATGCCTACAAACTGGAAATGCCAACAGGAATTGGTATATAACCTATTTTTAATGTTGCAGACTTGTATGCCTATGTGACAGATGATATAGGGCATGTGCCAGGGGTGGACGATCTACAATGGATGAAGCATATGCCTATGGCCCAACCTTCAGAAGTTGAGCATATCTTGGAGACCAGAGTGGCGAGAAGTACCAGACAGGGGATTACTTGGAGTACCTGATTAAGTGGAAAGGACATCCTGTAGAAGATTCTACATGGATGGATGCTAAGTGTAAAATTAGTCACAACAGATCTATTGAACAAGTAAATCAATCACAATGATGTAAAACAAATTGGAGTAAAAACTGTGCAAGAGAGATGCATTGTGCTCTATAATCCAATATAGTAGAATTACAATACAATACTATCACAATGAGTGAGCAATTCGAATTAGCCAACGAGGTCATTCGAATATACTGCATGGCATAGCTTGGCTCCAACTAGGAGTCCTCATCATCAATCACTGGTGGTCATCAATGCATAAGTCACTGTCAGACAGGTGTCAAACTTATTCTAGCTGAGTCTAACTAAGTGTAATAAGTATAACTGATGGTGTTATCAATGAAAATGTAATGGGTTTTTTTAGAGCCTTTTCATGAATCTCTATTTGACTTATTGCTTTCGGTGAAAGTTTGGCTAGTAACTTAACCTCTAGATTCTTCATAAATCTCCCATTTATTGCTTGTACCTAAGATTGTCTCGTGACCTGCAATACAAAATCATAATAAATTGTTAAGCCATAAAGTCTACAGGCCTCAACCACACTTCATTTTATTCCTAAGTCTATAGGCCTCTCAGGGCTTATAAGTTTTTATCAAAAAGTTGGAGGGCCCACGAGCCAAGCTACAAGTCACAAGTCGACACACAAAGTCAGCACACGCACCAAGTCATAGCCCAAGCCATAAGTTAATATATAGCCAAAAGCAAAATGCAGAACAAGCCGCCAAGTGCTAGAGATTACAGGTGTCACATGATTTTATATATGTCAAGGCATAGCAAGATCGTAGTTACCCATATTTTCAAGTGTTGTTATGACTTCTAGCCACGACATCGAAGTGACAGCATTACATTAGGATGATCAAGTATCAATCGACAAGTCAAACCAAGCCAGGCAACATACATCCCAGCGCAATTTCCAAGTTCCATATCTGTCGACACCTAACCACGAGAAAGGGGAATTTGCGCTGAACTTCAGATCTCATTTGCCTCTACCAAGTGTTCTTATTGAGATTATAGGTTCCGAATTGTGGGCAAGAGCTGCAAGTTTTGAAGGTATCCACCGAGCTTCTAGAATCAAGGCATTATTATAGAGATTGAGGTCTTATGCCGAGCTGACAAAATAGAAGCTTACAGTTCATCAATGCATAGCTTGAAGTGGCAATGGGGATTGCACAATTGAAGATCAAAAAGAAAAATTGACTTTTTTGGTGGCTTAAAGGGGTTTGAAATCTTCCCTTAGCAACCAAAAATAGGGCTTTCAGTGGCTTATGCACTCTCAATTTTTGTCCCCAAGCAACCGAAAATAGGGCTTTCGGTGGCTTATACACTCTCAATTTTTGTCCCCAAGCCACCGAAAACGTAGGTATTGGCAGAATGATATTCTTTTCGCCCAGATATCAGTTTTTTGTCTTCAAATGGCATGAAGAGGGTTTCTAATGGGAGATAATAATTAGAGGCATTTATTTTAGTGCTATGTTCCAGTTTTTGAGGCATATGGTAAGGGAATGAAGCCAAATGGCATTTCTTTTCTTAACAGAAATCGCCTAGTTATCAAACACAGACTTTTGGAATCTATGATCTTCAACAACAAATTGCTAAATAATGCTACAGGCTATCAAATTTGAC
Source organism: Larix kaempferi (assembly GCA_027924585.1). Classification (NCBI taxonomy): domain Eukaryota; kingdom Viridiplantae; phylum Streptophyta; class Pinopsida; order Pinales; family Pinaceae; genus Larix; species Larix kaempferi. The sequence goes on from BSBM01000196.1 coordinate 11,355,101, forward strand.
TTATGATGCTAAGATCCATTTTGATTATATTTATTTTAGGTATTTTAGATCCATTAAAATAGGATCTTGAAACCTTGATGTAAAGGCTATAAAATCCTAAGAGTTATAAGAACCGAGGAGAGGGAAGCAGTCCTGAGGACTGTGACTCGACTTTGAGAATTTGCCCAATTCTTTGTAAACAAACATTTTGAGTATATATCAGGATACAAGATTCTTTCATTATGTTTTGCAGATCTTCATTTTTGTATCTTTTCTGTGCTTATGAGTGATGTTATATACATTCATCCATGTTTATCTAATGAAAGATAACTATATCTTGTCTCTTCATTGATAGACTAGACTCATAAGTGTTTTGTCTCCTTGTTATAGCCAGCCATTCGCATATGCTCTGTGTATGTGATTCTACTAGTATAATAAGTACTCTTCATACATCTATCATATCCTTTAAAATCATCTGAACAATGTAGTAGAAAGCCTTGTTTGTCTGAGTATATTCATGTGTGTTTGAGTGAGTGAGTTTATGAGCATGTTACTTGACTCAATTCATCCTTTATATTATTGAGCATTTAAGTTACCAGGCTCATTCCCTTTATAGTTAGGGAAAGACTCCTAGAGTGATAACATTTTGGCGTCGTTGCCAGGGAGAGGAGATTGAAGCTAGTTTCACTAGGAGAACGACACAGATCAGACTTTTGATGGCAGAGAAAAAGAAGACACATAATTGACTGTATCATCTACCTGGCGACAGCACAATTAAAGACTCCACTAGGGAGGATCCGGTTGACAGAAGATGAGGAGGCTAAATTCTAAATCCAGGTATCAGTTCATTTGTCTTCTTCATGAACCGATTTTGTTCTTTATCAACTCTTTCATGATTTTCCCTTCACATGTAAAGAGAATTATCTTTTGTTTTGTTTATTCCAAGGATCATCATCCTACCTTCGTATACCCATCTTTGAAAGAGGAAGGTTTGCAACCTCCTTGTGTGGTTGATATTAATTCTATATCTTTACCTCAACCTATTCCTAAAGAAGAGTTTTGAATTCAAATTCCTTCTGAAACTGAGAATCCATGTAACCTTGAGGAGGTTGAACTTGTTTCAAAACCTGTACAGATCACAACACCTTTCGCCCTTATTGTTGATCCTTCTTATCAAACTATTAACCCTCATGTTCAGCCCACTGCTTTTCAAGTCAAAATCATAAATAGGATGTTTAAACCTTTGAGGTTTCCATGTCACCTTAAACCTTATCCTCTTGATTTCTTTAAGTATCTTCCCCGGTTTTATGTATATGATCATGTTACAGTTGAGAGGCACTTAGGGGATTTTGAGAACTTCCTTGATCAGTTTGAGATAGTTCATATGATGTGATTATGAGGATATTTTCCAAAACTTTGTTCAAAGATGTTGTAATATGGTTTAAGGGTCCGAGAGCTGATTCTATTGGCTCTTGGATCAAGTTCTCTAATGCTATCATGAAGTATTGGGGTGAGTACAAATCACTAGATTCATATCTCGCTAAATTTTATGCTTTGAAGAGAGAGGAGGAAGAAACTTTTCCTATCTTCAATCGAAGATTCTATAGCACTTATCATGATATTCCTTTGGAGATCCGACCTACAGAGACTGCTGCCATGATATATTATGTTATGGGTTTGCATTCAGAACTTGTCCTTCTCCTGTTAGAAAGGAAGTCATCATCCTTAAGACAGTTGCTTGAAGATGCAAAGGAAGTGGAGGAGAACGTTTGTGCTTCCAGAAGGATCCATGATCAAGATTGTTTTGAAAATCTGCCTGCACAGGAGTAGGAATACTGTCAGTATGTTTCATATTTTGAGCAAGAAAGTAACAAGTTTGAAGTAGATTTGGAACAGCAACGAGCATGTGAGTTCAATTTAGATTCAAGTCAGAATTCTTCAATATTTGCAAAGTACTCTAGAGACAAGTATGATTCTGAAGTTTATGATTAGCTTGTAAACCAGAATGAATCTAAGGTAACCGATTATTGCATAGGAAACTACATGTTCTTAGCTAACCATAGTCCTTGTCATTTAAATGTTGCTCTATCATCATCTTCTAAGCACTATTTTGATTAGGGAATTGTAGTTTTTGACGATCACAAGTTGATCTCAAGAGAACCCAAAAGTGATCAGTTTTCCAGCAGAGGAACTGTCATGGCTGAGCAACTATTTCCCAAAGACCAGCAACTTTCAGATCTCACTTTCAAGGATTTGGTGGCAGCATTCATGGACTTATACTTTTCATAGAACCTGAATATTTCAGATTTCCTCAGGTTGCCATTGTTTATGTGTAAGTATGGTTTCCTAAATGAGTTCTTATCACTACTGTTACATTTCAAACATCAGCTGCTAATCAATGATATAGATGAGATTTCTTCAATTTTAAAGTTGTTTGGATGGATATTATGGAAGTAAGCATTCACTTAACCAATTGCAGAACAGGTTAGAATAGATTATTGTAAGAAATAAACTCACTACCCGAGCATTTCTTTTCTTCCAGTTTGCAACATAAATATCAGTCAGCTTATGTGAATAAAGGCAGATCTTGAGAATGGCAGTTTTTGAAAGTGTATAGAGATCAATTGCACATGCCTCAAGAGTTTGGTTTCATAGGCCCATTGACTCCATAGCCCAACAGATAAGGCGACTAGAACTACTAGGTTCTTGGAACCTCACAGGGAGGCTTCCATCCCCAAGTTGGAGCCAATTGTTAGCGATCAAAATGTAATGGGTTTTTTAGAGCATTTTCATGAATCTCTATTTGACTTATTGCTTTTGATGAAATTTTGGATAGTAACTTAACCTCCAGATTCTTCATAAATCTCCCATTTATCGCTTGTACCTAAGATTGTCTCGTGACATGCAATACAAAATCATATTAATTTGTTAAGCCATAAAGTCTACAGGCCTAGACCACACTTCATTTTATTCCTAAGTCTATAGGCCTCTCAGGACTTATAAGTTCTTATCAAAAGGTTGGAGGGCCCACAAGCCAAGCTACAAGTTAAAAGTCAGCACACAAAGTCAACACACGCACCAAGTCATAGACCAAGCCATAAGTCAATATACAGCCGAAAGCAAATTGCAGAACAAGTCGCCAAGTGCTAGAGATTACAAGTGTCACATGATTTTATATATGTCAAGGCGTAACAAGATCGTAGTTACCCATATTTTCAAGTGTTGTTATGACTTCTAGCCACGACATCGAAATGACAACGTTACATCAAGCTGATCAAGTATTAGTCGACAGGTCAAACCAAGCCACGCAACATACAGCCTAGCACAATTTCCAAGTTCCATATCCATCGACACCTAACCACGAGCAAGGGGAATTTGAGCAGAACTTCAAATCTCATTTTCCTCTGCCAAGTGTTCTTGTTGAGATTACAGGTGCCGAATTGTGGTCAAGAGCTACAAGGTTTGGAGGTATCCACCGAGCTGCCAGAATCAAGGCATTGTTATAGAGATTGAGGTTTTATGCCAAGCTAACAAAATCGAAGCTTACAGTTCATCGATGCATAGCTTGAAGTGGTAATGGAAATTGTAGAATTGAAGAACAGAAAGAAAAACTGACTTTTCGGTGGCTTACAGGGGTTTGAAACGTTCCCTTAGCAACTGAAAACAGGACTTTCAGTGGCGTATAAACTCTCAATTTTTATCCCTAAGCAACCGAAAACAGGTCTTTCGATGGCTTATACACCCTTAATTTTTGTCCCCAAGCCACGACAAGCGCAGGTATTGGAAGAATGATATTCTTTTCTTCTAGATCTCGGTTTTTTGTCTTCAAATGGCACGACGAGCGTTTCTAATGGGATATAATAATTAGAGGCATTTATTTTAGTGTTGTGTTCCATTTTTGGAGGCATATGGTAAGGGAATGAAGCCAAACAGAATTTCTTTTCTTAACAGAAATCATGCAGTTATCAAAGACAGATTTTTGAAATCTATGATCTTCAACAACAAACTACTAAATAATGCTCCCGGTTATCAAATTCGACTTATGATGCTAAGATCCATTTTGATTATATTTATTTTAGGTATTTCAGATCCATTAAAATAGGATCTTGAAACCTTGATGTAAAGACTATAAAATCCGAAGAGTTCTAAGAACCGAGGAGAGGGAAGCAGTCCCAAGGACTGTAAGTCGACTTTGAGAATTTGCCCAATTCTTTGTAAACAGACATTTTGAGTATATATCAGGATACGAGATTCTTTCATTATGTTTTGCAGATCTTCGTTCTTCTATATTTTCTGTGCTTGTGAGTGATGTTATATACATTCTTTTGGCACCTATAAATTTTTGTACAAAATCCTAAGAGAAGGACTATTTCCCACTAATAGGCTCCGTGAAAAGATGGTCAAAACCCCTCCCTATTCAGGACCAAGTTGCTAGAACCAAGAGAACATCTCAGTTTAAAAAGGAAACAGTGAGAAAGATGGAGGTTTTGGACACTTTAAGCCTAAGGAGATAGCCCAATTAATAAAAGATGGGTACAAATACATATAACCTATAGTCCGAAAGGAAATAAAATGGAAGATAAGGCTCGAATAAGTTCCAACTGTTGATCTGAAGTGCGAAAGAGATCTACGGCCCACAAATCACCCTCGCATGATGAAGTTGCGCAAAAAGAACCACAAGAAAGTGGTCACGATAGCTAAACTACCAGGACAGGTGGTAGCCGGAGGAGGCCTCGCAAGAGAGTTCCGATGGTAATCAAAAACCACCAAAGGGCTTGCGATACCATTGCAGCGGAGGAATAAGGTAAAGATCAATGGTGCAAAGTGCAAAAGCTGGAGATCTCATGGTGTAGAAGATATGTGGTCATGTTAGCAGAAAGATCTGGGCAGATCAACGACTCTCAGCAAAAAGGGTCAGATCTACGGCTAAGTGGATGCAGGAGATGCAAGGCTGGTAACGTAATGGGCTCCACTTGCAAGAGTACCAAAGACTGGACATGTAGATAGATCCTCGCCGTAGATATATTAAAGTCTAGATCAACGCTCCTCGTTGATCGTCGCAAGGTAAAGAAGCATCCCAGATAAGCATGAAAGGTGGTCGCGAGGTTGTATACCATCTGCCATCTGTCATCATCTGAACACCTCGCGAGGGAGATTAAATGGTAATAAAAAACCAGAAGTCAAGTTGCGATACCACCATACCCCTATGTATGGTTAAGTACAATAGATGGCTAAGATTTAAAGCTGGTAGGAGATCCTACGGTGGAGATTAAGAGACGTCAAATCAAAAAAGGTTAAATGAATTATCAAATCAATGGCTCGGAAGCAATGCCCAGCAGATCAACGGACGGAAAGGAGGGATAGCTGGCAAAGATGAGCAGAAGTTAGTCAAAAAAGTTTTATATATATAACGCGGCATGTGGAAAATAAACATTTCTTTCTGGGACCTGTCGGAGTTGGAAGCTTCTAGAAGTGCAGAAGTCGAAAAGGACGATGGGTGAAATGTCGCTCTCAAGATCCCTGTGACAGGTAGGGTCCCGAACAACTTTGTTTATAGTGTGTAGTGTGTTTTATAATCATAGAATGGCAAACGAACAGGTATCTACCAGTTCTAAAGCCAGAGTAACCCTAGAAGACAAAGACGGTGATGTGTTTGACCCAACCCTTCAGCTCCCCATACTAGAAATTAAAAGAAGACTGAAAGTTCTACTCGAATAGGGGTTAGAAGTCCACAGAGTCCACCAGTACTTTTTCATCTTTTTCTGCTTAGAACAAATAATGCCTTTCCCAGAGTTCGTGTCATGGTGTTCATTAAATTACTCAAAACCCTAACGAGTGATAATGAACTCCAAGAAATCCAAAATCGTCTATAGTATTGACCCTGCCACCATCCGGAATACCCTTGCCGTACCAGAGTCCCCCTCCCTAGCCCCTGAAAGTTCCTCTGAAGAGTCAGTCGTTACCCTGTACAGGAAAATTTCCCCTGAAATCCGTAAGGCTTTCCTGGATGCCTATTAAAAACCCGATGTAGAAATTGTAGACACCCCCTACCCGCTGGACGTCAACCTTTTTAATGACAACACCCAGTTGGTTTTATCTTTGATAGCTCAGTTTTTAGGTTTAGATTCAGACTTATGGATAAATGAAGTACAACTAAGCCTGTTATTCAGGATTAGTGTTAGTTCCCAGGAGGTAGGAAGTGAGTCAGCTTCGTCCCTCAAGTTTGAGGAATTTTTGGTAGAAAAAATACATGCACAGTTAAGTTGTTTTGAAAATACTAGAATTTTTTGGTTCCAGGCATATTTGACCAAAATGATTCTGTATAGCAGTACAAAAGAGTTAAGGTTCTCTTAGATACTCTTTACAAGGAATTTGGAAGAAAATGCTTTCAATTACCTAAATTTTATTCTCTCTTCTATGTATAAAGTTATGTTTGAAGAAGAACTAACCAGGGTACTACCAGAGATGCAGACCCTGCTGCAGTTGAAGGATGAACTAGCCTTTAGCGACTGGTTCTTGCTGAAGGATGCTATAGTAATAAGGGTGTACGGTTTTGTACATGAACCATAATTTTTGCCAGCATTTTTGACCTTGAGATTTTTTTCCTTTGAGTTCATCCGACAGAGGTTGATTGCAGAAGCAGAGCAATTTGGGAAATATAAGAAAGGCCCTGATATAAAGCTCCCTTGGAAAGTCGGCCCTTTTATTGTAAAGCTTAAAGAAGCTGCCAATGAAGTGGAAAAATTATTGAGAAATATGGCGTTCAGAAAGGATATAGCGATTGCATATGATCCTCTACACATCATAGTTGAAAGAAAGAAGAATAATGGTCTGAAAGCATGGGAACACCAAGAATCTAAAGGGATACCAAAGAGGCAAAATTTATTGTAGTATGAGCCTAAGGAGGCTGAAGATATAGATTTGCAAATACAAGCCCTAATCAGAGCTGATGATCCTATGGAAATAGACCAGCTGTTTAATAATCAGGAAGTATGCGGGAAAAGAGATTCACAGGAAGTTATTGGAACAGAGGAAGAGGAAGAAATTGAAAATAAAAGACTCAAATTAGAAACACCAGATGAGTTAACCGTCGAGATAAGCGACATGGATGAGCAGGAAGGAGGGTCATCAGCCCTAGTTATCCAAATCCATGAATACCAATTCCAAGATGCAACAGGAGGAAATGAGGACGGCAAATTCAAATCCCAAGAGGACATGTTTAAGTATCATGGGAAAAATAAGCAGGCCTCTGCACATAAACTTTTTGAACTAATGCCCATTATGAGGAATTTGTCTAAAACAGGAACGTCTTTGATAACAAGTAGAGATATCCAGACTCACACTCTCAATCTGACGATATATGACAAATACAAGATGATGGAAGCAAAGATAGACTAGAAGAAGATACCTTTGCCAGATCGGATTCAATTTAACTGACAAATCGGAGAAGGTCTATATGATGATCTAATAGAAGCAGCCTTGAGAATTTCTAATTTGGAGGTCAATTTAAATAAGATGGATGCCTAGTTAAAACATTAAAGATCAGAGAATAAAGCACTTCAGCAACATATCAAAAAGCTGCAGTTTGACTTAGTTGAGAATGATGGCGAAGGCAAAGCAAGCCATAAGCCGTTAAAAGATAAAGACAGTTTGATCCAGACCCTACAGAAGAGAATGAAGACTCCCAACACCCAGTTAATAGAAGCTCCCAAAGAGACAGAGATGATACAAGAAAAGGAAGATTTAAACAAGGAAATCATCAATTATAAAGCCGAATTGCTAAGGTTAGCAGAGAAAGAAGGATGTTGGGAGAAAGAGAGGATGAGTCTGAAAAATTGGATCGAAGAGTTAAAAAGCAGTTTTTCAAACATATGTGCACAAGAGGCAAGCAAAGGTTCAAATGAAGAGAAGGATAATACAGACAACATTGTGCAAGCTATGTCCCAGATCAGCCTAAAGGATGGTGAGATACGAGAGCTAAAGGAGGAAAATTAAAGATTGAAAGAAGAAAATGAGGCTAAGGAAAAAGGGACAAATGAGCTACAGCAAAAAGGAATTAGTGCCAATCAACAACATATTTTCTCAGTAGATTACAGGGAGAGCAGCTATGCAAGGGTGCAAACATTTGATTTGGGATTTAATTATCCAGGAGGCTGAGAGATTCAGACCCTATCTAGATCTCATTAGAACGAAGGAGAAGATAGTCACTGACGTCTTTAGAAGCTGCACTCCCATGAAGGAAAAACTGCACAAAAGGCCAAAAGAGACTGCTTATAATGATATAATCTTTTTGAACAGTTTGACAGATAAAGACATCATAGATTTGAACATCAAGGATAGATTCATGAGCATTGTAGCGGCAAAATGAATCCTCGGGAAACATGCATTGGTCGAAAATGTGGAATCCAAGGCCAGTGAAATGGATGAACAGCTAAAAGAATTCAAAGGACAATTTGAAGGATTAGTAGAAAAAGGTTTTCTTGCATTTTGCGATGAAAAGCAAAGGTTGATTCCTCAAAGTGAGCATAAAAAGTTGATGACCAGCAAACCGATGAACCATTCCAAGTTCAAACATCTGAGCCAACCGCTTTCAGGAAAAATCCTAATAGACAAACTGGACGAAGATTTCGAGCTACTGTACAAACTGATTTCTATTGGAGAAGCGCTTCCACCTATGTCTTTGGTTGATCAACATAACATCAGAGTCCTGGAGAAGGAGATGACAAGTTATGACATCCCAACATCTGAACTTTGTGCGCCGGTAGAGAAATACGGGAAGATGAAATATACCTATCATGCTCCGCTGGCAGATGCTGTCTCTTAAATCTCAGAACTGTGCATTTTAAATACCAAATTATTTTTTGATAGAAAAAGCTTAGGATATATCTAGGATTTTGATTTTTTAGGATGTGGCAGTGGGTTTCCCATTATGTAATGAAGTTTCACCGTTGGACATATACTTTAATATTTTTTATATTGTTTAACGGCATACTGACAAATACGAGAAAGCAGTTGGGCTTATCTTGTTATATTTCCTGTTTATGATAGTGACATCTGAACTGTGATGAGCTGTCACCAAATTTGTAACTAATTTCTATTTCAAATGGGATGAGTATGAGGCTCCAAGGCATTATAAGTTCCATGTAGTTTCGAATGAAAACGGGGGAGAAATTTTGAAGCTCTACATATTTTGTCCATTGTTGTTATTTTGAGATATTCCTTGAATAAAGTTGTCAGAAGCTTACTTGCATTTTTCAGAGATTCCTGTGTAATTGGTCTCGTAGTCTATTTTTCCTTTCCTATGTGATATGTGTTTCTTTCCTTTGTTAATCCATATTGTTAATATTCCTTCATACTTGGTTCAGTGTATCATCTAAATGAGATTCATAGAGATTATGCCTTGTTCATTTCTTAAGAAGTATTTCACAAATTATTTATGCTAAAGTTGGTATAGGATTCATCTGTGTATGCCTTATATCAATGGATTGTTCATCTTTCTTCTTTTTCACCAATTAAATCACTTTGACTACTAGCTGGTTGCTACCTTGCCTCTGTGTGAATGTATCTGCTGAGCATTTGATGATAATGCTTATGTTATACCTGAATTGACTCCATTTCCCAATATAGATCCCTATTGTTCTCCAACCAATGGTTTACCAGAGTAAAATTTGTTTTACAGAAATCTTACCTTCTGCATATGTTTAAATAGAACATCTTGAGGAATGAATGCTGGTGTCCTTTTTCATGATTGACAACCCTGATTATTTCCAGCTTTTCATTAATTTATTGAGAGATCCCTCTTATACTGTGTTGGGTCAGTAACATCAGTCCAAATATTGATTAGTGGTTACCCCAAATTACCCTTCCTTACGACCTGGGGGTCAATTTGGGAGTTAACAAATTGGCGCCGTTCCCGGGGACCGCAAGTTTTCTTGTTTTCCTTGCAAGAATGACAAAGATTCGTAGAAAAGAGAGATCCCTGTGGGAAAACAGAGATTTCCATATCTTTAAGGGTTGTACAATTTTTTCCCTGGCGACTCCACTCATAAAGATTCATATTCAAGAAAGCGCTCCACTGGGGAAGACCTCCGAAGCTTAATCCTAATTCTGAAGAAGATCTCAGAAAGGCATCCTCGCCTCAAGAAAGATCCATACTAGAGGTAACCCTATCCCTAAAACTCTGTTAATTGTTGATAATCCGGAAAGTTTGCTTAGACGAAAAGCTGAAAAAAGATAAAGTTAATACTTCAAATAGTGAAAGAGTTGTGTCTGAAGCAGAATCCCCTATTTTTCAAGAACTAAATATAGAGATTGACATTGGGAAACCTTTACCTAGATCAAGATCTGAATCTTGTCTAATCTTAGGGGAAGAAGTTCTTAATAATCCTGAATCTTAGTTGTTAGATCCTAGCTGGCGTAATTTACTAGATACTATCAAATCTAGAAAAGCTAAGCCCTATTCCCAGCATATCCCACCCCTTTCACAAAATTTGCCTATAATCATGGCTGCCAGATTTGCACCTCTGGCCCTACCAGTTGTTTTGCATGACCTACCCCAAAACTACGCATAAAGGATCATTTCCTACGATGCAGAGGGAAATGTTTCTGCCAGACAACATGTAGATAGGTTTGAATATTTTATTGACCTAGAAGAAGTGGATCATGATGATGCAAAAATCAGGTTATTTGCCCAAAGTTTATTTGGAGAACCTAAAAAATGGTACAGGTTGCTACCAAATGCCTCCACAAATGATTTTGCAGAGTTCAGGACCCTATTCTTAGAAAGATGGGAAATGATAGGCAGTCCTGCCCTAGTCTTGTCCCAGTACAATCACATCAAAAAAGGAGGTTTTGAGTCGGTACATGAATTTTCTGCTCGGTTTATGAGGGCATATAATTCTATTCTAGATGATCTAAAACCCTCAGCAGGCGCTGCGAAACTCCACTTTGCGGACACCTTTGATGGAGATTTCTCATGTACGTTAAGAGAAAGAAAATCTGCCTCCCTGGCTGTCTTGCTAAAGGATGCCCTAGAAGTTGAGGCTAACATGATGGCCTCAGGGAAGATAAAGGGTAAAACAGAAGCTGAAAGGAAAAAGCAAGAGACCCAAACTTCTACCTCATCTGCTTCTAATGATGCAAAATTTGACACCATGATGAAAGCCATGGAAAATTTGATGGATAGATTGACCATAGATACCAAACCTCCTACCCGAGAAAATCCTGAAAACCAGATCCGAAAACCAAACTTTAGGAGACCACCGCCCCGTGCAAGAAATCAAAGAAATGTTGAAGAACAGCCGATGTGCCCTCCTTTTTCTGAAAATATGGTAGACAATGAAATAGTTGAAGAGCCCACCGAAGCCCAGATTCATTTTGTTGACTCCCTAGACCATGAAATATACCTGACTGAAAGGGAGCATGACTTCTTTAACAAAGGAAGTACTAGTAACAAACCTGAGTTAGAATCCAAACAATACCTAATGGGTTATCAAAATGCTGTGGATGATCTTCAAAGAAAGCTAAAATTGAGAAGTAGAGAAGTTATCATGAGTAAAGGAAAGCTTCCTTTGAACCAACCTCCAATCACCCAACAAGCTACAAAATAACCAAAAGAGAAACAACAAAAAGCTATTGAAAACAAAAGATCTGAAAATAAAGAAGAGGATGGTCAACCTTCAAAAGAGGTTAAACCACCAGAAATCATAGAGGTAATCAAACTTGCCCCTACTTTTAGCCTCATAGCTGAAATATCAAAAGTAAAGATCTCCATTCCTCTTAATGAGTTACTGAAAAATAATGAATACAGGGAAGAGATAACGAAGATGGTTAAAGGAAAAGATGAACACCAGCATGATATTCTAGAGTGGTCTGATGATGCTCCGCCCATAATATTTGGATCTAAGTTGGAAGAACCGGGCGACAAAGAAGTCCCTACTTTCTACTTAAGCCTAAATGTCCATGATCAGATCTTGCACAATGCCTTAATAGACTCTGGGGCATCTCACAACCTAATGCCAAAATCTGTGTTAAAAGAGCTAGGATTAGAAGTGACAAGGCCATACCAAGATCTTTACTCCTTTGATTCTAGAAAGGTACCATGTTTGGGACTAATCAAGAATATGGTAGTAACTCTAACCCAACTCCCTGCTAAAAGTGTCATGATGGATGTGGTGGTGGCTGATGTGCCTGCAAAGTTTGGAATGCTTTTGTCAAGATCTTGGGTTTCAAAGTTGAAAGGAACTATGCAGATGGACTTATCTTATGCCACATTTCCCGTGTCTGGTGCAAATAGGAGATTGTATAGAGAAAGCAGGATGGAGTATGTTGTCAGTAGCAAAAGCAAACCTAAAAATCACCCTATATATGGGGTTGATACAGACATGGGTTGCTCCATTTTTTTTGTTGATGGTCCTCGTTGTGATCCTAGCCCTCCCTTATATAGGGAAGTTGATGAAGATAAGGAGTTTGCATCCAGATATGAAGCTTCTGAAAGAGAAAAAAATGAGGAATGCTGGTGGAAAATGTATTTTGATGGTTCTGTAAGCAAGAATGTTGTTGGGGCAGGGGTTTGGATGATTCCTCCCAACAGAGAGTCTAGGGCACTTTCATACAAGCTAACTTTTGAATTCACTAATAATATTGCCGAATACGAAGCATTACTGTTGGGATTGCGGGCTATAGAAGACTTGGGAGCTAAGAAGATAGGAGTATTTGAAGACTCTGAGTTGGTAGGTGAACCAGATAAATGATAGTTACCAAGCCAAACACCCAAGAATGAGGGCATATAGAAATGAAGCTTGGGATTTCTTTGGGAATTTTTTCATAGAACACAAGATTAGAGTAATACCCAGACATGAAAATGATGTAGCAGATTCTTTGGCGACTACTGCTGGAGGATTTAAGACTCCGATCTTATCCCAGGCTAAGTATGAGGTCGAGATAATAAAAAGACCTTCTATTCCTGATAATTCTAAGTATTGGCAGGTATTTGAAGATGACTTACAGCTCAGGATATTTTTAGAACTCTCTGATGAGTTTTCAAATGTGCATATTGATACTGAAAATGAGAACCTAGAAAACTTTGTAGAAGGAGAAAATACTGAAGAGGAAGCTAAAAAACAAGGGTGGAAAAACGTGATAGGTGGTAAGGATATTATTCAATTGAAGAATAATTACATCCCTAAAGGTCTGATACCCCTGGAAAAGCTCTTTGATCAAGATGATGCAGCCAAAAATCCAAAATTTGAACCCGCCCGAGAATTAGTAGAAGATCAAAACTTGGGTACAGAGAAAGATCCTCGAATGGTGAAGCTATCTAAAAGACTACAAGCTGACAAAAAGAAACGCTATGTAGAGTTGATGAAAAGACACACTGATGCTTTCTCCTGGACCTATGAAGACTTGAAGGAGTATGATACATCAATCATATAGCATACCATTCCACTCAAGCCAGGTGAGAAACCTTTTAAGCAAAAATTAAGAAGAATCAATCCTAAGCTAACAGATATCATAGAGAAAGAAGTCAAAAAGATTTTCAATGTGAAGATAATTATTACCTTAAGGTTCTCACAATGGATAGAAAATCTAGTCCCAGTAAGAAAGAAAAGTGGAGAAATCAGAATCTGTATTGATTTCAGGAACCTGAACAGAGCATCAATGAAAGACAATTACCCTTTACCTAAAATGGAGCACATTTTGCAGCAAGTGGTAGGAGCCAAAAGAATCTCCACCATGGATGGTTTCTCAGGGTATAATCAGATTAAAGTACGACTAGAAGACCGAGAAAAAACTGCTTTCACAACTCGGGGAACCTTCATGTATGCTTAAGATGCCATTCGGTTTGATGAATGCTGGAGCCACTTTCCAAAGAGCTATGGATATTGCATTTGCTGAAGAAAAAGATCAATTTGTAGTGGTATACATGGATGATATAACAATTTTTTCAAAATCAGATGAAGAACATCTCAAGCATTTGGAAAGAGTTTTCATAAAATGCAGGAAATATGGCATTTCCTTGAATCCCAAAAAATCCTTTTTCACTCTGGATGAAGCTAAGCTTTTAGGACATATCATCACCAAAGATGGGATAAAAGTTGATCCTAAGAGGGTCGGTGCTATTCAGAAAGTAGGAGAGCCTAGAAGCAAAAAGGAAATATAGTCTTTCATTGGCCAAGTGGGTTTTTAAATGAGATTCATACCAAGTTTTACCGAAATAATGAGGAGTATTACAAATATGCTAAGGAAAGAGAACCAAATAAAATGGACCGAAGAAGCCAGAGATTCTTTCAAAGGGATCAAGACAGCTATCACCGAAGCTCTAGTATTGGCTAGCCCAAACTTTACTAAGGATTTCCTAGTTTTCTCATATGCATCTGAACATACAATAGCTGGGGTGCTGTTGCAAAAAAATGATCAAAATGATGAGCAACCTATTGCTTTTTTCAATGAAGTACTGAGAGATGAGGAACTGAAATATGATATCATGGAGAAATAGGCTTATGCTCTCATAAAATCTTTGAAATATTTCAGGGTTTATATCATACACTCACACATCATTGCTTATGTCCCAAATAGTGTTGTGAAAGGTATTTTAACCCAGTCTGATCGTGAAAGAAGAAGGGCCAAGTGGATTGCAATGTTATTGGAATATGATTTGGAAATAAAACCCACTAAGCTAGTGAAAGGCTAGGGGTTAGCAAAATTAATGACCGAAGAAAATTGTGACTCCTTGCAACTAAATTTTCTGGAGAATCCACCAAACTAGCTGGATGCAAACGTACAGGTGAAACCTAAATTCTCTGAGTCTCCTTGGTACACTAACATTGTTTTTGTAGTACAAAATTTACAAGCACCTGCAGGGTTAAGTAAAAGTAGGGCCAGGTCTGTAAAACTAAAAGCTTCCAAGTACTATATCATGAACCAATATATGTATTGGAAAGACCCTGGAGGGGTGCTACTAAACTGTTTGGTTGAAGAAGAGGCTAAACACAGAAAAGATGAATTCCACAAAGGGGATTGCAGGGGACATCACTCCTAGAAAGCGATGGTAAATAAAATCCTGAGAGCAGGGTTCTACTAGCCCACTATGTTTTCTGATGTTTACAAAGAAACTGTGGTTTGTCACCAATGTCAGATTTTCGATGGAAAAAGAAAAGTTGTTTCCCTCCCTCTACATCCTATTATAGTTGAAGCACCTCTTCAACAATGGGGTTTAGATTTGATTGGGGAAATAAACCCAAACTCCTCTGGACAACATAGATGGACCTTAACGGCTACTGATTATTTTACCAAATGGATAGAAGCCATACCTACCAGGCGGGCGACTGAAGGAGTAATCATGGATTTTCTGGAAGATAACATCCTATCCAGATTCGGATGCCCCAAAATAATTGTGACTGATAATGCTCCAGCTTTCTATTCCAAAAGGATGATTAACTTATGCCATAAATACCATATCAGCCTAAATCATTCCACGGCTTATTACCCCCAATGAAACGGACTAGCAGAGTCTTCAAATAAGAGACTGGTAAGAATCATAAAAATGTTGTTAGAAGATAATAAGAGGTCCTAGCACACAAAGCTAAAGTATGCTCTGTGGGATGACAAAATCAGCATGAAAAGATCCATCAGGATGTCACCATTTCAGTTGGTGTATGGAGCAGAAATGATTTTTCCAGACTCCCTAGGTTTTCCTATCATGAGGTTATTACAGGGAATAGAAGAAGAACCAAATCCCATGCAAAGAAGAGTAAATCAGGTAGTCAAGCTGAATGAGCTAATAAATAAGGCATATGACAAAATAGAAATCCATCAAGAGAAAATGAATGAAGCTTTCGACAAAAAGGCCAAGGAAGATTATTTTTAGGTTAATGACCTAGTTCTGAAGTGGAACACCCCTAAAGAAGAAAAACATGGAAATTTTGACCATATGTGGAGGGGACCGTATGTTATTGCAGTAATCTGAGGAATAAATTCTTTTGTCTTGGAACATTAAGACGGGTCTGCTTGGTCAGGGGGTCCAGTCAACTGGAGATTCTTAAAACATTACTTGTCCTAAGGGAAGCAGGTATTCCATGTACCATAGCCTCTGTATATATTTTTCATTTGTTTTTATAGTTGTTTTAAAATTCCTGATGGCTAACCTGAAAGCCTTGAAACCCTAGAGAAAAGAAGATGAGGTATTGAAGGCTAGACACGGTTCCTTTTTCTTTTCATGTGTGAGCAACCCAGATATGCGGCAGATACAGTTGCAGTTCTAAGAAATCAGAAGAAGTTGTTGAATTTGAAGTTTAAACCTCCCAATGGATTAGGCACTTAGTCTACAGAGTTCTTTGCTACCTCGCAGGGAGGATAGCATCCCCCGCTGGAGCCAGTTGTTGGCACCTATAAATTTTTGCACAAAATCCTAAGAGAAGGACTATTTCCCACTGATAGGCTCCATGAAAAGATGGTCAAAACCCCTCCCTATTCAGGACCAGGTTGCTAGAAGCAAGAGAACATCTCAGTTAAAAAAGGAAACAGTGAGAAAGATGGAGGTTTTGGACACTTTCACGGGGGATTCACTCAATAAACCGCTATCATAGCACGTCCGTTTGTGGCATATGAAACAATACCCCTAATTTCACTAAATATTGGAAAATACCTTCCAAAATCAATTTTTTTAACCCCCTCCCAATATGCCTTCGCAATTTAAAAAAACCCGTATTTTCACTAGATATTGTATGTATCAATTTTTTCATTAACATTTTTTATACCCCTTTATGTTTCTACCTAGTATATTGATATTATTGTTGGGTATGTTATATCTCTTCACATGGTCGCTGCGTGTACAACACGATCCCTACGGCACCTTCGATTCGCCTGCGCCGGGCGCGTCCGGAGGGGGGGGGTTTAGAGGGGGGGGTAGCCCGACAGGGCCCACCCCCTTCGTTTCGGACCGTTAGGTTCCGAAACGACACGGAGGGGGCCGTTAGGCCCCCGGAGTCCGCGCGGAGCGCAAAATTTTTTTTTGGGTTGCTTTTTGCTTTTTCGCGATTTTCGACCCATTGTACTCTATCTAATTCCGGTAAAAGGAATTAGGGTTGTAACCTAATTCGGGTAAACGAATTAGGGTTTTAGATGCTGCAGAATACCATTTATTGTATTGTACATGTAAAATAAACATATAATGAGAAAGGAGCTATGCGGCTCTAAGTTTTGCTGGTTTTTTCCCGGTTAAGGGTTTCCAGGTGAAAATCTCTGTGTAATGTGTGTGCCATTGTGTATTTTCTGTAAATGCTTAAGAATCGATATATGTTTGTACTTCACTGTTAAGGTTTAAAACTTACATTTGGTATCAGAGCAATTTTGGGTTCAGAGGGACGCCTTTGTTTCCAGGGGTTTGGCTCGATCTTGGATTTGTGATAAACCTGGTTTCAGTGGGAGCTTTGCAGCGGTGATTTATTCTTTGTTTAAAGAATGGCGAGCAGTTCTAGATTCGAGATTGAGAAATTTAATGGTCATAGCTTTGAGCTATGGAAGCTCAAGATGGAAGATCTTCTGGTAGATAGAGAACAATGGATCGCAGTAGATCCAGGTACCATGCCCTCTGGTGTGGTAAAAGAAGAATGGGAAAAGCTGGAAAGGAAAGCAAGGAGCACTATTCGTCTTTGCCTTGCAGATTCGGTATTGGTGAACGTATCTGGAGAAGACACTGCAAAGAAGCTATGGGATAAACTGGGAAGTCTGTATCAGTCAAAGTCCCTGGTAAATAAGTTATTTCTGCGAAAGAAATTGTACCTTCTGAGGATGACTGATGGAGACTCTGTTTCAGAGCATCTAAACGCCTTCAATACTCTGGTAAGTCAGTTGACATCTGTTGGTATTAAACTTGATGATGATGAAAAGTGTATTAGTCTGTTGTGCTCTTTGCCAGATTCATGGGATAATCTGGTCATAGCTATTGGGAGTAATGCAACCACACTAAACTTCGATGATGTGGTTGCATCCCTACTATCGGAGGAAATGAGGCGGAAATCCATAGATAGTTCAGCCAAGGATGCCTTATTTGTAAGAGGTCGCCCTGGAGACACTGGAGACAGATCTAAAAATAAGTCTTCAGGTGGTAGATCTAAATCTAGAGGGAGATCTAAATCTCCAGGACCTTCTGTAAGAAAATGCTGGAAGTGCGGAAAAGCTGGGCATTACAAGAAGGATTGTAAATCGAAAATTACTGATAAAAGTAGAGGACCTAATGACGCTCCATCCGCAGATGGGAAAGAATCTACAGAGGAAGGAGGAGATGTGTATCTGGCATCTTCAAGTACACATGCAGAGCATGATTCGTGGTTGATTGACTCAGGTGCGTCTTATCATATGACTCCCCACAGGGAGTGGTTTTCTGAATACGAAAAGTATGATGGAGGAGATGTATTTCTGGGAGACAACTCGGTAGCGAAAATCATAGGTCGAGGAAAGGTCAAGCTACTGCTCAAAGATGGAAGGGTTAAAACTCTTCCCGGGGTTCTGCACATTCCAAAGTTGGCTAGAAACCTTATATCTGTAAGTAAAATGGATGATGCAGGTGTGAAAACTCTATTTGAAAAGAACACATGCAAAATGGTTCGAGAGTCATTGGTGTTGATGAGGGGAGTTCGGATTGGAACTCTATACAAGTTGTTGGGAAGCACCTTCAAAAATGGATGTAACAGCACTATTGTTTCTGAGGGTAAAAATGAAGGAGACAGAGTCCTTACTGTCTCTAGTGAGAAGACATCGCTATGGCATCGAAGGCTGGGACATATTGGAGAAAAGGGTCTTCGACTATTACAAGGTAAAAGTATGGCTGAAGGCATGTCTGATTTCACATTAGATTTTGATTTCTGTGAACATTGCTTATATGGTAAACAGAATCGAGTAAGATTCTCATCTGGTGTTGTAAGAGCTAAAGGAATCTTAGAGTTAATACACAGTGATGTTTTTGGACCTGTGCCTGTTCCATCACTTGGTAAATCTGTGTATTATGTTTCATTTATAGATGATTTCTCAAGGAAAACTTGGATTTATTTCCTGCGTAAGAAATCTGAGGTTTTTAATAGATTCAAAGAATTTAAGGCTCTTGTAGAGAATCAAACTGAGAAGAAAATAAAAGTACTCAGAACAGATAACGGTGGAGAATTCTGTGAAAGTGAATTTGAGGAGTTCTGTAAAACGTGTGGAATAGCAAGGCAAAAGACTACTCCATACACACCTCAACAGAATGGGGTTGCAGAAAGGATGAACAGGACATTGATGGAAAAGGAAAGGAGTATGCTCAGTGGTGCAGGGCTAGCACAACAATTCTGGGCAGAAGCTGTTGACACTGCGTGTTACCTAGTGAATAGGACACCCACATCAGCGTTGGTTGACAAGACACCTCATGAGGTTTGGACTGGTAAGAAACCCTCTCTCTCTCATCTCAGAGTGTTTGGGTGTGATGCTTTTGTACATGTTCCAAAGGAGAAAAGGAGCAAGTTGGATAATAAGGCGGAAAAATGTATCTTCATTGGTTACAAGGATGGAGTGAAAGGTTACAAGCTGTGGAACCCAGTAAAAAGGCAAACAGTTTACAGTCGAGATGTGATCTTCAGAGAAGTTGAAAGCACTTCCAGGATTGAGGATGTACCAAAGGAAAAGGATTCAGAGAAGCTACACTTTGATATCAAGGATGAAAGAGGTGACTCTTTTGAGGAACCAGATTCGTCTGAATCAGATGAGGAGGCAGAATCGTCTGAATCAGATGAAGAGGCGGATCCACAGACTCCGGTATTGAGGAGATCTGACCGAGAAAGAAGGCAAGTTGAAAGGTACAGTCCCCCTGATTTTCGTTCTAATTTTGTGTTATCTATTACTGATGATGATCCTAGAACTGCTAAAGAGGCAATGGATTCAGAAGATAGTAAACTATGGAAGAAGGCCATGATAGAAGAAATGGATGCCTTGGACAAAAATGAGGCATGGGATCTGGTTGAGTTGCCAGAAGGAAGAAAGCCTATTGGAAGCAAATGGGTATTCAAGAAGAAGTTAAATGTAGCAGGTAAAGTGGAGAAGTACAAGGCTCGACTAGTTGCGAAAGGTTACTCCCAAATTGAGGGCATCGATTTTGGTGAGATTTTTTCACCTGTTGCAAAATTGACTTCTATTAGATTCCTTTTATCTATTTCTGCTGCTTTTGATCTTGAAGTAGAACAGATGGATGTAAAGACGGCTTTCCTACATGGAAATCTTAATGAAGAGATCTATATGAAGCAACCAGAACGGTTTGTGGTGAAAGGAAGAAAGGAGCTTGTCTGTAAGCTGAAAAAGTCTCTCTACGGTTTGAAACAATCTCCCAGAATGTGGTATCAAAAATTTGATACTTATATACTGGGACTTGGTTTCTCAAGAAGCAAAGCTGATCACTGTGTTTATTTTAAGCTAATTGGTGATCATTTTATTTATGTAATATTGTATGTTGATGATATGTTGCTAATTGGAAACAACAAAGAAATCATCAAGGATGTCAAGAATCAGCTGTCATCTGAATTTGACATGAAAGATCTTGGTGCTGCAAATTTCATTTTGGGCATGGAAATAAAAAGAGATCGTGAAAACAGGAAACTCTGGTTAAATCAGAGGAAATATGTTGAAACGATATTGAAGAGATTTAATATGCAGGAAAGCAAACCAGTGAAGGTGCCCATTCCTGTAGGTGTAAGGTTATCTGCAGAACAGTGTCCCACTACACAAGAAGAGGTAGAGGACATGTCTCATGTTCCATATGCTAGTGCAGTTGGCAGTCTGATGTATGCCATGGTCTGTACTAGACCAGATATAGCCCATGCAGTGGGAGTTTTGAGTAGATACATGTCAAAACCAGGAAAGGAACATTGGACTGCAGTAAAAAGGGTCTTCAGGTATTTGCGTGGCACTACAGATTCTGCAATCTGCTACCAAGGAAGACCCGGTCTAAACAGAGAGATAGATATACAAGGATTTGCTGATGCTGACTGGGCTGGAGATCTTGATCACAGAAGATCTACAAGTGGCTACGTTTTTAATCTATTTGGAGGAGCAATCAGTTGGATGAGTAGAAGACAAGCTGTAGTTGCACTCTCAACTACAGAAGCTGAATACATGGCAGCTACCCATGCAAGTAAGGAAGCTGTATGGTTGCAAAGATTGTGTTCAGGTATTGGTTTTGTTCAGAATGCAGTAAAAATTGGTTGTGATAGCTCAAGTGCAATATTTCTGGCAAAGAACCCTGCTTATCACTCGAGGACAAAGCACATTGATGTGCAGTACCATTTCGTCAGAGACATGGTTGAACAGAACAAAGTGTTGCTGGAAAAGGTTGACACTTTGGTAAATGTTGCAGACTCTTTGACAAAGTCTGTGAGTACTCAGAAGTTCTCTTGGTGCAAAGAGAACATGGGCATTGTTGCCCTGAATTGTTGAAGTCATAAATTTCTCCTGTATGTGAAGAGAACAACAAGTGGGAGAATGTTGGGTATGTTATATCTCTTCACATGGTCGCTGCGTGTACAACACGATCCCTACGGCACCATCGATTCGCCTGCGCCGGGCGCGTCCGGAGGGGGGGGGTTTAGAGGGGGGGGTAGCCCGACAGGGCCCACCCCCTTCGTTTCGGACCGTTAGGTTCCGAAACGACACGGAGGGGGCCGTTAGGCCCCCGGAGTCCGCGCGGAGCGCAAAATTTTTTTTTGGGTTGCTTTTTGCTTTTTCGCGATTTTCGACCCATTGTACTCTATCTAATTCCGGTAAAAGGAATTAGGGTTGTAACCTAATTCGGGTAAACGAATTAGGGTTTTAGATGCTGCAGAATACCATTTATTGTATTGTACATGTAAAATAAACATATAATGAGAAAGGAGCTATGCGGCTCTAAGTTTTGCTGGTTTTTTCCCGGTTAAGGGTTTCCAGGTGAAAATCTCTGTGTAATGTGTGTGCCATTGTGTATTTTCTGTAAATGCTTAAGAATCGATATATGTTTGTACTTCACTGTTAAGGTTTAAAACTTACAATTATACCGCTCTTATGACCCCACATGCATTCTACAATGCACCTTGCTTCTTTTGATGTATATTGTGGATGCACATTACTTCACCCACAATGCAATTACTCAACCACATATCATTATGATTTGAAACATCTAATGGTCTAATGAAGAGATAGAGAGATCACTTCTTGTATGTCACTGGAGCGAATGCACATAGTACAACATTTAGATTTCATGTTGTAGTTCCCCAATCACTGAATAAGCCTATTGTGGGCTAGGTATCCAAGCCCCCAGGGCCTGTAAAAAGATCTAGGAGGCAGACTAAACCTCCCAAGGCTTGTAATACGCACGAGTGGTTGGGAATTCAAGCCCCCAAGGCCTATAGAGGGCCTATAATAGGCCCTGGAGGCTTAGAGCCTCCCAAGGCTATTGGTAACTACTGGATGAGTGCTATTGTTCACAATTGGCTGTCAATGATCACTGTCTCTCGACTATGATTGGCTAGAAACCCACTTCACCATGAAACCCCCTAGCGTCAAGCATGCCTCAAGACACGATTTCCCTGTGTACTGGTAAGCCCGAGCCTTGCCTCAACCCAATTTCTCATCCGGCCGTGATCCCGCCATATCCATTTGGAAGATATTTGTCATCTCGCCCATATAAAAAAGACATGGAAGTATTTTTGTATTGTTAAATTAAATTAAAAAACCCTTTGCCCCTTAATATATAAGCAATATAATTTTAAGGTTTTCATGAATATTTCATACTGCAATATGAATGAACATGGTATTATATTGCCTTCTAGTGAAGCCCCAGTGGACACTTTAATCCTAAAGAGATAGCCCAAATAATAAAAAATGGGTAGAAATACATATAACCTATAGTCTGAAAGGAAATAAAATGGAAGATAAGGCTCGGATAAGTTCCAACCGTTGATCCAAAGTGCGAAAGAGATCTACGGCCTCGCATGATGAAGTTGCGTGAAAAGAACCACAAGAAAGTGGTCGCAAGAGGTAAATCGATGGGACAGGTGGCAGCCGGAGGAGGCCTCGCAAGAGAGTTTTGACAGTAAGCAAAAACCACTAAAGGGCTTGCGATACCATTGCATCGGAGGAATAAGGTAAAGATCAACGGCGCGGAGTGCAAAAGCCGGAGATCTGACGGTGTAGAATATATGTGGTCATATCAACAGAAAGATCCTCGCAAATCAACGAATCTCAGCAAAAAGGGTCAGATCTATGGCTAAGTGGATGTAGGAGATGCAAGGCTGGTAACACAATGGGCTCCACTTGCGAGAGTAGCAAAGACTGTACACGCAGATAGCTCCTTTCCATAGATATATTAAAGTCTAGTTCAATGCTCCTCATTGATCGTCGTAAGGTAAAGAAGCATCATAGATAAGCATGAACGGTGGTTGCGAGGTTGTATATCGTCTGCCATGTGTCATCATATGAACACCTCGCGAGGGAGATTAAATCGTAATTTAAAACCAGAAGTCTAGTCGCGATACCACCATACCCCTATGTATGGTTAAGTACAATAGATGGCTAAGATTTAAAGCTGGGAGGAGATCCTATGGCGGAGATTAAGAGATGTCAAATCAAAAAAGGTTAAATGAAGAATCAAATCAACGGCTCGAAAGCAATGCCCAGCAGATCAACGGATGGAAAGGAGGGATAGCCGGTGAAGGTGAGTAGAAGTTAGTCGAAAAATTTATATATATATAATGCAGCATGTGGAAAATAAACATTTCTTTCTTAGACCTGTCGGAGCTGCAAGCTTCTGGAAGTGCAAAAGCCGAAAAGGACAACAGGTGAAAGGTCGCTCTCAAGCTCCCCATGACAGGTAGGGTCCCAAACTCCTTTGTTTATAGTGTGTAGTGTGTTTTATAATCATAGAATGGCAGACGAATAGGTCTCTACAAGTTCTAAAGCCAGAGTAACCCTAGAAGACAAAGACGGTGATGTGTTTGACCCAAGCCTTCAGCTCCCCATACCAGAAATTAAAAGAAGAATGAAAGTTCTGCTCGAACAGGGGTTAGATGTCCACAGAGTCCACCAGTCCTTTTTCATATTTTTCTGCTTAGAACAAATAATGCCTTTCCCAAAGTTCATGTTATGGTGTTCATTAAATTACTTACAACCCCAATGAGTGATAATGAATGCCAAGAAATCTAAAATCGTCTGTAGCATTGACGCTGCTGCCATCTGGAATACCCTTGCCATACCAGAGTCCCCAACCCTAGCCCCCGAAGGTTCCTCTGAAGAGTCAGTCGTTACCCTGTACAGGAAAATTTTCCCCGAAATCCGTAAAGCTTTCCTGGATTCCTGTTTAAAACCCGATGTAGAAATTGTAGACACCCCCTACCTGCTGGACATCAACCTTTTTAATGAAAACACCCAGTTGGTTTTATCTTTGATAGCTCAGTTTTTAGGTTTAGACTCAAACTTATGGATAACTGAAGTACAACTAAGCTTGTTATTCATGATTAGTGTTAATTCCCCAGAGGCGGGAAGTCAGTCAGTTCCGTCCCTCAAGTTTGAGGAATTTTTGGCAGAAACAATACATGCACAGTTAAGTTGTTTTGAAAATACCATATTTTTTCGGTTCCAGGCATATTTGACCAAAATGATTCTGCATAGCAGTACAGAAGAGTTAAGGTTCTCTTGGATACTCTTTACAAGGAATTTGGAAGACAATGCTTTCAATTACCTAAATTTTATTCTATCTGGTATGTATAAATTTATGTTTGAAGAAGAGCTACCCAGGGTACTACTAGAGATGCAGAACCTGATGCAGTTGAAGGATGAACTAGCCGTTGGAGACTGGTTCTTGCTGAAGGATGCTACAGTAATAAGGGTGTATGGTTTTGTACATGAACCATACTTTTTTCCAGCATTTTTGACCCTGAGAGTTTTTTCCCTTGACTTCATCCAGCAGAGGTTGATTGTAGAAGAAGAGCAGTTTGGGCAATATAAGAAAGGCTCTGATATAAAGCTCCCTTGGTAAGTCGGCCCTTTCATTGTAAAGTTTAAAGAAGCTTCCAATTAAGTGGAAAGATTATTGAGAAATATGGGGTTCAGAAAGGATATAGTGATTGCATATGATCCTCTGCACATCATAGCTGAAAGAAAGAAGAAGAATGGTCTGAAAGCATGGGAACACCAAGAAGTTGAAGGGCTGCCGAAGAGGTGAAATTTATTGCAGTATGAGCCCGAGGAGGCTAAAGATATATATTTGAAAATATGAGCCCTAATCACAGCTGATGATCCTATGGAAACAGACCAGTTGTTTAATAATCAGGAAGTATGCAGGAAAAGAGATTCATAGGATGTTATTGGACCAGAGGAAGAGGAAGAAATTGAAAATAAAAGACTCAAATTAGGAACACCAGATGAGTTAACCATCCATATAAGTGATATGGATGAGCAGGAAGGAGGGTCATCAGCCCCAGTTATCCAAATCCATGAATACCAATTCCAAGATGCAACAGGAGGAAATGAGGACGGCAGATTCAAATCCCAAGAGGACATGTTTAAGTATCATGGGAAAAATAAGCAGGCCTTTGCACGTAAACTTTTTGAACTAATGCCCACTATGAGTAATTTGTCTGAAATAGGAACATCTTTGATAACAAGTAGAGATATCCAGACTCACACTCTCAATCTGACGATAGCTGACAAAGACAAGATGACGAAACCAAAGATAGACTGGAAGAAGATACCTTTTCCAAATAGGATTCAATTTCACCGACAATTGGAGAAGTTGTATATGACGATCTAGTAGAAGCAGCCTTGAGAATTTCTAATTTGGAGGTCAATGTAAATAAGATGGATGCCTAGTTAAAACATGAAAGATCGAAGAATAAAGCACTTCAACAACATATCAAAAAGCTGCAGTTTGACTTAGTTGAGAATGATGGTGGCGGTAAAGCAAGCCATAAGCTGTTAAAAGATAAAGACAATTTGATCCAGACCCTACAGAAGAGAATGAAGATTCCCAACACCCAGTTAATAAAATATCCCGAAGAGACAAAGCTGATACAAGAAAAGGAAGATTTAAATACGGAAATCAGCAATCATAAAGCCGAATTGCTAAGGTTCGCAAAGAAAGAAGGATGTTGGGAGAAAGAGAGGATGAGTCTGAAAAATCAGATCGAAGAGTTATAAAGCAATTTGTCAAACATATGTGCACAATAGGCAAGCGAAGGTTCAAATGAAGAGAAGGATAATACAGACAACATTGTGCAAGCTATGTCCCAGATCAACCTAAAGGATGGTGAGATACGAGAGCTAAAGGAGGAAAATCAAAGATTGAAAGAAGAAAATGAGGCAAAGGAAAAAGGGACAAATGAGCTACAACAAAAATATAAGGAATTAGTGGCAATCAACAACAGATTTTCTCAGCAGATTACAGGGAGAGCAGCTATGCAAGGGTGCAAACATTTGATTTGGGATTTAATTATCTAGGAGGCTGAGAGATTCATACCCTGTCTAGATCTCATGAGAACGAAGGAGAAGATAGTCACTGATGTCTTTAGAAGTTGCACTGCCATGAAGGAAAAATTGCAGAAAAGGCCAAAAGAGACTGCTTATAATGCTATAATCTTTTTGAACAGTTTGACAGATAAAGATGTCATAGATTTGAACATCAAGGATAGAGTCATGACCATTGTAGGGGAAAAACGAATCCTCAGGAAACATGCATTGGTCGAAGCTGTGGAAGCCAAGGCCAGTGAAATGGATGAACAACTAACAGGAATTCAAAGGACAGTTTTAAGGATTAGTAGAAAAAGGTTTTCCTGCATTTTGGGATGAAAAGGAAAGGTTGATTCCCCAAAGTGAGCATAAAAAATTGATGACCAACAAACGGATGAACCATTCCAAGTTCAAAGATCTGAGCCAACCGCTTTCAGGAAAATCCCTAATAGACAAACTGGATGAATATTTCGAGATGCTGTACAAACTGATTTCTATTGGAGAAACACTTCCAACTATGTCTTTGGTTGATCAACTTAACATCAGAGTCCTGGAGAAGGAGATAACAAGTTATGACATCCCAACATCTAAACTTTGGGCACTGGTAGAGAAATACAGGAAGATGAAATATACCTATCATGCTCCGCTGGCAGATGCTATCTCTTAAATCTAAGAACTGTGCATTTTAAATACCAATTTATTTTTTGATAGAAAAAGCTTAGGATATATCTAGAATTTTGATTTTCCAGGACGTGGCAGTGGGTTTCCCATTAGGTAATGAAGTTTCACCATTGGACATATACTTTAATATTTTTTATATTGTTTGACGGCATACCGACAAATACGAGAAAGCAGTTGGGCTTATCTTGTTATATTTCATGTTTTATGATAGTGACATCTGAACTGTGATGAGGTGTCACCGAATTTGTAACTAATTTCTGTTTCAAATGGGCCGAGTATGAGGCTCCAAGCCATTATAAGTTCCATGTAATTTCAAATGAAAACGGGGGAGGACTTTTGAAGCTCTACATATTTTGTCCA
Source organism: Larix kaempferi (assembly GCA_027924585.1). Lineage (NCBI taxonomy): Eukaryota > Viridiplantae > Streptophyta > Pinopsida > Pinales > Pinaceae > Larix > Larix kaempferi. Next base: position 11,382,617 of record BSBM01000196.1, read on the forward strand.
CTGTTGTTATTTTGAGATATTCCTTGAATAAAGTTGTCAGAAGCTTACATGCCTTTTTCAAAGATTCCTGTGTAATTGGTTTGGTAGTCTATTTTTCCTTTCCTATGTGATATGTGTTTCTTTCCTTTGTTAATCCATATTGTTAATATTCCTTCATACTTGGTTCAGTGTAGCATCTGAATGAGATTCATAGAGATTATGCCTTGTTCATTTCTTACCAAGTATTTCACAAATTATTTCTTCTAAAGTTGGTATAGGATTCATCTGTGTATGCCTTATATCAATGGATTGTTCATCTTTCTTCTTTTTCACCAATTAAATCACTTTGAATACTAGCTGGTTGCTACCTTGCCTCTGTGTGAATGTATCTGCTGAGCATTTGATGATAATGTTTATGTTATACTTGAATCGACTCCATTTCCCAATATAGATCCCTATTGTTCTCCAACCAATGGTTTACTAGAGTAAAATTTGTCTTGCAGAAATCTGACCTTCTGCATATGTTTAAATAGAACATCTTGAGGAATGAATGCTGGTGTCCTTTTTCATGATTGACGACCCTGATTATTTCCAGCTTTTCATTAGTTTATTGAGAGATCCCTCTCAGACTGTGTTGGGTCAGTAACAATAGTCCAAAGATTGGTTAGTGGTTACCCCGAATTACCCTTCCTCACCACCTGGGGGTCAATTTGGGAGTTAACACATTCATCCATGTTTATCTAATGATAGATAACTTTCATCTTGTATCTTCATTGATAGACTAGACTCATAAGTGTTTTGTCTCCTTGTTATAGATGGCCATTCGCATATGCTCTATGTATGTGTATCTGCTAGTATAATAAGTACTCTTAATACATCTATCATATCCTTTAAAATCATCTGAACAATGCATTAGAAAGCCTTGTTTGTCTAAGTATATTCATGTGTGTCTAAGTGAGTGAGTTTATGAGCAAGTTACTTGACTCGATTCATCCTTTATATTATTGAGCATTTAAGTTACCAGGCTCATTCCCTTTACAGTCACGGAAAGACTCCTGGAGTGATAACAGATGGTAAGTGGCACTAATGTAGGGATGGAGGCTCAGTGGAGGGCACATTAGGAGTTAACTGCACTCAAAATAGGTATTCAAGGCTCATCAGAGGTCAATCGGAGTGGTAACAACAGTTAGGAGTCAGTCTAGCCTCAAATCAAGGAAAGACAACTAACTAACTGAAGTGAAACTGACTGGTAGGTGAGAAAAGGTGCCCTTCTGCAATGGAAGGTGAGAAGTGGGTGCCTCCCTGGCTAGGAGGCATAAATCTGAGTGGAAGGTAGCTCCCAAGTGCTGGAAGACTAGGGACTAGGTGTTGGAGGCATCAAACTTGTGACTGGGTAGTATGCGGGTGCATGCAATGCATGCATAGTACATACTGAATGATGAGATATCCTAACACCCCCCCGCAAGCTTTACTATGATGTAAAAAATAAAATGTAGGGCCCTGTTTAATGAGACGAAAGGTCACCCCAATACAATAATCCAAAAATGTTGAAAATAAGCTAAGTGGGGAAAGAGGGAAAACCCAGTGGGAGAAAAGCCCCCCCTCAAAGCTAATGATAAAATGGATCTAATACGTCTCCACCATGATGGAACTCACCCCCAACAGTGAACAGAGGTAAGGGAACTTCTTCTCAGTGAAGCTCTTGGTGAAGATGTCTGCAATTTTCTCATCAGTAGGGCAATATTGCAGAATGATGGTGCGATCATGCGCCAACTCTCGGATACAGTGCATATGAATCTCAATGTGCTTGGTCCTCTGCCACTGAACTGGATCTATGGAATCTTAATAGCACTTTGATTGTCACAAAATAGGACAGTTGAAGTAGTTCTACCAAAATCAAACTCGGAAAGAATACCCTGCAACCAAACTACATGAATGCAGGCATTGACTGTCCCTCAATACTCTACCTCTGCTGAAGAAAGTGCAATGGCTGCATGCTTTTTTCTTGAATAGCAAATAGGGCCATGGACAATCATGAAAACATCTCCGGAAGTGGACTTCCGATGTATTCTATCACCCACCCAATCTGAATCAGTAAAACCAATGAAATCTAGCTCAGAATCTGCAGCATAATGTATGCCAAAATGTCTCGTACCTTGCACATACTGCAAGATCCGCTTGGATGCCTGCCAATGAAGATCATGGGGCTGCTGCATATACCTTGATACAACCCTCATGGCATATGAAATATTAGGCCTTGAGTGTTTCAAGTAGAGTAGTGAACCAATCAACTGTCGATACATAGTGCAATCTGCAAGCAGTGTGGATTTTCCTTCCTCAAGACTGATTCATGAGAGGAATGGAAATGGAGAAGCCTTATATTCTACCCTTTTAAACTTTAATATCAGGTCTTTAGCATACATTTTCTGATATAATGTGATCCCATCAAAATTTTGAGCTATCTCCAAGCCCAAAAATTGCTTAAGCAAGCCCAAATCGCTCATATCAAAAGCTAGATTTAAAGCGGTTTTTAGCTTGTTGATTGTAAGGGAGTGCTACTAGTAATGAGAAGATCATCAACATATAAAAAACAATCAGAAAATTACCTTTAACCTACTGTACAGACTCTTATAATATTAGCATCTTTTGAAATTCTAAGAAAGAAGGAAGGAGTCCATCTTTGCGCACCAAGCTCTTAGGGCCTATTTCAATCCATACAAAGATTTCTTCAACTTGCAAACTACTGATGGATATGATATGTATCCTTTTGGTTGCTTCATATATACTTCTTCATCAAGTTATCCATGTAAAAAAACACTCTTCACATTCATATGGTGCACTTCCCAGTGCTTGGATGTGGAAATGGCCAAAACTAGGCGGATGGAATCCATCTTTGCAACCGGTGCAAAGGTCTTAGTATATTCCACTCTTTGGACTTGGGAGAAAACCTTTTCCACCAGCCTAGCTTTGTATTTGTTGATAGAGCCATCAGCAGCAACTTTCATGCGGTAGATCCACCTACATTGGACCAATTTTCTTCCAGGTGGAAGAGAAACTAGCTCCCATGTATTGTTCTTCTGAAGAGAACTATACTCTTCATCCATGGTTCTTTGCCATCGTGGATCTCAGTGGGAATGATAGTATGATTTGGGATCTGAAACAATCATCAAATAACATTTCTGATGGGCTATGCGTATGACCCTTTTTGTTCCCTTATTTTACCTTGTTTATGACTCTTTTTGACATAGTCCTGTATTTCCACTAGCTCTCTTGCTTACATTTTGCACATTTTGGTCGTGGTAAGGATTGATCTTGTCCTCTCTATTATTAGTCAACTACTTATGATTGGATAGAGTTATGCTGCCATTATTTGCTACTAAAGAAGTTGTGTTTCAGGTTCAATATCAGTTTACCTATAGGTTACGGAATGAAGGATTATGGAAGCTGGAAAATATGCATTCTAGTCTTGAGTTATTACACTAAGGTATCAAGATTGATGTATTTCCTTACATCATTTTGGTTACTTATCCCGCGTGCATATGATGATGCAGTCGATCCAAGGATTGGATATTTTGTACTTAATTCAGTACCTTGGGTATTTGATGACTCATAGTTGACCACTTCGATATCTATGGGAGCGTCTCCACTTTCCACGATGTAGGCTCCTGAAATATCTCTTTGAAGATCTGTAGATAGGCCTTAATTGGAAACCTATTGTAACTATATGATCTCTCATATTTCTCTCATAGGCGTTGACGTATAAAATACATGGGGACTCTTCAGAAGGGTTAGCCACAATTTGCATAAGATCCATTGCACACTGTATAAGACCTTTATATAAAGAATTCTTGGTTTACATTATTCCAATGTGTTGATCAATTTCGTGTTATTGAGTGGCTATTCAGCCCCTATTGCCAGAGGTAGGCCCCCCTTCTATAACAGGTGTTGTTATAAGCAGGATTTCTTTCCTTTTTGCATGTGTGTTCAGGTTAATAAATTTATTGTTCATGCAATGTTGATTGGTTTAATTATTTGATATTCAGAATTGGTGTGTTAAAGTGTCATTGAGTGTGAATCCTTTAAAGAGTGATACGATTCGATTGCCCAGTCATTTCTATTATCATTTACAGAGAAACATATGAATGATGAATGTTGAATTAGAATTATTTTTGCAGTGAATGGATGCGTTAAGTTATTCTTGGAATTCTATTGTTAGTACGTAAGCGTAGAGGCAGATTGTAAGAGTTTAATTAGTTTGTTCAATTTCTTCATTTCAGTTGTGGATTATTGAATTGTCTTTCTTAGGAGTTTCTCAATTTGTTAAATTGGAAATTAATTTGCTTTCTGTAGTTTGACAGGGTGTTGTTAGTGTTGATTGCTTTCTGTAGGGTAGTAAAATATCATATCATAGCAGAACATTTCTTGAAGTTAATACTTAGGTGCTTTGATTTGATTGCAAGATCCTTTCTTTACTTGGCATATTCATAAGAGTCCATTCGCTAAAAGATTGCATCCTAATTTCAATTTAGTAATTCATTGATCTCTTATGTGTTAAGATCACCCAAATTGCAGTGTCTGGCATATATTTTGCTTGGTAGCTCATAAGCCTTCGTGGCCCTGGGTTGATAATTTATGAACAAATTTCTATTTCAATTTAATTAAAGAGGAATAAAAGAGCTCATCAATTTCTCAAATAATAATGGATCAGAAAATGAAATATCCATACCTACCTTGTTCTCCTTAGATCAGCAGGATTTTCAATGTTTGGAGTAGCAAATTGTAGAGTGTTTTGGGCCCACTTTGGTAACCGAGGAGGATCATTATGGTCAGATTCGCAACCTAATATGTCATGGCCATCAAAGTATGATAAAATATTAGAGATATCAGATCCAATGCTTTCTTCATATTCTCTTGAATCTTCTTCTTGTGGAGGCTACATATCGACAATGTTTTCCTCGACTAGTTTTAGATCTGGCAACGGTTCTTCAAACTTCACACTTCGCTATATGAATATATTTTTGGATCTGATATTCATGAGTTTATATGCTTTTGATTCTTCTCCATATATTATTAGGATACATTCAATACTTTGTGGATTCAAAGCCTTTCTCTTATTAGAAGGAATTCTATCCCATGTAGTGGAGCCAAAAACCCTCAAATTGGACACATCCAGTTTGCGACCAGTGAATGCTTCTAACAGAGTTTTACCTTTCATAGATGAATGTGAAACTCGGTTATGAATGTATGCAGAAACATTCATGGCTTCATCCCAAATATTTGTAGCCAAACCTTTTGATTCAAGCATGCAGGTAGCCATCTCTTTCAGTGACTGATTCTTCCTTTCCGCTACACCGTTCTGCTGGGGTGTGTAGGGAGTTGTATGTTGGATCTGAATTCTGATTTCAGCACAAAGTTGCAGCAACTTAGTCTTGATATAATCTCCACCATTATCAGATCTAAGAGCTTTGATCTTTCTCTCAGCAGAGGTCTCAACAGAAGCCTTAAAATCCTTGAATTTTTCAAGCACTTCTAACTTGTTTTTGAGAAAAAATACCCAAGTAAAGCGGGTGACATCATCGATGAATGTAAAAACATACTTCGAACCATTCATGGAAATATTTGGCAACAGACAACTGATATCAGAATGTATGAGACCCAAAATAGTAGAAGCTCTACTAGCTTTGCCGTGGTCGAACTCGTGCTCAGGGTGCTTCCCAACAATGCAACTGGGGCAAATTCGCTTTGAGGAACGGAGTTGCGGAAGACCATCAACCATGGATTTATGTTGTAACAGCAACAAATAATTGTAATTAAGGTGTCCAAACCTTTCATGCCAAATCCTACTAACCTCATTTCCATGAGTGAGGAGAGCAGTGGGATTTTCAAGCGGCACAAAGTTTCAAAACTCATAGTATTTTGCAGTGTGGTCTTCCTTTCTGAATGCAATAAGTCTTCCACTTTTGATATCAGAAATTTCAACTTTGTTAGTGCTAAATGTAAATTGCTTCGGTTCACCAGTGTGTGTCATTTGATACACAGAAAGTAGATTTGAAGCCAAGGAAGGCACATAGAGAACATTCTAAAAACTTCCATGCTCTAAATGGATGGTACCTTTACCCTTTGAAGAAATTTTTGAGTCACCTCCCAAATGGATGGGATGGAGCTTTCTGGATCGAAAGAAAAGAAGGAGTCAATATTTGCAGCCATATGATTCGAGGCACTGGAATCTATCAGTAGAGTGGTGGGTTTCGAAATAGTTGCCATGAGTACTTGACCTCTTTCATGATCATCATTTCTATCCTTCTTCCATGCACCATCGGGAAGACATATGTTGTTATTTTCCAAAAGGAGATCCATTTGATCTATTGTTTTCTTCATGCATGAACTTTCAGGATGAAAGCCACGGTTGCAATATGAACACTTAGATTTTTCTTTACCCTCTAGTAGCACCAGATTTGTGCTAAGTTAAAACCCACCACCTAGGAGGTTTACATGTCAATTGATACACCCACTACCTCAGCACTCAAGTCCCGAAATTCAAATTGCAAGAAGAAAAGCCAAATTCAAAATTCAATGTAATTTTTATATGAAAAGCGGGCTTGCTTTTACCTAAAATGACTATTTTAGTCATCGTTTTGGACAAGCTGTTTCTGCTAACACGGGAGTAATTTTGAGAAACCGAGAGAGGTTTTTCTTCATAACGAGCCCATCTACAATAACCTCTCTCAGAATTTACACAAGTGTCTCCGTTTTGGAGAATAGGGAATATCTTCGCAGGGTAAATTCCCAGAAATTACATTTTCTGCGTGATTCATCAACTTTTGGAGCAGATCCCGGTCAGCTGGAGGCGAATCTAAGGAAACTGAAAGATTATTTTCTTCAGCATGACCCAATATAAAAACACCTATTTCTGTGGCGGAAACTGATTCTTTTTCATTTGAAAAACATCTTGAGCATGACAAGAGAAAAGAATCTACAGTGGCGGGTTTTTTTCAGGATCCCTTTTCATGTTTATTAGAGTCATTGAGAAAGGTAAATCATGAAAATATATCTCTTAAATTCACAGGATCAGAATTGTTTGATGTTCATGTTGATGTATATGTAACTTCGGAATGTATTTCACATATATGTGTATTGTATTTCTATAGAGATGTTATTATTCCTCTATATGGAAGTGTCGTAACTTATAATTGATGGGTTATTAGACTACCTTGTTGGGATAGGCCCTGTATAATTCATGTCGGTCAAAGGGTTATTAGACCACCCTATTGGGGGTCGGCCCAGTCAGCGTTATGTTATGTGGTTAAGTTAAGGTAGACCTAGTAAAGGTTATTGGGCAAGTAAAGTCATGTATAAATAGAGTCCGGGAGGCACTCTATTTGATCATTCTATTCTCTCTCACACTCTTGGGAGAGTGGCGCACTTGTGGAGGAGGAGAAGATTCTACTAGGAGATGTCTATCTCTTATGTTTGGGTTGTATCATTGCTCTATCTATATCTGAGGAAGTTATTGGGGTTTTTCACCTTGATGGTTTTCCCCAAGCAAACTCTGTGTCTCTTGTGTGCTTGCATTATTGTGTCCATGATTGATATGCTGTACATGTTATTCTCTCAGTTAAGATCCTAGATCAGTTTGAAGGAAATTCTGAAAAATTAACATGGTATCATAGCTAGCTTGATAGAAGGCATGGTATGGCATGTATGACACTTGTTGCAACTGCGAAGCTAGGGCTTGATATAGAAAAAACCAATCATTGTAGCACTTTCTCTATAAATAAATTTTGGCAAGGTTTCAGTGTCTGAAAATCGTGCATGGCGAAGCTAAGATCCTCATGTACCTTGTATCCAAAGGAAAACCTCTAATTCATTGTACTTTGTGATTTATGATCTGTACAATATATGGTTTCGGCCTCTTCCAAATCTCAGTCATAAACAGGTGACCTTGGAAAAAAGGTAATAATTTGGGCTAGGAAGCCCCAAATGAAATGTCGTAAAAAGTGAAAGGTAGTAGATGGACTTTACTTTCGCAGGTAACTTTTTCAGAGGCCGAAACTGAACCAGTGGCATGTGGCACACCGTACAAGTTTTCTCTCCTATTTTATCCCATAAACAAGTCACGTTGCGACACATGACATAACTCTCGCTCAGAGAATCCATTTGAGGTCATAACTATGGGGTTGGAAATATGACAAGTCGTGATACCATAGGTAGAAGTTTCAGACCCTGTGGATTGAAAAGTCCAGAGTTACACTAGAAACAATCAAGTACATATTTCTGTCAAAAAAAAATTATTTTTGAGCACCTTCATTCATGGCTTCGGGAATTTAGGGTTTCGGAGAAAGATAGAATTTTTGTAATCGGAGACCACGACTGAATGCTACTCATCAAAATCAAAATTTAGAGACCCATATCAGAATTTTTGGTTGGGCATAAGGCTGGGCTTGATCAGACCCTAGTTCAGGACTTTGATCAGAAAAGTGGAAAATTAGGACCTTCTGCAAAAATGAAAATTTTTGAAATCTATGACCACGGCTAGAAGCTCCTAAGCAAAATAGAAGCTTAGAGCTTTGGATCGAAACTTTTGATTGGGCAGAAGGGTGGGCTTTATCAAACCCTAGTTCGAGGTCATGTCTAGTGAATTGAGAAGTTTCAAAGGCAATTTTGAGGGGTGAAACTTTGCAGTTTTCAAATACTGAGTATACCAACTTGACCAGCTTAGAAAGACGCATCTTTCTATACTTTCAGAAGTTTGAAATTCAAAGTTTGAATTTGTAGGGTTTATATGACAAACCCTAATCTAGCACTAGATCCAGTTCCTACAAATCAAGTGGATTGGGTTATTCGTAGAAGAGAATGGATTGGTCACCTGCATAAGTGAAGAAGTTCCTGTTTCAGAGGGAGATGAGGCTAAGGCCTTTCATAAGAAGATTACAAGCAATCTCGATAGGTATGACTTATCCAAGTATGTTTCGATATTTTTTCATGATTAAGTTTATGGTATGTTTGTCTTCATATTATTACGGTTAGTACAAACTTGATTAAATTTAGACTTATCGTATCACCTTAATAAAATTATGAATGCATGATAGAAGATATTCATTGATTAGGGTGTTGACACTTATGATTGTCCTAATGCATTATGGTGTTGTATGAGGTTTATGTTGTCCACTATCATGAAAGGTACACCAAGAAAGAGAAATCATGTTCTAGTTCAAAAACATATGATCATGATGACATGAGGACAAAGATTTATCCATTGTCATGAATCACTTCGAAGATCTATTTGTGAGGTATGTATAACTTGGTTCTATAATGGTTAACCTATGAGATATGCAGGTTACTAGCACAAGTCATTAAAGAGAACAAGAAGACATCGTGTGGGTATGTTAGACATAACTCGCTAACATACCAATCCAGGTATGTTTTTCCTATATCGAGTTAGAATCCTACCTTGTGTTAGGATCCCTTATATAAGTATACTTTGTATGATTGGTTATGTTTATTCATAAAGTTATAAATGTAAGTAATCAAGGATTTATGCATTTTATGTCTCTTATCTTGATTGATGATGTAACTAACCATAAGAGTCCTATGTTCAAATAAGAATATGCATGAGTAAAAGAAGACTTCCCTGAAACCTTGAATACTAATGTTTATTATCTTTGTTTGAAATGATCATGACTATACATGTTTAAGATTATTGTGTTTTGATAGTATTAAGATTATACTAATGAATGTGTGATTATGTATGAGACCTCGAGGATAACACAATGATGATACTAATAAGCATGCATAGTGATGGATATAAGTTCAAGGACAGGTAATCCAGGAAGCAAAGATCAAGAGGGAGCATGCTCTAGTTGTTCCTGCAAAGAAGTAAAGATCAAGAAGGAGCACACTCCAGTTGTTCCTGCAAGGAAGCAAAGATCAAGAGGGAGCATACTCCAGTTGTTCCTGCAAGGAAGCAAAGATCAAGAAGGAGCACACTTCAGTAGTTTCTGCAAGGATGCAGATTGTCAAAGGGAGTTGACCACTTCTCACAATCCACATCAGAATGGAGTTGCAGAAAAGAAGCAAACACTGAGAGGGATTCAACCCAACAAACAAAAAAAGATTAGTATTTGATCTATCATTCCTTGCATATTTTATTGTTTAAATAATACTATTCAATAATGTATATACTCATGTTCCTAGAATTAGGTTGTGTATTATGCATATTATAATAGTTGCATTGATGAATGGTATACTACTAATATACATGGGTAAGTGGCCTATGTCACTGTACAACATTCCATTGCTATTTATCTAGAATGAAACCTCTTTGCTGACATGTTGGGAGTAGTGCAAACTCTTAACAATGTTCTAGTAGAGATTGGAAGGCATCTAGAAAGTTACAGGATATGGATGAATGTTGTATTGAAGCATTGGCTAAAATAATTGCATGACTGTATGACATATTTATTTATGTGTAAGAATTTGTTCTGAAAACTATGAGAAGTTTCTAATAATGCAATTTAACTTGTTTTGTAGGAAAGATTGTATATGAGCACCTACAAAAGAAGGACTACAACATTTGTTTCAGCAACAAAGTTATCTATTGAAGATATTGAATATATTGAAGTTCCCAGGATTCGGGGAGAATGCCATGATCGAGGAGTACCAGTCAATCATAAAGAATGATGTTTGGGATACAGTCCCAATACCTGAAGGGAAGTCTGCTGTGACTTCCAAATGGATCTATAAGATCAAGCATATTGCAGATGGTAGCATGGAGAAATACAAAACGAGGTTTGTAGCTCATGGCTTGTCCTAGAAAAAGGGATTGAGTATGAAGAGACTTCTAAACCTATAGCCAGGCACACTTCCATCAGATCAGTACTTGCTCTGGCTGCAGTGATGAAGTGGAAGATACACTAGATGGATTTCAAGATAGCTTTCTTGAATGGTGTAGTCGAAGAGGAAGTGTATGTGCAGTAGCCACTCGGTTTTGAGACACATGACAGGAAGTCATATATGTGCAGAACTTGGAGATGATGCACTACTTTCTAGGCATGGAGGTGTGGCAGAGTGCAGATGGAATCTTCCTTGGACAAGGGAAGTATGCAGTAGAGATCTTGAAGAGGTTTGAAATGATGGACTGCAAGGCCATGGCCACACCTATGGCATCGAACCTGAAGCTTCTGTGTGATGCTTCATCTGAGCTAGTTGATGTCACTATGTATCATCAGATGATTGGGTCCTTGATGTACCTGACGAACACGAGACCAGATATTTGCGTTGCGGTGAACACAATGAACCAATTCCTGACAGTCCAAGGAGTGTTCTCCTGCTTGCTGTAAAGCATATTCTGAGGTACCTGAAGGGTACAGTTGATTATGGGCTCAAGAATGCTTCGAATCAAAAGTTTAACTTGCAGGGTTATGTTTATTCAGATTGGGCAGGCAGTGCTATAGATAGGAAGAGCACTTCTGGGTGTTGCTTCAGTATGGGATCAAGTGTGATCTCTTGGTTTAGCAAGAAGCACTCCTGTGTAGCACTAAGTATAGCTGAAGCAAAGTATGTTGCAGCTTGCTCAGCTAGTTGTGAGGCAGTGTGGATTTGGAAGCTACTATCTAAGTTATTTGATCTCCCGCTGGAGGCTACTGGTATCTTTTGTGACAACCAGAGTTGTGTGAAGCTGTCTGAGAATCCGGTGTTCCATGACAGGTTGAAACACATTGAGATCAAATATCACTATATTAGGGATATGGTGCAGAGAGGAGCAGTGAAGCTCATGTATGTTGCGATAGATGAGTAGGTTGCAGATGTGCTGATGAAGCCACTAGCCAGAGTGAAGTTTGAGTACTTCAGAGAGAGGCTTGGTGTTCTTTAGATTGATGACACTTCAAGGAAGAAGTGATGGACACATTTGTAGGAGCCATTCCAAGCATGGTGAGAGGAGGATCATTCCCATGGCTGTGGATGTAAGTGCTGGATGATGAGCATCAGGATGGCCGTCCAATTACTACTCTGTATATGCATTAGGATGATTCTATGATGATCATCAGGGTGATCATATGTATCAGGTGGATACATTACATAATCAGTTGGATCATGTGTGATGAGTTTCGAAGACACGGATGCACATGAGATTTTTGGATATGGTTGTAGATGCGTTCTTCCATGGTCGTGATGTAATTGCTCGGATTTTTCGACATGGTGGTAGATGTGTTCTCCCATGGTCGTGATGTAATTGCCAGGGCCACTCGAGCATGGTTGTAGATTTGTTCTCCCATGGCTGCGATATAAGTGTTGGGGCCATTCGAGCATGGTTGTAGATTTGTTCTCCCATGGCTGCAATATAAGTGCAGAGCCTTTCTAACATGGTGGTAGATGTGTTCTCCCATGTGCGTTGATGTAAGTGTAGAGCCTTTCCGACATGGGGGTAGATGTGTTCTCCCATGTGCATTGATGTAAGTGCAGAGCCTTTCCGACATGGTGGGAGATGTGTTCTCCCATGTGCGTTGATGTGAGTGTTGAGCCTTTCCCGGATGGTTAGAGGAAAGTCCTTCCATTCCGGTGAGTGTAAGTGTTGTGTTGTGTGCATCTAGATTGTGCTTCATGGACGATGATCAGTATGATTATGAGTATCAGGATGATACTCTGTGGTCGTGGACAGGTTGTGTAGTTACATGTAAAAGATCCTGGGAGATCCAATAGGTTGAGCAGTATGCTCGTAATCAATCCTAGGATGCTCTTTCGAGGTTTTGTTGATGCACATAATCAGTCCTAAGGATTCCACAGTATGGCCAGTGATGATGAAGACCTGTAGGTGGTGAGCCTACATCCAGTATGAAAAAGGATTGGCTCTGTAGAACTTCCTATGACGAGTAGATTCATAGATTGATTGAGATAGCAACAGCAGTGGTGATGACGATGATTCGAGGATGATGATTCGATGACGATGATTCAAAGAAGAAGACTTGTGCTAGAAGACCTGTGTCGAGAAATACCTTCCTAGTTAAGAGGGAGTGTTGATGTGTTTGTAACTTCGGAATGTATTTCACATATATGTGCATTGTATTCCTATAGAGATGTTATTATTTCTCTATACGGAAGTGTCGTAACTTATACTTGATGGGTTATTAGACCACCTTGTTGGGGTCAGCTCTGTATAAGTCATGTGGGTCAAAGGGTTATTAGACCACCCTATTGGGGGTCGGCCTAGTCAGCATTATGTTATGTTGTTAAGTTAAGGAGGACCTAGTAAAGGTTATGGGGCAAGTCAAGTCAAGTATAAATAGAGTGCGAGAGGCACTCTATTTGATCATTATATTCTCTCTCACACTATTGCGAGAGTGGCGCACTTGTGGAGGAGGAGAAGCTGCTGCTAGGAGATTTTTATCTCTTATTTGTGGGTTGTATCATTGCTCTATCTATCTCTGAGAAGTTATTGGGGTTTTTCACCTTTATGGTTTTCCCCAAGTAAACATTGTGTCTCTTGTGTGCTTGCATTATTCTGTCCATGATTGATATGCTGTAGATATGCTGTACATTTTGTTCTCTCAGTTAAGATCCTAGATCAGATTGAAGTAAATTCTAAAAAATTAACAGTTGAAAGGGATGTTTTTATTTTAATGGATCATGAAGAAGTTTTTAATAGGAGGATTGAGTTTCTATTTTCCAGGTTCTTTTTTCTATTTGGAAGAACTGAATGCATGTTTCAGCCGAGGGACCATTTGTTGGAGTGGTTTTATTGGCATTTTTGTGTTATCTGATTGAGAAAAGAGGTTTGGCATACTAGAGTAGGTAGCTAGTTTGAATAAGCTCACAATGAGCATCTTTTTCAGCAGGTTTTGCATGTACAGCTAGTTTTTACTTTGAAATTTTCAGTTCAGATTTGCAGGGTGTATTTTCAGTTTGAAGCATGTATATTCATTTCTCAGCTTCAAGTTCAGTTCAGAGATTCCAAAATGTTTTCCAGTCGATGGTTGCATATTAATGGAGTAAGACAAACAAGAAAAGGGGAGTGAATGGACTTTGAGTAAAAGGAAAAAGATCATTCATAAGTGGCAAAAATTTGATTTTCTAAACAACATATGATTAGCTCTATGTACTTTTGAGCTTTAAGATTTTAAAGGTTTATAAGAAAAGGAAGCATTTGAAAGAATATTTTGAGCAAAAGGGAGAGGTCTTCATGATGTGGCAAAGGAAAAAATTTGACTTTATAAACCTATATTGGCTTTGTGTTTTTGAGCTAAGGTTTTGAATTTTGTGAGAAATGAGAACAAAGCTTGACTTTATACAGGGCCAAAGTTTAAATGTTTATGGAAGAAAAGGTTTCAAAATTTTACGAGTGGTTAAAAAGGCCTTAATTAAAATCGAGCCAAAAGGAATATCGGGCCAAACACGGGTGCTCAGCACCGAGAACATTGCATATGACCAAGCGCCAATTCGAATGGAAACTAACGCACTCCTGCCAAGCTCACTTACGACCTTCTTACTTGTATTACTTGGTATAAGATGTAAGAAATACTCTATATAAAGAGAAAGCAAACTTGCTCCCTCTCGCATGTGGTGTTAATTCCATGAGCCAAAATAAAAGATGAAAAGGCCTGAGACACCGATGTTCTATTCGTGTACATCTTCTAACAGTCGGTAGCGCCATTTCCCAAACAAGCGACATGCTTTTTGTTTTACCACAAGAAGCTAAGCATTCATGTATGGGGTCGCAATGCCCATAAGGATGACGTAGCAGAGTCAGCAAAGTTGGGTAATGTCATGGATGATGTCTTTGCTATGAAACCTGCAAGTGAGTTCTACCCATCGTTATGCTAAAAATATGAGCCGGACATTTGCATCTTCAATTCGTTCCATATGTGATTATTGTACGCGTCTTAAGTGACACAAAATGGTGCCCTACGAACATGTGATCGGAGGAATAAAAAGGTTAAAAATAGAAGACAAGTTTGAAATATGCTCATATTATATTTGAAGAATAACAAAGAAGCAAAGTAAGCTATCTGTGAACCTTTCCTCATCATTTTATGGCAAGAGATGGGGATGAAGAAAAGTTGAGCCTCCTAAGGCCTGTCGGTGCGAAGCTTGCTCTCCCTAATGTTTCTAGAAGAAGTAGCCCACGCTCCCCCAAGTCATTTTTGTAGCCATAAATGGTGAAATCCACGTAGCTAACAAATGTGGAGCCAGATATCACTCTAGATTTTCAATGATGTAGTGCGTTGAAGTTAACCACCATCTTTCCAAAAACCTAGCGGCCACGATCTGAGGAAGAAAGAGATCAATGGCTAGCAGGGACATCGGCGACTTTACATGCACGAATTAATACACTTTTGCAAATCTCTGCCATTTATTTAAGCCTCCACATCTTCCGATGATTAGGATCGAAACAGGGTGAATATCTAAGGCTGACAGCAATAGCGGTGATATTACTTGTGCACCCGCCTGACAAGGCCAAAATCTCCGCCATTTTGAAAAGATGCACTTTTCAATCGTCCCGATCAAAGCATGAAGATGATCTACGGTCCACATGCAGTTTGAAAAATTAACTTGCACAAAGAGAGCCTGGCAGAGATGGTTGTCGATTTATTGAGTGGCCGAGATGAGTAAAGAGCCGAGGAGTAGTGTCGGCGATCTCAGCGTCCACGAGAGGAGGGCTACATGAAGCATTGACCACCCAGCCGCAGATATTCTGGTGGTATCTTCCGAAAGGTAGACCTAGAAAAGATAGAAAATTGAAGGCAGTTTTCAGTGGAGGAGATACACGCTAATGAAATGGCTATGCGAAGAGATAATAATGCAAATGCCTCCCCTTATCTCGCTGCAGTTTCATTATGATTAGAGGAATGGTTTCAATCTTTGAGAAGAACATTATGCTGATGACATGCAAAAAGAAAATTCACATGGTAGTAGCTGAAAAGGTGTCACTGCTGAGGAAATTAGTGGTTGAGTTACAAAGATGGGAACCACACATTATAAATGGAAATCGCATTTTTCAGAATCCACCCGGTCCACAATATGCCTTATTGCAAGGCTCACTTGAAGCTCAAAGCTTATACTTTGAAGAGATTCCCATGGAGACTTGTCCAGGTATAAAGAAAGGTGAAATAGCATGGGTTGTATTCAACAGAGGTAGTAATATGCAACGCTAAGTGCCCATGTGGGGAAATTTGTTTGAACCAAAAATTTCAGAATGGCCTTAAGTGTGCCCTAGAAGTTTTTGAAACAAAAGAAGAACTGGGCATGTTTAAAATATAGTTACATTCATCAGGTAGCTTGCACCAAGCAGTGGTCGCTTCAGAAAAACAAATTTTCAGTATGCAAATTTCCTATCATCTCATAGTTGGAACGTTTTAGCATTCAAAGAAGTGGTCATAATAATGTACCCATGTAAGGAATGTTATGATTTTGAATTTATACTTCTTCAGTCATTATCCAAAATGATGTCGGTGGGGAGGAGTTTTTATGTGTATATGTTTTTGCAAACCATTTATACATTGGAGAGGTATTGGTCAATTTCAGAGATATGATTAAAAATCATGTTTGGCCATACAAGAAAACATTGGAATTTTGTATCTGGAGGGATGCCATCGCCCATAGTGCTCTAATCAATGTGCAGATCGGCCATCCAGATGGACAGGGGTTAGAGAGACAGAGCATCCCCTCTTTTCTTGATATGAAATCAGTGAGCCAGGCAAGTGGCATTTTCCAACATATGATTAGCAAATCCAAGACAACCTGATGTCAAGAAAAGTGGATTGAAGACATGGCTCTTTCAGGGGGTTGCATGTTGGTTTGTTTTTAGTGGAGGTGATTGTTTCAGTGGGAGTATGAGTTCAATGGCAGAATCAAAACGGCCAAAATGTTACAGATTTCAATTGCAGGTCGGAGCACAGTTTTCAGTTTGAAGTTGGGAGCTGCCCAATGGATCAGGCACTTGGTCTACGGTGTTCTTTGCTACCTCGCAGGGAGGATAGCATGCCCAGTTGGAGCCAGTTGTCAGCACCAGATTTGTATTAAGTTAAAACCCACCACCTAGGAGGTTTACATGTCAATTGATACACCCACCACCTCAGTACTCAAGTCCCAAAATTTAGATTGCAAGAGGAAAAGCTAAATTCAAAATTCAATGTAATTTTTATATGAAGAGCAACCTTGTTTTTACCTAAAATGATTGTTTTAGTCATCATTTTTCACAAGGTGTTTCCGCCAAAACAGGAGGAATTTTAAGAAACCGAGAGAGGTTTTACTTCATAACGATCCCATCTACAATAATCGCTCTTGTAATTTACATAGGTGTCTCAGTTTGGGATAATCGGGAAGATCTTCGCAGGGTAAATTCCCAGAAATTACATTTTCTGTGTGAGTCATCAACTTCCGGAGCAGATCTTGGTGAGCTGGAGATGAATATGAGGAAACTGAAAGAGGGTTTTCTTCAGCATGGCCCAATATACAAAAACCTCTTTCAACTTGTACACAGCTATCACGATTTGAGATATACAGCCATGGCACTGAGAGGCCATTTTGATCAGTCCACAGCCAAAATTGGGTAAAAAGTTGTTGTGGTCGACTCTCAGGTTGTTGAATCTTCTTGTGTAGGTGTCCATACAGTTGTAATAGCTTCCTATTGAGATATATCGACCCTAGGGCCAAAGTAGATCTATAAACACAATGTAATAGAAGAAGAATAGGTTGGAAAATCATTTTGCTGAGGCCTGGGGAGCTCAGCTCTGTTTTGAGGCATTTTCTTGAATATATTTGTAGTGCTGAAGCTGGATTTTCAAAAATATTCCTATGTAATTGGTCTTGTAGTGTGTTCTTTCTTCTTCTCCTATGTATTGTGTATCTTTCATTGTTATTTTCAGTCTATAATATCTCTTCATACTTGGTGCAGTGTTATAGTTAAGCACAATTCATACAAATTATGCTTTGTTTATCTCATTCCAAGTATTGTACAAATGATTTCTACTAAATTTGGTACAGGATTCATTATCGTATGCCTTGTATTGATGGATTATTTCTTTCTCTTCTATTTCACCAATTAAAATCACTTTGACTACCAGCTGTTTGCTACCTTGCCCCTGTGTGAATGCATTCTCAGAGAATTTGTAAATAATTTCAAGAGTTTGATTAATGTGACTCCATTGTTGTTATAGGTCAAATATGCACTTCTCCGTCCGTGATCACCTCTAGTTGTTGATCACACAAAAGGACAATTTGGATTGAAGAGCTTGATGACCTTAGATGATGCTTTGACTTGACCTAGTCTTCTACAAGCTGGCAAAACCCTTTAAAACCTCACATTTTGACATGTGCGCTAGCCTACAGGCATAATAGTAGTGCACATGCCCTACTCCACATGCATAAGAGTAGCACACACATCCTAGTATGCCCTACTCCACTTCAACAAACTAGCGCACACCTTCAAAAAGCATGCAAACGATCGTTGTAAAGCACTGAAGTTGCATATTGAACGCTACTCCACTGTGAAAAACTTGTGCACATGTTGAAATGTGACTAAAAATATATTAATTTGACGAATTTGGATTAGTTGAAGTTGGTTCTGCAACTTCCCCAACCTCCCAATTCAACCACCTCTTGATCTAAACTGCCTACCTTGTCCCATAAATACAAGGAGGATTGAGGAGAGCGGTTAGACACATCTAGACTCTCATTCACAAGAGGAGAAAATTGAATTAAGGGTTGTTATGCTGGAAGAATTCCAAAGTTAGAGAAGAGAAGGATCCTAGAATCCAGTTGCATGAGCTGATCAAATGTCTAATGGATTGTATGTTTTTTTGGTTAAATGCTTGATTGTTCTTGATGTTTAAATTGTACTCCAATTTCATCACTATTATATGAGTCAAGATATGCTGAGGAAGGTATCTTTGTATTGCAGGTCTATTGAGCGGAAGATCAAGCTGGAGATTGAGCACAAGATCGAGCAAAGCTAGGATAGAACGTCATTAATAAGGTATGTCTTCGAGATCCTTGATCTCTTTTCTTTTCATAGAAGCTTATGTAATATGATTGATGTGTTTACCTGTCACTCAAGAAGTTGATAGTGTCCATTTCCTCGCTATAAGGTAGAATTCCTAAACAACAAACTGGCAACTCCGCTGGGGACCGGTTGTTTTTCTGCTCTAGGAAACCTATTTTGTTTTCTTTCTAGTACTTTCTAATCTCTTTGATCCTCTGAGAGGCCTTGTAGGTCACCCCTACTTACTTTCCTTTGCCTGACTTAGCCCTTTTTACCTCTGCAAATCTTGATTTCAACCTCTCCTAACCTATGCGCTACTCGTTTGTACATATGGTAGCGCATACCTGAGTTTCTGTGCCACTTTCCCTACTACATAGTAGGGCACATCTTCCAAAATGTACTAGTTCGCCTACTGCACAATAGAGCACACTCCTGTAACTCTCTGTTTGATGTGGGGATTGGATTTCCACCTATTTGGTTTGATTTCTAGCTTTGTACTTGGCCTTCTTAACTGGTCCTTAAGGTGTGTAAGCCTTTGTTGAGTCCTGTTAGCCTCTCCTAAATCCCTTAGGTCATCTTTTGCTTGCTTGAGTACTTTTGAGGTGTCTTGCTTCTTTGCAACTCTTTTTTGAAGACTGTACTTTGCCCCTTGGTAGACATAGCTGCTCGTCCATACCCTAGTAGTGTGTTGCAGGTATACAAACCTTTGTGCATAACATTTGTTGTTTGTTGCGACACTAGTATGCTATGTTGGTGTCTTATCCTTTCATTTAGGGTTTGGCCAATCTTTGGAGTCTTTAGGGTGTCTTTCAAAAAACGTTTTGAGTCTCAACACTTCCTAACCTCTTTGTTAGTTTTAGTTTCAAGCAAGTTGGAGTATTCTTAGTTTGTTTCCTTTTTTCAGTCTTTGTGATAGTAAGGTCATCTTTAGTTCACTTTCCTACGTTCTACTTGGCTTAGTGCTTTTGTTTAGGGTTTGATGCTTTGGAGCAACTGTAGAGGTTTGCTTTTCGATTATAAGTGTCTCTCATCCCTATTTTCTTTCCACTTTGTTTCCATGTTTAAAGCTTTTTCATTTGAAAAACTTCGTAGGACAAGTATTTATCAAGTCATCGATTTGATTGTTGTGAGCTTTAGAGTCATTTTTCCTTACTCACATATCTTTTATAGGTCTTACTTGCTTCCATTTTTGAGTACTTTTTCTTTTACATATAATGAAAAAGCAAAAAATGAGTTTGGTAGTTTAGAGTAGTAAGGCTTATAATTAGTTCAGAGTAGCATAGTTTACTTTGTTGTGAAATTGAAAAGAAAATGAAAAAAAGAGCTTTGTTTAGGTTTTCTTAGTCTTCATTTTGGAAGGAACATAAATGAAAAAGAAAACAATCCCTTTGTTGTTGAAAGTTGTTTCATTTCTCGCACTTCACTTTCTGTTGCAACCACACAACATAATGCACTACCCCACTGAGTAAAAAGTAACCTTAAAAAGAACTTTAATAAAATCAATTAGAAACGATTTTTTTTCTAGGGATACATGACACCAACTATCTTAGGCTAGAGTTTCGAGCTTAAAACACCTTAAACTGCTCGAAGCTTGTTTCATTGCTCAAAAATCGTAGTGTAACTTTCATATAGGTAAACCCATCTGTATCAAATATTCCTGGGAAACTCTACTAAAACCAGAGCTAATCATGAGACCGTGGAAGATTGGATTTGTTGAGGATATCCCCTCACTTTCCCTTCAACCATAAACCAGGGTCGATTCGCGTACGGGGGTCCATCCGGACTTCGGGCTTTGCTACCCTGCCCACGCGTTTTGATCAGGCCGACGAATATCCCCCCAGGATATTTCATACTTATGGTAGCCTTAGTATTAGACCTATAGGATCATACACAGGTGACAATGGAGGATTATAGCTGATGTACCTAGGACGGACATGGGAGGAAATCCCTTGCAGGTCTTTGGGAGGGCGGTTGGGTGATTCTAGCGCTTGCACCCTTAGTCATTGTATTGTGGACCCCGGGTAACTGTTCTTCTTCCTTTCTTGATTTGTTCTGGGCCCTCATCATTGCAGACTCTTCTCTGGAAGGCATCTTGTTTGCTTGGTTTGCATACTTAGGATTTTTTTAGTGGAATGTTGTTTGCTCCTTAGTCTTAGTGGCCACTAGGTTTTTACTTAGTTTTATTTTTATATATAATCATGGAAGACCAATAGCTTCATAGGTATCGAAGGTTGCAAAACCTTCTCCCACTTAGAGTGAATCCACTACCGCCACCAAGACAACATAGGACAGACACCAGTGGTATTTTTGAAACTACTAGTGAAATAGAGGTTCCTGGTGAACCACAACCTAGGACTCCATATCAACAAGCTTTTAATACAGCCGAGACTGAGGATCTCACTTCTGGTGAGTTTAATACTCCTTTTAATCCTCCTCTCACCGGACTTAACAATCCGCTTCTAGTACTTGTTGGCTTCTAACAACCTGATTATAGTGCATATTTGTTCACACCCGGGCATATTATGACTAACCTGGAAGGCGAACAAGGAGTTCCAAAGACTCCCACAATAGGTATGAATACAAATACTGTAAATCTGCCTTCCACTATTATACCAAGTTCGACTCAGACAATTGATGTTTAAACTTCGTCCTTCATTTTTAACGCTGGTACATTAGGCATTCCAAGCTCAACAGCTTTGACGTATGCCTCTACCCCTACTTTTGGACCCAGTAATACAGTGAATGTTGTTCAACCTCTTGTGACTCAACAGTCATACAATATACCTAGTACTTGGATTTCCACACCCACTGTAGGGTTGAACACCTCTGCAACTATGCCTGTCATGAGTACCATGACTGCACCGTCGACCTCGACTACCCCTAGTTTTAACACCTTTGCAGACTACAACATGAATCAAAATAATGTACCTACAGGAAACACCCCTTTTTCTTTGTTTTCTGGAGGAGGGGGTAACATCCTTAATCAACAATATGGCGGGGCTAACACCCAGCCATAGTGGACGAACATACAGAGTACCAACCACTTTCATTTGGATGGGGGAATTTCAACAACACTTTCACACAATAGAAAATGGCAAGGTGCAACCCCAACTAACAGATGGATGGGGGCAACTGTTAGGAACCCATGTCAACCCTTCTCTTTACTATGTTAGTATATTGTTGTTGGACGCATATGCTTTGTAAGTCGTCCCGTAGTATTTGTTGATCCGTAGTTTATATTAGCCCATAGTATTGGACGCATATGCTTTGTAAGTCGTCCCGTAGTATTATATGTCCCATGGTTTTGACTCATAGTATTGGGCATAGACTTAGTATATAAGTGTGTGTTGAGGTCATTGAAGGCACCGTGAAGTTAATTGTATTGAGCTTGCTCAAAGGAGGTTGCCCCCTCGAAGTGGCCTGTGATCAATATAAAAGCGATTCTGTTCTATTATTTATGATATCTCATGTATTTGCATTAATTAATTACTGCAGGTACATCTCATCTGGTATCAGAGCACTTTCCTTGGCACAAGTGGGAAATTTTTTTTTTTTTGGCGGCGACTTTCAGATCAATTTCTGAAACTTTTTGCACAAAATCAGAAGAAACTGATTGCATGTCTGAATTCCTCTTTCAAAAATACGCAGTTTCAAAAAAAAAATCATCTCAATTGGAGTTCTAAAAGTGGAGATATCGCGGATTTAAAATCAGCAATTTTTCAGAATTTCGGTGACGGCCGCGGAAATTGCGGCGAGAAAATCTTTTGACCGAGTGCCCAGATTTCTATTCCGCTTTCATGGGTAGAAGCAGAATCGTTATTCCAGTTCCGGAAACATGTTATAATAGCGATTCTGAGCAATATAGATCCGGTTTTTGAACATTGGGTGGAATTTCTGCCCAAATTTTTTCTGTTGCAGGTTCAGATCTGGGAATAATCCCTATCCGCTTAACTGTGGGAAGTACTTGGGCATAAGCCCTAAAACTCATTGTGAGGAGTACCACAGGAACCCCGAAGTAGTTGGC
Organism: Larix kaempferi; assembly: GCA_027924585.1. Lineage (NCBI taxonomy): Eukaryota > Viridiplantae > Streptophyta > Pinopsida > Pinales > Pinaceae > Larix > Larix kaempferi. Next base: position 11,405,596 of record BSBM01000196.1, read on the forward strand.
CATTGAGAGGACCTGTCAAGCGAAAAGGGCAACGACCCCTACCTGATTGACTAGTTCCCACCCGTGAGGTAAACCAAGAGCTGTCGTTTGTGGCCAAGCGGTTATCAGTTTTACCTGAGCCGTGGAGTGAGGGGTACTGCCCCAATACGCAAGCCGTCAGACAGCATTGGTGGCCGAGTGAAACACCTGAACTGTTAGGAAGCCATTCATACATGGGGTCCATATCTATTTAACTGTTGCCGATCACTTCCGCTCTAGCTCCAGCCGTTCAGATCTATTTTGAAAGTTGTTCCAGATCCAGTCGCCGTTTCAGATCCAGCCATTTTCGATCCCTTCCGCGTCCCAGCAGATCCATCTGTTGCGGATCCCTTCCCCGCCGCTGTTGCCGATCCATTTCTGAAAAAAAAAAAAAAAAAAAAAAAAAAAAAAAAAAAAAAAAAAAAAAAAAAAAACACAAACTAACTAAACTGGTTATGGTTGTAACCTGTGCAGGAGCACACACCATGGAGAAAGCACTTGTAGCCATCCAAACCAAACTCCAAGATCTGGATGAAAAATTTCTCAGCCTCCATCTTCAGCATTGAGCCATGAACAATATCAGACAGCCAGAATCTTTTGCAGCCACTGGGTTCTCTTCTTCTAGCAGTTTTCGTAGGCCGAAACTTGATTTTCCTCGCTTCAATGGTACGGATCCGACTGGATGGATATACCGAGCAGAACAATATTTCAGTCTGCATAATACTTTTGATGTTCAGAAAGTTCCACTTGGATCCTTTCATTTGGAACAGGAAGCCCTTCAATGGTACCGTTGGTACATCGAAGCTCATCCCAAGCCACACTGGACAGATTTTTGCCAACTCTTTTTGTCACGATTTGGTCCTAGTTCTTTTGACGACTTCACAGGAGTACTCACTAAACTTCACCAAACTGGCACAGTGAGAGAGTATCAGACGGAATTTGAGAAACTAGCCAATCACACAGAAGGATTGTCTGAGGAATTCTACAGGAGTTGTTTTATCAGTGGTCTCACAGATGAAATCCGCTCAGAGGTCAAAATGTTTTGTCCCAACACAATGATGGAAGTCCTAGGGTTGGCTAAGCTGGCCAAGGACAAGATCACAGCTCAACAACGCTCCAGACCCACCTTTGTTCCCTTCAGAAATATGGGTTCCCAACGACCTTCCATCACGCCTGCTCCTCAACCAACTCCTATCAAGCATTTGTCTGAAATAGAAATGCAGGCACGCCGAGAAAAAGGGATTTGCTATAATTGTGATGAGAAATTCACTCAGGGACATAGATGTGTTCAACAAAAGATCTATCTCTTGGATGTGGATTCTCTGCCTGCCTTAGAACCTGGTGAAGAAGCTACAGATACAGTAGATGATCAGGTCGACATTCAACACCTGCCTGTTGACACCCCATCTCAGGACGACCCACCCGAGATCTCTCTCCATGCTGTAACCGGAGTCACCACCCCACAAACAATGCGAGTCAGGGGATACTTCAAGAATCTCCCTCTTACCATCCTGATTGATTCTGGTAGCACTCATAACTTCATTGACCCTCGGATTGCCAAACAGGCTGATTATTTTGTCCATCCTTGCTCCAACTTTGAAGTCATGGTTGCCAATGGGGGTACCTTACCTTGCAAGGGGAAGTGTCACAATGTGCGTATCTCTATGGAAGATTATAACCTACGCTCTGACATGTTTTCCTTGTCCTTAGGCGGATGTGATGTGGTTTTGGGCGTTCAATGGTTACGTACACTTGGCCCTGTCTTATGGGATTTTGCGGAACTTTGGATGCAGTTCAAAGTCAATGGGGCACAACACAAATTTATGGGCTTACAACCAGGGTCTCTTTGCATCATCAGTTCACATCGCCTGGAAAAAATCCTTAAGAAGAATTCACATGGTGTCATCGCTCAGCTCAATTCCATTCAGATGCACCCATCAACAGTCTCCACTACTTCCTTGGATAGATATGCAGGTATCTTTGCTGAACCAATGTGCTTGCTGCCTTCAAGAGACCTTTCCGGTAAGAATGTAGCCACATCTACCTCTCAGCAGGAAATGATGGCTATTTTGCATGCAGTACAGAAGTGGCAGCCATACCTATTAGGGAATTATTTCTGCATCAAGACTGATCTCCCGAGTCTGGAAATTTTTTTGGAACAATGGGTCTCCTCCCCAACACACCTGCAATGGGTTATCCAACTCATGGGTTGTCCCTATGTGATCACTTACAAGAAGGGTAAGGACAATATGGTGGAAGATGCTCCTTCTCGCACAATTGATGACCCAGTTTCTCTTACAACTCTTTCTCTGCTTGTTCCAAATTGGTTGCAATATGTTCAACAGGGCTATCTCTTCTATGAACTCCATGCTTCTTCCTCAACAGGGCACTCTGGGTTCTGCAAAATGTATGACCAGGAACAATGTAACTTCTTCTGGTCGGGACTAAAAATGACAATTCAACAGATGGTGGCTAACGATGATACTTTCCAAGTCAACAAGGGGGAACCGACACTCCTTTCGGGATTGCTCAAACCCGTGCCCATCCCTACACAGCTTTGGCTAACTATTTCTATGGATTTCCTAGCAGCGCTCTGGTGGTACCATACCACATCTCAAAGGACACCATATGAAGCAGTCTATGGAAAAACACCGCCTGTTCTTCTTCCATACACCCTTAGCAGCTCTCCAGTTCAAGAAATTGACTCGGTTCTTCGAAACCGCGATCAGATTCTTCTCATTCTGCAGGACAATCTTCACATGGCCAGAATTTGCCTGAAACAACAAGCTGATCAACACCGTTCTGAGCGCATTTTCCACGCAGCTGACAGGGTTCTTCTTCGTCTACAGCCTTCCAAGCAATCCTCCTTGACACTCCAAAGGCGTCAGTGGCCTGAAATGCAAACCGAGGATGCTACCGGGGAACCACTCCTTCCGATTCTGCAGCAATTTCTCCAACCAAAGCTTTGAGGACAAAGCTTTTTCTAAGGGAGAGGGGATGTTAGGAACCCATGTCAACCTTTCTCTTTACTATGTTAGTATATTGTTGTTGGACACATATGCTTTGTAAGTCGTCCCGTAGTATTTGTTGATCCGTAGTTTATATTAGCCCATAGTATTGACCCATAGTATTGGACGCATATGCTTTGTAAGTCGTCCCGTAGTATTATATGTCCCATGGTTTTGACTCATAGTATTGGGCATAGACTTAGTATATAAGTGTGTGTTGAGGTCATTGAAGGCACCGTGAAGTTAATTGTATTGAGCTTGCTCAAACGAGGTTGCCCCCTCGAAGTGGCCTGTGATCAATATAAAAGCGATTCTGTTCTATTATTTCTGATATCTCATGTATTTGCATTAATTAATTATTGCAGGTACATCTCAGCAACCCCTACCAGCAGATGGCGTGGGGCAACCCCAACCAGCAAATGGTGAGGGGCAACCCTAGCCAGCAATTTATGGGTCAAAATATGGGAGGTTCCCCCTTTATGACCCCAGCTTATCAAATGCCATCTTATAGACCTCTAAATTTGCCAGATCTTTCCAAGTTAACGAATGATCTGGTGTACCATAACGCGACATGGCCACCTATTCCTACTAAGCTACCTTCGGATATTCCAAAATTCGAAGGAAAAACTGGTGAGGATCCTGGTGATCATGTTACCACTTTCCATTTATGGTTTTCTTTGAGCTCGTTGAATGAAGATTCTGTTAGGTTGAGACTTTTTCAAAGAACATTAACCGGTGCTGCAGCCAAATGGTACATTGAGTTACCTACAGCCACATTTTTTAATTTTTGGAATCTCAGGACAGTTTTTCTGAACCACTTCCAGCTTCCTGTTCGGTATGATGCCGGGACAGATCTTTTGTCTACATTTAGACAGAATAAGGACACTCACTTATCTGATCACATTCAGGAGTGGCGAAGACGGAAGAGGCTCATTAAAGCCAATATACCTCCATAATTCCTTTTAGAGTGGTACCTGAAATCGCTCCTTCCTTACATTTCTAAGGAAGTAGCTACTTCTGGAGGGTCTTCAGAGGAAGATGCCATCTTACAGACCCAGTAGCTAGACCTAGTTTTTGCACAGTGTGGGCTACTTTATGAGATTATACCAAATGCACCTCGATCAAACACTAATCTTAGAAGACCTAAACCTAGACCACATGCTGACAGCATAGTGGGTTCAGTTGATTATGTAGCCTTCGACGCATTGACTAAACAGGTTCATGCCTTGTCCATCAAACAATCGACTGCAGAAGTGATCTCCGTCACAACCTCTCCTTCTACTACTGAATCTATAAACTAGGTTCAAAACAATCAAAAGGGCTCTCGGCAGCCCAACAATAAAAAGAAGGGCAATAAAGGAGAGGGGAACTAGCAAAAGCCCAAAAATAAAGAGAATGCCAAGGACGGTAACAGAGAAAAGAAGAAGGTTAAGTTCCCTTGTAATCTTTGCAAGTAGGATCACCTCACCCATCAATGCCCTCTACTCGAAGAAGCCCAGAAGCTACTTCAAGAAAAGAAACCTGTCGTACTTAAAGATCTATTTCCTAAGGGGCAGGGTTCAGCTTCTGGCACCTCTAATACTGGGGGCACTACTCATGGTTCAGTTGATCAAACTTTCATTGATATGGTTAGGGCGGATGCACTTTTGTTTGCTTGGTTTTGCAACCAAGCTTTGTGCAATGGGCACCTATCAACAATGTGATAGCAGTTTCAATATAGAAAGCAAAAACGATTATGAGTTAAATCTAAATCTAAACTAACATGTGCATATAACAAATAAATCTAAAAATGATTCATAGAAAGAATAAGAAATAAAAGAATGTTTTGTATTAAGATACCTCAAATGGTGAGGATATGATGTTGAGCAACTCCAAGGGTGAGTAGCTCCAAGCTCCAATGGTCTCTTCTCCAAGATGTTGAAAATGGCCAAAAGTCTCAGCGGAGATTTTGACAGCGTGAGGATAGGATGATGGATGGATGGAAAGTCAGGAGCCCCTACCACCTTTTTATAGTTTTTGGTGGTGGGGAATACCATTATGGTTTTGAGGAAACCAATGGTATTGACCAACATGGTTTAGGTACATTTTTCTCTCTTTTTTCCTTTTTTGAATATTTTGAATATTTTTTATTCCATTTTAATATTTTTGAGAATTCTGGACCCTTTTTTAGGGTTTTTTATGTTTTTTGAGGGAAAAAAAGGGTGTATTATGGTCTTTTGGTGACCTTTTGATGGCTTTAGAGGCTCAAATGGTGGAAAAGTGGACAAATGGGTTATGTGAATAAGGAAATTAGCTAGTGAGCACTTTTTGGGTGTTAACAGATTGCCCCCTGACGTGTGAGGGTACGAGCTCATCATATGGCCGATATACATGATAGTTCTTTTGTCTTTTTCCTAGGGTTTGGGGAAGAGAAGAGACCGGTTGGAGACTGGATCAACGGCCATTGGAAGCTGGAAAACAAAAAAATATTACATGGCCTCAATATGAATGAGAAATAATCTCTGATAATGGATGAAGCGGGCATACCCATGCTCGTATCAAGACATATACATAACAATTAGTCCCAAGAAGGGGGACATAAAAAATCTACGGGTACATCACGATGGTCCAAAGGGGACACTATTTTGGGATGTACTCATGATCATAACATGACTGATCCCAATAACTGATACACTGGAATAAAGTGGCAACCGTTCTAAACAAGGTCTCAGAAGGGTTGATGAATTGTTGAATCTGAAGGTGTCCAACATCTATAGGGACTCAATGACTCTGAGTCAACTCTGAAGAGTATATGTAACTGTATACTTGAGGGAGTATAAAACTAGGGTACATCTGAATACTCTCGCCATGCACAACTTGGATATCTATAGGAAAATGTAACTGGTTGTTTCCATACGTAGACTCTCAAATGTGGAATAGTCAGGTGGTATCCGGGGTCTTCAACAAATAATTGAAAGGACCAATACCCTATGCGAGTCTCAATGATGCGATCAAGGTGTTGAAGTTGAGCATGTGAGAAACAATCATTTGGAGAGGCATTGAGGACTCTTCTTGAAATGATTCGTAGGCACTCATCATAAATGGTGATGGGTCCAAGACACAGGGACCTCTAGGCCTATCCTCTGGAATAAATTTGGTTGGTGTCGATCGAGGGAGACCAACAACTAACAAGGAAATGATGTTTCCTTGATAGGAGCGCGAGGTGTAGAACTGAAGTGTGGTAGTACTAATGGTAAAACTGACATACTTGTGGGGATGGAAAGTAACTGGGGTCATAGATTGGGTGGACTTAAACTTTCTTTGTTCAGAGCATGATGACATGGTTGACCTGGCAGCGTACAGAACTGAATTGTAGGTGCGGGAATCATAGCTTTTAACGATTGAAGGGTATGTATTGACTCTGGGGAGGGCACAAGCTGATGGGTGCTGTTAAGGGATTCTCAGGGTGACATACTGCAGAATACTCTGAACAAAGGAGACCAAAATGGGGAAGCTACCATATGAGTAGACATGATCTGTTGTGGCGCCGAGAAGCACCATTGGGTCCTTCTTCATAGTTTAATGAGCTCCAAGAAGGGATAAAAGTGTGCTCCGAAATGGTATTGTCCTATGGATTTTGTGAGCCCAAGACTATTCGTGCTCATGGGTGCTTTCATTTTTAAGGAGTCTGAAAACGATAAGAAGACTCTGTAGTGGTGGTGGAGTACTGTCCTATGGGTTTTTATGAGCCCAGGATGGTGATTACTCATGGTCGCTTTCATGTTTAGAGAGTCTGAAAGTGGTAAGTGGACTCCATTGGTGTTCTTTTTTGTAAGTTAGTCTCCAATGTTGATGTATATGTAACTTCGGAATGTATTTCATATATGTTGTATGTACTCCTATAGAGATGGTATTATTCCTCTATACGGAAGTGTCGTCATTTATATTGTAAGTGTCGTAACTTATACTTGATGGGTTATTAGACCACCTTATTTGGGGTCGGCCCTGTATAAGTCATGTGGGTCAAAGGGTTATTAGACCACCCTATTGGGGGTCGGCCATGTGGGTCAAAGGGTTATTAGACCACCCTATTGGGGGTCGGCCCACTCAGCATTATGTTATGTGGTTAAGTTCGAGCCTACATGAGTTAGGTAAAAAGGCAAGTCAAGTCAAGTATAAATAGAGTGCAGGAGGCACTCTATTTACTCATTCACTTCTCACACATGCTCTCAAGGAGGAGAGGCGCACTTATGGAGGAGGAGGATCTGCTACTAGGTTATGTCTATCTCTTGGTTGGTTGTATCATTGCTCTATCTATCTCTGAGGAAGTTATTGGGGTTTTTCACCTTTATGGTTTTCCCCAAGTAAATCTTTGTGTCTCTTGTGTGCTTGCATTATTGTCTCCATGATTGATATGCTGTAGATATGCTGTACATGTTGTTCTCTCAGTTAAGATCCTAGATCATATTGAAGTAAATTCAGAAAATTTAACATGGTATCAGAGCTAGCCTGAAAGAAGGCATGATATGGCATGTATGACACTTGTTGCACTTACGATGCTAGGGCTTGATATAGAAAAAACCAGTCATCGTAGAACTTTCGCTATAAATCCGTTTTGGCAAAGTTTTCGGATCTTAAATTGTTACAGGATGAAGCTAAGATCTCCAGGTATCTTGTGTCCAAAGGACAACCTCTAATTCGTTGTACTTTGTGATTTATGATCTGTACAATATAGGGTTTCTGCCTCTTCCAAATCTGAGTCAAAATCAGGTGACCTTGGGAAAAAGGTCATATCTTGGGCTAGGAAGCTCCAAATGAAATTTCATAAAAAGTGACAGGTATTACACAGTCTGCACTATCTCAGAAAACTTTTTCAGAGGCCGAAGTTGAACCAGTGACACGTGGCACTCCGTACAAGTTCGCTCTCCTGTTTTATCCCAAAACAGGTCACGTTGCGACATTTGGCATAACTCTCTCTCAGAGAGTCCAATTGAGGTCAGACCTGTCAGGATGGAAAGGTAACAGGCCGAGCTATCTCAGAAAACTTTTCAGAGGCCGAAGTTAAAATAGTGACACGTGGCACGCCGTACAAGTTCACTCTTCTGTTTTATCCTAAAACAGGTCACGTTGCGACATTTGGCATAACTCTCTCTCAGAGAATCCAATTGAGGTCAGACCTGTCAGGATGGAAAGATAACAGGTCAGGCTATCTCAGAAAACTTTTTCAGACCCTGTGGATCAAAAATTTCAGAGTTACACCAGAAACAACCAGGTACATATTTCTGTCAAAACAGAATTATTTTTTGGTACCTTCATTCATGGCTTCCGGAATTTAGGGCTTTGGAGAAAGTTGGAATTTTTGTAATCAGAGATCACGGCTAGATGCTACTCATCAAAATAGAAATTTAGAGACCAAGATCAGAATTTTTGGTTGGGCAGAAGGCCGGGCTTGATTAGACCCTAGTTCGGGACTTTGATCAGAAAAGTGGAAACTTAGGGCTTCTGTAAAAATGGGAATTTTTGAAATCTGTGACCACGGCTGGAAGCTCCTAAGAAAAATAGAAGCTTAGAGATTTGGATCAAACATTTTGATGGGGCAAAAGAGTGGGCTTCATCAAACCCCAGTTCAGGGTCATGTACAGTGATTCCGGAAGTTTCAAAGGCAAAATTGAGGAGTGAAACTTTGCAGTTTTCAAATTCTGAATATACCAGTTTGATCAGCTCATCAAGGCGCATATTCCTATCCTTTCGGAAGTTTGAAATTCAAAGTTTGAATTTTTTGGGTTTCTCTGACAAACCCATATCCAACTCCAGGTCCAGTTCTTGCAAATCAAGTGGATTGGGTTAATCCTAGAAGAAGATGGATTGATCATCTGCATGAGTGAAGAAGTTCCCGTTTCAGAGGGAGATGAGGCTAAGGTCTTACATAAGAAGATTACAAGCAATCTCGACAGGTATGTCTCATCGAGGTATGTTTCGATATTTGTCCATGATTAAGTTTTTGGTATGTTTGTCTTCATGTTATTACGGTTAGTACAATTTTGATTTTAGATTTGTCGTATCACCTTAACAAAATTATGAATGCATGATAGAAGATATTCATTAGGGTGTTGACACTTATGATTGAACTAATGCATTATGGTGTTGTATGAGGTTTATGTTGTCTACTAACATGAGAGGTACACCAAGAAAGACAAATCATGTTCTGTTCCAAGAACATATGATCATGATAACATGAGGACAAAGATTCATCCATTCTCATGGATCTCATAGAAGATCCATTTACGAGGTATGTATAACTTGGTTTTGTAATAGTTAACTTATGAGATATATAGGTTACTAGCACAAGTCATTGAAGAAGAACAAGAAGACATCATGTGAGTATGTTAGACATAAATAGCTAGCATGCTAATCCAGGTATGTTTTTCCTATATCAAGATAGAATCCTACCTTGTGTTAGGATCTTATACTATTGTTGATAATGATTATTCATGAAGTCATAGGTTTGAATAATCATGATTGTATGCATCTTATGTTTCTTACCATAATTGATGATATGACTAACCAGAAGAATCATGATGGTATAGGTTTGAATAATCACAGGTTTTATGGATTTTATATCTCTTATCTTGATTGATGATTCAACTAACCTGAATAGTCATTGGTTTGAGTAATTACAGGTTTAGACATGTTATGTTATGTTTCTTATGATTTGACTAACCATAAGACTCCTACATAAACCTTGAATGCTAATGCTTATTATTTCTGTTTGAAATGATCATGACTATACATGCTTGAGATTATTGTGTTTTAATAGTATACTAATGAATGTATGATTTTATATGAGATCACAAGGATAACACATTCATGATACTAATAAGCATGCATAGGAACCAAGGATGAATATGAGTTCAAGAACAGGTAATCCAGGAAACAAAGATCAAGAGGGAGCACACTCAAATTGTTCCTGCAAAGAAAGCAAAGGAGCACACTTCAGTAGCTTCTGCAAGGAGCATATATTCAGAGGGAGTTGAACATCTTTCTACAAAGGTGTAGAAGAAGCTACTTCAGATTATGACTCCAGTATCTCCCGCAAAGAAGCAAAGACTCAGAGGGAGTCCACCCAATGAACAAACAAAGATAAGTATTTTAATCATCATTTCTTACATATGTGTTTGTTTAATTAAAATTGTTCAATGATGTATATGCTCATGTTCCTAGACTTAGGATATGTATTGTGCATATTAGAATAGTTGCATTAATGAACAGTATACTACTAATATACATGGGTAAGTGGCCTATGGCACTGTACAACATTCCATTGCTACTTATCTAGAATGAAACCTCTTTGCTGACATGTTGGGAGTTGTGCACACTCTTAACAATGTTCTGGTAGAGATTGGAAGGCATCTAGAAAGTTACGGAATATGGATAAATGTTGTATTGAAGCATTGGCTAAGATAATTGCATGACTGTATGACATATTTATTTAAGTGTAAGAATTTGTTCTGAAAACTATGAGATGTTTTCTAATCATGCAATTTAACTTGTTGTGTAGGAAAGATCGTATGCCATCTCCTACAAAAGAAGAACTACAACATTTGTTCAGCAACAAATTATCTATTGAAGATATTGAAGTTCCCAGGATCTGGGATGAAGAAATAGAATGCCATGATCCGTCGATCATGAAGAATGATGTTTGGGTTGCAGTCCCAAGACATAAAGGGAAGTTTGTTATGACTTCCAATTAGAACTATCAAATCAAGCATGTTGCAGATGGCAGCATTGAGAAATACAAAAATGATGAAATAGAAGATGCACCAGATGGATTTCAAGACAGCATGGTGTAGTCATATATGTGTGCAGAACTTGATATGGTAGGATAGACAACTTTCTATCCAGTTTGGGCTTTACCAAGAGTAAAGTGGATTCCAACCTCTACTACAAGGTTGAGGAAGGCAATCCAGTGATACTATTTTTGTATGCGAATAACCTGTTTGTTACAGGTGAAGATAGATTGATTTTCGACATGCAGCGGAAGCTTATTGCCGAGTTCGAGGTGAAGAACTTGGGGATGATACACTACTTGTTTTTGGCATGGAGGTGTGGCAGAATGTAGGTGGGATCTTCCTTGGTCAAGGGAAGTACACAGTAGATATCCTGAAGAGATTTGGGATGATGGATTGCAAGGCCATGGCCACACCTATGGCATCGAATCTGAAGCTTCTTTGTGATGCTTCATCTGAGCCAGTTGATGTTTCTATGTATCGTCAGATGATTGGGTCCTTGATGTACCTGACGAACACGAGACCAGACATTTGCTTTGCTGTGAACACATTGAGCCAGTTCCTGACGGATCCGAGGAGTGTTCACCTGGTTACTGTAAAGCATGTTCTGAGGTACCTGAAGGGTACAGTGGATTATTGGCTCAGGTATGAGGTGAATCAAAAGTTTAACTTGCAGGGTTATGTTGATTCAGATTGGGCTGGCAGTGCTATAGATAGGAAGAGCACATCTGGGTGTTGCTTTAGTATGGGATCAGGTGTGATCTCTTGGTTTAGCAGGAAGCAGTCCTGCGTAGCACTGAGTACAGCTGAGGCAGAGTATGTTGCCGCCTGTTCAGCTAGTTGTGAGGCAGTATGGCTGCGGAAGCTACTGTCTGAGTTATTTGATCTCCCATTGGATGCTACTGGTATCTTCTGTGATAACTAGAGTTGTGTGAAGCTATCCGAGAACCCAGTGTTTCATGATAGGTCGAAACACATAGAGATCAAATATCACTATATCAGGGATATGATGCAGAGAGGAGTTGTGAAGCTCCTGTATGTTGCGACGGACGAGCAGATTGCAGATGTGCTGACGAAGCCACTAGGAAGAGTGAAGTTTGAGTACTTCAGAGAGAGGCTTGGCGTTCTTCAGATCGAGGACACTTCGAGGAAGAAGTGATGGACACATTTGCTGAAGCCATTCCATGCATGTTGGAAGGAGGATCCTTCACATGGCTGTGGATGTAAGCGCTGGATGATGAGCATCAGGATGATGTTCTAGTTTCTGCTTGATATGATCAGTTGGATCATTTTATGTATGTATATATGCATCATGTTGGATGCTGGATATGATCGGATGGATCATGTGTATGTATTTTGTATGAACGCATCATGTTGGATGCTGATGGATACATTGTGTGGATCATGTATCTTTGTATGATCAGGTAGATCATGTATGCTGACGGATACATTGTGTGGATCATGTATCTATGTATGTATCAGGTGGATACTTGGATGATCGTGGATGACGAGCTTCTCCAGATGACATGCAGCAGGATGTTGCAGTGATGATGATCAGGAAGATCATGTATGTTGATGGATACATTGTGTGGATCATGTATCTTTGTATGATCAGGTAGATCATGTATGCCGATGGATACATTGTGTGGATCATGTATCTATGTATACTTGGATGATCGTGGATGACGAGCTTCTCCAGATGACATGCAGCAGGATGTTGCAGTGATGATGATCAGGATGATCATGTGTACATCAGGATGATGTTTGATGAGTATCAGATGATACTTTATGGCCGTGGATCAGGTTGTGCAGGAAAGCATGTAATTTGTGCCCTGGGAGATTTGCAGATGGTCTTTCGAGGTTTTGCCTATGGCATGTAATTCGGTGCCCTGGGACATCTGGCAAATGCTCTTGCGAGGTTTTGCTTGGGAGGACATGTAATTTGTGCCCTGGGAGATCTGCAGATAGTCTTTCGAGGTTTTGCCTATGGCATGTAATTCGGTGCCCTGGGATATCTGGCAGATGCTCTTGCGAGGTTTTGTCCTATGGCATGTAATTTGCTCCTGGGAGATCTGGACAGGATGAAAAAGGCCTCAGATGCTTCAGCCAGGTTCTGCCATGACCACATGTAATTTGCTCCTGGGAGATCTGGACAGGATGAAAAAGGCCTCAGATGCTTCAGCCAGGTTTTGTGGTGGACCACATGTAATGTGCTCCTGGGAGATCCGACAGGTAGAGCTGTGTGCTCGTAACAGCCTGGGATGCTTCAGCCAGGTTTTGTGGTGAGATCACATGTAATGTGCTCCTGGGAGATCCGACAGGTAGAGCCGCGTGCTCGTAACAGCCTGGGATGCTTCAGCCAGGTTTTGTGATGGGTCACATGTAATGTGCTCCTGGGAGATCCTACAGGTAGAGCTGTGTGCTCGTAATAGCCTGGGATGCTGCAGCCAGGTTTTGTGACGCACGTAATAAGTCCTGAGGATTCCACAATATGGCCAGTGATGATGAAGACCTGCAGCTGGTGGGCCTACATCCAGTATGAAAAAGGACTGGCTCTGTAGAACTTCCTATGACGAGTAGATTCAGAGATTGATTGAGATAGCAGCAGTAGTGACGATGATGATGACTCGATGATGATTATCCAGTGATGATGATCCAGAGAAGATGACTTGTGCTAGAAGAACTGTGCTGAGAAATACCTTCCTAGTTAAGAGGGAGTGTTGATGTATATGTAACTTCGGAATGTATTTCATATATGTTGTATGTACTCCTATAGAGATGGTATTATTCCTCTATACGGAAGTGTCGTCATTTATATTGTAAGTGTCGTAACTTATACTTGATGGGTTATTAGACCACCTTATTTGGGGTCGACCCTGTATAAGTCATGTGGGTCAAAGGGTTATTAGACCACCCTATTGGGGGTCGGCCATGTGGGTCAAAGGGTTATTAGACCACCCTATTGGGGGTCGGCCCACTCAGCATTATGTTATGTGGTTAAGTTCGATCCTACATGAGTTAGCTAAAAAGGCAAGTCAAGTCAAGTATAAATAGAGTGCAGGAGGCACTCTATTTACTCATTCACTTCTCACACATGCTCTCAAGGAGGAGAGGCGCACTTATGGAGGAGGAGGATCTGCTGCTAGGTTATGTCTATCTCTTGGTTGGTTGTATCATTGCTCTATCTATATCTGAGGAAGTTATTGGGGTTTTTCACCTTTATGGTTTTCCCCAAGTAAATCTTTGTGTCTCTTGTGTGCTTGCATTATTGTCTCCATGATTGATATGCTGTAGATATGCTGTACATGTTGTTCTCTCAGTTAAGATCCTAGATCATATTGAAGTAAATTCAGAAAATTTAACATCCAAGGCCCGAAAAAGCATAAAATGATGCAAATGGAGAACTCTTCTAGCCGATGTGACTAGAGTATTCCTTTTTCGTAATTAGTCTACAAGGTCCGGAAAAGGGGTAAACTTATACTAGGTAGACACCCTTTCAGATACGTTTAGCGAGCATGAAAGGAAGCAAGATTGCTCGGCGATCTTTTCATTGTTTTAGGAGTTAGAAAAGAGCTTAACATAAACTCCCTAAGTGCCTTTTTCGTAAAAGGAATTGCTCGGCCCAAAAAAGGGGTAAAACTATACCGAACAAAAAGGTATTGATGAGAGCGACAAATGGTCTCAAGCATCGTCATGAGTGCAGAATACTGAAATCGGTGACATAAAGATTGTCAAAAATGGGCAATGGCCAATGTGGCATGCAAACTGGGGTGAGAGCGAGAAATGATCTCAAGCATTATCACAAGCACGAAAAACTGAATCCGACGATATCAAACTTGTCAAAAATGGACGACAACCAATGTGGCATGCAAACCGAGGCAACGAGGGGGCATGTGAAAGATGCCCGAAAAATATGGGCATGAGAGCAAGAAATGATCTCAAGCGTGGAAAACTGAATGCAGCGATATAAGACTTGTCAAAAATGGAGAATGATCGATGTGGCATGCAAACCAAGGCGACGAGGGGCATGTAAAGGATGCCCAAAAAAATGTGGAGATGAGAGCGAGAAATGATCTCAAGCGTCATCACGAGCGTGGAAAACTGAATCCGGTGATATAAGACTCATCAAAAACGAAAGACGACCGATGTGGCATGCAAACCGAGGCGATGAGGGCATGAAAAATGCTGAAAAAATGGACTTGGTGAAAATGGGAAAAGGAAAGGACTATCATGAAGTTCTCGCTGTGTTGATTTCAATGGTACCAACGGTTTGAGAAACGGATGTCGTATGATACCACAATGGATGTTTGAAAAATGGTCAAATTTCTATAAATAGCGTGTGGGCCTAATATGATGTGTCATTGTTACATGTGAGTTTGGCAGAGCAATCAAAGCTCTTTCTTGATTTCTAGGAGACTCGACTATTGGTTTTCGATTCTGTGAGTTTCAGGTAACCCTATTCGCCTTACCCTTTTGAATTATGTCTTTTTTGGTTAGTGGCGGGCATCCGAAGGCCGCGAAATTCCATGTTTCCCTTCCAGCGTGGAATATCGCGAGTTTCACGTTCTTTTCCGCAATGAACATCGCGGGTTTGGTGCCGACAGTCGCAATGTTCATCACGGTTATCAGGCTAACAGTCGCGATGTTCATTGCGACTACGGGGCTGATAGTCGCGATGTTCATCGCGACTATGGGGCTGACAATCGCGATGCTCATCGCGACTGTGGGGTCAATACCCGCGATGTTCATCGCAGGTTCATGGATGAAAGCCGCGATGATCATCACGGCTTTTGATGGAAAAACCGCGATGAAATTTTTTTCCATTTCTAAAATATTTTCTTTGTTTTTTGGCAGGATGTTGAGGAGACCGCTGATATCATGGTGGGAGCGAGAGATGGAGGAGTACCTAACGATTCGGATTCAGACCGATCAGGGTGTCCAATAGACTTTGGCTATGAGCGGGCTCCTGAAGTTTGCTCAGATTCCACCGATGCATTCAGTAGGACCGCTGCTGAACAAATTGGTGGGTCTCTGGGTCCCTGCAGAGGGTGCTTTCATGGTTGGGGGTGAGAGGTTAGAGATCACCCTCACTGATGTTTACTTTCTTACTGGGTTTCCTTGCTTAGGGGAAGTAGGGGATCTCCTGCCGAGGATCCCGGTAGGTTTGGATATTGAGGATCTGTAGGAGACATTCTGTATTATGGGGGCTATCATGTAGAACATCAAATTGAGCCTGAGATCTCTGTGGGAGTGGGATATGCGGGCTATTGGGGTTTGTGTTCTGAGGGTGTTGGGTTCCACGGCGTCACATCGTTTGTCTAGGAGACATACGATTATGGTGGACTATGTGCTGAGAGGGACCTACTATGCATGGGGTCAGATGTTTTTGGCTGGTGTCCAGAGAGATATGGACAAGGTCAGCCGGGGGGGGAGAGTTTTCCTATGCCTCCTTCCTGTGTTGTTTCTTCTTTGATTGGGTACTGACCTTGTGGCCACGGGTGCGGGTTCGAGATGGGTTGGTGAGTGAGCTGCACATGGTGTGGTGGGGGTAGATGATGCCCCACGGTGGTGGTGGTGTCCGCGGGTTCTTTTCACAGGATATGTATGAGCAGTGGGAGCAAATCCCCCTGCTGATTGATGACTATCCATATGCTGGTATGGATTATCGAGGAGATCTGGAGATGCCTCGAGCCCAGGGGCAGGCCTGGGCTTTAGATGGTATGTTTTTGTGTTTGGTTCTCTACTATATCATGTGTTTTTTAGATGCTTTTGTTATGAGTATAGTTAGAGATATTTGTATGATGGTTCACTTGCGTGATTGTGCAGATGTTGGTCCTGTACCACCGGTCGATCATGTGGTTCGTAGGGGATGGGTGATAGTGGTCGTACCGCCTCCTGTAGCGGTACCGCCTCCTCATGCTCGAGAGACACTAGACATGATCCTAGAGGTCGTACGAGAGACACTAGACATGATCCTGGAAGGAGCGCTAGAGGATGGGTGGAGGGACTTGGATCAGGACGTCGTTGAGCATTGTTTCGATGCGCTTCGTGAGTGGTGCTCTATCCTGCTCAGAGCAGCATTGGTGATGGCTGAGTGGAGGGATGGGGCTCGGCATGATCTGACAGGGCCGGTGGAGGGGAGGATTCGGGTGCGGGATGATCCAACAAGGCCAGTGGACAGGAGGGTTCGAGCTTGGCATGATCTGGCAGGGCCAGCGGAGGTGGTGCCGGAGGAGCCCGGAGAGCATGTTGATTAGATGATCTTGTATCTGCCCCCAATTGCTGATGAGTATATGGGGAAGTACCTTTTTATACGGCTTATGTATTTTTGTATATTGGGTGCTGAGGGCACCTATGACATGTTGATTATATGATTATATATATATATATATATGTTTTGGTATATAGTCGTGTATGCACATGGATACATTTGCTGTCTATTTGTTTTCCCGTGGAGGCATGTTTGATTTTTGTATATGCCCATGGAGGCACATATTATGCACGTGGATGCACCTTATGGATTCAAACTGTCGAACCATTTGTTTAGTGCACAGGAATTTTCTGAAAAGACAGGGATCGCGTACCTGGTAATCATTGTTGAGCTAGGAAGCAAGGAGTTGTGAGTCCAAGAAAACGTTAAGGTGACTTATGCTCATTTGGAGAGCAGCGGCCAGGAGATCAGTTACGGCATCATATTCAGCTTGGTTGTTGGTGGCGGCACCTATGCACACTCCGTCAATGTGGATCATCTCATGTGAAGGGGAATATATTACCCAAGCTGCAGAGGCAAGATTGGGGGACCAATGGCTTGCACCATCAGCAAAACCAATGTAGCAAAGTGGAACAGGATCCATCTGTGGTCATGCAGGAAAAACAAATTTTTAGGTTTTTGTATTTTTTGTAAAAATCAAATAAGACAGTACAATTATGGACGGTGGTGTCCATCAGATTTTCTATGGGTAAAATCGCTTGAGGTATAACCCGTTGCGTCGTTTGTGTAGGGGTTTGCCTTCTGAATCGATCAGAATGTATGCGCCCTGTCCGAGGCAAGTATTTATGATGTATGGGTCTTGGCACATGGACACAAACTTTCCTTTTCAGGTTTTGTCATGAGCTTGATCATAGGCGAGGAAAAGGTCCCCTTCAGTAAAGGTTCTTGGGTGGACATGTTTTTCGTAACTCAGTTTGGATCGGTTCTTGGCTGCTTCCATGGTTTGGAGGGCTGTGCGCTGATATTCATTGGCTTGCTCCAAAAATTGTAAGCATTTCTCAATTGGGGAAGTGTCTGGTAGGAGTTCAACGGCCATATGTAGGGCTGGAATCTGGAACTCAATGGGGAGGATGGATTCGACACCATGAACTAGATGGAAAGGGGTAAAACCGGTGGCGATTTTGGTTGACATGCAGTATGCCCATAGTGCCAGAAAGATCATGTGATGCCAATTTGATTTGTGTTTGTCAACAGTATGCTAGAGGATGGTCTTCAAAATTTTTTTAATCGCTTCGACTTGGCCATTCCCTTGGGGGTAGTAGGCGGAGGAGAAATGGTGTTCAAATTTCTGTAGGGTTGATAATTCTCTCCGAATGACATCTTCAAAGTGAGAGCCGTGGTTTGAGACGAGTTGCTTTGGGACTCCAAAACGAGTGATAACATGGTTGAGGAAAAAACATGCTGCGGAATGAGAAAGGAAGCATCGTAAGATGGTATCGACACCGCGTCGATAAAGTACATTGCCTAATAGGAGATATCGGGGGGCGTGGTGTCGTATACGATGGCATCCATCATGATCGATGTTTGGTCAAAAATTTTGTGTGTGGAGGTAGATTAAGATGTCTCCGTACCATGGGTCATCAGAGGAAATGATGAAAATGTGGTCGTCAATGAGGTCCGTTTGGATAGCGGGTGATGACGAAGAGGATGGGAGATCTGTGATGAGTTGAGCGAGTGCTAGGGCCTTGGTGCTCTTTGTGGTTTTGAAAGTTAAGTCATATTCTTGCAGTATGATCACCCATTTAGCTACATGACCTTGAAGGAGGCAACGTGTCAAGAGGTAAACCATTGGATTGGAATTGGCTACAACCGTGGTGTGGCTAAGGAGAATGTAATGTCGCTGCTTTTGTACTGAAAAGACGATGGCGAGGGCCATCCTCTCTTCATGTGGGTAGCGGAGGGGTGGGCCTGACAAGGTCTAGCTCACATAGTAGATGACATGCTCTTGGCGAGCAGTATCTTCTTGGACAAGTACTCCCGATATAGCATATTTGGATGCTGAAACATAGAGGGTGAAATATTTTGTGAAATATGGAGGAGAGATCAACGGGCCATTCATGAGTGCTTTCTTTAAGTCGATGAAAGTTGATTTTGCTTGTTGGTCCGATATGAAACAGGTATGCAGACGTAGTAGTCGAAGGAATCCGTGGACCGTCGTGGCATAGTCAGGGACAAAGCAACGGAGGAAGTTGGATCTCCCTTGAAGGATTTGAAGTTGTCTTAATGTACAGGGTGACAGTAAGTCTATAATATCTTGGACTTTCAAGGGGTCTACAGTGCTACCTTTTTCTTAAATGACAAACCCCAGTAGGAGACCTGCTGTAACGCAAAAGACACACTTGAGTGGGTTCAAGCGGATGTTTTATTTTCTACAACGCAAGAAAACTTGTCGAAGGTCGTCTAAATGGTCAGATCGTTTCTTAAATCTAGCGGTGAGGTCATCTAGATCAACTTTTATGATTCTATGTAGATCGCGGAAGCAATAAGTCATGGCGTGTTGGAAAGTGGCTCCCACATTCTTGAGACCGAAAGGCATGATGCGATAGGCGAAGGTGCCCCATGGTGTAGTGAAAGCGGTCTTGTATTGATCTTCTTTACGGATTTTGATTTGGTTATATCTGGAGAAACCGTCCATAAAAGAAAGAACCTCATGCCCCGCACATTCATCGATTAGTTGGTCAATGAATGGTGTGGGGAAGTTGTCTTTGGCACAGGTGAGGTTGAGGTCTCGGAAATCAGTACAAATGTGTATGGTGCCCACTTTCTTGTTTACTGGCACTGGGTTTGAAACCCAGGTGGTGTAGGCAATAGGAGATATGAATCCTGCTTTTTGGAGTTTCTCAATATTAGCCTTAACAGCTGGGAGCTTAGACGGGTGAATTGGGCATTGTTTCTATTGGTCAGGAGGAACATGGGGCCAAGTGTCGATGTGATGTTCCACAATGTTAGGATCGAGGCCAGGCATCTTGATGTAAGACCAGGCGAAGACATAATGAAACTCTTGGAAGAGTTTCTTATATGCATGAGTCTTTGCTTGAGTGCATGATGTGCCTAGTGGGATGAGCTTAGGTTTTTCAGGTGTGGTGGAAATGTCAATTTGTATAATAGGGGAAATGTTGGACATATTCCCCTCTTCGAAGGCATCTGGTGCTGGGATGGGGTCTTTGAACCAATCAACCTTAGTTGGTAGAAAATCTTTTGATTCGACTGATAGTTGGTTTTCTGTGGTGGATGTAGACACCTTAGGGAGGAAGTATGATCGATGGTGCATATTGTCCCAAGGGTAGTCCGGTGCAGTGAGTGTTTCTAGAATTTGCTCATCAGTACGAAAGTAATCATACCATAAATCAACTGGTTTGGGTTTGTATGTGGTTGAAATCATATAGATGGTATTGATTTCTTCCGAAGAAGATGATTTCGAAGGGTAGATCTCCACGATGAGGGGAGGAGATATCTCTAAGTTGGCATTGTTCATCTCGTATAAAGCTGCTCTATAATCTGCGAGATCAGGGCAGTCGTGTGAATAATGGCCATAAATGCTACATATCGCGCAAGGGTGGTTAGTGCGAAGCGTTTTGTTGTGAGGTTGAGGAGGTGGGTCAAGTATTATCACTGGAATTCCGGTGTCGTCATCCAACATATTCATGTGTTCTTGGAGTGTAGGTAATTGTGGACATTGATGAGTGGCATGGCCTACGTTGTCACACAACAAGCACTTAGGGGGAATGCGAATAGTTGGGGGGTTCTTGGCTACGTTGGGGGTTGCTGGGGGGGTGCGAGTTATGGGTCAAGTGTTATAATTTTGTGGGCCTCTGCCCCCTATGTTTCGTAATGGAGGTGGGGCGTTTCTAGACGTTGATGCTGTAGTCACTATTGGGGGTGGTCTGTTTTGCAGATGAGTGACAGCAGGGGGTGGGTGGTTGGTAGTAGGGATAGGTTGTACCGGTTGTAAAATAACAGTTGGAGTCGGTGGGGGGCTCGGAGCAGGTAAGTACCATACATGTAACCCTGATGTTAAACCAAGAATGTTGAGTGTAGCCATTACTAGCGAACTGACAACTCCGGAAAACGGGAACAAGAATGGGATAGTATGAATTGGCGTTATTCCGATATGAGTAGGCACTGTGGGTGTTTGTTGTAGTGACGAGGGTTGTTATGTGGTGTGCGATAGAGTGCACAAATCGGATGTTTTTTTAATCGGTAAAGGTGGTGGAATCGATGGAAATGTGGAAGTCATAGGTGACTCGGTGTAGATTCTAGTACCAATTGACGAGACAATTGATGTCGGTGTAGTTTGAACGGTTTGTTCAATCATTGGTAACACATTTTGAGGGGCTGCGGGGGCATTAGGATCATAATATGTGAGTTGAGCAATCTTGATAACACGTCCCTCATGTGGGAACATCATGAGGTGGAACACAGATGAAGTGACAGCTTTCATTTTGTACATATAGCTACGTCCAAGAAGGAGGTTGTAGTCGAGCTGGGCATTGATCACTTTGATGTCGATGAGAACTAATTTGCCGCCTAGTTCTATAGGTACGTTCACTAAGAGGCCATGTGGTTGAGTTGAATGCCCGTCGTAAGCTCGTAATGCTGTGGTGGATGGTTGTAAAGTGGGGGAGCGAAGTTTCTACCACACAAGAGTGGACATAACGCAGGTTGAAGCTCCTTCATCAATGATGCATCGATGCACAATAAGGTTTTGAATGTTTATGGATACTTGGAAGGCCAAATTTGATGGCAATCGAGGTTCTGCTTGGTCTAAGTTGAAATCCATCATATGTGTATCGTTAGGGTCTACTCCTCCGATGATGGATAGTAGTAGTTTTTGTTGTGCAGGGGATGTTTTCAATACCTCTAAAGCAGACATAGCAGCAGGGGATTGTGCTAAATCTTCCACGACGTTATAATTGGATGTTGCCCGAGCATTAGGATTGTTGTTAATCCTTCACAAAGGGATGCAAGGGATTTTAGGTCCTCCATCAAATGGCATATTTGGTATGCGTAGTGGTTTATCTGATGGAAGGGAGGTGGATGCATCCATGGGAGGAGTTTCTAGGGGTGGTCCGTACTGATTCCTGCGAGTCTAGAGGTTGATGTCATTGGATGACATCATTAATAAATGGTGTGTGCCTGAATCCGTATGTTGATAATCAGTTGCGGCATAGGTGATTTTCTACTGAGGTGTAGCAGATCCTTGTGGGGGATCTATTGGGAGAGCATTTACTACTCCCTGGTTTGGCAATGGGTTTTGCAATATCATGGGTTGCGGTTGAATGAGTGGAGCTAGCTCTCCAGCGTGGCCCTAGCGTTGGGCATTGTCAGCCCAAAGCTTACGTGCTTTTTCTAAATGGGGGCAGTTGTGAGTGTAGTGGCCATAGACTGCACATATAGAACATGGATGGTTTGTTCTCAGGTTATTGTTTTTCGCCTGCTTGGGATGAAGATCAGGATTCTGGTTGGGGGGAGCAGCGTTGTTATTATTTGGAGGATTGGGTGGTGGTGGACCTTGATTATGTTGTTGGTTGTTACCGCGGTGACGTCCTCTTTCGCCGTTTTGTTGTATGCCCTGGTTGCGTTGGTTATTTTGGTGTTGGGCTTGATTGTGTTGTGTGTACACTTGCCCTTGAGTAGTGGGAGGATTTTTGGGTGTCACAGGTGCGGGAGAAGGTTGCGGTGGATAATAAGCTGGTGGGGCTGGAGGAAGTCTAGTTTCCTACTGGGGTTGTTGGTAACCCTGAGCTATTGGAAGTGTTGGGTTAGCTGGTGTAGCTTGCTGGGGGTAATACATTGGTTGGGCCGGTAAGTGAATTGGGTTCTGGGTGGCCGATTGGTTATAGTATGTGGGTGGTACATATGTTGATGGCACTTTCCCATATCAATGCTGTGGACAAGAGGGTCCATGAGTGTGATGAGTCTGATTTTTTGGAGCGTACGAAGTCATCGTTCTAGAATTAGATGTAGCCCTAGAGAGGTCTGGGGCATTTATGGTTCTTACCATGCTAAAAGGTTTATTTTGTGTCGTGACTTGGCCGATAATACCATCAGCAGCATGTGATGCCCCCGGAACGTCACTGTGTGAAGAATCGCCTCGTGGGGTGTCTGGTATGATGGTGTAGAGATAGCCTGATTGGGCATAAATCAGGTCGAATTGTTGAGCTTTTAAGATAGCTTCTTCTTCTTACTGGGGTCATTCGGAAGCTACATCTTTGGCTATGAGGGGTAGGAGTGATTTGAGAAACCAATCCAAAAATATACGGTCATCCAGTTTTATCTTACAGAGGCTACGACGCTTGCGCCACTCATGGATATGGTCAGTGATGTGGGTAGCTGTGTTTTGTCTACAAGACAACAGTATTTCAACTCCTACAACATAGCATACAGGTAGCTGAAAAAACTAAAGGAAAGTGGAGGCAAGGGACATGAATGTATGGTGGGTCCCATGTGGTTGTTCGATGTACCACTTGGCTGCAGAGCCAGTGAATGTTCGTTGCAACAGTCTTAGTCTAATGGAATCATCCACTATGGAGTTAGATGAACACCATAAGTGAAATGACATTATGTGGTTTTGGGGATCTTTCCCAAGTTTTCCTTCAAACTTGGGGATGTTCGAGGGGAGCTTTGTAGGCATGGGTGGCCATGTAGGCTTGTGCCTAATAGGATCGTTGGTTAACCTGGCTAGGTCTGGTATGTTTAGACTAGCCATGTATGGTAAACTAGAAGATGGGTGTGGCGTAGTGACTGGGACATAACTGTTAATGGTGGCATTATGTAGTGGTCTAGTGTCCCCTAAGGGTATGCTAGGTATTGAAGGTATGTGTCCTCCAACCGTTGTGGTGTGGGATGGGCCAACGCTCCCACGTGCAACATGGGTTGCAGAGGGGTTAGGAATAGTGCCCAGAAATCCTGGGATCTGGGTTGTCGTAATGAGAGGGGGTGTGATTCCTATGTTGGGCATACCCATAATAGGTGGTAGTCCTGTGTTGGGCAGACCTAAAGGTGGAGTGGCCCCTATATTAGGCATGCCTAAAGGGGTTGTTGTTACCATGGGTGGCATAGTAGTAGAAGGGTTTGTCGATGTATATCCAATAGCACTGGTGAAGAGGAGGTCGTATTGTGAGCCAACCATGGGGTTGGTTGGTGATATTTCAGTAGGGTGTTCAGATTCATCCTCGGAATCAGATGTGAAGTGAGGCGTATCAGAATCGAATGACTGTGTTCTATGTCGATGACTTGTTGAGTCAAGGGATAAGGCTCTACGTCTATGACGTATAGAGCCAAGTGCACCAAACTAAGGTGGTTCACCCTGAAGACAGCGGGATCGTCTTAAATTCTCAATAGTGAGAAATATATAAAAATTTCAATGGTAGGTGGTGATGTAAAAAACACGAAACCCTAGTACAACAATGAGTGCAAGAGGGGAGTGAAAAAATAATGGATGTCATGCCAAATATCAACCTCAAAAGCACTTATTATAACAAATGTGCTATAATAAGTGGAGGGATCCAAAAAATTGGTCAGAATACCAAAAGTCAAACAGTTCCTAGAAAAAAGTGGTGCTCACTAGACCAAAGGTGGGTATTGTATCATGCAAACACCTAACTAGAAGTATTGTGAGTCAACAAACGATATTCTCTACAAGGTGATGAAATCCAAGTTAGACAATATAGAGTGTTGAATCAACAGCTAGTTATCCCCCTGCCGAGAGGGACACCGGCCAGACAATCCTAAAGAGTGGCAACTAAGATACCCCGTTCATCATACGTTCGGTTGGGTGAATCTGCAGTTTGGTTCTATTGCCGCTGTACCCCCATTCGGGTGTACATCGAGAACTTCGAAAGGTATCCTTCCATTACTTAATGGATTGTGGTATTCCACTCAGGCTTCCGGAACCAGTCTGGCTACTTCAACCCTCCTAAGGGAGAGGCCTTCCCGATAAATTGGTTGATAACTGTGTCAAAATTATAAGGTATTTTTGGGACCCTAAAGACAACCACTATGTCTCAAATGTAAATAATTGAGGGGTGTTATTGGTACAGCTATCCCCTCAATTCTACCTAACTGCAAGATTCTTTTAAGTGCTCCACAAGTGGGGTTAAAAAGTTTGTTGAGTTAAGGTAGATTTTAAGGCTCAGTTTAAATAATGTGGCATATTGGGTGCACGTGTGATTATTGAACTGAAATTGATTTGCCTCACTTGGGCGATTGATTACAAATGAAAGAAAAGGATGCTTCCAGTTTGCAAAAAATAAAGACGCTTTCGAAATGTAAATGCTTGAAAAAACTATTCAAAAATAATGGATCTTTGAAATAATTTAAAGAGAAGCAAATAACATAAATATTTCAAGAAATAAATGGATCTCTTAAAAAATTGCTTGGGAAAACTATTGAGCAAATAAACAGTAAAACCTTTGATCTAAATAGAATGCAGAAAATATTTCTTTCAATTACTGAAAATTTTTAAAAAGACTTTTATGGAGCATATATAAATAGAAAAAAATTTAGTATGGTTGTAAAAATGCAAAAAAAATAATGCTGTAAAATAGGCTAAATGGGCAAAAAATATAGCAAATTTTTTTCTAAAAAATTGGCCGAATTCCAAATAACAGCATTGCGGGTTTTGGGGAAATAGCCGCGATGTGCAACGCGGGTTTTAGCTGCGCAATTGTGATGTGTAGTGCGGAAAATGGCCGCAAAGCCGCAATGTGTAGCGTGGGTTTCGGTCGTACAGTCCCGATGTGCAGCGTAGAAAATGGCCGCGAAGCCGCGATGTGCAGTGCTTAAAATGACTGCGAAGCCACGGCGTGCCATTTGGAAAAAGGCCACGAGGTCGCGATGAGCCGCGCGAAAATCCACAAGGCGAAAGCCAAAAAACGAACCCGAAAATGGAAATTTCAGGCTGTTAATGGAAACAGAAAGGGCCAAGATCTACAACAACAATGGATCTACTATCTAGGATCGCATATCTGTGAATTAAAATGATTAAAACTAACAAAAACTAATATCTAAAGCAAAAAACTAAGATCTAATAATTCGTCCCTAGTGGAGTCGCCAAAAACTGTTGGCTTGGTTTTGCAACCAAGCTTTGTGCAATGGGCACCTATCAACAATGTGATAGCAGTTTCAATATAGAAAGCAAAAATGATTATGAGTTAAATCTAAATCTAAACTAACATGTGCATATAACAAATAAATCTAAAAACGATTCATAGAAAGAACAAGAAATAAAAGAATGTTTTGTATTAAGATACCTCAAATGGTGAGGATATGATGTTGAGCAACTCCAAGGGTGAGTAGCTCCAAGCTCCAATGGTCTCTTCTCCAAGATGCTGAAAATGGCCAAAAGTCTGAGGGGAGATGTTGACAGCGTGAGGATTGGATGATGGATGGATGGAAAGTGAGGAGCCCCTAAAACCTTTTTATAGTTTTTGGTGGTGGGGAATACCATTATGGTTTTGAGGAAACCAATGGTATTGACCAACATGGTTTAGGTACCTTTTTCCTTTTTTTTTCTTTTTTGAATATTTTGAATATTTTTTATTCCCTTTTAATATTTTTGGGAATTCTAGACCCTTTTTGAGGGTTTTTTATGTTTTTTGAGGGGAAAAATGGTGTATTATGGTCTTTTGGTGACCTTTTGATGGCTTTAGAGGCTCAAATGGTGGAAAAGTGGACAAATGGGTCATGTGAATAAGGAAATGAGCTAGTGAGCACCTTTTGGGTGTTAACAACTTTTGCAAACGCAAGCAAGAAATTACACCCCGGACATGCAGAACAAGGATAAAGAGATTCTAGAATCTTCCACTCCTCTCCACATACCTGTGGATACATTGCCCAAGATCCTGAAAGGTGTCTTGAAATGGGCATCACACAATCCCAATGCATAGACTACTGCCAACTACAATGTGGTTGAAGATTTAGGCCAGATCCCTTGTGCCATGTCTACCTTAGAAGTTCTGCAAGGTTCTCCTTTACAACAAAATGCACTTCTGGTAGCAATCGGAAGTATGGAATCATCCAACATGTCTACATGCTTTGATATGTTTGATATCAAGTATCGGTTACCATACCACGTTACCCTACAGATAGAGGTAGCTCATGGTCCTATGACCATGAGACGAGCTGTCGTAGATGAGGGCACATCTACGTGCGTAATGTCAATTTCTTGTTGGAAAGCTATGGGTTCTCCTGACTTAGCCCCCTCTAACGCACTGCTTACTGCCTTCGATGGCAAGACTTTCCATCCACATGGAGTTCTACCATCGTTCGAAATTACACTTGCTTGTAAGACAATTGTTGTAGAAATTGAAGTTCTGGACACTCCGCTTGATTACAATACGTTGTTAGGCAGGAGCTAGACATATGCCATGTGAGCCATTGCATCGACATTTTTCCGAGTTGTTATGTTCCCCCACGAAGGAAAGATCGTCACGGTCGATCAACTTTTGTTCTCTCGGAAAAACAACTAGACTTCATCGGATTCCACTATTCCTTTAGTTGATCAATATGCCCCAGTAAGCGAGAGTTTAGGAGCAGGGATTTACGGGTCATTAATAGGCACTTTTGACCTACCCTCTCCCGTTCTTTTATGCGTTCTGATGTAGGTACATATACTAAAACTTTCATGGTTGGTTTAAGGACTGATCCGTGGATCCTTCCTATTGTATCAGAACCATTAGTGCCTTTAACCATTGTAGAAGTAGCATACATAGAAGCACAACACACTGCAACAGAACATATCATGCCTCCACCAGTCTCTACTGAGTCGGATATGGACTATGCTCCTACATGGTTAGTGGATTCTACCCACTCTTTTGATTGTTTAGACACGGTTTTACCTTCTGATGAAGCCATTTTGGAAGCCATGATGGGCCTGGACCATCCATGGGAACATATGCATCACAGGTTTTACCTACT
This sequence comes from Larix kaempferi, assembly GCA_027924585.1. NCBI lineage: Eukaryota > Viridiplantae > Streptophyta > Pinopsida > Pinales > Pinaceae > Larix > Larix kaempferi. Next base: position 11,433,579 of record BSBM01000196.1, read on the forward strand.
TCCAAATCTAGATAGGATAGAGAGAAGAGAATTCTCTATGAGACCCGGTGGATTTGTGGATTTGTCCTCTTTTCCTTCTACTTCAACAGCCATTTACGCTGAAGGGAATATAGCTAATAAATCGAGAACCATCCCGATTAACATTTCCACCAAACCCGGGGTAATGGAAAACATGTTCATTGGAAGAGACTGTTCTCCAGAAGAGATCACTTTGTATACCAAGTTTTTAAAGAATTCCGCAACATTTTTGCCTAGTCTTATGAGGAGATGCCAGGCATCGATCCAGCCATCGTTGAGCATGTCATCACAACATACCCTAATGCAAAACCTCTGAGACAGAAGCTCAGTCCTATGAATCCCTGAAAAGCAGCCACCATTAAGGCGGAGGTTGAAAAATTGCTTAAAGTTGGATTTATCTACCCGATTGACATGACGGAATGGGTTTCAAATCCTGTTCTAGTTGATAAAAAGCAAGGTACCATCCGAGTCTGTACCGACTTCCGGGACTTGAATAAAGCTTTTCCAAAAGATAACTATCCCACACCATTTATCGACCAGATCATAGATGCTTGTGCAGGACACGAGATGTTCTCTTTCTTGGATGGATTTTTGGGATATAATCAAATTCAAATCAAACCCGAAGATCAGCACAAAACAGCTTTTATTTTCTCATGGAGAACGTTTTCATATCGGAAGATGCCCTTTGGCTTAAAGAATGCTGGAGATACTTTCCAGCGAGCAATGAATTTCGCTTTTCATGATATCAAGCACATAGTTGAACCCTACTTGGATGACCTCCCGATGTAATCTCGGAAGAGACGAGATCATCCAGCTCATTTGAGACTTGTGTTTGAATGATGCAAACAATATAAGATTCGATTGAATCCTAATAAGTGCGTATTCTACGTCGAATTAGGACGTTTACTAGGTTTTATTGTATCCAGTTGTGGCATAATGGTTGACCCGTTAAAAGTTGAGACAATTGTAAATCTACCTCCTCTTCGCACCTTGCGACAACTTCAAAGTCTACAAGGCATGTCTAACCTCTTGTGATGCTTTATCATAAACTATGATAAAATCACAAAAGGTTTCATGAGACTGCTTAGACAAGATAGCTACTTCTTGTGGGATGAGGCTGCTCAAGCATCATTTGAGGCCTTGAAAAAGGCACTACTTTCAACCCCCTTGTTAAGCCCACCTGATTATGCAAAATATTTTCTCTTATATTTGGCGGCATCTGTTTACACAATTGGCATAGTACTAGTTCAGGAGGATGACATGCTCCAAGAGCATGTTGTTTATTATCTCTTGTGCGCATTGATAGCTCCTGAGATCAAGTATTCACATGTTGAGAAGTTAGCACTAGCTGTGGTCTATGTGGTATAGAGGCTTTGTCACTACATCATTTTATGAACAACTACTGTGATAGCATAGGTCAATCCTTTCCAATATGTTCTCACTCGACGCATCATTGGTGGGAAGTACAATAAGTGGATTGTAATCTTACAAGAGTTCGATTTGTTTTTTCAATCGGCCAAGTCAAAGAAATCACTAGTGTTCGATGAGTTAATCTTAGATTTTTCGAGTGACTTAGCGCATGTTGAGGAAGAGTCATCATTCCCGGATGAACATATCTTCCTTATAGCCTCCTCTGACCCATGGTACGGGGATATTTTAGTATATCTCCAAACTTTGAGGTGTCCTACCACTTTTTCTAGAGAAGAATGACGCAAACTTAAAAGTCATGTGAAAAACTATCTTATCCATTCTGATACTTTGTATAGATGTGTGATAGATTCCATCTTATGACGTTGTTTGACTTTAGAAGAAGCATAATCAATATTTAATGATGCTCACAGTGGAGCCTGTGGGGGTCATCTTTCTGGGTTGGCAACAACCCAGAAAATACTGCGTGCCAGGTATTTTTGGCCCACAATCTTTAAAGATTGTGTGGAAGCTGTGAAACATTGTCGTCCATGTCAGTTTTTCACAGAGAAAATGAGAGCACATCCAGCTCCTCTTCACCCTGTGATTACAACAGGTCCCTTCACAAAATGGGGGGTTGATTATATGACTTGCAGTCCAGTTTCAGCTGGATGACATCATTATATCATCGTTGCCGTCGACTACTTCACCAAGTGGGATGAGGCAATGCCTATTGTCAAGGCAGATGGAGAAACTGCTTCTTATTTTGTATTCAATCAGATTATTGCAAGGTTCAACATACCCAAAGAAATTGTGGCTGATCACGGCAGTCATTTTCAAAATAGCATGATGACCGATTTGTACATGATGTTAGGTTTTCGGCAAGAACATTCGTCTTCATATTATCCACAGGCGAATGGACAAGTCGAAGTAGTTAACAAAACTTTAAAGATAATTCCTCAAAGAACTGTTAATGCCAGTCGAAATAACTGGCACATCATGCTATACCCTACTCTTTGGGCTTACCGAGCGAATGTAAAAACTGCTACCGGGGTTCTCTCCCTTTCAGCTTGTACATAGGATAGAAGTAATTGTTCCTATTGAATGCGAAATTCCTTCGTTGAAGTTGGTTGTTCAACTCCTACCAGATACTTCAGCACTTGAAGAACGTTTGTTGCATTTAGAACATCTAGATGAGTAGTGCCCCGACGCGCTCACAGCAAACGAAGTTCATAAGAAATGAGTCAAAGGACAATACGACAAGTCTGTCAGACCTAGGGTGTTTCTCGAAGGAGACCTTGTTCAACTTTGTGATCAAGACAAGGAACCTTTAGGACCTGGAAAGTTCAAGTCCATGTGGCTCAGTCCCTACGTAATTTCTAAGGTACTAAAATAAGGTGCTTACGAGCTAACAAACTACGAGGGTAATAAGCTTCCTGAGCCTAGAAATGGGCTCTACCTGAAGAAGTACTATGCTTAGGAATTTGTGCTTTTTCTTGTAACATAGCTGTATATTTTGTAGAGCTAGTTTTTTATTGTGCTTGTTTGTTAACCTTATGTGTGTCTTCATTTCCTGTATCAGATGTCAACTGAACATTTCTTAGCATTTGCTGATAGCGCCAGTTGCCACACCCAACAGTTGGCTTCAGCAGCTTGGGTCATTTACTCACCAGCTATCCAACTGTTCTCTTCGGGGGGGGGGGGGGGGGGGGTTTGTTTGGGTTCCACTACAAACAATGTGGTTGAATACAGTGCGGTTATAGAACTTCTCCAAGATGTTATTATTCATGGCATTTCGCATTTGGAGGTAAGACTTGATTCGCAATTGGTTGTATTTCAGTTAACGGGTGTTTATCAGATTAGAGATCCTGTTTTGCTACGACAGTTTTTGCGAGTTAGATTCTTGGAAAGACGATTCGATTCCATTATATATCAACACATTCCAAGAAATTTGAATGCATTAGTTGATTCATTTGCAAATTATGTTTTAGATTGGCATTTGTACCATACATTTCTATAAATAGAATTTCACACATAAAGTTAAACATACACACATGTAAATAACCGATACTGTATATATATTCGATACTGTATCAAAAAACATAATATGAGTTTTGGATCATAAGTCTATCATAAGTCATGTTATAAGATACAAAACTGGGCTCGGTGGCCTAAAAAATACACATAAAATATCCATCTCTTATGGAGAAGGAGGGGCCTCATCGGCATCTACTGCCTATCGGTAACATATGACCAACCTATCTATCTTCCGCAGCAACCTAATCCATACTGGGGGCACACCAACTACATCCTCCTACATATCAAGAGGCATCCGCTCAATGCGATATGTGGGAATGTCATGAGTCAACCGACTCATCTTCCTCTCTATAGTACCTAACATAGAATCAGCTACAGACACATCTGTTGGCCTTACGAAAATAGTAGTATGTCCCTCGGGACGAATGGGTCCAATATATGCATATGACACTTGTTTAGTACTTCAGAACTCATCATAAAAATCATATACTTGAAAATTTGAAAAAATTAAATAATTTTTAAAGCATAAACATACCTACATCTCCCCAGGCACCACCTAGAGGAAGTTGTGAAAATCCTCACAGCAGATCTAAGAGATGATGTATCTCACAAGAGAATAATTATGATTAAGCAAGAAAATAGAAGAAGAGTGATACATGCAGTATAATGAGCAACAGAATAATATGGTATAGTAGAACTCAGATAGAAGCAATAATACTTCGGTCATACTATATTATTAATCACAAATGGACATATAAATAATACAATGCATGAGGAATTCGAATGCCTAAGGTGGCAATTCGAATTAGCCTTCATGGAGTGATCAAAGGATCACTGGAGTGTCATCGGAGCACAACTAGGTGTCCTCATGATCATCGGAGCGCAACTGGAAGTCTTCATCATCATCAGTGGAGTCATTAATGCTCAAGTAACTGTCAACCATTAGTCAAACTAACTCTGGTAGGTGTAACTGAGTGTAACTCAATGTAACTGAGTGTAACTGAATGTAACTGAGTGTGACTGAGTGTAACTGAGTGTAACTGAGTGTAACTAAGTTTAACTGAGTGTAACTGAGTGTAACTGACTGTAACTAAGTGTAACTGAGTGTAACTGAGTGACAAATGGACTGGTAGGTGAAGAAGGGCGAGTTGCTCCCTAAAATCAAGGAAGAAGGGTGCATTAAGCAACTGGAGGGCTAAAACTGAATAGTGAGAAGCTCCTGGGGCTGGCTAACTGAGGGCTAGGTGCTGGACTGATGACTGGGATGCATGCAAAATGCATGCAAACCCTAGAATGCATGCAAACCCTAAAAGTGCATGCATGACTGAAAATGTAAAGGATCAAAATACTGGTGGGACTAGGATGGAGTATAGGAATATCCTAACACCCCCCCTTAATCCATCCTGGGCCCTGGTAACTAAGACCAAAGGTCACCCAATACAATGAATAATAACAATCAATAAACCAAGGAAGTGGGAAAATTTCATGGGAAACATACCCCCTCCTCAAAAAATAGACTGCAAGGCACACATAAAAAAATAAAGGCTCCAAACTCAAGCATGTGTGATGCTTGGTCATATGTCTGGAGGTATCTTCTTCTTGGGAAGAAGTGGATCATGCTCAAAAAGCATGTGCTTGTACTTTCTCTTCAGATCGAATGTGATGAGAACAAATCCAAGAGTATTAGAATGATCCTTGAACCTGTGATTCGAATCAGCTGAGGTAGGATCAAATTTTTGAATGTGCATATAGTCCTTTGTCTTCTCCTTCGAACCACCATGGGTGAGATTATGCCAAAAAGAACTATTACATGTTTGCTTGAAATCAAAATCAGATTTAAGACTTTCAAAACAGTTTCTTGAGATCTCCTTTGAACCAGCAAGGGTGAGATCAAAACTATCATATGCATGAGAAATTATCTCAAGCGGGTGGCAATGGCCATATTCTTCAATAACCTTCTGAAAGCATGTGCTAATGATCATATAGTAGTAAATAAGAGATGTTTGCTGAAGAGGAGCGAACGCATTACCTCCAATAGCTGATGTTACCTCCGAAATAATCATGTGATCATGATGCAAACCAACAAACTCTGGTGCAAGAGAGGATTTAGGACCTTCTGCAATATCTAGAGTGTGAACTGGCACAAAAAGAGAAGAAAGTTTGAGCATGAGCGGAGAATCTGCAAGTTCTTTGTCAACAACTTCAATATGAGATGATACTGGTTCATGATCTGAGAGATCATCAAGGGGAGCGAATGCAACATGATCTGAGAGACCATTAGGAGGAGCGAATGCATCATGATATGAGAGACCATCAAGTGGAGCGAATGCATCAACTTGCTTGCTTTTGAAGGGATTTGGACCAAATCCATCATTCTTTTTGCCGAATCTTTCATCCAGATGAGCCCATAACTCTTTTGGAGTTTCAATATCAATGATGGTCGGGTACAATATGTAATCAGTCATAGCAAGCTTCATTCTTCCAATGTGCATGTCACCTTTATTCAACCATTTAATCTTCTTTGTAGAGGATTCGAACTCTCTTTCAAAATAGCAATCAAAGAGATCATGGCTCTTTAAATATGCTATCATTTTTGGTTTCCATTCAACATAGTTGAGTCGAGAAAGAGGAGGGATTTCTTCTAAATTCATTGAAGATGTAGAGGACCTGCAAAAACAATATAGAATCACTGCAACTGCTACTGCTGCAAAAATGCAGATTCTGCTGCAACTGCTGCACTCGAAATATGGATAATAACCTGCAAAAAACTCTCAAGAATGGAGATAAACAATACTCTCAACATGCTCTGATACCATGTGAAAATCCTCACAGCAGATCTAAGAGATGATGTATCTCACAAGAGAATAATTATGATTAAGCAAGAAAATAGAAGAAGAGTGATACATGCAGTATAATGAACAACAGAATAATATGGTATAGTAGAACTCCGATAGAAGCAATAATACTTCGGTCATACTATATTATTAATCACAAATGGACATATAAATAATACAATGCATGAGGAATTCGAATGCCTAAGGTGGCAATTCGAATTAGCCTTCATGGAGTGATCAAAGGATCACTGGAGTGTCATCGGAGCACAACTAGGTGTCCTCATGATCATTGGAGCGCAACTGGAAGTCTTCATCATCATCAGTGGAGTCATCAATGCTCAAGTAACTGTCAACCATCAGTCAAACTAACTCTGGTAGGTGTAACTGAGTGTAACTGAATGTAACTGAGTGTAACTGAATGTAACTGAGTGTGACTGACTGTAACTGAGTGTAGCTGAGTGTAACTAAGTGTAACTGAGTGTAACTGAGTGTAACTGACTGTAACTAAGTGTAACTTAGTGTAACTTAGTGTAACTTAGTGTAACTTAGTGACAACTGGACTGGTAGGTGAAGAAGGGCGAGTTGCTCCCTAAAATCAAGGAAGAAGGGCGCATTAAGCAACTGGAGGGCTAAAACTGAATAGTGAGAAGCTCCTGGGGGCTGGCTAATTGAGGGCTAGGTGCTAGACTGATGACTGGGATGCATGCAAAATGCATGCAAACCCTAGAATGCATGCAAACCCTAAAAGTGCATGCATGACTGAAAATGTAAAGGATCAAAATACTGGTGGGACTAGGATGGAGTATAGGAATATCCTAACAGAAGTACCAGCTCTGCATCATGACGGAAGTCTAAACCAATATACAGAAACTGCTCGAATGGCAACACCTATCTCTCCCACCATCCCCAGAGATCATCAGTATGATAGAAAAAGTGTCTTTCGACACCACCCTAGCAGAGAAAAATGTCACCCCAATGGCCAAATCTCGGCTCACAAGGAAAGATTGGAGGTAGAGGCATGCCCAAGCTAATAGTAGGTACCCTCTCGAAGAAGAAGGTACAAAGGATGCTACCATATCCAAAGTTCTTCATACTCCCGGCCTTACAACCTGACAGTTGAAGCTTCATATTTTCTAGTAGACTAGTGCACCAATCGTATACATGACCTTGCAAGCATCTGATACCGATATGCATATAATGCCTTGATGCTAAATGTTCTATGGTGCTTCCCCCCATACGGTTCAACACACTTACAATAACCCTCAAAGGGAGGCTATCAATACTAGAAATTAGGATTTAACTTCCTGATTTCTTGGTTCCCGCCACACAGTATGCATTTATATATTCTTGCACCGACATGGTACCCATATTGCGTGAACATCCTTTCAAGTTTACCGCATCTCCCCTCCTAGAGAGACCGGTAATAAAGTATATGTCCTCAATAGTAAGTTCTAGGGTTTGTCCTCGGATATCAAATACATTGGCATCTACATCCCAATATTGGATGAGTCTTTGAAGCAATCGATTGAGTGCCCTCATATTCACGGTTCTATAAAACTTCAACAAACCACACCTTCGGAGCGCATGGAGAGTTGCCGGGTCTTGCATAGCCACCCTATCCATCTCCTCATGTTCTCTTTCCCTACAAACAAGTACCATCCTGCCACAAAAAAGATCAATTTTTTGAGTCTCGACACTTTTTTCACCATGTTCAAGGGTGTGCGCTACTCTATAGCCACACAGTCACACATGGGTGCTACTGTGCATGAGAAATAGTAGCACATACCTCCAGTATGCCCTACTTTGCCACTTGCAGAGTAGCGCACACGCACTCAACTTGTTGAACATGGCCCTCAAATCAATTTTGAGCATAAAAATTGACAAATGAAGTATGGAAATGCAAGTAGAGATGAATATAACTTACTTGGTGGAGGAATTAAGCTAAATGGTGGCCTGAGTTGATCGCTACGAAGGATTGAAGATCAAGGGTTTGCTCCAAAAACCTCTTCTACAATTCCAAATGTGATATTTGAGTTTTTCAATTTGAAATTACATATATGAATTTGAATTTGATTTTTACCCACTTTTGTAAAAACTCTATAGTTTCAAATTTCATCAAAATGTTCTATTGGATCATTGAACAACTACAAATGATAGTAATGTAATTTCAACTAATATCTCTCAAATTTTGACTAGTTTTTCATAGCATCAATTTATTAAGGCTTAATTTTTTGATGATAGACCATTTCAAGTAGTTTATGGTTAAAATTATATATCATCAAATACTTTTTGTCGTCACTATTAACAAGGTTGTTGAGTTTTCTAGTCTTTAGCAGGTCATGAGCCATGATCCTAGAAGCTGTCATTTAAGTCATTTTAAGCTCTTGTTTGGACTATTGAAACCTAAACAAGATCGCCGAGCAAACTAGTCCTCTTCAAGCTCATTAAAGGAACTGAAGGTTCATCCACTTAGGTATAGAATTACCTCCTTTCTGGGCATTGGTGGATAATTTACGAAAAGGTATACTCTAGGTATACTCTAGTATACGCTAGAAGAGTTTTTCTTCTATTGCTTTACACTTTTTCGGGGGAGGATACTAACTTTATGAAAAAGAACCTTTTGGATCCTTCTTTAGGGTTTTCAGGCTCTCTAAATGTGAAAACACCAAGCAAGCACTCACCTACTCGAGCTCGATGTGAAATCCACGAGAGGGTAAATAGAGGATTGTTTAAGTTTTTCAGACTCTATAAACAGGAAAACACTGGCGATCATTAACCTACTTGGGCTTGATATTAAAATCCACGAGTAGGTGTATGGAGTTATTGTTTAAGTTTTTCAGAATCCTTAAAATTGAAAACACTGGAAAGCAAGAACAGATCTCGGCTTGATACTAAAATCCAGAGATCAGTAATATAGAGTAATCTTCTATCTCTTCTTGGAACTCTGTAAACAATGAAGAAGGTCCTGAGTCTTCCTTGTTATACCTCCATATTTCACAGTGTCGCATCTTCACCATAGAAATAGTTGACGACACTTCCCCTACTGCTTAAAACACCCAAAAGAGAAAAATGATGAGTGATCCTTGAAGACAAACCTATACTGTCAAGAATCAACCTAGCTGAGACTTCATATACCTACACTACCGCGCCTTGCTCCAGCTTAGGTGCGTGGTAGTCCACACTACCGCGCTATGCTCTTTCTCTGCCACGCGGTACTATCGCGCTACGCTTAGTTTAAGAGGCGTGGTACTCCCTTTGTAGCCTTTTTTCCATGGCTTCTGGGATCTTGATCTTCGAGTGATTTTTCAGGATTGGTATACCTGATTTGATCCTAACTCACCTTCTCATATTAGTGGGCCTGATCCACTAAACATTCCCAAGATCCATTCTTCTCTCTTGATGGTTAACCCTACTATACACTATAAGAGAGAGGCATTCCATGAGCAAAGGGGAGGACTCTTGGAGACATCAAACTTATGATCTTGAATCTTTGTGGAGATAGCTAGAGGAGAAAGCACTTGCAGCTGGGAGTTGGCTTGGATATCAAGCAACCATTGTAAGTGACTTCAAGTTGGTAATAGAACATAACTTGTCTTGTTTCCCAAATCATGTGTGTTGATTTTGTTTCAATTATATGATTTGTATCTGTTATAGATTTAGATTCTAACTCATATTTCAAGTTGCTAGAGAATCATATATGCTTGTATCTTGGTTTCATTCTGACAGGTTAATTCGTGAGGACTTCGAAATTGGAGCGACCATTAGGACGAGCAATTGAATTGAAGGTTAGTTAGATCTCTTCCATTTCTTTCAGCAGTTTAATCTTGAAATGTCTGTTTAGATCTAGGAATTCAAGGTAGCATTTGTTATCTTTTGTGTTAGTTTAGAGTCAGTTAAAGTCTACTTTAACCTAAGAGAGTTTCTACCTATCCGTAGGGAGAAATTTCTACAACAAATTTCCACATCTAAAGCTTTGAGGACAAAGCTTTTTCTAAGGGAGAGGGGATGTTAGGAACCCATGTCAACCCTTCTATTTACTTTTTTAGTATGTTGTTGTTGGACGCATATGCTTTGTAAGTCATCCCGTAGTATTTGTTGATCCATAGTTGTGTTATTGTTGTTTGGAGCATATGCTTTGTAAGTCGCCCATAGTATTGTTGATCGATGGTTTGTATTGGCCCATGGTTTTGACCCATAGTATTGGTGCATAGACTTAGTATATAAGTGTGTGTTGAGGCCTATGAAGGCACCATGAAGTTATTTGTATTGAGCTTTCTCAAAGGAGGTTTCCCCCTCAAAGTGGCCTGCGATCAATATAAAAGTGATTCCGAGTTCTGTCATTTCTACTATTTCGCATATTCTTATTAATTAATTGTTGCAGGTTCTACACATCATTGTTGAAACCTTTGATTATTCTAGTTTTTCATGATCTTATAGAGAGAGCCCTCTCTGTTTGTGTTGGGTCAGTAGCACAAGCTAAATATTGGTTAGCGGTTACCCCGAATTTCCTTCTCTCACAACCTTGGGGGTTAATTTGGGTGTTAACACCCTCTTTATCCTTTTGCTTGTTCCTTGAACCGGATGGTGCATCTGATTGCTTGCTTTTCTCTCTTTGCTTGTTCAGTTCAAATTTGGTGGTCTCTTTCTTTTGTTTTCCTTTGCCATTCGAATTCTTCGATCCTTGAAGAAAGAGGGATGAATATTTGGAGCTTATGGACCCCATTTGAATTAGCTTTTCATGCTCTTTGGTAATGGACTCAATGAAGGCATTCAAGGTGGGCATCTTCCAATTCAGGGTAGTTAGCTGACCTAAATTGAAAGTAGAGACAAATATCGAGAAATATTTACCAAGCTTGGAAAGAATGGTGAGGATCAATTGCTTATCCTCTTTGACAACTCCATTGTTCTTCAACTACAAAGCCAAGTGCTTGAATTTTGTGAAAAACTCATTGATGGTCTCAAAATTCTCAGGACTAAGAGCAATCAGTTCATTTTCCAATTGAAAAGCCCTAAGCTTGTCCTGCTTTCCAAAACGTTTGTCAAGCTGCTCCCATACCGCTTTTGGAGAGTTCAATCCGCTGAGATGGAAGTGAAGATCCTTGGAGATGGCAAGGCAAAGAAGACCATAAGCTTCATCAAGCTTATTGAAGTGTTTTTTTTTCTCAAGCAATGTGTTTGGCTCCAATTTGAGGCCCATGGTGACTCTATAGAACCCTTTAGAAGACAATATAATCTCCATGTCTCCTTTCCAATCAAAATAATTGAAGTGAGTCGGCATAGGATTTGAGGAAGAGTATTCCATCACTGATGGTGAGTGCAATTGATGGTGAAGAACCTGTAGATCACAAGATAGAGAATGCACCTGATGGAGATAATAAACCTACAAATCACAATCAAAACAAGAACATTAAGGTTGAACAATCCACCCTTTTAGAGTTGCATCACACCTGGGATTAGAGATCAAGCAAGCTTGAATGGATCCAATGTATCAAATCTAGGAATTCTGTGGAAAACTCAAGCTTCTGGAGTGGATTGGAGTGTATTTTTCTGCTTTGCATGCACATGAGCGAATGCACATGAGATTTTGCATGCCAAAACTTCAGTAATTTTGAGCAAATTCACTCAAATCTTCATGCAGAACACCAGTAGGAGAGAGATCTTGCCCCTACAATGGCTCTGATACCATTTAAAATTAGTCACAATAGATCTATTGAACAAGTAAATCAATCACAATGATGTAAAAAAAATTGGAGTAAAAACTGTGCAAGAGAGATGCATCAGTGCTCTATAATCCAGAATAGTAGAAATGCAATACAATATTGTCACAATGAGGGAGCAATTCGAATTAGCCAAGGAGGTCATTCGAATATACTGCATGGCATAACTTGGCTCCAACTAGGATTCCTCATCATCAATCAGTGTTGGTCATCAATGCACAAGTCATTGTCAGACAGGTGTCAAACTGAGTCTAAATGAGTATAACTGAGTGTAATAAGTGTAACTGATGGTAAGTGGCACTAATGTAGCGATGGAGGCTCAGTGGAGGGCATATGAGGAGTTAACTACAGTCAGAATAGGTATTCAAGGCTCATCAATGGTCAATCGAAGTGGTAACAATAGTTAGGATTCAATCTAGCCTCAAATGAAGGAAAGACAACTAACTAATTGAAGTGAAACTGACTGGTAGGTGAGAAAAGGAACCCTTCTGCGGTGGAAGGTGAGAAGTGGATTCCTACTTTGCTAGGAGGGCTAAATCTGAGTGGAAAGAAGCTCCCAAGTGATGGAAGACTAGGGACTAGGTGGTGGAGGCATCAAACTGGTGACTGGGCAGCATGAGGGTGCATGCAATGCATGCAGAATACATGCATGCATGCAAAGTACATACTGAATGATGAGATATCCTAACACTAAGGAATTGGAAACCAAGGGTTTCTCAATAGCTGACTTGCTAGACAGGGGTTCAGAAATTTTAACATTGGGAGTCTGATGCAGGAGCATCAATGCTGAGTTAGCAATGTGATTACATGGTCACATGTTGTGGCTAGCATAAGGACGAGCAGCTTTGATGTGGACAAGATGATCCATTTTTCTATTATCAGTTTGATTCATGCATGCATTAACTATTTGTTGTGTTGTCTATTTTTTGTAAGATAAGACTAGCTGTGAGTTGATACTCCCTGCGTGGATATGAAGCCAGTTAGGGAAGTCGGTTGTGTATTGGTGCAGACCCACCATCATGGAGTCTGTAGGTTGTTAGGTATGTTGAGCAATTTGAGTTTCTATTATAGAGCCGAATGCATAATTAGGGTGAAGTAGAATGAGCTAAGGGTTGGTTGGTCAACATGGGTTTTATGGTCATTCTGTAGAGAATGCAGTTTTCATGTTTTCAGTAAATGAATGTAAAAGAACTGTGTGTTGAAGAAATATTTCTTTGCATTTGAATCGAGAGCACTTTGAGTTTCTGTCAAGTAGAGCTGTGTGCATTTGTGGCCTGATTTATGTGTGAATGAATCTCTGCATTGCATTCATTTGATCTCTATGTGAAGTAGCAAATCCCAATGTGTTTGCAGACCAATTACCAGTAAATTGTTTAGTAGGATTCTTGTTTGTTTGGAGTTTTCCAAGTATCCAAACGAGCGTTGAGCTGGGTGAATCGTTCCATGGTCAATCGACCAAGAAATCATGAAGAAGCTAAGTAAATATAGCTTGTCAAGTTGAACAGCTAAGATCTAAGCCAAACAAATGATCGACGATGAGGAAGCACTGTTTGAAGTCAAGTTGCGCAAAAAATATATTCCCCCAAGCCCAAGTGAAGGATTCCGACTTAATCGTAGATCAATGGATGAGATCAGATCTGCAAGGATCAATGATGAAGATTGTGCCCATAGCAGAGAAGAAGTGCGAGGTTTAGCGGTGCAGCATTGCGGAAGGACTTTTCAGAGAAGTCAGGTGAGCACCCCACAACCCGCAATCCACAAGTTCCAGAAAAGGTATCGCAGAATGGAGATTGCGGAAGAGCGTTTCGGAAATACTTTTCGGAGAATGCAAGGAACACACCCGTAACCCTCAATTGTGGAGAGGTTGTTACGAAAAGACACGTGCGGAAAGCTAGTTTTGGAAGAGGGTGATCTCGCAAGAAATTGTGGAAGGTCATTTTAGAAGGGAAGAGACCCCAGAATGATGTGGAGATCCTGTGCTGAAGGCCAGGCCTACATGAAAGAAGGACTAGGCTGGTTTGAAGCCGAGTCAAGGACTTATTCTAACGAATCACCCCGGATCTTGGAAGGGTGAGGGTTGAGTTGGCTGTGGTTGACCCGACGCCCCATCATACATGTATCTTGTTTAGAATATTTTCCATTTTATAATTGGTGTGGAATAATTTGTGATCTTACTGATGAGATTCTGATGGTCAAAAAGTGTATGATAATGTTTATACCGATTTTTTATCATTTCATTCTACTCTGATTAGTTTAAAGTCAAATGGATTTATTAGTGTGTGAAATGTAATGTTCCGCACAATCTTATTACCTTGTAATGGACTTCTAATTAATTACTTACGATACTTGTTTGTGTAATGGATGTATGCTTAAATCCTGTAACTTTATTGATATGAATTAGATGTCTATACTTTAATTAAATGTACCTTGTAACTAAAATAACATTGAATGGTGAAGAAGGTTGTAGTGTTCTTGGGATTACTTAGCTAAATGCTAAAGTATATCCTATACTTTTACTTGGTAGGTGCTTTGAAGGGGTCCTATGTTAACATCTAAGGTTTATGTTGTAAACATAATAGAATCTTTGTAAAGGGCAAGGTGAAACTATGAAATCGAAAACCTTGTAACATTATGAACTCTCCACTATAAAGAGTGGGTCTACATTTCGTTGATAGTGGTGGTAGATGGACTTTAATGCCACCCATGTGATGGACACATGGTTACTTTCCATGCTGGAGGGTAAGTAAACCCTGCAACCAAGCACTTAGTGTGATTTTCATTTTGGTCTTGTGTTTTTCATTATGGAGGGAGAGTAGAGCTCTCGGATGCCTTCATGGATATGGGGATCCTACACTTGACCTAAGCATTTTCTCATGGTTTGCACTCATCCTGAAGACTGGATACTGTGGGGAAAACAAAGGAACATGCTAAGGTATACTCTGTATCCTTAATCTAGTTCGTTGTGGTTATTTCTCTTTTGGGTTTTCTTATTAACTTGTTTTCCTAACGCTCAGTTTTTATTTTGTTGACAGGGTTTTTAGCAAGGGAGAAAACAAGCTCTAGGTTGGAGGAGTGCTAGGGTAGAGGGTTAAATAGCACGGATTTATTTGGTAAGCCAAGATCCATTGCGGCCTTCTTCCCTTCAACGAAATCATTGTATGCTTATGGATGTTTTCTAAGAGGTTGTAATGCTGTGTGGTTTTACTTAGTGAATCTTTGGGGGTTTACAGAGGCATGTTCATGCTTTGTTTCTAAAATGATGATTCGCTCAGTCCACTGGATATTTCATGGGAAAACTTATTGCATGAGAGAAGTCGCTCATTAAAATGTATATGTTGATAAAAAGTAAATAGTACTGTGAAGGTGTTTTTGTAATGGAGATTTGTAAAAGACTCTCAGCCTGTGGAGGCCCTTGAATCCATGGATGTGATTATTGTTTAGCTATATTTTAAACCCTACTTTGATAATGGCGAAATCTTGTGCTTTTGTTTGAAACAGATATTTCGTGGAATGCGGGTTTATTTAAGAAAATCATTGGTGTTTTAGTATCTAAATTGTTATATCTTTGTTTCGGCTTATTGCCATTTTAATTCAGCGCTGTGTAAATTTAAATGTTTGTGTGGGAATTTCTTCAATGTTCGTCATTCTATTATATATGAAAATGGGATTATAGTGAAGCTATAAGTAGTTATTTTATATAAATGTGTAAGATGTTGATGTTGAAATAAACCCTAGCTACGGCTCTGTCTTGTAACTGTATTTTAAAGGAGAGCACTCCCATACTGATTGTTGTAGTAATAAGCAATTTGGTTTAAAGTTTGAATCTGTTTAGCAAAGAAAATCATATTCAGTTCTTAGGTGAAGCTCAGTCTGTTAATGCAATTATTTTTATGGTTAAAAATATTCTTCGTGTGAAAATCCAACAATGGCTCTGTAATGGTTTATTAATTCTCTTGGAAGCATTTGCTTGGTTTAAAATTTCGCAGAGGTCCGGGCGTTACCCTAACTCTGTCAATAATTATTTTTAAATAATTAATTAGGGTAAAGCATGGCTCTCAGCCAAATGTTGTGTTTAGGGTTTGAGGTGTAATCTTGGGTATGGTGATAGCGAAGGTTTTAACTCCAAAGGGATTCGGTCCTTGCACTTATGTATGTTAGATTGTAAGTAGTTTATAAGGATTATTATCGTGTTTCCTATTGATGCTACATCTTGATTAAATGTTTATTAAAGAAATCGCATCCGTTCTCTTAAGTATTTAATATTATGCTGGTTGATTTTTATATGTGGAAGCGAAATGCTTCATGCCTGATTAGGGCTAGATTAGACTTAGCGTGAAAATTGTTTAATGTGTTTTACTATTGTTAGTTGGAAGTATATGTAATTCTGAATGAAATTAATTAAGTTTGAAACCTAGGAACTAGGTTTAATATTTAACAAGGGAATCAATCTCTAAAAGAGATGAGTCCACCATAGGAGTTTAAGACAACAGTTCTTTTTTTGTGTTAAGGTGTATAACCCTATGAATCTTCTAGGGTTTGGAAGATCATAACGAATTCTGGTTTTTATTAAAAGAAAAATTTAACACAGAAATCTTGAATGGCTGAGGTATAGCACATACCTACTTTGCTAGCTCTTCTAGACCAAAATCTTACAAAGGGAGAAAAGTTTGATATTTAAAAAACAACTAAGCATAATTAATTTTTAACCAAGGGAGACAATGCCTAAGCCCTTGCTCCATAATTTATAATGATAACCAGAATGCTACAAAAGAGAAAAATTACAATATCATAAAGAAATTTACCATGTTTAAACATTTCATCCTGTAATAATAGAGAAACTCTGATATGAAAATATAAGTTCTTACCTGAACTATACTGATTGGATCTCCTTTAACACCTGCACACTTCAGACACTAATTAATGGAAAACATATATTCTCAGCTGACATGTAGAATGATAACCAAATAACTTCAGAACTGACATGTTCCTCCTAACCTTGACCTGGAACCGTTCATGGTTCTTTACCGAATCACCCCCAAGCTAGTTCCAACATTCAAGAGAATCTGGGAACATATGGAAAAGGTTGGTTTCAATCTGAGACTTGGTATCTTCCTCTTACAGGATTTTGGATAGTTTCTCTCTTGATACCATAAATAATGATAATAAGATGGATCCCTCTCTTTGGAAATTGTTGTTCAATTTATAGGAAAGCTTTGGAATGGGCAGCTGAGTTAATATTATTATTGTTAATATTATCTTCAGTTCAATTCTTAGTTTGAATCATATAATATTGGAACTCTTAAATTGTTTCTTTTGAATTGATATTGGAAACTTTTAATTTTATTTATTTAAAGTTTATAAGAATAATATATGTATAGGTATAATCCATTTATGTGGATACCTAGACTTTACATTATATATCTTATGTGTCTTTTATTACTATCATAGTTTCTTATATATAAATATGTATCTAGTATCTTCATATATATATAGGTATGTACACGTATTACTCTTGTACACATGTGAGGCTCTTTTATAATTATCACTTTCACAAACCAAAGTATTTAAATAGCATTATATTTTTTATGCTTCATTTAAATAATGTAAATTATTTACAATGACTCTGGTGGGTTTGGTTGGTTGATTAGGATAGATAGCCCTGGATTTCCTTGCATGTCGGATTACCTCTTATTTCATGGAAGTATATTTCGATCCGTGATGAGAGATAAATAGTGATTCAATTAATCATTTGAATAAGTATGATGACTGTGGGTGCTATTCAGAGCCTTCTCAACTCAACACCTTTAATTAAAGTAACCACAAGTGTTATTCAGAGCTTACACTCAACACTCTCAAATGGGAGTTACACTAGTGCAATTCCAAAGCTCCTAGCTCAACACTAGTACTAGGATGTATTTGTAAGATATACCTAGGGATACAAGGGCCAAAGATCCGTTTCTCCAAAGCTTATGCTCATCATCATGTTGGAGTGCTCTAGGGCTTATGCCCAACACTAATTTATTTATCTGTTAGGGCTACCTATTTGCTCCAGATCTTACGCTCAACACATAGTTTTGTAACACATGTGCTCCAGGGATTATTCCCAACACATCATAGAAGTCAAATCATGTATACCAGAAATGTCTACACACTACATCACAAAGTCATCTCAATATATTAGGGCTTGTACCCAATCACATATTAAACATCCATCAAGTACATCGGGGCTTATGCCCAGTACATAACAATAATCTATATCCATCAGGGTCCATGCCCAAATATGTATATCTATAACCAAAATAAATCATGTGCATTGGGGCTTATGCCCAACATATATAACAAAAGTAAAACATGTGCATTGGGGCTTATGCCCAATATATATGTATCATCAAAATAAATTATGTGCATCGTGGCTTACACCCAATATATATAATAATCATAATCAACAAATTTCAGGATATTACACAAATATTGAAACTTGGTCAGAATGATAGTATTCACTTTGTATCTCCTTTTGTGCAGCAAATGTGTAGTTTTCTACAAAATCAACCATAGAAAAAATTGTTCCAGGTGGAAAATTTTTATGAGACAGTTTGAATTTAAGGTCTTTCCATTGTTCAATATGTGAATGCTTGGTGTATTTATAAATTTCACTTTCAAATTTCTTCATAAAACCTGTCACACATATTTTATCTTCTCGCAAATCAGTTCGCTTCGAATGTGCATCACTAGAACTTGTAGCATAAGTAATGTATTCATATCTTCTCCAATCAATGGTTACATTTGACTAATCATTATCAATAGGAAATTTATTGCAGAATAAAACTATATTCCCACAATGATGACAATGTTTTCTATTGACACGTTTCTTATTGTAAAATACTTCATTGTGATCTCTCTCACATAGAATTTGAGATATGAATTCATGTATTGAGGGAAAAGGTGGTGAATTTGTCCAACTTTTTTTACCAAATTCAAGAAAAGTGTCATAATATAATTCAAATTGCACATGATAATGACATCAACATGTGTCACGTACAGTAATAGGTCTAGCATATCATGGCTTTTGTTGCTCAAATGTAGTGATTGACATATTAATTCCATGATGATCCTCCTTGAATTTATTGGAAAATTATACTTGTGTCATTTCCATTATATGTTTTGCATGGATTTCGTATTCATTTCATGATACTCGTTTTCGTATCACATCTCATGAATTTTGTGAAACTTGAGCATGTGCCAACCAATATTTATGTACAATATCTTTAACACCTTCTCTCATTCTATTCTTGTAAGGTTGTCTACAAATAATTTCCCAACAAGCAAGTTCATCATTTTCATCTATTTGCATTATGAATTTGTTATGTTTGTATAATGTCTTTCTTGAGGTTCCTATTTTTTTTGCTAGTTGTGTTGTCAAACGATTTTGTCTAATGCTAGCTCAAATAATTGATGTATGAATTGCTCTACGTGCAACTTTGGTATCTTTCTTCCTGGATTTTCCAAATTTTTTTATTACATCACTTATATTTTCTATCACAATTATGTTTCAATTTTGACTTCTTTTTCTATTTGTGAATACCCAATAATGATATAGCACCTCTTAACTTCTTGGACACTAATAAACATCTCAAAATTTGCGCTTGTTCTGCTATTGAATATTGTTTGATAAAATCATCATAAATTTGCATAGCACGATATTGTGCAACATGTGTGGCTATTTTTTCTCCATATTTTTTGCAATCAATGTCTTCTAACATTTCATCATCAATGGTGAAATAACCGATACATGAAGTTAAATTTAATTTAACATATATCCAAAAATACAATTCATTATAAAAAATGAATTTGGAAAATACATGGTATATACATACCAGGTCCAATTTCTTGTTCTTGAACTTGATCTTCAATATTGACTTCATCAACATTTGCATGTAAATCCCTATTTACATCTTCAACAATGGTATCTTCAGTTTCAATTTTTTCTTCTTGTACTCTATTTTCAATATCCATTTCATCAACATTACCATGTAAATATGTATTTGTATCTTCAATAATTGTCTCTTCTGTTTGTGCAACCCTTTCTTTTTCGGCATGTTATCTCAGTCTTTTCGTTTCCCTATGAGCATCATCATCATGTTTACGATCACTTTTTCTTTGGTAGTTTGTCTTACTACCCATGATTGTTTAATATGAAAAGGTTAAATTAAAGAATCATCACTTTATATTAAAAAAATAAAAAATTAATATTTAAAAACAGTTACTAAATTTATTTTTTTGAGTCTTTCAACCATTTATAAAAACATGAACTGAAATTTACTCCACCTTATAAAAATATTGTAAGAGTCCTTTTAAGAAAAACTCTTTGGAAAGAATTTTCTTTTGAAAACACCCCTTGAAAAGAAATAAAAAATCTCCTTGGAAAGAAATAAAAAAACTCCTTGGAAAGAAATCTCCTTTGAAGAAAAACTCTTTGGAAAGAAATAAGAACTCCTTGGCAATAAATATCCTTTGAAAAAAACCCTTGGAAAAAAAAAAAACTCCTTGGAAAGAAATAAAAAACTCGTTGGAAAGAAATCTCCTTTGAAAAAAACCCTTGGAAAGAAATAAGAACTCCTTGAAAAAAAATCTCCTTTGAAAAAACCCCTTCAAAAATATTTTATACAGACCTCTACGAGAAAAAAAGATGCGAAATAATGATTCCTTTAGTTGTATTTATACAATTTTAAATAATTTAATTTCTTTTTTTTTTTTTTCCGGTCGACGAAATTTTTTTGCGTTTTGGTTTTTGGCTAAATAACCGTTGGCAATTTTAACGACATGCTAATGGAAAATTTTTATTTGCCCAGATAATATCTGAGACCTAAAAACAATGTTGTTTTCAGGCTTCTCTATTTTCGGAAGGGAAGAACCATCTGTTACAGTGAAAATCGATTCTCGGACTTGATACCATTAGTTTAGTCATTGAATGTACTCTATGTTGGTATAGGTTTTGTTGTGTTTAGGTGGGATCTGATAATTGTAATTATTTGTTTTGTTAACATGTGCTCAATTTGGTTTCATCGATTTGAAAATGAGGTGAAATGAGCAATCCATAACTTTAAAAATACACCATAAAAAGATTGAAAAAAATATGGTGTAGTTAATTGGAGTGTCTACTTCAAAGGGTATTTTTAGGTGTTTTAGTTTTAGTGTAAATTGAGAGAAATGTCGCATAAAAAAAACATGTTGAAAATCGACGAGCTTTCCCCATTGATCGAATTCAGAAAAATTTAATAATTAGTATATAGATCCATTGGTTACAAAATTATAGTCATATAGTAGTACATTTTGTGTAGACTGACGTAACATATCTTGTTTTTACAAAACACATGTTTAACAATGGTTTCAGCCTCCCCAAAAAACAAGACTAGTTTTTAGTCCCTTCATTTTATAAGAACATACTGTTGAACATTTTCCAAATTGACATATCAAATCTCAATAAAAATTTTGAAAAAATAATGAATAGAAAACTAACATAATTCTCTAAAAGTTTTTTTTTTACTGGAAAGTGAAATTCTAAACAAAAATGTCACTTTTGTTCAACCAAAGTTGAAAAACATGAAAAAATCAGATTTATTTTCTCATAAGACCCCCCAAAATAGATACCTATCTTCATGGATTCACCTGTTTGCCAAATCGGGTTGCTTTTCTTACACATGTTTATCAAAATATTTAGTTGAACCTCCCATAAAAGGATATATAATGTTGAGGGACATACACCCTATCCAATCTCACATATTTCATCCTTTCCATGATGAAAATGGGACTATGTTAACCATCTTTCATAGTCCAACAATGTTTCCTACACTCGGAATCAAAGAGATAAAGAGTATCCTTACACCTTGACTGTGCTTTGTAATCCTCATCACAAACCACTGAACCTACAACACCACCCAAGTTACCCTCCCATTACACCATGTTGATGTCACCACCCACCATCCATCCCACATCTTATATATAAGAAGGCATCAATTCCCAAAAGATGAGTCCTAGTTGAATTAATGTTGGGTGGATACATTGAACAAAATCCAAGCAATATCCAATGTATCAAAAGTCTAACCTACGTGCATTGGTTATAATGGTCAAAACCATGTGAAGCAAAACAATTATGAAGGTAATGGGTGATAATAACCACTATCCCCCCACCCCCTCATGCTCACTGCCTTAAAAAAAAAAAGTGGTATATGGTCTAATGAGACCATTGCACACATAGTTCATGTAGTTGCGAGGATCAAAACCATAAAACTTCACCTCTTTGAGAAATACCTTATATGGTTTATCCTTCTATAGTACTCGAACAAACTCCTTACATCCTAGAATTGTCATCCCTCTCACATTCCAAGAAAGAATAGAAATATTCATTCAAGGAATACAAAACTATGTCATATTTTTTTAAACATATTAATGATAAAGCCCAATCTACATGGTTACTTATTCTCTCTTCCTCTATGTGTGTACGTTGTAAATACATAAATAAACTATGTATATGGATTGAATTTTCCATATGTTGTAGAATTGTTAACTACCTTATTCTATAATATTTTACATTATAACAAAGGTCAAAATTTAAAACATCATCTCATTGAAATATTAAACTAGTAAGACCTTGACATACTTGTTTATGAATTCAATTTTGAAAGCAATTCACTCTTCACTCCATGATTGTAAATTTGCTTCCACAAGAATTATTAAAATTATGGGAGTTTTGTGAATGATCTTGTCTTGTAACATAATAAATGTTAGGAAATGAAGACTTAATTGCTAAACTCAGTGATAGTAAAGAAGGATGTATTTCATATACATATTCATCAAAGATTTCATTTGAAAAATGAAACCTAAACTAATTGTAGAGTCTTTGAAATTTATATTTACATGCGATTCTCCATGAAGTTGACTATTATACTTTAATGTTTCTTAGATTATATGATTTGAGTAAAATTAAAAACACATGATTTTTATGAAATAAATTGTTTTGAGCACTTATTATTCTTTTTATTGGAAAAAAACAATCAAAGGTAATGTTTAGTTTTACGTTATTGTCAGTGTATTACTAAATTATGATACAAAGAGAACTAGTTAAAATATTTTTTTTGCAAGATTAGAACGGGAGGGTAGATAGATTTATTTTTAGATAATGGACATGAAAATAAAAATCATGTTTCATGATAATGCTAATTATACAAAAAGTGTTAAGAGTATAAGTGAAGTGTAGAAGGTGGACGGTATAAAAACTAATTCTTTCAATGAGTTCCACCTTTAATTGATGGCACCTCATTTCATCTTGTGTTTCAAAGAAGGTGGAAATTGTAGTCTAAACATAATTTGAAGTCTTTTTTACTTCAATGTGGTAGAGTAGATATAAAGAAATGGAATAGAAAATCATCCTGAATGCATCATCCATTCTATTCAAGTATTTAGACTGTTCAGTTGTTGAGTTTGGTTCCACCTATGTATCAATTGTGATACCTTAGAGCCCCTACATCCTTAAGAGTATCTCTACTCTTGGTTCCCATTCATAATTGTTGAAGGGGATTAGAATCTTTTGGGGAGATAGGATATCCATGGATGCAAAGAGCTCTTTGATGGCTGGAAAATCCCTTCTTCAACCTGCAATAGCTTGATCCATATAAACAAACACTAGAATACTAACTAGTTTAGCACCCCTACAGCTCTAATACCATGTCAAACTTTAGCATGTATACCTAAGCACTTAATACAAGAGATATATACTTTGAATGAGAGATCAATAATCAACAATTAATGTGACAAATGTATTAGCATTAATCATCACAAAAAAAGGATAAAACAAATAATAAGAAGGAACGATATATTTCATTGAGCGTTAATGAATAGAGGTGAAGAATATTTATAGAAAAACAATTTGAAGTAGGTTAGGAGGCTATTTGAATTGCTCATGCAATGCTTGGGAGGCTAGTTAGGATTAACTAGAGCCAGAGACCCCTAGTTAGCCATGCACACTCACCTAGAATGATTTCAATTTACTTTATGAGTTATTGATAACTAGTTATAATTGAAGCAATGCATAGAAATCCCTAAAGTATCTCAGCTGGGGCACTAATGACAGAAGAGGACTGAAGGAGTTTAGGAAAATCCCTAAAATATCTCAATTAGGGTGCTAATGACATAGGAGGATTATTTAGGGTCAGTTACGACCTTTATTAGTGGAGTGCATCTAGTCCTTAACTGGATACTAACTCAATAACACCTAAAATCAGGGAGAATCTCAGAAAATTAGGGAATGTACGCCCAAATGAAGGAATGCACCCCCAAATATAGGCATCCAACTCAAGGATGACTCAAATGGTCAATTTGGATGGGTTTTGGCCGACTAGAGTCATTAGGTCAAGGTCTAGGTCGCTACGTAGAGGGTTACTTTCTCTAATGCCCCCCCCATCAGAATAAGCATGTGCAAAATAAGAAATTAAAAATGGATCCTAACAATTTCTAGCCATATCAAGTACCCATGCACACAAAAATTATTTGTAAACTGGGTAAGAGGCAAAAAAAAACATGGTAAACTGCCCATATAAAAGAGAAAATAAAAAGAAGAGTAGGTTAACCTACTCTGAAATTTTTGTCTGGAAATTGATGAATAATAGGAGCAAAAGTTGTAGCTCTGGAGTCTGAAGAGGCGCACTGGAGGTCTTCTTCAATGAGAACTTGATTTGGGACAAACTCTCCAATGGATTATTTAATTAGAACTTGAATTGGGATAAGTTCCTGAAATAGTTCTTAATCTAGGATGCATGGAATAGAAACTACTTCAAGTGCATACATGGAACTGACTTTTCAAAGTGTATCATCTTTCTTGTTTCACTCCCCCTCTTCCTTTTCTTCAAAATTTTTGTGTACCTGCAGTCATCTTCTTTATGTGGTCCTTTATTGCAGTAAGGACACCATGTATGCTCCTCTTTGGTTTTTCCATACTCAAAATTGAAGTCTTCATGATAAATACTTGTTTTTGGCCCCTTTTTCCCCTTTTATGAGGGCTTTTGCTTGCTTGCACCTTCTTCCCCTCATAAAAAAAGGAAGCATCCAAAGATGACACTTTTTCAATGTCTCAACGGAGGTTGGAAGTATTATTTTGCAGTCCATAGTGCATGCAAGAATCCTCAACATATCAAGATCTAAGGTATTTGAGTCGGAGTATAATAGATGGCTATGGGAAGAAAAAGTGGAAGGTTCCAATGGAAAGTGGGTTTCTAACATATCAGAACCTAATGTATTGAAAGCATGATATAAAAGAATCATGGTGACATATTATGTGTAGGATTCTGATGGGACAAATACTAATATCCTATCTAGATTTTGGTATCAGAGAGTAGCCACAACAAAGTGTGCAGAGAAATCTAAGAAG
The DNA here is from genome assembly GCA_027924585.1 of Larix kaempferi. Taxonomy (NCBI): domain Eukaryota; kingdom Viridiplantae; phylum Streptophyta; class Pinopsida; order Pinales; family Pinaceae; genus Larix; species Larix kaempferi. Next base: position 11,459,012 of record BSBM01000196.1, read on the forward strand.
TAAAGACTGATGTATTGAAAGGGATGCATTGGGGAAGTTATATCAGAAAATTTACGTCGAAGTATTTCCATGGGAGTGCAGATGGAGAATAATGACAAAGTGATTTCTGATGGCATATGAGACCCGAGGAATCCTAAGAGACTCATCATAGGTAGAGCATTGGAGGATGTTGCAGGTGGAGTATACGTAGTATCGCAAAAGGAGGAAGGGCAATGCATTGGACTCTATAGTGTTCAAAATGCCTCATTAGAGGCAGGTTATAAGGAAAATATCTGAGGGAGCCTATGTGAGGAATAGGAAAAATATGAAAGGAAAAATCTAGGGTGTATCCAACCCAATGATATTTGGAGTGCCTCATTGCAGGAAGACTATCGGATCGGAGGTGGATTTTTGGGATTTTGGGGAAGTGTTTGAATCTATTTATGGGTTTATGTTGCATACATAGACCTAAGGACCAACATATTCCTTTCACCCTCAAGCATAGGGATAGCAATTGTGTGTTGAATACCTACAGTGCCTAAGTGAAGGGATATCTACATCAAGTTTGGTACCAAAGTTGCACAAAGGAAACCATACTAGGCTAAATTAATATTGGTATCAAAGAAGAGAGAGATTTGTGTGATCTAACCAGGTTCATTACAGGATGCATCATTTGTGGTATCATAGAAAGAGCATCCTGCATAAGGAGGAAGAATTTGCAGCTCCACAGTTGTGATTGTGAATAGAATTGTAGACAGGGAGTGAAGAGTTGAGGAATATGAATCTAGATGTGGTTGGGTATAGGTTGTCAAGGATAGCTCCAATAGTGTAAGTTGGGTAGAGAAATCATAGGAGAAAAAGAAAAACCTTGGTGGTTTGACGAATTGAGACAACTCCAACAAGGGATTTGGGTAGATTTGTCCAATAATAATGAATAAAACCTAGTTGAGGGCTTGAAAACTTGCATAGGCAAAGTAAAGCTTGCAAGTGTTGGGTATCTCCAACAACAAATTGTTGGTGAGAGTTATCCAAGTGGAGGAATATAAAAACCTGTTGGATATGGTTTTCATTGATGTCAAAGGAGTTTAGTAATGACAAAGGAATAATCAAGGACATGATGGAAAGGAAAACTCAGTGAAAGACAAAGGTAGTGATGACATGGCATGGATGATGATATGGAAGATATGATGACATGGAATGACATAGATGATGATGTGGCATGTAAAATACACATGGTGTCGTTTTAGTGCTATTATGAAGTCAATGTCGCAATATGTCATCATTATGAAGAGTATGGCTAGGGGGGTGGCCAAATCAATGTGAATCAGGCCAAAGGAAGCGACCTTGTTTGTATCAGGTTCCTGTGTGAATAAAGAAAGCTAATTAAGTTGTCTCTGTGTGTACACATGAATCTATGTCTGAAGTGTTAACATATCCAGTAAGGGAATCAAGTCTTGTGATGATCGATTGAGTGATTGATTGATTCTTTGATCAATCAATGTAGAATCATAGATTGCAAAGATTGAAGTTTGTAAAGATTTGGATGATCCGGATTAAAGGATAAAAGATGGATCAATGATGGAAAGAGATCATGAGGTGAACATGAATGGAAGATAAGAAATCCACAAGATTAAGTGAAGTTCCTCCAGATACATTAGGTCAACGGACAAGATCAAATCCATAAGAGATTTGATGCCCCAAAGAAATTATGTAAGAGAAAGGTGTAAGGAAGATAACGGATCCGCAAAGATAAGGTGAGATATGCATCTAATATCAAATCGACTATCAGAAAATAAACCGCAAGAAATCGATGGTTGTAAAGAATTGCGGAAAAGGAATTGCAGGAGGGAAATTGCGGAAGCCCATTTCGAGAAAATTTGAAGCCACGTCCGCTATCCACAATCCACAACCCGACTGCAGAAATAGAATTAAAGAAAGATAAATTGCAGAAGGCAATTTGTAAAAGTTTAAATACAATTCCGCAAGCTGCGAAAAGAGAATCCACCGTTGATCAAGATCTGACAGTCCATGATCACTACGGAAGAACCTTGAGGAAAGAGATTTGCAGAAGAAGTCTTGCGGGAGACAAATTGTGGAAGCTAGTTTGTAAAAATAAAAATATAGTTCCGCAATCCACAATCTGCAAGCTGTAAAAAGAGAATCCACCATTGATCAATATCAAATAGTCCACGATCACTACGGAAAGGAGATCGCAAAAAAATCGTCGTGGAAAAGAAATTGCGGAAAAACCACTGCGGAAAGGAAATTGTGGAAAGGTCACTGTGGAAAGGTAATTGCAGATAGATCATTGCGAAAAGGCAATTGCAAAATGATTTTTGCTACGGAAATATCATTGCGAAAAAATGAAAATTTGGAAGGAATTTTGGTGCAGAATTATCATTTTAGAGAGGCAATTTTCGAAAGATTTTTGTTGCAGAAATTCATGACTGATAAACCTAAATAGAGTTAAAGAATTATTAAAATGAAAAATTGTGTTTTCATGAAGAGGCACGATCTAAGAATGAAAAGGCGCAACTATGAGAAGATGCATTTGTAGAAAACATGTTAGAAGGTATGTATAGAAAGAGTGTCGAGTGAAAGAAGTCATCTATGTGATCCATATCTATGTAGAAGCAGCTATAGACAGAGACCAAAGAAGGAAAACCAGTGACAAGTTTGAAAACATAAAGAAGATCTGGAAGTCTGATGAAATGAAATTAGGGTGGTAGGGTGGTGCTAGAGCAAGAAGTAAGCCTGCAGGAGGTCGTAGCCTTCTTCCAATAGTAGTTGGAAAACTGGATGTTGTTGCATCCTTTTATGTAGCAGTAGACATAATATCTGGAGTGTTGTATCATCCTTGTCGGTAGCAGCAGGAAAAATCTAGGGTGTATTTTCATCCTTTCTGTAGTAGCAGATAAACAATTTTGTAAAATTCATCTTATTAATGAGTATGAGTTGGTGGTTTTTGTCTTTGACATTTCCACAATAAAATCTTTTGTCCTAACTTGTTTGATTATTTTTGTGTCTTGTACTAATTATTTTTAATAAAAGGAAAAATTAGACAATACTGGTTCACACCCTCCCCCCCCCCCCCGGCTCTCAGTATTAATGGATATTCCAACAATTGTTATCAGAGCGTGTTTCTTCACTACAGTCTAACCACTGGAAGGAACATCCTAGTTAAATACCAAAATGGATCAACAAGAAGGATTAGCTACCAATAGACCTCCACTTTTCACAGGAATTAACTATGCATATTGAAGTGCAAGAATGAAGTGTCATATAATGTCTCTTGGATGGAAGTTTTGGAGAGCAGTTGAAAAGAAGTATAAAATAGAAGATAATCTACCTACAGACAAAGAAGAACTTGGCCATTATGAGGCCAATCCAAAATCCCTAAATGCAATCTTGAATGGGTTAACAAACTTAGTGTTTGTAAAATTCATTCAATGCAAGACAACCAAGGAGGCTTGGGATAAATTAAAAGTTTTCTATGAAGGCGAATCCAAAGTCAAACAATCAAAACTTCAGACATACAAGGGATAGTTTGAAAGCCTAAAAATGAAAGAGGAAGAAAATATTGCAAAATATCTTCTAAGAGTAGATGAAATTGTCAATGCTATTCGAGGCCTTGGAGGAGAATTAAAGGAGAAAGAAGTAGTTGACAAAGTACTAAGAACCCTGCCAATAAAGTATGACTGAAAGGTATCTTCTCTAGAAGAACCATATGATCTTCAAGACATGAATGTAGATGAACTACATGGGATTTTCACTGCCTACAAGATGAGAAAAGGAGAAGATGGTCAATCAAGGACAGAAGCAGCCTTTAAAGCCTTATCCAAGAACCAATCAGAAAACTCAGATGATGAAGAAGCCTTGTTCATCAGGAAGCTTGAGAGAGGTACTGGCAAGTACAGGGGAAAGCTACCTCTAAAGTGATTTAACTGTGGAAGAATTGGGAACTTTGCTTGAAAATGTCCTTATCCTAAGCAAAATGGAAGTGATGAGAAAGAAGCTTCAAAGAAGTTCAAAAAGGGAAAAACAGTAAACAAAAAGAAGTTCAATGAAGAGAAGAAAATATCTTACACCATGGAAGATAGTGAAGGTGAAGACACAAGTGATGATATGAAACATAGATTCTATTGATGGGAATAGAAGCTCAAGATGATGAATCAATGGAAGAAGGAGAAGTAGGTCTAAGAGCTGAATTAATCAATGCTCTTGAAGAACTTGATAAATGCAGGAAAAAGAACAAACAGTCAAATCAAATCATTAGTAACTTGAAAACCCAGCTTGAAGAGGCCAAGAATATTGAAGAGGATCTAGTTTTACAGCTCAAAAAGAGAATGCAAAAATTAGAGAATCTTGAAGAAGATATGATGCATCTTAGAAAGAATCTCCATGAAGAATCTATTAAGTCAAAATATGAAAGAAACTCAAAGATTTTAGATTATATCTTGAGTAGCCAAAGACCATTAACTGATAAAACTGGATTAGGCTATGACAAAGAAAAGAATACAAAATATTTGTCCTCTACACTCCAAGATAGAAATGAAAGAAGCCATGCTACTGCACTCAAAAGCTCGATTAAGAAGGATAGTCAAAATTATGCTCCCTCATCTCATAATAAAGACAGAACTGATATGATACCTAAAGGAACAATGAAAAGTAGAGTCCAACAGATATTTTTTGGTGAATGGTACACATGTCATAATTTTGGACATATGGCTAGAGAATGTAAGCTGAGGAAGAATGATTCAATAAAAGTTCAAGAACAAAGGAAGAGATGGAAAAAGATAGAGCAGCCTAGAACCAAATCCTAGGCTCTATCAAGCATCGAATGGGATCAAATCTCCCAAGGTGCAAACCTCTCCTTGAGTACAATACCCGAGCCACCTAATCCTATGCTCTAAAGTCTCTAGTTTAAGTATCATATTTATGTTTTACTTTGTATTATTCTTTTTTGTTTATGGCCCACATAATATTTATTACCTTTTACTTTGTATTATTCTTTTTTGTTTACTTTGTATTATTTTGTTACTCGACAAACACTCTAAAATGTCATATTTACGTTTTACTTTGTATTAAAAGTAAAAAGTAAAGTCTCTAGTTTAAGTCTCATATTTACTTTTTACTTTGTATTAAAAGTATAAAGTAAAGTCTCTAGTTTAAGTCTCATATTTACTTTTTACTTTGTATTATTCTTTTTTGTTTATGACCAAAATAATATTTATCACCTAATCCTAAGCTCTAAAGTCTCTAGTTTAATTCTCATTCTTACTTTTTACTTTGTATTATTCTTTTTTGTTTATGGCCAACATAATATTTATTACTTTTTACTTTGTATTATTTTGTTACTCGACAAACTCGACACATGTTACAAGATCTCCCTCATACTGGGATGTAGAGCGCCTCTCGGCACAAAGATATGAAGCAGGAAGTTCAAAGATTGCTCAAACATAAAGGAAGATTCTATGGCTACTGTCACTACTATCACAAGCTTGGTCATAAGGATGTTGATTGCGGAACCAAGAGAAAATATCTAAGTAGGGAATCCAAGAAACAACCAAGTTCAGCAAGGAGGGTACCTCATGGAAAGATGTGGATAAGAAAGGAAGACTACAAAGAGTAAGAGGAAACAAAGACCCAAGCCACAATGAAGTTTCCAAAGATGATGTTAAGCATAATAGTGTTGTAGATAAGAATGAAATCCATTATGATGGGAAGCAAGATGAAGATGTAAAATAACACATTGATGGACATAAAGATGATGAAGAAGAAGTTAGGGATGATGGTGGAACTGAAGATGGATGTCTTTTCTAAAACTCTCATGACTTAGAACAGAACCCTGAAATGAAGCATTAGAAAGGATCATGTACTCAGGGGGAGTTAATATCAGAAAATTGCAATTGGTACTTGAAAATATATTTTTGTAAGAAGAAAATAATTTTTTGAGGTTGCCATCAAAACAAGGAGAAGAAGAGTCATAAGAGTACTTGGTAAAAAGCTATATTCCTAAAAGACAAGAAATGATCGTACGACTAGTATATGGTTGGCGTAGTGTAAGTAACATGAAATATTAAAATGTGTGATCCATGAGATACATGAATACCATAAAATCTATAAACCAAGATGAAAATTATCCTATTATTCAGGTCAGCTGGTGTTAGGAACCCGTGTCAACCCTTCTCTTTACTTTGTTAGTATATTGTTGTTGGATGCATATGCTTTGTAAGTCGTCCCATAGTATTACAGAGTCCCATGATATTGACCCATAGTATTGGGCATAGACTTAGTATATAAGTTGTGTTGAGGCCAATGAAGGTACAATGAAGTTATTTGTATTGAGCTTGCTCAAAGGATTTTTCCCCCTCAAAGTGGCCTGTGATCAATAAAGCGAGTCTGAGTTCTGTTATTTCTGCTATCTCGTGTATTTTCATTAATTAATTATTGTAGGTTCTTCACATCTGGTATCAGAGCACTTTCTTGGGCTCGTTGGGTGAAATTTCTGCCAATTTTTGTTTTTCGCATCTGTTGCAGGTTTGGATATGGGAATAATCCCTATCCGCTTAACTGTGGGAAGTACTTGGGAATAAGCCCTAAAACTCATTATGAGGAGTACCACAGGAACCCCAAAGTAGTTATCCCATTGAGAGGACCTGCCAGCGAAAAGGAAAACGACCCCTATCTGATTGACTAGTTCCCACCCGTGAGGTAAACCAAAAGCTATCCTTTGTGAAAAAGTGGTTATCAGTTTTACTTGAGCCATGGAGTGAGGGGTACTGCCCCAATACGCAAGCCATCAGTAAACATTGGTGGCTGAGTGAAACCCCTTACCCGTTAGGAAGCCGAGCATACCTAGGGTCCATATCTATTTTCAGCTGCACTATTGCCGATCACTTCCGCGCCGTTGTCGATCCATCTATTGCTGATAAATTCTGCACCATTGTAGATCCATCTGTTGGCGATAATTTTCGCGTCATTGCAGATCCATCTATTGTCGATCACTTCCACGTCATTGTAGATCCATCTATTTTTTATCCCTTCTGCGTCGTAGTAGATCCATTCTAAAAATAAATAAATAAATAAAAAATTATGTATTTTTGCCATATCTCCCTTGTTTTCACTTGGTTTCCCTTGAAACTTCCCTAACACCCCTATAATCCCATTTTGCATCTTTCATTCCTAAGGATCCTATCCCAAATTCCACATCCCAAAGCCAGAAATCCCACATTTGTCTATTTTTAGGGTTTGCCATAACTTCTTTAATTTTCACCCAATCGCCTTCAAACTTTACCACCGTGTTGATTCCCTATTTCTACTTCTTTGTCCCTCTCTAACAAATTTTCTCATTCTTTCACCCCACTTCTGAAATCCTCATTTTCTGCTTCCCTGTCCATTCGACAATGTCCAAAACCTAGTCAAAACCCAATTACCCATCATAGTTTTTCCCAAATCCAAACTTCCCTTTACTAAATAAGCTTCTGTTGTGTTTCTCTACCCATTCACAAAAAAAAAAAACTCATGGTTATGGTTCTCACCCACACAGGAGAAAAAACCATGGAGGAAGCACTTACTTCAAAGGAGCCCTCACTAAACTTCGCCAAATTGGCACTCTGAGAGAGTATCAAATAGAATTTGAGAAAATCACCAATCACACAGAAGGATTATCTGATGAATTCTACAAGAGTTGTTTTATCAGTGGTCCAAAGGATGAAATCTGCTCAGAGGTTAAAATGTTTTGTCCCAACACAATGATAAAAGCCCTAGGGCTAGCTAAGTTGGCAGAAGACAAGATTGCAGCCCAACAATGCTCCAAACCCACTTTTGTTCCCTTCCGAAATATCGGTTCTCAACGACCTCCCATCCCAACAGGTCCTCGACCAACTCCTATCAAGCATTTGTCTAAAACGGAGATGCAGGCACGCAGAGAAAAAGGGCTTTGTTCTAATTGTGATGAGAAATTTACTCGAGAACATAGATGTGTTCAGCAAAAGCTCTATCTCTTAGATGTGGATTCTTAGCCTATCCCTGAAATTGGTGAAGAAGCTCTAGATACAATGGATTATCAGGTCGACATTCAGGAGCCACCTATTGACCCTCTGTATTAGGAAGACCACCCAGAGATATCTCTCCATGCTTTAGTCAGAATCACGACCCCCAAAACAGTGCGGGTCAGGGGTTACTTCAAGAAGCTTGCTCTTACAATAATCATTGATTATGGTAGCACTCATAACTTCATTGACCCTCGGATCACCAAGCAGGATGATTGTTTTGTCCATCCTTGCTCCAAATTTGAAGTCATGGTTGCCAATGGGGGCACCTTACCTTGCAAGGGGAAGTGTTGCAATGTGCGTATCTCTCTGGAAGATTATAACCTCCGCTCGGACATGTTTTCCTTGTCCCTAGGTGGATGTGATGTGGTTTTGGGCGTTCAATGGTTGTGCACACTTGGCCCCATCTTATGGTATTTTTCTGAACTTTAGATGCAGTTTTCAGTCAATGGGAAACAACACAAATTTATGGGCTTACAACCAGGGTCTCTCTGCAACATTAGTTCACATTGCCTAGAAAAGATCCTTAAGAAGAATTCACTTGGTGTCATCGCTCAACTCCATTCCATTCATATGCGCCAATCAATGGTCTCCACTACTTCTTTGGATAGATATGCAGGTGTCTTTGCTGGACCAGTGGGCTTGTCGCCTTCAAGAGACCTTTCCAGTATGAATTTAGGCACATCTACATCTCAGCAGGAAATGCTGGCTATTTTGCATGTAGTACAGAAGTGGAAGCCATACCTATTAGGGAATTATTTATGAATCGAGACTGATCTCTAGAGTCTGAAAAAATTCCTGCAACAACAGGTCTCCTCCCCAGCACACTTGAAATGGGTTCTCCAACTCATGGGTTATGTCTATGAGATCACTTACAAGAAGGGTAAGGAAAATATGGTGGCAAATGCTCCTTATTGCACATTTGATGACCCAGTTTCTCTTACAACTATTTCTCTTCTTGTTCCAAATGTGTTGCAATCTATTCAACAGGGCTATCTCTTCTATGAACTCCATGCTTCTTCATCGGCAAGGCACTCTGGGTTTCTCAAAATGTATGACCAGGAACAATCTAACTTCTTTTGGCAGGGATTGAAAATGATAATTCAACAAATGGTGATTGATTGTGATACTTTCCAGGTCAACAAGGGTGACACGACACTCCTTTCGGGACTGCTCAAACCCTTGCCCATCCCTACACAGATTTGGACAACTATTTCGATGGATTTCCTAGAAGCGTTCCGGTGGTACAATACCACATCTAAAATAACACCATATGTAGTAGTCTATGGATATGCACCACCAGTTCTTCTTTCATACATCCTCAACAGCTCCCCAGTTCAGGCAATTGACTCGGTTCTTCGAAACCGTGATCAGATTCTTCTCATTCTGCAGGACAATCTTCATATGGCAAGAATTCAATTGAAACAACAAGCCGATCAACACCGTTATAGGCGCACTTTTCATGCAACTGATATGGTTCTTTTTCATCTACAGCCTTTCAAGCAATCCTCTCTAAAACTCAAAAGACGTCAGTTTCCCCGAATGCAACCCAAGGATGCTACAGGGGAACCACTCCTTCAGTTTATGCATCAATTTCCACATCTAAAGATTTGAGGACAAAGCTTTTTCTAAGGGAGAGGGGATGTTAGGAACCTGTGTCAACCCTTCTCTTTACTTTGTTAGTATATTTTTGTTGGATGCATATGCTTTGTAATTCATCTCGTAGTATTTGTTGATCCATAGTTTGTATTAGCCCATGGTGTTGACCCATAGTATTCGATGCATATGCTTTGAAAGTCATCAAGTAGTATTATATGTCCCGTGGTATTGACCCATAGTGTTGGGCATAGACTTAGTATATAAGTGTGTGTTGAGGCCAATGAAGGTACTGTGAAGTTATTTGTATTGAGCTTACTCAAAGGAGGTTGCCCCCTCAAAGTGGCCTGCGATCAATAAAGCAATTCCAAGTTCTGTTATTTTTGTTATCTCATGTATTTTCATTAATTAATTATTGCAGGTTCTTCACAGCTGGTTCATGAAAGTTCATCTACAGTTCTCTGAAATGATGAATGATTCCAATTTGTTAGTGCTATAAGATTCTACAAAATATGAAGCCATGACACATTAATTGAAAACTTTATCCATCCTGAAAGTACTCATTTGATTACATTGGTTTGGGATGACCTTCCACACTCTACACTTGGAAAATTCGATAAGCTTGTCGTCATAGTTGATGAGCACATGTAAAGATTAATACAAGAGCATATTTAGACAATTTTAAGGACTATCTGATGGGGCAAGTATAAACAGTCATTATTTTTATTGGAAAGTGCCAAGATGAGTAAAAGTAGCAGTAAGATTACATCATAGAAATCAAGAGGAGAAGGTTACAGATTCAAAATTTACATATTATGTGGAACTTCAGCCAGAGCTTCAACAGTTGAAGATTGCGAAGGAACAATTGGTATTCAGACACATATCAATTTGATGAAGTTCTCTCTGAATTTGTTTCTGAAGTTGTAGCAAAGACTGAGGAACCATGGTGAAGGATATAAAATAAAGTGTTGGAAGAAGAGTATAAGTGGGAATGAATCTAGTGCATATCATTTTGATATTTGGTCAAAATGGGGAGCAAAAACACAAAGTTGAGAAGTTGCTTGTATGGCATTGAAGACTCCTTAAAGAAGAACAAGTTATATGATGTATCTTTAAAGAGAATTATATGGAATAAAAATAAGGGTTGAATGAAAGAACTAAAAGATAAACCAGTAAGTATAAAATTTGTCACAAAAGACTCACTACAAGAAGGTAAAGAAGGATGCTAAGTAGATGATTAGCACCAAGACCAAGTTAACTGGAGGAAGAGAAGAAAAAGAAGGCCAATTTTCTAAAAGGAGAATGATTGGAAATTCTATATCAATATGATTACAGTAAAGGGCATAATAGGTTATCCTTTGTCATTGATGTCAAAGGGGGAGAATGTTTAGGCGTTTCCATCATTGCCAGAGGGGGAGAATGTTGGATATGGTTGTCATTGATGTCAAAGGAGTTCAATAATGATAAAGGAATAATCAAGGACATGATTGCAAGGAAAAATCAATGAAAGACAACGGTAGTGATGACATGGCATGACATAGATGATGATGTGGCATGCTAAAGACACATGGTGTCATTTTAGTGTTATTACGAAGTCAGTGTTGCAATATGGCATCATTATGAAGAGTATGGCTAGGGGGTGGCCAAATCAATGTAAACTAGGCCAGAGGAAGCGACCCTGTTTGTATCAAGTTCATGTGTGAATAAAGAAAGCTAATTAAGTTGTCTCTGTGTGTATGCATGAATCTATGTTTGAAGTGTTAAGAGATCGAGGAAGGGAATCAAGTCCAGTGATGATCAATTGAGTGATTGATTGATTCTCTAATCAATCAATGTAGAATTGTAGAGTTGAAAATATTGAAGTTTGTAGAGATTTGGACGATATAGATTAAAGGATAAAAGATGGATCAACGATGGAAAGAGATCACGAGGTGAACGTGAATAGAAGATAAGAAATCCACAAGATTAAGTGAAGTTCTGTCGGAGACAGCAGATCGATGGACGAGATCAAAGCCGCAAGCAATCTGATGCCCTAGAGAAATTATGCAAGAGAAAGGTGTAAGGAAGATAACAGGTCCACAAAGATAATGTGAGATCTGCATCTAATCTCAGATCGATGGTCAGGTAAGAACCCGCAAGAAATCGACAGTTGTAAAGAGTTGCAAAAAAGGAATTGGGGGGAGGGAAATTGCGGAAGCCGATTTCGGGGAAACATTGAAGGCACGTGTGCAATCCGCAATCGGCAACCCAAATGCGGAAAGAGAATTGCGGAGAGATAAATTGTCGAAGACAATTTGTAAAATTCGAAGTACAATTCCACAATCTGCAATATGCAAGCTGTGTAAAGAGAATCCACCTTTGATCAAGATTAAACGGTCCACGACCACTACGGAAAGAACCTTACGGAAAGAGACTTGCGGAAGAAAATCCTACGGGAGACAAATTGCAGAAGCTAGTTTGTAAACATCGAAATATAGTTCCACAATCCGCAAGCTGCAGAAAGTGAATCCATCGTTGATCAAGATCAGACGGTCCACGATCACTACGGAAAGGAGATTGCGAAAAAGTTGTTGGTGGAAAAACCAATATTGAAAGGAAATTGCAGAAAGGACACTATGGAAATGTAATTGCGGAAATATCGTTGAAGAAAGTAAATTCTGAAATTATTTTTGTTGCAGAAATATCATTGCGGAAAAAGGAAAATCAGGAAGGAATTCTGGTGCAGAATTATCATTACGGATAGGAAATTTTGGAAATATTTTTGTTGTTCAAAGTCATGACTAATAAACCTAAATAGAGTTAAAGAATTATTAAAATGAAGAATTATGTTTTCATGAAGAGGCATGATCTGAGAATGAAAAGGCGCAACTATGAGAAGATGCATTCGTAGAAAACATGTTAGAAGGTATTTATAATCATAGTGCTAAGTGAAAGAAGTCATCTTTGTGATCTAGATCTATGTAGCAGTAGCTGTAGAGAGACACCAAAGAAGGAAAACCAATGATAGGTTTGAAAACATAAAGAAGATCTAGAAGTCTTATCAAATCAAATTTAGGGTGGTAGAGTGGTGCTAGGGCAGGAAGTAAGCTCGCAGGAGGTCATAGCCTCTTTACAGTAGTAGGTGGAAAACATCGTGTTTTTGCATCCTTATCTGTAGCAGCAGACAAAATATCTATGGTGTTGTAGCATCCTTTTCTGTAGCAACAAGAAAAATCTAGGGAGTAGTTGCACCCTTTATGTAGTAGCAGATAAACAATTTTGTAAAATTCATCTTATTAACGAGTATGAGTTGGTGGTTTTCTCTTTGAGGTTTCCATGATAAAAGCTTGTGTCCTAACTTGTTTGATTATTTGTTTGTCTTGTACTAATTATTTTTAATAAAAGGAAAAAGAAGACAATACTAATTCACCCCCCTCTCAGCTTGTTGGATATTCCAACAAAACCAGTTGAGGGTTTGAGATTTGAAGGAAAAATTGAGATCTAAAAGAGTTGGTGAAGAAGACAATACTTCCAGTGAGGAATATAGCTAGAACTATTGAATGAATACATTAATTGGAGGACTAAGACATTGGTATTGTTGAAGTCGGCTCCAACAAAAGGTTGGGTAGATTTGAGAGTTAAGAAGGGAGCTGCATGTTGTGGACTTGCAGAGATGGGTTATAAGAGATTATTACTTTGAAGATTGCAAGTTTGAGTAGAAGAAGATCATATGAGAAATGGAAATGACCAAAGTGTGCAATGCATTTAGGAAATCAATGTCTAAGCTAGAATCCATGGAAGAAGTAGTACAAGGGATCAAGAAAATCTTGAATCGGGGAAAGTTAATGGATACTTTCATGGAGAGAAAATAACCCTAACTATGGATGAGGTGAGGATAATCACTGAGATGATTGGAAATATAATGGATGTGATAGAACAAGCATAGAACCATGCTATGTCTAGGCATGTGATGAGAATAAAGAGCAACGGGTAATAGTTTGTTTCTGAAAAGAAGAACAAAATATGGTAAGAAAATATATGAAAGGGGGAGTGAGCTCAAAAAACCCAAGAGAAGCAGGAGAAACAATATGTAGAGATATTCCTTGAGAAGGAAGAAGATATAGATGTCCAAACAAGAGGGGTTGGATCAAAAGGATAAATGAAGAGGGAATATTCAAATTCCATGTATTATTGTGTTGATGTGGAAGACAGGGAGCAAGCCCATGAGTACCTTCCAAGAGTTAAACCAAGAATAAGAGAAGAGGAAAGTAGTGAGGATGATGTTGCATGTGAAGAAGACAATTATGATGTCATTGTGGATGAAGAAGAGAGTAGTCAATTTACTTAAACTAATATTGCGATTAATCCCTTGAGTTAATGATTGATGAAAGAGATGAAGTTGCAAAGGTTACAAAAGAGGTGTGACAACCTATGAGGATGGTGAAATGGAAATGGACATAAAATTTGATGAAGATGAATTTGTTGATGAATATGATAAGGTGAATATCAACAAGGAGATGAAGTTGCTTGAAGAGATAATGAATGGAGTTGGAAACTAGTATGAGGATGAGAAATATATAATGGTGATAGAGGTAGGTACAATGGACATTGAAGGAGCAAGGGAGGATATGGACTTAAGATCCATAGAAGAAGAGGGTAGACAGAGTGTAGTTGCCATGAATGCATGTGCATATGAAGATGCTTCTGCCATAGAGAAGAAGAGATATAGTTTTGAGGAGAATGTCCCTATGGATGATATATAGTGAGAATATGATAAGAAAACTGCCATAGTTGTAATGGAGGCATAGATGTGGAGAAGGAAACTGTTTAAGTTCATCTTCAGTAGTTTAGGTTTCAAAATAGAAGAAAGAAGAGTATAGGGAGGGGAATTACCTTTCACTTAACTATTTAAATGTTTGTGTTTGTGCATGTATAGGCTACATCAGTATAATTGGGGGTGCAATGGAGTGCAGTACTGAAGCTACACAAGCTGAGTGTAGGGATAAAGGGCATGATGTTGAAAACATGCTACGAATAGATATTAAGAATGAAGAAGTGGTTAGAAGTGGAGTACTGGAGGTGGAAGAGGCCTGTGAATGGCATCGTTAGGAAATGCCAAGAGTATGTACTAACCACATAATGAAATATAGGAAAATGAAGGAAACAAGATCGAGGAGCTTGAAAGGGCATGGAGGATGAATAAGAAGTTGATGAATAAGCAAATGATTGCATAGTTTTGAGTATGGATTCAATAAAAGAAGAAGAAATGGATCATACATGAGGACATGCTTTCAACCTACCAAGGGATAACTGACACAAGAGTATCCATCTGTATGCAAAGTGCATGGTTTTTTAGTTCCATTGCATACTTGGAGCATAACTTTTTGGGAACCATTATAGAGTTTAAAATTTGATATCATAAGAAATCTCAACCATTCAATGAGCTATAGATCATGATCACAACTGTTAGATCAAAAGGTGAAATCGAAAGATGACATTTTGGAAACACCTAATCTGAGGTTGGGAGGCATAGTTTCAGCTAACAGTGCAAGAAATAATTCTCAATGTATCGGGATCTGGCATATCATAGGTTGAGTATCGGAGATGGATACAGGAAGGGAAAGTGGAAGGTTCCATTGGAGAGTGGGATTCCAACATATCGAAACATAATGTATCACAATCATGGAGTAAAATGATCGTAGTGAGAGAGTACATCTAGATGTCGTTGGGACGAAGCCCAATATCATATCAGGAGTCTAGTATCAAAGATAAACCACAACATTGTGTCCAGAGAAATATGGGAAGT
The DNA here is from genome assembly GCA_027924585.1 of Larix kaempferi. Taxonomy (NCBI): domain Eukaryota; kingdom Viridiplantae; phylum Streptophyta; class Pinopsida; order Pinales; family Pinaceae; genus Larix; species Larix kaempferi. The sequence goes on from BSBM01000196.1 coordinate 11,474,426, forward strand.
GAAGTGTCCCAAGGTATCAAAAGAGCCTCATCGGAGAAAGAGCATTGGAGGATATTGTAGGAAGAGTATTGTTGGGAAAATCAATTTTTTATGAAAAGAATCAATTCCAAACATAAATTATAAACCAAGTTAATGCCTTTTTATTTCAAGGTTATCGTGAAAAATATATGCAGGCTACAGTTTCCTTTCGCTAACATTGTCCATCTAATATGCATTGTAGCAAAGTAAATCACACAACATAAAAGAAAATTGCAGAAAGTAAATACTGAAACTAATTCACATTGTACAGAAGAGTAAATTTACACCAACTCTTGCATAATGGAAACACACTTGCGAAAAGTAAAGCAAGAAAATAAATGCAAGAAAATCAAACACACTATAGAAATTGAAACACAGCCACACTTGCAAAAAGTAAAGCACACTATGGTAACTAAAGCACACACACTCTTGAAAGAATGTAAATCACACATGCGGAAAAGTAAATCACACTTGCAGAAAAGTAAATCACATTGGTTGCAATCGTGTTAATCTATGAATCTAACACACTTGCATAAATAAAGAACTTGAATTAAAAATACAGATCTACGGAAATAAATGAATCAAAGTAAAATACATCCTATGCTAAGCAATAAGAAGAAGTTAGTCAAATTACAAATTAGAGAAACTACGAATTACAATCTACATTAACAAAAGAGAGAGAACGGAGATAACTACAATCTATATTACAAAAGAGATTAAAATAAATATAATTCGTATTCCATCATACATTGGAATTTTTCTCTAAGCATGTCCTCCCCTTGAAACACACACACTCTTGAAAGAATATAAATCAAACATGCGGAAAATTAAATCACAATTGCAGAAAAGTAAATCACATTGGTTGCAACCGTGTTAATCTATGAATCTAACACACTTACACAAATAAAGAACTTGAATTAAAAATACAGATATATGGAAATAAATGAATCAACGTAAAATACATCCTATGAAAATTAAATCAAACATGCAGAAAATTAAATCACACTTGCAGAAAAGTAAATCACATTGGTTGCAACTGTGTTAATCTATGAATCTAACACACTTGCACAAATAAAGAACTTGAATTAAAAATACAGATCTATGGAAATAAATGAATCAACATAAAATACATCCTATGCTAAGAAACAAGAAGAAGTTAGTCAAATTACAAATTAGAGAAACTAAGAAATACAATCTACATTAACAAAAGAGAGAGAACTTAGAGAACTACAATCTATATTACAAAAGAGATTAAAAGAAATATAATTCTTATTCCATCATAAATTGGAATTTTTCTCTAAGCATGTCCTCCCCTTGGAATGGATAAGGATCTCATATTTATACATGAGTTTTGCATAACAAATAATAAATGAGGATCCAAATTGTCCTCAACAAATTACTAATAATTTGGGTCTCAAATCAATTCAAATTTTCAAGATCTTCTCAAAGCTAATCAAACTAATCTCATCCATAGTTCCAATATTCTTTCTTGATCCAATATATCAATCTAAGATGAATCTTCCATAATTGAAAAATGGATTTTCGTGGACTTTCAAAGTTGTTCATGGATTTTTGTTACTTGTGGAAGTAACAACAACAGAATTATCAACAAATAGTAAAATGTCAATTTTTCACAAAGTACAATCTCAGTCTTTGAGATACTTTGAGGATAGGATTATATTGACTCAACGATGCCTCATACAATAAATACCATGTACCCACTTCATGGATCTTCTGATATGGAAATAGCAGCAAGTGTCCACAAGTAATAACATCAGGTTTGTTTATGCAAAAGTCATCAAACTCATCCACATTTCAAAGATAAATGCAAAATATGTTATTTTTCCAATGTTTAATCATAATTCATATGAAAATACTAAAGATATGCAATGGAAACACCTTAGGTCTAAATCTCGCACATAAGCATAAAAATGAATTAATATTCATTAATACAACGTTGTGGGCAATCAAGAAGGGATTAAAAGTAGAGAAAAGATAATGTAAAATCATGATGATTTCATGTCCCAACATCTCCCCCAAACTAAATATGTTGCATGTCCTCATGAAACCCAATACCTTTGTATCAAACAAGCTATAAGAAATCCCATTTTTTAATGCATATCGACCAAAATCCACTTGTGTGACACTCTTTTGCTTGTCCAATTGATGATACTGATTAAAGACAATAATGGCCAAAAGGACCTTGAAACCTCTTCAAACAATGGTTGTCCCATTTGCATTTTTCGTAAAATAACCACTTAAGACGCATGATGTCATTCAATTGTGAAAAAAACAAGTGATATACTTATGATTTATTCAATTCATGGTCACCTAGATCATCTTAACAACCTTATGTTTCATTCCAATAGCCCACATACCTTCAAAATTAACCCTCAAGTGATTTTTAACAATTCTAATGGAGTAACAACAAACTATTGTACAAGTAACAACAAACTATTATATAAGTAACATCAATTTTTTTAGCTATTTTTTCATAAACTACAAACTTGGTTTCTATGTATTTTTGCAAGCATATTTTTACTATTTCATTGCTTCTCCTGACCAAAACTCAGAGATACCCACATCATGGATTTCAGAAGAAATGCAAAATCGTTGTAGGTAATGATGTCCATTTTCTTGAAAATCGTGCATTGGATTGAGATTAAAATTATTGTGTTTTTTCTCCCTATTGTAATGTTTCCTCCCTCAAAATTTCATGAAAAACCAGTTTACCATTTGCAAGATATCCTTGAATCATTTTTTATAATTTTTCAATTTAAAATTGTCAAAAAAATGCTTCACTACTATCTTAAAATCACATGCCTTTTCCAAATGTCCTTTCAAAATCCTACCACAAATTGTCTTACTATATTTGATCTCCTTTTGTGCTTCATCGTTTTCCTTGCATCTACAATAGGTTCTTGTAGAGCAAATTCTAACTTCAACACTGATTCTTGTGTGGCAAAGTTGAACACTTGTTCTTGCGGAACGGTGTTGTTGTTACCTTGGTAATTTGTTGCATGTATTGTAGTATGCATGCATGTTTCATTTATCTATTCCCTCTTCTCACCAAAATCCATGGAGTGTACTCCAGTCCATTCTCCCCCAAACTGAGTACACAGCATGTACTCATGTTGTGTTGGATTCTTTCAAGGCCATGTATTGGATTTAATTCTGAAGATGTCATCATTTTGTTAAATGCTAAAAGTGATCTTTGCTCATATTGTTGGAAAAAAAAACAAGTTTTGATCTATACAACAATCCTCCCCCAAACTGTAACTTTTTACATATCCTCACAAATCTAATCTAGAATTCCCATTGTGTATTTGATGAAAGATATAGTTCTTCAAAGTTCTCATAAGGATCCCAGAAAACAATCCATCACAAATACTTGTCATGCTAAAAAGTATCAAATATTTGATACTCCCCGCGATTTGTTTCATAATCCTTCATGGAGGAAGATATTGTGGCTGGAAATTTTCTCTTACTATTGTCCATATTGTGCAGAATCCATAATACAGTAATACCAATATCATATCTATGTTAAGCATGTTGGGCACTATATCTATCAGAGGGTGGAAGAAACGTCAATGTTATCCACAAATCCAACCACATCATGCCTTTATACCCACAGAAATAAAAGAATATGTGACATAATTTTAATATGACATCATGTTATTGTTGGTTGTATTATGAAAACCATGGGTTAGAAACACTTCCAATTTAAAGTCACATATTGATTGAGGAAGGATGGATGAAAAACCCTCTTAAGGAAATCACATGCATATTCTTGTCTTGGGATTAAAATTAGCAGGACTATTTCGCACTTGAGTTCTCCTTCTAATGAGCACTAAATATTCCATGTTTAGGACCTTTGATCAAAATATTGTTGCCATACAAATGCTATTTTCTTTGTGACATATATGAATATCATGAGCTTCTATGAAAATTTTCCTTCCCTCATACATTCCCTCATACAAAGATATGCATGCCATCATTTTAAAACACAACCACTTTCAAATAATAATATGACCCAAAAATTATGAAGAAATCACCCTGGAAGCAAGTAACCACGATATTCCATATGTGGGAGATTCATTCATTAATGAATATTTTTTTCATCAATTGATTTGATTAATGCCTATGAATTTCATAATCCATCAAATGATGTTATAATGCACATGTCATTTGTAATGTGGTGTCTAATAAACCTTCTTATGATTCAATTTGAGGATAACCATGTAACTCATAATAGATTTTGAATATGTGGACCAAGAAATTCATCACTCAACCATCATACCTCTATCTTTTCTCCTTGGTGTAATACAACATACTCTTGTGATGGAATAGATTCTACAACAGCTTCTTCTGTGATACGTTCTTGTGGCTATCCTAACCCTTCCTTGAGTTGTCCATGGTAGCTACTACTTCTTTTCTTACTACTGGTTCTTGTGTAACAATAGCAAGATTCTCTTGTTACTATTGGTTCTTGTGTAAAAACAACAAATTCATTTCTTCCAATGTTTTTCTCTTGTCTTGTCCATGCGCATGAACTGCTTCTTTTCTTCCCTTACCACTGGTTCTTGTGTGACAGCAATAGGGTATATTTTGATCCTTCTCATGCTTGGATAGTTGGGGCTATAAGAATGGACTTGAGCATGGAAGTAGAGATAAGGATGTCATGGTTCAAAGGAAGTGATAAATGGGTTGGATTGAATGGATGGTGTAAGAGTGATAATGGGTAATGATGCTCACCGACACTGAAAAGAATTTCTACCCTCTGTTAACACCCAAAAAGTGCTCACTACCTCATCTACCCCATTGCATGACTCATTTGTCCATATTTCCTACCATATTTGCCTCCAAAACCTTAAAATACCATTAAAAAGCCTTTGAAAGGAAAAAAAAAACCTCCAAAAGGACAAAAAACCCCTTTTTTTCTCCAAAATAATCCAAAATTCCTCAAAAATAGCAAAAACCCTCTAAAAAGGGAATAAAAAATATAAAAAAAAAGAAGAAAAAGAGGGAAAAAGGAGGAAAAAACCCTATAGAGCTGACCTAAACCATATGGTGCCAAAAACCATGGGCCAGCACTCCACCACTAAAAACCTATAAATAGGTGATGGAGGCCCCTCATTTCATATCCACAATCAAAAACACCCTTACTCTGCCAAAATCACTCTTGAAACCCTAGCTCACCCTTGAGATACTTTCACACTTGAGTGCCCCTTTGGCCCATTTCCAACCCTTTGGAGAAAGCGAAAGGAGCAAAGTTGGAAGCTTGGAAGCAACCCTCCTGGACTGCTATAAGAGCTTCACCAACCTCTACACTTGAGGTAATCTTTAATACAAAAAGAGAAATCTTTTGTCATATTTTCATGTTTTGTTATTTATGTTAATGCTCATGCTAGGTTAAATTTCATTCTGTTTTACTGTTTTTATTTATTGTTTATTGAACTGCTACTAAGGAGTCCCTTCTCCTTAGTGGGTGCTCATTTGCACAAGCTAGGGTGAAAACCCTAGCTACGGTTTTGGCGACTCCCCTTGTGTTCCTTTG